>CM055116.1:336540240-337988990 GCA_029206835.1 Rana muscosa | reverse complement strand
ATTGCCCCCAGCACATCGAATCGTATCACCCCATCGAATTGCATCGCCCCATCGAATCACAACAGCACATCGAATGGCATCAACCCCAGCACATCGAATCGCATCACCCCCAGCATATCGCATCGCATCAGCACATTGCATCGCCCCCAGCACATCGAATCGCATCGCCCCCAGCACATCGAATCGCATCGCCCACTGTGCATTGCAGCGCCCCCAGCACATCGCCCACCAGCACATTGCATCGAATCACATCACCCCCAGCACAGCACATGGCATCAAATTGCATCGCCCCCAGCACATCGCTCCCCTGCCACATTGCATCAACCCAGCACATTGCATCGCCCCCCACCAAATCGCATTGCATCTCCCCCAGCACATCGAATCTCATCGCCCCATGGAATCGCATCAGCACATCAAATCTCTTTGCCCCCAGCATATCGCATCACATCAGCACATTGCATCGCACCCAGCACATCGAATCACATTGCCCCAGCACATTGCATCACCCCCAGCACATCGAATCACATCGCCCACAGCACATTGCATCGCCCCCAGCACAGTGCATCGAATCGCATTGCCCCCAGCACAGCACATCACATTAAATTGCATTGCCCCAACACATCGCCCCCCGCCACATTGCATTGCCCCAGCACATCGCATTGCCCCCACCAAAAATCACATTGCATCGCCCCCAGCACATTGAATTGCATCGCCCCATCCAATCGCATCGAATCGCATCAGCACATCAAATCGCATCGCCCCCAGCATATTGCATCGCATCAGCACATTGCATCGCCCCAGCACATCTAATTGCATCGCCCCATATAATCGCATCAGCACATCGAATCGAATCGCCCCCAGCACATTGCATCACCCCCAGCACATGGAATCGCCCCAGCACATCGAATTGCATCGCCACCAGCACATCACATCACCCCCAGCACATTGCATCGAATCGCATCGCCTCCAGCACAGCACATCGCCCCAGCACATCACATCAAATCACATCGCCCCCAGCACATCGCATCACCCACAGCATATCTAATCGCTTTGCCCCCAGCACATCGCATCGAATCGCATCACCCCCAGCAAAGCACATCGAATCGCATCACCAATCACATCGCATTGCATCGAATCGCATCGCCCCAGCACATCGCATTGCCCCCACCACATTGCATCGCCCCAGCACATCGCATCCCCCCACCAAATCGCATCGCCCCCGCCTAATCGCATTGCATCGTCCCCAGCACATTGCATCGCACCCAGCCCTTCGAATCGCATCAGCACATCGAATTGCATCACCCCCAGCACATCGCATCGCCCCCACCACATTGCATCGCCCCAGCACATCGCATCGCCCCCCCACCAAATCTCATCGCCCCCGCCAAATCGCATTGCATCGTCCCCAGCACATTGCATTGCCCCCAGCACATCTCATTGAATCACATCGCCCCCAGCACATCGCATTGAATCGCATCGCCCCCAGCACATCGCATCGAATCGCATCGCCTTAAGCACAGCACATCGCATCACACTCAGCACATCTCATCTCCCCCAGCCCAGCACATCAAATTAACCCCATCAAATTGCCCCCATCAGATCATAGTACCCCCATCACATCAAATTGCCTCCATCACATCAAATTGTCCCATCACATCACACTTCTCTTGTCTAAAATATACGATGCTGCACTTCTTATCCTCCACCGCCACCAAGCTTGTTGCTTAGGATACTAAGGTAACAATTAGAGGTCGACCGATGTGGGTTTTTCTCTGGCCAGTGACAATTTTTAGAAATCAGGGCGGCCGATGGCAGATATATGATGTCGATTTTTTTCAGGCGATATTTTGAACCGATTTTTCTTTTTTTGGCAGGTGGCACTGGTTGCCACTGGTTGGCACTGGCAGGTGCAACTGATTGACACTGGTTGGCATTGGCAGGTGGCACTGGCAGGTAGCACTGGTAGATGGCACTGGTTGGCACTGGCAGGTAGCACTGACTGGCACTGGCAGTTGTCACTGGCACTGGCAGGTGACACTGGTTGGCACTGGCAGGTGTCCCTGGTTGGCACTGGCACATGGCACTGTTTGGCACTGGCAGGTGACACTGGCACTGGCAGTTGTCACTGATTGTCACTGGCGGTTGGCACTGGCAGGTGGCACTGGTTGGGATTGGCAGGTGGCACTGATTGACACTGGCAGGTGGCACTGGTTGACACTGGCAGGTGGCACTGGTTGACACTGGCAGGTGTCCCTGGTTGGCACTGGCAGGTGGCACTGTTTGGCACTAGCAGGTGGCACTGATTGGCACTGGCAGGTGACACTGGCACTGGCAGGTGTCACTGATTGGCACTGGCGGCACTGGCAGGTGGCACTGGTTGGCATTGGCAGGTGGCACTGATTGACACTGCCAGGTGGCACTGGTTGACACTGGCAGGTGGCACTGGCTGGCACTGGTGGTTGGCACTGGTTGGCACTGATTGACACTGACAGGTGTCACTGATTGGCACTGTCAGGTGTCACTGGCACTGGCAGGTGACACTGGTTGGCACTGGCAGGTGACACTGGTTAGCACTGGCAGGTGGCACTGGTTGGCACTAGCAGGTGGCGCTGGCACTGGCAGGTGTCACTGATTGGCACTGGCGGTTGGCACTGATTGACATTGACACTGGCAGGTGGCACTGGTTTACACTATGTGAAGGCCCGGGAAAAAAAAAAGGAAAAATTAAAAAAAATAGTTTTTTTTTTCGTTTTTTTTCCTGAAGGCTTTTTAGTTTTTTTCCAAAAAAATTGAAAATTAAAAAAAAAAAAAAAAATTGTGGAATATTTTATTTTAACATGATGGATAAAATATTTTAAGACAGGATGTTCAAATATTTTCCAAATCATTTCTTAAAAAAAATTTATGATATCAGATTATTCTACTTTCTGAGTGAGGACAAGCAAGTCCTAGGTAACAAACTGAACCCTCCAATGCAAGAACAGTATGCATTTCGTCCTTTAGGAGATGCTGTTCTGCTATTGTAACAAGAAAAAGGTTTCAGTTTTGCTTTTGCATGTTAGTGGGTGTGTTTGGTTTGTTCTGTCCTCTTCACTAGGCCTCAAAAGCATTGGAAGAAAATACAGAGCAACAAAAAGGACCTGAAAGTATATACCGTATTTATCGGCGTATAACACGCGCCGGCATTTAGGAGGGAATTTTAGGGGAAAAAACTTTTAGGAGGGAAGTTTAACCGCTTCAGCCCCGGAAGAATTTACCCCCTTCCTGACCAGAGCACTTTTTGCGATGCAGCACTGCGTCATTTTAACTGACAATTGCGCGGTCGTGCAACGTTGAACCTAACCAAAATTGACGTCCTTTTTTCCCGACAAATAGAGCTTTCTTTTGGTGGTATTTGATCACCTCTGGGTTTTTTTATTTTTTGCGCTATAAATAAAAGAAGAGCGACATATTTGAAAAAAATGCAATATTTTTTTACTTTTTGATTTAATAAATATCACAATTTTTTTTAAACAATTTTTTTCCTAAGTTTAGACCGATACGTATTCTATATATTTTTGGTATTTTTTTTTTGCAATATAGCGTCTACATAATAGGGGATAGATTTATGGCATTTTTATTTTTTTCATTTTTTTTACTAGTAATGGCGGCGATCTGCGATTTTTATTGTGACCGTGACATTGCGGCGGACACATCGGACACTATTGACACGCTTTTGGGACCATTCACATTTATACAGCGATTAGTGCTATAAAACTGCACTAATTACTGTGTAAATGTGACTGGCAGGGAAGGGGTTAACACTAGGGGGCGATCAAGGGGTTAATATGTTCCCTATTGAGTGATTGTAACTGTGGGGGGAGGGGACTCACAAGGTGAGGAGACCGATCAGTGTTCCTCTGCACTGGGCACACACATCGGTCTCCTCACCTCTGACAGGAGGTGGATCTGTGTGTTTACACACACAGATCCACACTTCTGCCGTGATCGTGGGCAATCGCGGGTGCCCGGGGGACATCGCGTCCGCCAGGCACGCGCACCGGGTCATGAGCGCCCCATAGACGGCTGGGAAAAAAGGACGTCATATGACGCCAGCCCGGAGGGAGGGAGGGTTCCTGCCGGCGTCATATGACTATGACCCGGTAGGAAGTGGTTAAGGAAAAAAAACTTACATTTAAATGCAGCCTTACCAGTGTCCATTGCAGCCTTGTCACAGTGCAGCCTTGCCAGCAGTGCCCATTGCAGCCTTGTCAGTGCAGCCTTGCCAGCAGTGTCCATTGCAGCCTTGCCCCAGTGTCCATTGCAGCCTTTTCAGTGCAGCCTTGCCAGCAGTGTCCATTGCAGCCTTGCCAGCAGTGTCCATTGCAGCCTTTCCCCAGTGTCCAGTGCAGCCTTGCCCCAGTGTCCAGTGCAGCCTTGCCCCCAGTTTTCATTGCAGCCTTGCCCGAATTTCAAAATTGGCGAATTTCTGAGACTGGGCGGAGCGGGGCGAACACCGCCGAGAACGCAGGGACTGGGCGGAGCCGAGATACACATAGCCGAGTGTACTCGGCTCTAGTCGGCTCTTCTCGGCTCCACTCACAGTCACGCGAGTCCCGCCCTATGATGGACATAACACAGGTCCAATGGCGGGACTGGGCGTGACTGTGAGCGGAGTAGAGAAAAGCCGAGTACACTCGGCTATGTGTATCTCGGCGGAGATCGCCGGGATCTGTGAGTATCGGCGTATAACACGCACCCACGATTTTCCCCTGATTTTAAGGGGAAAAAAGTGCGTGGTTTAAGCCGATAAATACGGTACTTAATTTAAAAAGGTAAGAGTTTACATTTATCTGATTCTGAATCCAGAAAACTGAATTATTTAGCTACATTAGTTTATCTTTTTTTTTTTACTTTTGTGTAAATAATAATTTAATTACCAGTAATCTGGTTCTTCCCCCACCCCAACACACAACCATAGATTAGTGTCTTCTTGCAAAGTTAGTCATTTTTTCTTGTTTTTATTTCCTACCCCCCTCAGAAAAATGGTGAGACCAACATCTAGCATATGGAGGCATTTTCACAGTACAAGTTCTTCTGAAAAGAAAAATGTGATTTGCAAATATTGCCAGATGAAATATGCATTTCCAAATGCTACCAGGATGACAAAACACAAGTGTCCTGTAGATATTAAAAAATCCTTCATGGATCGAAGTGAAGAGGACAACAATGATGACAATGCACATAGTTTTTCTCAACGTTCTCGTAACAGAATGACTTTCAATCTTAAAAAGACAAAAAAAGTGCTAATGTAGCATTTTTTTCAATTTTTCAGAAAATTTCATTTTTTTCCCCCAAAAAAAAAAATAAAAAATAAAAATTCCGAGCTTCGAAATTTCCGGAAATGTTACATCTCTAGTTGCAGATCAGTTTCACACACTGAGCACAGAGCCGCTCAGTGTGTGAAACTGTCAGTGGAGTGTGGGGAGTGACAATGGCAACACACGCATTTAAAATGGCGCCGGGCATCGCCTTGCATCGTTTAATTTCCGGTTTCGAAATAACGCGATGCTACGGCTCAGGGATGGCTATGCCTCCTGGGATTGATGACAAACATCTCCCAGGCAGGGCTGTTTGAAGGAATTTGGGGGCCCCAAGCAAAATGGACATGGAGGCCAAAGCAACCCCCGCACGCACGCAAAGCCTACAGGAACAACAGCATAGCGATACAGTTTAAGTTCACCCACACTTTATATAAATAAAAAATGTTTACAGTGCAAATACTGCTGTTGCATATAATGTGCATAAAATTTGAACATTCAACAATTGAACATTTTCAAAAAACACCACTGTACCATAAAATCAATTAATATACATTAAAAAAGTGCACAATAACTAAATCCAACATACTTCTTACTCCCCCCTCCCCCTCCCACCCCACAGCAGGTGTCCCCATCAGAGTCCACCCCACAGCAGGTGTCCCCATCAGAGTCCACCCCACAGCAGGTGGTGTCCCCGGTCAGAGTCCACCCCACAGCAGGTGGTGTCCCCATCAGTGCCCCCCCACAGCAGGTGGTGTCCCCATCAGAGCCCCCCCACAGCAGGTGGTGTCCCCATCAGAGCCCCCCCACAGCAGGTGGTGTCCCCATCAGAGCCCCCCCACATCAGGTGTCCCCATCAGAGTCACCCCACAGCAGGTGTCTCCATCAGTCACCCCACAGCAGGTGTCCCCAGCAGAGTCACCCCAAATCAGGTGGTGTCCCCATCAGAGCCCCCCCACAGCAGTTGTCCCCATCAGAGCCCCCCACAGCAGGTGTCCCCATCAGAGCCCCCCCCACAGCAGGTGTCCCCATCAGAGTCACCCCAAATCAGGTGGTGTCCCCATCAGAGCCCCCCCACAGCAGTTGTCCCCATCAGAGCCCCCCACAGCAGGTGTCCCCATCAGAGCCCCCCCCCCCCACAGCAGGTGTCCCCATCAGAGTCACCCCACAGCAGGTGTCTCCATCAGTCACCCCACAGCAGGTGTCCCCAGCAGAGTCACCCCAAATCAGGTGGTGTCCCCATCAGAGCCCCCCCACAGCAGTTGTCCCCATCAGAGCCCCCCACAGCAGGTGTCCCCATCAGAGCCCCCCCACAGCAGGTGTCCCCATCAGAGTCACCCCACAGCAGGTGTCCCAATCAAAGCCCCCCCCCACAGCAGGTGGTGTCCCCATCAGAGTCACGCCACAGCAGGTGGTGTCCCCATCAGAGCCCCCCCACAGCAGGTGTCCCCATCAGAGTCACCCCATAGCAGGTGTCCCCATCAGAGCCCCCCCACAGCAGGTGTCCCCAACAGAGTCACCCCACTTCAGGTGGTGTCCCCATCAGAGCCCCCCCACAGCAGTTGTCCCAAGATCATTAGAGCTGTACCTGTAGCTCAGGCGCGCTGGAAGCAGAAGCATGTTGCAGGGGGTGGGGCATACGTGACATCTTCAGTTGCTAGTAGGGCAGGACTCGGAGGGCATTTCTGGGACTGTGCAGGGGATGATTGGTAGCAGCTCCGGTCAACCAGAAGCCTCTCATCAGCCGCCTATGTCTGTGAGAGGAGCTGACACACACAGAGGGGGCGGGGGCAGACAGGGGACTGCCACAGTACGGCGCGGCTGTTCCACGCCCGCCGGACTGGAGGATTAGTGGACACAGCGCGGCAAGGCAAGGGCCCTGCTTGGGGGCCCCAGGCCAGCTCGGGGACCCAAGCAGTTGCTTGTTTTGCCTGTCCTGTTCTGACGGGCCTGCTCCCAGGAGGCATAGCGGTCCGTGGATGACGCGCTCAGGCTGCTCAGGCCACGGCCAGAACAAGGAAGTAAATATTGCAATGACATATAAAACAGTGAGTTTTAAAAAATATATATATTTATATGCCAAATCAACATAAGGTGACAGAGCAGCAGAGGATGCAGACAACTTGTAAAAGAGGGTGGAACTCCACTTTAACATCTTGTCATATGTCATATGACGTCCTCCCAGAACAGTGCTCCTGCCCGGTCAACATTTTACAATAGGCCGAGGCGGGAGCACTGTTGTTCTGGGAGGACGTCATATGACATCCTCCCCTCTCGACACAGCCGATGACTGATCACTGCACCAGCCCGCTGCTAGTGTCATGTGATTGCTGTGACCAATCACAGCAGATCACATGACAACTGTAAACAATGGATGGCTTCCTCTCATGCCATCCATCATATACAGTTTTTTTGCTAGCTGTGATTGGTCACAGTGAAGAGATGGTATAGACAGACCAGTCACAGCATATCTGTACCATGTGATTAGCTTTGACCAATCACAGCTAATCACAACAAAAGACATTGAATGAACTAGTTTCATTCAGTAAAAATGGTTGCTTATACCAATGAAATTAATTGGTATATGCAATCATAATGTGTGCAAAAAAATAATAATCACAGAGTAGTACAGTGTCATCACGGTAACACTGTATTGCTCTGGTCACAGAAGAAAAAATTGTATAAATAAAATGTAATAAAAAATAAAAATTGAAAACATCAGTGTCCATGATTTCTGCCACACCAGTTATATGATAACACTGTACTGCACTGGTGACAGTATGTAAAAAAAAAATTGAGATTTTTTTTTTTTCAATTTCTTAATTTTCCAAATAATTGTAACAAATGACAGCTAAAAAAAAATACTTGCCATGCCTCTTACTAAATACCTTGGTCTGCCCACTCTTTAAAATGGGGTAATTTGGGGGTATTTGTACTGTCCTGGAATTTTTGAGCCTCAAGAAATGAGATGTGTGTCAGTACATCAGGATTGATCAATTTTCAGATATATATATAACATAGTTTGTGGACTAAATAATATACACTCACTTGGAGTTTTTTTTTTCACCTAAGAAACATATTAGAATGCATTTTGACCTAAATATATGAAGAAAGATTATTTATTTGCAACATTTTATAACAGAAACAAAGAAAAAAACGTTTTTTTTCAAAATTTTCTGTCGTTTTTCATTTATTTAGCAAATAAATTAACCACTTAAGCCCCGGACCAATACGCAGCATAAAGACCAGGCCCTTTTTTGCGATTCGGCACTGCGTCGCTTTAACTGACAATTACGCAGTCGTGCGATGTGGCTCCTAAACAAAATTGACGTCCTTTTTTTCTCACAAATAGAGGTGGTATTTGATCACCTATGTGTTTTTTATTTTTTGTGCTATAAACAAAAATAGAGCGACAATTTTGAAAAAAATGCAATATTTTTTAACTTTTGCTATAATAAATATCGTCAAAAAATATATAAAAAAACTTTTTGTTTCCCTCAGCTTAGGCCGATACGTATTCTTCTACATATTTTTGGTTAAAAAAATCGCAATCGGCGTTTATTGATTGGTTTGTGCAAAAGTTATAGCGTTTACAAAATAGGGGGTAGTTTTATGGCATTTTTTTTTTTTACTAGTAATGGCGGAGATCAGCGATTTTTTTTTTTCATGACTGCGACATTATGGCGGACACATCGGACACTTTTGACACATGTTTGGGACCATTGTAATTTTTACAGCGATCAGTGCAATAAAAATGCACTGGTTACTGTAAAAATGACAGTGAAGGGGTTAACCACTAGGGGCGCTGAAGGGGTTAAGTATGCCTAAGGGAGTGATTCTCACTGTTAGGGGGGCGTGGCTACGAGTGACACGTCACTGATCTCCGCTCTGATTACACAGAGCGGAGATCGGTGACAGTGTCAGCAGGCAAGCTCTCCATCCCTCCGTGAGACGATTGCTGGGATCCCCGCAGCGATCAAGTCCGCGGGACCCACGGTCCGACTCATGGGGATGACTGCAGGGTCGCGGCAGGCAGTTAAAGAGGACGTACAGGTACGTGATTGTGCCTGTACGAGCCATTCTGCCGACGTATATATGCCGTGAGCGGTCGTTAAGGGGTTAAAAAACCCAGTGGTGTTTAAATAACACCACATGAAAGCTCTATTTGTGTGAAAATACTGTATTATTTGCTCCATAGATTGGCTCTCCTGAGGAAGCGGTTTACCGCAAAACTAGTAGAGACCCTGACCAATCTATCAATTGATAATCACAGATATCTCTTGGGGGAACCCTGAGCATTTGTCTTTCCTTTTTTTTAAATGTCAACTGCATATTTGTTTTTATCTACAATAAACTTTTTTATATTACATTGTATATTGTTTTCATCAGTACCGAGATAGTCCATTAATTCCTTGGGTGGGAACGCTCAGCAACTACTCCCTTGCCCCCCAACCCTCCCCTGTTTCGCCTCGATAAACCCACAAGCAAACATGTATTATGTTGCAGTTTATTGTTTCATAGATGTTATGGCTGCATTCATTTTCTTTTTTAGGCTTTATTTCTTCTATTTTGTTTTGGTGAGCGTAAACCCATTGCACAGTGCAGGTAAGTATAACATGTTTGCTATGTAAAAAAATAAATCAAATAAAAATGTAAACCTTTAGCATTAATTTCAGGTGTTTTACAAGTACATAAAACCTGTTGACAAGGCCAGAAATTGTCTGAACTCTTAAGCTCCTGTGCCTTTTGTCTGTTCTGCACTGTTATCAGCATTGTTTTACGTTCTCTCTGTGTGCTACAGAACGAACACCTTCTCCTACATAAGGCAAATTGGGAGAGAGGGGGTTGTTTTATAGTCATAAACATATTTCCATCCCTCAGGGTATCAATTCTGCTCCTCCATATGTACAGTACAATGAACAAACCTTGGCACCCTAGTACAGGAAGCGAGCAAGATCATTCTCTAGGTGAGAAAAAAAGGGAGGAAACATTCTCTAGGTGAGAAAGGTACACTAATGCAGCCATCACATCTAAAGACCGGCAAGCTGCAATATAAAAAATGTTTTCTCTTGGGTTTATTTATGCTGACAAAGATTAGAGATGAGCGAATGTGTGTGGGTTTGGTTCACAGGACATTCATTGAATCCTTTGTAAAATCTAAAAACTTCAATTTGAAAATCAATTTTGGCAAGGCTAAAAGGCAAGGAATTGTCAAGCAAAGAGCATGGAGAGCTGAACACTAAAATAGGGGGCATGTAATAATGAAAAAAAAAAAAAAAACTACTGTACAGTGGAAAGAGAGAGTCTTTCTTTTTATGTGACTTTGAGGATGACATGTGAAAAACACCAGTCCTTTCAATTACATGCTTGGGAGATGCCTAATGCCTCGTACACACGATCAGTTTTTCCAACAAGAAAAGTGTGATGTGAGCTTTTTGTCAGGAATTCCGACCGTGTGTATGCTCCATCGCAGTTTTTTTGTGGGAATTTCTGCCAAGAAAAGATTGAGAGCAGGTTCTCTATTTTTGTGACAGGAAAAATTCCTATCGGTAATCGCGATCGTCTGTATGCAATTACGACGCGCAAAAAAACACGCATGCTCAGAATCAAGCAGAAGAGCCAAACTGCCTATAGAACTTCATTGATCTCGGCTCGTTGTACGTGTGGTACATCACCGCGTTCTTGACGTTTGGAATTTCAGACAAGATTTGTGTGACCGTGTGTATGCAACACAAGTTTGAGACATTTTCTGTGGGAAAAAAACACGGTTTTCCTATCGGAAAAACTGATCGTGTGTACAGGGCTTATATGTAGTGATATTGAGTATTGAGTATTGAGACAATTCTCAAGAACGGTGTCAGCAGCACCGTTTTTTGTATTGCGTATTTTGCATGTGTAAATTTTTAATTTTTTTTACTTCTACATTATTTCTAGGCTTAAATATAGCAGCAGCGCCCAGGTCTGATTCATCACAACTTGAAATAAAGGCTTTTTAGGTTGTTTTGACTGCAACACCTGATTTTTTAGCTGCAGATTTAACAGGTCTAAACGCTATAGGAAAGATTATCTTAGGTGAGGAAGGAAAAATATTCTGCATGGCCGCACTCTGCAAAGGATGCTGGTTTATTGATAAAATCCACAAATACAGCAAAGGCACTCAAAAATAAACACAGAAGTAGGCTAACGCGTTTCACATCGTGAGATGCTTACTCATAGCTTATCTTAATAGGAATAAAACTAAAGCCCTCAACTTTGTACAAATTGCCTAGTGTCACAACAAGTTTGGGGGCTTCTTTTTTGCAGTACCACACTACATCGCCTTTAAAGTTTAATAAAATGTAAAAACAGAGTCCACAAAAATAACTCAAAACCACAGCCCCCCATTCACCGAACTTCTTAATATCAAATTGCCACTGCCCATTACCAACTATACCAAGTATATTCCAAATATAGGTACCATATATACTCGAGTATAAGCCGACCCGAATATAAGCCGAAGCATCTAATTTTACCACAAAAAAATGGGAAAACGTATTGACTCGAGTATAAGCCTAGGGTGTCCATATGCATGCCTCACTGTGCCTCACTTTGCCTCACTGTGTCCATGCCTCACTGTGTCCATGCCTCACTGTGCCTCACTGTGCCCATGCCTCACTGTGCCCATGCCTCACTGTGCCCATGCCTCACTGTCACTGTGCCCATGCCTCACTGTGCCCAATCTCCCTACCTGATCTCCGGCGCTGTGTGACTAGACCAGTGGTTCTCAACCTGGGGGTCGGGACCCCCTCGGGGGTCGCATGATGATTTGCCAGGGGTCACCAAATCCTGGGCTGTTCCTGAAGCCCGCACCTCTCTCCTAGCCTTTTTGCGGCCGCCCAGCAGGGCTGTCCCTGAAGCCCGCGGCCGCCCACTCAGCCTCTTTGCAGACTAGAGGTCAGCTGACTGGTGAGGAATGTGAAGTGGGAGGGGCTGGAGGAGACCCTATCTCCTGATTTCGGCCTAGGTGTCACTGTTACAAGACACCACAAAGATGGAGACACAGTGAGTAAAACTACCTGTGATTATAGTTCACATTAAAAGTCCCCACTACAGTTCTCAGATAAGCAGATGACCTTGATCAAGAGCACCTAAGTTGGCTGATCAGAACTCCCCCCAGCACTGCCACTCATCCCATCCCCCCCCCTCCAAGGAGTAAGAGAAGGAATAAAAATAGAGAATACATGGAAGGGAGGGAAAGGAAAATAGGGGGAGGAACAAAGAAAAAGGGAGAGAAAGAATAAGAGAAAGAGTGGTACATCCTAAAATGTACCATAAGGGTTTAATACTGTACAGGTGGAAGGGACTCGGGGAGGGCTAAATGTCTATGGGTTGGGGCGCAAATTACTTGTCTTGCCTTGAATGCTGACAAGTGACAACCCACGCTAAAATAATTTTACTGTTGGGGGTCCCCACAACTTGGGAAATTTTATTAAGGGGTCACGGCACTAAAAAGGTTGAGAACAACTGGACTAGACTGACTTTTAACATGGGAGTCTATGGAAGGGGTGCCCGGATTGGAAAATTTGGTGCTCCCCGGCCATAGGTCCCCCAAACTTTGCACACTTGTAGATGAAGAGTGGGGATACATGTGTGCCAAGTTTGGAGTCCAAGGGACCTACGGCTGGCCGGGATCAGGCACACAAAGTTGAAGTCGGACACAGACTCGAGTATAAGCCGAGGGGGGCATTTTCAGCACAAATAAATGTGCTGAAAAACTCGGCTTATACTCGAGTATATACGGTATGTGTTTGGTAGAAATTGTCTCGCTTCCAAACAGTACATGCACACTTGAAAGGGCAGCAGATTGAAAGCGCTCTTCAGTATGGTCCTTTATTACTGTATCTTCTGCCAATAGTACCATTGTGGTCTGTAGGGATGAGCTTCGAGTTCGAGTCGAACCCATGTTTGACTCGAACATCGCCTGTTCGGTTGTTTGTCGAATTGCGAACATTATGGGCCGTTCGTGCCAAATTCGAGTGGCGCGTCACGGGCCATAATTCACTGCGGCATCACAGTGCATTGCTGGCTGATGATTGGCCAAGCATGCACTATGACCCGCATGCTTGGCCAATCACAGTGCCGTCTGAGCAGAGAGCCGTAATTGGCCAAAGCCAGGGTGGCTTTGGCCAATTATGGCTCAGGGGGTTTAGTACACACCCCACACTATATAAGGCCGCCTCCGTGGCGGCCTTGTGTAGTGTGTTGCGGTGTTGGTTAAAGAGAGAGCTTACAGAGAGAGAGAGAGACAGTGTCATTTATATTGAGTTAGATAGAGCAGGCAGGCGAGTCAGTTAGCTGCAGTTACAGTGTGTAGACGATATATATGCATCCTAGGTGTTGTATATATATTTATACACTGTATTCAGTTTAGCTAGATCCGTTCCTGTTATTCTCTATACTGTGACAGGCAGTGTTTCACTTAGTGTACTGTGTGCTTTGTAGACTTGTGCACAACGGAAAAATTCGTTCCGTTTCGGTTCGTTTCTTTCCGGTCCTGTTGATTCGTAATCATTCGTAATTTTGCTAGACGGGATTTTTCGTGTTCGGACTCATTCGTATTTTTGCAAGCGACATTTTTCGTTGAATTTTTTGTTGCTTTATAATTCGTACTTTCGGTAGAGTACGTTGTTTTTCGTTGATTCTGGACACAACTCCTACTTTCGTAACTTTTTTTGGGTTCGTTGATTCGTAATTTTCCGTGTCTCTCTCACAACGACGCTGCCTATTATGCCTAATGTGCTTCGAATGGATTTGTACTTTTCTAAATACATAGCGGTTATTTGTAACGATTCGAAATCTCGTATTTTACTTTCGTTTTTTACATGCGGCTATAGGCTCCGCCCCTGTACACCATTTTGAGAGGGTTCAGCACGGTGAGGGAGAAGCAGAGAGCAGGGCAGAGTGAGTGTTATTGTGCTTCGAATGGATTTGAAATCTCGTATTTTACTTTCGTTTTTTCATGCGGCTATAGCCTCCGCCCCTGTACACCATTTTGAGAGGGAGTTCAGCATGGTGAGGGAGAAGCAGAGAGCAGAGTGAGTGTTATTGTGCTTCGAATGGATTCGTACATTCGTAACTTTTTTCATAACGAATTATGCCGAAGACCTTCGGGCATTCGCTATTTTGCGGTATAATTTATTTCGGATTCGGTTTTATTCGTAATTGCTCTGTTCGGAAATTCGAATGCTTCCGAATGTCCGAAAGTTGCTAAATTCGGACGAATTTTGATTCGTTACGAAACGAATTGCACAAGCCTAGTGCTTTGCATAGCGTTCACCTAAAGCTTACCTGAATACAGTTAGTGACTAGTGATGAGCCGAACACCCCCGGGTTCGGTTCGCACCAGAACCCGCGAACGGACCGAAAGTTCGTACGAACATTAGAACCCTATTAAATACAATGGATGCGAACGTTCGAATTCTAAAGTGCTAATTATAACAACTATTATGCATGTTATTGTCCTAAAAAGGGTTTGGGAACCCGGGTTGTGCACCAGGGGACATGTATCAATGCAAAAAGAAGTTTTAAAAACGGTCGTTTTTCGGGAGCAGTCATTTTAATGATGCATAAAGTGAAAAAAAAAGTCAAATATTCCTTTAAATATCGTACCTGGGGGGTGTCTAAAGTATGCCTGTGAAGTGCCACGTGTTTCCCGTGTTTAGAACTGTCCCTGCACAAAATTAAATTTCTAAAGGAAAAAAAGCCATTTAAAACTGCTTGCGGCTTTAATGTAATGTCTGGTCCCGGTAATATGGATGAAAATCTTTAAGAAAAATGGCATAGCTACCCCATGACCCCCCCCCCCTACCCCAGCCCATTACCAGCCCCTTTGGGTCTTGTATGGATATTAAGGGGAACCCCGCACATAAAATAAAAAAGGCCCTATATACTCTGAACAGCCGTATACAGGCGGTGCATACAAGACAGGGACTGTAGGTTTGTTCTTATGTAGAATCTGTTTGTAATTTTGAACAGGTACATTGTTGAAGTGTAGCTCCAGCCCAAAAATCTATTTTTAAACTTTTTGGAAAACATAGGTAAGGGTTATCACCCCTGTAACATTTGTTTTGCTGTCTGTGCCCCTGTTCAGAACATTTCACCTCACTTTCCGTCCCAATGACAACTGTTTTTGAAATGTGGTGTTTTTCTTGAAACAAGGATTGCTGATAAAGCATCAGTACAGAGGAGACACCTTTCTCCCATATTTATTCTTACAGGAGAGAATTTTCCTTCCTAGTGGTAGATTTCCTCTCACTTCCTGTTGTCTTCTTGCGTTTGCAAGTAGGAGTCGTTTGTAAGTTGGATGTTTGAAAGTAGGGACCTGCCGTATATACTCTGCAGAAATAGGCCCCTTAGTTGTTGGTGTTGGCACAACACTGTAAGCACTCACAGTTACTCTTGGTTGGTGCTGGAACGCCCTGCTGTCAACTATTATATCAGGAATTTTAATTACATATAATTGTTGAACAGTGGTAGTAAAAATTGGGCCTTTGATGGTGGTGCTGGTGCCACAACACTGTAAGCCCTGACAGTTACTCTTGGTGGGTGCAGCAATGGGCCCTGCTGTGAATTATTAGATCAAGAATTGTAATTGCATGCCCCTGTTGAACAGGGGCTGAAAAATTGGGCCTTTCGTGGTGGTGGTGGTGGTGGTGGTGTTGCCACAACACTGTAAGCCCTCAGAGTTACTCTTGGTGGGTGCAGGAATGGGCCCTGCTGTGAATTATTAGATCAAGAATTGTAATTGCATGCCCCTGTTGAACAGGGGCTGAAAAATTGGGCCTTTCGTGGTGGTGGTGGTGGTGGTGGTGTTGCCACAACACTGTAAGCCCTCAGAGTTACTCTTGGTGGGTGCAGGAATGGGCCCTGCTGTGAATTATTAGATCAAGAATTGTAATTACATGCCCCTTTTGAACAGGGGCTGAAAAATTGGGCCTTTCGTGGTGGTGGTGGTGGTGGCGTTGCCACAACACTGTAAGCCCTCAGAGTTACTCTTGGTGGGTGCAGCAATGGGCCCTGCTGTGAATTATTAGATCAAGAATTGTAATTGCATGCCCCTGTTGAACAGGGGCTGAAAAATTGGGCCTTTCGTGGTGGTGGTGGTGGTGGTGGTGTTGCCACAACACTGTAAGCCCTCAGAGTTACTCTTGGTGGGTGCAGCAATGGGCCCTGCTGTGAATTATTAGATCAAGAATTGTAATTACATGCCCCTTTTGAACAGGGGCTGAAAAATTGGGCCTTTCGTGGTGGTGGTGGTGGTGGCGTTGCCACAACACTGTAAGCCCTCAGAGTTACTCTTGGTGGGTGCAGCAATGGGCCCTGCTGTGAATTATTAGATCAAGAATTGTAATTGCATGCCCCTGTTGAACAGGGGCTGAAAAATTGGGCCTTAGGCACTGGTGGCACAACACTACAACCCCTCACAGATACTGTACTTGGAGCACAGCAATGAGCCCTGTTGCAAAGTATTGCTTCAAAAATTGTAATGACACGCCCCTGTTAAACAGGGGCTGAAAAATTGGGCCTTAGGCACTGGTGCCACAACACTCCAACCCCTCACAGATACTGTACTTGGAGCACAGCAATGAGCCCTATGGCAAATTATTGCTAAAAAAATTGTAATTACACGCCCCTGTAAAACAGGGGCTGAAATTGGGCCTTAGCCACTGGTGGCGGCACCCATAAACAAAAATGATCTTCCAAGCTATCATCATCAATCGTATCATTGAGGACTCGGAGGAGGAGGATAGCCAGTCAACATAACAGCACAGGCACTCAGCATCAGCATCAGTCTTGAAGGGATGTGACATGTTAAAATCAATTAGTCTGTTATATCAGCATCAGGTGTGTGGTAGCTGGTGGTGATCCAAGACTGGTTCATCTTGATGAAAGTCAGTCGATCAACCGAGTCGGTGGACAGGCGCACCCTGTGATCCGTGACAAATCCTCCAGCAGCACTGAATGTGCGTTCCGAAAGAACGCTGGATGCAGGACAGGCCAGTAGCTCAATTGCATACTGTGCAAGCTCTGGCCAGTGATCCATCCTCAAGACCCAGTAAGCCAGAGGATTTTCGGTGGGGAAGGTGTCCAAGTCTGACCTTGCCCCTAGATATTCCTGCACCATGTTTATCAGACGCTGGCGATGGTTGCTGGAACCGATCATACTTTGGGGCTGCGGACTAAAGAATTGTCTGAACGCATCGGTCAGACGGCCACCTTCCCCACCGCTCCTTCTTTGACTGGCCGAAGCCTCAGCAACTCGTTGTCCAGGACCAGGAGTTTGTAACCTCCCAGTCTCTGGGAACGCGTTGCACAGACCTTTCTGCAAGGCTTCCCGGAGTTGTCTCATCCTCTGCTCCCTCTGCGACGGTAACATAAGGTCCGCAACCTTACCCTTGTACCGTGGATCAAGGAGAGTGGCCAGCCAGTAATGGTCCCTCTCCTTGATCCGAAGAATACGAGGATCCTTCCGCAGACTTTGCAGGATCAGGGAGGCCATGCAGCGTAGGTTTGCTGAGGCATTCGCTCCGGAGTCCTCTGGGTCACTAAGGACGACATGATCCGCAGCCACCTCCTCCCAGCCACGTACAAGTCCACTGGTTTCTTGGGACTGTAAATCATCCCTAAAAGACTGCTGCTGATGATGCTGAGTGCCAGCCTCCACCTCCATGCTGACACAATCCTCCTCCTCCTCCTCCTCCTCCTCCTCCTCGTCCTCTTCCTGTGCGATGGGTGGGACAGAAGGAACACTGTCTGGGTAAAGGGGGCCTTGAGAGGCAAGGAAGTCCTCCTCTTCCTGCCTCTGTTCTGCCTCAAGTGCCCTGTCCATTATTCCACGCAGCGTGTGCTCCAACAGGTGGACAAGAGGTACAGTGTCACTGATGCATGCACTGTCACTGCTCACCATCCTCGTGGCCTCCTCAAGTGCCAGGACAGTGCATGCATCCCTGATCATGCCCCACTGGCGTGGAGAAAAAAAACCAAGCTCCCCTGACCCTGTCCTGGTGCCGTAGTCGCACAGGTACTCATTGATGGCCCTCTGCTGCGTGTGCAGCCGCTGCAGCATGGCCAACGTTGAGTTCCACCTGGTGGGCATGTCACATATAAGGCGGTTCTTGGGCAGGTTCAACTCCTTTTGCAGCTCAGCCAGGCGAGCACTGGCATTATAAGATCTGCGGAAATGCACACAGACTTTCCTGGCCTGCCTCAGGACATCCTGTAAGCCCGGGTACCTGCCCAAGAACCGCTGCACCACCAGGTTAAGGACGTGAGCCACACAGGGCACATGGGTCAGTTGTCCCTGTCGGAGGGCGGAGAGGAGGTTGGTGCCATTGTCGCAAACCACCATTCCTGGCTTAAGCTGGCGTGGCGTCAACCACCTCTCGGCCTGGCCCTGCAGAGCAGACAGGACCTCTGCCCCAGTGTGGCTTCTGTTCCCCCAAACACACCAGCGCAAGCACGGCATGGCATCTTTTTGCCTGCGTACTTGCGTAGCCCCTTGAACGCCTACGGAGCACCGCTGGTTCCGAGGACAAACCACAGGAAGAGGCCATGGAGGAAGAAGAAGAGGAGGGGGTGGAGGAGAGAGGTGTGTCACAACCAGTAGTAGCATTTTGGAGGCGTGGCGGTGGAACAACCTCCAACACTACTGCACCTTGTCCTGCATCCTTCCCAGCTGCCAAAAGAGTGACCCAATGGGCCGTGAAAGAAAGGTAACGTCCCTGTCCATGCCTGCTGGACCATGAGTCAGCGGTAATATGCACCTTACCGCTGACCGCCCTGTCCAGCGAGGCCAAGACATTGCCTTCCACATGCCGGTAGAGAGCCGGAATAGCCTTCCGTGAGAAAAAGTGGCGTTTGGGAACCTGCCACTGAGGAACCGCACATTGCACAAACTCACGGAAGGGGGTCGAGTCTACCAACTGAAAAGGCAGCAGTTGAAGCGCTAGCAATTTAGCCAAGCTAGCATTCAACCGCTGGGCATGTGGATGGCTGGGAGTGAACTTCTTTCGACGGTCCAGCAGCTGGGGCAGGGAAATTTGCCTGCTAGAATCGGACGTCGGTGTACTGCTAGCAGAGTGGCCGCAAGTACTTGGCTGTGACACACCTAATTCTACACCTTCATTCCTCTCAGTGCATGTTTCAGAGAGGACTGAAGTTATAGTGGGGTTGGAGATCCCAGCTGATGCGGTGCAAGGAGAGGTCCGCTTTGTTCTTTGGTGTGGGTCTTTGAGGTAGGCTTGCCAACGAGCTGCATGGCAGGTCAACATATGTCTGGTCAGGCATGTGGTACCCAAGCGGCTGATGTTTTGGCCACGCGATATACGCTTGAGACATATGTTGCAAACAGCAGCTGTGCGATCTGATGCACTAGCCTCAAAAAAGGCCCACACCAAAGAACTTTTTGAATGACGGGCAGAGGCAGCGCCCTGCACAGGCGGAGCTCTGCGGTGTGATTCCGTCGGTGTACTGCCCTTACGCTGGCCACCAAAGGGCATCCTGCCTCGTTGGAGATGTGCCTCCTCCTCATCCTCCTCCTCCTCCTCTCTCCTATTAGGCACCCACGTGGAGTCAGTGACCTCATCATCACCTCCCTCCTCATCACTGGAGCCAATCTGGCAGTATGCTGCAGCTGCTGGAACATGACTGCCAGATTGGTGTCCTTCTTGAGCATCCCCTCTGTCTGCTCTCACGCTACTGCCTTCCTCTAGCTGGGTTTCATCATCAGACCCTTCGAAACGCTGGGCATCCTCCTGGAGCATGTACCCAACACTGTGCTCAAACAGTTCGGGGGACTCCTCAGGAGGAGGACATGGTGGGTCTAGGGAAGGAGTGACTGATGATGAGTCTGACATTGATACCAGGGAAGAGGACGCTTTGGCAGCTGCTTTTCCAGTACCCTGAGCCTGGGTGAGAGAGGATGAGGAGGAGGAGGAGGGCTTGGTCATCCACTCTACCAAGTCTTCGGCATGATGTGGCTCAACATGTCCAGCTGCCGAAAAGAAGGACAAGCGTGTCCCATGGCCATGTGCTGATGACAATGCACCGCGTCCACGACCAGCACTGTTGCCCCCAGACACAGAGCCTGCTTGCCCTCTTTTATTGCCTCCTGACTGTCTGCCTCTCCTTGTTTGCCTTCCAGACATTCTAATAGATGGCCTGCAGGGAGATGGGAAAAAACCAATAAGGGCTACCTTCAGGTGTCCTTCTCTGTCCCTTTACTTAAGGATTTCTAAATATGGTTGAGGATGATTGCTTTTGCACAGAATAGCACAACGACAATTTCCCTGACTGTCCAAAAAAACAAGGATTTCAAAGATGGTTGATGAGGAATGCTTTAGCACACTATAGCACAAGGAGAATTCCCTCACTGTCCTTCCCTGTCCCTAGAAACAAGGATTCGCACAGTAAAACACACTGACACTCTCCCTACCTATAGTTTTCTGTCCCTAGAAAAAATGTTTTTTTAAAGCACACTATAGCACAAGGAGAATTTCACTCACTTTCCTTCTTTGTCCCTAGAAACAAGGTTTATCACAGTGAAAGAAACTGACACTCTTCCTTCCTATAGTTTTCTGTCCCTAGAAAAAAATGTTTTTTTAAAGCACACTATAGCACAAGGAGAATTCCCTCACTGTCCTTCCCTGTCCCTAGAAACAAGGATTCACACAGTAAAACACACTGACACTCTCCCTACCTATAGGTTTTCTGTCCCTAGAAAAAATGTTTTTTTAAAGCACACTATAGCACAAGGAGAATTCCCTCACTGTCCTTCCCTGTCCCTAGAAACAAGGATTTGCACAGTAAAAGACACTGACACTCTCCCTACCTATAGTTTTCTGTCCCTAGAAAAAATGTTTTTTTAAAGCACACTATAGCACAAGGAGAATTTCACTCACTTTCCTTCTTTGTCCCTAGAAACAAGGATTATCACAGTGAAAGAAACTGACACTCTTCCTTCATATAGTTTTCTGTCCCTAGAAAAAAAAGTTTTTTTAAAGCACACTATAGCACAAGGAGAATTCCCTCACTGTCCTTCCCTGTCCCTAGAAACAAGGATTCGCACAGTAAAACACACTGACACTCTCCCTACCTATAGTTTTCTGTCCCTAGAAAAAATGTTTTTTTAAAGCACACTATAGCACAAGGAGAATTCCCCTCACTGTCCTTCCCTGTCCCTAGAAACAAGGATTCGCACAGTAAAAGACACTGACACTCTCCCTACCTATAGTTTTCTGTCCCTAGAAAAAATGTTTTTTTAAAGCACACTATAGCACAAGGAGAATTCCCTCACTGTCCTTCCCTGTCCCTAGAAACAAGGATTCGCACAGTAAAAGACACTGACACTCTCCCTACCTATAGTTTTCTGTCCCTAGAAAAAATGTTTTTTTAAAGCACACTATAGCACAAGGAGAATTTCCCTCACTGTCCTTCCCTGTCCCTAGAAACAAGGATTCGCACAGTAAAACACACTGACACTCTCCCTACCTATCCTTCTCTTTCCCTAAACTAAAGGAATCCAGGTTAAGCAAGAAAAAAATAAATGTCACTGTCCCTGCCTATGTTTCTCTTTCCCTGCTCCGGAACACACTACACTAGGCCGCCGTGCTGGCGGCCTTTTATAGTGTGGGGCGTGTACTAAACACCCTCAGCAATAATTGGCCACAGGCATCCTGCCTGTGGCCAATCATTGCTCTCCTCGCTGCCGGCGCTGTGATTGGCCAAGCATGCGGGGTCACAGTGCATGCTTGGCCAATCACAGCGCCTGGATGACACTGCGATGGCGTAGTGCATTGTGGGCCGTTCGCGTCACTCGAATTTGGCGCGAACGGCCCAAATCGTTCGATCTTCGTCGAACGATCGAACAGCCGATGTTCGAGTCGAACGTATGTTCGACTCGAACACGAAGCTCATCCCTATTAGTGACTAATAGTGGTGTTCTCATAATAAAACCACAGGCAGAGAACTGCAAATATTTTCAGTTAGTGTACTGTGGCCTCTGCACAGTTTTCACCTAAAACTAACTGAAGACAATTGCTGCTTTTTCCATACTAATACCACAGCAGGCAGTTGATTGTGATAGCTGCATTATCAATACAGATATATATATATATATATATATATATATATATATATATATATATATACATCCCACCTTTGTGCAGCTACATCTCACTGCAGGCCATTAGTATGTCTGGAAGGCAAACAAGGAGAGGCAGACAGTCACGAGTCAATAAAAGAGGGCAAGCAGGCTCTGTGTCTAGAGGCAACAGTGCTGGTCGTGGACACGGTGCATCCTCATCAGCACGTGGCCGTGGGAAACGCTTGTCCTTCTTTTCGGCAGCTGGCCATGTTGAGCCGCAACATGCCCAAGACTTGGTAGAGTGGATGACCAAGCCATCCTCCTCCTCCTCCTCATCCTCTCTCACCCAGGCTCAGGGTTACAAATTCCTGGTCCCGGACAACGTGTTGCTGAGGCTTTGGTCAGTCAAAGAAGGAGCGGTGGAGAAGGTGGCCGTCTGACCGATACGTTCAGACAATTTTTTAGTACGCAGCCCCAAGGTATGATTGGTTCCAGCAACCATCGCCAGCGTCTGGTTTACATGGTGCAGGAATACCTAGGGGCAAGATCAGGCTTGGACACCTTTCCCACTGAAAATCCTCTGGGTTACTTGGTCTTGAGGATGGATCACAGGCCAGAGCTTGCACAGTATGCAATTGAGCTACTGGCCTGTCCTGGATCCAGCGTTCTTTCGGAATGCACATTCAGTGCTGCTGGGGGCTTTGTAACCGATCACAGGGTGCACCTGTCCACCGACTCGGTCGATCGACTGACCTTCATAAAAATGAATCAGTCTTGGATCACCACCAGCTACCAAGCACCTGATGCTGATGTAACCGAATAATTGTTTTTGAAATGTCAGATCCCTTCAAGACTGCCTATGCTGATGCTGAGTGACTTACCTGTTATGCTGAGTGACTATCCTCTTCCTCCTCAATGATCATGTTGATAGCTTGGAAGAACATTTTTGTTTCTGGGTGCCGCCACCAGTGGCTAAGGTCCAATTTTTCAGCCCCTGTTTAACAGGGGCGTGTAATTACAATTTTTGATGCAGTACTTTGCAGCAGGGCTAATTGCTGCGCTCCAACTACAGTATCTGTGAGGGGTTGAAGTGTTGTGGCACCAGTGCCTACGGCCCAATTTTTCAGCCCCTGTTTAACAGGGGCGTGTAATTAAAATTTTTGATGCAATACTTTGCAGCAGGGCTCATTGCTGTGCTCCAAGTACAGTATCTGTGAGGGGTTGCAGTGTTGTGGCACCAGTGCCTAAGGCCCAATTTTTATGCCCCTGTTTAACAGCGGCATGTAATTACAATTCTTGATCTAATAATTCACAGCAGGGCCCATTTCTGCGCCCACCAAGAGTAACTGTGAGGGCTTACAGTGTTGTGGCAACACCACCACCACCACCAAAGGCCTAATTTTTCTGCCCCTGTTCAGCAGGGGCATGTAATTACAATTCTAGATCTAATATTTCACAGCTGGGCCAATTCCTGCGCCCACCAAGAGTAACTGTGAGGATTTACAGTGTTGTGGCACCAGCACCATCACCAAAGGCCCAATTTTTCCTACCACTGTTCAACAATGGCATGTAATTACAATTCTTGATACAATAGTTCACAGCAGGGCGTTCCAGCGCCCACTAAGAGTAACTGTGAGGGCTTACAGTGTTGTGGCAACACCAACACCTAAGGGCCAAATTTCTGCAGAGTATATATGGCAGGCCCCTACTTTCAAACATCCAACTTACAAACGACTCCTACTTGCAAACGGAAGGAGACAACAGGAAGTGAGAGGAAATCTACCCCTAGGAAGGGAAATTCTCTCCTGTAAGAGTTAATATGGGAATTTTGCCAATTTTCTCAATGATTTTCATCCATATTGCTGAGACCAGACATTACATTAAAGCGGTAAGCAATTTTAAATTACTTTTTTTCTTTTAGAAATGTCATTTTGTGCAGGGACGGTTCTAAACACGGGAAACATGTGCCACTTCACAGGCATACTTTAGACACCCCCCAGGTACGATATTTAAAGGAATATTTCACTTATTTTTTTTTCACTTTAAGCATCATTAAAGTCACTGCTCCTGAAAAAATGGCAGTTTTTAAAACTTTTTTTTGCATTGATACATGTCCCCTGGGGCAGGACCCGGGTCCCCAAACACTTTTTAGAACAATAACTTGCATATTAGCCTTGATAATTAGCACTTTTGATTTTGAACGTTCACGTCCATTGTATTTAATAGGGTTCTAAAGTTTGCGCGAACTTTCGGTCCTTTCACAGGTTCTGGTGCAAACCAAACCGGGGGGGGGGGGGGGTTGTTTGGCTCATCCCTAGTGGTCTGCAGCCTCTGCCTACAGTAAAAAAAAAGTACTAGCCATTTGGGTAACACATGCATGAGGAAACACATCACTATGCAACAAAGAGCACAATGGAAGCAGAACCTCAATTATAGTAGTCAGCATCAAAAGGCATGCACTCCTCCACCCGAAGGACACATAGCAGCCACTTTCATTTAGAGTTATTCTACTTTCAATAGATTTTTTTTTTCATCACAGAAGATAAACATAACATAATATCAACACGACAAAAGACAAGACATTTAACATCATAAATGGGTGGGATGTAAAACAAGGTATCAGCAACAAGGCCCTATCAGGTTTTTCAAGGTGCCAATGTGGGCTTAATGAGAGAAAATTTAGTCATTACCCGTGGCTAGTCAGTGTTTAAGTAGTTGAAATGCGGGATAAGGGAGCAATTGGTCGAGGGGGTCATACCCGAACCGGGCACCCCTAATGGGATCATCCTGTGCCCCGGCCAGGCCTCCCCATCACCAACACCCACCTGCCCCGAAGTCTTCTAGCAAGCAAATAGGCAGAGCTAAAGGTGGCTTCAGCGCGCTTCCGACTCGTTATTCATTTTGAGTGATTCTAATGGGCCCTTTTCCTCATCCTGCTCTTACTCCAGAGTACATGGCAGTTGTTTTTGCTGGGCCTGTTAATGCACCTTTTTCACCTCTTCCTCCTCCTATTCAAGGGAAGCATAGCAGCCATCCATTTTTGTAATTGTTCTGCAACCTCTTACATAATTTCTATCAGAAAGCTTTTGGCTCTTTTCCTCCTCAAAGGCACATATCAGTAATTTTGTATGGACTCCTAATGCGGTCTGTTGCTCCTCCTTTAAGGACACATAGCTGACACTCTTTTTAAGTGATGATAATGGGCTCTTTTCCTCCACCCCCTTACTTAAGGATGCACATTTGAGTAAATTCTAGACAGGTAATGCAGTCTTTTTCTCCTCCTTCCCACCATATGCCTTATTTCCAGCCAAGTGGCAATGTGGAGCCCTCTAGTGAGGAGGAGTGTTGTGGAGCTAACAATGAGAAGGAAGAGGGGAGTCGACTCGAGGCTCTGGCAGTGTGGAGGAGGACATTTTGGGCAGCTTTAAGGTGGAAAATATGCCTTTGCCTAATATTACTATACAATTATTGGATCTACTACCATCATCCCAAAGGAAACTCAAAATATGGCACTTGTTTTATAAAGCTGTTTATTGGATTTCACAAACTTATAAATCCACAGTACAAATAAGGACAATTCACAAGATATTTAGACATAACAAAGTGAAGTAAAATTGTACACAAAGGCAAACATACCTGTTATACATAAGCCAATCTACTGGACTAGAAAAGATGTTCCATATAGTGTCCCAGTGGAGCAGAGAGGCATGGATGGATGTAAGATCTCTGAGTGGTTGCATCCATCCCACTGTTTCAGAGCAGCCTCGGAGGTCCTAGTTAGGTCAGAGAATTGAAACAAATGCACTGTAGCCAAAGTGATAAAAAGGAAGGAAGAGGGAGGGTGGGATAAGAATAGGGGGGGTGGATAGAACACAGGAGGAAAAGAGAGGGGGAAAAAGAAGATTTAAAAAATCTGAATAGGTAGAAACAACACCGGAAAGAATACCAGGAAGTTATAGACCATAGTCCTGGAGGATCCAGAGCATCAAAAGTGTTTCTCAACTACCAGTTGAGTGAGCAGGTCGAAGAAACAAACAGTGATATGTAGCAGCAGGAGGTATTTCCTGAGAAGTGAAATGAGGACAACAAAGCATCTTTTTAAAATGTGGCACTTTGAGGAGGAAGTGCAAAGTGCATTTTCTAATGGTGGCAAGATCCCCTGTACTAGACACATTCTGTAGCTGCAAGGGGAAAACCCATGTTCACAACACATAGGGAAAGGAAAGTAGCAGCAAATGCAGGGACAACATTTATAGCCATAGTGCAGGCAGCAGCCAAAATTAATTATTCATCCCTTCTCCAAATCAGGGTTTCTATTTTGTGTAGGGTTATTTTATTTGCTGTAGTCTTTATTTTTTCTGGGCGTTAGCAGCAATCACTAGTTCCTGACACAGGCAAAGCTTCACTTTGTTTTCATCTCTTCAACACATACTTTTTCAGTTGTATGCACCAAAATACTACATATGGTATTTATAAAAAAAATTATTGCCATACCTGCCATGACATCTATTTTTAAAGTGATATGCAGGCAGGTAACCAATAGGAGGTATAGGTTCTGCACGCAGAGGTAGGGTGCTAGTCCTTCTCCCAAATCTTCCTTTAGGGTTGCACATATCAAATATTATTTATTACCCTGCAATGGTAAATGATACATGCGGTAGTGCACTGGCCCAAAAAAAAAATCTAATTTTACTCCCCAAAGACATGTGCTGCAAGCAAGTAACAGCTTTACCTGTGCAAGCAACAAGTTCACACTGCTGACCCCCCCCCCCCCCACACACAAAAAAAAGGCTCTTGCAAAAAAAACTATACTAAAATAATATAATAAAATAAACCTAAAACATCAAAAGCCAACCACAAAACATTAACCCCAAACGTCAACCCAAAAATAACAACTTTTTTTTTTGCTTTTTTTCTTTAAACATAATTGAAAGCAAAAAGTACATTTAGAAATATGAAATAAATAAAAAAAAAACTAAAAAGAAAAGAAAACTGCAAGGAGGACTGTTGTTTCTACACATAAAGAAAAAAGGTAGTCCTAGAAATGTTGACGTTGTTGGATCTATGCACTGTATACACAGGAGGAGTAAACAATAATATGTAGCATAAACAGGGAACACAGGGTGTCTACACATTATCTAGCCCATCACACTAAAAATAACTGTAATGTAGCACAATACGGTACTGTGTTTAGCACTTTATAGTATAGCAGTAACTATGTCTCTCTGCAAACACTCTGTCAGCTCCCCCTGTCTACTCTAAGGGGTGCATTTACACTTGTGTAGCGATACCTTCAGTTAAGAGGGCCGCAGATTTAGTTTGGGCCCTGAAGACAGCTCCGCCAACCCTCGGCAATTTACTCGACCCCCTTCTGGCACAGTTAGTCTAGGGTAATATATATATATATCTTATGCTCTATGGTTAAATTCAGACACCAATGCAGTGATAGAAGAATAACGAATTTACTTTCTACTGGCAATAAAATCAACAGTTGTAACAGATCACATAAATCTATCTGCAGAGCCCTGCAGCAATAGTCACACTATAACTAGTAAGATATGGCGCACATGCGCCACGTGTAACAGTACCTCACTATGCACCCTATGGCGCAGCAACTAAATAAACTATCTAGATGGCCAGGCCTGACCATATAACTCAGTCTCTAGGGGGGTAAAATTCTTTGCATGCAAGTCTTTAAACGGTGGTGCACATTTCAGGAACACATTTGTAATCCAAGGGGGGTAAAAATGCCAACACAGTACACTCCACTAGAGATCCGTTTAACTCAGTTCTGCTATGGATCTCCAGGGAGGGGGGGGGGGGAACTGAAATAGGAACTGGTGGGCCACGGCAGTCTGTAGGCCTACCAATGGTATACAGTATTTGTGGATTGAGCATGTGCTCGCTCACCCCTCCGGACGCGATCCCAGTCCGGGAACTTCCACCCGCTGTGTCTCCACACACAGCGTCCGCAGCGGTCGGGTCTCCGGCTCAGTAGCGGTTGAAGAAACCGAGTCAGATGCCACCCAGGCTCGCGATGGGGTGAAAGGCTCCTTTGGGTAGCAGCGCAAGGCCCCAGGCTTCAGGCCTTGCACCACAGCGGATCCGCACAGGAAGATCTCTCCACTGAAGTCTCGTGTCCCAAAGAGGCCGAGCTCCGCCTCGCCTCCTCCTTATACAGTATAGCCCCTCCCATGAGTCTCTGGGGTGGAAATATTGCCGAAAGGGGTTCTGGGTAAGGTAGTCCTGGGAGTCTTAAAGGGGACCCCGCTACACTTGAAAATGCACCCACTCAGTAATTAGATGAGAGAACCCCAGTGGGAGTTTCCACAA
This sequence comes from Rana muscosa, assembly GCA_029206835.1. Lineage (NCBI taxonomy): Eukaryota > Metazoa > Chordata > Amphibia > Anura > Ranidae > Rana > Rana muscosa. The sequence goes on along the minus strand of CM055116.1, from coordinate 337,960,235 downwards.
TAAGCTGTTGAAAGCAATAGGAAGCTGCCAGCTCCCATAGATGATCAAACCCACTTGCATGTAATAACTCATGCAGCAATCACATTCGAGTGATCAACCCAGGACGCAGACAGTTGGGATTCTTGAATCTAATCACCAAGCGGGTGCATTTGCAAGTGTTAATGCAAGCAAATCTCCAGCACACATTGAACGTGTATATGATTGTATAAACCGCTGTCCTTCAGCACTGTATAGTATAGCAGCACTATTTCTCCCTGCAAACACTTTGTGAGCTCTTCATATCTACTCCAAGTCTTTAACACAAAAGGCTGCTGGGAATCCTAACTTAAAGGGAAGGGGCTGGAGGATAAAATAAATCCCCATTATTTGGTCTTCTATGCCACTGGACCACAGTTCAGAGGCCAGGAAGTGCATTATTGGTAAGGTGTTGCTATAGCGCCAAACTGCGAATAAAACAAGGATTTGGGTGGAACGCATGTGTAGTGCCCTACCCCAATGGCGGGGACGCTATTCTAAATTTAAGGGTGTCTGAGCCAATAGTTGGGCTCAGACTGTCAATTTGTACAAATTTGCCTCTGTTCTGGTTTGTCTGATAGCAGTTTCCCTTGTTGCCTGTAGGTGGCGTTACCACCTCAGGTACCTGTTGGAACACAGGCAAACCATGGTGCATTGAGTGACCCTTCTCTGCAGCGGTGCAGTGGGAGTGGTCGACCCACTGTGCCTGCTGGGAGGGGATACTTAAGGGGCAGACGCCATTGTTCGGGGTATTTCGCCTCGTGGCCCTCCTGGCGCGAGGTATGTGTGTGTGATTCAGGTCTCAGGGCCACGTTGGCCCGAGGCTGCATCGCTATCGAGTAGGCCCGGCTATTCTGGCTGGGGCCTACATCCCAAGAGGGGATCCCAAGCTGTCCATCCAAAAAGGGAGGAGGCTGCCTTGATGAGGGAAACCGGGGGAGGACCTGCCCTGGAGGAGACTGGCAAAGCGCTGATGTCTCGGGTGAGGCCTGGTGACCTTGTTGAGGAGGGATCCAATCTACTAAAAGCCCTGCAGTTCGCCGGATCGGCTTAAAGGCTCTTTTACTGCATGGCTGGAAGTTTGGGACTTTAAATCCTGTGGCAGAGGATTCCTGGACTATCCATTTAACTATCTCTAAAGAAGGTCTGTGGCAGAGACCGACTCCATCTTGAGCAGTCTGTGGCAGAGGCTGTCTGGTTACTGGTTTGTGCATCATCCCGGGTGCTAGGCCATGTGAGAGGGGACTATCCAGGTGAGCAATACTCACTCTACTGAGAGAGTGGTGAAGGATTGATAAGAACTTTGAACTGATTTGTGCATTCTGTCCTGCGTGCCTGAACCTTCCCCTACTCTTCTCCTACCTTCTACTTTCTCTCAAGTTTTACTGCAGAAGAAAAGAATAAAGCCTGAAGCCTCGTACCTCGAAAAACGACAAGAAACTTGCTGGCAGAGCTTTCTTGCCGAGTAAATCGGTCGTGTGTACGCAGCTATCAGGTTTCTCGTCAAGAAAACCGACAAGAATCTCGACGAGAAAAATAGAGAACCTGCTCTCTATTTTCTCGTCGAGATTCTCGTCAGCCTGTTTCTCGACGAGAAAAGTGTGTGTGTGTACACTTACCTGTCCTCCGGGAAGCCCGCGCATGCTCGAAATGACTTCGACGCATGCGCGGTAGCTTCCTAGGCATAGTTAGGGTGTAGCAATATGGCGGCGACGGCATCGAATGTATCGAGCACATGCTCGTCGTAGTCGATGACCTCACCACGTTCGCTCCATTCAAAGAACCGCGGGTTCTTTGAATCGAGCGTCTGTACACTCGGCCGGGACAAGTTTCTTGTCCAAGAATCTCGTCAAGAAAAACAACGTGTTTTTTCCTGACGAGATTCTCGGTCGTGTGTATGAGGCTTGACTGTTGAAGGTTTTACTTTTGTGTGGACATTGCATTTAATATGGACTTTCCTACCCTGACAACGAAGCTAAAGAGGTAATGTGCAAACCCAAAAAACAAACCAGCAGCTCCTAGTGCTACACATGTTCAACCAGAACCTAAAGATCATTCCTAGGGCAGATAAATATAAACAAATGTATGTGAAAAAAGGTACTGAATATACCGAATACTATAATTATTATGAATTGACCACATACAGTTAATTTTGTATCATCATTTTTACAATAGATATCCATCTGCCATCGGGAGCTTCTATAGAAAGTAATGGAAGTATGACCTTCTATTCATTAAAGGGTGACATATAGCTTTTCACTACTTTATGTCGCCTACATGATCATGCTTTCTTTTCTGCTGTTAACTGCATGATCAGATCAAATATGCCCTTGGAAATTTACGCTATGCATAGTTTAGCTGATGTGACCCAATAAAAAAGATGAAATAAAGCACCTTTATAAACTATGCGCAATGATTGCTGTAAAGATTGTACATCAGCGACTCAGCACTTGTGACAACAGCCCATCAATCTTCATTGATGTAAGCTCTGAGCACTAACATTACAGACCCTGACCATGAATTATATAGGAGATGTGTGTTGTCATGAGTAGGTCATCCCCACACATGTTTACAAATGGCTAGAGAGTAATATTTATGGCCCAGGTTGCATGCAATGTCAATACTCAGGCTGCCGATAAGTAGGATGATTTAATTTCATCCCACCACATTAGTCTACTAATCTTAATTACTTGAATCTTCAAGGGCAAACTACAACCTCACATATCAGTTTAGCATATTTCCGAAAAATAGTAAAAAGATGTAAAGTGGTGCTGACCCTGCGCTGTCAATCAGCCACAAAATGACAGTTAAATGGTCACTGTGGGATACATAGCTTTTTTTCCCATCAAAAAGACCCAAGTATATAAATCATAATTACATGATGAAGTATCAGAAAACGACACATTGAAAAGCTTTTTGTTGAAAGATTATTCTGTCATGCTATAATGTCATTGTCACAATAACAGCATTAAGAAGAGGTTTCAGAGTTATCCTTAAGATATAACAATTTGTGATTTTTTATTTCTATGTCTACACATAAGAATGTAACTGGAAACTGGAAATTTTGGAAGACAAGTTGGATGGCCTTAGGTCAGTGATTATATGTAAGCTAAAGGTTTAGAAAAGCTTGGAGGGTTACCTTTTGAGGCTATAGGTCATTGGAGCTGTTGGTCACTGGATTTTAAACAAAGTGACTTTTGAAAGATCTTACCTTGCCTCACCTGACACGCATCTATTGTTAAGGATATCTTATACACAAGTTTATAAAATGGAGTGTGAGCCATGATTCTTCTGCCAATCATGCTGGAAGAAATTGTAGGTTGATACAAAATCTCTGAACTTCTGAATATTTCTTTGCTCACCCATTTGGATTCCCTAAGGTCATCCACACCTCCCAGTTGTCCAGATCCGCGGATCCCTCACCCGTGTGGCATTGCAAAATGTGGTTTGAGCATAAGCATAAAAGTGGTTATGAGGGTAGCTCTAATTTGATAATGATAGAGAAGCTGTGGATTTAGTTTAGTAGACAGAGATGAGGCATATAAATGCCCTAAAGTATATTTAAAAAATTTCTGGGTTATCAATGCTTTGTACCCCAGATAGCAAACACTTGTGCCGCAAGTTTGAAAATGACTTGCTTAGCTACTGCTAGACTTGCCAGGCTTCACATCTTTGTTGCATAATTGCAGCAAGTCCTCATTGGGTGACTCCAGATCAAATTTCATTGCAGGCATTCTGCAAGTCTGCTGCCAGTTCTGGCTCAGTTACTGTATGTTGTGCAATAGTCATCCCACCACAGGGGTCACTGTGGCTGAATTTTCATTCTGTAGACTTGCGGAACTCTTGCTGTAGACTCACTACTGCAACTTTGCTCTTGCTAGAGACTTGCCACACAAATTTGCTACGAATTGGAAAAGGGACAACTATAACTTGTGCTTCAAGTGCTCTGCAAGTGTACAACTTGCCAGTGAAAATGTGCAGCAAGTTAACAGACTTACAATTCAGCACTGCCACAAATTTGTGGCAAGTTATCCTTGCTATCTGGGATACTGTCCGAAACAAAGTGGTCAAATGATTCGTTAGGGATCCTTGGCAGTTCAAACATATAATCTCTTACAAAACCTAATAAAACAAGCATTAATATGTTGCATGTGTGACAAGGACGTACTGGATACCTTCAGCTGTCATTGTGTCCTTGCTGAGTGTCCCGTGCGTCCCTGTACCTTTAAGGAGGGGTGTTCTGTATTCAGGCACATCTAGCCTTAACCTATCCAACTACTATATGTGCTCCAATTTGGGAGACTCTCGAAATTATAGTTATACCGCGTACACACAACCGTTTTTAATGACGAGAAAAATTAAATTTTTTAAAATGGTCATTAAAAATGATCGTGTGTGGGCTTTCCAGAATTTTTCGACGAGAAAAACGCTGAGAATCACGACGAGAAAAATTGGAACATGCTCTAATTTTTCACGTCGTTTTTTACATTGTCGTCTTTCTCGTCATGAACAACGGCCGTGTGTGGGCTTTAACGACGTGAAAAAAATGCGCATGCTCAGAATCAAGTATGAGACCGGAGCGCTTGTTCTGGTAAAACTAGCGTTCGTAATGGAGATAGCACATTCGTCACGCTGTAACGGACTGAAAAGCATGAGGCTGAAAAGTGCGAATCGTCTCTCAACAAACTTTACTAACATGAAGGGTGGTGCCATCCGAATGGAACTTCACCTTTATAGTGCCGCAGTATGTGTTGTACATCACCACGCTTTACTCAAACATTTTTTTCCACGATAGTGTGTAGGCAAGGCAGGCTTGAGAGGAAACACGAAAAATCATGTCGAGAAAAATGCAGTTTTTTTCAATGACATTAAAACCGGTCGTGTGTACGCGGCATTAGGACTGCAGTACACTGGGGTGCCATGATGTGGCCACTGCAGCTTACACATATATTTGCAAATGTGTGCAACTAAACCCCTTGTTTTTAATGTGAACCTTTAGACAGGGTCAATTTGGTTTTGTTGCAGGCTGGCTGGTAAGTGAGCTGGGAATTTTTGTTTGTTTTTGATGTGTGACAGTTTTAGGCTATTAGTTCAAGCCTAGTGCGGTTTCATGTACTGGAGTTTTAATGTAATTCCTTAATCTTGGACTGTGAAATTTGTAGGATATGTTTGCTTTCATAATGGAAATGGCATATTGACCTCTTATAAACAAACTGGAAGGAAAAATGTGCTAACAATAACTGCCTATGGCAATTCGTTTTTGTTTTTTTTTAAACAACAAAAATAATAACAATGGTGATTAAAGAATCAGTGCCAACTCACCAAATAGGTGTGGTCTCAGCAACTAAATATGAACATAAAAGAAATTTGGGAAACCAAGTGAGAAAATAAAACCCAAATGCATAGAGTAGCTGTCTAAATGGACACACGTGGTCTAAATTAAAAAAAACGGTAAACTAAATGTAAATGTAATCTTTATTAGTATCAAAAATACAAACAACAAGGAGTCCTTGAAGTGATGGTTTGGCGCTCACAGAGCCCTGATCACAACATCACTGTGTCTGTTTGTGATTGCATGAAGAGACTTGAGACAGCCTGCATCCACAGAAGATCTGTTTTTTTTTTCTCCAAAATGTTTGGAACCACCTACCTGCCGAGTTCCTTCAAAAATGGTGTGCAAATATACCTAGAAGGATTGATGTTGGTTTAAAGCCAAAGGTTAATCACACCAAATATTGATTTGATGCAGATTTTTCTTCTGTTCGCTCACTTTGCATTTTGTAAATTGATAAAAATAAACAATTAACCCCTTGGTGCCGGCTGCCACTTCCATCCTAAGAGGACCCGCAGTGCCCAGTTGTCTGTGTGGGTGCACAAGTGTGGATATTGCGGGTCAAGATGAATTGGGGGGGATCACACAGAGAGTTAAGGAATCAGGCAAGGGTAACATACATAGTGCAGGATTCAGGACTATGTAACACACAAATTGTGAGAGTCAGAAATGCATTGTGCACAGAGGTCAAGTAATGCACAGAGGGCTGCCATTTTTATTGGAAAATGAAAAACAGCAAATTGAATTTTTTAACATACACAATATTACCAAAAGCATTGGGATGCCACCTTTACAGGCACATGCACTTTAATGGCATCCCAGTCTTAGTTCGTAGGGTTCAATATTGAGTGGGCCCACCCTTTGCAGCTATAACAGCTTCAACTCTTCTGGGAAGGCTTTCCACAAGGTTTAGGAGTGTGTCTATGGGAATGTTTGACTATTCTTCCAGAAGCCCATTCGTGAGGTCAGGCACTGATGTTGGATGAGAAGGCCTGGTTCGCAGGCTCTGCTCTAATTCAGCCCGAAGGTGTTCTATCGATAATAAAATGAAAAGCGAGGTGTTGTGAGGAACTGGAGACTAACTGTCACATCCCCTAATAGTAGAAGTGAAACAAGGAAGGGAGCACCAACAGGACTTTGAAGGCAGTTGTCAGACCAGGTAATGAAGTATAAAGAGGTAAAATAAAAAAGTTATTTTCAAACATATTAAAATAGTGATTATATTCATCAAATACAAAGTTAAGAACAAACAAATAGCCATACAGATATGAGCATCAATATATTTAGCTCATAGTCTGGAACATACGTTTGTTCTCAAATGATGGGAGGCCAAACCACAGACGAGTTCACAGAAGAATCCCAACATGTTTCGGAATGTAATGTATCACTTCTTCAGGGGAGGATCAGAGCAAAATTTTGTTTTCTAGAAGTATAATACTGACATATCAATGTATAGATAAACGTAGAACTATCTACAGTTAGCATCAATACAGTTAAGTAATCCAATATGACAGCAGATTTTGGCAAATTGTAAATACTTACAATGTATAGCTATGTCAGAAAAGATGTACAATGTAGTTTGTCTCACAGGTGTTTGGTGGGACACACCTATAAGACAAACTACATTGTACATCTTTTCTGATGTTTTTGGTATTTGTTTTTGGTATTAATATTTCTTTAATTGTTGTCCTATTTGGAATTTTTTTATTGATTGTACTTAGAATTTCTGCTGCTAAATTTATGCACAGAAGCTGTGTTATCTGCGTAATGAAGTCATAAATATTCTTTCATTTGTATACTGTCATCAAATTTAGTTCTGGTACAGCTTTCTTAGTGAAATTTCCTTATCGAAGTACCTCTTTACTGGAAAGTATTTAACAAATAAGAAAACGTGCTGCAAGTGGAGGAATGGCGAATTGGAGAGGGTGGTTTATGAATTTGGAGCAAAGATAAGACTGGACTGATAATGTGGGTGCACAGTGTGGATAGTGTATATGCAAGGTGTGGGTGAGCGGCATTTTACCTCTCTAACTCACCAGATCTTTCACTGCTCCTCTCCTGTTCCAGATTAGACCTAGCTGTACCTTCAAGGAGGTACAGTCCTACCCCTGCATCATATACAAGGACATGAATGAGCTGCGGAATTTGCATATGAACAAGTCCGTGAAATTGCACATGAATAAGTTGCATGATTTTCATATGCATGAGTCTTCCATATGAACGCATTTCTCTGCGAGCCAAGCCCACCCGATTTTGACGCCTATTAGAGCCTATGGCTCCCATACAAGGATAACAGAAGTCTTAAGCCCCGCATGGGGCAAATATGGCATCTATGGCTACACTGTCTGTTGTGAGTATTCCTCCTTACTATTATGGAGAGGAGAGACTCTGAATTATAGGATGATTCCCTTCATTTCCCAGGCCAGGTGAGCGGACCTCTGGTCCAAGCCACACTACTATGCTTATGCCTCATGCTTTTTCTCTTGCTGATTATACCCTGTGATCACGGTGACTACAGCTGCTTGCTATATGCATAACGTGGACTTGTTCTACCTACTGCTACTCTGCTGCTTTGTTAATGCTTTGCCTTCCTGCCTGCTTCACATGTGCTTTGATCCACATCATTGACTAACTAGCTTATGACTGCCTTTACATACCGGACTATCCGGTCGGAGTACCATCTTCCATACTGCATGGTGTCATATTTTCATATTCTAGTCTCAGAGTCAATCCGCACAGCCACTTTAATTTTCATCTCTGATGTTCCTTGAGGAACTGGTTAAGCCTATTGGCTGACCTTATTGCATACAGTGTTACTGCCTGGACTTTTTTTTCCAGATGGTCACCCTGTTAGCTGAATTTGCATGCATGCATCCCTACTCAGTTGTCTGTGTTTTAATATTGATAACGTTATCGTATTAATTTTATTGTGGGTGTTGGTGATGGGTTTTGAGCATCATTAAACTGTGAACTTTTTTCATATTGTACCATTAAAATTAGGCTTGTGCACAACGGAAAAATTCGGTTAGTTTCGGTTCGTTTCTTTTCGGTCCTGTTGATTCGTAATCATTCGTAATTTTGCTAGACGGGATTTTTCGTGTTCGGACTAATTCGTATTTTCGCAAGCGACATTTTTCGTAGAATTTTTAGTTGATTTATAATTCGTACTTTCGGCAGAGTACATTGTTTTTCGTTGATTCTGGACACAACTCCTACTTTTGTAACTTTTTTTGGGTTCGTTGACTCGTAATTTTCTGTGTCTCTCTCACGACGACGCTGCCTATTATGCCTAATGTGCTTCGAATGGATTTGTACTTTTCTAAATACATAGCGGTTATTTGTAACGATTCGAAATCTCGTATTTTACTTTACTTTTTACATGCGGCTATAGCCTCCGCCCCTGTACACCATTTTGAGAGGGTTCAGCACGGTGAGGGAGAAGCAGAGAGCAGAGCAGAGTGTTATTGTGCTTCGAATGGATTTGAAATCTCGTATTTTACTTTCGTTTTTTACATGCGGCTATAGCCTCCGCCCCTGTACACCATTTTGAGAGGGAGTTCAGCACGATGTGGGAGAAGCAGAGAGCAGAGCAGAGTGAGTGTTATTGTGCTTCATATGGATTCGTACATTCGTAACTTTTTCATAACGAATTATGCCGAAGACATTCGGGCATTCGCTATTTGCGGTATAATTTATTTCGGATTCGGTCTTATTCGTAATTGCTTTGTTCGGAAATTCGAATGCTTCCGAATGTCCGAAAGTTGCTAAATTCGGACGAATTTCGATTCGTTACGAAACGAATTGCACAAGCCTAATTAAAATCCTTTTTTCATAAGCGGCGTGGTCCACCTGTGACTTCTTTATCCTGGGGGAGTTATTCCTTCCTTTTTTCTCTCCCTGGTGGGCCTTGTCTATTCCGCTTCAACAAAAAAAAAACCTGCCGCTGTAATGCATGCACCTGGTGCCCTGAAAGGTGTTGGACGCATTAATAGGGGGTGGCCATGGATAGATTCATGCTATGCATGAATCTATCCATTGCATATAGGGGGTGGAGTGGAGATATGGGGTGGTGCCTGGGCACCCCTAATGGATGGGCAGACACTGGTCTTGACCCCTTATGCACCTCCAAGGAGGTACTGTCCTACCCCTGCGTCATGCACAAGCACATGAATGAGCCGTGGAATTTGCATATGAACGAGTCAGTGGATTTGCACATGAATGAGTTGCATGATTTTCATATGAGCCACGACCCCTTACGCAAACCAAGATGTTTATTCATATGCAGCTCATTTCCAAGACTCAGCTCCAGACAAGGGTTGCCACTTTTTCTTCAAGTAAAACCCGAACACTTTAGCGCAGGGGTCTCAAACTGGCGGCCCTCCAGCTGTTGCGAAACTACAAGTCCCATGAGGCATTTCAAGGCTGACAGTTACAAGCATGACTCCCACAGGCAGAGGCATGATGGGACTTGTAGTTTCACAACAGCTGGAGGGCCGCCAGTTTGAGACCTCTGCTTTAGTGGCATACAGCAATTTTTTGTTTGTTTAGTATACACTATAGGTCTGTAACAGATCTGGACACCTTTGGGCACTGCAAAGAGAATAGTAATGTGGTGTGCATAGTGCCCCCTCACCCTCCTGTAAGGCCCGGCTCTGAGCCACATTCCTGTCTGAATATAGTGTGTCCCGGTTTCAGGCGGGCTGAAACCCGGACACATGATTTAAAACCCGAACTGTCCGTGTGAATCCTGGGCAGGTGGCAACCCTACTCCGGACACATTCATGGCAGGGCAACTGAACAAACAGCAGGACTGTCCCCTGGCAATTCAGGACTGTTGGTAAATACAGAAGTGTGTAGCCTGGAGTGGAGAATTCACTGCTGGCATGCATAATGCAAAATGAATTGCGTTCTGGAGTGCAGATTTTACTGTTGACGTGGATGGTGGATAGTGAGGTGTCTGTGCTGGAGGCCAAATGTCACTGCTAACATTGTTAATTTGAAGAAAGGTGTTTCTAAAGAAGTACAGATTTCACTGGTGACATCATTTGTCAAGTCATGAAAGAGTTAATAACAGTGGGTTGGAGCTGCTCGCTCACAGACATACATGGGAGGTGGGAAGAAGTGACAGGCACCAGCCAGTGTGAAGCATGATAATTCCATTGTATAGTCACAGGCATAGAGCTGAGAGACGGGTAGGGAGACACCCAGTCATATCTGCCTTGCTAATCACAGCTGTCAGTACAGCGCAATGGATGCTACAAACAAAGAACTGAGAGGAGATGTAGGATTTTTTGTTGTGTACACATGGACTGCCTACTGCCTATATCCACACAAAAAAAATCTTACACCTTAATTTAATGAAAGCAAAAAAAAAAATTCTGACAAATGATTTAACCCTTCCACGGATTATCAACAACTAAGAAATGTTTACTTTAAATGCTCAATTGTGTGTTTTTAATAATAAGATGTCGTGGATCCTGTATTCAATTTTACAATGGAACCTGGAGGAGTCTGGTGACACCCCTTAAAGGTTTTTTTTTTTTTTTTGAGATTGTGATCTGTTGAGTATTGTAAAATCTGCTAGTGTCCATACTCCTTTATAATTACAGTGAATTAATAAATTATTAACTGCGCAGCTAATCTGATAGTTAATTGACAATGAAAACTTTAGTATAGCACAAGAGAATCGATGTCTTGATCTCCTGTCTCTTCAGAAGTACGCCTCAGGCAGGTGGCACTTTCCTAGCTCAGTGTGGGGAATGATGTGAAGTGATCGAAGACTACACTTAACATGAAACAATAGTTGCAGATTAGAACTTCTTCAAAAAAAAAATGCGATGACTGACTAGTGACACTGGTATATAGGGAAAAAGAAAGGACAGCAAATGATGGCTAAATCAATCAGCACTCAGAGTATGGCGCTGTCATAGTAATGAGGCTGCTCTAGTGATCATATCAGATTGTGTGGTGAGGAATGCAGACACTTGACATGCAATAGAACCGAATTGATTGCCAGGCCTAGTTTATGCTGCTGGGTAACATAAAGATGACCTACTTTCAGGCTGCATGGAGCTTTTATCCATGCCTTCAAATCTGTAATGAATAATGATCGTTGCCAGCTTTATGATCTACATCGCTTTTATCAAATAGAAGAAAAACAGGAACAACCCACCCATGACCTGAATCAGGATGCCAATATATTTTAAGGCCTCCCTAGCTGTTTGCACCATATTCCCTTCAGTCTTATGAATCTGTAGCTTGGGATTCAGAAGCATAGCCATTGAGCACAGCAGCTTTATGGATAAATCAATAAAGCTGTATTACCCCCTACCATCTGTGTTTTATTCTTTCCCCTATTGATCTTTTTTTGTAATGGGATCCTTACTGGTGAATCCCTTTTAAAAAACAAAACAAGACAGCCCATTCTGTATAGATCTCTGAAATACAATCATTTAATTATTGTTAATAATGGCTCAAGCTGCTAAAGCAAAATGGCTACCTGGCTACATAAACTGTGAAAAGAAGTGATAAGCAATTTCAGGGTCTGAAGGATAATGCTGGACATGCATAGAAATAGTAGTCTGTCGTTCTTAAGAATGTATGTGTAGCGCTATCCCTCGAAAGGGCCACTGATTTGTGTCCCCAGGTTCTTTCCCACTAGTGTAGCAGCAGCCAGACAAACAGCAACATTCACTCCTCTGGCTCAGTAAACTGTCTGTGGGTTGCCTTTTTAACTGCTTCCTTACTGAGTCATTGTAAAATAACGTCGGCAGGAACCCTCTCTCCCTCCAGGTGGACGTCATATGACGTCCTGGGTTTCCCAGCCGTCTAGAGGGCGAGCGCGCCCGCCGCATAGGGTGACCACATGTCCCGGATTGCCCGGGACAGTCCCGCATTTTGCAGGTCTGTCCCGGGCACATTCATTCCAGGACAATACAGTGTCCCGGAATGAAACTGACACAGCCACCCTCAAAAAAGTCTGCCACATCACCGCTTTACTCACAGAGAGTACTTGTCCTGGCCAGGAATGCCTGGAGGAGCACAATCCCGCCCCCTGCTTGTGATTGGAGAAATCATAAATCCCGCCTCTTGTGTCCAATCACTGTGCTGTGATTCGTTACAGCACAAGCTGATTTTTGGGAAGGGAGGGTGTCCCTGAATGGTAGTTTGGAAATATGGTCACCCTACCACCGCATCGCTCGGGGTCCGGTGCGCGTGCCCGGCGGCCGCTATGCCCGCCGGGCACCTGCGATTGCCCGCGATCACAGCAGGACCGTGGATCTGTGAGTGTAAACACACAGATCCATGTCCTGTCAGAGGTGAGAAGACCGATGTGTGTTCCCAGTACAGAGGAACACAGAGCGGTCTCCTCCCCTTGTGAGTCCCCTCCCTCTACAGTTAGAATCACTTCCGTTCCTAGGGAACATATTTAACCCCTTGATCGCCCCCTAGTGTTAACCCCTTCCCTGCCAGTCACATTTACACAGTAATCAGTTTTATAGCACTAATCGATTAATAAATGTGAATAGTCCCAAAAATGTGTCAAAAGTGTCCGATATGTCCGTCGCAATGTCACGGTCACAATAAAAATCGCAGATCGCCACCATTACTAGTAAAAAAATACAAATAAATAAAAATGCCATAAATGTATCCCCTATTTTGTAGATGCTATGACTTTTGCGCAAAGCAATCAATATACGCTTATTGCGATTTTTTTTTTTACCAAAAATATGTAGAAGAATACGTTTGCGGCCTAAACTGAGGAAAAAATATTTTTTTACATTTATTTTTTATATTTATTAAATCAAAAAGCAAAAAATATTGTGTTTTTTTTTTTTTTCAAAATTGTCGCTCTTCTTTTGTTTATAGCGCAAAAAATAAAAACCGCAGAGGTGATCAAATACCACCAAACGAAAGCTCTATTTGTGGGGAAAAAAACCCAAAAAGATTTCATTTGGGTACAGTGTTGCATGACCACGCAATTGTCATTCAAAGTGCGATAGCGCTGAAAACTAAAAATTGGTCTGGGCAGGAAGGTTAAGATTTATTTCAGATTAACTTGAATGAGGTTTAGGGAGGCTACGGGATACTCTAAAAAACTGATGCAGCACCCTCTAGTGTGCTACTAGTGTCAGTGTAGGAAAAATCTACGTTTTGACTCAATTAGCTTGTGGGTCTTAATTGGGTCATGGGTTTACTGCAGGTCAGGCTGGATGACTCATACAGGCAGGCATCTGGTGCTTCCCCCTGGTTCTAGAAGTTTGGAGAAATTTCTAGAAGTTAGTGGGCGGAAGCCAGGAGGGTTGATCTGCATACTTAGGGGAACTTGGCCAATTCCCAGGCAGTGGGCCTGGCAGGGTGGCTAAGCCAGGCCTTAAATATGGATGAGTCAGGCCAGCAGGGAAGTCGGGTGGAAGGTGGAATGCCAAGGAGACTGTTGGTGGCCTTGGAGGGGAGCCCCTGGTCTGGGGGGGGGACTTTGCCCCAGGCTGTAGCTTGGATTTGCTTGGGAGGATCCTGACAGCAATGCAGTTTGAAAGGAATCTTGCCTAAGGAAAAAGCAGGGAGCAAAGAGGACAGTGTGAGTACATTGACACACCTAGGGATACACATGGGGAGAGACTGCAACATGTAGCAAGCCTTTCTGGAAGACCGCGTTGTGCTTAATTATTACTTTCCCTTGCCCTGAAAGATCTTCAGAGCAGCCAGATGGGCTGGTGAAGAAGTAGCTGGATGGGCTGATGCAGAAGCAGCCAGATGGCCTGGTAGTCCCCGCAGTCAGTAGAGCTGGGATCAGTGTCTACAGTGGAGTTGGAGATACTCCGGTATGCAGCCTACAACACTTTGTGCTACTTTCCAAGGGACTTAGAGTTCCTAGGCCTTAAGGGGCTTTTGCATCCTAGATTATCATTAACTGTCAGTGTACAGGAGGAAGACAGTTCTGGAGCGTGTACAAAGGGAGGAGGTTGTCCCTGTTTCTGTTGCTATCAAGCTGGGCATTCCATAATTCCTATAACCCATCCAAGTTCTTACCCCTAATAAAACAGCATAGACCAAGCTCAAAGACTGTTTGTCAGGGAAATTCCCCGTCTGTTGTCACCAATCTGCGCTCAGTGCGCATGCGCGGCAAAACGGCGCATCGGCGCATGCGCGTGCGTGGCGGGACGGCGCTTCGGCGTGCTCGGGTGCGCGCACCGGCGCAACGACGAATGCGCTGTGCGCAATAGCTCGCCAATGGGACTACAGGCGGGCCTATTTAAACAGACGCAGTAACACTATCTGGTTGCTGGTTTGTCAGCTTTACTGTGTTTCTTGTGCCTGAAAGAAGTTAAAGTTCTCCTGCTGTGACCCGGACCGGATTTGACTACGCTTCTGCTTCTCCTGAACCTGACCCCTTGGCTTGCTAAACGGACTTCTACCTCTCTCCTTGTGCTTGACCCTCGGCCTGTGACCCGGATCTGCTGCCTGTCTCCAGCCCTCTACCTTCTGCCTGTACCCTGGACTTCTTGCCTAACCTGACTATACTGGTGCTTCCTGCTAAACTCCTAAACGGACTTGTGCCTTGCTACTGGTTGCTGTTTGACCCTGTCTACCCTTGGTGTTTGACTCCTGGCCTGTTCTTCAGACTCATCCCTGCTAGATTCTTCAGCAAGACACCTCTACCTGCTGGTGGTCAGTGCTCCCTCGTGCTGTCCTCTCCCTGTCCCACCTCCAGGGGGCGGAGTGCGCTTGGGTGCAAGGGTGAACCACTCTCGGCATCTCGGCCTCGGTAAGTACGTAGCCTGATACTGTTCCTTGTGTCTGGAGAAAGTGTGGAAAATGCTTGTTACCTGGCTGTGCAGAAGTGGGGAAACCAGTCATCTGCAACCCCTGTGGGGGTAGTGCTACAATGAACAAGAATGTGAGGACACATTCCCCTTTTGCAGCTACTTAAAGATCAGTCTCTTTAGCAGTAAGACATAAAGTGGTCAGCACTGGGACACCATCAGCAATGTCCCATTTAATAACAAACATGTTATACTTACCTGCTCTGTGTAATGGTTTTGCACAGAGCAGCACAGATCCTCCTCTTCTCGGGTCCCATGATGGTGCTCCTGGCCCTCCCCCCTTGCCATGGTGGCACCCGAGCTGCGGCTCTGTGTGTCAATTCACACTCAGAGCTGCTGCTAGACCCTGCCCCCTCTGTCTCCTGATTTTCTCACTGGCTGTGATTAACAGCCAGTTGCTGCTGCTGTTGCTGCTGCCTCAGCCAATGAGGGGTGAGAGTCCCCAGAGAGCGAGGCCCTCATGCACATCAGTAGATCGCAATGGGGCCCCGGTAAGTGTTGGGGAGTTGGGGGCTGCTGCACACAGAAGGTTTTTTACCTTCATGCATAGAATGCATGAAGATAAAAAAAAAACTTTCAGCCTTTAGAACCACTTTAATGTCAGTGGATCAGGGGTTAACAGCAGCAACAGTCTTTAGGATGTTTCTTTTAGGTCTGTACTCACAGTGCCCCTGGAACCTGGATGCCTCCCTCCAGACTCAGCAGACACCTCAGTGAATCTTCCAAACCAGATCCCCAGTGAAACCCCTCTCTTAGCTTCAAATTAATTTGCATTAGGATAGGTCCCCCAGCTATGCTCCAAACTATGTATGCACTCCCCAGCCACCATCTGGGCACACTACCCAGGGATTGGCTGACCTGGTGCCACATGAATATTCAAACTGCTCATTTGACTCTCCCACCTACTACATTCTGGATGCCTCCAGAAGACAGTGAGAAGCAATTAAACCCAAAGCCTGCAGAGCCCAGAGCAGCCCAAAGCAATCACATGCTGCTCTGCTGATTACAGGAGAGACACAGAGCTAAATGTGTCTAACTTAATTAGCAGCCTATCTAGGAGGATGCTACATATGAATATTTTTTCCTACACATTATTTTGCCTGCAGGTGTCCTTGTTTTACCCCTTTAATGAAATACACAAGAAAACCACCTACCTATAATTTACAGTTTATTTTTAAAGTGTCTTTATTTTGAGTGGGAGAGAGTGATGTACCATGGGAAAGTATTATGGTTATTGTGATAGTTATTCGGTTATTCAATGATGTACCATGTTCACCCCAGACACAATTGCAAGCCCTCCAGAACTAAAGATTCTATAAGCCCCATTCCAAAACCCTTCAAAGCCCTCTGTACATCAGACACCACTAATTGGATGATAAGGGAATTGCACCAGTACATACTTGTTGATCACTCAAAAGATGCTAGCCTTCCCATTAGCTGTGGTTCAGGAATCATAGCAGCATTTGTTATTAGAGCATCGCTGCTTTCTGAATTCCAGCTGGAGATAAAAAGAGGACTAGTGCCATTGGGTCATGTAAGCATAATTCCAGAATTTCAGCATGCAGCCATTGGTTGTATATCAGTAGCTAGAAAAAGATGGTCACCAGATGGGGTTGCACCTACTATGGGCCGGTCCATTCTTGTTATTCTTGTTCATGTGTCACTGATGTATGCTTTTTTAGCTATGATTTTAAAATGTTGGGCTTTAATCCTCAATGTTTACAGTAGAAAGTACTTTTAACAACTTCACAAATGCCCCCTCTCAGCACACATGTAGGTGGTGCCCATTCGAGGGCAGGAAGAGAGCATTCGCTAGTTCCCCCATAGGCGGTTCCCTAGAATACCACATGCTGTGAGTTAGACCTAGTATAGTGGTTCAGTTTGCTTGGGAAGAAGCCTAAGCACACAAGTTCCTTCACTACCAGGACTTCCATCACCTATGCCAAGTCAGCTCCGCTTCCGGGCTGGCTGGCTTCATATGCACAAAGACATTAGTACTGTAGTCATTTGCTACAGCAATATAGCCTCCCCCTGAATAGCTTCACTGTATGTTAGACATCTGTACTACATCTTCTCTATCCTATCTTGTCCCCCCAACGTGAACCATGTTCTAAGATATGCCATGCATGCACCCTATTTTGTAACTTTAGACCAAGCAAAGATGTGTAACAAATACATTTGTTACTGAAGTAGTTGAAGTACAAATAAGCATTTACATCTTGTTGGTTTCTGATACACATTCCTATACAGCTTGTCTTCTAAGTGCCCCTTTGTGCCCCTGCCCTTCTAAGGTAGTCAAACCTTGAATAGGTGAGAAAGTCTTAGAGTCTATAAGTCCATCCCCTGGCACTCCGACTGGGCTCCCACAAGAAATGGTTTCAGGCCGAATAGCAACTACATCCTAGCTTAGCTCCTGCCCTTCCCATGTGTGGAGCAATTAAAGTCAATCCTTACTCTCGAAACAGTTTCTCTATTAATTGCTTGCCCCAGCAGAGGGTGTACTTACCAAAAATCTTGGGAAGAAACTGGCCAGCAGAGTTAACTCTTGCTTCTCAGGAGTTACTAACTCTGCTGGGCAACATAACTAACAGTGCAATTAACCCACATTGCAATGTACAGTGATACAGAGAATACCAACAGGGCACAATAAAAAATAAAGAATAAACAACACTTACAACATGACAATATCTTTTTAAGCACCTGCTTACACACACCCATTAAACAATCACAGTGCTGGAGGAAAAAAGTAAGTGAATTTGTGGAGTTAATAGCTGGCCGAACCTCTTTTGGCAAGCACTTTCGGTAGCTCTGGATCAGACCCGCACAAAGTTCAGGAGGAATTCTTGAACATCCATCCTTACAAAACTGCTTCTGCTCAGACACATTTGTAGAATGTCTGGTGTGAATGGCTCTTTTGAGATCATTCCACAACATCTCTCTGGAGTTTAGAGGAGATTTTGCATACATGCATATGATCTCTTAGTGGGATCATTCCATTTGGTAAGCGGACAATCTTTTGTTCATAGCACTGTGGTGATGTACTGGCACTTTGAATTATTTTGTTTGCACAAGGACAATCCTTTATGAATTGCATGTGGGAAGTTGGAACCACTTATTTATTTTATGCAAATACAGTAACCGTTGGCGCACCAGCCAATATATATGAACTTTTGCCACACCTGTTTAATTCACTTGCATTTGTTGCAGCAGGTTTTCAGTCTCTTTAATCTGTCATCTAATGGTGTGATATAGCAAATTATTTATATGTATCTTGTATGGTCACACACAGTAATTCACACTGATGCCTCGTACACACGGCCGAGATTCTCGTCGGAAAAAACATGTCGTTTTTTTCGACGAGATTCTTGGACAAGAAACTTGTCCTGGCCGAGTGTACACACGCTCCATTCAAAGAACCCGCGGTTCTTTGAATGGAGCGAACGCGGTGACGTCATCGAATACGACGAGCATGCGCTTGTCACATTCGATGCCGTCGCCGCCATCTTGGTTCACCCTATCCTATGCCTAGGAAGCTACCGCGCATGCGTCAAAGTCATTTTGAGCATGCGCGGGCTTCCCGGCGAAAAGGTAAGTGTACACACACACCATTTTCTCGTCGAGAAACAGGCTGACGAGAATCTCGACGAGAAAATAGAGAGCAGGTTCTCTATTTTCTCGTCGAGATTCGAGTCACTTTTCTTGACGAGAAACCATACACACGAACAAATTTCTCGGCAAGAAATCTCTGCCAGCAAGTTTCTTGCTAGTTCTTGCCGAGAAACTCGTTCGTGTGTACGAAGCATCAGAGTGAAACGTTTATTTTCAATGTATTCCACATGAGATGTATTTATTTTATTGTTTGTAACAGTTTGTTTTTGGGGACACATTTACATTTAGAGACAGCGCATCTTATATATACACATACATACCATTTCCTCACTATTCAAGGTATTTTTTGATTGCAGCAGTTTCTGAACTCACAATTTGAAGCTAAGCGCAACCTTTTTAACATTTTATCTAATATTCCTACTGCTGCCTGCAGGCTTGACTTTTAGGCCTCGTACACACGGCCGAGATTCTCGTCGAAAAAAACATGTCGTTTTTTTCGACGACATTCTTGGACAAGAAAATTGTCCCGGCCGAGTGTACACACGCTCGATTCAAAGAACCCGCGGTTCTTTCAATGGAGCGTACGCGGTGACGTCATCGACTACGACGAGCATGCGCTCGTCACATTCGATGCCGTCGCCGCCATCTTGGTATACCCTACGTATGCCTAGGAAGCTACCGCGCATGCGTCAAATTCATTTCGAACATGCGCGGGCTTCCGGGAGGACAGGTAAGTGTACACACACTCACTTTTCTCGTCGAGAAACATGCCGACGAGAATCTCGACGAGAAAATAGAGAGCAGGTTCTCTATTTTCTCGTCGAGGTTACTTGTCGGTTTTCTCGACGAGAAACCATACACACGAACGAATTTCTCGGCAAGACATCTCTGCCAGCAAGTTTCTTGCTGGTTCTTGCCGAGAAACTCGGTCGTGTGTACGAGGCCTTAGGCTTGACTGGGACTATTCTCACATGCACCAACAGTACAACTGGTCCCTAAAGTTGGCCGGCTGAAGAGTTAGGACTAAAGACTGTCTCTTTGCAGATGCTACAAAGAGACCTTCACCTATTCCATATGCTAAGAGGTAACTCTGAAGGGACATTGCACCATATCCTAGCCATTCTCATAGAGTGCACTCTAGACTAGTTATAGTATTATTTTTCACATTGCAGTTAATGCTTATCTGCATGGTTTATTGCTGACTTTGCTGATTCATTAGTTAATTCCAGTCTAGTGGTACAGAGCTCTATTCTAAGTTACCTTGGCATAGTGATTATACTGTCTAGAAGACTTTGTCTGAACCTACCTTCTGTGTGTTCATTTCTGCTCAAACCACTCAAACCACTATTCTAACCTGTACCAATATATTGAGTTAATTTACCACTAAATAATATTGTGTTTATTTCCCTGTGCTAATTCACAGCTAATGCAACGTTATCTCAAAGGGGCTGAGGGTGTTCTTGGAGTTGAGGCACAGAACAAAGATCCCAAATCCTCAAACTGCTCCTGTGGGGGTAGCGCTACAAAAATATCAACAAATGATTTGAAATCAATCATTCCACCGTAGGGAAAACCAGTGCTTCTTTGTCCAGGACTAGCTGGACCAGATAATTCAACTCAACAGCTGACTGCTTGATGTTATAGTAAAGGAAGTCTCCAAGAACCCCAAAAGGAATTCTGCTTAGAGAAGTGGTCAAATATGTATAGCTACCAGATCTAAGGACTGGTAAGCTGCAATATATTACTTTTTATATTTGGGTTTAGATATGCAATACGTTCGTGTATAGTAAACAGAGAGGATGCTGTACCACAAGTAATATTGGTCTTTTATTGCAGACATCAAAAGTTATGTATGTTCCTGGCCAATTACTCACCCAAGCCTAAGGTCTTTTTTTTTAGGATATAGTGATAGGATGGTACAGAAAATATGGAATGATAGCATATGTTGTTTTTTGGTGCACACTGTTTTTAATTTTTTTTAAGATCTTTTATTTTATGATACAGTGGGGGTGCTGCACGAAAAAAATTCTTTTGCAAATGACTGTCAGCAACAAGTGACAGTTGCACTACAATCACCCAAACTAAAAGACCCCCTCACTACAACATAAAACCAAAGGCCGCTCCAAAAATACAATTGCTAAAAAATCACCCCAAAAGAAAAACCCACTGAATGACTACTGCTCTCAAGTGTACCCTAAACTAAAATAAATTAAAAAATGAAAGGACCCTAACTATAGGTATTTATATAGCACCGAAAATTTACAAAGCACTTTTCATTCACATCAGCCCCTGTCCTCAAGGAGCTTACAATCTAAGGCCCCTTATTTACGTTCATACATACACATACTAGGGCCAATTTAGACAGGAGTCAAGTAAAACCTACCAGAGGCACTTGACAATTCATAGTCAATCACATTTAGTGGATGGTCCGCAGTAGTCACAAGTGAAAACATATGCAGCACTTTCAGCAGCCATCTCCCCCTAACAGTCACTCCTTCTACCCGGGGTCATTAGTACTCTCAGGACTGTGTTGTCTGTAGTCACCTCCTCCATAGGTGCACCTCTTCTGGGACCCTCCATGGAAGCAGCCTCACTCAGGAAACTCTTGGCCTGGCCTAAAAGGCCTTTTGCAATCTGACCTAGCCCCCACCTCCATAAGGGTCAGAAAGTTTACAGCCAGTTCTTCCAGGTACAGGTCTGCTCTTCCCCTGCCTCCTTCCATGTACAGGGCCTCCACATGCCAGTTACTGTACATCTGTGCTGGTGTAGGGTGTTAGGCTCTCATGCCCCAAGTGTACTAGAACTCCTGCCAACCTGGCAGCTGTAACAGGACAAGGTTACTGACACTACTCTGGCATGAAGTCACTTTCGGGCAGAATAGTTAACTGCAACAGCCTTCAAATCCCTTAGCCAATGTGGAAATATAATAAAACAACAGCTCAACTTAGTCCCTCTTCTTATATTGATGGGCTGGGTTACCCCATTTCCACACCTTATTTGATGCTGTGAGACTCCAACCAGTGTGAAAGACTGTGCAAGTCATTATGGGGTTGATATACTAAAGGCAAATAGACTGTGCACTTTGCAAAGTTCAGTTTTTCTCTGCAAGAGCAGTTGCTCTAGAGCGGGGGTAGGAAACCTTAAAGAGGTGGAGACCTACATGAACAACATGGGAGAAGTCAAAGATCACCGGGCACAGTGTTGCAGTGTCACCTCCTCAAACCAGATTTAAACCTCTAATTGCCATACTATCCTGTTGCAATCATGTGCATTGCACGGCAATCATGGGTTTAAATCAGGTGGTGAGGAGGCAACATATTGCAGCAAACCCATAGGAATGCTGCAGGTACACACCCCTGCAACTGCGGTGTGGCTAAACTGCAGCACATCAGTGTGAATGCCACCTAATACTATTATGCCCAGTGCATTGCTTCACACTGACCTGAAGATCTCTTCCTCCTGTTGCTGGCACTACTCTGGAGACCGCTAGCCGGGATAAGAGGTAGAGTGCAGTTGGTATCACTCCGCATGGGACAGGAGCTGGCACTACAGAGGAGGCATTGGCTTATGCGTCTCTTGCGCCCTACTACAGCTCCAACTTTACATGTAGTTCCTCTGTATGACACTCGGTTTGATGCTCTGGGATGGTGAGTCAGCAAGCCCAGACTGCGATCTACCAGTCACCTGCCCGCAATCTACTGGTAGATCACGATCTACAAGTTGCTGACCCCCGCTCTAGAGCTTAGTAAATGAGCAGAAGCTCTTCTGACTTCCATCATCCAATCAAATGCAAGCAAAAATGCTGTTTTGTTTTAAGTTTCCTTGCAGGTGATTGGCTATTGTTTGCAAAGTGAAGCTTTACCTCATTTACTAAGCTAAGCTCTGGAGCAATTGCACTTGCAGAGTGCAACTACACTTTGCAAAGTGCACAGTCTAGTTGCCTTTAGCAAGTCAACTCCAATGTGTCAATGCCGAAATGTTTCAACCCTAAATTCACTCAGAAATTAAAGAATTTGAATTCTATACAAATAGGAAGATTTCTAATTGGATCAACTTTAACCTCCCTAGCGGTATGATTATGTCTGATTTTTGAAGCTCAAAGCGGTACATTGTTTTGCATCAATATTTGGCATTTTATATTGTAGGCCTGTAATTCTTAGGAATAACTCACCTAAATCTGTCCAAACAAGAGTCATCCCGGGTATGATAACGTTGGAAACATGAAATCATAAATTATATGTAGCGCCCCTCCAAAATATTGGGACGCTATGTTAAATTTAGGGGTAGTCTGAGCCAGTAGTTAGGCTCAGGCCAGCTGATTGTTCTAAATTTTGCTTCTGCTCTGGGTGTGATACTGCCTGGCAGTTGTGTTCCCTGTTCGCCTGTAGGTGGCACTGCCACCACCGGCCCAGGTTGAAATACAGGGGTATCACACGCCATTGGGTGTCCTTTCTCGGAAGCCGTGCGGTGGGCGTGGTTAGCCTGCTGTGCATGCTGGGAAGGGGTACATGAGGGGCAGACACCATTGATCGGGGTGGTTGGTGTGCGCGCCTCGTGGCCTGCTTGGCACGGGGTGTGTCCGTGTGTTCCCGCCCCGGGCACCTTCAGCCTGAGGCTTCATCACTGCCTGGTGGGCCCAGCTCCGCTGGCTGGGGCCTACACCTTTGAAGAGGATCCCATGCTACCCATCTTGGGGAAGCCTACTCTTGAGGAGAGGAAAGCCAGAGGAGGACCTTTCCTCAGAGGAGACTGGCGATGGTACTGCTGTCTCGGGAGAGGCCTGGCAACCTACTCAAGGAGGGATCCAAGAACTTAAAGGCCCTGCAATATGCCAATCTGGCATAAAGGTTCTCTCTTATTGCTTGGCTAGGAGGTTCAGGACTTTGAAAATCCTGTGGCAGAGGATTCCTGAACGCATCCTCAGATTCACCTCAGGGTCTGTAACAGAGACCGTTAAAGATAGATCCGTGCATCATTCCGGCTGCTAGGACCGAAGGAGGCGGAACTATCCGGGTGAGCAATACCCACTCAGGCTTGAGTGCCGACGTTGACAAAATTCTGTGTGCTTTTAGTGCTGCATGCCTGAACCTTCCCCTATACTTCTCTCATTTCCTGCTTTCTCTACAAGTTCCCACAGCAAAAGGAAAAATAAAGCCTTCCTGTTTAGGTTTTACATTGGTGTGGACATTGACTTTTTCTAAAGACTTTCTATACCCTGACAACGGAAGCCTTGGAGGTAGTTTGCATGACCCAAAACAAAACCAGCCGGTCCCTTAAATGGGGGTAAGTGCTACATATAATATAATAAATAACTATAAATAATTATAACAAATAATAATATAATAATAATAAATTGTATTCAATAATGTAATCAAATCAAAAACACAGAAATGTGCTGAGTCGCAGATTCGTCGC
The DNA here is from genome assembly GCA_029206835.1 of Rana muscosa. Lineage (NCBI taxonomy): Eukaryota > Metazoa > Chordata > Amphibia > Anura > Ranidae > Rana > Rana muscosa. The sequence goes on along the minus strand of CM055116.1, from coordinate 337,936,037 downwards.
TGTTGTTACTTTCAGTGTCTGATGATGAATTTCCCCACTAATCACTATTGCTCAATTCTGCAAGTGATTCTAATTCACTATCGCTGTTTTCTAGCTGGTTTAAAATGCTTTTCTTTTTATATATTTTTATTAATCTTTTTCACATTACATACATAACAGTACATAGGTATTTAAACCACATAAGCAAAACACACATATACGATCTCAATATATTATACCCCTTTGTTAAATTGAACCAAAAATGTCAATAACAATTTATACTAATGCCGCGTACACACGAGCATTTTTCTCGTGGGGAATTTTTTTTTTTCTCTTTGACGAGAAAAACGACCGTGTGTGGGCTTTTCATCATTTTTCCCGACGAGAAAAACCGCATGAATCACGACGAGAAAAATTAGAACATGCTCTAATTTTTCTCGTTGTGATTCACGGCATTTTTTTCCGCAGCAGTTTTACCATAGGGAAACACTGCCGGGGAGCCTACACACGGTCGTTTTTCTCGACCAAGAGAAAAAATGTCGGGAAAACCGGCCGTGTGTAGGGGAACAAGCCTTTCCTCGTTTTTCCCGTCGATTTTCTCGACGGTGTTTTCACCGTCGAGAAAATCGATCGTGTGTACACGGCATTAGGGATCTACTTATCCCATATAAAGTATATCCATCTCCATGGCCCCCATACTCCTAGTCCCCCAGATGGAGGGGTCAGGCATAAGAGAGAGGGAAAGAAAGACGGAGAGAGAAGCCAAGCAAATCAGAGAAGCAAGAGAAAGGAAAAGAGAGAGAAAAAAGGGTAATAAAAAAAAGGGGGGGAGAGAAAGGGATGAAAGGGACTTTATCCCCCATGTACTCCCTTTCTTGTGTGTATAGGGTCTAAAGTGCAAGTGCATCGTGACATGTGTCTATCATATTACAATATTCCTATAGTGATTTCCCCCCCAAAAAAAAAAAAAAAAACGCTTTTTGACGTAGAGGGACACTTTTTTGGATGCCATGGGCAATCTTAAGTTTCCAGGCAGAAAGAACAGTATGTATCATATAAAACTGCAGGCAGGGCACTGGACAAAGCACTAGGGAGTAAAGGTTGGTGATTTGATTTGATACAGTAATGTAATCTTACAGATTACAGTGTATTGTGTGTGTTCTGTATATTTCACTTTTTTGAATTTGCCGCTGGGCTCCGCCCCCATGCATCGCGACGCTCGCAGGGGACAGAGCCTGGCACATTGATGAATTGGTTGGAGGACACAGCCTGCGGATACAGCGGGGGGACATTGCAGGATCCTGGGGATAAGGTAAGTAACTTTACCAGGATACTGCGATGTAATCCCGAGTGTGGCTCGGGATTACCGCTTTTTGTAATGAAAATTCACTCCAAGCCACACTCTGGAATACCGCCCGGGAGGTTAATGTGTAACCTACCTGTCTGCAGACAGTTTGAGGCTATGCACAAGCTTGCACTGCGCAAAGAATCTAATTTAGCACCTACATTAGAAGGCTGGCATTTATCTGTGTTTTGTGTCTTCCCCGCTAGAAAGCAATGTACATATATAAATAGGAACAAACTGCAGTGCACAGTGTCTGGTCAGTGCATAAACATTCATTCTCAACTTATTTGCACATTTTTGTTCCAAAAAACAAGCAAAACATTTAGCGGTCTGAACTTCAGATTGCCATCTAACATCTTTTAAAGTTTTCGGGTATCTTCTATTTTGAACATGATGCAATGAAAGTCAGTCAGGTCACAGCTTAGAAACACAATAAGCTCCTACAGATGCTTGATTGTGTAAAATGAATCTCATCATTCAAGTCTGGCTTCGATTACAATGCATTGTGCCAGGATAGAGGGCTAGAATGTAAAATAAATGCAGGAGGAGAGGCAAGGAAATAAGTATGAGGACATGCTGAATATTAGAACTGATAAAGTGGAAAGGGAGAAAATGTCATTGCCTGATTGCAGTGGAGCCAGCTGTGACGGGAAGAACTTGAAATATAGCAGAAGAGTATACACAATGACAGCTTCAGTTTTGTCACACATCTATATTTCATAACCGTATCAATTATGCTGCTTTTCCCCCTCCATTACAAACATATTCAGATTTAAAGGGGTTGTAAAGGTTTGTTTTTTATTTTCTAAATAGGTTCCTTTAAGCTAGTGCATTGTTGGTTCACTTACCTTTCCTTTGATTTCCCTTCTAAATATTTTTTTTCTTTGTTTTCTTTGTCTGAATTTCTCACTTCCTGTTCCTCCTCAGTAAGCTGTGGTGTGAAGTTTACTGAGGAGAAACAGGAAGTGAGAAATTCAGACAAAGAAAACAAACCGTTAGAAGGCAAATCTAAGGAAAAGGTAAGTGAACCAACAATGCACTAGCTTAAAGGAACCTATTTAGAAAATACAAAATGAACCTTTACAACCCCTTTAACTTATTGCTTTCCTAAATCACACTGGCCCTAACAAGATTGAGTATATTGGTGGCCCTAGCCACACCTATCCAGCGAAGGTAGACAAGACAAATAAAAATGTAACTTCCATTCATGGGGAAATAAATAGAATTCTTTCTGAAATATTTATCTACCCTTTGTGTCATATCTCCATTTTTTTTTTCCTGTTTCCCCATACTTCTTATCACTACTTTTCTGTGTGTGTTTCAGCTGCTCAGGGGCTGCCAAGACATCTAGCGTTTTTCCTTCTTTGTGACATTCGGTGCTGGGAGCCAGCTTCATCTCCAAGTCTTCTCCTGGTCCATTTCTGCCATGGCAGCCAGTGCCACCTTCCCCTTTCCTGTAGCAGAGACACAACACAAAATATATTACCTACCTAATAGGACCTGAAATGAACAAAATACACAGATGAGAATCCTTCCATGAATTTAATAAAGTCAATGAAATTGCACTGTAAAAACGCCAACAACATTTAGCTCAATGGGCTTCAAGTGAAAGCTTGGAATAACAGGGCAGCTAAACAGCATTCCAGCTTTCAAAGGCAAATGCTTCATGATTTAATCATTAGCACAGCAACAGAATGAATGCCGTTAATTTTCGAGCTATTAGAAAAGCATTTAATATGTCAGGGGATTCTGGTTTACCTTTGGCAATTGAACAGGCGGCTTTGCAAGGCTCAAGATAACATCGGTCTCAAGCTGTTGTCTGGCTTCCCATGTTTGCTCACCTATAACCCATATTAATAACCAGCCATGGAATGCTTTCTTATATGGATCATTCGAGAATATTTGGTGAGGCTAGTGAGACATGGCAGCTATATTCAGAGTCAGAAGCCAGTAATGTTTTAATAATAAAGCTTGTGCGTATTCATGGTTCGATGTTGCTGTGTGTTATTCTAAGGAAGAGGGCTATTTGTGAATGTGGCAGTCGGAGTGCACATATATATATATATATATATATATATATATATATATATATATACTTGGAATAAGGAAAGGAAAATACTGGAACACTATAAATACTGTGCTATCAGGTGCCAGGAAGAGATTTTAATGTTATTTTCAGTGAACCGAGAAGGAGGAGAAGCATGGATCCAAGCTATGAGAAAGGCAGAAGAACAAAATGTAACTGTAGATGTCTACATAAAGCAAATCGAAACCTTAAAGTGATTGTAAAGGATTTTTTTTTATAAAGAAAAACAAAAAAACATGTCATACTTACCTGCTCTGTGCAATGGTTTTGCACAGAGCAGCCCCGATCCTCCTCTTCTCCGGTCCCTTACCGGTGCTCCTGGCTCCTCCCCCTTGCCGAGTGCCCCCATAGCTAGGCGCTTGATGTAGGGGCACTCATGGGTGCTTGCTACTGAGTGGGTTCTCTGCATCCATCTAGCTTAGCCCCACCTGCTCCCACCCCACTGGATGTGATTCACAGCAGCGGGAGCCCAAGAAGGGAGAGACCCCATCGAGACCAGGCTTAGGTAAGTATTGGGGGGGGCTGAGCTGGGAGATGCTGACTGAAGCCCCGTACACATGACCGGTTTTCCTGCCAGGAAAACTGCCAAGAGAGCTTTTGGCTAGGAAAACCGGACTTGTGTATGCTTCCTCGCAGTTTTCCAGTCAGGAAAACAGCCGGGAATCCCGGCGGGAAAATAGAGAACCTGCTATTTTCCCGTCGGGATTCCCGGCGTTTTTTTCTGCCAGATTTACTAATACTCTATGGGAAACACTGTGAGGCAGTGCCAATGGAGCTTACACACGGCTGGGATTCCCAGCCAAAGCTCCATGGCAGTTTTCCTGCCGGATTCTCGGCTTTCCCCTTGGTTTTCATGGCTGACTTTTTACCACCGGGAAAACCGAGCGTGTGTACAGGGCTTGAGCGTTTTTTACCTTCATGCATGAGTGCATGAAGGTAATAAACCTTCAGCCTTTACAACCACTTTAAGGCTCCATGCACACTGGGCTTAAAAAAACGTATTTTCTTTTTGGGGTAAAAACGTCCATATAGAGCATTTGTTGTACAAAGTTTAGACGAGTTTAGGAGAGTTTTACGTTTTATTCTGCCAGTGAGCTCCAATCAGAAACACGAATGAGAAGGTTTTTTTTTCCTGCCTCTAAACGCTGTTCTCAAAATATGCCTGTAATTGTTCTAATGTGCATGGACACATAGGATGACATTGAGCGTTTTTTAAGTCAGTGTGCATGGAGCCTAAGGCCCCATGTACACGGGACGCTGGTACAAACTCTTCTGAACAAAGCTTGAAACCGGCGTTTAGAAACGCCCGTTTTGCTGCGTTTGCATGCCGCGTTTAGCGGTGTTTTACCGCGTTTGCGTCTAGAAGCGTTTTGTTAATAAACATTATAAGACCCTCCCTAAGCTCAAAAAACAGTATTATTTAACCATTTCAGCCATTTTGTGAGACCAGAGTGAGTAGCAGCAGCTGAGAGAGCAGCAGTGTACTTGTATTTAGCGTGTCACTTGCCACATCACCTGCCACAAGTTGTGGATTGTCCACTTGCCACATCACCTGCCACAAGTTGTGGATTGTCCACTTGCCACAAGTTGTGGATTGTCCACTTTCCACGTCACCTGCCGCAAGTTGTGGATTGTCCACTTGCCACGTCACCTGCCACAAGTTGTGGATTGTCCACTTGCCACGTCACCTGGTCACGTCACCTGCCACAAGTTGTGGATTTGTCTACTTGCCACGTCACCTGCCACATCACCTGCCACAAGTTGTGGATTGTCCATTTGCCACGTCACCTGCCACAAGTTGTGGATTGTCCACTTGCCACATCACCTGCCACAAGTTGTGGATTGTCCACTTGCCACATCACCTGCCACAAGTTGTGGATTGTCCACTTGCCACAAGTTGTGGATTGTCCACTTGCCACGTCACCTGCCGCAAGTTGTGGACTGTCCACTTGCCACAAGTTGTGGATTGTCCACTTGCCACAAGTTGTGGATTGTCCACTTGCCACGTCACCTGCCGCAAGTTGTGGATTGTCCACTTGCCATGTCACCTGGCCATGTCACCTGCCACAAGTTGTGGATTGTCCACTTGCCACGTCACCTGGTCACGTCACCTGCCACAAGTTGTGGATTTGTCTACTTGCCACGTCACCTGCCACGTCACCTGGCCACGTCACCTGCCACAAGTTGTGGATTGTCCACTTGCCACGTCACCTGGCCACGTCACCTGCCACAAGTTGTGGATTGTCCACTTGCCACGTCACCTGACGCAAGTTGTGGATTGTCCACTTGCCATGTCACCTGGCCACATCACCTGCCACAAGTTGTGGATTGTCCACTTGCCACATCACCTGGTCACATCACCTGCCACAAGTTGTGGATTTATCCACTTGCCACGTCACCTGCCACATCACCTGGCCACGTCACATGCCACAAGTTGTGGATTGTCCACTTGCCACGTCACCTGCCACAAGTTGTGGATTGTCCACTTGCCACGTCACCTGCCACAAGTTGTGGATTGTCCACAATGCAATGCAAGCAATTACAGTGTTTTTTATATTTTTTTATTGGTTTTTCATCATTTGCCATCATTTTTGAGATTTTTAATGTAAAGGAATAGGTCACTTTTAAAAACGCTTATAATCAAAAATGCCGCTAAACGTCGATACCGCGTTTAGCCGCATTTAGCCACGTTTTGCGTCTGAAACTTGAAAATCTTTTGCGTCTGAGCCCATTTTTTTGCTTTCAAAGAAACGCTGTTAAACGCAACTGCCTAAAAACATCAATAAACGAGACTGTGTACATGGACACATAGGATAACATTGAATGTGTTCAGGGGCAGTTGAAAAAAGTGTCCAACTGCCTCTGAACGCACGTTTAACAGTGTCCCGTGTACATGGGGCTTTACAGTTTGCCAAAACACTGCACTATATACCAGGGATGAGCCGATCACCCCCCTGTTCGGTTCGCACCAGAACCTGCGAACAGACAGAATGTTCGCGTGAACTTTAGAACCCTATTAAATGCAATGGACTCGAACGTTCGAAATCGAAAGTGCTAATTATAAAGGCTAATATGCAAGTTATTGTCCTAAAAAGTGTTTGGGGACCCGGGTCCTGCCCCAGGGGACATGTATCAATGCAAAAAAAAAGTTTTAAAAATTGCCGTTTTTACGGGAGCAGTGATTTTAATAATGCTTTAAATGAAAAAATAAAAGTGAAATTTTCCTTTAAATTTCGTACCTGGGGGGTGTGTATGATATGCATGTAAAGTCGCACTTGTTTCCCGTGCTTAGAACTGTCCCTTCACAAAATGTCATTTCTGAAGGAAAAAAAGTCATTTAACCACTTCCCGCCCAAGGACGTCATATGACGTCCTGGACTTTCAGTGGGGATATCTGAATGATGCCTGCAGCTAGAGGCATCATTCAGATATCCATCTTTTCAGCCGGCGATTCTGTGCACCATAAGAACAATCATAGCGGCGGTTTCGCCGCTTGATCGTTCTTATAGGCGGCGGGAGGGGATGCCCCCCCTCCCGCCGCCACCCGGTGCTTCTCCGGGCTCTCCCGTGCAATCGGGGACCCGGAGAAACGATCTGCCGGCGCCGGATGGAAGGCATAGAGATGACTGGTGACCAGATGGTCACCAGTCATCTCTATGACCGTCGGAGGCCCGGGCGCGATGTGATGACGTCACGCCCGGGTCCTCAAATGTAAACAAAGCCGCCATTGCGGCTGTAAGTATGAGATCAGTGACATTTTTTTCACCGATCTCATGCTTTCTAGCCTGGAGGAGAGATGTGGGGTCTTATTGACCCCGCATCTCTCCATAAAGAGGACCTGTCACACACATTCCTATTACAAGGGATGTTTACATTCCTTGTAATAGGAATAAAAGTGATCAAAAAAAAAAAAGTGTAAAAATAAAAAAAATTAAGTAAAATAAAAAATAAAATAATAAATATTTTTTTCTAAAACGCCCCTGTCCCCAGTAGCTCGCGCTCAGAAGCGAACACACACGCAAGTCCCGCCCACATATGTAAACGCCGTTCAAACCACACATGTGAGGTATCGCCGCGTGCGTTAAAGCGCCAGCAACAATTCTAGCACTAGACCTCCTCTGTAACTCTAAACTGGTAGCCTGTAAAAAAAAAAATAAGCAACGCCTATGGAGATTTTTAAGTACTGAAGTTTGGCGCCATTCCATGAGTGTGCGCAATTTTAAAGTGTGACATGTTAGGTATCTATTTACTCGGCGTAACATAATCTTTCACATTATACAAAACAATTTGGCTAACTTTACTGTTTTGTTATTTTTTAATTCATTAAACCGTTTTTTTCCCCAAAAAAAGGCGTTTTAAAAATTATTGCGCAAATACCGTGCGAGATAAAAAGTTGCAATGACCGCCATTTTATTCCCTAGGGTGTCTGCTAAAAAAAAATATATAGTGTTTGGGGGTTCTGAGTAATTTTCTAGCAAAAAAATTATGATTTTTGCATGTAGGAGAGGAGTGCCAGAATAGGCCCGGTAAGGAAGTGGTTAAAACTCACTTGCAGCTATAATGAATTGTCGGCTCCCGGCAATACATAGAAAAGTCATTGATAAAAAAAAAAAAAGCTTGGGGGTCCCCCAAATTCAATTACAAGGCCCTTCAGGTCTGGTATAGATATTAAGGGGAACCCTGCTGCAAATTTAAAAAAAAAATGCGTGCGGTTCCCCCCAAATATCCATACCAGGCCCTTCAGATCTGGCATGGATTTTAAGGGGAACTCCACCCCAAATTTTTAAAAAAATGGCGTGGAGTCCCCCCAAAAATCCACACCAGACCCTTATCCGAGCACACAACCTGGCAGGCCGCAGGAATAGAGGGGGGGACGAGAGAGCACCCCCCCTCCTGAACCGTACCAGGCCACATGCCCTCAACATGGGGAGAATGGAAAAATAGGATTTTTTACTCACCGTAAAATCCTTTTCTCTGAGTCCATGGACCGACACAGCTTCTCTATTGACAAAGTGGGTATTATCCGTTAATTAGGAGTGACTAGGCAGAAAAACTTGTAAAAGGTGTTGCATCACACCTTCTACAGTATGGGTATACCCTCTCAGTCTGCATCTTCGCAGATCAGTTCGTCAAAAAGCAGTACAAACTTAAAAGGAGGGGTGGGTGCTGTGTCGGTCCATGGACTCAGAGAAAAGGATTTTACGGTGAGTAAAAAATCCTATTTACTCTTTCGTCCATGGACCGACACAGCTTCTCTATTGACAAAGTGGGACGTCCCAAAGCAGTGTCAGAGAAAAAACGAGGGGTGGTAAAAGCATAAAAATAAACTTCACCCCAAACACAAAACAGCACTCCTCCAACGGAGGAGTTGCAACTCTAAACAGCCGCTTGCAAAACCTTGCAGCCAAAAGAGGCATCCGAAGATGCACCTACATCAATTTTGTAGAATTTTGTGAAAGTGTGTGCGGACGACCAAGTCACCGCTTTACATAATTGGGAAACAGACGCTTGATGTCGGAAAGCCCAAGAGGCACCTATTGCCCTGGTCGAATGTGCCGTGACAGGAAAGGGGGGCGCCTGACCCTTTAAGGCGTAAGCCTGGATTACTATCTGTCGGATCCACCTAGAGATGGTGGCCGATGAGACTGCTTGGCCCTTCTTGGGACCAGCCACCGAAACAAACAGTGAGTCTGACTTCCGGAACAGGGAAGTAGCAGATAGGTATACTCTCAAAGCTCGGACAACGTCCAAGGAATGCAACGCCGAATCCTTAGGATTCGACGGCTGAGGACACAAGGATGGAAGTACAATGTCTTCGTTGAGATGAAAAGCCGAAACGACTTTCAGAAGAAAGGAAGGCTGTGGCCGCAGCACCACCTTATCCTTGTGGAAAATCAAATAGGGAGCCTTGCAGGACAAGGCTGCCAGCTCAGAGACTCGTCTAACTGACGTAACAGCCACCAAAAAGACCACTTTCTGAGAAAGTGTCAACAGGGGAATATCTCTAATATTCTCAAACGGTGCCTTCTGAAGCACCGAGAGGACCAGGTTCAAGTCCCACGGAGGTAACGGGGGACGGACCAGAGGGGCCACATGTCGGACCCCCTGCACAAATGTACTCACGAGAGAGTGAGTCGCCAGGGGTCGCTGAAAAAAGACAGCCAGGGCAGATATCTGTCCCTTAAATCGTACTTAGGGCAGACCCTTGGTCCACCCCATGCTGTAAAAACAGCAGGATTCTGGAAACCAAATAGCTACGCGGATGCCATTTCATTTCCTCACACATGGAGATGTAGGCCCTCCAAGTGCGGTGATAGACCTTCCTAGAGGACGGTTTTCGAGCACTTCTCATAGTAGAGATTACTGAGTCTGACAGGCCCCGGTCTCTCAGTACCTGGTTCTCAACAGCCATGCCGTTAAAGCCAATGACTGTAAAGCAGGATGGAATATGGGACCTTGCGATAGCAGGTCCTTCCGTAGTGGTAGGCGCCAGGGGACGTCTGCTACCAGACGTACTAGATCGGCGTACCAAGGACGCTGAGGCCAATCTGGAGCGATTAGGATCATTGGAATTCCCTCTGCCTCCACTCTGCGGAGCAGAAGAGGAAGAAGCCTTAAGGGAGGGAAGGCATAGATTAGCCGATACTGACCCCACGATGCTACCAACGCGTCCGTTGCGTCTGCCCATGGGTCTCTTGACCGGGCCACAAATCTCAATACCTTCCGATTGAGTCGGGAAGCCAGAAGATCTACGTCTGGTGTGCCCCATCTTTGGCAGAGGAGTTGGAACACCTCCGGGTGTAAGGACCCTTCTCCCTGGTCCAGCATCTGGCGGCTCAGGTAGTCCGCCTGCCAGTTTTCCAAACCCGGAATGTACACGGCCGACAGTGCCGGTACGCTCCTCTCTGCCCACTTCAGGATGCGAGCGATCTCCGATGTTGCAGCTGAGCTTCTTGTTCCTCCTTGATGATTGACATATGCCACTGCTGTGGCGTTGTCTGACTGGATCCTGACTGGACGCGCTTGCAGCCTCTGAGACCATTTGAAGAGGCACAGCCTGATCGCCCGGATTACCAGGACATTGATCGGCAGGAGGGCTTCCTCTGGGGTCCAGCGACCTTGCGCCGACTGAACACCCCAGACTCCCCCCCAACCTGTAAGGCTGGCGTCCGTCGTGATCACTATCCAGTAAACCAGAAGAAATGACTTCCCGGCCATTAGAGCCGGTGCTGTCAGCCACCATACCAGGGATCTCCTGACTATGTGGCTCACTCGGATTTGATAATCCAGAGATGATGGACATCTGTTCCATCTGGACAGAACTTCCTTCTGTAACACTCGAGTGTGGTATTGAGCATATGGAACCGCCCCGAAGGAGGCTACCCTGAGGCCCAACACTCGCATGCAAAAAACGGAGTGACGACCAATTCCTGGAAGTCAGCTGCCGTACTGCAGCCCGGAGGGTCTGCAACTTCTCCACAGGGAGGAATACCTTTGCCTCTGAAGAATCCAGAATCAACCCCAGGTACCCTAGGCGTTGAGTGGGCACCAATACTGACTTTTGCGTGTTTAGTATCCAACCACAGTCTCGAAGAGTCTGACAGGTAATGGACACGCTTACCTCTAATTCTGAGCTTGAAGGGGCCTTCAGCAGAAGGTCGTATAAGTAGCCTGTGATAGCGATACCCCGCTGTCTTAGAAGTGCCAGAATCGGAGCGAGCACCTTGGTGAACGTCCTGGGTGCTGAGGCAAGGCCCAACGGGAGGGCCACAAACTGGTAGTGGTCCTTCCCGATAGCAAATCGCAGAAACCTCTGGTGTCTGGAGTATATGGGGACATGCAGGTATGCGTCCTTGATGTCCAAGGAGGCCAGAAACTCCCCCGGATGGAGAGCCGTGACTACAGATCGAACCGACTCCATCCGAAAACTTTGTACCTTCACAAAGCAATTGAGGGCTCTGAGATCCAAGCTTGGACGAACCCCCTCCTTCTTCGGCACAATGAACAGATTTGAGTAAAAACCCCGTTCCAGTTCTGGAACTGGAATAACTACCCCGCGTTCCAGTAGACCCTGGACCGCCCCATACAGGGCCTCCCGATGGGTCGGTAGTAGCTGGAGATTGGAGGTGTTGAATCTGTCCAGTGGACAAGAGAGAAACTCTATCTTGTAGCCTGAGGAGATTACTTCGCAAACCCACCTGTCGGAGATTAGTGCTGTCCACTGAGTCGCGAATTTGCGAAGACGACTCCCCACCCGAGAGCTGGGTGGGGGTGGACCTTCATGCGGACGCAAATTTGTCCGCAGGCTTATTGGGTATGCGGGACCAGGGACGCTTTTGTCCTTGGGCAGGCTCTTTATCGGCCTGGGGTCTTTTCCCTGTCGCCCTAGGGGGACGAAAAAAACACTTGTGTGCAGTAAAGGAGGGCCCTTGCCCTTGGCGTGGCCCCTTATCCTTGCTAATTTGGGGAAGCAAAGTGCTTTTTCTTCCTGTGGCATCCTTGATTATGTCATCCAGAGAAGCCCCAAAAAGTCTGTCGCCCTTAAAAGGCAGATCCAACAGGGCTTTCTTGGAAGTCTGGTCCGCAGACCAGCCTTTTAGCCAGATCAGGCGGCGTATTGCTACTGCATAAACCGAAGTTTTAGACAGCAGGGGAATAGTATTCATGTCTGACTCGCAGACAAACCTAAGGCCCTGGACCAACAGGTCGGCCAATGTTATCTCATCAGGAGGAGCATCTCGCTCCTTAACCCCTGGAGTAGCAATCTTGCCCATTCAGTAAGTGTGTGAGACACTAGGGCCCCCGCCAATGCCGGGCGTACTGCCGAGCCTACCACTGAGTATAGGTAGCAAGCGAGTGCTTCAGCCTTCTTATCCACAGGGTCCTTGAAAACAGGAGCCCCTTCTACAGGAATTGTGGTGGCTCTATTAAGTCTGGACACCGGAGGGTCCACTATAGGGGGGAGAGGTCCATTTCTTCAGAAAACTCTCCTCAAAAGGGGTACCGTACCGCAAACCTCTTTGGGGCTGTAAAGACCCTCAGTGGGTTCTCCCATTCCTTGTATAAGAGTTTATCAAAAGACACACAAGGGAACACCTTAGCAGTGCGGGCAGGTCTATGAAACCCAAGTGGACCGGAGTCTCTGCTGCTTCTGCAGTATTTTCCAATTTTAGCATATCCCGCACTGCAGTAATAAGGTCAGATACCAAAGCCGTCTCGCGTACTGACCTGGACTTTGAGTCATTCTCACTGTCCGGTCACGGTCTGCAGTCTCTGATGCGTCAGAATCTGGGCCCCGAGCCGTAGCTGGACCTGGTTCTGCACCAGAATTATCCCCAGAAGCTTGCAGGGGATGGGGCGTTTACTACCCCCTGTATTCCCGTGTGCTGCTTCCACCCTGGCAGCAAACGCCTCTAGGATTGCAGTCATAGCGTTCATAGACACCTCAGGGGCACCAGCTGCTAAATCTGGTGTTTCAGGGGAGAAGACATCTGGCTCAGATGCCATGCTGACCACACGCTGACACTCACAGGGCTCCAGGCAAGATATCAATAGGCCACCCTCCTGTGCTGCAGAGAGGCCGGGTCACCCAGAGGACTCACCACCCTGGATAGGTACTGCTATGCTGCGCCTGTGATGCTGTCCCTCTGCTGCTGTGTCAGTCTGCTTCTTTTATCAGCACTTCCTGTGTGAATTTTCGCGCCAGTGTAATGCACCCTAGAGGCCGGAGGCTCTCGAAAAATGGTTGCCAAAAACGTCTGTATGGAAGATAATGTGGGCTCTAAGAAAATGGCCGCCGACAGAAGATAGAGGTCAAGCAGCCATAGCCCACAAAAAGATGGCCGCCGAACGGCAATATCTGCATACAGGGTGGACAAACATGGCCGCCGATCAGCTGATAGGGGCCAGTGGGTGTGGCCGAACCACAGGAAGATGGCCGCCGGGCAGTCACAAGAGGCCAAACTTGGCATGGACCACCTCAAAATGGCCGCCGACAGCATGGAGGAGGAAGGACACAAACACAGGTAAGAAAAAATTACATTTCTTTTAAATGTTAGTTACAGCCAGCCCCGCTCCAGTGGGACCCCCTAGGTGACCCCCAGCACCCAGCAACCTTTAGCTAGAAGCCCAGGGAGGAGGGAAAGGCAGGGAGAGAGGGAAGAAAGGGGCCACAACCACTTACTTGATCTCTCCAGGAATGTCCAGCTAAATCACCCAGCCGTGGCAGGGGAGTTTTACTTACCTATCCTGCATGTATTCTGCTGGAAGACATTCCAAACAGATCATCGTCCGCGCACGGAAGGTGACTGTTGGCCAGGCATGCTGTGATTGGACCCAGAAGGGACGATCATATGTATGCCCTGGACGCATGACGCTGCTGCGACTCGGCCGTAAGGTCAGCCGAAGCTGAGCGGTCCGATGCAAGCCTTGGAGCGTAAGCTCACCGGCCAGGCTGCTGCGGCTCGGCCGTAAGGTCAGCCGAAGCTGAGCGGTCCGATGCAGGCCCTGGAGCGTAAGCTCACCGGCCACCCGTGGAGCGACGGGCATGTCGTGGAAAACCCAGCGCGTAGCTAGGGTCGGCACACGCTCGATGGCCGAAACTGGGGAGACTACAAGGATCGAGGATCCAGCCTGTCACCCAGTTGGCAGTTGATCGAAGATCGCAGGAAACAACAAATGTAGCAAAAAAAAATATATATATATATATATATATATATATATATATATATATCTTTTTTCCCCCGGACCAATAGGCCCGAAGGGAGCCATGTCCTACTCCTTGCTAGACAGAAAAAAACTGATCTGCGAAGATGCAGACTGAGAGGGTATACCCAGAGGGTCCGCCCCCCAGGCGGTACTGTAGAAGGTGTGATGCAACACTTTTTACAAGTTTTTCTGCCTAGTCACTCCTAATTAACGGATAATACCCACTTTGTCAATACAGAAGCTGTGTCGGTCCATGGACGAAAGAGTAAGTCCTTTATTAAAAAAAAACAAAACATTTCAGCGATGAAATCCAGTGTCCCGCGGCGATCCGATGTCCAGCGCTGTCCGTCATTGTCTGAGCCTGAGCAGACCTGATGGGGAACTTCCTCCGCAGTCTATTAAATGTATAGACCCGCCCCTTCTAAAGTTCCCCATCAGGTCTGCTCAGCCAATGACTAGGTGTAAGGCTAAGCGGACCAGATGTGGAACGTGAGAAGGGGCGGGTCTATTCATGTATTACACAGTGAAGGAAGTTCCCCATCAGGTCCGCTCAGGCCAATGATGTAGGCGGGTCTGACATACTGAGGGGGCGGACCTGATGGGAACTTCCTTCACTGTGTAATACATGAATAGACCCGCCCCTTCTAAAGTTCCCCATCAGGTCCGCTCAGCCAATGACTAGGTGTAAGGCTAAGCGGACCAGATGCGGAACATGAGAAGGGGCGGGTCTATTCATAAATTACACAGTGAAGGAAGTTCCCCATCAGGTCCGCCCCCTCGGTATGTCAGACCCCGCCTACGTCATTGGCCTGAGCGGACCTGATGGGGAACTTCCTTCACTGTGTAATACATGAATAGACCCGCCCCTTCTCACGTTCCGCATCTGGTCCGCTTAGCCTTACACCTATTCATTGGCTGAGCGGACCTGATGGGGAACTTCCTTCACTGTGTAATACATGATTAGACCCGCCCCTTCTCATGTTCCGCATCTGGTCCGCTTAGCCTTACACCTATTCATTGGCTGAGCGGACCTGATGGGGAACTTTAGAAGGGGCAGGTCTATACATTTATTAGACTGAGGAGGAAGTTCCCCATCAGGTCCGCTCAGGCTCAGCCAATGACGGACAGCGCAGGACACTGGATTTCATCGCTGGAATGTTTTTTTTTTTAATAAAGGACTTTTCCAAGGTGTTTGTGTGTTTTTTTTTTACATTTTTTTACACTTTCTTCGTGAAATGGTAGGGGTACAATGTACCCCTTACCAATTCACATAGGGGGGCAGGATCTGGGGGTCCCCTTTGTTAAAGGGGTCTTCCAGATTCCGATAAGCCTCCCGCCCGCAGACCCCCACAACCACCGGGCAAGGGTTGTGGGGATGAGGCCCTTGTCCCCATCAACATGGGGACATCCTCCCCATGTTGAGGGCATGTGGCCTGGTACGGTTCAGGAGGGGGGGGCGCTCTCTCGTCCCCCCTCTTTTCCTGCGGCCTGCCAGGTTGCGTGCTCGGATAAGGGTCTGGTATGGATTTTTGGGGGGACTCCACGGCATTTATTTTTTTAATTTGGGGTGGAGTTCCCCTTAAAATCCATGCCAGATCTGAAGGGCCTGGTATGGATATTTGGGGGGAACCGCACGCATTTTTTTTTAATTTGCGGCGGGGTTCCCCTTAATATCCATACCAGACCTGAAGAGACTGGTAATTGAATTTGGGGGGACCCCCATGCTTTTTTTTTTTTTTATCAATGACTTTTCTATGTATTGCCGGGAGCCGACAATTCATTATAGCCGCGAGTGAGTTTTAAATGACTTTTTTTCCTTCAGAAATGACATTTTGTGCAGGGACAGTTCTAAGCACGGGAAACAAGCGCGACTTTACATGCATATTATACACACCCCCCATGTACGAAATTTAAAGGAATATTTCACTTTTATTGTTTCATTTTAAGCATTATTAAAATCACTGCTCCCAAAAAAACGGCCGTTTTTAAAACTTTTTTTTGCATTGATACATGTCCCCTGGGGCAGGACCCGGGTCCCCAAACACTTTTTATGACAATAACTTGCATATAAGCCTTTATAATCAGCACTTTAGATTTCTCCTATAGACTTTTCGAATTTGCCCGCGAACAGCCCAATTTGTTCGCTGTTCGGTGAACGGGCGAACAGGCAATGCTCGAGTCGAAGCTCATCCCTACTATATACAATAAACAATTGCTTTTTTTTTTTTTTTTTTACAAAATACAGACTTTTCATCATTCTATTTTGCATCTCAGAGCTGGTGATTTCCTCCAGACCTTTTCAGCCACTTCCAGCACCCATTTCACAGGCAGCTGCATGCCATGGCTCCAAGTTTACTGATAGCGATAATGTATGCACAGCTTTTCAAAAGCCTCCACCAAAAGTGTATAGGATTTTAGGGGAATGCAAGAGAGCAATTGGGATATGTCTTGCCCCCCCATAACAGGAAGAGCCTTCGTAGCTGGAAAATCTGGAATTATTGAATGAAAGCTGCAGTCAGAAAATGACTTTTGAAATGACATTAAAGTGGAACTTTATCCATAACAACTTGATAAAAAATAAAGTTCTTTAGCAAGAAACCTACATTCCACATTGATAATTATGTTACCAAAATTGGTGTGTGCTGTAAATTGCCTCGAGCATTGCTCCTGTTTCTGTTTGCTGGAGACTGCCAATAAACCCATCAATTTAACAGTTTCAAAAAAGGCTCAGTTCACACCTCAGTTTTTTTAGCTTTTTTTTTTGTTTTTACTTAAGTGTTTTTGGACCAGCAACATTCATTTGAATGGGCTCATGTATAAAATCTTGACACAGAGCCAGAATCGCTTGCGGTTACGATTGTTGCTGTGATTGTACTGCGATTGGTCACTCGACAATCGTGGAAAAATTCCACTGCCTTTGGCGTGCCATTAAGAAATAATGGCATTGCAATTACGTTCCATGTTTTGCCACGATTCTGAAATCGTGGGCAATATCGCAGCGGTTAAAGGGAGCCTAATGCCCCGTACACACGATCGGAAATTCCAACAAGAAAAGTCCGATGTGAGATTTTGGTCGGAAATTCCGACCGTATGCATGCTCCATCAGACTTTTGCTGTCGGAATTTCCGCCCATAAAAGATTGAGAGCAGGTTCTCTATTTTTCCGACGGAAAAAAATTCCAATCGGAAATTCCCATTGTCTGTAGCAATTCCGAAGGGCAAAATTCCGACGCATGCTCGTAAATAATTTGACGCATGCTCGGAAGCATTGAACTTAATTTTTTCGGCTCGTCGTAGTGTTGAACGTCACCGCGTTCTTGATGGTCGAAAGTACAGAGAACTTTTGTGTGACCGTGTGTATGCAAGCCAAGCTTGAGCAGAATTCCGTCGAAAAAAACATCCAAGGTTCTTCCGATGGAAATTCCGACGGTGTGTACGTGGCATAAATGATCACATGTACAGCAGCATGGCAGTTACAGATCAAACAGAAGCAGCTTCCTTGGCTGTAAAGGATAGGAGGGTTTTATTCTGCTTTAAGGCTGTCAGCAGATCGACCTCTTTAAATTTGTCAGTGCCTAAAAGTGCCTAAAAATGGAGAGCAACTGAGTGTGTGCAGAGCAGCATGAGACAATGTATTACTGGATTTTAAAGAGCATAGGCACTTATTTTTAATGTTTTAAATACAGGCATACCCCACTTTTAAGTACACAATGGGTTTTATTTACTAAAGCTGGAAAGCCCAAAATCAGGCTCATTTCTGCATAGAAACCAATGAGCTTCTAACCCCAGCTTGTTCAATTAAGCCTGGTAATAAAACCTGGAAGCTCATTGGTTTTTATGCAGAAGTGAGACCGATTTTGCGCTTTCCAGCTTTAGTAAATAAAACCCATTGTGTACTTAAAAGTGGGGTATGCCTGTAGCTATTCCTGCAAAAGGGGCCAGAATGAAGTGATCTAGCAGGACTTAATTTTCTGATTAAAGTTCCACTTTAACCACTTGCCTACTGGGCTTTTTCACCCCCTTCCTGCCCAGGCCAATTTTCAGATTTAAGCGCTATCACATTTTGAATGACAATTGCACGGTCATGCAACACTGTACCCAAACAGTGCTTTCTTCTTCTTGGCATTTAATCACCACTGTTTTTTTTTATTTTTTGCTAAACAAATGGAAAAAAATAAGTTTTTCTTAGTTTCTGTTATAAAATCTTCTAAATAACTAATTTTTCTCCTTCACTGATGTGCGATGATGAGGCTGAACTGATAGGCTGCATTGATGGGCACTGATGAGACGGCGCTGATGAGCACTAATTAGGCGGCACTAATGGGCACTGATGAGGCTGCACTGATATGCGTCACTAATGGGCACTGATAGGCGGCAATGATAAACGGCAATGATAGGCGTTACTGATGGGCACTGATATGTGCCACTAATGGGCACTGATATGTGCCACTAATGGGCACTGATAGGTGCCACTGATAGGCGGCACTGATGGACACTGATAGGCATCACTGATGGCCACTGACAGGTAGCACTCATTGGCAGCACTAATGGCCACTGATTGGCAGCACTTGTGGGCACAGATTGGCAGCACTTTTGGGCACTTGTCTGGCTCCCCTGATAATCAGGACACTGATGATCAGTGCCCTGATTATGAGTGTAGATGTCCCCTGTGTGGATTTGTCCGTTTTCGGCTCTCCTCTCCTCACGCGCTGTCAGCGTGGGGAGAGGATTGATGATACCCAGCAAATCCTGTTTACACTGTGATTAGCTGTGATTGGACACAGCTGGTCACATGGTAAAGAGCCGGTGTGATTGGCTCTTTACCCTGTTCTGTGGTCAGCTATGTCCGGAGGACACAGTGATCACAAATCCATGCCGATGCATGCAACAGGGGGCGTGCGGGAAGCGTGATCATGGGAGGACTTCAATGAATGCCCTCCCAGCAATGTGAGCCTGCACCGTAGCCGTCTTTCGGCTATAGCGCAACCGGGAAATGGTTAAAGTGGTTTTAAAGGCTGCTTGCCTTAATCCATTCTCTGGATTAATTAAAAAAATCCTCTAATGTCAGCTGTCATTTTGTTGGCAAATTAGGGCCCATTCACACTAGAAACTGCAGATCTACTGCACGTTTTTCCTTGCACAAATGTATGCATTTGATGTGTGTTTTACATGCAGTTAATGCGCATTTGCATGCAGTTGATGCACGTGTACATGCAGTTGATGCACGTTTACATGCAGTTGATGCACGTTCACATGCAGTTGATGCGTGTTTTTCTATATGTATTTGTCCTCTGAGGTCCCTTGTTTCTTCTTTCTTTCCCTGGGCTTCTATGTGCACTGTGATGCGTTGCAGTGCGTTTATGCATTTTTGCGTGTTTGCGGTGTGGAAAAATGCACCACGCTCTACTTTTTTGACTGCACTGCATTGCATTATCCACTTCAGCTCTGGAAGATTTACTCCTCTTCCTGACCAGGCCATTTTTTTGTTATACGGCACTGCGTTACTTTAACTGACAATTGTCGTGTGACGCTGTACTGAAATTAAATGTTTGTCCTTTTTTTCCAACAAATAGAGCTTTCTTTTGGTGGTATTTGATCACCTCTGCATTTTTTATTTTTTTTTGCGCTATAAACAAAAAACAATCGACAATTTTGAAAAAATAAATATATTTTTTACTTTCTGCTATAAAACATATCCCATAAAAAAAATTTAAAAACCAAATGTCTTCATAAATTGAGGCCAAAATGCATTCTGCTACATATTTTTGGTAGAAAATTCCAATAAGCATATACGGTATTGATTGGTTTGCGCAAAAGTTATAGTGTCTACAAACTATGGGATACGTTTATGGATTTTTAAATTTTTGTTTTAGTAGTGGAGGCGATTAATAGTGGGACCGCAATGTTGTAGCGGACAAATTGGACTGACACTTTTGACACTTTTTTGGGGACCAGTGACACTAATACATTAATCAGTGCTAAAAATATGCACTGTACTAATGGTACTGGCTGGGAAGGGGTTAACATTAGGGACAATCAAAGGGTCAACTTGTGCCTAGCTGGTGTTCTACTGTAATGGGGGAGGTGCTTGTACTAGTGGAAGGCATAGATCTGTGTCCCTGCTTTGCAGGAACACAGGATCCATGCCTTCCTTACTGACAGAACGGCGATCTGCCTTGTTTACATAGGCAGGTCACCGATCTGCCTGTGTTCTGAAGATCAGCGGTTGCCAGCACACATTGGGTCCACGAGACCCACTAATCAGCTCCTTCTGTGTAGATTCGCAGCAGGAGCAGGTTTCTGGCAGCACGCACTCACGACCGATACGCGGAAATGCAGGATCATGTACATGTACGTGATCCTGCGCAGGGGGGGCTGCCCTGAAGCAGTAAATTTGCTATAGGGCGGTTGGCAACTGAGAATGTGAACTATGCTCATAGGGTTATATTGATTTTAGACTGTCTATGCATTTCAAAATGCAGCCAATTGCATCTCACTACGTTAGGTGTGAAAGGGTCCTTAAACACAGATTTTTCTTTGTGAATGTCAGTTAAATATCAGTAGTTTGTGTACATTGCATAGATGCGCCACTTCACAGGCAGAGTTACAGCATCCCCAGGCATGTTATTTAATGTAATTTTGCATTTTTAGTGTATCCCTTAAGACTCCATTCACACAGGGGCAACACGACTTCCAGCGCGACTTTGGTAGGCAACTTGGACAAGACTTGAGTATGAATCACAGCGCGACCTGGAGCTACTTACAAGGCAACTTGAAGTTGCTTCCAGGACAGGAGACATTCCAGTGGCCAATAAAACAAGAATCAGCTCTGTGGGAGGGAGGGGGGAGGGAGGGGTTTTCCTGAGAAATGTATGTTCTCTTCCTGGAAAGTTGCTTCTGTTAAGACAGTCATCCGACTTCTGAGGCGACTTCCATTGAAATCAATGGGTACAGGTCGCCTAGCAGTCGCCTAGAAGTCGGATTGAAGTAGTACAGGAACCTTTTTTGAAGTCGGAGCGACTGCAGTAGTGTGCATTAAGACGGCTCCATTCACTTACATTGATTTTCTCATGCAGCACGACTTGAGGCGACTAGGGGCGACCTGGGGCGACTTGAAGTCAGATCCAAAGATGTCCCTGTGTGAATGGGCTCTTAGGCATTACTAAAATTGCTACTTCCCACTAAACAAAATTTAAACTTTTTTTTTGCTGCTCCGGTACATGTCCCCTAGGACAGTGCCCAACCCAGCCCCTTCCATGCTATTTGCTTGAAAATCTTTTGCCTATTAACCTGTTTTTATTTTATTCCACAATCTTTTATTAGTAGAAAAAAAAGTGTAGGTTTACAATATTGTTGAACAGAGTGTTGGTGAAGCATGTTGATAGTTACAATCAATGGTAAAACATTTGTGGTCAGAACAAACAAGAGTATATAACTATGCCGAAAGCCTAAAAGTCGACAAAACAAGTATTAACTAAGACATAGGGTCTGGTTGTGTTGGATCAGTTAACGTTCAGTGCTAACTATAACAACAAGCCTTCTGTCTATTGCTAGATTGGATTGGGTTGTGCATGTTAAAAATAAAATTGGATGTTCAAGAGTTGGTATAATGACTATGGTCATTAGGTGAGGTATTTTGCAACACATGACCTGTTCTGGTAAATTTTCGGTGCTTCCTGAGATAGAGCTCTGGTGGTTGCATAAGGTTGGTGAAGATGTAAACCATAAGAGAGAAAGAGAAAATTAGTAAAGGAGAGGGGGGTGGGGAGGGGGGGGGCATGGTGGGTGAAGGAAGTTGTGTTAGAGAGGTGAGGGGTGTAATTCATCTCCCAGTCTCCGCCGACCGCCACCAAAAAATGATTAAATACGGATAGAACAGCCAAATCCAAAAGTTTAAGACCTGTAATTACCGTATTTATCAGGGGAAAATCGTGGGTGCGTGTTATACGCCGATCCCCCGCTGATTGTGAGCGAGCGGAGCCGAGATACACAAAGCCGAAGTACACTTGGCTTTACTCGGCTCCTCTCGCAGTCACGCCCACCTCCACTGATTGCGAGCGCCGCTGACATACAGAAAGCGTACTTTGGCTAGTCTCGGCTCCTCTTGCAGTCCCACCCCTGACTGTGGGCAGAGCCGAGTCTAGCCGAAGTACACTCGGCTTTCTGTATGTCAGCGGCGCTCGCAATCAGTGGAGATGGGCTGGACTGTGAGCAGAGCCGAGTCTAGCCGAAGTACACTCGGCTTTCTGTATCTCGGCTCCGCTCACAGTAGGTGGAAATCTGTGCCAAATTTAAATCAGGCCAGGGCAAGGCTGCAAATGCAAAGGCACTGAGCAAGGCTGCAGATGGACACTGGGCAAGGCTGCAGATGGACACTGGGCAAGGCTGCGATGATGGACAAGGCTGCAGATAGACACTGATAAGGCTGCATTGATGGGCATTTAAATTTTAGTTTTTTTCCTTACACTTCCCTCCTAAAAGTTTTTTTCCTTAAAATTCCCTCCTAAACTTGGGGTGCGTGTTATACGCTGGCGCGTGTTATACGCCGATAAATACGGTAGATGTCTCGAGAAGGGTCCACCCTCACTCTTCCCTTGTTTAGGGGAGGGAGGCCCTACGTCTCGTATGTTATTATATTTATTTTAATATAACATAGGGTTTGGATTCAGCACCTGAAATTTAGTCATGTTCCAACTCACCTCGAACCGAACTCAGGTATGTTCGGTTCATCGCTAGTCAACATCAGAGAGATGTAGGTGGCACATATCACTCTATTGTCCAGCAGTTTACAACTTACCATTGAGGGATGAGGGAGCTCATTTTCACATCTATATAAACTGGCATCACCAGAACCCTGGAACTTAGAAAGTATCTTTGTGGCATCACGTGGATTTATAAGGCCCCATGCACACGAGACGCAGGTGCAAACTCTGCTGAACACACGTTTTTAAACGCTGAAACCGGCGTTTATAAACGCGCGTTTGCGGCCGCGTTTAGCGGCGTTTTACCGCGTTTGCGTTTATAAGCGTTTCATCATAGACCCTCCCTAAGCTCAAAAAACAGTAAATTTTAACCATTTCAGCCAGTTTGTGAGACCAGAGTGAGTAGCAGCAGCTGAGAGAGCAGCAGTGTACTTGTATTTAGCGTATCACTTGCCACATCATCTGCCACAAGTTGTGGATTGTCCACTTGCCACGTCACCTGCCACGTCACCTGGCCACATCACCTGGCCACGTCACCTGCCACAAGTTGTGGATTGTCCACTTGCCACGTCACCTGGCCACATCACGTGCCACGTCACCTGCCACAAGTTGTGGATTGTCCACTTGCCACGTTACCTGGCCACGTCACCTGGCCATGTTACCTGCCACGTCACCTGGCCACAAGTTGTGGATTGTCCACTTGCCACGTCACCTGCCACAAGTTGTGGATTGTCCACTTGCCACGTCACCTGGCCACGTTACCTGCCACGTCACCTGGCCACGTCACCTGCCACGTCACCTGGCCACGTCACCTGCCACAAGCTGTGGATTGTCCACTTGCCACGTCACCTGGCCACGTCACCTGGCCACATCACCTGACACAAGCTGTGGATTGTCCACTTGCCACGTTACCTGCCACAAGTTGTGGATTGTCCACAATGCAATGCAAGCAATTACAGTTTTCTTTTATATTTTTTAATAGTTTTTCATCATTTGCCATCATTTTTGAGATTTCTAATGTTAAAAAATAGGTCACCTTTAAAAACGCTTATAAACGCAAACGCGGCAAAACGCCGGTACCGCGTTTAGCCGCGTTTAGCGTCTGAAACGTGGAAAACTTTTGCGTCTGAACCCATTTTTTTGCTTCTGGAAAAACGAGGTTAAACGCAACTGCTTGTAAACGCCAAAAAACGAGAGTGTGTGCATGGACACATAGGATAACATTGAATGGGTTCAGGAGCAGTTGAAAAAAAGCGTCCAACTGCCTCTGAACACGCGTTCAACAGCAAATAACAGTGTCTCGTGTGCATGGGGCCTTATTGGTAAAATCCACCAACCATTTATCCAACCAGATTTTTAATTATCGTTAAAGTTCAGTAAATTAATCAGTAAAAAAAGAAAATTAACTGTTATAAAGTAAGGAAAGCTATAATTAAAATACTTTCAAGACATTTTATAATCTGAAAATATAACCAAGCTACTGAGTTTATTGTAAGATATTTCTTTCTTTCTTTTTGGACCATTCAACCTAACTTTAATAGACTTTACAATAAGGTTACAGAGTGTATATCCCACTTTATTGCAAAACCAATCTCCTCCAAATATCTACCATGCTAAGAATAAGTCTGAAAATGCATTAACAAAATTTGATCTTCTAGAAATGGTGGAGTATTCTATTACTGATCTGTTAGTTGCTATAGCAAAGTTACTTCAGCGAGAGGAAGGTTGCTGGACATTACCAAATACCTGGGTGGTTTAAAACTTGTACCTTTCTATTTTTGTACCATATATTCAGGCACTGCTACAGATTTAATAGTTGCTCCTACGTCTTCTCTGCAGATGACTTTGTTTCTAATTGAAATACTAGCATAAAAACAAAAGGAGTGATGTTCCCCATAGCCACAAATTTAAAGCATGCTTTCATTTTTTAAAGTGATAATAAATCATCAATTCTTTAAACACTTCCAGTACCTGATTTATTCACTCATTGAGTATGCAGCTTCTTTTTTTTAATCCTTGCCTATATTCCAGTTTTGGTTGGTGCCATGACCGCTGCCCTAGGTTTCCTGTTTCAGGTTGGCTCCTTTCTCTTTCTGCAACCTATGGAGCCACCCTTGCATGCAGGGACTAAAGTTATGTCTCCCTACATTGTGTGCCTCAATAGAAACACACAACCCTGTAGCCTACAATGGCAAGGCACTTTCACCTCTATTTTCCTAGCTAGCAGACTGACTAGAGACTGCACTGTCCTCTGTTAAAGTATATGTAAACCCTTATGTTGTAAAACAACCCATTCAGTTTAAAATAGAATTGCAAGGCAAAACTTTTGAGGCAGAGAAACAGCAGCAAACTGATCTTCCCGGTAAAGGGCTGTGCAGGGGGCATGTCAGCATAAGTCTGTCCACTGGAGTAAAGGCAAATTGTGCTCACAAGTAGAATACAAGAAAGCAAACTGACCACAGGGGGATGGATGAGCTTCTATAACTGTTGTCATCATTTTAAAATTGCAAAGCAGGGGGACTGGCAGGATCAGGGTTGCTGTTAGAAATCATGGGGCCCCATACAGCCTTCCTGACAGGGCCCCCCCAACCCCGCCTTCAACCTTTGAGGTGCGGCGGAACAGACTACATCCCAAAAATGAAAGAAAAAGACCCTCCTCTGATGTCTGATACCACCTCCTGGGCCCCTCTGTTGATGTGACGGGGCCCAGGGAAATGTAATTTAAAGTGTTACTAAACCCAGTAATATGAAAATAGTTAATTCGCCTGCCACAGTGCCCACAGTCTAAATCTTTTTACATTAAAATACTGCCACTATATACCTTTTTGGCTGATCTGTATACCACGGTCACGTAATAAACTGCAGGGTCTGCCCGAGTGCTGAGTGTTCAGGTGGGAGGAGATTTCCACTACAGTCTGTGTCCTCATGCTTTTATGGGAGGCTGATCATCCATGAATCAAGAGGTGACATCCCACCCACTGTGTTGTTTTTTAGTTACTGGGATTGGAGGAAGAGGGATGGACTGGGCTGTCATTTAGGATCTTTATACACACACGCCCAAATGTGTGATGTCAATACCATGTGACCTAAACAGCTCAACTCAACAAGGGAATGTTATTTCCAGCAATAGAGACCAAACTGAGCATGTGCAGGAGGACTACTCTGACTGTTTCTTATCTGGACTTGCCAAGAGAGACCCTGCAGGAGGGGGAGGATCTGTGCATAGAGTATCAAAGAGCCTTTTTACACAATGCAGAGGACTAACCCTTTAAGTTCCACAGTGAGTATAACAAGCATGCTACTCTGCACATACAGACAGCTTTTACTGTTGGGGGTTTAGTAACACTTTAAGCCCTAGTAAGCAAGTAGGAGCAGGGGTTTGGTCTGGAAAAAAACAATTTATTCATTTATTATTTATTCATAAAGCTTCACTGGGCCCCCCTGTTTAGCTGATGAAGCCTAGGGCCAGTTGTACTGCCTTGTCAGTGGCCCTGGGCAGGATCACCAGGTATTTCACACAAAGGAAGCAATGCAAAGAAAACAGGATACTTTTTAATGCAAGTGTTTAGATAACATACACTTTAAAAAAAGATGGAACAGCAGTAAGGCCCAGTTTACATTGCCGTGACTTTAAATCCGACATGCCGGCATGACTTCATCACGGCTTGCATATGACTTCTTTAATGGAAGTCAATGCAAGTCGTATTGAAGTCAGATCAAAAGTAGTGCAGGAACCTTTTTCTAAGTTGGAGCAACTCAAGTCTTTCCTATTAGAACGGTTCCATTGCTAATGGGGCACGACTTGTCATGCAACTTTGAACTCTCAAGTCGCATGACAAGTTTCGGCAGTGTGAACTAGGGCCCATCAACACTTTAAAAAAATAAATGGAAACAGTTACAAAATAATGTGCAATTTAGTAAATAGCAATTGGACCAATGAGGTTACCCCTAGTCCCTATACTAAGGGGGTCCTGACTATGGGCAATGCAAGAACAGTGGTATGACAGTCTCTGGGAACCCTGTGCCAGTGGCCAGTGTATTGGAGCCCACATCCAGCACTGGAGCACTCAAATGTGAGTCACAAAAACCCGGGTGTAAGAGACTAAACAGTGCCCAAGGTGGCATTACTGTTTCTTTAAATAGCATGCAGAGGGTATGGTCAGTGGTCTCTTACCGACACAAAGGATGATTTGTCTCCATCTGGGGCTCAGTGATACCAGCTGCTGTGTCATCTTCCCACAACCAGGTGGCAACACTAGAATTGATAGTGGCGTACCCATAGAACAGAAGATGTCAGCAACTGTCATGCCTCTCTGCAGTCCCAGAACTACAGCAAATCATCCCGCCAGCAGCCTGCTGCACGGTGTGTGTTCTGCAGTGTATTCCCAACCGCTGCCTTGAGCCCAGGAGCAGTCCTTTCTTTTACTCCTCTGGAGAGCACTAATAATGCTGGGATTTGTAGTTCAAGGTCTGCGCAGCTTTTGACATTAGGGTGTACACCGCAAAGCTCAAACACACGTGCGTGTGTCATATATATATATGGCCCTGGCACATCTCTCTGCCGGAACAGAGAAAGAGGAGAGCACTTCTCTTATGGCAGAGCCGGTAAGAGAGAAATCTTTCCCATCTCCTCGCTGCTATACAGAGCGATAATGTTAATGTGCACTAGGTGATCAGGATGTGCCCAGGCACACCAGGCACACCCTGTGTGCATGCTTATGTCAAGAGCAAACCTGCAGCTCAGTCTCTCTTTGGACTATTTCTGCCACATGCTCCCAGCAGGCTTTTTCCTTTCCCAGGGTGCACAGCATTACATTACAGCTTCCTCTGTTCTCCCTGGGAGTGGGAGGGGTTTTCCTGTGTGTCCATCTCTGTGGCTGCACACAGCACTGGAAATGTTTAATGTTTTGTCTCTCTCTCTCTCCTCCTTTACTCACTGGCAGGCAAGGAGAGGGGAGAGCAGCTGCAGCACTGGCTGTGTGTGAATGACTGCAGCTTGTGTGATACTGTCAGTGACAGCCAAGTCTGTACAGCTGTACTCCAAAGTGTGCCTTGGCCCGGGGCTACAGTTGTAACAAATCCTTTACTGGGGAATGTTTATTGTGCTCAGAATGTTAAACTAAAAAAAGCTCTGAGGGTAAAAGACTTATAATTTAATTTACTGCACAAACATGATGGACTTAGTTCACTCTAGGCTCTGTTTCCCAATTTCATATTTCTGAAAGTTACAATGTTTGTAATTTTTATCAAACAAAAAATCGTCAAACAGAGCTGCTTTGAGGAGGCGTGTTTGCAAAACGCTTACTTACTGACAGCTTAGGCTTAGTGTCTAAAAAGACACAATATACCTACTATGATTGTGTCCAGGGATTATTACCTTTGCCTTTGTTGCTAACCAAGATCTCACTATCCTATTCTCCGGGATGTAAGGTAAGCCGATATCAGTCATTCAACTACTATCTGACTGACCTTTGCAGTGTGCATACAGAGGCACCTTGTGCTGTGCTTTCTTAGGGATTTTGTAGTTCTAAGGGAACCCTGACCTCTCAGATTAAATATGTGGACTAGTTCTGGTGTTCATAAGAAGAAAAATAGATTTGAAGCAAGAGCCTAGAGCTATATTAAAATTAATATAAGGCTATGCTTTAAAACACAGGTCATCATATTACAACTCATAGATTCCTATTAATAAACCACATAGGACTGCGCATATCAAACAACTACCACCCCACCACAACCACCCCTGCATTCCTTCCAACATACTCACACTTCACGAACAAAAACAACCAGAGCAATTTAAATAAATACCTTAACATATAAAGTAAAGACTCCAACACATACAAGTTTTAATGGCTTTTATAGGCCATGGTGCTTTATTTGGGGTGTGACATACAGTATTACACATATACATACAATAACCATACATTTCAAAACAAAAGCCACACAAGCGCTCAGATCCATATAACATGAATGGCCATGTTTTTATGTTTTTGTACTTGTGGCGTGCTGTGTGCAGGCAGCCGATATTGATTTAAAAAAAGAGTATAGATTGCGTATAAAGTCTAATAAGCTGCCAACATTCCACTAGCGACATTTAGTGTAGCCAAAAAGTATAAAACAATAATGTGGCGCTCCAATAATAAAAAGTGAAAAAAAACATGGTTAGGTACCGATAAGGTCCAAACAGTAAATATAGTGAATGAAAAACCAATGTCAGAAAATAATAATGATAAGGGTGAACCAAAAAAGTTAAAGTGATAAAAAGAAATGTTCAAAGTGAATAATGGAAAAATGTATTCAAAGTTCATAAGTGAGCATCATGGGAAATACACCTTGAAGGTAAATTATGTGCATGGAAAATTCTCTCTCGCTTCTCGAGGTAAATGAAAGCTTGATCTTTCGGTGCAAACAATAAAGGATAAGGTTGGCACGCTTACCAGAGATGGTGGACTCATATACTGAGTAAAGCCCTGTACACACGATCGGATTTCCTATGGATTCTAATCCGATGGATTTTTTCATCAGAAATCGGATGAAGCTGACTTCCATCAGTCTTGCCTACACACCATCAGTCAAAAATCCGACCGCCTCAAACACCGTGACATAAAACACTCCGACAAGCCGAGAAAAATTAAGTTCAATGCTTCTGAGCATGTGTCGACTTGATTCTGAGCATGCGTGGGTTTTTTGTCCGATGGAGTTCCACACAGACGATCTGAATTTGCTATCGTTTTTTTTCCCATCGGATAAATTTAAAACATGTTCTATTTTTTCTCACTGATGGAGAAAAAGACTGATGGGGCCCATACACGATCGGTTTGTGCAATGAGAAAAGTCCAATCAGACTGTTTACATTGGTAAAACCGATCGTGTGTACACGGCATAAGAGTCAAACAGGCATTCATGAGGAGATGACCTCAACATGGAAAGATTGATATCAAGGAACGAGAAAAGTGGGACTATAGCGGTGCTTTGTAAGAAAATGTCACATAAACAAAATAAATTTACAATTTTTATTAAAATATCTCATAGATATTATACAAAATATGTGAAAGAGCAAAAATGATAAAATCACAACTTGAACAATTGAAATTCTTTTTTTTGGGGCTACTGGTTTACCCAGGTACAGTATGGCGGGGGTCAGGTACGATGTTATGTCCCTATATATTTTGCCAGGTTTGGCTTCTTCAGGGGAGTACACTGTAGCCGCCCAAATTTTTTGTGTATACCCAGCTCTGACAAAAAATCAAAAACAAAGTCAATACATATACAATAAACAAATAACTGAATATCCTAACTTTTTATGCTGTTACATCATTATGATCCACATCACTATAGTTACCAGATATGGAGCCCAGCCCTCACTCGACCCAGGCAGAGAAAGCCACGCATGCGAATCCCGCAAAGGATGTAGATAGTACACCCTCCAGACCACGAAGGGGGCTAAGTTCAGCCGTAGGGGGTTAAGAGGACCTAGCTGGGAAGGAAGACAGGTCCTAATGACTGATTCCTTCCAATATATTGATTATTTTAAATAAGTATAGTTTATATAAAAAATGTATAAAGGGCCAACGGGCTCAGGAGAAAGAAATAAACTACTTACTTGTGTTCAATATTTATTGAAGAGAGATATGCTGGCGGAGGCGACCAAGAGAGCAGTATCCATAATATGACTCAAGGGGATATCGGAAGGATCTATCTAGTAGTGTAGTAAAACCTAAAATATGATAGAAGATAGTAATAAGATTCTAAAGAGAATATTGTTCCAGGCATAGATAGTATAACCTGGTAATATATGTGATATACATACATGTAGATAGATAACCAAATTGTGTATAGAAGCATAGTGTGCGGCTGCATGTGTTAAAGTAGAAACACATGCAGATGCATTTATTAGGCTGCTAGTTTGCATATCATCATAAGGATGCAGTATACCGGCATATAGTAGCCTGGGAGAGTGGTATACAATTTTGAAATTTACCTGAGTCTGGAGAGGTTCAAGTGAGATCGCCTCCATACAACCGCCTGGAGTGGAAAGGCGATTGTGCTGGCATTTTAAACCCCCCACTCGCTCAGGCGTGCTAACGTCACTGAGCGAGAGCGGACAAATTGTGTGCCTGTCCCTATGCATAGGAGATGAAGCCAGCCTCTGACTACAATCCCCAGAATGCTCTGCGGCGCGCGCATGCGCCGTGGTGATGGCGGCGAGAATAGTGTATGCCAGTGTCATTGTCGATGAAGCCAGCCTCTGACTACAATTCCCCAAATGCTCCGCGGCACGCGCATGCGCCGTGGTGATGGCGGCGAGAATAGTGTATGCCAGTGTCATTGATGTTAACCGGAGCTGATGGGCGGCACTAAGGCGGATACATGACAACCCAAAGGGGAGGAGGCCGGGGAGAAGAAAAAAGCTGGTCCATAGAAATGGTAGCCTCTATAGCATAGGAATGGCACAGGGGCGGGCTTCTAAAAGGCAGAAGCCCTTGGGTGTCCATGCGGCTAGAACAGTATAGCCCCAAAGCGCGGTACGGCAGCAGGGGAGAACCACATCCAGAAAGAAGGGGGGAAAACAAAAAGTTGCATGCGCGACATTCAGCGCCAGACAGAGGAATGGAATGTGGGCTCACATAGCTGGATCATAAAACAGTGATGCGGAGAATACACATACAAACAGATTAAAGCTGACAACAGTTTGAACAAATTATAATATAAGTAAATTTAAATACATAGTCACATGTGTTTTTTTGTACATTTCTAGAGTATCATGATTATTCAAAAGATTATTTATGGGGTCAGCTGATTTACTCGGATCCCCCTTTCTCCATGGAAAGATTGATGATTTGGAGGATGAGCCCCATCGGGTATTAAGAAGAGAGGTTCCAACATCAGATAATAGACTCAATGGTATGATATGAATCGCATTCAAAGTAAGAGGACATAAAACAACAGAAAACCGCACATAGTTTGACACTGTATGATAGGTTTAATGTAGAAAAAGGGGGGTTTACACTTATAGAAAGTAGGATAAAAACACGCTAAAATCTTTCAGTAGCACAAACAGTCTGCAGTGATTCCACGAGCGCCACCTAAGCCGATATTAATGAACGGAAGTGCATTAACTGTGCGGAGTCACCCATACAGCTGAATTTGACAGGTATTTAGGGACGGGTGCATAGCCCCTGATACAGAGCCTGTGCATCAAGGTCCGTGCACCCATTTCCATGCACCTTTAAAAATGAGTCTATACATTCATTCATTTTAGCCTGCCTACATGCAGCTTGCCACAAGTACACAAACAAAAACACACAGCTCTTCACGCTATACAGGGCTGAGCGCCTGTGTAAATGAGCCCTCTTTCACACTTGCCCGTTCGGTTGCATACATTTGCGCAATATCTTCCATTACTGAGAATTCATTAACGTGCAACTAAAGTCAAAACTAATTTTTTCGTTTTAGATAGAGGGGAAAGGGATTAGAACGCTTGTCAGTTTTTATTGCTATCTGTGCCCCCCATTAGGGAGATTCACCCTCTCTATTTGTCCCATTTACCATTATCATTGAAAGTGAAAGTAAAAGAAAATTCCAAATTTTGGGTTGTCCCCAGAAAAGTAATAGAGGGGAAATCTTCCAATAGGGACACTAGTTCTGGTAACCTGGGGGTTCCCAAGGGCATGGTAGATGGCTGATTAGGGCATGGTCTGGGACTGGGTGGAGCTTTGGGGGGAAGTGATTAGGGAACTGGAGGGGGGTGGTCTCCAGTCGGAAGGCAGCAAAGCGTGGAATAACTTCCCACCCTCCCGCCCTGCACTTGTTGGGTAATTCGGGTTGGGGACTTGAGTGTTCTGTGGAGCCAGTTATGGTGATTGGCAGGGTGGAAGGTCCTTTTAGGTCATATGGGCACAAAAGGTATGGTGTAGGGACACGTTTGAGGTATGGCTCCCAGGTGGTTTATGTGTACCTGCGAGTTGTCTCCAAGTCGTGGTTTTCCGGCCGGAGGCCTGAAAAGTGACGAGCAGGTACTGTCTTGGTTTTATGCCTATTAGGACCTTGTTGCTCCTTTCTTTAATAAACTGTATGTTATGGTTTTATATGTGTAGCGGGGTGTTCAATTTAAGGGAAGTGTCTGAGTGGTAACTAGGCTTAGACACATTAAATTGATAGGATTCATGGACCATTTTTGTTCTCAGGGGTTAATGCTGGTGGGTGGCGCTGCCATTCTGGGCCAGGGTTGAACCGCGAGCACAGTGCTGTGCCTTTTGTCTCCCCTCTCGGCAGCCGTACATTGGGGTGGGGAACCTGCGGTGCATGCCGGGAGAGGGTATAAACGGGGCGGACATCTTCTGAGAGGGGTCTTCGTCCGTCCACGTCCAGGCACCTTCAGCCTGGGTGTGTGTGTGTGTGTGTGGTTCGTCATCTCCGGGTGCCCGGAGGCCTTGTTCCGGTTCCACCTCAGGCACCTTTAGCCTGGGGTGAGGTACTACCTCACCGCTCCTGTTCGACTGGGCATGGAGGCCCAGGAGTTGCAGTAGCGGCCTGGAGCCCAGCAGCCTTCGGCTAGGGTTCGCAAGGGATCGAGGAGTCCAGGGTGCCGCCTTGCGAGGGGACCCGCACCCTAAGAGAAGGGAGGACCTGTTCTGAAAGACCGGTGCTGTGGACACGGTGAAGGAAGGGGTCTGTTGACTCTCTGGGGGATGTCTTCTCCCTGAAAGGGGCTATATCCTAGGAAGGAAATCAATATTCACTCGGTCAGTGGCAGTGACCATATTCACCAGGTCAGTGGCAGTGACCATATTCACCAGGTCAGTGGCAGTGACCATATTCACCCGGTCAGTGGCAGTGACCCTGTTCGCCAGGTCAGTGGCAGTGACCTTATCCACCAGGTCTGTGGCAGAGACCAACCTCATGGTCTGTGGCAGAGACCATGCGCCAAAACTGTTTGAGAATCTGAACAGTCCTAATGCCCCATACACACGATCGTTTTTCTTGCCATTTTTTTTCTTGCCGTTTTTCACGTCGTTTTTTTTCATGTTTTCTCTCAAGCCTGTCTTGCGTACACACGATCATTTAAAAAAACGATCAAGCAAAGCGCAGTGACGTACAACACGTACGACGGCACTATAAAGGGGAAGTTCCGTTCGAATGGCGCCACCCTTCATGTTAGTAAAGTTTGTTGAGCGACGATTCGCTCTTTTCAGTCTCGTTCTTTTCAGTCCGTGACTGCGTGACGAATGTGCTATCTCCATTACGAACGCTAGTTTTACCAGAACGAGCGCTCCTGTCTCATACTTGATTCTGAGCATGCGTGTTTTTTCACGTCGTTAAAGCATACACACTATCGTTTTTCACGTCGTTAAAAAAAACGACATGAAAAACGACGTGAAAAAAGAGAGCATGTTCGAAATTTTTAATGGCCGTTTTTCACGTCGTAAAAATGCTCTGGAGCCTACACACGATCATTTTTAATGGCCATTTTTTTTAATGGCATTTTTAACGGCATGAAAAACGATCGTGTGTATGGGGCATAAGAGTTTGAACTACATTTGTGCCTGGACCTCCTCCACACCATAGAGCTGTCCTGTGTCTTTGCTCCAACCTTTCACCTATCCAAGAGAATATGTGTTGTGCAAGTGGAAAATAAATATTGAGTTGGACTTTCAGCTGGTGTGGACATTTACGTTCCCGGGGAAGTCAAGGTGAGAATCATTCTCAGGAGGACTTTATGCTCCGGCTGCAGACAAGGCCCAAAAACAACACCGCCTAACCTAAGAGGAGCCAAAACAGACAAGGAGAAGGGGGTGTGTGCGCTACATATGTTATTGACATGTTAATTATTTGATATTTATATTTTGGTTAAAAAAAAGGCTGCTATGGCCAATTTAACTCCAATTTTGTTGTCGTGTGGTTATTAGCAAGCCATATTTAATGCCTTAGTCGTGATTTGTATTGCATACTTACATTGGTCCAGCTTGGCACATTGTAAGTATGTAATACTCATGTCAGATGGACCACCGGGCAAGCTAGAAATTAATGTAATAGTTGTCGATACTACAGTGATGTAAACAGGCAATATTAAAAACACTCAAAGTGAAAGAGTCCTCAGTAATATTTCAGCAGTGCTTTAGTCAAACTGTAGGTTTGACAAACTTCCATATATTGTTCATAATGGGAAATGAGGTGATGTAAAGGAGTACAGTAGTGTTGGAAATAATATTCAGTCTCAATCCATGCACCTTCCACCATAAACTTCACCATGTGGGGGGGGGGGGTCTTCCCTAGGGGATGCACTCACCAGAATTCTAAATAAAATGCGCCTTAATCTCACTGATCATCCACGGCTGTTTATTCCACTCAATTTTAGTAGTCTCACTTAAGCAGAAGATTTGGTAAACATATGTGGAAAAAAATGGATTGTCCGCATAGTGTGATATTGCTTTTAAAATTTATTGACAATACCAAAACCCCCACATATATTAAGCGTACCAAAAAAAACATAGTTTCTCAAGCAAAATGAAGTATGAAGCACGATCGCTCTGTTACCGTGGTCAGCAGGAACAAACGTCTGAGTACAGTAGCCGTTGGTGTGTTTCCTGATTCCCTTCCGGTCCGTGGAGCGCACACGTCACTTCCGATAGAGCCCTAAAGTGACGCGTGCGTTCCAGGGACCGGAAGGAGCGCATAGAACACCATGTATTTTTTCAATGAATATAAGGCATTCTCCAGTTGGACAAGGTGAAGAGTACAAAGTCTCCTCTTCATCTAGACCAGTTGAGGTTTCTTTTTACCCATGCTGTCTCTGCTTCCTACACTATTCTTGCCAGCGGAGTGTTGGACACCCCTGTGTCCCTGCACATCTGCTGTGTGCCTCGGCCCAGCCTGCACCACAGACAAAACAGCCCTGCAGCAGATTTATTGGTGTTACACTGTTTTTTCTGCTACCAGGACCAACCAAAACAAGCAGGTACATTTCCTGGCATCCTATATGCATATATTTTCCCTTGTCAATTACAAACCAAGTAGTTTCATTTGCAAAAGCATGCCAGTGGTAACTCCTTTTTTTATCCTGAGAGATTTTTAGTGAACCTATCCCTTATTTAATTCCCCAACCCTCTAAAGCCCTGTACACACGATCGGTTTAACTGATGAAAACCGTCCGATGGATTGTTTTCATCAGACAAACCGATCGTGTATGGGACCCATCGGTCTTTTTTCCCATCGGTTTTAAAAAATAGAACATGTTTTAAATTTTTCCGATGGATAAAAAAACGATCGAAAACTCTGATCATCTATGGGCAAGTCCATTGGATAAAAAACCCACGCATGCTCAGAATCAAGTCGACGCATGCTCAGAAGCATTAAACTTAATTTTTCTCGGCTCATCTGAGTATTTTACCTCACCGCGTTTGGAACGGTCGGTTTTTTGACTGATGGTGTGTAGGCAAGACTGATGGAAGTCAGCTTCATCGGATTTCTGATGGACAAAACCATCGGATTAGAATCCATAGGATATCCGATCGTGTGTACGAGGCTTAAGGGCACCCTACCATGTTAAATATTTATTTTCTTCCCCGATCCAATGATCTCCAATGTAGGACCCTTACTGGCACTGTCTGGTACTTCTAGTGAAAATGTTCCCACTGCCTCCTCTTCTTATCCTCATTCCCATGGGTGAGCCATATTCCAGCCATCTAGCATAATATGGCTCATCCCTGGTGCATGCCTGCTTTAAGAAGAGGAGCTGGTGGGTATGTCTTTGCTGAAAAAGCTGGAAAAGCAAAGTGATTATCTTTGGAACAGGGAGGAAGGTGCATATATTTAACATGGCATGCTGTACTCAGGAGAAATGGGGCACTAAAGTGGTTCCAAAGCCTTATGTTTTTTTACCATAATGCATTCTAAGTAATCCTATAGGTAGAAGTTTTTTTTTTTACCCCTATACCATAACCAACTATAACTAAACCTACAAGACAATAATCTGTCCTTTAGTCCTATTGCAGATGAATAATGGATATAGTTGGTCAAATGCAGAGTCTCTCTGTGAGTTGTGCCAATACAGAAGAAAAAAAATAAGGATAAAATGTAATTATCTAACCCTAGAGGTTATGGTATTGTGAGCAGAATATCAAATTAACCCAACAAAAACTATTGCAATTGTAACATTAAAGTGTAACTCCACTTTTGTTGAGAAAAAAAAACATTCTCCTCTAGGTGATCTATGTACATTACAAGGATGTTAACAAATTTTGTTGCAGATTCCTACCTTTTGTTATTCTGAAGAAATCCCTGTGTGTTCCTATGTGCCCCTGTTCTGAGTGAGTCTAATGGGAGTGGTTTCATAATTATCAATCAGCTGCAGCACTAATGAGGAAAGCTTATGGGTCTGCATCCCTTTAGACGTGTTCCTATTGGGAGTATCTCACCAAAAATTAAATTTTTGTTGCAGGGGATGCCTGAAATCTTATTTGTATCTTAGTGCAGGCTTCTGGGAAAATCAGTGAGCCAATCACACAAGCAGGAAATTATGTTTCTGGGGGTTGTTCTGCACACATTCTGTGTACAGAAAACCTCTAAGTAGTCATATTGCACTGCATTTTCAGAAAATTACAGCGGCTGCAGATTTAAAAGGAAAGGTAATTTTTAACAACATTCAATTACAATATGACTTGTATTGCAATTGTATATGCTATAATATTTTTTCTTTATTTTCAATTTTTTCCCCCCACAAAAGTGGAGTTACCCTTTAAATGAAATAATAATGAAATCGATCACTTGGGATGAATGGATAGGGCCTTAAGATGGGTGCTGACCAAATCCTCAAAATGGTTACCAGTGGGTTGAGCTGGGTCAAGCATAACCTTGGTTAAAGGGATGTATTATTTTTTTATCCAGCTATCCACATTAAAATATTAAGTATACTTCTGTACTGAGGATGTGTTGATTATGAAACACAAATTTCTTATAACAATGAATACAGAGGAAAATATATTGTTAGTAATTGTATCAAAATCATGATTGAATTTCTTTGGATATCATTCTTTCTTATACAGTATATATCCATAAATTGAACAGGTATTTAATCCTTTATAGTCTTTCAAAAAATGTCCTAAAAGTGTCAATTGTTATGCCTTCTTGTGACTTCCATCTCAAGTCTTCCCGGGCAGATATTCTACCAGACCTTCAGGCTGTCAATAGTTACCTAAATTTAAATTTACATAGTGAAGGAAGTTCCCCGCTCAAGCCAATGACGTAGGCGGGTCTGACATACCGAGGAGGCGGACCTGATGGGGAACTGCTCTCACTTTGGTAATACATGGATAGACCCGCCCCTTCTCATGTTCCGCATCTCGTCCGCTGAGCGGACCTGATGGGGAACTTTAGAAGGGGCGGGTCTATACATTTAAAATACTGAGAGAGAGTTCCCCATCAGGTCCGCTCAGGCACAACCAATGACGGACAGCGCTGGACATCGGGATCGCCGCGGGACACTGGATTTCACCGCTGGAATGTTTATTTATTTATTTTTTTAAATAAAGGACTTTTTCAAGGTGTTTGTGTGTTTTTTTAAACATTTTTTTTACGCTTTCTTCGTGAAATGGTAGGGGTACAATGTACCCGTTACCAATTCACATAGGGGGGGGGGCGGGATCTGGGGGTCCCCTTTGTTAAAGGGGTCTTCCAGATTCCGATAAGCCCCCCGCCCGCAGACCCCCACAACCACCGGGCAAGGGTTGTGGGGATGAGGCCCTTGTCCCCATCAACATGGGGACATCCTCCCCATGTTGAGGGCATGTGGCTTGGTACGGTTCAGGAGGGAGGGGGGGCCGCTCTCTCGTCCCCCCCTTTTCCCCTGCGGCCGGCCAGGTTGCGTGCTCGGATAAGGGGTCTGGTATGGATTTTTAGGGGGACTCCACGCCATTTTTTTTTTAAACTTGGGGTGGAGTTCCCCTTAAAATCCATGCCAGATCTGAAGGGCCTGGTAATTGAATTCTGGGGAACCCCCACGCTTTTTTATTTTTTTTTCTCAATGACTTTTGTATGTATTGCCGGGAGCCGACAATTCATTAATAGCCGCGAGTCAGTTTTAAATGCATTTTTTTTCTTTCAAAAATGACATTTTTTGCAGGGACAGTTCTAAGCACGGGAAACATGCGCCACTTCACATGCATATCATACACACCCCCCAGGTACGAAATTTAAAGGAATATTTCACTTTTATTTTTTCATTTTAGCATTATTAAAATCACTGCTCCCGAAAAAACGGCCGTTTTTAAAACTTCTTTTTGCATTGATACATGTCCCCTGGGGCAGGACCCGGGTCCCCAAACCCTTTTTAGGACAATAACTTGCATATTAGCCTTTATAATTAACACTTTAGATTTCGAACGTTCGAGTCCATTGTATTTAATAGGGTTCTAAAGTTTACACGAACATTTTGTCTGTTCGCAGGTTCTGGTGCGAACCGAACAGGGGGGTGTTCGGCTCATCCCTGGTAACCAGTGGCCAAAGGAAGCTATTACTTGACCAACCACCCATGTGAGGAGAAAAGAAGGGAAGGAATGCTCCAATGGTGCAGGTCAATGAGGGTTTATTCAACCAACATAAAAGTGATCACGAACAATAAAAACGTTTAAAAAGGGGCAGTGAATGAGGTAGTGTACCAAGCCCTACGCATTTCGAACAAATGTTCTTCAACAGGGGCATCAACCAACCTCTTCCACTGCAGAAATATATATAGTGAACAAATACAATCTAACAAGGTTCTCAACCAATCAGACAGATAATTGATTACAACATACGATTGGGTAAACAGCTCACCAGATCCAAGGTGGGTAGTCTCCACCTCCAGGTCAACCTACCACGTTCGCTATACGGTTCGCACCTCCCAGGAAGCAAACCATGATAGGCCGAGCCGGAGATGGACACAAGCGACTGCCAATAACCTTTGTTCAAAAAGCCCGCCATGAGAAAGTGGGTTGGAGACGACGTGCGGCGTTCAACGCCCACACCACATCTCAACGCCCACCCAAAGATGCCGTGCAGCAGTATACATAATAAATAATATGCAATATATAAAAACAAATATGTGTGGCTAAAACGCCACTTACATAAACGGTACATATATATATTATGTATATTATATATACTGTGATTCTGTACTTACCAAATATGCTGCAGAAATCTCCCTCCACTAAGTCTGGCTGCAGCCATTTTAACTGTGGGCAGCTGAAGCCACTGTCTGTTTACTTCCTGGATTTACACAGACACACAGAGGCACACCTCCAGCTCTGCAGCACTCATTGGCCCTGTTATAACTCATCCCCCTTCCCTTCCTGGCAAACTCTCTGGAGAGTGAGAGAGAGAGAGAGAGCTGTGCACGATATCATAAGCCTAGGCTAATGACCAGACAAGAAAAAGGGAGTGGGCAGAAAAACTATCCAAAGTTAAAACAACAAGGACAGAAGATTTAATAGATGGAAAGTAGAAAAAATGACTGAAGGTCCACTTTAATCATAAAACAGGTCAGTCTGTTAATGTTTTACAAACAAAAGATCGTTTCAGTTAAATTGAGTTTCTCCTGTCCAGGAGTTGTCTGTTTATGTACCAATACAACCAATTGTTCTGAAGCTCAAACTAACTTTCAAACTCTCAGTAGATGGTGGGGTTCATCCAGAGGATATTCAGCATAACGCATTGAGGAGTTATAAATTATAATTTTTAATTCAGAAAGGTTCTGACACTACGGTGCAGGGCAGCTGATCGACACAGGATACGGAAGACAGTAAGGATCACTTCAGTAGGGTGACTACTGCAGTGATTCTCGGCTTCCATCACGTGGGTCTGGGCCCAGTTGCTGGGACACCTACCACTCACGAGGTAGGACATGAACTGCTAGCAACGGCATGGCACCACTTCATCCCTTGTGTGCATCACAGCACTGTTCTATACGCCATTACCACCATGCACCCCTTTAAGCAACTTCAGACTGCTTTACTGGAATATTACAAGATAACAGTTCAACATAAAGTGCAGTCTTTCCCTATCATCCTTAAACCTCATACACACGATCGGATTACCCAACAGGAATTGTGTGATGACAGGCTGTTGTCGGAAAATCAGACCGTTTGTATGCTCCATCGGACAATTGTTGTCGGATTTTCCGCCAACAAATGTGGGATAGCATGCTTTAAAATTGTCCGCTGTTGGATTATCCGATCGTGTGTACACAAGTCCATCGGACAAAACTCCAAAGTACAAACACGCATGCTCAGAAGTAATGCCAACCATAAAACAACATTAGCAGAAGTTGCCCAAAGGGTGGCGCTAAAGAGCTGAAAAACCACATCGTTTTGTGTTTATTGGCCGACAATTCTTTGCTGTTTGTATGCAATACAAGTTCCTGGCCAATGCCCTTCGGACAAAAGTCCTACGCTTTGTCCGTAGAAAATCGGATCCTGTGTATGAGGCTTTAGTCTCTAACTATAGGCTTGTGTGCTGCCCTGGCATACCTCCTTAGGAAATAGTCCATGGCTTGTATCTTCTGGGAGGAATGCAAGTTCTAGCAATCCCTCTACATGCGGAAGGCTCCAGGACACAGGTTTGTTGCAGGAATCAGGAACAGAAGCACTCTCTTGGATCTTGCTGGATATCTGTGTCTTTCCTTCCCATACAGCAGACTGTGCATTGTGGGACTACAGGTCTCAGTAGCCCCAGGCATGTTGGCAGGCTCCTCAGACAGGCAATCTCCAGTAAGGACAGCCAGGAGGAGAAGGTAGCTGAAGGCATAGGGGAGCAAGGCCTGTCCAGGTGGATAGTACGCTGAAGGATCGGTTACATAGAGTAGCTGCTGTCAGCCTGTCTTCCCCCATGTGACTAGACTGGACTCATCTGGGTAGAGCTCCCTCCTGATTTTATAAGCACAGGAAGGGGGTAGAGCCTAGCAGCAGCCCACTAAAAACAGAGACCCCCAGGAAATAAGTTAACCCATTCCCTCCCTGCTGGGCAGCAGCTAACTAGTACTTTTCTACATGCTTACATTGGTCCAAGTTGGACCAGTGTTACTATGGGTAGCTGCTTAGTACAGGATGCAGAAGACAGAAAGGTTTACCATAGAAGCGGCAGCACTTCCACAGGGATCAGCCAGGAATGGTATATGCATACTCACATTGGTCCAATGTAAGTATGTGTAGCAAGGGGTTATTATCTAAAGTATCCTAAAGACTACGTTGTGTTCCTATAATGAGGTTGGCTCCCTCTAGGTTTTTTTTATGTTGTGACATTGAAGTTTGTTCAGTCCAGTTGCACTATGGCACAAAGCATGGTGGGCATTGTGGTGCGAGAGGAAGGGACTCTATTGCCGTGGGTTGGATTGAGACTACAATACCCACAGTGCCACTGTGCTACCAGAAAACAGTGCGCCACCGCACAGCCTGCTGGGGGATCTTATATAACAGACTAGTAAGGCCTCAGCACGCTTTCTCTGGACGTCATCTTCAACAGGCAAAAGGCCTGCTGTGAGCGCGCCTAGGCCAGAAAAGCCTGGGCCTAAAGTTGGAGAGCGGATCGCCGACGAAGGTATCCTTGAGGACCGCATCGCTGACTGAACCAGAGAGGGGACCGTCCTACGTTCCACCGCATCTGGAACCATCCGTCCATCTGCACCTTGTGAGCAGCCGCGCGGCAGACCGGCGACATCTTGCCGACGGGGATACCAGTGATCCGATGTTTTCAGCCGGGTGAGAGGGCACTTGCCTACCAACATAATAGACTGAGTTGCAGGAAAGTGGTCTATATAATCCCACTTGTAGTGCCACACATAGGGATTCGGTCAGGTTACCTTTCTGAGGCCGAGATGCTGAGAGCGGCTCCCCTTGCGGCTAAGCGCAGTATACCCCTGAAGTTGACACAGCGGGTATAGTGCTCAAAGAAGCACGGGTTGCCAGGAGGGTGTGCAGGACTTGAGCAGATGATCACTTGCAGGCAACTTGAGGAGGTGCTGGAAGCAGTCCTTAAGGAGTGTGGACAGGATACAGGGCGTAGGGCATCCAGTGAAGTCAGCAAAGGCCTGGCCGAGGATAAAACACCGGTGATCATTCACGGGTAGGTAGACTGGTGTTGGAAGTAGAAAAGTCTCTAAGGCCGGCCAGGGTCACACACAAATAGCAGAGGTATTTAGATAGAAACAAGTCCTTTAAACAGGCTAAGGTCATACACAGACAAGTAGGCAGGTTAGGCAGAAGAGTAGTCCTTAGGATAAGCCAGGTTAGAGCCAGGAGAAGATCAGAGTAAGCCAATGAACAATCCGGGTCACAACAAGACAACAGGAAACTGGTGCAGGTTCAGGAACTCAGGGAGAGCTGAAGACAATCCAGCAATTTGGGTCAGACAGAGGCAGCCTATATAGGCCAGCAGGGGGAACCATCTGTCACATGATGCGCCTATGGCACCCATTTCATTTACTGGCAAGATTGCCAGTACTTCCATGGCCTATTCCCTGACAGATTCCTTGAAACCACGTGCAGTACAGCGGCCTGGGAGGACTAGCGGTTCTTTTGCTCCTATGCTACTTTTACTGAGTGATCGTTTTCCTTTTATTTTGACACTGATTGGAATACAATTAAAGTGCACCAACTGAGCTAGCAGAAGACAAGCTGAACTTAAAGGGACAATCATCATTCTATTCCTTTTCAATGTTCATTACACAAGGATACGTACCAGTTGAACTGCCCGCTAGAGGGAGCCACATAGCCATATAAACTATAAGGCCTAATGTAACTGTTTGCATTATATCTGTCGTTGTTGTTTTGTGTTTCGTGTGAGCCTTGGTGGAGAGGTGTCCCAGTGCCAGTAAGATAGTATTGGGAGATTCCTCCACCACACACTCATTCATATTTGGCTAAGGATGTGGTAATTGGGGGTGTTGTTATAGAAATACTAAACCAGTTGTGCCCCATTGACTTTGCAGGGATCTCTGTATAGTCAAATGTTTATTTGTATAACCATGGTGTTACTCTTTTCAAAGTAAACTTCTTTACCACTGGTTAAGGCTCCTTTCACACGGGCGGACCGTATGTCCGTTTTTCACCCATCCGTTTTCGGATGAAAAACGGACATACATGTATCCCTATTGGATAGCGGATGTCAGCGGATGAACATCCGCTGACACACAATCTCACCCGTGTCCGCTATGCTCCGTTTTTCAGGATAGAAAAATTTATATTTTTCTATCTGTCTGCGGAGCGGATCGGATGAACACGGACAGACGGTCCGTGTTCATCCGATCCCCCATAGGGGAGAGCGGAGATCTGACAGGGCGGCCCCTGCACAGTGTGCGGGGACCGCCCAGTCATCCGCCGGCTCAGCGGGGATCAACGGATCGATCCCCGCTGAGCAAGCGGAGGTTCACGGGGCGGATCATGACTGATCCGTCCCGTGTGAAAGGGGCCTTAGTCACATCTTGTGTGGAATCCTGTTTATTGCAGCTGAGAGTCAGGTTACCAGTATCAAGGTA
Source organism: Rana muscosa (assembly GCA_029206835.1). Lineage (NCBI taxonomy): Eukaryota > Metazoa > Chordata > Amphibia > Anura > Ranidae > Rana > Rana muscosa. Next base: position 337,891,714 of record CM055116.1, on the reverse strand, counting down.
ACATTAACTGTATACATTATAGTGTGGTGTTGTTGTGGGTCCCTATTTGCCATTTGGGTCCCCCAACCATACTGTTGTCCAGTTGTGCCAAGGGGGGTTCGAGCCAAGTTTCTGGGGTTGACAGGCAGAGTGCAGACCCAAAACAAAACCAGCAGCTCCTGCGGGGGTAGCGCTACATATACATATGCCATTGGAGCAATATTACTATGCAAAAGAAATAAAAAAAATAAAAATAACTGGAATTCATAAAAAAAAAAAAAAAGTAAAAAAAATTAAATCAATATGACATTCTGAATATTTTGTTTAAAATGTATCATGTTGATTTCTTTATAGCAGGTATAGATTTATATGACTCTGAAATCACCTTTATTTTTTTAGAAGTATGCTGAAAGTGATACAGGTTCTAAAACAAGCCACACGCCACGCCGCATGCATCTTATTTAAACTACTTATCCCCAGTATGTAGCTGTGTGGCAAACAACATGTCATCTAGCGTAAGCTATCTATGTGTACAAAATATATGTGAAGACAGCTCAAAAACTGTGTCACTAAATGGCAGATAGAGGACTGGAAATGTCATATGGAGACTGTGCTCTGACTATTTTTACAACAATAGAGCACACTGCTTGCCTTTTTCTATACAATAGCCAGTTTACTGTAGATTTCCTGAGAGAATTGATTTTTTCCCTCTTTTTTATTAAATAGAGGAAGTATGTTCTGTTAAATTTCTGACCTGAAATGGGGAAGAGGAAAAAAAAGAAGAGCAGAAAGTTACTCAGTGGGGAATATTTTGTACCACCTATTTCATTTGTCTAGAATCTAGATGCTGCTATTCCAGATCTATCACTATATAAAACAGATTTCTCTCAGGATCACGCTTCTTGGCGATACATCAGTCTCCTCCATACTTTTCCCTGCGGAGGCACAAATCACGCTGTGATTTTAGTATATTGCTCTACAAAGATCTTTGCATCAGTCTACATAAGGGAATGGCTAATTACACATAGTGCCCTAATTATCAACCTGTAATTGTATTTGAACTTACTAAATGATGTAGTGGCTGTTTGGCTAATGAGGAAATACTCAGTGGCCTGCTTTATGTGTTTTATCTAAGGCTGCTGCTTTACTTTAAGCGTTGTATAATTTATGCCATACCAAGTATTTAACTGTACAGAATACGTAATATCTCGGGTACACATGTGCATATAAATGTAAATTCATTTACTATGACCCTAATTAATAAAGTAAGATCGTATGTAAATAGTAAAATGGAACTGCAACCAACCCCTTTTTTGGACAAAGTAAGGAAAAGGGCTTGCTACTACTTCTCTTGTTCAGAAAAGCCTCTGTACATCTGAGATTAGTTTTATATTGTTTTGGAGGTTCAGTTTCCTTGGCTTGGGCCATAAACCCTGCCTACACACTAAGTTGATCCTACCAACCCAATAACCATGAACACAATTATTGGAATTATTTCCTTATTGGAAAGTAAGCGGTATGATATGTTGCCAGAACAACTTCACTGAATCATATCACAAAAGTCTCTGTGAAGAACAGTGGTGGCCCGGCCATACGGTGCGCAGGGACGCCGCCCCCCTAATCCATGCGCCCAGACCCTAATCTACATGCATGGTGCCAGACACATTGATTCCAATGGGGTTATTTATAAAAAAAATTAGGAGCACATGATTAGAGCCTGAGGCTCTAATTGGCTTCAAAAAATGTTAGGCTCGGGGCACAGAGCACTGCACCACAAGTCCACCCAGTTGTGTGACAATAGCAAATTAATATTCGCCATTGTCTTCCTGATTCTCCTCCCGGCCAATCAGAAAGCGGGTCCTGAGACACATCAAGTGATTGGCCGAGAGGAGAAGCGATCCTTTTGGCCACCTAGGAGGAGGGAGGAGATGCATGGCAAAAGCCACAGTGATGCCAAGGAGGAGGAGATGCAGGGGAAGCAGTCGCCCGGCCGCCAGAGGAAGCGCTGTCTGCGACCTAGATGAGGTAAGTGCGGGGATGGTGACCGACTGACCGCCACTGGTGAAGAACATGAAATGTTTCAAGGCTGAGAATGGTTTGCCAAGTGATCAAGCTTAGTGACAAGCAAGGCACTTACTGGAAAAAAGCCTGTGAATGGGTGGAGTCACAGAGGAAACCTTTCTGGACGAAGAAGGTAATAGCATGCATCACGACGTACCTGCTCGGTAGGTAGCACTTTAGTTTGTAGATGTCTGAGTGCAGGAAAGACTTACTTTAATATATGCATATTCAGAACACTCAGCATGTGGGTGTGGTCATCTGCACCCGTGCACATGGGGGTACCTCTCGCGTGGAGCATGCTCATTAATGCCCCGGGACCAGGTGGAGACCTGAAGGAGAATAATCTAACCTTAAGGCAGCTCCACGACTTAGAGATGAGCTTTTACTCTATGTAGCAATTAAAGTACACAGTTCATCTGAAAAGTGACTTCTCCCATGTCACTACACACTGTAACTTGTATGTATGGCAGTCACATTCCAAGTCTCTGGGCAAGCCTGCACAAGTTCTAGAAAACTAACTAAAACTACAGCACTGGTCTCTTTAGGGGTAATCATCAAGCACATGCGGTGGGCGTATCCTGCTGACTACACCGTAAAATAGAAGCATGTGGGTGGGGTCATCTGCGCCTGTGCCTGCAGGGGTGCCTTTTCCGCAGAGCTCATCAATGCCCAGACCAGGCAGAGGCCGCGATCATATTAAAAAACCCGATATTATGCCAGCTCCCTGACTTTCACTGTGTGCAGCAATTAAAGTACAGAGCTCCTATGAAAAGGTTTGGATCTGGTTACTATTGGATACCGACTGCTAGGTTGGGTGCCAGAACATCGATCCCCTCACTACTGGAGGACCTGTCACCTTACCAGGTACTATGCTTAACGACTGCTTGTTTGTACCTCGTTCCTTCACTTGGTTACCCATAGCAACTACATTCCTCTTCTTGTCTTGCCTAGTTAGCCTTTTGTAGTAGTGTTACTTCATACCCCATAATGTATCTATAGACCCATGTTCTTTGGATTACTCCAGAACCAACATGCACCCCTTTGATTAGCTTCAGACTAGGCTCAAGTAGTGGTTAAAGTAACTTTACTGAACATGATGCAGCATACGGTTAAATACAGTTCAATATAAACTGTAATCCCTAATCCTAACTAAGATGAAGTAGTGGCCCAGGCATACCTTCATGAGGTAAGATCCATTAAGGCACTGTCCATGGCTTGGATGTCCTCCGAAATTCCCGGTTCCTTCAGCAGCGCCATGAAAAGACCGAAACACTTGGACCTACGATGCCCGCATTCTCGTTCCCACTTCGGCCAGCTCTGGACCTTAGCTGTCCACATTTAAATATCTCTGGCCAGCTAGGTCCAAAAGCCCGGGAACTGAGATAAAACAATTAGCCCCCCCAGGACTGGGCCAGGTGTTTGCTAACTAAATGGTGCACATATTTCATCCTTGCCTAAAAGCATGTCTTTTACAGCAACTTTTACTTTACAGACTATACTTTCTATCTAAAGAAAAAGCTAGTCCTCCATAGCAGAAAGCTGTTTAAAGCGGAGCTCCCCTGAAAAAAAAAAATATTAAAAGCCAGCAGCTACAAATACTGCAGCTGCTGACTTTTAATATTAGGACACTTACCTGTCCTGGAGTCCAGCGTCGTCGGCAGCAGAAGACGAGCAATCGCTCATCACTCTGCTGCCCCCACCGCCATCCTCGGTGAGGGAACCAGGAAGTGAAGCCTTGCGGCTTCACTGCCCGGTTTGCTACGGCGCATGCGCGAGTCGCGCTGCGCCGTTCTCACTGGTCCCTGTTGTGTTCTGGGAGCCGAGTGTCTCCCAGAACACAACAGGTATTCTGCGGGAAGTGACGTACTACCCGCAGAATACCCCAGAGAGGACTCCCGGAAGTGGGTGCAAATACCTGTCTTAGACAGGTATCTGCAGCCCCCTCCCCCCTGAAAGGTGCCAAATATGACACCGGAGGGGGGGAGGGTTCCATTTTAATTCAGGAGTTGTTTTTCCTTGTTTTTGAAAGTGCTCTGGAGCTGTCATCTTTTTCTTTCCTTTGCTTTTTGGTGAGTCACTATCCTGGAAGAAAGACATCTGATAACCATGTAATGGCAGTAACATGACAGATGGGTATTGTCTTTTAAAAAAGTTGTTTTAGCAACAGGGCACAGAAGGTAGAATGTTAAATGCACCAGCAGCCTGATTCCTGTCATTTGAGAGTTTACATGCTAGGCAGGAAATCAGGTAGCATGGTATTCAAGACAATACTTTTACACCCAGACGACACTTTGCGTTAAGGCCACTCAAATAAAGAGCAGACAGACTCAAAGGTTAGCCCAGTCAAAGATATTGGAGCCAGACTCTAAACTTTGTCAATCACCTTGTCTTTCAACAGTCACCAAAATGGCCAATTTTTCAATTCTCAGGCCTAACATGGCCTTGGTGAATTACTTCCCACTTTGGTTGGCCATCTTCAACTTGACAGCCTATCAACTATTCCTAAATCTGCTCCTCTCTCTCTCTGCCTTTAGTTGACAAAATGGTTCTTGGGATCCATTACATGTGCCCCAAATAGACACCACAAATAGGCACCGGTACCCTCTGGGGCAACATGCAAGTATATGCACACACACTGGCAGTGCAAAAGTAACTGTCTCCCAGAATGGCTATTAAATACCCAGTGACACATGATAAGCACTGAGGAGGGAAAACTGGATTTTTTGTGGTCCACCGAACTGGAAGAGGAATACAAGTCTACTATAGTAATACCACTACAAAACATTACTTACATAATGACAATGTATGTTCCTCTTACATACATGTTTGTTCCAGGTCTGTGACTTGCTAAATAGTGAAGCTAGCATAACATTGATAGTACAGATTGTGGCCTTCAACAACAGTTCAACAATGACAACATCTATATTTCTATTCTGACAGGTCACCTTATCAGGGGCGGATCCAGAGTCTCGGGAGGGGCACTATTAGAAAATATATTTTTTTGGGGGCAATTTATCAGGGCAATGGCTGGTGTTGGCGCTTCAATGATCACGGCACCATGGTTGTTATGGTGTCAGGATGATTGAAGCGCAATATTTATATTATTACATTGTAATATGAAATGAAATGGTTCAACTCACCATAATGCAGAATCAGTGGGTGCCCCAAGTGTGTCACTTGCCACGTCAACTGCCACCAGATGCAGCTTGTCACTTGCCACGTCACCTGCCACATGTTGCGGATTGTCATCTGCAACACGTTGCAGATTGTCACATGTTGCGGAATGTCACTTGCCTGCCACCAGATGCAGATTGTCACTTGCCACGTCACCTGCCACAAGTTGCGGATTGCCTGCCACAGTGCCACCAGATGCAGATTGTCACTTGCCATCTCACCTTGCGGATTGTCACTTGCTAAGGTAGTGTTTTGCTTGTCAGAGTCAGGCAGCAGAGAGATGATGTAATCTCTCTGCTGCCTGCACAGTGAGGGCGGAAGTTACTGCACGGATGCAGGGCGGGCACGGGGTGGTGAGAGATGTCATCTCTCTGCTCCCCCGGCTTGTTGATTGGCCAGCCATTCGCTCACCAACAGAGCCGACCAGCTGACCGCCCACTCTCTGACTGCCGCCCCCTCAGGTGCCTGCAAGTTCCGCAACTAAAACTAATTTCTCGGGGGTGGCAATTGCCCCGTTGCCCCCCCCTGGATCCGCCCATGCACCTTATAGTGATCTCAGCAGTTCTCAGGCATAGATCTACTGAAATGGCAGCAGAATGGAACCTGAAGTACACAGTGATTGCAAACTGTGCATCCCAATGAAAGTTACTGACAAAGAACTATATATATATTGTGAGGGGGTTAGCTCGGCAGTGGGTGTGTGTGACCCCCGGGATGGGCTCCCCACACAAAACAGGCCCAGCAAACGGAGGTTGTGGTTTTCAAAATCAAAAAGGTGCGGTTTATTTTCTATTTACAGTGACAAAACACAGCAAAGCAAAAGAAACATAACCAAAATAAATCCTGGTCAAGTTGACCTCTGACTAAACATACAGGTTTCCTAACTAACAACTGGGATCAGCCTAGTGCTGTCCTAGTCCCTAAGTCCCTGGTTTTAAATGTCCAAGCAAATAGCCACACAGGCTTTGTCTCACCGCACAGGGGTTCACTCTCCCTAGACAGTCCACACAGGTCTGGTTCCAGGCATGAGCTAACATCTAATGAAGCTGGGAGTTCTTATAGAGGCCTAAATGAGCTGACAAGCTTCAGCTGGTCTCATCAACTCCCTGTCTGCACGACGCCCAGCCCTCTCCCTAGAGGTATGAGTCATCCATGAGCCCACTAGCCTTATACAACTCTCCACCTAGTTGTATAAGTCGGCGTAAAGCCTGAATCTGGGCGAAATATATCTACCCCCCTGGATGCAACCAGGTGACTTTACCTTCCTGCTGTCACAATATATATATATATATACACATAACTGTATGCATTTTATGTTGAGCTGTCCTTTAAAAATGTGGCGTGAAGTTGCTAAACAAAGTTTTATTTTATTTTATATTTAGCTTTCAGCACAAAAGAGGCCTGACAATCAAAATGCTATCAATCCATCAATGGGACCTGAAACTGGTTACTTAGAATAAAATAAAAAAAGTTTAAAAGTCTCTTATAAATAACTGAGCTGTCATTTGCCGTCAACTCCATCTGCAAAGCTCATACAAACAGAAGGTCAGTGACGCTGCCATGCACATCAAGACTGTTGCAGACAATGAAAGCTTTTTTTTTTCATTCGATGTGTTATTTTCTATTTTTGTGATTAGGTCTTCGTGTTTCCTTGACACAGGCTGTCTACAATTTTTGCAGGTGAAAGACTTTGATAAACAGCATCCAAAGACTGTATAACACATTAACTAATTAGCTGCGATTGATCACTTAAAACCTGTCTCATCTACGTAGAGATTGTTTTTCATTTGTCCACAGAAAGCCCAGAGACAGATCAGAGCGCACTGCTAATGGCAGCTATGTGAAGCGGGATGCTGCGGTGAGCTTGTTTCAATTCAGACCTTTCATGTTACCTCTGTCATCAGTTACCCTTTCATGTCACAATTTAGCTGAGAACAATCCAACTGAAATATAAATGACACATTGCTAGTGTATTGTTGGAGCCAAGAGCAATAATAAAGCGCTGAGCAAAGTGCAGTAACCCATAGCAACAAGCCAGCCTTCAATTTACAGTAATCCCATCAATGAAAAGGGAGCTGTTTAAATGTCACTGAACTTTGAATTATTAAAGTCTAACTAAAGGCAAAACTTTGTTTTTTTTTAGTTTTTAATAGAATGAAGGTGGATTAGAACACCTGTCTGTTTTTTTGTTTTGTTTGCTGTCTGGGCCCCCATTAGGGAGATTCTCCCTCTCTATATCTCTATTTGTCATGTTTACTATTCACAATAAGAGTAAAGTGAAAGAAAATCCAAATTTTGCGTTGTCGCCAGAGGGGATATTTTCCAATGAGGACACTAGTTCTGGTGACAGCCTCACTTTGGAAGAATTTCCTCCCACTTCCTGTTTAGGCTATGGGACAGGATATGAAGGGAGGGGAAATCTTTCCAATGGCACACAGATGACATAAAAAAATTACAGGAGTTATAACCCTGGCTTCAGTCATTTCAGCAGTCTGCATACCGGATTCAGAAAGGTGCTCCAGAGCACTGGGACTGAACTCCACAAGGGCAGCAAGTTCCTAGAGATGCGCATCACATTCATATCTGGTATGCCCAAATAAGCAAAGTTTCAACACTTCCAAGTAGTGACAGAGCTTGTTCACTTCCTGCTCTCACCCTAAACATGTATAGGCCTATTGCTATTATGGGTAGCCTCCCTGGCCATGCATATATCTTTATGCAGATGCCACCTGTCAGGAAAGGTTCCATCCGCTGGTAATATTTATTATTTGGCTTGCAGTAATGTGGTCCAACAGCAGGTGTCTCCTGGCAGTTTGGAACTGTCAAGAGAACTTCTCCCTGCTGGTGTTATATCATCTTTGGGCTGCAGTACTGGCCTCCACCAGCGGATGGATCCTGGCAGTAGGGAGCGGACTGCTCCTCCTGCAGACAGATGTCACCTAGTCTAATCACTGGCAGATACTTAAATACCCGGCAAGCCCTCACATGTTTGCCTTGGTATCTCTATCCTGACCCTGAGCCTGCATCTGACCCGACCCGACCTGATCCGATCTGATCCCTATCCCGAGCCCATCCTGTACCTGCCCCGCCTGTTACCTGTTTACCTTGGATCCCTGCCCTGCAGCCTGTCCATCCATCCTCTCCCTGTGCTGTTGTTTTCCCATCCTTACCCATCTGCTGATATCCCCTTGTGTATGACCTCGGCCTGGCTTTGTTTACGGTTCCGGTATCTCCCCTTTATTTGTATAAACTATTTGTTGCTGGTTGTGCACTGTTTATTAACCACTTGAGACCCGCGCTATAGCCGAAAGACGGCTGCAGCGCGGCTCTCAAGTGCCAAGAGGACGTCCCCAGGACGTCCTTCTCTGTTTACATCCCGCTGCGTGCCGTGATGCCCGCCAGGTACATTCGATCGGCAGTTACAGAAGCAGGACGTGGATCTCTGTGTGTAAACACAGAGATCCATGTCCTGTCAGGGAGAGAGGAGACCGATGCTGTGTCCCTTGTACATAGGGACACAGATCGGTCTCCTCCCCCAGTCAGTCCCCTCCCCCCACAGTAAGAATCACAAATAGGGAACATAGTTAACCCCTTCCCTGCCAGTCACATTTATACAGTAATCAGTGCATTTTTATAGCACTGTTCGCTGTATAAATGTGAATGGTCCCAAAATGGTGTCAAAAGTGTCCGATGTGTCCGCCATAATGTCGCAGTCACGATAAAAATCGCTGATCGCCGCCATTACTAGTAAAAAAATAAATAATAAAAATGCTATAAAACTATCCCCTATTTTGTAGACGCTATAACTTTTGCGCAAACCAATCAATAAACGCTTATTGCGATTTTTTTTGACCAAAAATATGTAGAAGAATACGTATCGGACTAAACTGAGAAAAAAATACTTTTTAAAATAAAAATTGGGATATTTATTATAGCAAAAAGTGTTTTTTTTTTTCAAAATCGTCGCTCTTTTTTTGTTTATAGCGCAAAAAATAAAAACCGTAGAGGTGATCAAATACCACCAAAAGAAAGCTCTATTTGTGGGAAAAAAAGGACGTCAATTTTGTTTGGGAGCCACGTCGCACGACCGCGCAATTGTCATTTAAAGCGTGACAGTGCTGAAAGCTGAAATTTCGCCTGGGCAGGAAGGGGGTTTATGTGCCCAGTAAGCAAGTGGTTAAAAAGGTGACAAACAAGTGAAAACAAACACCTTTCACTTACATTCGTTTTTGGTCTCCTCTGTGCAGTCACACAGTCTGGTCTACCTGTTCCCTGATACCACCTCTTACCAACCATGTTACATGATTATTATCGCAGATATTAAATCCGGAATGTGCTTTTAGACGTAGCTCTATGTTCTATGCTGTTTTATGTGCACAGTTCCAGTGAGACTGGAAATGATATGGCCTGGAACTGAATAAGCTAAGAGGAGGGTCAGCATGACTGGGGCATGTATAAGAGGCGGAGTTGCACAGAGGGCGGGGTGTTTATTTTTGAATAGGGAATTTTTCTTACCTGCATTGGAGGGTTGGGGGATCAAGGGAAGGTCCCTAGTAATAAGGAGAGAAGGCAGAACCTTATTAGGCTTTAGCCTCCCTACCCAAGATTTATTGGTTTTGGGCATTAGTTGGTTTCTTTGTGCCTTCTTCCATGTTTGTATTTTCCTTGTATTTGGTGGGTGATTTTGTTTTATTTTGGATACTCCCTTCTGTGTGCTAGTCTTTTTTGTCCCCATGTCATGGCAGCAGGCATGGATCTCTGGGTCTTTCAAGGTGATGTTGTAGTAACATTTTGGATGATTTTGGGTTAGGCCCATTTGAGCTATGGGTGTCCCTTCCCAACAATAAGGCTACGTTGGTAACATTGGGGTTGATTTACTAAAACTGAAAAGTGCAAAAACTGGTGCAGCTGTGCATGGTAGCCAATCAGCTTCTAACTTCAGCTTGTTCAATTCAGCTTTGCCAATAAAACCTGGAAGCTGAGGTTTCTATGCAGAGCTGCACCCTTGATTGGCCAAATCATTAAAAAAAACTATCAATAAATGCTGTAATACATACTATTCATACTCTAGCAGTCACTATGAGATTTGTTTTCTGTATTCTGAAAAAAACCTGGTTGAACCTGCTGTTCTCTTTATCCCTCTTTTGTCCAAGTCCCAATGCAGCTAGGGATTTTGCAGAGCAGTGTTGGCAGCTTTGCACATGCTCAGTTTTCATGGAGTTCCTATGCTGATATTTCTTACCAATCACATCTGAGCAGCCCATGTGACTATAGAGTCACACATGTGGGAATATACACAGTAGTAAATGACAGCCCACTCCCTCCCTCCTTCTCCATGCTCACTAACCAGCTAAATAGAATGGGATATTACATGTAGATTGATGGAGGCTTCGCCTTCCCCCTACTCTAAGACTTAGGCTGGAGGGTCACAGTCTGTGACTGGCAGAAATCTTTCCATACATGTTATTGCCAAAAAAATAAGATTTGATTTCAAATATATATTTGTACGGCAATTTAAAACAGTTTATTTATATTAATTATTTATTTTTACTCTGTATCCCAGAGGCTGTTTTTTTTTTTTTGTTTTGAACATATGACCACTCGCGGAGGACTAGAAGTTCCTTCTGCGAATGTTTCCCTGTAGACAGGCTAGGAAAGAGCTGGGTCATCTGACAGCTGTACATCAATCAGGGAAAAGGTACTTAGATGATTTTTTTTTTAATTAAAATAATTACAGTGCCATTATCCATATACAGAAATAGAAGGGACAATGTAAATTAAACAGTGTGTGTTTAGTATCACTTTAATTGAACAAACTGAAGTTAGAAGCTGATTTGGCTACCATGCACAGCTGCACCAGATTTTGCACTCTCCAGTTTTAGTAAATCAACCCCAATGTCTTTTCTGCTGTAAAAAAAAAGAAACATACCTGCCTGCTTGCAGTAGGCTTTGGAATGTACACTAGGCTGCACAAACACAGTTCAGATTATATTCTGACAAAGCTCCTTAGTTTCGGGATGCTTTCATCCAAAAGAGTGACATCATCTCTTGCCAGCCAATGAAGACAGCAACAGCTGGGTATAAATGCCGGCCCCAGTGAGGGGTGTCATACAGAGCAGAGGTAATTATTGCAAAGATTAGCTATTCTTTACGCTGGCCATATGCAGCTTTAATTCACATAAAACAGACAAAATCCAAGCCATAGGAGACCTTACCAACACCACCGATTTCGGCAAACTTTGATTGAAAAATCAAAGAAGCCAGGTGGAAAAAAGGCATCCTAGCAGCAAATCAAATGCAGTCATTGCATCATTCTTCTGACAGCAGTAGATACCGGCTGTCAGAGTACAATAGATGGCAGCAGAAAATGTGTCTATCAACGCTGTTTAGCGGGGATGGGAGAACCTATGGATTGCTCCGTATAATCTTTATGTGTATAGCTAGCTTTACAGGGAGATACTTTAAAAGGAGGACTTTTTTTCTTATTAGGTATGGTACGCGCTGTTATAGTAAATCGCCCTCTTGTTGTCCTCGTGCTTCTCTCTGCACCACACCGGCCCCACTACAGAATTCAAATATCACAATTCAGTTTTTATCAAAATGTATCTTGTTCTCCTCTCCTTCATCTGCTGTAAACCAGTCTGGCTGACCTTCTCCCCCAAAGAATGGCCATGTACACACTCTGACAAGTGAAATTGTCATTTTTTTTTCTTATAAAAGACTAACGTTGCTGTATATCCAACCTGCAAGGATATGGCTTATGGGTTTTTACTTCTTTACCCTATCAATCCGATATTCCTCTACAGAACTAGATGTTTTTGGTCAGTGAACACTGAAGGCTTAGCTAGCCTGCATTCCAAGCTCTTTTTATTTATTTTTTTACATAAGGAATGAGCAAGATGCTAAAATTCAAGTCTCTTTTTTATCAAGACTGAAACTTTATTTCTAGATAAAAAATAATAATCTTACATGTAGTTGGTGGGAAGCATTATGAACCCTTTATTGCGTATGGGATTTATGATCAAGGTCTCACCTACAAGTATCCCTGAGCGACAGCGAGAGAATTACAGAAAAATGCAGAATGAAATGTCACTCGAATGACTCTACTGCCATCTAGTGACCACTTTTTGCAATCTGTTACCAAGAGCTGAAAGGAGTGAAAAGCAGCTTTTTTGCCTTTATTTCAACTTTATCTTTCATTTTATGAAGACAGATCTCTTTTTTTACTCAGCCCCTCCTTTTCCAGTTTAATTTTACCTAAATTAATGAATACACTGAGTTAACTACAGAAAAAGTGTCCCATGATAGGTAAATCACTCAGCCCCTGGCTAGGAGCGCGTACAGAAAACCACAAAAGGGCGTGATTCCTTTTATATCCAGGCAGATTTCATGAATACGCAATCTTCCGAAGCACGTTTCACATTTCAAACGATTTATAAAGGAATTTTTTTTACCCTAGCTTCTTGCAGTCAAATACATTTTACTGCTCAAAGAATCTTAACGACACGTCAGAGTCTGGTTCTCAAGGTAAACGAGACAGTATTTTAGGCATATTTACTGAGAACACATGTACTCAATTATAGATGCACTAGCAGCTGGTCATCAGCAACATGATTTGATAACAGAACTTGAAAAAATCATATTAGAATAAAATATATCCCTTCTCTAGCAGCAAAGCTTAAAGTGATTGTAAATGATCACCTTGTAAAACAAGCCATTCAGTTTAAAATAGAAATGAAAGGCAAAACATGCTTGTGCAAATATAAAAAAAAAAAAAAAAACATTATAAATACCTTTTTCATAAGTGATCACATTCCCTCTATTCTCAGCTGCATAAGAGCTGGGGGGAGGAAAAGTATCAGCACACTGTGCTTCCCAGTGAATGGCTGTGTATCGGGGGCATGTAAGGACAAGTCTGATCATTGGAGGAGAGCAGGCTAAGTTCCCAGAATAGCTAGGGACCTGACCACGGTGTGTTCTCCTGCTTAGTGTGGTCAGTTTTTAATAGGAAAGCAGGGGGACTGATAGGAACACCAGGGATTTCACATAAAGAAAGCAATACAAAGAGAACAGGAGACTTTCTCATACAAGTACATGGTACAGCAGCCACATATCAGGAATATGAAGTGTTGGAGTAACAAACGCTTTAATAACAGATCTAACACACTAGGGTGAATTTACTAAACGTAAATAGACTGGGCACTTTGCAAATCAGTTGCACTTTGCAAGGGAATTTGCCCCAGAGCTTAGTAAATGAGGAGAAGCACTGCTGACTTACGTCATCCAATCATGTGCAAGGAAAAATGCAGTTTTTTTTATTTTCCTTGCATGTAATTGGGTATTCTTTGCAAAGTGAAATTTCAACTCATTTACTAAAATCTGGAGAAAATTCCCTTGCAGAGTAAAACTGCACTTGCAAATTGCACAGTCCATTTGCCTTTAGTAAATTTCACCAAAATTCGCCAATATAGATTATATGGTGTTTATGGCGGGTCTCTGTTGATTTTTTTTTCTTATATTTTCTATAACATAATAACATTTATACAAAAAAAAAAAAAAAAGTGTATTCTATAATGTAGTATATGCATATTTTTACAGAAAGGTCAAGTAACTGTTGCCTGGCAGGCTGGCCTGGGCACACATTCCACATGCCACTTTTGAGTTATGTGATCATCAAACCACTACCACTGCTAAAATGTGCTATTGGAGAGATCATGCTGTCTTCCTTATATGCAAAACTATCTATCTGCTGTACACTACAGTCCCCCAAACAAGAAAAAGGGGATATGCATACCTTCCAACTTATGAGTTGGGAACAAAGGACACCTATAAGCAAAAGTAGGTAGGCATAGGACACACCCCCAGCCACGCCGACTTAAAGAAGCATTATAAAAAAAAATATTAGTTAAACCCACAAGTGCTTTTTTCACCTTTATATTGGCTTTTGTAATGTACAAATGCAGCAATTTATAATTTGGATAAACGGTTAAGCATTTGAAAGATAACAAGTGCATTGTATAGACAACTATAAAGATCAGACCAAAATGAGGGACAAATGAGGAGGAAAGAGGGACAGAGGGACTTTGTTCCAAATCAGGGGCAGTCCCTCGAAATCAAGGACAGTTGGGAGCTATGGATATGGTCTCTCATGTTATAAAAGGTCTTCTGCCCCTTTACAATATCCTCCGCACCCCTGTTCCCACTGCAGTGATCTTGTTGGACAGAAGAAGAAAAAAAAAAAAAAAGAAAAAAGTGATGACAGCTTGTAAATATAAGTTCTGGTGCTGGTCCCTCTAAACCTGTTGCCCTAGGTTCTGGGCCACAACAGCTATTATGGTAATCACAGCCTCCAATAATATCATGTAGATACCCCCAAATCGGACTCATGGATGTCATGGATTTGAAAACTCTACTTGTTATTAGACTGGTGATGGAAAGGCATTTTCAATCACCAGTCAGTGAGAGCAGTAAGAATATATAAAAATGTAAAAACAATAAAAAAAAAAAAAATACATTAGACAAAGAATAACTTAGTCTTCAGGCTTATAAAAGTGGCATAGGAACAAGGTTACAGCTTGCAGTTGGTACAGCACCTCCATAGCCATGTGCCTTCTCTATTGCCCGCAGCTTGGGCAAGTATAGAGATAAATTACTTTTCCCAGACAAGCGAGGCCAGATTGTGTAAGGTAGAGAGGGTTATAAGAGCTGGAAGGGAAAGGTGGGAGGCACAGATGAGTAAGGTTTGCTATGAGTAAGGCTATGGTCGAAACACGTTTGGTATTACTGCTGTATCCTGCCTTGTAGCCAATAAAGAAATGATGCAATGAATGTTACTGAGTAGTCGGCTTCATTATACAGTATTAGAGAATTATTTCTACATTCCTAAGGCACTTGGGCCAGAGCACCGGTTCCTAGTCTTCCAGGTAGTTTTTGGTAGAGCATGTTTTCTTTGTTAGACTCTAATAAAGTACAGAAGGCAGTGCAGTTGAGATGTTAGCTACCTAGAGAGTCAAAGGGGTTGGGGGCAGTTAGTGGGGGGGGGGGCAGGTGTGTGAAATATGGAGCAAAGGGTATGTGCTTGAAACATGGGTGTTCCACGTTCACTGGGTGTGTCAAGCTATGCCACTAGTTTCCAGCAGGGCTGTCTTAATGCATGGGCCCCCCTGGGAACTGTCCAAGGGCCCAGGTGCATGGGAGCCCAATGATAATCTTGCATTGCATAATACTTTCCAACTTTCCCGGATCTGCTAGGACAGTCACGCTTTTTACTAAGCTATCAGGGGGTGGCAGTGTCCCGGGAAGCATCCCAGAACCTGTACTGTGCTCTCCTGATCTCACTGTTGCGCCCTTCTGACTCCCCCTGTACTGTGCCTTTCTGCCTCCAGCCCGCTACACTGTGCCCTTTGTGTTGACTAGTCTTTGATTATGAAATTATTAGTAAATATATTTAATTCTATCAACTATTTATACTTTAAATCTTGAGAGTAGGTGCGTAAATTGGGGCATTGGTAGGGGGCCCAGTGCATTTCTTTGCCCAGGGGCCCATGATGCTATTAAAATGGTTGAAAACCCTTTACAACCACTTTAACCTACAGGTAAGCCTAGATTAAGACTTACCTGTAGGTGCTTGAAATATCTCCTAAACCTACACGTCTAGGAGATATTTGCAAATCGCCGTACGGCGATTTCTTCTGCGCATGCGCCGGAGTTAGAAAGGGCACGCTGTGCCGTTTCTAGCTCGGGTCATGCCGTGAGTGGCGGCTCCCGGGCGCATGCACGGGAGTGACGTCAAGTGACTCCGGCCAGTCACAGAGCCGGAGTTCGCGGCCTCGGAAGGAAAAGGGGTGAAGAATGGACGGGGACATCGCAGGCTTCTCCTGCAGGTAAGTGTCACATAATGGGCTACTATGTGATGCATAGTAGCCCATTATGCTTTACCTTTGCAGGGAAACAAAGAGGAAGTAAAACCCATCAGGGTTTACTTCCTCTTTAAGACGGCCCTGGTTTCCAGTATGTTTTTACTTAGTATGGGAAAAATGCAGTAACCCATAGCAAACATCCAAAGCTCTGATATGACTACATGATATGTTCAATTCTTAGAACATTATCATAACTATGTACCCCAGTTGCAGGGAATAATGGTGACTTTCAAAGAGAGGGGACCATATCTATCGGTATGTATGAATCTCCTCCTAAATGGTAGTTTTACAAACTGGGCAAGGAAGTAGTTCTAGGACACCTCAGCACACTTCTGACCTAATACTACTCTCACTGGCACCTTTAAGTACATCACCTAATACTAGGGTGACCAGACATCCCCGGTTCCAGGGGACAGTCCCCGGATTGAGGATGCTGTCCCCTTACCAAGTCTGTCCCTGGTTTTGTCCCCGGATTGGATTTGAACAGGGGCTGGGGCAATTTCAAAGACAGTAAGTGCAGAATAAAAAAAAGAAAAATCAGAATCCCCCTGCTCCGCCGCTCCTCCTAGCTTAGGGGGGTGTATTTTTTCCATTACCTGTGCCCCTTTCTGATGATCATGTGCTGGTCGGAGTGGAGGGAATATTTCTTCAGTTTCTGGTGCATGCCCATTCAGCTCCGCTCGCATGTTCTTCTGCCTTGGCTCAAGTCCCGGCCAGCCGCTTGCCTGCCTATATCCTTGCCTTACCTGGCGAAGTGATCTTCCTCCACTCCCCACCCAGTAGTAGCCGGGGCCCGGAGAGTGATGCCGCGTACACACAATCATTTTTAATGTCATTTTCAAAAACAAAGTTTTTCCCCGACGTGATTTTTCTTGTTTCCTCTCAAGCCTGTCTTGCATACACACGTTCATTAAAAAAAAACGCTCGAGCAAAGCGCAGTGACGTACAACACGTACGACGGCACTATAAAGGGGAAGTTCCGTTCGAATGGCGCCACCCTTCATGTTAGTAAAGTTTGTTGAGCGACGATTCGCGCTTTTCAGCCTTGTGCTTTTCAGTCCGTTACAGCGTGACGAATGTGCTATCTCCATTACGAACGCTAGTTTTACCAGAACGAGCACTCCCGTCTCATACTTAATTCTGAGCATGCGCGTTTTTTTTCCCCTCATAAAAGCATACACACTACCGTTTTTCACGTCGTTAAAAAAAAAAGGGGCAGAGAGTCGCTGATTCCCTCCATTACTAGTAAAAAAAATATGTCCCCGGATTTCATTTTTAAAATCTGGTCACCTTACCTAATACAGTACAGAACAAATTCAATCAGGGGAACGTTTTATCCTTGAATCCCTGCTTTTAATTTTTTATTTTTTTGTCAAAAAAAACATCCTGGTGCTGCGGAAATAAGTAGCATAATGCTAGTCGGTTTATAATTCCTTTAATGACAGTCCTTGAGCCTTCTTTCTTGTTCCAGGCCAAGTTTTATGGAGCATAACAATGTGCTAAAAGTACATAACACCATATGCAGCCAGAGGACTGAGGAAAGCAGCTAAAGGTTAAACACAAGTCCTTTCTTGGTGGAATTGGCCATAGGTTAGTTAGCTGACTATGAGCTAAAGGAGTCTGAGTAGGACAGTGGTTATTAATCACACATAGTGCTTTCTTTCTGTGTGGTCTGTGTATTCTCCATAAAATGTATGACCATCTATACCAGCAAGTAATGTATCTGTAAATAGCATAGATCTGAGTAATTGATCTATTTAATCCATCACATGTGGAGAATACAAAAGAGCAGGGATGATACAGGAAACCAACAACAAGCATAGTGGTGTGGAATAGCTGGATTAATCTTTACAGCACAAGGAGAATGAGTAGTATGCATTACTGTAAACACTCATATACAAGCTTGAAGTAGAGCGGCTGCTGCTCCGTGAATTTGTCATAATCAGTGGGTTTTTTCAGTGGGAACGCAGTTCTGGCACCTCCAGAACTGAATGTATGTAATGGCAATGGGTACTGGGGTATGCTGGCAGGAATCTATTTTTGTGTAGGGGGTCTAATGTTGCTGGGGAGGGCGATTGTTGAGGGAGAGGTCTATTGTTGCTGGCTGCTGAAGGGTCTATTGATTTTGGTTGCTGGGAAATCTGTTGTTGTTGCTGGGGTCTATTGTTGCTGGGCTGGATCTTTTGTCACTGGGGGGGGGGATGTATTTTGGAATGTGTGGTCCATTGTTGCCAGGGGGTATAATGATGTGTGGGGGATCTATTGTTGCTGGGGGTATCTATTATTGCTGGGGTGAGGTTTATTGTTGCTGGGGTTTGGTTTATTGTCGCTGGAGTGGGTCTAGTGTTGCTGGGAGTATCTATTGTTGCTGGGAGTATGTATTGTTGCTGGGGTGGGTTTAGTGTTGCTGGGGTGAGTCTAATGTTGCTGGAGGTATCTATTTTTGCTGGGGGATCTATTGTTGCTGGGGGGATTTAATATTGCTGGGGTGAGGTCTAGTGTTGCTGGGGTGGGTCTAGTGTTGCTGGGGGTATCTATTGTTGCTGGGGGATATATTGCTGGGGTGTGGTCTGTTGTTGCTGGGGGTATCTATTATTGCTGGGGAATCTATTGTTTCTGGGGTGAGGTCTATTGTTGCTGGGGTGGTGTGTAGTGTTCCTGGGGGTGTCTAGTGTTGCTGGGGGTATCTATTATTGCTGGGGGATCTATTTTTTCTCAGGAAATCTATTGTTGCTGGGGGATCTATGGTTTCTGAAGTGGGATCCATTGTTTCTGGCTGCAGAGGATCTATTTTACTGCTTTTCTTGTTATCATTAACATATTCCATACAAATGACATAGCACCAAAAATGAATACTTGGTTCTGTATTCACTAAAATGGTCAGTACTGGGAGGTGGGTAGGGGGTAGAACCAAGGGACAGTGCCCGAGGGTGGGTAGGGGGCAGCGGCAAGAAGTGACTCAGAAGGGAGGAGTTCCTGCACCTATTCTTTGAGAAAAAAAAGCCCTGGTCATAATAGATATGCAACCTAACCTGCCTCCAATGCTATATGGTTTTTAGTAAGGCAGAAAGCAATATGCAAAGAGCAGCAACTCATAACAACCAAACAGCAATCAGCTGACCAACTAATCTAAAAAAAAAAAATTGTGGGTTGGAATTTTAGGAAACCTGAGTTCTATGTATTGCATAGTTACAGTACATTGGTCCAGCCTGGCACAATGTAGGAATACATATCTCATGCCTGATGGACCGCTGAGGAGGATGAAAATCAATGTAGTATTAGATGCTACTAAAGTGATAGCCGCAATCTTCCAAATCCTGCTCAGGTTCTGTGCCAGCGGCTTCCCCTCTGGAAACTGAGTGCAGAGGATCGCTCACTTGCTTGGCACTGCCGCCATTTATCGAACGCCTTGGATTATTGAATACAAGGTGTTCTCTGATTGGACAAGGTGGAGAGGAGGGGCTGTAAAGTCACAATCCTCTACTTCATCCAATCAAGGAACACCTTGTATTAATTGAAAATTTACACAAGAAGTTCTATGAATAACTGCAGTGTCGAGTGAGAGATTCCCTGTTGTGGTCAGTGAGCGGAGGAGAAACTGCTTGCACAGGACCCCAAAGACTGTGGCTCTGTAGTAGCACCGACTACTACAGTGATTGTCAAGCTTCCCCAGGGGCCCCTCAGGTAGGATATATGCATACCGGTACTTACATTGTGCCAAACTGGACCAATGTAACCATACAATACAGATAGTTCCTGAAGTTCAACTTTAAACATTGTCATTACCTTATAATTTTATTACCACAAGTATATATGCTATATATATATTTTAGACAAACAGAGATGTCTGTCACATTTGTAGAAATTTATTTGACACTATAAAGGTTAAGTTAAACCGTTAGCCCATACTGAAACTGTCTTTGGGAAAGAAATACAAACAAACAATAGAATACTTAGACCCGGTTCACACTGGGGCAGCACGACTTGTCCCGCGACTCTGCCGGGCGATCTCCACACGACTTCAGAGGTGACTTGCAAAATGACTTCTGTATTGAAGTCAATGCAAGTCGCCCTGAAGTCATCCCAAAGTAGTACAGGAACCTTTTTCTAAGTCAGAGCGACTTGAGGAAAGGAAAAACGTACCGCTCAAAAGCTTGAGAATTCACCAAATGGCTGCTTCCGCCCGGTCACTCACACAGGTGCTGGCTCTGCACTGATGCATGGGAGAAAAAGAAACCCTGGACTGACGCACTCTGTATAGACAGTTATTTATTCCAAAATTTCAAGTAAAAAATCCAAATTCAAAATAAATCCATAGATCCAAAACAACAAATGCAGATAGTGTGCATGCAGGGAAGGGTGGCTAACGCGTTTCACGTCACGAATTGACGCTTACTCACTTGAGTCGCTCCTATTAGAACGGTTCCATTGTACAGAGCGGAGCACGACTTGTCAGGCGGCTAGGTTGCCTGACGAGTCGCCCCTGTGTGAACCGGCTCTAAATTGCATTTCCAAAGAGTGCACAGTTTAAGTTTATCTTGTAAAGGTTTGCCGAAAAATCTTCCTATAACCCTTATAAAAAAGCAGCAGGTAAAAAAGGTATATACTATATATATATATATATATATATATATATATATATATATCTCTATAACAAAAAGTATTGGGACGCCTGCCTATACACGCAGTTTAATGGCATCCCAGTCTTAGTCTGTAAGGTTCAATATTGAGTTGGCCCACCCTTTGCAGCTATAAAAGCTTCAACTCTTCTGGGAAGGCTGTCCACAAGGTTTAGGAGTGTGTCTATGGGAATGTTTGACCATTTTTCCAAAAGCACATTTGTGAGGTAAGGCATTCATGTGGACGAGAAGGCCTGGCTCACGGTCTTAACTTTAATTCATTCCAAAGGTGTTTTATTGGGTTGAGGTCAGAACTCTGTGCAGGCCAGTCAAGTTCTTCCACCCCAAACTTGCTCATCCATGTCGTTATGGACATTGCTTTGTGCACTGGTCCAAATCATTTGGTGGAGGGGGGATTAGGGTGTGAGCTTGTTTTTCGGGGGTTGGGTTTGGCCCCTTAGTTCCAGTGAAGAGAACTCCTAAGGTGTCGGCCAGATTGATGCCACTTGCCATGCTGCCTGCCACCAGATGAATGCCACGCTGCCTGCCACCAGATGAATGCCACTTGCCACGCTGCCTTCCACCGTTCTTGAATAAGGGCAGGAGAGCGGTGATGCAGGGCTGGTGGTGAGAGATGATGTCATCTCTCTGCTCCCAGCGCTGTGAGGGTGGAAGAGCTGTGATGTGGGGCGGGCGCAGAGAGATGATGTCATCTCTGCTTGCCAGCTTCTCTCATCTGCATGCCTCTGTGATCCACCAGGCTCTCTCACCTGCCCGCTCCCGTGATGCACTGGGCTCCCTCACCCGCCCGCCTCTGATGCACTGGGTTCTCTCACCTGCCCTGCTCTCTCATGCCACCCGTCACATCCACGGCTCAGCTGCAGAGACGCTACGGCCCGGTAGTGGGCTGCAGCCCGGGGGTTGGAGACCCCTGTTGTAAATTATACAAAGAAACACAGCTTTTAAAATGTTGACACACATTGTAAAACAATTATCTGCATATGTATCATCACATGTAACTTTTTCATTTCAGATCCCATGGGACACAAATTGCTTTGTGATAATGTTTTAATTGCCTTGAGGAAAAAAAAAAAAAGCTTAAAAGAAAAAATTGTTGTTTCTATTTATATAGATCAACAGCAGTTCTCCTTTTGGTGTTCTGCAAGTCATATTCAGTCTTTATTTTACAAGTTCACCAGTTAGGATTTGTTGAAGTTTCAAATACAATTATTAACATAATCAAGACAACCATTTTTTTTTTTAAATGTATCCTTTTCCCCAGGGTCACAGTACAGATACGATACATGCATAAAACTGATTTTGAAGGTCACATATCCGTGATAATCTGCATGTAGCACATCACAGTACACTTTCCAAGATTCACAGATCCCAACCAGCAGAAATAAACAGGTCATCTCTTTGACTTCTGGGGTAAGAGTTGTGATCAAGAGTAGAGCTGGCATAAGACATCATTTTGCCTGAAGGCCTACTTCATAGAATTTTTTGACTTTGACTTTTGATTTTACATCTGAGACCATCTAAAACAAGAAAACGACACAACTTTAAAGGAGAGTCTTTTCTCCTTAAGACAAAGGTTGTGAGCAACCTAAAAGGTTGCTTCAGATGGGTCCTATCTCAGATGTCAGCTTTAAAGTTATTGCCAAGCTCCACTATCTAAAGAGACCATCACCCCAAATCTGGCCAGTATTCAAATCTGACATCTGAGCAATGAAAGAATCGGTAATTTTCAAAAGAAAATGATCACACTGGAGAGTCTTTGCGTGACCTGAGCTGAGATTTGGACATGAAGAGTGCTAAAGGCTCTCATTTTTTTCGGTATTAAATTCCAAATAGTTAATGCTGTTTTAACATGCCAAATATTAGCACAGACACAGAGGCAGTGCTGTTAACAGTGTATGGTGTATTTAATTTTTATTGGCAAAACTTTTTGTTTTAGGTTTGGATAGAGTAGAGAATAAGTGCCGGTGTTCTGCCGAATAAGTTCCCCCCGGCAGATAAGTTCCTCCCTGTACTGCGCAGGCGTGAACTGAGCTCCGAAAATAGCCGAACATGTAGAGCTGAGAGCCAGCTCTAGATGGCGCCTGCGCAATGAAATAGTTATTACAGCAGGTCCAGGGCGACATGGACCTCGCTGTAAGTGGCAAGTCGGACTCACATCCTCGCTTCACTTGCTTGGCCTCCTGGCTCTTTTTTTATCATCTCCATGTCCACGGGGATGGTAAGGAAAGAGCCTGGATGTCAGAAGTGTAGCAATTTGGTGTGCGCAGGCGCCGTCTAGAGCTGACTCTCAGCTGTACATGTTCGGCTATTTTCGGAGGCTCAGTTTACGCCTGCGCAGTACAGGGGGAGTCCTTATCCGCCGGGGGAACTTTTTCGGCAAGACACCGATTCACACAGGGGCGACTTGTCAGGCGACTTAGCCACCTGACAAGTCGCGTTCCGTTCTGTACAATGGAACCGTTCTAATAATGTAAAAAAAAATTCCATCCAAAACTAATACTTCAATTTTTGTTGGATGCTGGAATGCTAAACCACCTTTTTCTTATATATCTAATAGATTTTGCCAGTTAGCTTTCTGCATTTTAGCTCCCGTTTTGGCATGTTTGCTGCAGCAGGAATAATCAGGTCACACTCTTCCACTGGGAATTTTATTTATTGTGTATAATCAAGACTGCAACAGGAGAAGTGAGAACATTCCAAAGTGAGTGGGACACTTATTACACCAAACTGGGAGGGAACCGTCAAAATTTAAAGCAGATCTCCACCCAAAAGGGGAAGCTTTGCTTGTTCGCACCCTCGGCTGCCACATTTTGGTTTTGACAGGTACCCGCTTCCACTTCCAACGAAGATCGCTGCAGAGATCTCCGAGTATGTCTGGCCCCTCCTCCTTCCCCCTGCTTCCTTCTGGGACACCACACAGAAGATGGCTGGACCATTCAGAAAGCACAGCGTGACTCATGCATGCCCAGTAGGAAACCTAAGTGAAGATTCCGGCACCTCCACCCGAATCGGCTTGGGGGTGACGACATTGCTGGATCCATGGACAGGTAAGTGTCCTTATATTACAAGTCAGCAGCTACAGTATTTTTAGCTGCTGACTTTTTTTTTTTTGCCCAGACTGGAGCTCCTCTTTAATAACAACTTCTGCTTAAAGTGGTTGTAAACCCCCAAACATCTGAATTAAACTGAACATTGTATTTAGGTCAGCAAAGGAGCAGAAAACGACTGTCCTCAGTCCGGCCAGGAAAAGAGCATTCTGTCTTCTGCAATCCTCCAGGTTTTCAACAGTAAAAAAATCCCACACCTGATAAAAAAAAAAAAGATGTCACCACCCCCTTTCCTTTGGGTGACAGGCTTAATGAGGAGGCCAGCTGCCACGCTAAGGAGAATGCCAGGGGCGTGTACAGCTGGGAGGGGAGTTCCATGACATCACGACTCCGCCTCATGTTCTCCAGGCTGTGTGCCGCCCATGAATTGGGAGATATTCAGTGGGCTGAAACAGGCAATGGCATGAAAATACCGAAGAGCACATAATGTGCTTGTCATGTTTATTCTACAAACTGTAAGCAGATGTGAATATCTGATATTTGTTACATATGGGGTTTACAACCACTTTAAGGATCCATTCACACTTTGCTGTTCTTGTGTTTTGCCTTTGCCAATGAACAAAAATGTACATACTTTCCAACGCAGCGCACCACAATGTACGGTAGAACCTTACTGTGCATTGTGGTGTACTGCAGAACATGTGCATCAGAGTGGATGCCATGTAAAAGGAATGGCACCACAATATGCTAATGAAAATAATGCGCCTTTACATGCATTGCGGTAAGATGCGTGTTACCACAGTCCAACAGTAATTTGGCTCTTACTTAAAAGGGGTTGTAAAGGTTTGAATTTTTTTAAATAAAAATAACAAACATGTTATACTTACCTGCTCTGTTTAAGGGTTTTGGACAGAGCAGCCCCGATCCTCTTCTGGCGTGCCTGGCTTCTCCCCTTCATGGGGTGCCCCCAAGGAGAACCGCTTTCCATGGGGGCACCCATGCAAGTGCACTCCTGAGTTCCACTACTGCATCCATTGACACATCCATTGACAGGAGACTCGGCCCCGCCCCCCGCTCCCGTGTCACTGGATTTGATTGACAGCAGCGGGAGCCAATGGCTTCTGGTGGTATCAATCGATCCAATGAGAACAGAGACAGCGGCTGGAACTGCTGGGCTCGTGCACGTGGCTGGAACGGATGGGCTCAGGTAAGAAAAACGGGGAGCTCTGGGGGCAGCTGCAGCATTAAAGGTTTTTCACCTTAATGCATAGAATGCATTAAGGTGAAAAACCATGAGGCTTTACAATCTCTTTAAATTCACTAAAGCTACTTTCACACTGGGGCGGGGGTGCGTTAGCAGTAAATCACCGTTGGTTTTAGTGGCGCTTTACCATTGTTTTAGCTTCAGTTTACCGTCGTTTTAGCGGCGCCTTTCGGCTGCTAGCGGAGCACTTTTAACCCCCGCTTGCGCCCAAAGGGTTAATAGCGCCCGCGTTGCGGCGCTGCCAAAAGCACTTTGCAGGGACTTCGGCAGTGCTGCCCATTCATTTCAATGGGCAAGGCGTTTTGGGAGTGGTGTATACACCGCTCCCAAACCGCCCCAAAGATGCTGCTTGCAGGACTTTCTTCCCGCCCCGCAATTGCACTGCCCCAGTATTCAGGCGCTTTACAGGTGCTATTTTTAGCGCTAAAATGCCTGAAAAGCACCTCAGTGTGAAAGGGGTCTTAAGCCCCGTACACACGATCCAATTGTTGGCAGGGGATTGTCTGATGACAGACTGTTGGCCTAAAATCTGACCATTAGTACGCTCCTTCAGACAATTGTTACTTTCAATATGTTTATTGAGGTTTTAAACAAAACAAAGATAACATACAGTAAAAATCGAAACATTGGCCTGCAAGGCCCACATTTACTGAAATAGATCATAAGAGAACTCCTTCAGACAATTGTTGTCCAACTTTCGGCCAACAAATGTTGGATGGCAGGCTAGTAAATTTTCGGCGGACAACGGTCTGTTGTCAGATTTTCGTATCGTCTGTACACAAGTCCATCACACAAAAGTTGAAAGTACAAACACGCATGCTCGGAATCAATGCTCACCAAACACAACATTAGCAGAAGGGGCCCAAAGGGTGGCGCTCAAGAGCCCTGCAGCAATAGGTATAGCACGCAATAATGGCGCAGCGCGGTAATCCACCACGCGCAGCTATTATTGTATACGCGCCCTGTGGCGCACTAAAACAATCGTCTATCTCCCCTCCCTGGTCAGGCCTGACACAGAATAAATCTCAGTCTTTTCATTAAGGATTTCTTCGCATGCAAACTTTCGGTGGTGCACTTGATGAAACAGTATTTTTGTAATCCATAAAGTAGGCAGTCACAAGGGACACTATACTGGAGACCCTTTTAAGTCTGTCCCGCTACTGGTCTCCAGTGGAACAACAAAACAAACGATCGGTGGGCCAAGGCAGTCTATAGGCCTAAACACGGTACAGTCTATTCGATTGAGCAAGTGCTCGCTCACCACCCTGGACGCGATCCCAGTCCGGGACTTCCACCAGCTGTGTCTCCGCACATAGCGTCTGTCACGATCGGGTCCCCGATCCAACTGATGTCCTCACTCGACAAGTCAGATACCACTCAGGCTCCCCAGTGGGTGGAAGGCTCTTCGGAAGTTGCGCAAGGCCCCAGGCTTCAGGCCTTGCACTGCAGCAGATCCGCACAGGAAGACTGTTGCTTGCAGCGCGGTGTCCAAAAGAGACCGAGCTCCGCCTCGCCTCCTTCTTAAATAGCCCCCCCCCATGAGTCTCTGCGGTGGCCAATTGCACTCTGGGTACCGAACGGGGTTCTGGGTAACGTAGTCCCGGGGCCTTAAAGGAGACCCCGCTACATGTGTACCAGGCTTTAGAATGATTACCGCAACTAAAGCCTCGTACACACGATCGGACTTCCATTGGACAAATTCATGGATTTTTGTCCGAAGGAGCGTTGGCCGTGAACTTGTTCTGCATATACACGGCAGAATATTTTCAGCCAACATACACCAAACCACGTGGTTTTTCAGCTCTTTACCGCCACCCTTTGGGCAACTTCTGCTATTGTTGTCTGGTTCTGAACATGCGTGTTTGTACATTGGATTTTAGTCAGATGGATTTGTGTACACACGATCGGATAATCCGACGGAACACATGTTTTGTCAGACAATTTGAGAGCATGACCATCCAACATTTGTTGTCGGAAATTCCGACAACAATTGTCCCATGGAGCATACAGACGGTCGGATTGTCCGACAAAACACGTCCGTCAGATAATTGTTGTCGGAATATCTGATCGTGTGTACGGGCCTTAAAGGGGTTGTAAAAGGTTTGTTTTTTATTTTCTAAATAGGTTCCTTTAAGCTAGTGCATTGTTGGTTCACTTACCTTTTCCTTTGATTTCCCTTCTAAATATTTGTTTTCTTTGTTTGAATTTCTCACTTCCTGTTACTGAACAGCTTACTGAGGAGGAAGCTGTTCTGGCTGACTAAACACCACTCGGATGATGGTGTGAAGTTTACTGAGGAGAAACAGGAAGTGAGAAATTCAGACAAAGAAAACAAACATTTAGAAGGTAAATCAAAGGAAAAAAGGTAAGTGAACCAACAATGCACTAGCTTAAAGGAACCTATTTAGAAAATAAAAAACGAACCTTTACAACCCCTTTAATTCACACCTCAATCTATATTTTCAAGAGTGCATCTAAAAAAATAAAGATAAATAGCCTTTGACCAAACATGTTTGTTATTTTTCTGTCCTTGTCTGCAATTTTCCTTTTAATGACTGGAAGCCTGATAATGCATGTGTGTATTAGGGAATCAAACTTCCAGGAAAGAATATTGTAAACCTCAGAATTCCAGCATCAGATACCAGCTCTGTCTTGCCAAAACAAGAACAAATGGGAGCCGTCTTTATGACCACTACCTACGTGTCTTGTGGTTGGTTTCTGGACCATAAATTCACTTTGCAGCTGCATTTATCTCCCACAAGCAATCAACTGGATGTATAAGCGTCTTTCTTTCAAGCAACAAACTGCGATCAATGATAGTAACAATAGTGAGCAACATCTTAGGGACCTTTTGCAATCTCAGGAGTATTTAGCACAGAGAAAGAAGTGGTATGTGGCTATTTAGGCCCTCTCTGTTAACAGATGCTGCTAACATCATTATTACCGCTATCTTGCCCCACGTTTTAAACGTAACCACAATCCTCCGATGGCCCGAAGACTTTCATTTTCAGAGAAAAGCAGCGACAGATCTGCTATTCAGGTTTGCCCATCTCTCCAGGTTTTGCTTGTTTTGTGTTTTTTTTTTTTTTTTCAAGCAGTTACAAGGATTCTACTGAGGTTTCACTGCAAACAGCAGTGGGTGGACAGCTGATAAGGATTACAGCCAAGGCTGAAGCAGAAGGTCATATCACCCTCTTCTGTCTCTCCTATTCGCAGAGATTAATTGTTATGCTTGCAAGTGGTTCTCTCAAGTAACTGTCTATTATTTTATAGGGGATGCAGCTGGAAGTAAAACTACATCCAAAGCTTTTTTTTGCTGATTCTCTAGCAGCCTACCTCCCTCGTTTTCCATTACCTGATCAGGCATTTCCTGAAGGCAAAAGTGGCAGAAAAGGGCAGAACTTTAGTGCATGTATTTAAATAAATATGTTTAACTAAGGAATATTCTATATCTCCGCTTCGCCTTCCCCATCAGTCGGCGAGAGAGCTCGTCTGTTATGCTGGCTCGCCGGGCCAATTTCTAACTAGTCACCAGGGTGTACAACACAAGGCTGCGAGCATGCAGATGGCTTACTGCTTAGGGAAAAAGAGAATAGCAGAGCAGCGAGCACATCAAATCACCACTTCTATTTCCAGCGCGCACATAAAGAAAAGTAAACCAGTCTTAACAAGGTAAAACAGAGGACGACGGGGAGCTAGGCAAGGAATATGATTGTCAATAATGGAGTCTGGGAGAAACAATTGCCTTTTGAAATGTAATTGGCTGATGTCTCTCTGGGGTTTTTATCTTTTTTTTTTTTTTTTTTTTGCTTTCCCAGAGGTTAATGTATAGACAATATGCTATGGATTTCAGTAAAGCTGCCCTTAAAGGAATTTTATTTAATTATAGAGATTGAAAAAAAAAAAAAAAAAAAGTTGGAGCATCGTAAAAGGCAGTAACCTACAAAACAAGCAGAAGGAATAACAAAACGAGCATGTTCACAGTACTGTGAATACTACAAATCCCAATAATGTGCCACTTGTGTAGGTTTGTGTTATTGAGCACACGCTGATTTTATTGAAGATAATTTGTCTTTAAATAAAAAGTGAAAAATAAAATAGAAAATGATAAGCTGTTCTTTTAGCTTTGTTGACATTTGATGCTGTTGCCAACACTTCAATGCTTTGCAGCATTTTGAATAGTTAGTGTGTCTGTGCGCATAAGCTAATGAATTTCCCTTGAGTAGGGAGCAAAAAGAGGAAAGAAATACACAGACAGGAAAACTACCAGCAGTCAGATCAGCTTTCTGGGCAAAGTAGCTGGTAATATAGATAAAGGGCATAGGCGTGCACACAGGGTGTGCCAGGTGTGCCCAGGCACACCCTAATCACCCTGTGCAGAACAGATTCCCCCTACTGACCTGGCTCCCCCTCCTTCCCCCCACAGCACTGCCGGCTTCCCTCCTCTCCCACCGGTTGTTGCTGTGGATGTTTTAGGATGAGTGGGGGAAGGGGCCAGTAAATATGCCATTTACCGGCCCCTTTCCCTTTCTGAATGAACATCGTGAGAGTTCGGTAGAGTGTGTTTGAGCTTTGGGGTGCACACCCTAATGCCAAAGGCTGCGCACACCTATGATAAAGGGTCTCTACACTCCCAGATCTTTGCTGTGGATTAATGGACACATAACCCCCCATCCCCCCGGCTCCCCCGTCATTGGATTTGATTGACAACAGCAGGAGCCAATGGCTGCGCTGCTATCAATCTATCCAATCAGGACACGAGACACCGGCTGGAGCGGGTGTGCTCCTTCCCGGCGTGGGAAAGACAGGGTTCAGGTGAGTAAAACAGGGGCACTTCTACACTAAAGGAGGTTTTTCACCTTCATGCATAGAATGCTTTAAGGCAGGGGTCTCCATACTTTTCAAGCAAAGGGCCAGATTACAGTCTTTCAGACTTCAGGGGGGCCGGATTCTGAACCAGTCGGGGTAGAAAATGCCCTAGGGCCGAGCATCAGTGAGAATAAACATGGCCCCAGTGTTGGTGGGCAGTAAGAGGAGGAATAGTGTTCCATCATTGCTATTAGTCTAAGAAATAGTGCCCCATTGTTGGTGCCGTTGGGAGGAATTGTGCCTCATATCTTTGGAAACAATACTGCCCCAAGGGCCAGATGAAGGCTAGCAAAGGGCCACATCTGGCCCTCGGGCCGCAGTTTGGAGACCCCTGCTTTAAGGTGAAAAACCTCAAGGGTTTACAACCCCTTTAAGGGCCAGTTCACACCAGATGCAGTTAAGTGCGCTTTTTTTGTGCACTAAAAATGCATGCACAGTGTTTTCCATGTATTCCAATGGCCCTAGTTCACACCATGCAGTCAGTTTCCGGTCAGTTGCTGCACCGGAAACTGACTGCATGTTGTGAACTAGAGCCATTGGAATACAGTGCCTTGCAAAAATATGCACCCCCTTGGCTTTTTACCTATTTTGTTACATTACAGCCTTTAGTTCAATGTTTTTTTAATCTGAATTATATGTGATGGATCAGAACACAATAGTCTAAGTTGGTGAAGTAAAATTAGAAAAATAAATACATGCAACTATTTTTCAGAAATAAAAAAATGATAATTGGCATGTGCATATGTATTCACCCCCTTTGTTATGAAGCCCATAAACAGCTCTAGTGCAACCAATTATCTTCAGAAGTCACATAATTAGTGAAATGATGTCCACCTGTGTGCAATCTAAGTGTCACATGATCTGTCATTACATATATACACACACACACACACACACACACACACACACACACACACACACACACACACACACACACACAATCTTTTTGAAAGGCCCTAAGCAAGAGGCACTACCAACCCAACACTGCCATGAAGACCAAGGAACTCTGAAAATAAGTAAGGGACAATGCTGTTGAGAAGTACAAGTCAGGGTTAGGTTATAAAAAAAATATCAAAATCTTTGATGATCCCTAGGAGCACCATCAAATCTATCATAACCAAATGGAAAGAACATGGCACAACAGCAAACCTGCCAAGAGACGGCCGCACACCAAAACTCACGGACCGGGCAAAGAGGGCATTAATCAGAGAGGCAGCACGGAGACCTAAGGTAACCCTGGAGGAGCTGCAGAGTTCCACAGCAGAGACTGGAGTATCTTTACATAGGATGAGAATAAGCCGTACACTCCTTAGAGTTGGGCTTTATGGCAGAGTGGCCAGAAGAAAGCCATTACTTTCAGCAAAAAACAAAATGGCATGTTCTGAGTTTGCGAAAAGGCATGTGGGAGACTTCTAAAATGTATGGAGGAAGGTGCTCTGGTCTGACTAAAATGTTAGTTATTGGCCATCAAAGAAATTGCTATGTCTGGCACAAACCCAACACATCACATCACCCAAAGAACACCATCCCCACAGTGAAACATGGTGGTAGCAGAATCATGCTGTGGGGATGTTTTTCAGCAGTTGGGACTGGGACACTGGTCAGAGTTAAAGGAAAGATGGATGGTGCTAAATACAGGGATATTCTTGAGCAAAACCTGTATCACTCTGTGTGTGATTTGAGGCCAGTACGGAGGTTTCCCTTCCAGCAGGACAATGACCCCAAACACACTGCTAAAGCAACACTTGAGTGATTTAAAGGGGAAACATGTAAATGTGTTGGAATGGCCTAGTCAAAGCCCAGACCTCAATCCAATAGAAAATCTGTGGACTTAAAGATTGCTGTTCACAAGAGCAAACCATCCAACTTGAAGGAGCTGGAGCAGTTTTGCAAGGAGGAATGGGCAAAAATCCCAGTGGTAAGATGTGGCAAGCTCATAGAGACTTATCCAAAGCGACTTGGAGCTGTGATAGCCGCAAAAGGTGGGTCTACAAAGTAGTGACTAGGGGTGAATAGCTATGCACATTGACTTTTTCTGTTATTTTGTCCTATTTGTTGTCTGCTTCACAATAAAAAAAAAAAATCATCTTCAAAGTTGTGGGTATGTTCTGTAAATTAAATTATGCAAATCCTCAAACAATCCATGTTAATTCCAGGTTGTGAGGCAACAAAACACGAAAAATGCCAGGGGGTGAATACTTTTGCAAGGCATTGTACATGGAAAACACTGTGCATGCATTGTGTGCAGAAAAAAAGCACACGGAACTGAATCAAACTGCGTCTTGTGTGAATTGGCACTAAAGTGATATTAAAGTTTATTTTTTTTTATAATAAAATTACAAACATGTTTCTAATTACCTGCCCTGTGCAGTGGTTTTTTTTTTTTTTTTTTTTTTTTTTTTACAGAGCAGCTCCGAACCTCCTCTTCCCTTGTCCCCCATCGGTGCTTCTGGCTCCCTCTCTTTGTCCAGTGCCCCCATAGAAACCCACTTTCTATAGGGGCATTCATGGCGGGCTCACTACCGAGCCTCCTTGTCTATCTCAGCCCCCCCCCCCCCCCCCCACTCCATCATCATAGGATTTGATTGAAAGCAGTGGGAGCCATTGGCTCTTGCTACTATCAATCTGCCCAGTTAACAGGGAGGGAGCCACTGCTCTTGTGCACAGAGCTGGATCGAGATCGGGCGCAAGTATAAGGGGGGCTAGGGGGGATTCCTGCAGCACAGAAGGTTTTTTACCTTAATGCAGAGAATGCATAAAAAAACTTTAGGCTTTAGAACCAATGTACATACAGTCTGAATGTATTACCAGTATGCACTGCACGAATATGCCACTGTCATTGTAACAACAAAATACTTTGTAATTACTGTGCAACACATAAAACTTACAACAAAATATAGGGATCTGCTCAGAACTTTTTTTCAGAGAATAGGTCCAGGAGCTCCCCCTTTCAGAGATACCCCTGGTCCCCTCCGCTACCTACCTCTGAGCACCGTTCCTTGGTTCCACCCCCTACCCACCTTCCAGTATCGCCCCTTTTAGAGAATACAGAACCAAGTAACATTTGTGGTACTAAGTAACATGTATGGAATTTGTTAATGATAACAAGAAAAGCAGTAAAATAGATCCCCTCCAGCAACAATAGACCCTCGGCAGCAACAACAAATCTCCCCCCATACAGCATCAATGGACCCTCCAGCAGCCAGCTACAATAGACTGCTCCCTCAACAGTAAATTCCTCCCAGCAACAACTGACCCCCCCCCCCCTAGCTACATAAGACCAACCCCAGCAACAATAGATCCCTGTCAGCAACAACAGACCTCCCCAGCAACAATAGACCCCCCCTGCAAAAATAGATTCCTTCCAGAGACAATAGGTCCCCCAGCAGCAACAACAGACCTCCTAAGCAACAATAGACACCCACAAAAATATATCCCCTCCAGCAACAATAGATCTCCCAGCAGCCAATATCTATAAACACTGTAGCACAACCAAACACCCCTTGCCATTACATACATTCAGTGCTGGAGGTGCCGGAACTGTGTTCCCCCACGTTCCCGCTGAACAAAAGCACTGGATCTTCTGCAATCTACTGTTAACTGATAATATGTACCGTATATACTCGAGTATAAGCCGAGTTTTTCAGCACATTTTTTTTGTGCTGAAAATGCCCCCCTTGGCTTATACTCGAGTCTGTGTCCATCTTCACATTTGTGCGCCTGATCCCGGACAGCTGTAGGTCCCCTGGATCCCAATCTTGGCACACATGTAGCCCCACTCTCTCTACAAGTGTGCAAAGTTTGTTGTCCGGGTGACCTACGGCC
Organism: Rana muscosa; assembly: GCA_029206835.1. Lineage (NCBI taxonomy): Eukaryota > Metazoa > Chordata > Amphibia > Anura > Ranidae > Rana > Rana muscosa. The sequence continues at coordinate 337,857,936 of CM055116.1, read as the reverse complement.
GGGGAGCACCGATTTTTGAAAGCCAGGCACCCCTTCTATAGACTCCCATGTTAAACTGTAATTTCTCTGGTGGATTTGGGGACTCTGTACTGGCCGGCCCTAGGTTCCCTCGACCCCAATCTTGGCACACATGTAGCCCCACTCTCTCTACAAGTGTGCAAAGTTTTTTTGTCCAGGGGACCTACGGCCGGGGAGCACCGATTTTTCAAAGCCAGGCACCTCTTCCATAGACTCCCATGTTAAACATCAGTCTAGTCACACAGCGCAGGAGATCAGGTAGGGGGCATGGACACAGTCAGGCACGGACACAGTCAGGCACTGACACAGTCAGGCACAATGAGGCAAAGTGAGGCATGCAGATGGACACCCTAGGCTTATACTCGTGTCAATAAGTTTTCCCATTTTTTGTAGTAAAATTAGATGCCTCGGCTTATATTTGGGTTGGCTTATACTCGAGTATATACGGTATAATTATGTATTATAATTATGCCTCTCCCTGTTCCCAGAAAGATGAGGTGAAGAGACGGTAAGAGGTAAGTGTAAGGTAAGAGGCCACCTTACACTGAAGCGTGTTGCACAGAAGAGGAGAAGTCACTTTGCACATTGCATTTATCTGCACAATCTGTTTGCACAAAAGAGAACAAGTCACCTTATATGCTATACCTGCACTCAGCTGGAGAGGGAATACAGCACTTTAATATTTTTTCACTGCATAAGACTGTCATTTATTTATTTATTTTGCACAATTCTTCACGTGCATTTTGCTACCTTCAGCACTTTATAGACCTTTTTACTGTTTGGACATTCTTTAACATATATTGTCTATTTATTTGGCTTTATTTATTTCTATCCATCTTAATAAAAGCGCAGCACCATCTACTATATATATTTTGTTTATTTGTGGTTATGGACTGACCCTTTCAGTGCTTGCAGCAGTTAAATCACTATACTGTATAGTAGCGTGGGAATATACATTTAATTTAAGTCCTAATAGTTGCCTGCCACACTGTGGGCTTATCTCTATTATTTTATCTGACAGGTTTATGGCTCTGCCGGAGGATACACTTCACGCTTGAATCTGTGAGAGAGAAAAGAAGCACAGAGAGCAGCTATGCCCACCCTGCCCCTCTGCCCCTCACTCACAGAAATCTTTGGATTTTGTGATTGGGAGGAGGAGGAGGAGGAGAAGGGCGGGCATAGTCGCTGCACTGACTACACTTGAAGTGGCTGAGACCTACTGAGTCCAGCATCGGAGCTTTGGAAGTTCTACTGCTGGAGCACAATAAACCTGTCAGATATAAATAATAGATATAAGCCCAGGAGGTTGCAGGCATCTCCTTGGACTTAACTCAGTGTGTCTTCACTTTCTACAATGTTGCTGAATTCCTGGATTCAGATTTAACTACATCTGTCCATAGCTCCTTTAGTGGGCATCTGAATCCTTATGACAGACAGAGTATCTCTGTCCTATTGTTTTTATTTCACAAGCACAGTGCCAGATAGCTAGGTCTGTGTTATGACATGTGTGTAGTGATCACCTTCCAGGATATTAGTAGGTGAACCTGTTTATTGCAATAGAGTTTACAGTATATACAGCTCCTGTTATTTATACAGCTCTTGTTATTATAGTTAATCCTTTCCCTTCTAATCTAAAATTCTATGGCTAGTTTTAGCTTAGGGCTCAATAACCATCATAGGTTAGATATATAATTAGAAGGAACCCGTGCTTAGGACTATATGTATTGGGCTGCTGCCTCCCCGTAAGGCCCCTGTGTGTGTGGGGTATGTGGCGCTCCCAAGTAGGGGGTAAGGGTTACCGTATTTATCGGCGTATAACACGCACCCTAACTTTAAGAGGGAAGTTTCAGGAAAAATACTTTCTACAGCCCCCTGCGTATAACACGCAGGCACAGTTTACCCTCTATTTTCAGGTTAAAAAAGTGAGTGTTATACGCCAATAAATACAGTATATACCGTATATACTCGAGTATAAGCCGACCCGAATATAAGCCGAGGCACCTAATTTTACCACAAAAACTGGGAAAACTTATTGACTCGAGTATAAGCCCAGGGTGTGCCTCACTTTGCCTCACTGTGTCCATGACTAGACTGACGTTTAACATGGGAGTCTATGGAAGGGGTGCCCGGCTTTGAAAAATCGGTGCTCCCCGGCCATTGGTCCTCCAGACAAGAAACTTTGCAAACCTGTAGAGGAAGAGTGGGGCTACATGTGTGCCAAGGTTGGGGTCCAGGGGACCTACGGCCGGACGGTACCGGCTCCCCAAAGTCCGGGAGATCAGGCGCAAAAAGGTGACTCGAGTATAAGCCGAGGGGGGCATTTTCAGCACAAAAAATTGTGCTTAAAAACTCGGCTTATACTCGAGTATATACGGTAAGTGAGAATGAAATTCCGTATTAAACCAGATAAAAGTAAAAATAGTAGTGGGAGGGTCAGCAGTTACCTCTCCCTGATCCAAGGTTTTTTATGTTATAGGATAAGTTGATAGTATATCAAATGTGTGGGTCACAAAGTGCTAAGTGCATGAATACATATGTTTTTAGGCCACTGTGTGGGTGACAGAAAAAAGGGGGGTAAGGGACCCCCGTGCTTAATTTGGCCAATCAACGGTCAGTAGTATAATAAACTATTGTAGTGCATAAAATAAATAGGTGAACAATCAAGTGAATAAAGGAATACAAATTCCCAGTATTAAACAAAGTAAATGAAATAGACAATCAAGTGAAGAAATGTGAAATTTCCAATGTTAAAGTTTCAAGAGTCCACCATACAACTGTGTATGGAAATCCAGATCAGTCATACGATTGGATAATTTTCAAACTGTTGGGACAAAATATATACCTATCGGGAACAATTCAGCAGGTGACTTTTGTGTGAGTCCATGCATTTAGCACAATCCAGGTGACACTTGTGCTCCCCCTCAAGATACCCTACTCACCAGAAGATGAAACCCCTGCAGGGGTACACAACATGTAGGTAAGTGGTTCGGTGGCTTGGAATGGTGTGATGTATCTCTCCTGGTCCTGGGGTTCCTATGCGTCCCTGGGCTGGCTGTACCGGCTTATGGTAGTGTTCCTCAGGAGAAAAGAACAGGAGCCACCATAGCGTGATCCAATTTTTATTTAAAATAGTAAAACATCCAAGGTAAAAGACATCCAAAATAAAGTAAAAAAGCAAAGCAAAAATCTAATAGCCTTCGCTGCCTACGGCTGCAGGAGGTAGGAGATTTGAAAGTCCCGCACTTGGTCCTGAGTTTATCCGAGAAGTGGTGTGTAGTGGCGTGCATTCCACCGCTCAGAACCAAGGAAACGGAAGTGACGTATCGGCGTGAGAGGACCAATCAACTGACGCGTTTCGTCATGTGACTTCTTCTGAGGACCTCAGAAGAAGTCACATGACGAAACGCGTCAGATGATTGGTCCTCTCACGCCGATACGTCACTTCCGTTTCCTTGGTTCTGAGCGGTGGAATGCCCACCACTACACACCACTTCTCGGATAGATTTAGGACCAAGTGCGGGACTTTCAAATCTCCTACCTCCTGCAGCCGTAGGCAGCGAAGGCTATTAGATTTTTGCTTTGCTTTTTTACTTTATTTTGGATGTCTTTTACCTTGGATGTTTTACTATTTTAAATAAAAACTGGATCACGCTATGGTGGCTCCTGTTCTTTTCTCCTGAGGAACACTACCATAAGCCGGTACAGCCAGCCCAGGGACGCATAGGAACCCCAGGACCAGGAGAGATACATCACACCATTCCAAGCCACCGAACCACTTACCTACATGCTGTGTACCCCTGCAGGGATTTCATCTTCTGGTGAGTAGGGTATCTTGAGGGGGAGCACAAGTGTCACCTGGATTGTGCTAAATGCATGGACTCACACAAAAGTCACCTGCTGAATTGTTCCCGATTGGATCATTTTCAAACTGTTGGGACAAAATATATACCTATCATATGACTGATCTGGATTTCCATACACAGTTGTATGGTGGACTCTTGAAACTTTAACATTGGAAATTTCACATTTCTTCACTTGATTGTCTATTTCATTTATTTTGTTTAATACTGGGAATTTGTATTCCTTTCTTCACTTGATTGTTCACTTTATTATTTCTTTTATGCACTACAATAGTTTATTATACTACTGACCGTTGATTGGCCAAATTAAGCACGGGGGTCCCTTACCCCCCTTTTTTCTGTCACCCACACAGTGGCCTAAAAACATATGTATTCATGCACTTAGTATATCTTGTGTGTGGGTCACAAAGTACTATCAACTTATCCTATAACATAAAAAAATCTGGGGTCAGGGAGAGGTAACTGCTGACCCTCCCACTACTATTTTTACTTTTATCTGGTTTTATACGGAATTTCAATCTCACTTATATAACCCTTACCCCCTACTTTGGAGCGCCACATACCCCACACATAAATCAATTATTCATCATAGGTTAGAGCCAGGTTAGGCATACAATGGCCACTTGTGGTAGTTAGAGGTCTGGTTGCATGCAAAACTAGAAACTACTAGGGAGGAACTAAAGCACAGAGTAGATTGGCTGACTGAGTTCCAGTGCCACACCACAGTTTCCAGCTGGTTGGACAACACTTGGAGGATCCCCCCATGACCTGCTGTTCTTGTCTTCAGATCTCAGACTGATGCCACATCATCTTCAGGGGCCCCTGCAACTGGACTTTGCTGCAACATTCATCCAGAGGTATCTCTATTAATAACTATATATATATATATATATATATATACACACAATTCCACCAGGACTCCCATCTGGCCCTTTGCTGATAATGTCTATTTGTACATTCGATGTATGTATGGTTATTAGTCTCTTCCTATAAAAAGCTTGTATTATTTCTATACTGGTGTGCATCATATAATATATATATATATATATATATATATATATATATATATATATATATATATATATATATATATATATATATATCTCTTTGCAGTTTACTCTTGCTCCGTTTCTGCAGTGCTTGTTGTGGTGCATTTAAGCATTTTTGCACACGCTTGTTTATGCGTTTTTTTTTTTTTTTGGCCAATTTGTTGTTGGGCAGATTAAAAAAGGCAAAACGCGTCAAAACACATAAAAAAAAAAAAAAAAAAGTGTCAAAAATGCACTACATGCTTTTCTGCAGCATCTCCATTGAAGTCTATTGAACTAAAAACACACACCGTTTTGCATTTAAAAAAGTCCCTGACCCTTTCCAAAAACGCAGCGGCTGATAAAAGCATAGATGTGAACGTGTACCATAGGAAATTATGTTAAATGGACTGTATGGCGTTTCTGCAGAAAGCATCAAAAACCACATAGGTGTGAACCAGGCTCAAAGGATCAGATAAGTAAAACTGCTGTACCGGGTCCTCTAGACCAGTGTTTCTCAACTCCAGTCCTCAAGGCGCCCCAACAGGTCATGTTTTCAGGCTCTCCGTTGTTTTGCACAGGTTATTTGATCAGTTTAACTGCTTTAGTAATTCCCACAGCTGTTTCATCTGAGGGAAATTCTGAAAACATGACCTGTTGGGGCGTCTGAAGGACTGGAGTTGAGAAACACTGCTCTAGACCAGTAGTTCTCAATCCAGTCCTCAAGTACCCCCAGCAGGCCGTGTTTGTACGTTTTCCTTTATCTTGCACATGTGCTTTAAATCAGAGTTAATGGCTTGGTATTTTGGACAGCCATTTTATCTAAGAGAAATTTCTAAAACATGACCTATTGGGGGTACTTCAGAACAGGGTTGAGAACCACTGTCCCAGTGTCAATAGGGAAAAAAACATGGTCTGATGTAGAGGATCATTAATAAGGCCTCATGCCCACGGGCGTTTTTTCAGCCGCGTTTTTGAGCGTTTTTTACAGCTTAAAAACGCCTGTCCATGTTAGTCTATAGCTTCATGCCCACCTAGGCGTTTTTGAGCTGTAAAGAGTATAGGCGTTTGTAAGCTGTAAAAAAAAACCAGGACCAGTGCGTTCCTCAGCGTCAGAATTAGGCAGAAAAAAACGCGCAAAAACGCGCACTAACGCGCAAAAAACGCGCACTAACGCGTGGTCGCGTTTTTAGCTCCGACGTTTTTTTTTTTTTTTTCAAAAAAAAAAAAAATTTACAATAACATGGACAGGCGTTTTTAAGCTGCAAAAAACGCAGCTGTAAAAACGCCAGTGGGCATGAGGCCTTAGCCTCAGCAGTCAGACAGTCTGGAGCCCAATTTACACACGGCCTTTCCAAAAGACCCAGCTACTGTGTGTGCAGGCAGACAGTCTGGAGCCCAATTTACACACGGCCTTTCCAAAAGACCCAGCTACTGTGTGTGCAGGCAGAAAGTCTGGAGCCTATTTACACACAGTCTTTCCAAAAGACCCAGCTACTGTGTGTGCAGGCAGAAAGTCTGGAGCCTATTTACACACAGTCTTTCCAAAAGACCCAGCTACTGTGTGTGCAGGCAGACAGTCTGGAGCCTATTTACACACAGTCTTTCCAAAAGACCCAGCTACTGTGTGTGCAGGCAGACAGTCTGGAGCCCAATTTACACACGGCCTTTCCAAAAGACCCAGCTACTGTGTGTGCAGGCAGAAAGTCTGGAGCCTATTTACACACAGTCTTTCCAAAAGACCCAGCTACTGTGTGTGCAGGCAGACAGTCTGGAGCCCAATTTACACACGGCCTTTCCAAAAGACCCAGCTACTGTGTGTGCAGGCAGAAAGTCTGGAGCCTATTTACACACAGTCTTTCCAAAAGACCCAGCTACTGTGTGTGCAGGCAGAAAGTCTGGAGCCTATTTACACACAGTCTTTCCAAAAGACCCAGCTACTGTGTGTGCAGGCAGACAGTCTGGAGCCTATTTACACACAGTCTTTCCAAAAGACCCAGCTACTGTGTGTGCAGGCAGACAGTCTGGAGCCCAATTTACACACGGCCTTTCCAAAAGACCCAGCTACTGTGTGTGCAGGCAGAAAGTCTGGAGCCTATTTACACACAGTCTTTCCAAAAGACCCAGCTACTGTGTGTGCAGGCAGACAGTCTGGAGCCTATTTACACACAGTCTTTCCAAAAGACCCAGCTACTGTGTGTGCAGGCAGACAGTCTGGAGCCCAATTTACACACGGCCTTTCCAAAAGTCCCAGCTACTGTGTGTGCAGGCAGAAAGTCTGGAGCCTATTTACACACAGTCTTTCCGAAAGACCCAGCTACTGTGTGTGCAGGCAGAAATGTCTGGAGCCTATTTACACACGGTCTTTCCAAAAGACCCAGCTACTGTGTGTGCAGGCAGACAGTCTGGAGCCTATTTACACACAGTCTTTCCAAAAGACCCAGCTACTGTGTGTGCAGGCAGACATTCTGGAGCCTATTTACACACGGTCTTTCCAAAAGACCCAGCTACTGTGTGTGCAGGCAGACAGTCTGGAGCCTATTTACACACGGTCTTTCCAAAAGACCCAGCTACTGCGTGTGCAGGCAGACATTCTGGAGCCTATTTACACACGGTCTTTCCAAAAGACCCAGCTACTGTGTGTGCAGGCAGACAGTCTGGAGCCTATTTACACAGTCTTTCCAAAAGACTCAGCTACTGTGTGTGCAGGCAGACATTCTGGAGCCTATTTACACACAGTCTTTCCAAAAGACCCAGCTACTGTGTGTGCAGGCAGACAGTCTGGAGCCTATTTACACACAGTCTTTCCAAAAGACCCAGCTACTGTGTGTGCAGGCAGACATTCTGGAGCCTATTTACACACGGTCTTTCCAAAAGACCCAGCTACTGTGTGTGCAGGCAGACAGTCTGGAGCCTATTTACACACGGTCTTTCCAAAAGACCCAGCTACTGCGTGTGCAGGCAGACATTCTGGAGCCTATTTACACACGGTCTTTCCAAAAGACCCAGCTACTGTGTGTGCAGGCAGACAGTCTGGAGCCTATTTACACAGTCTTTCCAAAAGACTCAGCTACTGTGTGTGCAGGCAGACATTCTGGAGCCTATTTACACACGGTCTTTCCAAAAGACCCAGCTACTGTGTGTGCAGGCAGACATTCTGGAGCCTATTTACACACGGTCTTTCCAAAAGACCCAGCTACTGTGTGTGCAGGCAGACAGTCTGGAGCCTATTTACACAGTCTTTCCAAAAGACTCAGCTACTGTGTGTGCAGGCAGACATTCTGGAGCCTATTTACACACGGTCTTTCCAAAAGACCCAGCTACTGCGTGTGCAGGCAGACATTCTGGAGCCTATTTACACACGGTCTTTCCAAAAGACCCAGCTACTGTGTGTGCAGGCAGACAGTCTGGAGCCTATTTACACAGTCTTTCCAAAAGACTCAGCTACTGTGTGTGCAGGCAGACATTCTGGAGCCTATTTACACACGGTCTTTCCAAAAGACCCAGCTACTGTGTGTGCAGGCAGACAGTCTGGAGCCTATTTACACACAGTCTTTCCAAAAGACCCAGCTACTGTGTGTGCAGGCAGACATTCTGGAGCCTATTTACACACGGTCTTTCCAAAAGACCCAGCTACTGTGTGTGCAGGCAGACAGTCTGGAGCCTATTTACACACGGTCTTTCCAAAAGACCCAGCTACTGCGTGTGCAGGCAGACATTCTGGAGCCTATTTACACACGGTCTTTCCAAAAGACCCAGCTACTGTGTGTGCAGGCAGACAGTCTGGAGCCTATTTACACAGTCTTTCCAAAAGACTCAGCTACTGTGTGTGCAGGCAGACATTCTGGAGCCTATTTACACACGGTCTTTCCAAAAGACCCAGCTACTGTGTGTGCAGGCAGACATTCTGGAGCCTATTTACACACGGTCTTTCCAAAAGACCCAGCTACTGTGTGTGCAGGCAGACAGTCTGGAGCCTATTTACACAGTCTTTCCAAAAGACTCAGCTACTGTGTGTGCAGGCAGACATTCTGGAGCCTATTTACACACGGTCTTTCCAAAAGACCCAGCTACTGCGTGTGCAGGCAGACATTCTGGAGCCTATTTACACACGGTCTTTCCAAAAGACCCAGCTACTGTGTGTGCAGGCAGACAGTCTGGAGCCTATTTACACAGTCTTTCCAAAAGACTCAGCTACTGTGTGTGCAGGCAGACATTCTGGAGCCTATTTACACACGGTCTTTCCAAAAGACCCAGCTACTGTGTGTGCAGGCAGACAGTCTGGAGCCTATTTACACACGGTCTTTCCAAAAGACCCAGCTACTGTGTGTGCAGGCAGACAGTCTGGAGCCTATTTACACACAGTCTTTCCAAAAGACCCAGCTACTGTGTGTGCAGGCAGACAGTCTGGAGCCTATTTACACACGGTCTTTCCAAAAGACCCAGCTACTGTGTGTGCAGGCAGACAGTCTGGAGCCTATTTACACACGGTCTTTCCAAAAGACCCAGCTACTGTGTGTGCAGGCAGACAGTCTGGAGCCTATTTACACACGGTCTTTCCAAAAGACCCAGCTACTGTGTGTGCAGGCAGACAGTCTGGAGCCTATTTACACACAGTCTTTCCAAAAGACTCAGCTACTATGGGTCTTTTGGAAAGATTTTTACCAGTGCGCTGCAGTTGCAGTGGTGTGACCCTTTGTTCTTGGGCCTGGTTTCCTCCAGCTGTTCACCTGTGTTACCAAAGCAATTCTGACAATTACCAATCCTGTTACAGAAGGAAAAAAGTGGGAGGAAAAACTGCCCTGGCATCCATGGGAGATTAACCACTCGTATACCAGCTTGTAATACCTTTTCATTACAAGGTAATTTTTCAGTTTTCATTGCTGTGATACTTTGACTGACAATTACTCGATCGTACCCCCCAGATTGACCCCCTTTTGCAAAACAGGCCCCCCAAGGAGATGTCATTTCTTTTGCCCAAATTTTTTTGCAAATGAAGAAACACGCTGGTATTGATGATGTTAAAAATAAAGCCTTGTAATGGTGCACTGAATGAACAGGTCAGCATCTGCTTGTAGGTGGGGTGCAGCGGCAATAACACACAGTCCCAATGTGATGGATGAACTTGTATTTAAATAATGCAAAGACAGTTCACAATAAACCTGGTGGGAAGACAGCCCAACTGGGAACCCTCACGGGTCCAATAGCATGTAAAGGAAATGTTTCAGCTGAACTTTGAACTGACAGCGCCTGTTAGTACGGACATAATGCTGCCTGGCTCTTTCATGTCCAAGCAGGACGATGTCCAGAGAAGCTGCGAGCCCTATGCCATCAGGAACCTTTCTCTGCAGCTAGTTCTGTCCCTACTAGGCAGGGCACTACTCTACACATTTGCCAAATGCGTGCAAGCCTGGGAACCAGGGCCTTCAATAGGCTCTGCCTGACCCAAGAGGGCTACTAGAGTCACATGTTCTTCTAGGCTTCCTTTTCAACTGCAAAGAAGTTGTGTGGAAGAGCGCCACATAAAGTGGAGAAAGTACACTGCACCTGCCTACATGCTATCTCATCCATTCATTCTTTCCCCATTCATAAATTACTTCAATCTATTTCAATCTATTTCCTTGTTCTGTTTTAAGAGGAAAAAGAAGAATCAACAATGTAAACAAAAGCATGTCATCATTGTGATGACCAATTGTCTGGGTGGTCTTAATTAGCAGGTGGAACGACCGCCAGATGGCTATTTATTCAGTGCCATTCAGGTATTATCAAGTGTAACCCTCTTATTCCTGGACCGAGGTGGTGGCTCAGAGCTGTGTTTACAAATGTTTAACATAAATCCGCCCCCTGCTATGTTGACTTGGATCAGTATTGTAGTCTGATTACTGAGGGAGGGGTGAATAAGAAAATGCTTCCCCCTGCTTGTAGTAGACTGTTGACACCATCTCAGCCGAGGCAAAGTCACTTATGTGGAGATTAAGGTGATACCAGTCCAGCCGATCTTTGCACTCATGCAGAGCTACACCTGCTGTTGTAATCTTCAACACTCAACACTACCAGGTGTGATAGATATCTGCGGCTCCCTGTTGCATGGTTCCATCTACTAGCCACTAAATCCCAAAGTGCCACTTTGGTGCTGCAAATAACAGTCAACAAGTGTTCCTGGGGATCCATGGCTAATAATTTCTGCCTTAAGAGGACCCTAAGGCATACCTCCCAACTTTGGAACTTGAGAATGAGGGACACTTTAGGGAGATAGTGACCCGAGGCGCACTATGCGCAGGGCGGAAAAAGTGGGTGTGACCAAACTGTTACCTGTCATATATGGTCTTGCTTTTTTATTGTATTTGAATCTTAAATAGTCTAATAACATGAATCAATATGACTTCCATTAAAGTAAACCTGCCATGTACTAATAGGCCTTGGTATTGAATGGATAGCAAATAGTGCCTGCTCATACAATTTTAAGATGGCTTTTTGTTGTTATTTATTTTTATTTTTAATTCTTTATTTTGTTTAAGGTATTACTAAAGGCAAAACTTTTATGGTAACTTTAGATAGAGTGGAGAACAGTGGCGGCTGGTGAAGTTTTAAGATGGGGGGGCGCAAGACCCCACCCCTGCATGGTTGCCCCCTCCCACTTCTCATAAGCCACACCCCTTATATAATTCACCCACTCCGTCCCCTGTATTCCACTCATAGTGTCAGCATTATACACCAGGCTCTGCACATCATATACCAGGCTGCACATTATACACAGGGCTCTGCACATCATATACCAGGCTGTACTTTATACACAGGGCTCTGCACATTATATACAAAGCTAAACATTATACACAGGGTTCTGCACTTCATATACCAGGCTGCACATTATACACAGGGCTCTGCACATCATATACCAGGCTGCACATTATACACAGGGCTCTGCACATCATATACCAGGCTGCACATTATACACAGGGCTCTGCACATCATATACCAGGCTGCACATTATACACAGGGCTCTGCACATCATATACCAGGCTGCACATTATACACAGGGCTCTGCACATCATATACCAGGCTGCACATTATACACCGGGCTCTGCACATCATATACCAGGCTGCACATTATACACAGGGCTCTGCACATCATTAAGGATGAGCTCTAGTGTGTTCGCATACTCCACGTGCAGAGCCCGCCAGGAAGTCGGCACGGCGCTGCACTAATCACAGGCAGGAAGACATTTCCCGATCTCTGCAGCCGAGCATCGGGACAATGTCTCCCTGCCTGTGATTAGCGCAGCACCGTGCTGACTTCCTGGCGGGCTCTGCACGTGGAGTATGCAAACGCGCCAGAGCTCATCCCTACACATCATATACCAGGCTGCACATTATACACCGATGAAGCTTTAATTTGTTTTAAAACCCAGACGGTATCTGGAGAACACAGACTAGGAAATGGTTTAAACTTGCATTTTAAGTTCTGACTTTAAACCCCCCCCCCCCATTTTTTATTAACCCATTGCATAGCTTCTCTACAACATTAAACGTTAGACGACAGGGGTTGCATTTAAAAGGTAATTTCGCTTTTGATAAGAAAAAAATTTAAGTACTACACTACATTTTGTATTTTTACAATTACATTAACCTATGTAGTTTCATCTGCAGCCTGCTACGACTTATAAAACTGGCAAATGTTTAAACATGGTGTACATGTAGGGTGGTGTTTTGTACACGGTCAATGTACAGAACACCAACTGTGTTATGTAAGTTTCAATACAAGCAATAACAAGTAGGGATCTGCAATGACATTTGCCAACTTACAACCTGGAAATATGCTTTGTATTAGGTCCAAATGCAGGCAAAAATTCGGGCCTGATTCATCCCTGAAATGGAGAACAGGGACACACCAGACCCCTGCTGTGAGCCTCTCTGCACAACAGTGTGAATCTAGCCTGAACGGGGCCTTAAACTTACTCTGAAGCATGAATCGGACTGATGGTATATCAAGCACAGAAAATGACGTGTGATGATCGCTTAGGAATATGGCTACATGAGATTACAAAGGGCTCAGATTAAAGCTTAAAAAATACTGGCATTTGACATTTTTTTTTCTCAGCCTGTAAAAGCACCTGTATGTTAGCTTATGTGTCCATGTGCACACAGGCGTTTACAGACATATTAGAAGCAGAGCAATTAGAGTCTGAAAAAAAAAACCATGGAAAGCACGTTTAGGAGAGGTGAAGCGCAGAAAAAAGCTAAACACACTAAAACACTAGATGCATTTAGGCGCATTTGAGAGGTAATGCATTTAAATGGCCAGAACAAATAAATATTTTGGCCAATAGGATACATTTACGATAAAATGCATGACGCGCCTGCAGTGGGCTTTTTTCCTGCCAGGAGTTCTGACATTTAGAGGAGCAAAGCAAACACCCTGTGTGCATGAGGTCTATTGGGTAGATTATTACATTTTATGGACATTAGATTATTATTAAAGAAGTAGGGAATCCGCGCTCAGGAAAACACCAGACAGAGGTTGCAGCCCCCCTAAAAACTCCCTAGGGAGAATAGGATATAATATAAAAGAATGGGGTGTTGGGCGCTATCTCCCGCTATAGAGACCCACCGGGTCTAAGTGATCTCAAGTAAATGTATAAGGACAGGCTGTACTGAGTTCCCGGGTCTGTACACCTACGGTGTCCATTATGAGGGGTTCCCACCATCCCTGTACTGAGTTCCGGGGTCTGTACACCTACTGTGCCCATTATGCGGGGTTCACACCATCCCTGTGCAGAGTTCCTGGGTCTGTACACCTGAGGTGCCCATTATGAGGAGTTCCCACCATCCCTGTACTAAGTTCCCAGGTCTGTACACCCGCTGTGCCCATTATGAGGATTCCTCCCACCATCCCTGTACACCTACTGTGCCTATTATGAGGGGTTCCCACCATCCCTGTACTGAGTTCCTGGGTCTGTACACCTACTGTGCCCATTATAAGGGGTTCCCACCATCCCTGTGCTGAGTTCCCGAGTCTGTACACCTGCTGTGCCCATTATGAGGGGTTCCCGCCATCCCTGTGCTGAATTCCTGGGTCTGGGTCTGGGTCTGTACACCTGCTGTGCCCATTATGAGGGGTTCCCATCATCCTTGTGCTGAGTTCCTGGGTCTGTACACCTCCTGTGCCCATTATGAGGGATTCCCACCATCCCTGTGGCAAGTTCCCGGGCCTGTAACCTGATGTGCCCATTATGGGGGTTCCCACCATCCCTGTAACGAGTTCCCGGGTCTGTAAGCTGATGTGCATATTATGAGGGGTTCCCACCATCCCTGTGCCAAGTTCCTGGGTCTGTACACCCGCTTTGCCCATTATGAGGGGTTCCCATCATCCCTATGCTGAGTTCTTATTTACAAGTGTGGTCTCAGATCTGGGCATTGCTCTTTAGGTGTCCAATCACTGACGGACACCCTCTCCATTCCACATTACTTTTTATCTCTTCCAAACTGTTGAGCAGATCAGTACATTCTGCACACATAGAATAGAGGATTCCTTTTAAATGTCATTCCTACAGCCACCTTAAATGATTGCACTGCAGAGAATGTTCTGATCTGTTAAACAGTTTGGAAGAGATAAAAAGTAATCTGGAATGGAAAGGGTGTGAGGCAGTGATTGGAATGGTCAGATCTGAGACCGGGAGGCTGCAGGATGTGAACAGTGAATATCTAATCTATGCAAACGGAGATAGTGAAGGGGGAGGGGGATCAGTGTGATAGGGAAGGTGTACAGACGTGCATTACATGGAGAGAGGTAGTAAAGTTGGAGATTAAAATGGTGCTGTACAGTCACTCAGGACACAGTGATAATAGCCCCTGCTGCCCCCTCCCCCCTCCAGTCCTGGCATGTAGAAGTGTACCTGGAGATTTCTGTGTGCACTGCTGGATGCCGAGTCTGTGTCACAGGGAGATGAATGGAGCTGCCTCTGCACATCGCTCCCTGTCTGCCCTGAGCAGTTCTTATTCTGCTGGTGATTTCCCCCTCACTTACTGAAGGAGACAGGCAGCCTGTGAGCCATTGACGCTGCATGTCTGATTCTATGGACCCAATCAATTACAAGCACTGGAAACCTAATGCTAGAGGTGGAGTTTTCGTGGCTACAAGCTTTGCCCCCGAACACTCTAAACTACGCCAATAGAGCTTCTTAGCCCCAATCACGTGTTTACACATGGGTCATGCCTCCAATAGCACCCCGTGTCTGGCGTCCTTAACACACCCACTTAAAGGGACACTTTAAAAAAAAAGATGTTTTTTTTTTCCATTTTTTTTTTTTTTTATAAATAGCTTTAGGGGGGGCGGAGCCCCTGCACCCCCTATTGACGGGCCACCACTGGCGAAGAGGGATTAAAACATCTGTTGGCTATTATTGCTGTCTGTGTCCTGATTAGGGAGATTCATCCTCTTTGTTTGTCCTTTTTACCATTCTTGTTAAAAGTGAAAGGAAAAGAAAATGCCAAATTTTGGATTGTCCCCAGAAGGGGAATAGAGGGGGAATTTTCAAATGGGGACACTAGTTCTGGTGACCTTGGATTCCTTTACAGTGGAGGATTTTTTTCTCACTTCCTGTTTTTGCCGTGACACAGGCAGTAAAGGGTAATTTTCAAAATGGGACAGAGATGGCAAAAAAAGTTCCCAAGGGTTATAACCCTTTTCTTCTCTGTCCAAAATGGGGGAAAAAAAGTTTTTTGCCTTTAGTACCACTTTTAAGAAGAAGGTGGAGAAGCACAAAAGCATGTATCACATAGGACTTATGAACATATCTTTGGCAAAAAAATAGAAAATGCAGCAACACTGATCTTATGAACAATGTGCATGTTTTACCTTTTTGCCTTGAAACCTGTAAAGCATTGCACCTGCAATAAGTGTACGACAGTTGCAATGCACAGGCTTTGCAAACTATTCCCACAGCATGAGTTTTATATGGAGGTATGGGTCTGGCTGGAAAAGTGCAGCTGAAATAGAGAGATGTGAGGGAGGAGGAATTGCTGGCCCATTCTGCACATGTCTCTTCTGGTGTGGTGCTGTATGTTACCATGCTTCATGTTACACCCTAAATATGGGTGCAATATGAAAATATGGTCACAAATGTGGACTTGGCCTTTAACAAATTTTAATAAATAGGCTCTGGGACTTCTTCATGCTATGAATCATCCTTGTAGATCTTGTTATTCATACTGACATTTTCACAAAATGTTTTCATATGCAAGAAAACACTACCTTTGTAATTGTAACCTAATTAAACTTATTCCAAGTAATTTAAATTGTTTCTTTCTCGAGAACAAATGTATTTAGATAAAGTCAATTAAATAAGAAATGTAATCTGTTAATGGCCAACAAAATATCACTTATATAAATTTGTATTATGGGGGAAAAAAAAAAGAAGATGGCTTCTCCAGTCTACTGCTGTCTCATTTATCCCTGTCCCTTAGCCCAGGTTCACACTGGGGCTGCGGGAGTGAAGCCGTGCGAGTTCAGCTGAACTCGCACGATTTCACTCCTGCCTGTCAGTCCCGATTTCAGCTCGATTACAGAGACATCTGACACAGAAGTCAATGTAAATCGCGGCTGAAATCGCAAAAAGTAGTACAGGAACTACTTTTTTAAATCGGTGCAGCGCAGCAGATGCGGCGTTGCACCGATTAGGACAGTGCCATTGCCCGCAATTTGCGGCAAATTTCGCCAATTTGACATGTCAAATCGCACCAGTGTGAACCAGGGCTAAAATATATTTATGTTTCCAAAAAAAAGAGAGAGAGAAGGGGAGAGAGGGAGATAGAGAATGTTCTACAGGACATCTGTCACTGAGATCCAGGGGGGGCATGCCTGGGACTGCCTCTGGTCTGATCTGCCCGGTTCTTCTGTGTTCCTCTCCTGTGCAATTTAAGCCTTGTACACACGACCGAGTTTCTCGTCATAAAAAACCCGTCAATTTTCTCGACGAGATTCTTGTCAAGCTTTCCTTGCATACACACTGTCAATTCCAAATATCGTCGTTGTTCTGCAAGGTCACGTACAGCACGTACGACGGCAGTATAAAGGGCAAGTTCGATTTCAATGGTGCCACCCCTTGGGCTGCTTTTGCTGATCTCGTGTTACCGCGTGTGAAGTAAAAGTTTGGGAAGAGACGATTTGCGCTTTTCGTGACGAATGTGCTATCTCATTTACGAAGGCTTGTTTTACCAGAAGAAGTGCTCCCGTCTCATACTTGATTCTGAGCATGCGCGATTTTTTAAGACTCGGAAAAGCATACACACGACCGGTTTTCTCATCGCAAAATAGGCCGACGAGAAACCCGACAAGAAAATCGAGAATCCTGACGAGAAAATAGAGAGCAGGTTCTCTATTTTTCTCGTCGAGATTCCCAGCAGTTTTCTTGATGAGAAACCATACACACGAACGGTTTTCTCGGCAAGAAAGCTCTCTCTGCAGTTTTCTTGTCGTTTTTTGAGGCTTGTCGTGTGTACGAGGCTTTACCCAGTGTCTCTCCTCCATGCTCCAGTCCTTGATCTCCCAACGGCAGCTGTTCAGGCCACCTACTGGCTTCGGTTAGTCCTCCATGCAGCACACACTGTCAGTTTCGGATTACTGCAGACAGTATAGGGTCTTTCCTACATTTCAGTGGGGAAGCCTCATGAAGACTGGAAGCAGGATCCAGAGTCGGGGAGGAGCTGAGAGGACTAGCTGCTCTGTATGGAGGTTGTTTCCTCCTGTTGTGTGCACCTGCATAGCGTGTCATCAGCTGCTAGGATGCCGGCAGTCCTAGCAACCAATGATTGCAAAGAAGATTGAAGGGGGGCAGGAGCGCAGTGCACGGGAATGCACTGCTCAACAGAATACTCACTGGCTGCAGTGTGAGAGCACACATTGCACCCACTGATGATACTCACACTGAGTGGAGCACAGTGCCAGAAAATGTTCCGGCACTGGGCTCCAGGACTGTAGGCCAGATCTGCAGGACCCCGGGACTTAGTTTAAATCACGGAATGTTCACGCAAAATCCCGAACAGTTGGGAGGTATACCCTAAGGTCCCCTTCAGACATATGTGTTGCAGTAGCACACATGAATGTGTTCTTAAGCCTCGTATACACAATCAGATTTTCCGACAACAAATGTGTGATGGCAGGGTTTTGTCGGAAAATCCGACCCTTTGTACGCTCCATCGGACAATTTTGGCGGAATTTCCGACAACAAATGTTTTATAGCATGCTTTAAAACTGTCCGGCAACAAATGTGTCTTGTCGGATTATCCGATCGTGTACACAAGTCCGTCGGAAAAAAATCCAAAGTACAAACACGCATGCTCAGAACCAATGCTAACCATAAGACAACATTAGCAGAAGTTGCCTAAAGGGTAGCGCTAAAGAGCAAAAAAAAAAAAAACACGTAGTTTTGTGTATGTTGACTGAAAAAGTTCTGCCGTCTGTATGCAGAACAAGTTCACGGCCAACGCCCTTCGTACAAAATTCCACAGATTTGTCCAATGGAAATCCGATCGTGTGTATGGGGCTTTAGACTACAGACCAAGGTCATGCAATAACCTGTGCAGAGGCTTGTTGCATGCCTCATGTTTTAACAGAAACAGAAACTGCGGACAAAGTAATGTGAACATTTACTATACTATAGGCTGTGTGGACAAGGCAACAAATGGCACCAATGAACTACATGATCAATGCACATCTTATGCAGTTGAAATACACAAGGTGTAGGTAGGAATGTCAGCAATGCCTTTAAAGCACATCTGTTTGCGCAGTGTGGTGCAAAGCATTTGGTATCATTCATTTCGTATAGCACTCCAACTCACACTTAAAACAGTAGCCAACACTTACACATGCAGTGGATTGTTGTGTATTGTGTTCCAAAAAGTGGTAAGGTATTTTTCTTGGTGTTCTGGCAGGTATTGGTCTAAGCCTCTAAGGTATATTGTCAATTACTGGTAATTCTAAAGCCCTGTACACACGGTCGGACTTCCATCGGACTTTTCCGTGGTTTTTTGTCCGAACGGAGTTGGTCGGGAACACCCATAGCATACACACCACAGGACTTTTCTGCAAACTTTCTTAAAACTTCTTACAACATCACTTGTTTATTCTGCTCTTTACTGCCACCCTTTGGTCAACTTATGCTATTG
Source organism: Rana muscosa (assembly GCA_029206835.1). NCBI lineage: Eukaryota > Metazoa > Chordata > Amphibia > Anura > Ranidae > Rana > Rana muscosa. Next base: position 337,838,867 of record CM055116.1, on the reverse strand, counting down.
TTGGTTGATTTTAACATTAGTTGTTTTGTCCATCGGACTAAAGTCCGATGGTTTTCTGTACACACGGTAGGACTTTGCTCCATCGGACTTTTGTTGGACAAAAGTTTGTCCGTTCGCAGACCCAACTTTTGTCCGATGAAAACAAAACCAAACTCAAAAAAGTTTGTCCGATGGAGCGTACACACGGTCGGATTGTTGGTCCAACTTGCTTAAAACTAAGTTTGTTGGGCAAAAGTCCGACCGTGTGTACGGGGCTTAAAAGAACAGGCCACCTTTATAGACCACACATTAGCAAGCAAAATACAGCATGTTAATGCACGTTCTGTAACAGACCGCAACGGCCTGGAAAATCTTAACAGGCCCGTGTAAAGAGTGCATTTTAGTACTTTGTTAGGGTGTTGACATGTGAAGTTAAAAAAATGCTCCTTTAAGGCGTGGCTCACCCCTTCGAGTTCATCGACATGATTTGAAATTTGCCTCTGTTCAAGCAATATTCCCTGTGAATTCTTGTGGCGGCCTCTAGTGGTCCTCCTGCCAAAAACCAATGTGTTGGGTTCTTTTAGCTGAAAGTCACCATAGCAAAGTAAACTATTTGTGGGACCTGGGGACATGTATGGGACAGGTTGGTTTAACCCATCTTGTGTTGTTCATGTTTATTAAACTTTGAAAGAACACCATTCAATAATACATGCTCAAATGCATTTTCAGAAAGATTGTCACTCTGAAGCCCCGTACACACGATCGGTTTGACTGATGAAAACCGTCCGATGGATGGTTTTCATCAGACCAACCGATCGTGTATGGTACCCATCGGTCTTTTTTCCATCGGTTGTAAAAAATAGAACTTGTTTTCAAATTTTCCGATGGATAAAAAACCGATGGGAATTTCCGATCGTCTATGGGCAAGTCCATCGGTTAAAAATCCCACGCATGCTCAGAATCAAGTCGACGCATGCTCAGAAGCATTACACTTCATTTTTCTCGGCTCATCGGAGTGTTTTACGTCACCGCGTTTGGAACGGTCGGTTTTTTGACTGATGGTGTGTGGCCAAGACTGATGAAAAACAGTTTCATCGGATTTCCGATGGACAAATCCATCGGACGAAAATCCATAGGTTATCCGATCGTGTGTACGGGGCTTGACAGAATGTAAGGGCATCTCTCCCTTGTGTAGCCCCTTATAAAAGTAAAAGTAAAATAGGTCTATCCCTTCTCCATGCTATTCAAAACTACAACAAAAGTAATTAGCTGTATACTGTATATGTGTATCCCTGGCTGGTGGCCCCTTTAAGTCTTGAGGCCATGTTGTAGCTCACCCCTCTGCTTCTTGATAGGGGAGGGAAGAAATGAGAGGGGAACATTTGGATTGGCTACATTAGTAACCAGACTTTACCAATGCCCACAGTTCAAGGGAGGAAAGTGGGAACCAGGATGAAAATGTGGGCATCCAGGACTGATTAAGCTGGGAAGCCAGGAGCAGAAATGGAAGGTGCACAGTCCTTTCTGTAGAGAGGATAGCTTTTGTAAGAAAGGATTTGGCCAGAGCCACAGGGAGAATCACTGAGTGTGGGGGAAAGAAAGCCCCACAAAGACACCAAAATAAGAGGGGACAACCTCTTCCACAGACACTTTTAATTGTGCCAGAGAGACCATGAAGCCTATACCTCATCTACTCCATCGTGCCTCATCTTCCTTATTCCCTGTGTAGCGGACCCCCAAAATTGGGGTCGCTATGCCTTAAATTTAAGGGCAGCCTGATCAATAGGTTGACTCAGATTATTCTGATTCTATAGATTGTACTCTGCTCTGCTGTGGTGTTGCCTGGGTGTATAGTTCCCCTTGACCTGCTGGTGGCGCTGTCGCTCAGGTCTCGGGTTGAACTACAGGAGACATTATAGCGTGATTGGGTGTCCCCTCTCGGCAGCCATACAGTAAGCATGGTTTTGCCGGCTGTGCATGCTGGGAGAGGGTACATAAGGGGCAGATGCCATGATTTAGGTGAGAGTGGCCAGGGGATTCCAAGGGGGAGCCCCTGGTGGCGAGAGTCGCGCTCGTTGGCCTGCTGGCCAGGGGTGCGTAAACTGGTCAAGAAGTCTCGGGCACCTTTAGCTCGAGGCTATAGTGTTCCAGGTAGGCCCAGTACCTTCAACTGGGTCTACAGCTCAACCACTGGAGTCCCAAAGGATTCTGTGGCAGAGGATCTCCTGAACTTGTCTTTTAAGGGGACTAAATCTGAAGTAACTGTTCGTGCTCCACTCCGGCTGCTAGAACTGTGAGAGGGATACCCACTCAGACTTGAGTGGAGAATAGGGTAACTAGGTGCCGCGTGCCTGAACCTGTCTCTCTACCCAACTCTATCTCTGTTTCAACCTTTTCCCAATATGTTTCCAGCAAGGAAAATAAACTCATCTGTTGGACATTGGCCTTCTTTTGGGAGAAAGAATAGATGTTTCCCTATATTCTAGGGACGAGAACCAATGGAGGGAGGTAACTCGCTGCAGGACCCAACAATAGTATGAACACCGCTCAACCTCTTATACCAGGAGGATATGGGCATGTGGCACAGTGTGCCTTACCCCGCAAGTGAAGATAAACAGGAAAAAAGGTCTGTGTGCTACACCTATATGAATGACCATAGGGGACTAGCTGCTTACTGGAGGTCACCTCTGTAGCAATGGTGTGAGGAGAGGCCTTTTGGACACCTTTTGTAATAAACTTTTTACTCTCTTTCAAACTTTGCTATCACCAGCAGAGATGTGCCTACAGGGACTGCAATGTCCTTACTTACTGGAGTTTAAGGGCCCCACAGCTGGCAGACTTGTTTTATTATTCCACTGGACAGTAGCTAGACAGGGTTTGAACACTGTTGTCTGTCTTATCTTTTGATACAGGGGTATCTACAGTGGTGTATTTTGGGTTTGTGCTGCCCTAGGCAAGACTAAAATCAGTCGCCTCCCTCCAGCAGTACAGTAGTTGGGATGGGATGAGTGGCAGTGGTGGTGGAGGGGTGGGATTAGTGGCACCAGTGGTGGGGGGGTGAGATTGGTGGTGGTGGGGGGGATGGGATGAGCAGCAGCAGCGGTTGGGGGATGGGATCAGTGGCAGCGGTGGTGGTTGTGATGGGGATGGGATCAGTGGCAGCAGTAGTAGGTAGTGGTGATGCAGATGGGATCAGTGGCAGTGGTGGTGGGGGATGGGATCAGTGGTGGTGTGGAGGGGGGTGGCATCAATTGCAGAGGGATGTGACACTGGCACTTGCTCTCAGTCTCCACATCTCCTCACAAAGGGGAGAGCTCATCCCCCTTCACTCTACTGGCCCATTAAATAATCAGCTGACTTTCTCCTCCACTCCAGTTTCCTCCTCCCGACATGGCATCTGTTTTCAGAGATGGGTGGAGAGGATAGGCGGTCGGTGTTCTGTGCCAGTAAGTGAGCGAGTGCTCAGCCAGAGTAACTACTATGCCGCAACTTGGGCGGGCGGAGGTGCCCCCCTCACAGTGTACTACTATGTCCTGATCATTGCCTCTAACTAAAACCGGTGGTTGGCAGTGGGCGGGCCCCCCACAGTGTACTAGTATGTACCAAACTGATCATTTTGCCTCGGAAAAGAGTCGTAGTGCCCCCCTTCTGCCTGGGGGCAGTGCCGCCCCCCCCCCCCTCCTGAAAAATGCTGCCCAAGGCAGACGACTTGTTTGCCTCGCAGTAGATACGCCCATGGGTATCAGTTGCTCCCCATTTTTTAGGCAAATTTTCACAGGTGCTGTTTCACGGGTAGCTAGGTGAATGGCATTTACCTAGTTGCACTTAAAAGTGGTCCTGTGTTTGTTAGAGGGTTAACCCTGTTGTTGAAGCTAATAATATAAAAAGGTATGGAGCCGATACTGTGTAGATTAAACAACAATTAAACACCAGCAGCATGATTTAAGTGGGAAACTGCCACTGTAGTTGAAATCCAAGGTGTGGGGATTCACTACACTTTATCCTACTTTGGAGTCACAGATTATCTATAAATGAATACTGTATATATATATATATATATATATATATATATATATATATGACTTTTTATTCTAATATTAGCATGGACATATATATATGTGTGTTTGGCAAATGCCTTACTTCTTATTTAAACATCTGTTGTTGAAGCTGTTTAACCAGAATGCCGCATACACACGATCGGATTTTCCGTCAGAAAAATCTTGGATGATTTTTCCAACGAAATTCCGCTCAAGCTTGGCTTGCATACACACGGTCACACAAAAGTTCTCTGAACTTTCAACCGTCAAGAACGTGGTGACGTACAACACTACGACGAGCCGAAAAAATTAAGTTCAATGTTTCCGAGCAGGCGTCGAATTGTTTCCAAGCATGCGTCGGAATTTTGCACGTCGGAATTGCTACAGACGATCGGAATTTCCGATTGGAATTTTTTCCGTCGGAAAAATTGAGAACTAGCTCTCAAATTTTTGCTGGCAGAAATTCCGACAGGAAAAGTCAGATGGAGCCTACTCACGGTCTGAATTTCCGACCAAAAGCTCACATCTGACTTTACTTGTGGGAAAATCCGACCGAGTGTACGCGGCATTACAGGGTTTATTCTTGCTTAAATAAGCACATTTTATTCAATACGTGTGTGTGTTGTGAGTTCTCAGGCCCAGTTAGGGCAGGTCACCACTGAGATCAATACACAAAATACTGTCACTGCCCCCACCTATGACAGGTCTTCACAGCAAGGAGCACTGGATGGGCGGATGCATGTAGACAAAAAACACAAAATATCCAAGCTCAACTTACCAACCAATCAGCAACCAAACAAATTCACCTGTCTAACAGTGCGTTTAAAAACAGGGGTTTAGTTGCACGCATTTGCAAATACATGTGTAAGCTGCAGGCCCCGTCAAGGCTCCCTGTGTACTGCAGTCCTAACTCTAAAATTTAAGGTCTCCTCAGTGGAAGCACATGTATGCTGATGGATAGATGAAGGGCAGATGACTGGAGGGAGCCCCACCCTCCATTAAAGGGGCAGGAGCACACTAGACACCCAGCACATAGAAGCAAAGGTGCTAGTGCGTTGCCTGACCACAATGACATCAATACACAAAATACTGTCACTGCCCCCACCTATGACAGGTCTTCACAGCAAGGAGCACTGGATGGGCGGATGCATGTAGACAAAAAACACAAAATATCCAAGCTCAACTTACCAACCAATCAGCAACCACTGAGATCAGCAGGAGGACCCAACAATCAATCAGCTGCTTAGTTAACCACTATTCTTATTGCCCTAATTTGCTACTTTACAGCTTTCTGCAATAGTGAATTTGATTGTCAAGACTCTAAAGCCCTGTACACACGATCGGATATCCTATGGATTCTAATCTGATGGTTTTTTCTATCGGAAATTCGATGAAACTGTCTTCCATCAGTCTTGCCCACACACCATCAGTCAAAAAACATACCATTTCAAACGCGGTGACGTAAAACACTCCGATGAGCCGAGAAAAATTAAGTTCAATGCTTCTGAGCATGCGTCGACTTGATTCTGAGCATGCGTGGGTTTTTTATCCAATCGATTTCCACACAGACGATCGGATATTGCTATCGTTTTTTTTCCCATCGGATAAATTTAAAACATGTTCTATTTTTTCACACCGATGGAAAAAAGACCGATGGGGCCCATACACGACCGGTTCGTTCGATGAAAACAGTCCATCGGACTGTTTTCATCGGTAAAACAGATCGTGTGTACATGGCTTTAGACTTATTATGACATATATTTTAGCCTTTATCTTGACTGTCGAACCTTCTTCATTGGAAAGGTTATGTGTAGTCCCCTGTCTGCATTAATAGCACATCAACAGGCCAACACCAGTGGGTCCAAGCTGACAAGCTCAAAAGGTTAGCAACACTGATCAATTTAAACCAATTCTGAGCAATGGCAAATTAGGATGTGTGCTTCAGGCTGGGAGTCTCAATATACCCACATGCCAAAATGATGGCAATTATGACAGAGTTTTTAAATAAAATTTAGCTTATTTTACCTTAAAAAAGCAGTAAACAAGAAATACAATCAATATATTACCCATGTGTTAAGCGTTAGGCGGCACAACTGCAAAGTTACAGGTCACCTCTGATGCATTGTTAAATAAGTCTTTTAGTTGTGAATGTACAGTGCCTTGAAAAAGTATTCATACCTCTTGAAATGTTCCACATTTTGTCATGTTACAGCCAAAAACGTAAATGTATTTATTTGTAAAAAAATATTAAAATCATTTAGAATTTTCCTTCTACTTCACAATTATGTGCCATTGTGTGTTGGTCTATCACATAAAACACCAATAAAATAAATTTACATTTTTGGTTGTAACATGACAAAATGTGGAAAATTTCAAGGGATATGAATACTTTTTTAAGGCACTGTAGTAAATTCATACATGAACAAAAGCTTCAATGTGGTGTGATCTTGGAAATTAGCAAGCCCTTTGGTAAAGGATTAGGTTATACAGCAATCATCACAAGACTGAAAAGATAAAGTGACTGTAGGGCCTTATGATGGGTCTGCCGCCACAACAGCTCCCTTCATTCACAGTATAATCATGTATAAAGCAGTAATGACAACATGATGTCAGTGTCAAACTATGCATTTGGAGGACCAACCACCATTCCTCACGTTGTTAAAAAAAGTAAGTATATTAAAGAAAAACCTAGCATAACATATAGTGAGGAGGATTCCAGTGAGGGTGGGTGATCTGCCTGTAATAAAGACACCCTCCCTCCCTCACCAGAAAGCTCAACCAAGTCCTGCACATCCCTACTTTTTCCTCCAGATTTTACTCTGGTTAAGCAATTAAGACTTAACTAGAATCCTCCCCAGTCTGTGACTAGAAAATTAAACAATACTTATGAGGTCATCATGATGCTCTCTACTGTTAAATAAGACTATTCATTGCAGCAGAGCCAAAATAAACACTATTAAAACACTGGTGAACTAATTAGTCATTAACAATTGTTGAGACAATAAACACTTTGATAAAGTGGTCAGGACTATGCAGTGTACAGCACTATGTAATATACAACACGGCATAAACTATGGAGTGGTCAGAAGAACAGTGCCTTAAAAAAGTATTCATACCCCTTGAAAATTATCCACATTATGTCATGTTACAACTGTAGCGCACCAACCCCAGACTTTACCTGCTTTTCTTCTGCTTGGCTCCTCCGCAGGAAAAGAATGAGGCACACCGCACCACAAGCCCGTACCCTCCTGAATAGGGAGGTTGAGCGGTGTTAGTTTCTCGGGCCTGTTTGCAGACAGTGTTTAAAAACCTCCAGTGCTGACCTAGTTTCTGTGGTAGTCAGAAACAAGCCTTTAGTTCTCCCCAGTAAACAACTGTCCACACCAACTGAAAGGTCCAACTCTTATTTATTTTTCTCAGCACAATAAACAGTCTCTTTGAGAGCAGACGGTTTGGGACAAACACAGGTCAGATAAGGTGGGAGGAGGTCCAGGCACAAACTTGAATTGGGTTTTCTCCTGTTCTGATTAGCACGAACAGGCTTGGCGCATGGTCCCTGCCACAGACCATGAGGTTGGTCACTGCCACTGACCGGGTGGAAAAAGATGAAAGCCACTGCCACTGACCTTATGTGCGTAATGTCACTGCCACTGTGACTTAAAGAACACGCACTTCATTCCTTTTGTAACTTGGCCCCTTTTTTAGGACAAGAACATCCCTCCGGAGAGTTACCAGAGGCCCCATCTGTCACCACGACTGTGCGCTGGGTCTTCAGAAAGGATCACCTCCCTGGACTCCTCAATCCTGGATACGGGTCCCCTCGCAAGGCAGATCCCTGAGAGCCTCGGTCCCTGGCGGATCCCAGCCGAAGGCCGCTGGGCTCCAGGCCTTTCTGCAAAGTACCTCACCCCAGACTGAAGGTGTCTGGGATGGAACAGCAGCTCCGTCTCTGGGCCTAGGGCACCTGGAGACAACCCGACCAGGCCTCCGGGCCTAGGGCACCCGGAGGCGACACGCACCCAGGCCTAAGGTGCCTGAGCGCGGAACCGACCCCTCTGGAAGATGGCCGCCCCCTTTTATATGCTCTCCCGACAGGCACAGCAGGTTCCCCGCCCCGCCGTACTGCTGCCAAGAGGGGACAAAAAAAAGGCACAACACTGTACTGCGGTTCAACCTGGGCCCATGGCAACAGCACCACCTACAGGCCCCAGGGAACTGCACACCATTACCATCTCCCAGGGATAGAAATGGTCCATGAAACCTAACAATTAGTGCATCTGAGCCTAGTTACCACTCAGATGCTTCCCCTAAATGTAACCAGTAAAATATTATACTCACAAACGAGTGATAAAATCAAGCAAGAAATTTGCAAAGTACATCAATAGCCTCGTCCAACAGGGTCTGCTGGCCAGTAAACTTGAGTGGGATGAGAATAGTCCAAGGAAATCTGACGTGTTTCGAGGGTGAGCCCTCTTCCTCAGAGCTCTGTCATTTGTGAGTATATTATTTTATTCAATAAAAAAAATCTTTTGTTGCAAAGGTAATCTGCAAGGCTGGTGCGCCCTCTGTCTTTCTTTTCTTTTAGTATATAGGGTGCATGGGTTACAAGTATGTCATTTACAGCATAGCTTACAGAGTATACTGTGGCGGCTAGAATTATATATCACAGTGCCCTTTACATTACAGGTCAGTACGAGTTTCTGAACTCTTAGCACCGACTTGAATAATGCGGGCAACAAAATGTTAACCGAATTCTTCAATTTGTACCTCATAGTTCAGGATGCTGTATCTAGTATCTATCCAATAGCACTTAATCACAGCATAAGCACGTGATCTTTCCTAGTGTTATAATAATATGTAAAACAAAAAAAAAAGAGAAGTAGGGATTGGTTAATCAGTGACATTTCTGGAAGAGTTCTGGACACCAATTTGGTAACAGGACACCCCCATAGAAGAAAGCAGCATTCGTGTTTTTTGACAATTTAAAAAAAAATAAATACTGTATTTATTGGCGTATAACACTCACTTTTTTACCCTGAAAATAGAGGGTAAACTGTGCCTGGGTGTTATACGCAGGGGGCTGTGGAAAGTTTTTTTCCTGAAACTTCCCTCTTAAAGTTAGGGTGCGTGTTATACGCCTGTGCGTGTTATACGTCGATAAATACGGTACATTTTTATGTCTGGTCACTAAATGACAATAGTAATATGTGATATATTTCTGATAGAAGTACCCTTTAATAATAAAAAAATAATTAGTAAATCCTTTCTAAAATTGGAAGCGCTTAAACAGCTTGCAAAACCGAATTGACAGAAAATGGCAGGTAACTCATACTGTAGGTCACAACCACAGGTTAAATTTTCCTGAAGGAAGTATCTTCTTTGTGTGCACAAGAAATTGTCCTGTGCTGAATGCAAGAACTCGGAGAAGATGTATCAAGAGATAATATGTACAGAGCAGCAGATGAATGTATGAGCTTTAATAGAGAAAAAGAGACTTTTGTACTTCATATGTCACTACATTGAATGGGAAGCCAATAGAGTGACTTCGGCAAAAGAGAGGTCAAAAATCAGATGTTATTGGGTACCTTGAAACTGAAGGAATAAATCTTTCACTTCACAAACAATATGCTCTTCTTGTTTCCATTACAACAAAACATTGCAAGTACCATAGAGGAATATGGGAGATTTTTTCTCTCTTTGTAGCCCCTTTGTACTTTTTAAAAAATTGAGCGCACGAACTTGAGAAAATTTTTTTTTCTGTTTCTCATACCAATATAGCAGAAAACAAATATTCTGAAAATGAATATTATGGAGAAGTAACCATTTTACCTTTCATGATGGATTTGTGCTGGCCTTGGGTCTTTTCAGAATGCCAGAAATGCCTCAGTGTCAAGTGGGTTGACTACTGCTCTTCTATAGACAGATGTAACTCTTCATGTGTTTTCTAAACTGAGACATGAAGCATACCCTCTACACTTTACCCAGAAAGAATATTAGACAAGCAGAAAGTGATGTGTAGCTTTACTCACATTGGAGCCACAGGAATTACTTTCCATCTTGTACCACACAGCCAGGCACACAACAGGCTCATTCACTCTTTCTCCAAAGACCAGTTTAGGGGATGTTCATTGTGTTTTTGTATATTTGGAAACTTGGATAGGGATAAGGGAAGTGGTAGGATGCTCCAAAGAAAAGAACTGAGGACTTTTCCTTTCTGAGCAAGCTTTAGTGAAGTCCGGGCTTGTAACAAACAGTAGACTCCAGCTTAATTAGTGCTAGAGCCACTGGAGCAAAGTCCTTTTTTAAGTGGGCAAATGTCTGGACAGAGCTTTTCAGGACACCAGCCATTGTCCTCTTTGACAGATCCACAGCTGACTATAATAGGCACCAGTGGGTTAGCTAAACCACAAGGTGCCAAGGATCTTTGAATGTCTGTACTCACAAGGCCCAAGGACAGATGGAGCTTCCTTCCAATCTTCTCAGCGATTCCCTCCAGCGATACCAGATCGATCTTTGGCAGACATCTCCCCTTAATAAGCTTATTTCAAGCACTTGGGTCTCAGCATTCCTCCCTCAGGTCACCCACCTGAGGCCTCCTCATGATAGCCTGTGCCTGAAAGGGCAGCAGGCCCCTTCAGGCTGGACTCCTCCACTCTGGGACAAGACCCAGAGCTCTGTGTGCTCCCAGAATAAATACAATAACTACAGAATTCCATCAGAGCCTGCCTCTCTGGGATAGGCTGGGGCTGTATTAATATTAATTTTGCCATCTGCATAGCTCCACACCTATCATACAGAAACTTCTCAAGTTGCCTGGATACAGAGGGAGATAACCAGCAGACTGGCAGCAGCAGAGCAAAGCCTAACTAAACAGTCACAGCTTACTGGATACAGTGAGCAAGACTATGCTTTTACCTTAACCAACATTTAAAGCCACACTGTATACAGTATGGCAACTACATTTACCTACCAAAAACACACTCTAACATTTATCTAACTATCCCAACACCTACCTAGGGGGGTGCTACAGAAAGTACTGTTTGTCTTTTAATACAGTGTGCTGCAGTGCTGAATAGTGGAAGGCCAGAGTATTCCAGTGTTCCAGCAATCCTGCTGAAACGCATTCCAGCCATCACCACCTGTTACAACACCACAGAGCTGGTTCGGGAGGAAGGACCCTTTCGCAGGCCATTGAGGGACTGCTTGTGTCAAGAACTAGAGTTATTAGCAGGGATGAGCCGAACACCCCCCTGTTCGGTTCACACCAGAACCTGCGAACAGACAAAATGTTCGTGTAAACTTTAGAACCCTATTAAATACAATGGACTCGAACGTTCAAAATCTAAAGTGTTAATTATAAAGGCTAATATGCAAGTTATTGTCCTAAAAAGTGTTTGGGGACCTGGGTCCTGCCCCATGGGACATGTATCAATGCAAAAAGAAGTTTTAAAAACGGCCGTTTTTTCGGGAGCAGTGATTTTAATAATGCTTAAAATGAAAAAATAAAAGTGAAATATTCCTTTAAATTTCGTACCTGGGGGGTGTGTATGATATGCATGTGAAGTGGCGCATGTTTCCCGTGCTTAGAACTGTCCCTGCAAAAAATTTCATTTTTGAAAGAAAAAAATGCATTTAAAACTGACTCGCGGCTATTAATGAATTGTCGGCTCCCGGCAATACATACAAAAGTCATTGATAAAAAAAAAAAAAAAAAAGCGTGGGGGTTCCCCAGAATTCAATTACCAGGCCCTTCAGGTCTGGAATGGATATTAAGGGGAACCCCGCCGCAAATTTAAAAAAAAATTGACGTGGGGTTCCCCCAAATATCCATTCCAGGCCCTTCAGATCTGGCATGGATTTTAAGGGGAACTCAACCCCAAATTTAAAAAAAAAATGGCGTGGAGTCCCCCTAAAAATCCAATGACGTAGGCGGGTCCGACATACCGAGGGGGCGGACCTGATGGGGAACTGCTCTCACTTTGGTAATACATGTATAGACCCGCCCCTTCTCATGTTCCGCATCTGGTCCGCTGAGCGGACCTGATGGGGAACTTAAGAAGGGGCGGGTCTATACATTTAAAATACTGAGAGGGAGTTCCCCATCAGGTCCGCTCAGGCACAACCAATGAAGGACAGCGCTGGACATCGGGATCGCCGCGGGACACTGGATTTCACCGCTGGAATTTTTTTTTTTTTTTTTAATAAAGGACTTTTTCAAGGTGTTTGTGTGTTTTTTTAAACATTTTTTTACGCTTTCTTCGTGAAATGGTAGGGGTGCAATGTACCCCTTACCAATTCACATAGGGGGGGCGGGATCTGGGGGTCCCCTTTGTTAAAGGGGTCTTCCAGATTTCGATAAGCCCCCCGCCCGCAGACCCCCACAACCACCGGGCAAGGGTTGTGGGGATGAGGCCCTTGTCCCCATCAACATGGGGACATCCTCCCCATGTTGAGGGCATGTGGCCTGGTACGGTTCAGGAGGGAGGGGGGCCGCTCTCTCGTCCCCCCCTTTTCCCCTGCGGCCGGCCAGGTTGCGTGCTCGGATAAGGGGTCTGGTATGGATTTTTAGGGGGACTCCACACCATTTTTTTTTTAAATTTGGGGTGGAGTTCCCCTTAAAATCCATGCCAGATCTGAAGGGCCTGGAATGGATATTTGGGGGAACCCCACGTCAATTTTTTTTTAAATTTGCGGCGGGGTTCCCCTTAATATCCATTCCAGACCTGAAGGGCCTGGTAATTGAATTCTGGGGAACCCCCACGCTTTTTTTTTTTTTTTTTATCAATGACTTTTGTATGTATTGCCGGGAGCCGACAATTCATTAATAGCCGCGAGTCAGTTTTAAATGCATTTTTTTTCTTTCAAAAATGACATTTTTTGCAGGGACAGTTCTAAGCACGGGAAACATGCGCCACTTCACATGCATATCATACACACCCCCCAGGTACGAAATTTAAAGGAATATTTCACTTTTATTTTTTCATTTTAAGCATTATTAAAATCACTGCTCCCGAAAAAACGGCCGTTTTTAAAACTTCTTTTTGCATTGATACATGTCCCCTGGGGCAGGACCCGGGTCCCCAAACACTTTTTAGGACAATAACTTGCATATAAGCCTTTATAATTAGCACTTTAGATTTCTCCCATAGACTTTTCGAATTTGCCGCGAACACCCCAATTTGTTCGCTGTTCGGCGAACGGGCGAACAGGCAATGTTCGAGTCGAACATGAGTTCGACTCGAACTCGAAGCTCATCCCTAGTTATTAGTGGTGAAAGGCCTCTGGCCACAAACTTCTTTACTGAACTGTGTGCTCCAGTGCAAGGGCCCTATTTCCAGCATATCTTTAGTGTGTATAACTCTTGTCACTGTTCTAGTCAGGCCCTTTTGCTTTTAGATAAACTTTATAGGTTGAACTCAATGGACTTGTGTCTTTTTTCAACCTGACTAATTATGTAACTATATAACTATGTGATATAATTGTCCTGCCTATCTTCCTATAGCATGTCATTTGTTTATAATGTATCTTTGCAGGGTTTTGCAATTTTAAAATGCTTACAGGTGTGCTGGAGTTCTCAGGTCCAGATAAGAGTTAGTCATCACAGGTTTGTGGAAGAATGGACCCAAAAACATTCAGCACCTCTTTTGGGTGTGGGGCTATCTGGGAAAGACAGCTGTACTTATTCTGTGTTTCCAAGTTTTTTATGATCTTTGATTTTAAGATATTTACACATATTACTGTAGCAATGTGGACCACATCTATAAAGTACAGTGTTCCTCCGGTATTTCTATGCACTGTATGTCCCTCTAGTACTCAGTGTTATCAATTAACATCATATTAGTGAGCCAATCTAAAGGGATTGTAGGACGAGTAGTTCTACAGACTGATAATTGCTTTGCATGACCCTGTACCTGGACTACACATCCCAGGGATCTTTGCTGCCATTGGAGAGATTGCTGGGAGGAACTATATAAGAAGCCAAAGCCATGCCCTGTGCTCTCTTCCTCCTGGGCCTGACGTTAGACAGACCTCTCCGTGCCTGGAGAGAGAGGCCGCGGCCTACCACGCGGTGTAAACATTCCAACCTGAATGAGAGGGTCCTAGCACTGCCTGCTGTTCGTCAGACATCCATCCAGCACCACTTCGGTTGCCTGCCAACCTGTATTCCACGCTTCGCATCAGGAGATCGTAACGGCTGATTCGCTGCACGTTGCACGTGTGTCGCTTTAGGGGCTGCTGTCCGGAAGGCATTAAATTGGCCTGGTCGTTGGGGAGAGGGAAATCGGCCACCTTTACAAATCCTTTATTACGGTTTCACTGGGACACTTTGCACAGACATCTTTACTTTGGGAATGTTTTACTGAACCTATCTTGAACATTGTGCATAGACACCATAGACAGCCTTTACCATTTCAAGAAAGCTTATTGCTTGCTATTACACCTTATTGGATACAACTAATGAGCTCCTACGTGGCGGTGAAGACCATCAGATCTGCAACGAGGACATTGCTGTCATTATTGCTACAAGGGCCCTTATACCCATGGGCAGGGTATATCAGGAATACATCAGGAATTTTAGGGCCCCTTACACAGCTTCAGGCATGGGCCCCCTTGAGCAGAGGAGAACCGGGGGGGGGTGCTTCTGCCGCAAATTGAGAAGCGGGGGGGGTGCTGCCACCGCGAATTGTTAAATTGTTGAGGTCGGGGGGGCTTTGGGTGCTGACGAACAAAAAAAAGACAAAAGAACAAAAAAAAAAGGGAGGGTTGCTATCCAGGGCCCTGGGGACCTCTGGGCCTCTGGGCCCCTTACAAAAAAAGAAATAATAATTTATAAAAAAAAAAAAAATTATATATAATATATATTTTTATTTTAAAAAAAAGGGAGGGTTGCCATCCGGGGCCCTGGGGACCTCCGACCCTCTGGGGACCTCTGGGCCCCTTACAAAAAAATTAAAAACAAAAATAAATAAAAATTAATAAAAACAAAATGATTTCTATTAAAAAAAAGGGGGTTGCCATCCGGGGCCCTGGGGACCTCCGGGCCTCTGGGGACCTCTGGGCCCCTTACAAAAAATAAATAAAAATAAATAAAAAACATATATATATATATATATTTTTATAAAAAATACATTAAAAAATTATTTTTATAAAAAAAAGAGGGTTGCCTCTGGGGACCTCTGGGCCCCTTACAAAAAAAATATATACTGTATTTATTGGCGTATAACACTCACTTTTTTACCCTGAAAATAGAGGGTAAACTGCACCTGCGTGTTATACGCAGGGGGCTGTGGAATTTTTTTTCCCTGAAACTTCCCTCTTAAAGTTAGGGTGCGTGTTATACGCCTGTGCGTGTTATACGCCGATAAATACGGTATATATATTTTTTTATAAAAAATACATAAAAAAGGGGGGGGTTACCATCCGGGGGCCCTGGGAACCTCTGGGCCCCTTACAAAAAAAAGGGGGGTTGCCATCCGGGCCCCTGGGGACCTCCGGGCCCCTTACAGGTGTACTGCCTTTACCCCCCTGATGGCAGCCCTGCCCATGGGCGTAGCATAAGGGGTTGCAGGGGTCACACCACAACCCCACTCCTAACCCCAGGGGGCCCCTGCAGCCTCCCTGTCATATTATCATATCCTCCACAAAGTCCAGTACCGATCTGCCCTAGGGCCCTACAGCCACACTCCAGTACTGGGCTTCCACTATGCCTTCCACAGTCCACACCCCTCTGTTCTCATTGGCTGGGGAGAAGCTGTGAGACATTTCCTGAATGGAGAGGAGCATGGGGTGAGAACAGCCCAGGATGGGGAAGTGTTTGTGCTGTGTGCTGGCAACATGGAATGGTAACCGAGCTCAGCGAGTTAAGAGGAGGAGAATGCTGTCCTGTAGCCACGTTGGGACCATGTCACTGGTGAGGTTAGACACTGCTCCGTGTCTCCTAGTCACCAGCTGGGATTCTCTGTACCCCCCACCTGGGGATGTTTGCTTACCCCACTTCCATGACAACTGGGGAAAAGACACACACCTCCGGGAGGTGACTTTCCCCCAACATCTGCCAACACTGACAGAGAAACCTACAGAACTTGCTAAAACAAATCCCTTAACACCTCCTGAGGGGCTGAAGGTTCCAGATTTTGTGTCACATGGTTTTGCCCCTCTCAAATCTAAGTTGTGCCCCACCCACCCAAAGCCCCCTAACCACCCCCCCCCTCACCCTGGATGCTATGCCCGGCTGCTGAGCTCCTTTCCCATTACAGCACTCTATACTGCTCCACCTCCACAAGGCTGAAATCACATTCCTTTACACAGCAAGTCAGCCACGATCTGCACAGGGTGTATCTGCCTACTGCGAATACACTGCCATTCCGACCAGAGAATTTCACAGGTCAGAACGGCAAAAAAAAAACAGATACACCCTGTGAAGGCTGAGAGACTGTGAGTAAAGGAATGTGATTTCAGCCCTGTGTAGTGTGAGGGGGGAGGAGCTGTATACATTGCTGGGATGGGAAAGGAGCTCTGCCAAGGGTCCCTGTCCTCTGATTCTCCAGCGGTGATCCCTGTCCTCTGATTTTCCAGCGGGGATCCCTGTCCTCTGATGTAAGGAGGAACTCTGGGAACTCAAAACTCTTAAGACACTTTGAGTATCTTGGCAGGCTGTAAGTGTATCTGCACGCACGGTGGAAGTGGTGGGTGTTAGTGGGCGGGGGGCCCAGGTCAACTTTTGCATCGGGTCCCACAAGCTTCAAGCTACACCTCTGCTTATACCATTGCCATTAAGTCTGATCTCTCATTAGGGTTTAAGGTTTATAGGCTGGGCAAGGTTTCCCCTATTATAAGCGTGTAAGTATAACCATTTAACCTTGTTTATCTTTTCAGGTGCAAGCTGTACTCCATATATAATAGACTGTTTACCTGCAAATATCTTGACTTGTGTTATTGGGAGGAATTCCTTTGCTGAGTTGGCGCTGTTGCCTAAAGCTCAGCAGATCTATTACCTCCTCTTTGTGACAATATCTTCTTTGAACTGTCCTAGTAAACATTATCAGAATATAAACGCACAGAGTTGTCTGACTTATTGCTTTGAAGTGGTGCTAAGATGTCTTAACCCAGAGTGTCAGGTGAGTTGGAATGATCATCAGGTCATGGCAGTGCAGATGAGCAGGTAAATCCAAGCAGCCTCCTAGGGGTTCATGCTACATTACTATCTGATTGCACAATATACTTTAAATTTGTCAACAAATTGGAACTACCTCAATGGATATGAATTGAATGGACTTGTCTAGACAGGCCCTTGTACTCAGGGCCGTTTGAAGGAATTTGGGGGCCCCAAGCTCAATGGACAACAAATTGTTAAGTTGAGAAGAAGGGGGGGGGGTTTGTGCTACCGCTGGACTTGGACACCAAATAGATGAGCGGGGGGGGTTGCTACCGCGGGACTTGGACAACAAGTTGTTGAGCGGGGGGGGGGGGGGTTGTCGCGAGACATTGACGTGGATATGCGGGGGGGAATGTCTTACCTCCTCCTCCTGTGCTGCCTCCTCGAGTCCTCTGGCTCCTTGGCTCTTCTTTCTGCTGTGCTGCCCTCTGCTGGGGCCCCAGGACAGCTTTGCCTGTCCTGTTCCGACGCCCCTGCTTGTACTACAAGTGATGGTAAATCTATGAAAGTTTGTACACAAATTGTACAATTATGTTGTAACCTGTATTGCTTGCTTTAGACCAGGGGTCTCCAAATTTTCTAAGCAAAGGGCTGGTTAACTCTCCTTTAGACTTTAGGGGGTTAGACTGTGAACAGTGGGAGTAGAAAATGCCCCAGCATCAGTGCCTCATCATTGGTTTTAATAAGAGGAATAGTGTCCCATATTTTATATCAATGAGCACAATAGTAACCTATTGATGGTGTCAATAGGGGGAAAAGTACCCCATTGATGGTGTTAGTAGGGGCATTGGTACCCCATCATTGGTGTTAGTTGATGAAATAGTGCCCCGAGGGCTAGATAAAGGCAAGCAAAGGGCCACATCTGGCTCCCCGGTCACAGTTTCGAGACCACTGCTTTAGGCTAATTGATCAGTTCATTATAACACCATTGCCAGTATAAGTGAATGGCCAGGGCTCAAATACCTCATGCAACTTTCAGGTCTTTGCACTTCAACGCTACTTACTCCTCCATAATCAGTCACAGCATTTAGTGTGTGTTTGAATTGAAAATAATAAAAGTTTCCTACAAAGCAAGCCTGGTTTGATACCCATCTAAACACAGCCTTAGATACAATACTTACAGATTAGATTCTCTTATCTAGTTATTCCTAATAAAGTCAAATTCTGGGCTTACTATTACTTTAAATAGTTTGCCTTGGCCGAGCTGACCCAAACAAACTATTTCCTTTACATAGCTATTGTAGCGGGGTCCTCAATTTAGAGGTAATGTTTGAGTGGTAGTTGTGCTCAAACACCTAAATTGTTAGGACATTATCAACCATTTTTTGTCTGCAGGAAGAGTATCGGTGTACCGTTCCCTGTGGCCTGCAGGTGGCGCTGCCATAGTGGGCCAGGGTTGAACTGCTGATACAGTGCTGTGCCTTGTGTGTCCCCTCTCGGCAACCAGACAGTGGGAGTGGTCGGCCTGCTGTGTATGCTGGGAGAGGATATAAAAGGGGCAGACGCTGCCTGTGTTCGTTGGTCATCGGGAGTCCTACTGCCAGGGAGTGTGTGTTCCTGTCCACCCTGGGCACCTTTGGCCCAGGGGCGGAGGTCGGTGAATCAGTCCCAGGCACCTTTAGTCCTGGGGCTGCAACTAAAGTCCTTGGGCCCAGCATCTTCGGCTGGGGCCCATCAAGCAAATGGACTAAGTCTGCTTGAGAAGCTGAGCAGTGAAGTGTATTACGTTTGTGCCTGGACCTCTCCCACACCTTATGCTGTCCTGTTCTTTCTCCAACCTTTCCTATCAGAGACTGTCGTTTAAGAGAAATAAACTCTACGTTGGAGTTACAGCTGGTGTGGACATTGAAGTCATTGGGGGAAATAGAGACTTGTCTTTATTAGCTATAGAGATAAGAACCATTCGGAGGGAGTATCTGGCTGCGGAGACCCATCACAACACAGCTCAACCTCCTCACACAGGAGGGTACGGGTATATAGAGCTGGGTGTGCCCTTTCCTCCTGCGAGGAGCCGAAAG
Organism: Rana muscosa; assembly: GCA_029206835.1. Lineage (NCBI taxonomy): Eukaryota > Metazoa > Chordata > Amphibia > Anura > Ranidae > Rana > Rana muscosa. The sequence goes on along the minus strand of CM055116.1, from coordinate 337,819,677 downwards.
ACAAGGAGGAGAGGGTGGTAGGCGCTATACGTGGGGGCTCGAGTCTGGGATTTCTGCAGCCGGAAAGAGAAGAAAACCCCCCAGAGTTTGGACTTTATTCCCCCCTGTGAGGCTCCGTGGAGGTCGGCCATCTTTGAGAGAAAGTGACTGCGCCACGAGGAGAGCCCAAGCTGCGTAGTTCATGGGCGTGCCAAGAATAAGAAAGCCTGCGAACATTGCAGAAGATGGGAGGAGCCTCGCCATGTGATAAGTTGCACGTGGGGACTTTGGCACAAAAGGGACAGTGCGCAATGAATCGGCAAGTGGAGAACATGGCGTCTAATGCCCCATGTATTCCAGTCCCTTCTACCATGAATGTATCTTCGTTTGCTGCTTCTTTGATGGATACGGGGATCCGACTGAAGCCTCGGGGTCGCTTCGCCCTCTACGTTCACAGAGATGCGGAGGCCCTTGGAGTGGTTTGTCCCGGATGCCAGGGACTGGTGGTGCACCTTCGGCCTTTTGGAAGATGTGAGACATGTAAAGAGTTCTTGTTCGAGGTAGAGCAACCCACAGAAAAGCCTTGGGCCTTCCGGCTGAATTGCCTTACGGGTGCCACTACTCTTGAGGAGGAAACCAGCGCTTCTACAGTCACCCCTACGCGCACTGTCGAGACTTCGGAGGAAGTCGTTGATGTGAATGTTCCGGTAACTGAGGAACCGGAGACGGAGAAACCGGAGGAAGCTGCCTCGGTTGTCACAGAATCCTCGCTCCCACCGCGCAAGCGGAAGGTTGGCTACGTGAAAGCCTCCTGCGGTCGTGGTCGAGCTATACCCCAGCGCTTACCTGTGTCGGATCGCCCAGTCGGAGGGACCTCCAGACGATCCGCGACAGCTGCAGGTCGAGGTGAGCCAGGGAAGGGAGCAGAGAAAAGCATCCAGAGTGTTGGGCATGCTTGGGTTCCGGACCCCAAAGAGATTGAACTTGCCCGAGATAGTAATTCCCCTGTTACAAGGAATTACATCCTAGCAGAGGACTGTGATACCTCGGATCTAGAATCGTCTTCCGATGTGGGAGAAGATGCTGAAATAGTTGAACTATTCATTAAAAAGGGCTAGGACAGAATACCCCTATCCTCCGCCAGAAGTAGAAGGGACTCACCCAAGTCTGCTGGGGATGTTACATCCCGGGTGGAAGTCCATATGTACGAGGAAGGACCTGACCCCATGCCTGAGTCGTCCGGACCTGTGGTGCCTGTGCACATTACCACGGATGACTTTGTTTTAGAACGTGCTGATGTAATGGGTCCCAGGGCAGTGAAAGTGCCCAGGCATCCAGAGGCCATTGTTTTGCCAGGTGCGGGAGACTGTGCCACACTTCCACCACTCTCCAGGCTGCAGCGGCTGTTTAACCAAAAGGTGGCTGCTGGTTACGGATGGGAGTACCCATATGTCACCAGAGACCTACTGTTCGAGGTGGAGGCCTACAGAGAGATGGTACGCGGACTTCCTGTGGAACCACTTGAAAGTCCAACATGCCCGCAGGTATCTCTCTTGTTCCGCGGCTGTTGCCGAGAGATATCGGGGGTGCAAGAAATCAAGAAAAAGTGGATGTTGGGTCGGCTCATTCATGCGGATCGGGTAGTTGTGTGTCCGAAGGAGCTTGAAGATGCCGTCTACTCAATAGAGACCTTTGATAAGAAATGGAAGCTCCTCATTCTACCTGATCCATCATTTTATTTGTGAGAGCCTGAACTCTGTGTTTTTTTTGTGTGCTTTTGTTCCGGGGTGTACTCTCCTGGAGTTTCAGAAACTTTGCCCTTGCTAATTGGGGTAGTCTACTCAGCTGAAGAGCAGGGGAGCTGTTGATATTTTTTCTTTTTTTTCTCTCCGCTCGCAGCATAACAAAGACAGAGACTTTGGGGTAGAAATAGTTCAGGGACACAGCCAAATTCAAGAAGAAGAGGAAGATTTGCCTTCAACGCAAGAAACGTTTTTTTTGGGACAGGTGTCTTGATGGTGGCACTTCCACTAGGTGGCGGTGTTGCTTAAGTTTTAACTGCACTTAAAATATTTTACTTTTTAGAAGGAAAGGATTTTATCCCTCGGGAGAGTCTTTTCTCTTCTAATGTACATAGAAGGTTAGGATGTCTGATTTGTTGGATATGTGTGTGTTTTTCTCCCTCTGCAGGTGGATACCAAGCGGCCACTGAGAATGGGTGGGTTTAGCTATTGCAGGAGGGGAGGGAAATGTGAATGATAAAAATGTGTTTCTTTTAAATATGTGACATTTGAGAATGGGATGTACACATTTGTTTTCTACTACTCTTTCTTCATCTCTTCATTTAACTCCCTTTCCCCATGTTCAGGTTCCGGCACAAAGAAATTTTTTTTTTCCAAATAGTTTTTTTTGTACATAGTTTCTGGAATAGGTCTATGTTGACTCAGGCTTGAGAGGCATAGGTTTTCTCCAGACACTGGGGACAGTGTCTATTTAAGTGGGGGGAGTGTGTAGCGGGGTCCTCAATTTAGGGGTAATGTTTGAGTGGTAGTTGTGCTCAAACACCTAAATTGTTAGGACATTATCAACCATTTTTTGTCTGCAGGAAGAGTATCGGTGTACCGTTCCCTGTGGTCTGCAGGTGGAGCTGCCATAGTGGGCCAGGGCTGAACTGCTGATACAGTTCTGTGCCTTGTGTGTCCCCTCTCGGCAACCATACAGTGGGAGTGGTCTGCCTGCTGTGTATGCTGGGAGAGGATATAAAAGGGGCAGACGCTGCCTGTGTTCGTTGGTCGTCGGGAGTCCTACTCCCAGGGAACCTTTGGCCCAGGGGCGGAGGTCGGTGAATCAGTCCCAGGCCCCTTTAGTCCTGGGGCTGCAACTAAAGGATCAAGGAATCAAAGGGTGCTGCCTTGCGAGGGGACCCGCATCTTAGACGAGGAGGCCGGGGGAGGATAGTTCCGAGGGACTGGTGAGAAGTCACAGTGAAGGAAGGGGCCCGGTAACTCTCTGGAGGGATGTCTTCTTACAAAGGAGGCCAAGCTTTAAAGAAACCAAATTCACCAGGTCTGTGGCAGAGACCAAGTTCACCAGGTCTGTGGCAGAGACCCGTGTGCCAGTTTAAATAGTGATTGGGTGAACAGTTCGAGTACCATTTTGGCTGCTAGTCCCTATCTAGGGAGACTATCCAAATAAACTAAGTCTGCTTGAGAAGCCGAGTAGTGAAGTGTATTACGTTTGTGCCTGGACCTCTCCCACACCTTATGCTGTCCTGTTCTTTCTCCAACCTTTCCTATCAGAGACTGTCGTTTAAGAGAAATAAACTCTACGTTGGAGTTACAGCTGGTGTGAACATTGAAGTCATTGGGGGAAATAGAGACTTGTCTTTATTAGCTATAGAGATAAGAACCATTCGGAGGGAGTATCTGGCTGCGGAGACCCATCACAACACCGCTCAACCTCCTCACACAGGAGGGTACGGGCATATAGAGCTGGGTGTGCCCTTTCCTCCTGCGAGGAGCCGAAAGACAAGGAGGAGAGGGTGGTAAGCCCTATACTATTGTCAGGGGTTAGCTCAAGGGGGATCACCTTCCCTGGAAAAGAGGCAGTCCACACGGCAGGTTTCTTAAAATCTGGCTTGTAGCCAGGTTTATTTTTAAAGGTTGCAAAAAAATAACATAAACAAAAACAGAAAATAAATACTTGCCATCCAGGCACTAACTGAACATTTTCAGGTTCCTATCTCATGGGTGCAAGGCTTCTCCCAGTCACCTACAAAACAACAATGATGAAAACTGTTGTGTTACACTATGTGATTATTCTTGCTCTGTGTCTTTAAGATCTGTCCCCTTCTTTCTAGCTGAACTCTCTCTCTCACCGTAGTTCTTTATATATCTCCTCCACTTCCTGATTCTGGTCATTACTCCTGTATATCTTCCATGCTAAACATCTTACATGTGGCTTACAACGGCAACGTCTTTCTACCTATGAATATCCATCATTAACCACTTGACAACTGGGCACATAACCCCCTTCCTGCCCAGGCGAAATTTCAGGTTTCAGCGCCGTCACACTTTGAATGACAATTGCGCAGTCGTGCGACGTGGCTCCCAAACAAAATTGACGTCCTTTTTTTCCCACAAATACAGCTTTCTTTTGGTGGTCTTTGATCATTTCTGCGGTTTTTATTTTTTGCGCTATATACAAAAATAGAGCGACAATTTTGAAAAAAACACAATATTTTTTTATTTTTGCTATAATTAATATCCCATTTTTTTTTAAAAAAACTATTTTTTTCCTCAGTTTAGGCCGATACGTATTCTACATATTTTAGGTAAAAAAAAAAAAAATCGCAAAAAGCGTATAGTGATTGGTTTGCGCAAAAGTTATAGCGCCTACAAAATAGGAATAGAATTATGATTTTTTTAAAATTATTTATTTATTTATTTTTTTACTAGTAATGGCGTCGATCTGCAATTTTTTTTTTGTGACTGTGACATTACGGCAGACACATCGGACACTTTTGACACATTTTTGGGACCATTCACATTTATACAGCGAACAGTGCTAAAAATATGCACTGATTACTGTATAAATGTGACTGGCAGGGAAGGGGTTAACCACTAGGGGGCGATCAAGGGGTTAATATGTTCCCTGCTAGATGTTCTTACTGTGGGGGGGAGGGGACTGACTGGGGGAGGTGACTGATGGTTGTCCCTATGTACAAGGGACACACCATCCGTCTCCTCTCCCCGACAGGACGTGGATCTCTGTGTTTACACACAGAGATCCACGTCCCTGGCTCTGTGACAGCCGATCGCTCGTACCTGGCGGACATCGCGGCCGCCAGGCACGCGCATCGGCACTCGCCTGACACGGCGGGCACAGTTTTTCCCCGACGCGCGCCCGCGGTGGTGCGCATCGCGGAAGTAAATAAGAGGACGTCCATAGACGTCCTATCAGCAATTGACGACCGCTTTGCGGACGTCTTTTGCTTATAGCCCGGGCGCGAAGTGGTTAAACGGAACATTCGAAAGGATTCATCGTCTGTCGTCCTAACTGTGAGTTTATTCATTGAGTTAAACTGCCTGTATCGATGCAAGGGATGAATATCAAACCAGCTTGAGTAAGGCCTACTTAAACCTGGAGATGAACTTTATCGCTTTGTAGTTGAGACAGAACAAAAACCTTTTGTCTTACAAAGCAGAGTTCCCATATGCAGCTCTCTCAGGTATTTGGCTTCCTGAGTCCCAGGCCATAAGCAACTCTTTGCTTTAGTCCTGCTTAATTTATACCACCTGTTGGTGGACACAAGTGGACCGCAAAATCTGGTCTGGAACCAATCCTGCCAAGGTGGCTGGTAAAACCCAGACCAGATTCCACCTTATATCTCAGCAAATGAACTCATGCGAGTGTAGCACCACCCCCGAAGGAGCTGCTTGGTGAATTTGACACATTGAAGGACACATGCGGTAAATACTGTTATCCTGGCTGTGGATTATCACCAAAAAGAATAGACACACACCTGGCAGTGATAAATAAGTTGAATATATTAGCACGGTTTAAAGAATATGGAAACTTACAACACGGTTAAAGCCTTGCTACAAATAACTAATACATTAGAAAAGACAACCTTCAATATTTAGCAAATGCAGGTAAGGAAGGGCAGTAATCTATATACCCTTGACACAGGCGCTGAGAGGGAGGAGAGAAGACTTGTCAACTTCTCAGCTCCTTCTGGGCCACAAACACCCTTGAGAGGCAAACATGCAAAGAAAAGAATGGGTTACACAAGTACAGTAAACACAGTTCTGTAATGTTGCAGGTCCTGAGGTGAAGAATACTAGTGTCTTCGGCTAGCAAACGGTGGGGCCCTTGTAGATTTAAACAAGCTTGCATGGAGCAGTAATCCCCTAGAATATTCCGTTAGGTAGAGATTAAAAAGAGGAAACTACTAGAGACGGTAGCTTCCAAACAAGCATCCCATGACACTAAAAAGGGAGATTGGTCTCTGCATGCATTGTCAGTATGGTTTTAAGAAGGATGTTGGGTTTGCACCCTCTCACCAATCGTTGGTGCGATGACACAACAATAATCCCAGGTGCTGGTTCAGGCTCCTGATGCTCCTAGCAATGTTATAAGGCACTGGATCTCTTGCTGCTGGCCGATCTATATGACTGATAGCAAAACTCGCAAGATGACCTGGCAGCGGCTGACCCGATACCCGGGTGGGTATCTCGATCCCTGAAAGGTGTGGGTCATCTATGCTGAGCTGAGTGTTGCTGGGCTGCTGAGTAGGGTCCCTGGACTAAATAGTAGCGGACCACGTGGCTGTCTCTGCTCCTGGCTCCCCTCAGGCGTCCTCACCCCTCCGTCTCCAGGCAGTCTCTGGAAAAGCTTGGCTTTCTCCCCCTCTAATGCTGCCAGAGTCTCTCTCTCTCTCTCTCTCTTTAGTCTCAATGGTTTTCCTCACACCTGTCACCTTACTACACTCTCTCTCTTGCTCTCCTCAGACCGCTCTCCTTATTCTCCTCACAGACTCTTCTTTCCGGGCTTCAGGATATCCCTCCTCCTCTGTTGGGGCACACAGTCCCTGGTGTCAGCGTGTGTCTCTCTCCTCAGTCTGGCCCCTCAGTTTCTTCCCCTCACACACTCCTCCTCTCCTCACTGTTAAGTGTCACTGTGTCTCAGCAAAGGACTTTTTGAGCTTTGGTATCTCCCTCTCTTTTAAGCAATCTCCTCTCCTCAGTCTGCTGTCAGCCCTCTCCCTTTCTCTCACCTCAGGCTTCTCCTCTCCTCATTCTCCTCACACTTTCTGACACTCCCCTTTCACCTCAGTTTTCTGGAAGGACAAGTCAGCATCTCTCTGTCTCCATCTTGTGGCCAAAAGGAGAAATTGCATTACAGAAAATCCCTGCTACATACTCCCCCACCAAAGAACCTTTGGTCCCCAAAGGAAGGACAGAGTCTATCAACATATAATGTCCACAACCTGTTACATGCTTTCAAAAATACAACGGGAGGCAAAAACAGGTTAATACATGTAAGAAAACAAGCAATTGGCATGCACGTATGAACCTGGCAAGGGAACCTCCCACCATTTATCATAAGAGGTGAGGTTGTCTTGCCCACAAGCCACCGATATTGGGATGGCCCACCTAGATGTGTCAGGGGGTGAGTTGGAGTCGCCCTCCACTAAACCTGTAGTGGGAAGGATCGGCAGGCTGTGCATTCTCTGAGATGTGAGGATCGCTTCTTCAGAACTTTTGCCTAAAGTATCGTATAATATGGTACTGTATAGCCGCGCTTAGAAAAAATGAAATAGTGAGAGTAGAAATAAACAAAGTGAAAAATAAAGTGAAAAATAAGAGCTGCAGCCCCCCCTATTGGGACCCTCAAAGGAGAGTCCTATCAGTGGATAAAGTAGATAAATGGGGTATGGCGCTGCTCACTAATAGGGATGAGCTTCGTGTTCGAGTCGAACATACGTTCGACTCGAACATCGGCTGTTCGATCGTTCGACGAAGATCGGACGATTTGGGCCGTTCGCGCCAAATTCGAGTGACGCGAACGGCCCACAATGCACTACGCCATCGCAGTGTCATCCAGGCGCTGTGATTGGCCAAGCATGCACTGTGACCCCGCATGCTTGGCCAATCACAGTGCCGGCAGCGAGGAGAGCAATGATTGGCCACAGGCAGGATGCCTGTGGCCAATTATTGCTGAGGGTGTTTAGTACACGCCCCACACTATAAAAGGCCGCCAGCACGGCGGCCTAGTGTAGTGTGTTCCGGAGCAGGGAAAGAGAAGCATAGGCAGGGACAGTGACATTTATTTTTTTCTTGCTTAACCTGGATTCCTTTAGTTTAGGGAAAGAGAAGGATAGGTAGGGAGAGTGTCAGTGTGTTTTACTGTGCAAATCCTTGTTTCTAGGGACAGGGAAGGACAGTGAGGGAATTCTCCTTGTGCTATAGTGTGCTTTAAAAAAACATTTTTTCTAGGGACAGAAAACTATAGGTAGGGAGAGTGTCAGTGTGTTTTACTGTGCGAATCCTTGTTTCTAGGGACAGGGAAGGACAGTGAGGGAATTCTCCTTGTGCTATAGTGTGCTTTAAAAAAACATTTTTTCTAGGGACAGAAAACTATAGGTAGGGAGAGTGTCAGTGTGTTTTACTGTGCGAATCCTTGTTTCTAGGGACAGGGAAGGACAGTGAGGGAATTCTCCTTGTGCTATAGTGTGCTTTAAAAAAACATTTTTTCTAGGGACAGAAAACTATAGGTAGGAAGAGTGTCAGTTTCTTTCACTGTGATAATCCTTGTTTCTAGGGACAAAGAAGGAAAGTGAGGGAAATTCTCCTTGTGCTATAGTGTGCTTTAAAAAAACATTTTTTCTAGGGACAGAAAACTATAGGTAGGGAGAGTGTCAGTGTGTTTTACTGTGCGAATCCTTGTTTCTAGGGACAGGGAAGGACAGTGAGGGAATTCTCCTTGTGCTATAGTGTGCTTTAAAAAAACATTTTTTCTAGGGACAGAAAACTATAGGTAGGGAGAGTGTCAGTGTGTTTTACTGTGCGAATCCTTGTTTCTAGGGACAGGGAAGGACAGTGAGGGAATTCTCCTTGTGCTATAGTGTGCTTTAAAAAAACATTTTTTCTAGGGACAGAAAACTATAGGTAGGAAGAGTGTCAGTTTCTTTCACTGTGATAATCCTTGTTTCTAGGGACAAAGAAGGAAAGTGAGGGAAATTCTCCTTGTGCTATAGTGTGCTTTAAAAAAACATTTTTTCTAGGGACAGAAAACTATAGGTAGGGAGAGTGTCAGTGTCTTTTACTGTGCGAATCCTTGTTTCTAGGGACAGGGAAGGACAGTGAGGGAATTCTCCTTGTGCTATAGTGTGCTTTAAAAAAACATTTTTTCTAGGGACAGAAAACTATAGGAAGGAAGAGTGTCAGTTTCTTTCACTGTGATAATCCTTGTTTCTAGGGACAAAGAAGGAAAGTGAGGGAAATTCTCCTTGTGCTATAGTGTGCTTTAAAAAAACATTTTTTCTAGGGACAGAAAACTATAGGTAGGGAGAGTGTCAGTGTGTTTTACTGTGCGAATCCTTGTTTCTAGGGACAGGGAAGGACAGTGAGGGAATTCTCCTTGTGCTATAGTGTGCTTTAAAAAAACATTTTTTCTAGGGACAGAAAACTATAGGTAGGAAGAGTGTCAGTTTCTTTCACTGTGATAATCCTTGTTTCTAGGGACAGGGAAGGAAAGTGAGGGAAATTCTCCTTGTGCTATAGTGTGCTTTAAAAAAACATTTTTTCTAGGGACAGAAAACTATAGGTAGGAAGAGTGTCAGTTTCTTTCACTGTGATAATCCTTGTTTCTAGGGACAGGGAAGGACAGTGAGGAAAATTCTCCTTGTGCTATAGTGTGCTTTAAAAAAACATTTTTTCTAGGGACAGAAAACTATAGGTAGGAAGAGTGTCAGTTTCTTTCACTGTGATAATCCTTGTTTCTAGGGACAGGGAAGGACAGTGAGGGAAATTCTCCTTGTGCTATAGTGTGCTAAAGCATTCCTCATCAACCATCTTTGAAATCCTTGTTTTTTTGGACAGTCAGGGAAATTGTCGTTGTGCTATTCTGTGCAAAAGCAATCATCCTCAACCATATTTAGAAATCCTTAAGTAAAGGGACAGAGAAGGACACCTGAAGGTAGCCCTTATTGCTTTTTTCCCATCTCCCTGCAGGCCATCTATTAGAATGTCTGGAAGGCAAACAAGGAGAGGCAGACAGTCAGGAGGCAATAAAAGAGGGCAGGCAGGCTCTGTGTCTGGGGGCAACAGTGCTGGTCGTGGACGCGGTGCATTGTCATCAGCACATGGCCATGGGACACGCTTGTCCTTCTTTTCGGCAGCTGGACATGTTGAGCCACATCATGCCGAAGACTTGGTAGAGTGGATGACCAAGCCCTCCTCCTCCTCCTCATCCTCTCTCACCCAGGCTCAGGGTACTGGAAAAGCAGCTGCCAAAGCGTCCTCTTCCCTGGTATCAATGTCAGACTCATCATCAGTCACTCCTTCCCTAGACCCACCATGTCCTCCTCCTGAGGAGTCCCCCGAACTGTTTGAGCACAGTGTTGGGTACATGCTCCAGGAGGATGCCCAGCGTTTCGAAGGGTCTGATGATGAAACCCAGCTACAGGAAGGCAGTAGCGTGAGAGCAGACAGAGGGGATGCTCAAGAAGGACACCAATCTGGCAGTCATGTTCCAGCAGCTGCAGCATACTGCCAGATTGGCTCCAGTGATGAGGAGGGAGGGGATGATGAGGTCACTGACTCCACGTGGGTGCCTAATAGGAGAGAGGAGGAGGAGGAGGATGAGGAGGAGGCACATCTCCAACGAGGCAGGATGCCCTTTGGTGGCCAGCGTAAGGGCAGTACACCGACGGAATCACACCGCAGAGCTCCGCCTGTGCAGGGCGCTGCCTCTGCCCGTCATTCAAAAAGTTCTTTGGTGTGGGCCTTTTTTGAGGCTAGTGCATCAGATCGCACAGCTGCTGTTTGCAATATATGTCTCAAGCGTATATCGCGTGGCCAAAACATCAGCCGCTTGGGTACCACATGCCTGACCAGACATATGTTGACCTGCCATGCAGCTCGTTGGCAAGCCTACCTCAAAGACCCACACCAAAGAACAAAGCGGACCTCTCCTTGCACCGCATCAGCTGGGATCTCCAACCCCACTATAACTTCAGTCCTCTCTGAAACATGCACTGAGAGGAATGAAGGTGTAGAATTAGGTGTGTCACAGCCAAGTACTTGCGGCCACTCTGCTAGCAGTACACCGACGTCCGATTCTAGCAGGCAAATTTCCCTGCCCCAGCTGCTGGACCGTCGAAAGAAGTTCACTCCCAGCCATCCACATGCCCAGCGGTTGAATGCTAGCTTGGCTAAATTGCTAGCGCTTCAACTGCTGCCTTTTCAGTTGGTAGACTCGGCCCCCTTCCGTGAGTTTGTGCAATGTGCGGTTCCTCAGTGGCAGGTTCCCAAACGCCACTTTTTCTCACGGAAGGCTATTCCGGCTCTCTACCGGCATGTGGAAGGCAATGTCTTGGCCTCGCTGGACAGGGCGGTCAGCGGTAAGGTTCATATTACCGCTGACTCATGGTCCAGCAGGCATGGACAGGGACGTTACCTTTCTTTCACTGCCCATTGGGTCACTCTTTTGGCAGCTGGGAAGGATGCAGGACAAGGTGCAGTAGTGTTGGAGGTTGTTCCACCGCCACGCCTCCAAAATGCTACTACTGGTTGTGACACACCTCTCTCCTCCACCCCCTCCTCTTCTTCTTCCTCCATGGCCTCTTCCTGTGGTTTGTCCTCGGAACCAGCGGTGCTCCGTAGGCGTTCAAGGGGCTACGCAAGTACGCAGGCAAAAAGATGCCATGCCGTGCTTGCGCTGGTGTGTTTGGGGGACAGAAGCCACACTGGGGCAGAGGTCCTGTCTGCTCTGCAGGGCCAGGTCGAGAGGTGGTTGACGCCACGCCAGCTTAAGCCAGGAATGGTGGTTTGCGACAATGGCACCAACCTCCTCTCCGCCCTCCGACAGGGACAACTGACCCATGTGCCCTGTGTGGCTCACGTCCTTAACCTGGTGGTGCAGCGGTTCTTGGGCAGGTACCCAGGCTTACAGGATGTCCTGAGGCAGGCCAGGAAAGTCTGTGTGCATTTCCGCAGATCTTATAATGCCAGTGCTCGCCTGGCTGAGCTGCAAAAGGAGTTGAACCTGCCCAAGAACCGCCTTATATGTGACATGCCCACCAGGTGGAACTCAACGTTGGCCATGCTGCAGCGGCTGCACACGCAGCAGAGGGCCATCAATGAGTACCTGTGCGACTACGGCACCAGGACAGGGTCAGGGGAGCTTGGTTTTTTTTCTCCACGCCAGTGGGGCATGATCAGGGATGCATGCACTGTCCTGGCACCATTTGAGGAGGCTACGAGGATGGTGAGCAGTGACAGTGCATGCATCAGTGACACTGTACCTCTTGTCCACCTGTTGGAGCACACGCTGCGTGGAATAATGGACAGGGCACTTGAGGCAGAACAGAGGCAGGAAGAGGAGGACTTCCTTGCCTCTCAAGGCCCCCTTTACCCAGACAGTGTTCCTTCTGTCCCACCCATCGCACAGGAAGAGGAGGAGGAGGAGGAGGAGGAGGATTGTGTCAGCATGGAGGTGGAGGCTGGCACTCAGCATCATCAGCAGCAGTCTTTTAGGGATGATTTACAGTCCCAAGAAACCAGTGGACTTGTACGTGGCTGGGAGGAGGTGGCTGCGGATCATGTCGTCCTTAGTGACCCAGAGGACTCCGGAGCGAATGCCTCAGCAAACCTACGCTGCATGGCCTCCCTGATCCTGCAAAGTCTGCGGAAGGATCCTCGTATTCTTCGGATCAAGGAGAGGGACCATTACTGGCTGGCCACTCTCCTTGATCCACGGTACAAGGGTAAGGTTGCGGACCTTATGTTACCGTCGCAGAGGGAGCAGAGGATGAGACAACTCCGGGAGGCCTTGCAGAAAGGTCTGTGCAACGCGTTCCCAGAGACTGGGAGGTTACAAACTCCTGGTCCTGGACAACGAGTTGCTGAGGCTTCGGCCAGTCAAAGAAGGAGCGGTGGGGAAGGTGGCCGTCTGACCGATGCGTTCAGACAATTCTTTAGTCCGCAGCCCCAAAGTATGATCGGTTCCAGCAACCATCGCCAGCGTCTGATAAACATGGTGCAGGAATATCTAGGGGCAAGGTCAGACTTGGACACCTTCCCCACCGAAAATCCTCTGGCTTACTGGGTCTTGAGGATGGATCACTGGCCAGAGCTTGCACAGTATGCAATTGAGCTACTGGCCTGTCCTGCATCCAGCGTTCTTTCGGAACGCACATTCAGTGCTGCTGGAGGATTTGTCACGGATCACAGGGTGCGCCTGTCCACCGACTCGGTTGATCGACTGACTTTCATCAAGATGAACCAGTCTTGGATCACCACCAGCTACCACACACCTGATGCTGATATAACAGACTAATTGATTTTAACATGTCACATCCCTTCAAGACTGATGCTGATGCTGAGTGCCTGTGCTGTTATGTTGACTGGCTATCCTCCTCCTCCGAGTCCTCAATGATACGATTGATGATGATAGCTTGGAAGATCATTTTTGTTTATGGGTGCCGCCACCAGTGGCTAAGGCCCAATTTTTCAGCCCCTGTTTTACAGGGGCGTGTAATTACAATTTTTTTAGCAATAATTTGCCATAGGGCTCATTGCTGTGCTCCAAGTACAGTATCTGTGAGGGGTTGGAGTGTTGTGCCACCAGTGCCTAAGGCCCAATTTTTGAGCCCCTGTTTAACAGGGGCGTGTCATTACAATTTTTGAAGCAATACTTTGCAACAGGGCTCATTGCTGTGCTCCAAGTACAGTATCTGTGAGGGGTTGTAGTGTTGTGCCACCAGTGCCTAAGGTCCAATTTTTCAGCCCCTGTTCAACAGGGGCATGTAATTACAATTCTTGATCTAATAATTCACAGCAGGGCCCATTGCTGCACCCACCAAGAGTAACTCTGAGGGCTTACAGTGTTGTGGCAACGCCACCACCACCACCACCACGAAAGGCCCAATTTTTCAGCCCCTGTTCAAAAGGGGCATGTAATTACAATTCTTGATCTAATAATTCACAGCAGGGCCCATTCCTGCACCCACCAAGAGTAACTCTGAGGGCTTACAGTGTTGAGGCAACACCACCACCACCACCACCACCACCACCACGAAAGGCCCAATTTTTCAGCCCCTGTTCAACAGGGGCATGCAATTACAATTCTTGATCTAATAATTCACAGCAGGGCCCATTGCTGCACCCACCAAGAGTAACTGTCAGGGCTTACAGTGTTGTGGCACCAGCACCACCATCAAAGGCCAAATTTTTACTACCACTGTTCAACAATTATATGTAATTAAAATTCCTGATATAATAGTTGACAGCAGGGCGTTCCAGCACCAACCAAGAGTAACTGTGAGTGCTTACAGTGTTGTGCCAACACCAACAACTAAGGGGCCTATTTCTGCAGAGTATATACGGCAGGTCCCTACTTTCAAACATCCAACTTACAAACGACTCCTACTTGCAAACGCAAGAAGACAACAGGAAGTGAGAGGAAATCTACCACTAGGAAGGAAAATTCTCTCCTGTAAGAATAAATATGGGAGAAAGGTGTCTCCTCTGTACTGATGCTTTATCAGCAATCCTTGTTTCAAGAAAAACACCACATTTCAAAAACAGTTGTCATTGGGACGGAAAGTGAGGTGAAATGTTCTGAACAGGGGCACAGACAGCAAAACAAATGTTACAGGGGTGATAACCCTTACCTATGTTTTCCAAAAAGTTTAAAAATAGATTTTTGGGCTGGAGCTACACTTCAACAATGTACCTGTTCAAAATTACAAACAGATTCTACATAAGAACAAACCTACAGTCCCTGTCTTGTATGCACCGCCTGTATACGGCTGTTCAGAGTATATAGGGCCTTTTTTATTTTATGTGCGGGGTTCCCCTTAATATCCATACAAGACCCAAAGGGGCTGGTAATGGGCTGGGGTAGGGGGGGGGGTCATGGGGTAGCTATGCCATTTTTCTTAAAGATTTTCATCCATATTACCGGGACCAGACATTACATTAAAGCCACAAGCAGTTTTAAATGGCTTTTTTTTCCTTTAGAAGTGTCATTTTGTGCAGGGACAGTTCTAAACACGGGAAACACGTGGCACTTCACAGGCATACTTTAGACACCCCCCAGGTACGATATTTAAAGGAATATTTGACTTTTTTTTTTTCACTTTATGCATCATTAAAATGACTGCTCCCGAAAAACGACCGTTTTTAAAACTTCTTTTTGCATTGATACATGTCCCCTGGTGCACAACCCGGGTTCCCAAACCCTTTTTAGGACAATAACACGCATAATAGTTGTTATAATTAGCACTTTAGAATTCGAACGTTCGCATCCATTGTATTTAATAGGGTTCTAATGTTCGTACGAACTTTCGGTCCGTTCGCGGGTTCTGGTGCGAACCGAACCCGGGGGTGTTCGGCTCATCACTACTCACTAATCCTATATAGGACTAGCAATATGTAAAGGTTCCAAAGTAATATGGTATGACGGGATGTCAGACCATATACAATCGTGCCACCCCTAGAAAATAGTAATAGGAGTGTGTCCCAGCTGAGTATGGGGTAACCAAAAAATAATAAAAAATGATCAAGACCGTGAATAGTGTGCGGTGTCAGTAGCCACCAGATTAGTAGCCAAAAATCTCATCTAGTGCATCACATAGCTTGTATCATCTAGTGCATCACAATAAATATGTAACTTCATAAGTCTACAAAGTGACAGGCTATAAAGTGACAGTACAATGTGCAGTGCCTCCAGACAGAAACACTATGTGTAAAAAAGCAAGCGGTTTAGTCACTTAGATTGCTTTTTTACACATAGTGTTTCTGTCTGGAGGCACTGCACATTGTACTGTCACTTTATAGCCTGTCACTTTGTAGACTTATGAATAGGGTTGAGCGAACCCGAACTGTAAAGTTCGGGTCCGTACCGAACTTTAGCTTTTTCCCGAACCCGGACTTTGCGCGAAAGTCCGGGTTCGGGTTCGGCAATCTAATGGCGCAGTTAGAAATGCTTCAGGGGCCAGCCAATCACCTTTTGATTAGCTGGTGTGCCCTTAGAAGCCATCATAGCCATGCCTACTAATGGCATGGCTGTGATTGGTCAGTGCAACATGTGACCCAGCTTCTATATAAGCTAGAGGCACACAGCACACACGTCACTCTGCTTCAGAATAGATAGGGAGAGGATCTTGTCTGCTGCTGCTGCTTTTAGGGAGAGATTGAAAAATACAAGAGTTAGTCCTGATTCTGGAATCTGAGGGAAAAGATAGAGAGACAGTGTAGTGTAGGGCCAGGTTCCTGTTGGTGCTTTCAGGGAGAGAGATATATTATATAGGAATAGGAGTCCAGATTCAGAGATATAACTCAGCGATCTGCATAGGTTTACCTGTTTGTGTTGCAGTGCAGTCTTTTTACACTGCCATGAGCCCAGTGTCAGAGAAAATCTACCTTTTTTGAATAGCATTTTCTGCAGTTCTGTAGCTGTGCGATTCAGCGGTTACGTACTGTGGGTGTGTTGTGGTCTTCCAAAAAACGCCATTTAGGGCCACAAAAAATATTTTGCAGTGTGGTATACATATGTGGAGGTGTGTGAAATAAACAATTTCTATATAGTTTTCTTCTACTGTGCTATACTAAAAAAACAACATGGTTGAGCAGTATGTGTCCACAGGCCTACACGTACTGGATGACGGGTCTGCCCCCTTTAACTTCTGGGTCTCCAAATTGGGCACATGGCCTGAGCTTGCCCTTTATGCCTTGGAGGTGCTGGCCTGCCCTGCAGCCATTGTATTATCTGAACGTGTATTTAGCACGGCAGGGGGCGTTATCACAGACAAGCGCAGCCGCCTGTCCAGAGCCAATGTGGACAAGCTCACGTTCATTAAAATGAACCAGGCATGGATCCCACAGGACTTGTCCGTACCTTCTGCAGAATAGACATGTATACTGGTGTTGTGACAAAAACTGTCCGGCCATCGGATTGTGTCCGGCCCACACTGCGAAGGCGCAGTACTTGCGCAGTACAGAGGACAAGGAGATTCACAAAATCTCCGAAGATGAACGGCGCCTGCGCAGTGAGTGCAGGTTCAAGCCCCACCATCCAAGTGGACATACGGTTTCACATAGTAACAGGGCCCCTCACGGGCTCGGTTCGATCGCCACGCTTCGGGCACAGCCTCACTTGGCTCGGCTTGAACCACGGATGGTGTGGCCTTCACCTGAACTCACCACGCAGGCGCCGTTCATCTTGGGAGATTTTCGAAATCCCCTTGTCCTACATACTGAGCAAGCGCAGTACAGGGTGGACACTATTTGACAGGGGACAGAATTCGACACATCACCGGCCTTACCCAGCCATTGTTGTATTTTTGAACCAGTGTTGGCTACCTCGTCCTCCTCCACCGCCGCTTCCACCTACACAGCCACATCCACCGCCACCTCAACCTCCTACTCCATATGGACCTCGTCCTCCTAGGTCAAGATTATAATTTTTATTTTATTTTTTTGTAGCGCACAGATCCTTTCCCCCTTACCTGCCTTTATGTTGTTGGCTCCTCGCAGGAGGGAGAAAGGCACACCGCACTACCAGCCCGTACCCTCCTATATAAAGAGGTTGAGCGGTGTACTTGACGGGCCGTGTCCACAGCCGGAGTCAAAACTCCTCCAGAGGATGATTCTCACCTCTACTGTAGGTAGAGGCAAGTCCTTTAATTCCCAGTAAAGTCAATGTCCACACCAGCTGAAATTACAACTCTTATTCTCTCATGGCAAAATAAACTCTACTTGGATAGAAAAGGTTAGAGCAAAGAAACAGGACAGCTTAAGGTGTGGAGGAGGTCCAGGCACAAACGTAGCACATTCACTTCACTGCTTAGGTTTCTCAAACAGTTTTAGGTGCACGGTCTCTGCCACAGACCTTGAGGTTGGTCTCTGCCACAGACAGGGTGTACAAGGCCCCTGCCACGGACCTGGAGAACTTTGGTCTCTGCCACAGACCAGGGTGTATAAGGCCCCTGCCACGGGCCGGGTGAATAAGGCCTCTGATACAGTCAAGATGACCTTGAGCTTCTCCTTCTACGAACCTAGCCCACATCAAGGGGAAGACATCTCTCCAGGGAGTCAACAGACCCTTCCTTCACCGTGACTCCTGCATCGGTCCATCAGAATGATCCTCCCTTCCCTGGAACATGGTCCCCTACACGAGGCGGCACCCTAAGACTCCTCGACCCTTAGCGGACTCCAGACGAAGGCTCTGGACTCCAGGCTTTACTCCCGCACCTAGGCCTCCATACCCAGGGCAGCAGGAACTCCAGGATAGTACCTCACCCCGGGCTAAAGGTACCCGAGATTGAACAGGAACACATGCACCCAGGCCGAAAGCACCTGGGTGTGGACCCCACTGGACATCAGCCCCCAGGCCAAAGGTCTGCCCCTTTTATATGCTCTCCCGGCATGCACAGCAGGTTCCCCGCCCCGCTGTACTACTGCCAAGAGGGGACACAAAAGGCACAGCACTGTATCGGCGGTTCAACCCTAGCCTACCATGGCAGCGCCACCTGTAGGCCGCAGGGAACTGCACACCAATACTGTCCCCCGGGGACAAAATGGTCCATGAATCCTACAGAATTAGGGTGTTTGAACATATTTACCACTCAAACACTTCCCTTAAATTTAGCACCCCGCTACATTTTTATTTCAAAGTGTTTTATTTTCCCACTAGCTTATCCATTAAATTGAATAATTTATTCCAGAAAGGCCGTATTCTGGGGCATTCCCACCATATGTGTGGCATCGTGCCGTTGAGTTTCTGAGGTTCTTAATGACTTCCCGTACCTCTTCTGCTGAAAAGGGGGCCTCCAGCATATTTTTTTATTTTTTTTATGTTATTTTAAGTTATTACCCTATCCACATTTGTTTGCAGAGCACTTGCCATGCTCTTAACAACATTTTGCTGCCATTTGCAGCCCTCTAGCCCTTTCCATTACCTTTTTAGAGCCTTTTTAGTCCTTAGAAGTCCGGGTCCCCATTGACTTCAATGGGGTTCGGGTTCGGGTTCGGGTTCGGGTTAAAGTTCTGTCCCAAACCCGAACTTTTTTCCCAAGTTCGGCCGAACCTGTCGAACCCGAACATCCAGGTGTCCGCTCAACTCTACTTATGAAGCTACATATTTATTGTGATGCACTAGATGATACAAGCTATGTGATGCACTAGATGAGATTTTTGGCTACTAATCTGGTGGCTACTGACACCGCACACTATTCACGGTCTTAATCATTTTTTATTATTTTTTGGTTACCCCATACTCAGCTGGGACACACTCCTATTACTTTTTTCTAGGGGTGGCACGATTGTATATGGTCTGACATCCCGTCATACCATATTACTTTGGAACCTTTACATATTGCTGGTCCTATATAGGATTAGTGAGCAGCGCCATACCCCATTTATCTACTTTATCTAAAGTATCAAATGTTAGCCTTTTTGGTGGTCAAATTGTTCGCTTTCCTCTCTGCTCTTTGGGCTCAGGCGTTTCGGGTATAGTAGCCTCTTCCTCTGTTGCTGCAGAAGGTTGAGGAGCTTCTATGTCCTCTACAGTTGGGTAACTCGGAAAGTCTCCTTGGCTTGCCAAGGGTTGTCTCTGTGGGATGAACTCCGGAGCCTCAGGCCTGAGGGTTCCTGCATCTGCTTCTCTGGGAGAACAGGAAGTGCCAATCTCTGCCAGCGTAGACTGCCACAGCCAATCCATGCCCATTTCTTCATCCTCACTTTCTTCTGCATCCATGTTTGGTTGCAAGGATTGGGACCTGGTTACTGGAAGTGATTGCTGAGAGATGGTTTGGGTAGGCTGTTGATGTAATTGTTGAGGTATACGGACTTCTTCTGATAAAGGTAGAAGATGATTCCGGTGCTGGGCAATTTTTGCACACCCCACATCGAACTCATGGTTTGAAAACATATCCTGCCATCTCAGGAGCTGGGCTTTGACCTTTTCTTTCCACTCAGGTGATAGTGGGGTGTTTTGTGGGTAAAACTGTTCAATGGAGATTCTGTCTTTCTCTCCCCTCTCCAATTCAGATGGTGAGACTGGGGTGGCTGGATTTTCTTGTCCTAACAACATTCGGGCTCGCATTTTCAATGGCGAGGCCGTAACATTTCGGATGCTGACAGGGATCTTTCCACGACTCCGTTGCAGAGCCCTAATTGATATGACTTCTGGGATTACCTCCACTCCCGTGTCCTCTCCCTGGCGGTCAGCTTCAAGGACAACAAAGGGGCCCGGTTGTTCTCAATTGAGCTTGACTGAAGCTTGTAGACACACCACCTCTCCAGGTTGTAGTATCTTCTCACTTCTGTCCAATCGCCAAATCTTCCCCACTCCTTCAGCTGGGGCTCTCTGTTCCTCTACTAGGTGCTGATACACTTGTCTCAGCATAGGGTGTATGCCTTTGGTTGGGGTGTCAGACTTCAATACAAGAGGAGTGAGCAGCCTTCTGACAAGGTCAGTGTTCGTTCCTATTATCAGAGAACTTTTGTTGGCTCCTGATGGGCGAGGGCATACAACAGCTAAGGTGTCAAACGTTTCTGCTTGTTCGGTCACAGAGGGGTCAAAAATCAACTTGACTGGTAAGTATCCATCATATGGGAGATTTTGGGTTCCAATACCCTATATCTCCCAGTTCCTCCAATTTCTGAAGGGGTAAGTGTTTGAGGTTCCGGTCGTAAAAGTCTCTATATAGCAGGGTAACTTGCGCCCCTGTGTCCAGAAGGGCCTTTGTATAGATGCCTTCTACTTGAATTGACACGATGGGAGAAGGTCTCACAAGTTTGTCAGGGAATCTATCAGTAGTAGGGTAGATGGCTTGTCCTGTCATTTGTATTCGTGCCCCCTTCTTAATGGGCTTTTTATTTTGTTTGCATCTCTGTTGAGCCCCAGAGGGCTGGTATGCACCGACTCTCCGCAACCGGGCACTTGAGGTCGATAGGAGCAGATTGTCTGGTCGTTCAGAAACAGCAGTGAGAGCTCTCTGCGACAGTTTAGGATTCCACTGTGGTTTCCCTGGGTCTTTGCTTTTTGAGCTAACTGCTGTAGGTGGGCACCAGGTTGGCTTCTTTACCGGTGCCCTCTGAGGTTTACTGTTGGCTTCTCGGAACCAGCTGACATGTTTTAGCGGACTTGTGCAGTTGTGTCGGTAATGACCCACTCCTCCACAGTTAAAGCAGACTATTTGACTCATAGGCTTCTCTGCAGAAACAACTGTAGGGTTCGAAGTCTGCTTGGGCTCTGTGACATTCTCGTTAGCTGGAGGGGTAATCCTGGCTGCTAGCAGCATCATCATCTCCATCATTTGCGAAACCTGGGTTTTCAAGAGCTCTATCTCTGGGTCATCACTATTTGCACTAATCACTCTGACCTCGGCGACAGGTACTGTTTTCAGGTTTCTCTTTTTACTCTCCAACAGTGATTCTTCTTCTCGCACCGTCCGTATTAATTCAGGGTACTTCAGAATTCCACCGTCTCTTTGAGTTTTCAACTGGATCATAATAGGATCTAAGGGCTGAGCCCCCCATAAAACCTGTTGTGCACGGACCCTGTCAACTGACCTGGGACCTATACCTTTCTTTAGCAGTATCTGGTGCATTATCTTGTCAAGACGCCTCATGTATTCAGACAGTTTCTCCCCCTTAACTTGGTAGGTATGCTCAAACTGGTACACAAGGTCGGAGGCCTTTTCTCTTCTCCCAAACACATCTTGCAAGATATCTAAGTAGTCGTGAGCAGTACAGTCCTGTTTGCTAAGTTTCAGATTGTGAATAGCTACTGGGGCTGGCCCCCTCAAACGCTCTGTTATTCTCTGCTTTTTCTGGGCCTCAGGGATGTTCCACTCATCTAAGGCTTGCATGGCTGGCTGCAGCCATTTCTCTTCACTGAGGCCTCGTACACACGGCCGAGATTCTCGTTGAAAAAAACATGTCTTTTTTTCGACGAGATTCTTGGACAAGAAACTTGTCCCGGCCGAGTGTACACACGCTCGTTTCAAAGAACCCGCGGTTCTTTGAAAGGAGTGTACGCGGTGATGTCATTGACTACGTCGAGCATGCGCTCGTCACATTCGATACCGTCTCCGCCATCTTGGTATACCCTATGTATGCCTAGAAAGCTACCGCGCATGCGTCTAATTCATTTCGAACATGCGCGGGCTTCCGGGAGGACAGGTAAGTGTACACACACTCACTTTTCTCGTCGAGAAACATGCCGAGGAGAATCTCGACGAGAAAATAGAGAGCAGGTTCTCTATTTTCTCATTGAGGTTTCTTGTCGGTTTTCTCGACGAGAAACCCGATAGCAGCGTACACACGACCGATTTACTCGGCAAGACCTCTCTGCCAGCAAGTTTCTTGCTGGTTCTTGCCGAGAAAATCGGTCGTGTGTACGAGGCCTGACAGGAACTGGTTGTTTTCCAGAAAAGGTTCCCAGCTTTTGGTATTCAGACCTAGTGTATATTGGACTACTCTTCTGACACTTTGCCACAAACTCTTCCAAGACGGCAATGAATTCCGGCCCTATCATGGCTACAGGTGTTGGTAAGGTAGCTTCTTCCAACAAGGCTACTTGGCCTGAACTTTCTGGGCTCACATCGACAGGATCCATCTTGACACTCTCTGGGGTGTATTCTTGGAGATTTTCTAGTAGAAAAAAGGATCCCGGATGAGCCCCCACGTGTAGCGCCACCCCCGAAGGAGCCGCTTGGTGAATTTGGATTCTCTGATCTCCGCCTCAACTCCAAGAATGACTTCACCTGTTAAATAAAATTACTGCAAACACATTGAAGGACACATGCGGTAAATACTGTTATGCTGGCTGTGGATCAACACGCCTGGCAGTGATAAATAAGTTGAATATATTAGCACGGTTTAAAGCATATGGAAACTTACAACACTGTTAAAGCCTTGCTGCAAATAACTAATACATTAGAAAAGACAACCTTCAATATTTAGCAAATGCAGGTAAGGAAGAGCAGTAATCTATATATCCTTGACACAGGCGCTGAGAGGGAGGAGAGAAGACTTGTCAACTCCTCAGCTCCTTCTGGGTCACAAACACCCTTGAGAGGCAAACATGCAAAGAAAAGAATGGGTTACACAAGTACAGTAAACACAGTTCTGTAATGTTGCAGGTCCTGAGGTGAAGAATACTAGTGTCTTCGGCTAGCAAACGGTGGGGCCCTTGTAGATTTAAACAAGCTTGCATGGAGCAGTAATCCCCTAGAATATTCCGTTAGGTAGAGATTAAAAAGGGGAAACTACTAGAGATGGTAGCTTCCAAACAAGCATCCCATGACACTAAAAAGGGAGATTGGTGTCTGCATGCATTGTCAGTATGGCTTTAAGAAAGATGTTGGGTTTGCACCCTCTCACCAATCGTTGGTGCGATGACACAACAATAATCCCAGGTGCTGGTTCAGGCTCCTGATGCTCCTAGCAATGTTATAAGGCACTGGATCTCTTGCTGCTGGCCGATCTATATGACTGATAGCGAAACTCGCAAGATGACCTGGCATCGGCTGACCCGATACCCGGGTGGGTATCTCGATCCCTGAAAGGTGTGGGTTGTCTATGCTGAGCTGAGTGGTGCTAGGCTGCTGAGTAGGGTTCCTGGACTAAATAGTAGTGGACCACGTGGCTGTCTCTGCTCCTGGCTTCCCTCAGGTGTCCTCACTCCTCCGTCTCCAGGCAGTCTCTGGAAAAGCTTGGCTTTCTCCCCCTCTAATGCTGCCAGAGTCTCTCTCTCTCTCTTCAGTCTCAATGGTTTTCCTCACACCTGTCACCTTACTACACTCTCTCTCTTGCTCTCCTCAGACCGCTCTCCTTATTCTCCTCACAGACTCTTCTTCCTGGGCTTCAGGATATCCCTCCTCCTCTGTTGGGGCACACAGTCCCTGGTGTCAGCGTGTGTCTCTCTCCTCACTCTGGCCCCTCAGTTTCTTCCCCTCACACACTCCTCCTCTCCTCACTGTTAAGTGTCACTGTGTCTCAGCAAAGGACTTTTTGAGCCTTGGTATCTCCCTCTCTTTTAAGCAATCTCCTCTCCTCAGTCTGCTCTCAGCCCTCTCCCTTTCTCTCACCTCAGGCTTACCCTCTCCTCATTCTCCTCACATTTTCTGACACTCCCCGTTCACCTCAGTTTTCTGGCAGTACAAGTCAGCATCTCTCTGTCTCCATCTCGTGGCCAAAAGGAGAAATTGCATTACAAAAAATCCCTGCTACGCGAGGTGAAATATAACATCAATCAATCACCTCGCCTTTCATAATGTCACACTATGTATAGTTGCCAACATTCTCCCAAAAAAATTAGGGACACTTTTTTTTCTGTTGGCAGAGTATTATTTTAATTAGGGGTGGGGGCATTCATTTGTAGGTGTGGTCTATTAGGAGAGGGGAAAAATGGTCATGGTTTAAATATTGGGTGTGGCTTAAAGAGGGTGTGGTTACATAGAATCTGAGATGACTTACATAGTGGAGAATGTGGTAATACATAGGAAAAAAAATAAGAGAAATTGGGATGGAGGGAGAGCGAAAGAGGGATGGAGGGAGAGAGAAAGAAAGAAAGAAAGAAAGAGGGAGGGAGGGAGGGAGGGAGAGAGAGAGAGAGAGAGAGAGAGAGAGAGAAAGAAAGAAAGAAAGAAAGAAAGAAAGAAAGAAAGAAAGAAAGAAAGAAAGAAAGAAAGAAAGAAAGAAAGAAAGAAAGAAAGAAAGAAAGAAAGAAAGAAAGAAAGAGAGAAATATGGATGGAGGAAGAGAGAGAGAGAGAAAAAAAGAGAGAGAAAGAAAGAGAGAGAGAGAGAGAAAGAAAGAGAGAAAGAGAAAGAGAGAAAGAAAAAGAGAAGGAAAGAAAACGTGAAGGAAAGAAAGAAAGAGGGACGGAGGGTGAGAGAAAGAAAGAAAAAGGGATAGAGGGAGAAATAAAGAGGGATAGAGGGAGGGGGAGAGGGGGATGGATGGAGGGAAATCCTTACTATGTGGGCAGGCTGTGATGACACCTTTGGCAACAATCCGACCGTGTGCATGCTGCACCGGGTGACGGTGGAACGCTGCAGCCTTTTTATGGGGATCAGACCCCCCCCGACACAGTCCGCCCCTGCTCATGACAAAGCTTATTTTTTGGGATTCTGCCTGGGACAGGCTCAGACCTGGAGATCGGTCTGATTTGTGTGAATGTCCCAGGCAAATTGGGACTGTTGGCAACTATGGCTATGCAGCTGCTGTGTACACTATAATATTTAGCATTAGGGATGAGCTTCGAGTTCGGGTCGAACATAAGTTCGACTCGAACATCAGTTGTTCACTCGTTCGACAAAGATCGAACTTTATGGGCCGTTCACACCAAATTCGAGTTGCGCGTCACGGCCCATAATGCACTGCGTCATCGCAGTGCATTGCTGGCTGATGATTGGCCAAGCATGCACTATGACCTGCATACTTTGGCCAATCACAGCGCCGTCAGCACAGAGAGCCATAATTGGCCAAAGGCATGGCTCAGGGGAGTAGGTACACGCCCCACACTATATAAGGCCGCCTGCGTGTCGGCCTTGTGTAGTGTGTACCGGCGGCGTACTTAGAGACAGAAAGAGAGAAAGAGAGAGAGAGATTGTTGTTTTATTTCAGTTAGCAATAGCTAGGTTGAGCAGGCAGTTGATTAAGCTAGTTAGATCCAGTATATTTAGTATATATATATATGCATTGCACGCTTTGTATATATATATATTATATATATATATATATATATATATATATATATTGTGAGGGGGTTAACTCGGTAGCGGGTGTGTGTGACCCCCTGGTTGGGCTCCCCACACAAAAACAGGGCCAGCAGACGGAGGTTGTGGTTTTCAAAATCAAAAGGTGCGGTTTATTTCTCTATGTACAGTGACAAAAACACAGCAAAGCCAAAAAGAAACAAACAAAATAAATCCTGGTCAGTTTGACCTCTGACTAAACATGCAGGTTTCCTAAACTAACAACTGGGATCAGCCTGGTGCTGTCCTAGTCCCTAAGTCCCTGGTTTAGTAAAAGTCCAAACAAATAGCCACACAGGCTTTGCCTCACCGCACAGGGGTTCACTCTCCCTAGACAGTCCACACAGGTCTGGTTCCAGGCATGAGCTAACATCTAATGAAGCTGGGAGTTTTTATAGAGGCCTTAAACGAACTGACAGGCTTCAGCTGGTCTCATCAACTCCCTGCCTCACGACGCCCAGCACTCTCCCTAGAGGTATGAGTCATTCATGAGCCCACTAGCCTCAGCTGGGCTTCATCAACTCCCTAGTTGTATAAGTCGGCATAAAGCCTGAATCTGGGAGAAATATATCTACCCCCCTGGATGCAACCAGGTGACTTTACCTTCCTGCTGTCACATACCCCCCCCTCTTGTTTTAACCTTGGGGTTGGAACACCAGCAATCAGGCATTCATGTACTCGAGACAAAGCATCCACATTCCCCATTTGAACGCCAGGGCGATGCTTTACTGTGAAGTTGAATTCCTGTAGGGCCAGGAACCACCTATTCACTCTTCTATTTGTCTCCTTGTTTTGAGCCATCCACTTTAACGGAGCGTGATCCGTAACCATGTCAAAGTGCCTACCTAGCAGATAGTACCGAAGGGAATCTAGAGCCCACTTCACCGCTAAACACTCCTTTTCAACCGTGGCGTAATTTACCTCATGGGACTTCAACTTCCTGCTGAGGTAAATGACTGGGTGCTCTTCCCCGTTCCAGACCTGGGACAATACTGCTCCTAACCCCACATCTGACGCATCACTTTGTACGACAAAGTCTTTAGAGAAGTCGGGTGAGTACAACACTGGCTGGCTACATAAGGCTTGTTTCAAGAATTGGAATGCTGCCTCAGCCTCGGGGGTCCATTTAATCATGACCGACCCTTTCCCTTTCGTCAGGTTGGTTAGGGGCACAGCCTTAGAAGCAAAGTGGGGAATGAAGCGCCGATAATAACCCGCGATTCCCAGAAAGGCTCGTACCTGCTTCTTGCTGTTGGGACGTGGCCAACTCTGGATGGCCTCGACTTTGTTGAGTTGGGGTTTTATTACTCCCCTGCCAATGGTGTACCCAAGATATTTGGCCTCCTCCTGCCCAATGGTACACTTCTTGGGGTTAGCCGTAAACCCCGCTTCCCGAACAGAGTCCAGGACTGCTTGCACTTTTGGCAGATGTGAGGCCCAATCTGTGCTATGGACAATTACGTCATCCAGGTAAGCCGCAGCATACTTCCGATGGGGCCTCAGCATCTGGTCCATTTTCCGCTGGAATGTGGCCGGCGCATTCTGTAACCCGAACGGCATTCTCTTATATTGGAACGCCCCGTCTGGGGTTACAAATGCGGTTTTCTCTTTGGCCGACTTGGCCAGGGGAATTTGCCAATACCCTTTTGTGAGGTCAAGAGTCGTCATGTATCGGGCTGTTCCCAGCCGGTCGATCAACTCATCTATACGTGGCATGGGGTAGGTGTCAAATTTTGTAACTTTGTTCAACTGACGAAAATCGTTACAAAATCGCCAGCTCCCATCCGGTTTAGGCACCAACACAATGGGACTAGACCAATCACTTTGGGACTCCTCTATCACCCCTAAGTTCAGCATTTTCTGTACTTCCTCCCGTATTGCCTCCCGTCGGGCCTCTGGGATCCGATAGGGTTTTAACTTCACCCTTTCACCGGGCGGGGTAATAATATCATGCTCTACCCCAGATGTTTGTCCCGGCAGCTCAGAGAACACCTCCTTGTTGCGAAGCACAAACTCCTTAACCTCCTGTTGTTGGGGTTGTGACAAGGTGGCTGCTATTCCAACCTCCGGAATCACGCAACCAGTTTGAGCTGGTGACCAAGTTTCTGCGACTAGGGACTCTCTATCCCTCCAGGCTTTCAACAGATTAACGTGATATATCTGTTCGGGCTTTCGCCTTCCTGGTTGTCTGACCTTGTAATTCACTTCGCTCACTTTTTCCATTATCTCGTAGGGGCCTTGCCATTTGGCAAGGAATTTACTTTCAACCGTAGGGACAAGTACCAATATCCTATCCCCCGGGGAAAAGGTACGGGTCTTTGCTCCACGGTTGTACACTCTCTGCTGTGCCAACTGCGCTTGGGCCAAATGTTCCTTCACGATGGGCATTACCTGTGCAATTCGATCTTGCATCAGGGCGACATGCTCAATCACACTCCTGTGGGGAGAACTCTCACTTTCCCAAGTTTCCTTGGCAATATCCAACAGCCCTCTTGGGTGTCTCCCATACAGTAACTCAAAGGGGGAGAATCCCGTAGAGGATTGGGGCACCTCCCTAATAGCAAACATCAAATAAGGAAGTAGACAGTCCCAATCCTTTCCATCTCTATCCACCACTTTCTTCAACATTTGTTTTAGGGTTTTGTTGAATCTTTCAACTAGCCCATCGGTTTGGGGGTGATACACAGATGTACGCAATTGCGTCACTTTGAACAATTTACACAGCTCTTTCATAACCCGGGACATAAAGGGTGTACCTTGGTCCGTAAGCAGTTCTTTACAAATACCCACCCGGCTAAAAACAAGAGATAGCTCTTTGGCTATGGTTTTGGCCGAGGTATTTCTGAGAGGGATCGCTTCTGGATAACGGGTGGCATAGTCCATTATAACCAATATGTACTGGTGCCCCCTAGCGGACTTGATTATAGGACCTACCAAATCCATTGCGATTCTCTCAAACGGGACCTCAATGATGGGTAGAGGGACCAGCGGGCTACGGAAATGTGGCATCGGGGCCGACCTCTGACACACAGGGCAGGAGGAACAATAATTTTCTATGTCCTTCATCACCCCAGGCCAATAGAATCTCTGTAATACCCTCTCTCGGGTTTTCTCTGTCCCCAGATGACCTCCAAGAATGTGCCCATGGGCCAACTCCAACACCAACTTCCTGTAAGGTTTGGGCACCACCAGCTGCTCAACGGTTTCTTCTGCCCTTTTTGCCACCCGATACAGTAGGTCCTTCTCTACGCTGAAGTATGGGTAAGTGCAGGTATTATCTGGGTTCACTAACTCGCCATCTATTTCCACTACGTTTTCCCGTGCCTTTATTAGGGCGGGGTCTTTTAACTGTTCTGTGGCAAAATTTTCCCTGTGAACCTCCAGATCAGAAAACTCCACAGACGGTAGGTTTTCGTCTGAGGAGGTGGGCTCCTCTCCAGTTTCTTGAGTCTCCCCTGCCAATACTGACAAGGGAAATTCTGGAGAGTCCTCACCACTCTCAGAGGAGTTCTGGCTATCACATTCCTGGTACATAGGGGCACCAGTGGGGGGCTCAGGATCATCCCACAGTTCCCAGAACTTCGGAAAATCCCTTCCCACAATGGCATCATGCGGTAATTGAGATACTAACCCCACTGGATGAGAGAGGGTACCTTTGGGGGTCTCGAAACACACTGTAGTCACTGGATACTCTCGGGTGTCCCCATGCACACAAATAACAGCTACCTTGCTATTCCCAGAGACCTCTGTTTTAACTAATTCAGCCTTTATCAGGGTCACAAGGCTACCTGAATCCAGTAATACCACAACATTTCTACCATTAATACACATTTTGCATAAATGTTTCTCAGTTCCCCGAATGGCAGTGCATGCGACTGTCGCACACAGCGACTGACGTCTGTCCATCAGAAAGTCACATTGCATGGGTTCCTCCACAACCGGGCAATTTGCTGCAATATGTCCCGCTTGCCGGCAGCGGTAGCAAACGATCCTTCTTGCGGCCTCTTGAGCCGCTGATTTCCCAGGCTGTTCTCGCCAAACTTGGGGTAGAGCTCCCACCCTCTCACTCTCTCCACCCTCACCCCTTGGAATCCTCTTATCCGCCCCTGGGGATGGTCTGGTCTTAGGGTGGAAAGTCCGAGAGTCTCTGGAAGAGGCCGTCAGGTTCTCTGTAGCCAAGTATTTCTCTACACGATCCACAAGACCACCGGCCGTCTCTGGGTCTCCATGGCTTACCCACTTTTGGATGGCAGTAGGAAGAGCTCTCAAAAACCGATCCATTACAACACGTTCCACAATCTCTGGTGCGGACAAAGTCTCTGGCTGTAGCCACTTCCTGCTCAGGTGAATGAGATCATACATTTGAGACCTGGGGGGTTTTCCAAGCTGGAAAGTCCAGTTATGCACACGCTGAGCCCGGACAGCCAGGGTGACACCCAGCCTTGCCAATATTTCAGCTTTTAGCATCACATAGTCTTTTGCTTGGTCAGGCTCTAGGTCATAGTAAGCCTTCTGCGATTCACCAGTTAACAGAGGAGCCACCAGTCCAGCCCACTGCTCCTCAGGCCACTTTTCTCTTTCAGCAGTCCTTTCAAATGTGGTCAAAAATACCTCTGGATCATCCTCTCCAGTCATTTTTGTCAATAAACGACTCACCCCAAAGGACGCGGTATTAGTGGGACGGCTTTCCTCACTGGTCTGCGGACGTTGCTGCATTACTGCTTCCATTTGTTGTAGTCTCTGCTCTTGCTTCTGTAACAGGTCTATGAAGCGGGCCTCAGATTGCTGCTGGGCTTGTTGATGAGCTTGCTGCTGGGCTGCAAGGCTCCTTTGCAAACCTGCATTTGTCTGCTGTTGATTGGCATTTGCTAGAGCCAGCTGTTTCAGTATCTCCTCCATGCTGGCTTAAAAAAAACTGCCACTGGTTCTCCACCAACTGTGAGGGGGTTAACTCGGTAGCGGGTGTGTGTGACCCCCTGGTTGGGCTCCCCACACAAAAACAGGGCCAGCAGACGGAGGTTGTGGTTTTCAAAATCAAAAGGTGCGGTTTATTTCTCTATGTACAGTGACAAAAACACAGCAAAGCCAAAAAGAAACAAACAAAATAAATCCTGGTCAGTTTGACCTCTGACTAAACATGCAGGTTTCCTAAACTAACAACTGGGATCAGCCTGGTGCTGTCCTAGTCCCTAAGTCCCTGGTTTAGTAAAAGTCCAAACAAATAGCCACACAGGCTTTGCCTCACCGCACAGGGGTTCACTCTCCCTAGACAGTCCACACAGGTCTGGTTCCAGGCATGAGCTAACATCTAATGAAGCTGGGAGTTTTTATAGAGGCCTTAAACGAACTGACAGGCTTCAGCTGGTCTCATCAACTCCCTGCCTCACGACGCCCAGCACTCTCCCTAGAGGTATGAGTCATTCATGAGCCCACTAGCCTCAGCTGGGCTTCATCAACTCCCTAGTTGTATAAGTCGGCATAAAGCCTGAATCTGGGAGAAATATATCTACCCCCCTGGATGCAACCAGGTGACTTTACCTTCCTGCTGTCACAATATATATATATACTGTATACAGTTTAGCTAGATCTCACTGCAGAGCATTCCTTTTATTCTCGCTGCAGTATATTAAGTCAGTGTACTATATACTGGGCACAGTGTGCAGGTAAAGCTGAATGCGGACCATTCATGTTCTCTTCCTAATAATACAGGCAGGCAGTTCATTGAGCTAAGCTGCAGTATTTTAAGTCAGTGTACTGTATACTGGGCACAGTGTGCAGGTAAAGCTGACTGCAGACCATTCCTGTTCTCTTCCTAATAATACAGGCAGGCAGTTGATTCAGCTAAGCTGCAGTATATTAAGTCAGTGTACTGTATACTGGGCACAGTGTGCAGCTAAAGCTCACTGCAGACCATTCCTGTTGTTCTCTTGCTAATATACTACAGGAAGGCAGTTGATTCAGTTAGCTGCAGTATAATCAGTATGTATATACATCCCAGCTTTGTGCAGCTACATCTCACTGCAGGCCATTCCTTGTGTATCTATTCCAATACATCAAATACAGTATGTCTGTAAGGCCAACAAGGAGAGGCAGACACTCACAGACCAATAAAAGAGGGCAAGCAGGCTCTGTGTCTAGAGGCAACAGTGCTGGTCGTGGACACAGTACATCCTCATCAGCACGTGGCCGTGGGGCATGCTTGTCCTTTTTTTCGGCAGCTGGCCGTGTTGAGCCGCAAGATGCAGAAGAGTTGGTAGAGTGGATGACCAAGCCGTCCTCATCCTCCTCATCCTCTGTCACCCAGGCTACCTTGGCTGCCAATGCAGGTGCCAAACCGGCCTATTCCATCGGCTCGAGGTCATCAGTTACTCCTTCCCTAGCCCCACCATCATGCATGGAGGAGTCCCCCGAACTGTTTGACCACAGTGTTGTGTACATGCTGCAGGAGGATGTGCAGCGTTTTGAAGGCTCCGATGATGGTACCCAGCTTGAGGAAGGCAGTAACAAGAGCCCAGACAGAGGGGGTGCCCAAGGACAACAAACTGGCAGTCATGTTCCCCCAGCTGCAGCATACTGCCAGGTTTGCTCCAGTGACGAGGAGGGAGGGGATGATGAGGTCACTGACTCTACATGGGTGCCTGATAGGAGAGAGGAGGAGGAGGAGGCACATCTCCAATGAGGCAGGATGCCATCCAAGGGCCAGCTTAAGTGCAGCCAACTAACTGCATCACACCGCAGAGCTCTGCATGTGCGCCTTTTTCCAAATGTTCTTTGGCGTGGGCCTTTTTTCAGACGTGTGCGGCAGATCGCACTGTTGCTATTTGCAACATATGTCTGAAGCTTATCAAGCGTGGCCAAAACAGCAGCTGCTTGGGCACCACATGCTTGACCAGACATATGTCAACCTGCCATGCAGTCCATTGGCAAGCGTACATAAAAGTCCCACACCAAAGAACAAAGCAGACCTCTCCTTGCTCCTCATCAGCTGGGATCTCCAACCCCACTATACCTTCAGTCCTCTCAGAAACTTGCACTGAGAGGCATGAAGGTGTAGAATTAGGTGTGCCACTGCCAAGTACTTGTGGGCAATCTGCTATCAGTACACCAACGTCCGATTGTTCCAGGCAAATATCCCTGCCCCAGTTGCTACACCGGCAAAATAAATTCACTCCCAGCCATCCACATGCCCAGCGGTTGAATGTTAGCTTGGATAAATTGCTAGCACTTCAACTACTGCAACACTTCAACTACTACAGGGAGAGGACGAGGAGGAGGAGGAGGAGGATTGTGTCAGCATGGAGGTGGAGCCTAGCACTCAGCATCAGCAGCAGTCTTCAAGGGATAATTTACAGTCCCCAGAAACCCATGGACTTGTACGTGGCTGGGAGGAGGTGGCTGCGGATCATGTCGTCCTTAGTGACCCAGAGGACTCCGGACCGAATGCCTCAGCAAACCTACGCTGCATGGCCTCCCTGATCCTGCAAAGCCTGCGAAAGGATCCTCGTATTCGTGGTTTCAAGGAGAGGTATCATTACTGGCTGGCAACCCTCCTTGATCCACGTTACAAGGGTAAGGCTGCGGACCTTATCCAGCCATCGCAGAGGGAGCAGAGGATGAAACATCTTCTGGAGGCCTTGCAGAAAGGTTTGTGCAATGCGTTTCCAGAGCCTGGAAGATTACAAATTCCTGGTCCTGGACAACATTTTGCTGAGGCTTCGGTCAGTCACAGAAGGAGCGGTGGAGAAGGTGGCCATCTGACTGATGCGTTCATACAATTATTTAGTCCGCAGCCACTAGGTATGATCGGTTCCAGCAACCATCACCAGCATCTGATTCACATGGTGCAGGAATACCTAGGGGCAAGATCAGACTTGGACACCTTTCCCACCGAAAATCCTCTGGGTTACTGGGTGTTGAGGATGGATCACTGGCCAGAGCTTGCACAGTATGCAATTGAGCTACTGGCCTGTCCTGCATCCAGCGTTCTTTCGGAATGCACATTCAGTGCTGCTGGAGGCTTTGTAACCGATCACAGGGTGCGCCTGTCCACCAACTCGGTCGATCGGCTGACCTTCATAAAAATTAATCAGTCTTGGATCACCAGCTACCAAGCACCTGATGCTGATGTAACCGAATAATTTTTTTTTTGAATGTGAGATCCCTTCAAGACTGCCTATGCTGATGCTGAGTGACTATCCTGTTATGCTGAGGAACTATCCTCTTCCTCCTCAATGTTCATGTTGATAGCTTGTAAGAATTCTTTTGGTTCTGGGCACCGCCACCAGTGGCTAAGGCCCAATTTTTCTGCCCCTGTTTAACAGGGGCGTGTAATTACAATGTTTGCTGCAATACTTTGCAGCAGGGCTCATTCCTGCGCTCCAACTAGAGTATCTGTGAGGGGCTGCAGTGTTGTGGCACCAGCACCAGCACCAGTGCCTAAGGCCCAATTTTTTGGCCCCTGTTTAACAAGGGGGTGTAATTACAATTTTTGCTGTAATACTTTGCAGCAGGGCTCATTCCTGCGCTCCAACTAGAGTATCTGTGAGGGGTTGCAGTGTTGTGGCACCAGCACCAGTGCCTAAGGACCAATTTTTTGGCCCCTGTTTAACAAGGGCGTGTAATTACATTTTTGGCTGTAACACTTTGCAGCGGGGCTCATTCCTGCGCTCCAACTATAGTATCTGTGAGGGGTTGCAGTGTTGTGGCACCAGTGCCTAAGGCCCAATTTTTCTGCCCCTGTTTAACAGGGGCGTGTAATTACAATTTTTGCTGCAATACTTTGCAGCAGGGCTCATTCCTGCGCTCCAAATAGAGTATCTGTGAGGGGTTGCAGTGTTGTGGCACCAGAACCAGTGCCTAAGGCCCAATTTTTCTGCCCCTGTTTAACAGGGGTGTATAATTAAAAATTTTGCTGTAATACTTTGCAGCATGGATCATTCCTGCGCTCCAACTATAGTATCTGTGAGGGGTTGCAGTGTTGTGGCAACAGCACCAGTGCCTAAGGCCCAATTTTTCTGCCCCTGTTCAACAGGGGCATGTAATTACAATTCTTAATCTAATATGATGCTGATGCTGAGTGACTATCCTGTTATGCTGAGTGACTATCCTCTTCCTCCTCAATGTTCATGTTGATACCTTGTAAGAAAATTTTTGGTTCTGGGCAATGCCACCAGTGGCTAAGGCCCAATTTTTCTGCCCCTGTTTAACAGGGGCATGTAATTAAAATTTTTGCTGCAATACTTTGCAGCAGGGCTCATTCCTGCGCTCCAACTAGAGTATCTGTGAGGGGTTGCAGTGTTGTGGCACCAGAACCAGTGCCTACGGCCCAATTTTTCTGCCCCTGTTTAACAGGGGTGTATAATTAAAATTTTTGCTGTAATACTTTGCAGCAGGGATCATTCCTGCGCTCCAACTATAGTATCTGTGAGGGGTTGCAGTGTTGTGGCAACAGCACCAGTGCCTAAGGCCCAATTTTTCTGCCCCTGTTCAACAGGGGCATGTAATTACAATTCTTAATCTAATATGATGCTGATGCTGAGTGACTATCCTGTTATGCTGAGTGACTATCCTCTTCCTCCTCAATGTTCATGTTGATACCTTGTAAGAAAATTTTTGGTTCTGGGCAATGCCACCAGTGGCTAAGGCCCAATTTTTCTGCCCCTGTTTAACAGGGGCATGTAATTAAAATTTTTGCTGCAATACTTTGCAGCAGGGCTCATTCCTGCGCTCCAACTAGAGTATCTGTGAGGGGTTGCAGTGTTGTGGCACCAGAACCAGTGCCTACGGCCCAATTTTTCTGCCCCTGTTTAACAGGGGTGTATAATTAAAATTTTTGCTGTAATACTTTGCAGCAGGGATCATTCCTGCGCTCCAACTATAGTATCTGTGAGGGGTTGCAGTGTTGTGGCAACAGCACCAGTGCCTAAGGCCCAATTTTTCTGCCCCTGTTCAACAGGGGCATGTAATTACAATTCTTAATCTAATATGATGCTGATGCTGAGTGACTATCCTGTTATGCTGAGTGACTATCCTCTTCCTCCTCAATGTTCATGTTGATACCTTGTAAGAAAATTTTTGGTTCTGGGCACCGCCACCAGTGGCTAAGGCCTAATTTTTCTGCCCCTGTTTAACAGGGGCGTGTAATTACAATTTTTGCTGCAATACTTTGCAGCAGGGCTCATTCCTGCGCTCCAACTAGAGTATCTGTGAGGGGCTGCAGTGTTGTGGCACCAGCACCAGCACCAGTGCCTAAGGCCCAATTTTTTGGCCCCTGTTTAACAAGGGGGTGTAATTACAATTTTTGCTGCAATACTTTGCAGCAGGGCTCATTCCTGCGCTCCAACTAGAGTATCTGTGAGGGGTTGCAGTGTTGTGGCACCAGAACCAGTGCCTACGGCCCAATTTTTCTGCCCCTGTTTAACAGGGGTGTATAATTAAAATTTTTGCTGTAATACTTTGCAGCAGGGATCATTCCTGCGCTCCAACTATAGTATCTGTGAGGGGTTGCAGTGTTGTGGCAACAGCACCAGTGCCTAAGGCCCAATTTTTCTGCCCCTGTTCAACAGGGGCATGTAATTACAATTCTTAATCTAATATGATGCTGATGCTGAGTGACTATCCTGTTATGCTGAGTGACTATCCTCTTCCTCCTCAATGTTCATGTTGATACCTTGTAAGAAAATTTTTGGTTCTGGGCACCGCCACCAGTGGCTAAGGCCTAATTTTTCTGCCCCTGTTTAACAGGGGCGTGTAATTACAATTTTTGCTGCAATACTTTGCAGCAGGGCTCATTCCTGCGCTCCAACTAGAGTATCTGTGAGGGGCTGCAGTGTTGTGGCACCAGCACCAGTGCCTAAGGCCCAATTTTTTGGCCCCTGTTTAACAAGGGGGTGTAATTACAATTTTTGCTGTAATACTTTGCAGCAGGGCTCATTCCTGCGCTCCAACTATAGTATCTGTGAGGGGTTGCAGTGTTGTGGCACCAGTGCCTAAGGCCCAATTTTTCTGCCCCTGTTTAACAGGGGCGTGTAATTACAATTTTTGCTGCAAAACTTTGCAGCAGGGCTCATTCCTGCGCTCCAACTAGAGTATCTGTGAGGGGTTGCAGTGTTGTGGCACCAGAACCAGTGCCTAGGGCCCAATTTTTCTGCCCCTGTTCAACAGGGGCATGTAATTACAATTCTTAATCTAATATTTCACAGCAGGGCCCATTCCTGCGCCCACCAAGAGTAACTGTGAGGGCTTACAGTGTTGTGGCAACACCACCACCACCAAAGGCCCAATTTTTCTACCCCTGTTCAACAGGGGCATGTAATTACAATTCTTGATATAATATTTCACAGCAGGGCCCGTTCAAGCTCCCACCAAGAGTAACGGTGAGGACTTACAGTGTTGTGGCACCAGCACCACCACCACCAAAGGCCCAATTTTTCTGCCACTGTTCAATAGTGGCATATAATTACAATTCTTCATATAATAGTTCACAGCAGGGCGTTCCAGCGCCCACTAAGAGTAACTGTGAGGGCTTACAATGTTGTGGCAACACCAACACCTAAGGCCCAAATTTCTGCAGAGAACATAGGGCAGGCTCCTACTTTCAAACATCCGACTTTCAAACGACTCCTACTTACAAATGGAGGGAGACAACAGGAAGTGAGAGGAAATCTACCCCTAGGAAGGGAAATGCTCTCCTGTAAGAGTTAATATGGGAAAAACGTGTCTCCTCTCCACTTATGCTTTATCACCAATCCTTGTTTCACTAAAAAACCCAAATTTTCAAAAACCAATTGTCATTGGGACAGAAAGTGAGGTGAAATCTTCTGAACAGGTGCACAGACAGCAAAACAAATGTTACAGGGTGATGACCCTTCCCTATGCTTTCCAAAAAGCTTAAAAAAAAATTTTGGGGTTGGAGCTACACTTTAAAAATGTACCGGTTCAAAATTACAAACAGGATCTACTTAAGAACAAACCTACAGTCCATGTCTTTTTTGCATCGCCTGTATACTGCTCTTCAGAGTATATAGGGCCTGGGGGGCCCACGCCTTTCCTTTTTTTAATTTGGATGTGGGGTTCCCCTTAATATCCATACAAGACCCAAATGGGCTGGTAATGGGCTGTTGGGGGGGGGGGGGGTTGCCCATGCCGTTTTTCTCAATGATTTTCATCCATACATTACATTAAAGCCGCAAGCAGTTTTAAATGACTTTTATTCCTTTAGAAATGTCATTTTGTGCAGGGACAGTTCTAAACACGGGAAACACGCGCCACTTTACAGGCATACTATAGACACCCCCCAGGCACGATATTTAAAGGAATATTTCACTTTTATTTTTTCACTTTAAGCATAATTAAAATCACTGCTCCTGAAAAAACTGCCATTTTTATAACTTTTTTTTGCATGTACCCTGGGGCAGGACCCGGATCCCCAAACCCTTTTTAGGACAATAACTTGCATATTAGTCTTTAAAATTCGCACTTTTGATTTCTCACGTTCGAGTCCCATAGACTTTAACGGTGTTCAAAAGTTCGTGCAAACTTTCGGTTCATTCGCATGTTCTGGATTCAAACCAAACCGGGGGGTGTTCGGCTCATCCCTGTTTAGCATTAGCTTAAGCATTAGCTACATAGGGTACAAGGAGCTGTGTTCTGTCAGCAGTACAGGCAACTTCCTGTCTGCTACCAGGATTAAATCTAGTTGGTCTAAATGCATCTCCGCCATTCAGGAGAAACTTTGTATTTTTAGCAATGAATACAAGGTTTCCTCTGTTTGACCAGGGTGGAAATCACCTCGAGTTGAAAAATAAAATTATGTTTTTTGGTTTAGACACATTTTTACTGAGTGGACTTTGTAACTTATATGGTCGCTGTTCCCTGCATCGTATTCATAGCTCATTGTTCAACCTCACTTGCTGCATGGAATTGCTATGTAAAGGCTTGTTGCTTTAGTCTCTAAAGACTAGCACTTGCTTTAGTCTCTGAAGAGCCAGCCACATTCAGATGGCTCTTCAGACAACATTTGACAGGAGTGGAAGAAGGCATTGTATCACCTCCTCACCACCTGCTTTAACCACTTGAACCCTGCCCTGGCATGTGTAGGTAGGTGCAGGTAGGTGTCAAGAGAAACACAGTTCCTGGGTCACTGGGGAAGCAATCCGGTTGGATACTGCCCCCACATGTGACTCTGGCAGTCATCTTGGGTCAGGAAGAGCCTACTTAAGGCTCTGGCTCCCAGGTTTGGCACGCTTTTGTGAGTTGGTAAAGTAGGGACAGTACTAGTGGAACAAAAAGGTTCCTGACTAGGAGGGAAAGTGTAGGGCCGCAACTTCTTTGGACATCATCCTGCTTGGGCACGAGCCTGGCCGCACTCTGTTCTCTTTACAGATGCTGTCAGTCTGGCTGGTACCTGCTCTCTTCACATTAATGAAAACCATGTGTACACCCGATTGGGCAGCCTTCTCACCATGTTTGTTGTGAATTTTTGCTGTAAGTTTTCCATTGCACCTGACTGTGCATTATTGCTGCTGCACCTCGCTGCACCCCACCTACATGTGCCACAACTGCTTGCAGAGTGAACAAGACCTAAAGCTGAACTCTTAAAATGAGATCAAATTGGCTGGAAAAAAAAAACTAGCGATGTGTGGACAGCTTTTAACTCTTGCAGTGATGAGGGGCACTGCCAGGGTATATGTTGCTTAATTTTTGGAGTTCGGCTTTAAAGAATATGTAAACCCAGCATTTCATATTCCTGATATGTGCCTGCTGTACCATGTAATTGTATGAAAAATTATAAAATTATTATATTCTCTTTGTATTGCTTCTTTTGTGTAAAATTTCTGGTTTCCAGCAAGTGCCAGCTGCTTTCCTATTACAAACTGACTACACTAAGCATGAGAGCACAGCGTGGATAATTTTCTAGCTGTGCTGGGAACTGAGCCTGCTATCCTCCAATGATTACATTTGTCCTGACACAACCCACCCCCCTCCTGCACAGCCATTCATGTGGAAGACCAGTGTGCTGCTGTTTCTCCTCCCACAAGCACCTGAGAACAGAGGGTATGTGATCAGTTATGAGAAAGGTGAAAAAAAAGTATTTATAATGTTTTTTATATCTATACACAAATGTTTTGCCTTTCATTTCTATGCCTTTCATTTCTATGTTAAACTGAATGGATTATTTTACTTGGTAAATGTTTACATATACTTTAAAACCATGCTAAAGGTTTTTACTTTTTAATATCCATATAACTCAAAGAAAGACTAACCTAACTTTTTAAGCAAAAACATCTATTGTCAGAGCTGGTTAGTACATGGTCATTGACACATAATACAATCAGACACTGATGTCTATTGTTAAATACGTAGAAAATGTTCCTGTTATTCGCTATTATCGTTTTACATATATAAGAAGTTTTTGGAGAAGCTTCTGCTAATGGTACAATCACATTGGCATGTGTCAGAGATAGATATATGATTTGTGCTTGTATCACAGCCTTTGACATTGTGAACTAGAAATGTACATTATGTATATAAGGCATGCGTAGGTATTTCTTCTATAAGTACGTCAAGGCATCATTATGTAACTCCTTTCCTCACTGTCACCAGTATAACACAATAGAGCACGTTCCGTTGTTCTATAAATAAATCTCAAGCTGTCCTTACTCTGTACAAATTGAATCTGGTATATATGCAACTAGGGCCTAGTAGAAAATATCCAACACTGAAATAAGGATGTGTATCATCTCACATAAACAAATAATGGAAGGGAGATTTATGGCGGTGGTGAGCTGAAGTATTTTGTCACAAAGTGCACAGAGCTCAATTCAATCTTCCTGTGCTCCAAAGTAATTTGTTCATGATTGTTGCTGTGAAGGGGGTTGGCCCTTAGCAAAAATAAACAGAGATAAAGTATAGCTAATATAATATGCTGCTACAGAATGGAAGTTCTCTATATACATGAAGTACCGTACATATTGTTCTCATTTAAAGGAAATAACTTGTTTTTTCCTTTAACGTGGTATTAAAGCTTCATTTTTTGTTTTCTTTAACCACTTGACTTCCGGAAGGTTTACCCACCCTTCGTGATAAAGCCATTTTTTGCGATACCGCACTGCGTTACTTTAACTGACAATTGCACCGTCGTGCAACGCTGTACCCAAATAAAAAAATGTTTTTTCCCCCACAAATAAAGCTTTCTTTTGGTGGTATTTGATCACCTTTGTGGTTTATAGTTTTTGCACTATAAACAAAAAAAGACCGACAATTTAGAAAAAAAAAAATATACATATTTTTTACTTTCTGCTATAAAACACATACAATAAAAACATGTAAAAAATCTGATTTATTTAAAAATTTAGGCCAATATGTATTCTGCTACATATTTTTGGTAAAAAAAAATCCCAATAAGCGTATATTGAAAAGTTAGAGCGTCTACAAGCTATGGGATATTTTTATTTATTTATTTATGCATTTATTTTACTAGTAATGGCCACGATCAGTGACTATTAGCGGGACTGCAATATTGCGGCAGACAAATCAGACACTAA
The DNA here is from genome assembly GCA_029206835.1 of Rana muscosa. Classification (NCBI taxonomy): domain Eukaryota; kingdom Metazoa; phylum Chordata; class Amphibia; order Anura; family Ranidae; genus Rana; species Rana muscosa. The sequence goes on along the minus strand of CM055116.1, from coordinate 337,778,652 downwards.
TTGACCATTTTGACACTTTTTGGGGACCAGTGACACTAATACAGTGATCAGTGCTAAAAAATATGCACTGTCACTGTACTAATGACACTGGCTGGGAAGGAATTAACATCAAGGGCGATCAAAGGGTTAATTGTGTGCCTAGCTGGTGTTTCAGTTTAGTGGGGGAGGTGCTTTTACTAGTGGAAGGAATTGATTGGTGTTCCTTTACAGCAGTGGTTCTCAACCTTTTAGTGCCGTGACCCCTTGATAAAATTTCCCATGTTGTGGGGACCCCTAACAGTAAAATTATTTTCGTAGCGTGGGTTGTCAGCACGCAAGACAAGTAATTTGCGCCCCTAACCCAAGGAAATTTAGCGCTCCCTGAGCTCCTCCACTCGTACAATATTAAAACCCCTTATGGTACATTTTAGGATGTACCACGCTTTCTTTTTGTTCTCCTTTCTTTCCCTTTTATCTCTCGCTATCCTAATTTATTTTTATTTTTTTCCTCCCATCCCTCACTCTAGCCTTCTTTCTTGTTTTTTCTCTTATTCATTCTCTCCCTTTTTCTTTCTTCCTCCCCCTCTTTTCCTCTCCCTTCCATGTATTCTCTATTTTTATTCCTTCTCTTACTCCTTGGTGGGGGGGAATGGGATGAGTGGCAGTGCTGGGGGGAGGGGGAGGGGGCGGGGTTCTGATCACCCTTAGGTGCTCTTGATCAAGGTCATCTGCTGATTTGAGAACTGTAGTGGGGACTTTTAATGGCAACTCTAATCACAGGTCGTGTTACCCACTGTGTCTCCGACTTTGTGGTGTCCCATTGCAGTGACACCTATGCTGAAATCAGGAGATAGGGTCACCTCCAGCCCTTCCCACCTCACATTCCTCACCAGTCAGTGGACCTCTAGTCTCTGCCCCCCCAGCCATGCCGTGAACTGAATGGGCGGCTGCGAAGAGGCTGAGTGGGCTCCAGGAACTGCCCAGCTGGGCAGCCGCAAAAAGGCTGGGAGAGCGGTGCGGGATTCAGGAACAGCCCAGGATTTGGTGACCCCTGGCAAATCATCATTTGACCCCCGAGGGGGTCCCGACCCCCAGGTTGAGAACCACTGCTTTACAGGAACACAGGATCCTTGCCTTCTGTACTGACAGAACGGCAATCTGCATTGTTTACATAGGCGAATTGCAGTTCTGCCTCTGTACCGAAGCATCGGCGAGTCTACTGTACCCGCCGATCAGCTCCCGCTGTCTATAATAACAGCGGGAGTGGGCCACCAGCAGCGCGTGCCCCAGACCGAGAAGTGCAGGATCATGTACTATCTGCACAGCAGAGCCACCTTACCGCCATTTATGTAAGTTATACAGTCAGCAAGCAGTTAAATAACAAACATGTGATACTTACCTGCTCTGTGCAGTGGTTTTGCACAGAGCAGCTCTAAACCTCTTCTTTTTGGGTCCCCCGCCGGAGCTCCTAGCTCCTCCCTCTCGAGCAGTGCCCCCAGAGAAAGCCGCTTGCCTTGGGAGCACCACTGCATGCTTGCTCCTGAGCCGCTGCTCTATGTGTCCATAAGAACGCCCCCTCTCCTCATTGGCTCACTGTCTGTAATTGACACCAGTGGGAGCCAATGGGTTCCCACTGCTGTCTCAGCCAATGAGGATGGAGAGTCCCAGGACAGCCAAGGCTATCATGAACATCGCTGGATCAGAGGGAGCTCAGGTAAAAAATTGGGGGAGCTGCTGGAGGATGCATAAATGTGAAAAACCTTTAGCCTTAAGAACCACTTTAAGAACTGCTAATATTTAATAAATCAACAAAAATTGTAGAGAATATAAGGGCTCAGTGGTGATAGTCGAATAATTTTATTATTGCAGAGAAAAAGGGCTTTTTTAAAGGATCATTTCACTTTTACATACGTGCTGTGGAAGAAACCATCACCTTATTCCTTATATCACCAGTAATAAGAAATGTGTCCTTAACATCCAGGACTGATGACCTCCCAGCAATTACAGAAGGGGTCTATTCCTCCTGCTTATATTTCATAAAAGCTGAGCTTCAAACAAACAGCTAAATACACAGTATGCGTGTAGCATTGTGCCCATTTACACAGCATGCTCAGATGGAGGCACAGGCCTATTCAAAGCTGTACTTTGGTCGAAAACTATTTTTGGACATTTGCACTATAAAAATAAATTACCATTAATAAAGCATGTGCCATGTGTGACTATTGTTGCATTTGAGAAAACTCTTACTTTCATTCAGTCCTTACAGTAAGCTTCAAACTCCTGGTGCTGTGATTTACACTTCAGGGTGATCTACACAGATGATAGCATGATAGAACGTCATTTGCTCTGCACCTTCTTCATGCAGAAAATAGTGTACATTTTCTTCACAGAATGCAAGCCATTCCATTCTATGAATGTGTTGCATTCAGTGAAAAAAAATGCAAGATGTTTTCTGAATAGAGTAGGTGCAGAGCAAACAACCTGTTATCATCTGTGTATTCCAGTTGGAAGTATAAAGGCTGGGCATAGACCGGGTGTTTTTCGATCATGCCACAAACAAGGTGGATGGAACAAATCCTCCCTGCTGTGCTATTGTATTCCGACAAACATCCATCATGGAGGCAGCTCATGAGCAGCCTCTATGATGGATGTCAGACACACAAGATTATGTAAAAACCACCGCGGTAATCATTACCCATGACCATTATGCTCCACCATTTTCTGATGATCACCTATCTGTTGGCATTACTTTCAGTACACGCACATTTTACTGATGTGGGGTGACATTTTATAGTAATTGTTGGTGCCACATACGCGAGCCTTTGGTCCATCACTTGCTCCCTGCTGTTCCATCATGTCTGCTGACTTTTTTTTATGAGACAAGGTCTTTTGGCACTGTTTTTAATGAACTGACCCTTCTCTGGACATTAAATGTGTTCACATGCTCTCCTGAAGAAGAAACACTGTTTTTGAAATGCGTCAAGCTACTTATGTGGACTGGTTTTGTAAAAACATGAATATTATTTGTATTAAAGATGTGAACTTTACCTGGGTACAACCTGGAATTTTTAACTTTTGTAGAATACATTTGGAATTTAATTATATAAGCTCTTGTTTTGTTGGTTTCGCTCACCACATGTATAACCTTCTATAGTCTCTTTGCTCCAAAAATATTTTGCTGTGTCCTGTATGTAGATGTGCTTACAATGGACATGCTCACAGAAGGGACAGCAGTCTGCTGCTACTCATACTGTCCACTCTGAGGGAGCAGGTAGGCAATTAAACTGTGTTTGCTTCATTGCAGCATAGAAAAGTCAGTTCATCATAGTGGTTGTGGTAAGCATACCTGGCAAGTTTTGAAGTTTTGAGGAGCAGGAGGTGGAGTGGCCATGTAAATCTCATGACTGGGAAGACTAAAATACAAAACAGTAAGCAGGCAAAACAGATAACTTATATTTATCTCAGTGGTATAATTAGCTGTTTGGCACTTACCCCCAAAGAAGGGCAATGTTTGTGTTTACGTAACCCTGTTCCTGGTGTTAATGATTCACTAGGCAGTACCACACTCTCTGAAACACCAAGCATGAAAGAACCGCTTTGGCACCATGCTTGGGTGCTTCCTTCGGCCAAACAGTCCCTCCTGCCCTCCAAACCATTCTTAGCAGTCCAGGAACTAATACCAACCCTTTTTACCCCAAGCATCTTACACAGACAAGATGTTGGGATAAAACTAAAGCAATGACTGTTTATTAAACAGAAATGCAGGTTTTTATATAGTTGAAAATTAGGTCAGTCACCACATGAACAATAAAACAAAATATTTACCCAAAACATCACACAATGGTTTAGATAATGAGGTAGAGCTGACACAAGGCTAATCCCACCATAGTTACCTCCAAGAGTTAGCCAAATTAGCCAACAGACAGAAACAATAGGTGACTCAATTAACATGATTAACAATGGGAATGCACTCCTTGGAGGCACACAATGGGAGAGACACAAACTTGTGTATTCTGTCCACTAGACAAGTCATCATAAGACAAACAATGTTACAGCAGTCTGATAAAGTGGAATTCATTTATCTTCATAGATTTCTTGAGGGATCTTGTTGCTAAATATTTCTGTCCCAATTGAAGGAGCATCTCCAACCCAGTCTGCAGGGGGGCCACCATATTCCCTCTGACCATTAACATGTGCAAGATTAATATTACACCTTTTCATCCACTCCAGAAGGGAAGGTTTATTGTCCTTATTCAGAGAACTAATCCAAACCACACTCTCAGCGTTCATCACATTGTTGCTCATAATTACAGAATGATCTGCTCTCTCCTTGGGCCATAATCATATAAATCCAAAAATGCAGCGCTTCAATAAAACATATAATCGTGGCAGTCCATGTGTAAATCAATATATGAAGGTAGATGCAAAAAATGATGAAACACCACCACCAGAAGCTTCAGTGTAAAAAGCAACACACCACACCAAATGTGCTCACAATCTGCTTACCAGAAAGTGAACATTTTCAAGCGTTGTAGCAAATGTAGAGGGTCAAAGATGGATACAGCTCTCCAGACTTGATGGAATAATAGCAGGAATATCCAAACAACACCAGCATCGGAGGAACCTCCAGGACTCAAATGTATGATGATGCTATGCAGTCCTTGGTGCAGCTCCGGTGCCCCCTCCTCCTACTCGGGAATGCTGCAGACTGACGCCCCGTGGCGGGGATCCGGGGAGAGAGCGATGTGCCCTCTGGAGGCTTGCCCCTAGTCCTTTCCAAAATACCCTAAATATGTGGAATACACATGGGGCTATAAATCACAGACCCTCCTTATCATCCTCCCACAGGCCAGTAACAAATAGTTGTTGACGGCCAGCGTTGGGACCCAAAGTCCATGTTGGAGCACTCTAAACAGAACTGTGTAATCCCAACAAGAAAATAGAAAAACTCCTGAGAGCAAATTTCTGGAAGGGATAATAATTCCTGGAAGGGAAATGGTGGCCAAAGTCCTCTGAGAGTCAGTCACTGAGATTCCACTCCATCCCGAGGCATCAAGAACAGAGTCACTGGATTCAACTGTGGGCATTTTCCACAGTCTTTGACATGTCAGCAGTAGACCCACGATGCAGGAGATCCAGCAGTGCCTCACGTAATAGAATCACAGTAGGATGGCCTCTATATGGGGTACTGCTCTCATGCAGTCTTCCCAGAGATTGGTGGTGACAGCCTGACAAGTGGTCTCCAAAATTTAGCAGCAGAACCCAGCAGGAGTGATTTTGTCTGATAAGGGTTGCAAAGGCAGTCCCTGGTCAGGCCCGTAGATAATTTTTTGTTCTGGGGGGGGGGGGGGGGGGGTTCAGCAGCAGGTACTAAGTAAAAGTATTTTTAAATAAAATAAATTGCGCCAAAATTATACAGATTGGAAAAAAATAATTATATATGTTGCCCCTGGTAAGCAATCACATCCTTAATTCTATTTTAGCAGATCCTTTAGAAAATCTAACCTGATTTCATTTTTTTTCCCTTCTTCCAGTATTTATGAACGCTGCCCAGTAAGGTTGGCTATTGTCCAGTCTTAGTGTCCAAACTGAATAGGTGCAAAGTGAGTGTGCTGCCTACCTACAAGGAGATGGTGCCATTTGCATCTCCTCAGTAAGGTTGGCTATTATGGTGCAAAGTACACCATGTTGTGTCAGACAGAGCACTCACTGACCTTTTTACCTTTTACAGATTAAAAAAATAAAAGGGGGGAATGCACTTCCTACCACAGGATGGTGCACTGTAATAGCAAATCTTACTGGGCAGGCAGGGCAGCCTTCAGAAAATTTTGGGACCCTTATTTCCTGCACCACATATGTATAAACCAGGGGTAAAACAGGGCCAAGGCATGCCACTGAAGGCAGCAGAAAGTCCAGCCTAGCTCTGGCATTGGCAGACATGTTGTGGTGCCAACTGCTGAATCAGTAACCGGTGAGCACCAGAACAAGCTTGCCATTGCCAGGATGGACTGTCAGTAACACAAGCAATAGAAAACCCAGCTTAGCCTCAGTCAACTGTCAGTAACACAAGCAATGCAAGATTTAGCCCAGCCAGCCTCAATCACATACTTTGCCAATTGCCACACAGAATCACAGACAGTCTCTCACTGACTCACGATTACATAGTATGAACAGCAGAATGCCAGCAGCAGCACAGCAGCCTGAGCAGTGGTAAGTCTGAGGACACTCTCTGAGACTCTCTGAGACTAGGCCAGAAAGAAAGAGGGAGATACCTTGACAGGACAGCAGCAGTTCATCCATGTGTGGGGCCGGCGGCTACAGAGCACTGTACAAGCACTCTGCGCTACAAGGCCCAGGCAAAGCTCCTCTCCAAAGCCCAAGGTGGGAGTAGCACTGCAAGCCAACGGAAATACAGGGTGTAGAAAGCAGTGGGCAGGACTACACGCACCACTGGCTCCCACTGTTCTTAGTGTGCTGACTGGTGATAGATCTGTCAGCCTTCAGCCCGAGCCCGAGAGACCCGCCTGGCGGTGTACCACAACGTGTGTGCGGACATGCCTAATGATCTATTACACTTGCAGCAGCGGCATTATTACACTCTGTGTGCCACTGACTGCAGTTCTGCCTGTCGCTGGTGCCATGTGCGACTGCAGAGCAGGGACACCATGCATTTAATTTTGGCCCTGAGGGGGTTTGAACACCCCTGACTCTCCCCTTTATCTATGCCCCTGTCCCTGGTGCACACAGCATCAACAGTTTTTTAAAGCAGCAGAGCTGTCCTGTATGTTCTATGGCTGACTAGCCTGCTATACACACAGTGCAGAACACGGGGTCTCCTCTCCTCTAGCAATGCAGGTATCACCCTGCATGCTCCCGGCAGCAGACTGTACCCTTTTTCTGCAGCATAAACAGGACACTCAGTACCCTCTTGGCAGTTACAGAAGCTTCAGCCAGCGCACTCTTCACTCACTCTCCAGGTGAGACTGTTATCGCAGTGTAGGCTTTCACAGTGCACTCTCCTTCCTTAGAAACCCCTCCTCCAGGGACTTATAGTCCCACACAGTCTTTCTCTGATTTGGGCAACTTTCCTAGGGTATATATACAACGCTGTATCCTGGCCTAGGCCAACAAAGCCCAGGCCTAGGGGAGCACTTTGCAGGGGGGCAGCACAGAAAGAGTCCCCGCCGGCTTGCGCTGTGCTATATGTTTTCTGTTGCACCATTGGCACCATTGGCATGGTTATATCTTCTTGGTCCTCTCCATCAAATTATCAGAAATTTGTATTTAAAGTAGAACTATAGGCAACACTTTTTTTTTCATTTTGGATAGAGTAAGGGAGGGTTATAGCCCCTGTCAGTTTAATTTTTATCATCCCTGTCCCATTGCAGAGATTTCCCTTCACTTCCTGCCCCATAGCCAAACAAGAAGTGAGAGGAAATCTATGCAAATTTAGGGAATCCATTGCCCCCCATGCCCTCAGAACTAGTGTCCCCACTCAAAAATTTCAGGGCGGGTCTTAAACAGAAAGGGGTGTGTCCTTGACAGGAAGGGGTGGGTCATATTTAAATTAGGGGGTGCACGAGTTTAGTCAGGCCTAGGGCAGCACAAAACCTAAATACACTACTGTATATATACCCCATGAGTCCTTTCAGCTCCCAGTATTACTAGGCAATTCTTCTCTCCTGCTAAGCAGTGGGACGGGCTGCAGCCAATAGGATTCATCCTTATCCTTTCCCTGTGGAGAAGAGAGAATGGAATCGCAGCACTACCCTAGTGAAATGTTCCTACTTATAGGGCCAACACTACCTAGCTACAGATGTTTGCATTGAGCCAAAAGGTGTTGAACTATTGACCAGGCACCCACATTTGCTTGAATGCAGTACATTTTCTTTCATGGAAAATATTTGATTTTTAAGTTCAGGCTGAAATGTAGCAATGACTTCAATACTATGTGCATGTAAATAAAACCTCATCAGCATATATTGCTCTTAGTTAGCGAATCCAACACTAATCACAACAAACAAGCATGTTGAATTGCTATTTTTTATCTCTGACTCTAGCAGAGCAATACACAGCGGTTACATTCACTATGTGTACTAAGTTCTTCAGCAGAAGATGGACCACCAGGAACAAGGATTGCTGACCCCTCTATCAGTCTGTGTGTCAAAGTGCAGTGTGGAATGGCATTAAAATGCAAGTGAGTATCTCTCAATAAAGTAGAAAGCACGTTTCAATTTTCTGCAGCAAGGAATATCCTGTACATGGCTCAAACATTATGTTTTTATATGACTTGACCCCATTTCCCTCTATTTGACCCCTACAAATTGGCCAACTGGGATATGAGTAATAAGGGATCCAAAGGGAAAAAACATGCAGGCATTCTGAATTATTGATCTACATGTGAAGCTGTTAAGTTTGACGTATTAAATATAAGGCATAATGTGTTCTTGTTTTGGAACACTTCAAGGACATGATCCTGTGTTACAAGGGCATGCATATGTGTCCCTTTAAATCATTTAAACAAATAAGTTATTCCGTAATATTGGTGAAAATTAATAATTACAATTATCGCTTATACCAGTTAATCAGGTTCCAGTTATAATGTTTCTAGTACAGATTAGTACAAATATTGATATATATAAAGGTTGATGGGAAGGGGCCAGGGTACAACATCTCCAGTACGATAAACATAGAAATAACTCATTATAAATAATGAGATGTTTTACTATGTATCAATAATTAAAAATATCATAAAAAATAAATGATTTTTAGAATACATAGATGTAACAAATCACTTAAAGCGGAGGTCCACCCAGATTTTTTATTTTTTTTTAAAGTCAGCAGCTAACAGTGTAGCTGCTGACTTTTAATAAGAACACTTACCTGTCCTACTCGCCCGCGATGTCGGTCCCCCGACGGCGATCGATCGCTGCTGGCAGATCCCGGCTCCTCCATCCTGAGTAAGGGAAACAGGTAGTGAAGACTTACGGCTTCACTGCCCGTTTCCTACTGCGCATGCGCCACTCGCACGGCGCTTTGTGAATGGGCGGCTTGCCTCCTGGGATACACACAGTTCACAAGAAGAGGAAATGGAAGTTCTCAATCCAAGGATAAGGAAGTCGCACAGTAGAGGCAGATTAGGGGGCTTCCGCATAGCAACGGGCATTTCGGGTGAGAATAATTTTATTTATTTTTTCTATTAATTTTTTTCTTTTTTTTAAATGAATTTTAGTGTAAAAAATTTTCAGGGTGGACCTCCGCTTTACGCCTGTACACACAATCAGATTTCCTATGGATTTTAAACCGATGAATTTTTCCATCAGTAATCCGATGAAGCTGACTTCCATCAGTCTTGCCTACACACCATCAGTCAAAAATCCGACCGTCCCAAATGCTGTGACGTAAAACACTCCGACAAGCCGAGAAAAATTAAGTTCAATGCTTCTGAGCATGCGTCGACTTGATTCTGAGCATGCGTGGGTTTTTTGTACGATGGAGTTCCACACAGACGATCGGAATTTGCTATAGTTTTTTTTCCCATCGGATAAATTTAAAACATGTTCTATTTTTTCTCACCGATGAAAAAAAGACAGATGGGGCCCATACACGATCGGTTTGTCCAATGAAAAAAGTCCATCTGTAAAACCGATCGTGTGTACACGGCTTTACTGTGACATAGCCTATACCGCAGGGGCGGATCCAGAGTCTTTTCTCGGGAGGGGCACTGCCAAAAAATATGTTTTTTTTGTGGGAAATTTATCAGGGGAAATGGCTGGTGTTGGTGCTTCAATCATCCCGGCACCATGGTTGTTATGGTGTCAGGATGATTGAAGCTCATTATTTCTATTATTACATTGTAATATAAAATTAAATAGTTCAATACAGAATCAGTGGGAGTCCCGAGTGTGTCACTTGCCACCGTCGCCTGCAATTAGTGGGAGCCCTGAGCGTGTCACTTACCACACGTTGCGGACTGTCACTTGCCACGTCACCTGCCACATCTTGTGGATTGTCACTTGCCACACCTTGTGGATTGTCACTTCCCACATCACCTGCCACACCTTGCTGATTGTCACTTGCCTGCCACCAGATGCAGATTGTCATTTGCCACATCACCTGACACAATTTGCGGATTGTCACTAGCCACGTCGCCTGCCACACCTTGCGGATTGTCACTAACTTGCCTGCTAAGGTGTAGTTTTGTTTGTCTCTTGCTGTGTCCCAGACTCCCAGAGTCAGGCAGCAGAGAGATAATGTAATCTCTCTGCTGCCTGCACAGTGAGGGCGGAAGTCACTGCAGGAATGCAGGGCAGGCACGGGCGGTGAGAGATGATCTCATCTCTCTGCTCCCCCGCTCCCGGCTAACTGATTGGCCAGCTGCCACACTGAGCCTGCTCTCTCACTCTCACCTGCGCTGCTAACACACTGAGCAGCACGGTCTGCCCACGAACCGCGCCGCAAGCGGAGCCGCCCGCTTTCTTACCCGTCTGTGGAGCCGCACGCTATCACACCTGCCCACAGAGCGGCCCGACGTGACTCACTGACGTCACTCGTTGCTAGACGCCAAGCGGCCCAGGCATTAGCAACGAGTGCAGGAAAGAGGCTCCACCCACCTCCTCCTCCGCTCCTGGTATCGTGTCAGTGCGCCGAGTAACTACATTAGACGAGTCTCTCTCTCGGCGCCGCTGATCGGCTGATGTGAGAAACTGAGAGAGAGACTCAGAGAGGCAGTGGCAGCCGCAGAACAAGTACTATATATACTCGAGTATAAGCCGACCCGAATATAAGCCGAGGCACCTCATTTTACCCCAAAAAACTGGGAAAACGTATTGACTCGAGTATAAGCCTAGGGTGTCCATCTGCATGCCTCACTGTGCCTCACTTTGCCTCACTGTGCCCATGCCTCACTGTGCCCATGCTTCACTGTGCCCATGACTAGACTGATGTTTAACATGGGAGTCTATGGAAGGAGTGCCCGGCTTTGAAAAACCTGTTCTCCCCGGCCGTAGGTCTCCCAGACACCAAACTTTGCACACTTGTAGAGGAGACATGGGGCTATATGTGTGCCACGTTTGGGATTAAGGGGACCTATTGTCGGCCAGTACCGGGTCCCCAAAATTCGGGAGATCAGGCGCAAAAAAAAAAACAAACAGAGCAAGCGAGTGTGACAGATGGTCTCGGGGGGGGGGGGGGCAATTGCCCTGTTGCCCCCCCCTGGATCCGCCCCTGCTATACCGTCAAATAAACGTAATCCATTGAACTTTGCCATGACAAAATAAATGCATTTCACGATGAGCTTGTTCAGGAAGAAATATTACTTGACAAGAATGAGTCAAGCCCACTCAAGGAGAATGCATGGTTTCATGTGGCTGATATTTTTAATGACTGATACATATTGTAATAAAGTATCTTTTAAGCATTTACTATGTGTTCTATGTAGTTGCCACCTATAAAATCCTATTATTTCTAATGATTTATTTCTATTCAGATTAAAACATTACCGGTTGTATCTGCTTACTATGAAGAAGACCACCAATTTCCTTGGTTTATAGTATAATTCTATAAGGGTCATCATGTACCAGATAACAAAGCCATCTGTGGGAGGCGGGGGAGTATATAAACATTCAATCTCATTTAATACAGCAAGGAGCAGAGTATTGAAATTGAAATCTGATTAGATAATGTAGGTTACTGCACTTTGCATATTCTTATTAATGTGTACTGCCTTACTTAAAGCCCTAGGCATATCCTTGGAGGAAGATTTCTATGTTCTGTTTAAAATAAATGAAATTATGTGTGTGGGGGTATGTGTGCGTGTGTCTGTGCGCATGTGTGTTTGTTTATAAATAAATAAATATATATATATGTATAGATATATATACAGTATATATATGTGTATATATATATACACACATTTACCGGACACTTTAATGGGTACACCTGTTCAATTGCTTGGTAACACAAATTGCTAATCAGCCAATCAAATGGCAGAAACTCAATGCATTTAGGCAACTAGACATGGTAAATATGACTAGCTGAAGTTCAAATCGAGCATCAGAAAGGGGATTTAAGTGACTTTGAACGTGGCATGGTTGTTTGTGCCATGCGGGCTGGTCTGAGTACTTCAAAAACTGCTGATCTACTTGGATTTTCATGCACAACCATCTCTGGTTTACAGAGAATGGTCCGAAAAAGAGAAAATATCCAGTGAGCGGCAGTTGTGTGGACGAAAATTCCTTGTTGATGTCAGAGGTCAGAGGAGAATGGGCAGACTGGTTTGAGATGATAGAAAGGCAACAGTAACTCAAAATAACCGCACGTTACAACCAAGGTATGCAGAATACCATTTCTGAATGAACAACACATCGAACCTTGAAGCAGATGGGCTACAGCAGCAGAAGACCACACTGCTTACCTCTCCTGTCAGCTAAAAACAGGAAACCAAGGCTACAATTCACACAGGCTCACCAAAATTGGACAATAGAAAATTGGGAAAATGTTGTCTGGTCTGATGAGTCTTGATTTAAGCTGCGATAGTCAGCTGGTAGGGTCAGAACTTGGCATAAACAACATAAAAGCAAGGATCCATCCTGCCTTGTATGAATGGTTCAGGCCGGTGGGGGTGGTGGTGTAATGGTGTGGGGGTATGTTCTTGATACTCTTTGGGCCCCTTAGTATCAATTGAGCATCATTTAAACGCCACAGCCTACCTGAGTATTGTTGCCGACCATGTCTATCCCTTTATGACTACAGTGTACCCATCTTCTGATGGCTACTTCCAGCAGGATAATGCACCATGTCATAAAGCTCAAATTATCTCAAACTGGTTTCTTGAATGTGTACTCCAATGGCCTCCGTAGTCACCAGATCTCAATCCAATAGAGCTCCTTTGGGATGTGGAGGAATGGGAGATTCCCTTAATGGATGTGCAGCCGACAAATCTGCAGCAACGGCGTGATGCTATCATGTCAATATGCTCCAATATCTCTGAGGAATGTTTCCAACACCTTGTTGAATCTATGCCATGAAGAATTAAGGCAGTTCTGAAGGCAAAAGGGCGTCCAACCCGGTACTAGCCAGGTACACCTAATAAAGTGGCAGGGGAGTGTATATTCCCTACAATGAGTCGTTGACCCAGAAAACCTAATATGTATATGCTTGTTCTCAGTTATTAACTCATAACATAGTTTAAGCTGAACATCAGCAAAAAGGGGGGAATTTTGCTTGTTTGCATTCCCCACCTCTTTTATTAATTGCCACTTTTTGGGGGGGAGAACAGGTACCTGGTTTTGACAGGTACCCACTCCAATGTCTGGTCAGATCGCCATGGTAATCCGAGCAGAAGTTTGCCCCCCCCCCTCCCCTTCCCCTGCAGCCTTCTGGGACACATCACAGGTCCCAGAAGACTGCGGGACCATTCACAAAGCACAGCGTGGCTCATGTATGTGCACTGGGAAACCGGCTGTAAAGCCATCAAGTTTCCCTTAGTTAAGATGCCGGCGCTTGGACCCTAAGCCAAATGAAGCATCAGCTCTATGGACTCTGACAATGCTTCATGTTACACCTAAAATTGGGTATAACATGAAACACGGTCAGAGAGGTGGAGTTAGCTTTTGGGGTGGCTTCACATTACCCTGTTGTGCTTTGGGACATAATAGAAGTCTATGGAAAGTACAGCTAACCCGCACAAAAATCATGGCTGCACTTTAAGCAAAGCTCAGCAGGGCATTGTGAAGCAACCCTTATGCCGCGTACACACGATCAGTTTTTCTGATGAAAAAAGTCAGATGGACTTTTTTCATCGGAAAAAACGATTGTGTGTGGGCCCCATCCGTCTTTTTTCCATCGGTGTAAAAAAATAGAACATGTTTTAAATTTTACCGATGGAAAAAAAAACGATAGCAAATTCCAATCATCTATGGGGAACTCCATCGGAGAAAAATCCACGCATGCTCAGACTAAATTACAAGACGGGAGCGCTCGTTCTGGTAAAACTAGCGTTCGTAACGGAGATAGCACATTCGTCATGGTGTAACGGACTGAAAAGCACGGAGAATGAAAAGCGCGAATCAGCTAACACCAAACTTTTACTAACATGCGATAACACGAAATCAGCAAAAGCAGCCCAAAGGGTGGCGCCGTTGGATTTGAACTTCCCCTTTATAGTGCCGTCAACGTCGTACGTGTTGTACGTCACAGCGTTTTAGACGGTCGGAATTTTATCTGATGGTGTGTAGGCAAGACTGATGAAAGTCAGCTTCATCGGAATTCCGATGGAAAAATCCATCGGATTTTATACCATCGGAAATCCGATCGTGTGTACAGGGCATTAAAGTTTTTGAAAGGAAAGATATTTGCGTAGGGCTAGGTTAGATTTCTCTTAACATAAACTATAAACACAAGTGAAATGATCCAATATCTTCAATTACCCTTATGTGGTTCTACAGGCTAAAGTTTTTTTTACCTTCATGCATTATATTTCATGTATGTAAAAGACCTTCAGTGTGCCGCCTCCTTCTCAGCACCCTCCTTATACTCACCTGAGCGCCGATCCCGATCCAGCCATGTGCACCAGAGCAGAAACTCTCCCGGGTCTCTGCTTCCTCATTGGCTGAAACACAGCAGCTGGAGCCATTGGGCCGAGCCAAGCACTGTGTGCCTCATAGACACACAAAGGTGGCTTAGGAGCGAACACGCACGGGTGCCCCCAGAGCAAGTGGCCTGTTTGGGGCCACTCAGCAGGGGGGAGGGGCCAGGAGCACCAGCAGGGGACCTGAGAAGTGGAGGCTCGGGGCTGCTCTGAACAAAACCACTGCACAGAGCAGGTAAGTATGGCATGTTTGTTATTTAAGAAAAAAAAAGCTGAACCTTTACAAATGCTTTAAGATGAACCAAATATTTTCACTGTGTTACTGATGGGTTGTCTGGCATTGGGCTATACTTAACATTGTAATACTTTACTCATATAAGCAGCCCATGAATATGGGGCACCAGATGTACTCCATAATACACAACAGTGGCCACGCACAATTTCAAAACTGAAAAGGTGACTGACAGTTTTGTTTTTTTCACAAATTCAATAAGAAGTGTTGATCACGTTGATGCATTTTGTTGTTATTGTGATCAATAGATTCACCCCAATTTTCACAGTATGTATTGTAGACCTTTTTAAAGCCTCCCTTCAGCTGCCCAGAGAAGCCAGGATGGGAAAGGGGTATGTAGAAAGTGTTATATCAAACAATGCAGTCATTACCGTGTAGCTAAAAGATATATAATATATAATTAGCTTCAGTAGGTGTGTCTGTCAGTCAGTGGCGGTGCGTCCATAGTGGGCGCAGGAGCGCTGCCCCCTCTGTCCTGCACCCGTCACTCAACAATAGATAGATTCATGCATTGCATAGATCTATCTATTGTCGCCCACTATTCAGGTGTCCGGCTCCCTGTTGAGCGCCGGCCATCTGAATTACAGCGGTGGGTGTGTTTTGTAAGTGCCTGATTAGAGCAATAGGCTCTAATAGGCTTCCTGATTAGAGCCTGTGGGCTCTAATCGGCTTCCAAATGGTTAAACAGTGGGCACACTGCTGTGCGTTCCCTGTTTAAACAATGCTGTGTTAGGGAATCGCTTCCCTAACACTGACCCACCTCTCAGCCAATCAGGTGCACCGGGTCTGGTTACCGGTCACCTGATTGGCTAAAGCGTCCAATCATAGCAAAGATGACATCGAGGACAGGAGAAGACATCGAGGACTCGGAGGGAGCATGGAGGAGGACGGCACTGACCCCAAAAAGGTAAGTGCCGGGCGGGGGGGGGGGCAAACTGGCTGCATTTGAGGGGAAACTGGCTGCATTTAATGGGGAAACTGGCTGCATTTCAGGGGAAACTGGCTGCATTTGAGGGGAAACTGGCTGCATTTCAGGGGAAACTAGCTGCATTTGATGGGGAAACTGGCTGCATTTCAGGGGAAACTGGCTGCATTTGAGGGGAAACTGGCTGCATTTAATGGGGAAACTGGCTGCATTTCAGGGGAAACTGGCTGCATTTCAGGGGAAACTAGCTGCATTTGATGGGGAAACTGGCTGCATTTCAGGGGAAACTGGCTGCATTTGATGGGGAAACTGGCTGCATTTGATGGGGAAACTGGCTGCATTTGATGGGGAAACTGGCTGCATTTGATGGGGAAACTGGCTGCATTTGATGGGCAAACTGGATGCATTTCAGGGGAAACTGGCTGCATTTAATGGGGAAACTGGCTGCATTTCAGGGGAAACTGGCTGCATTTCAGGGGAAACTGGCTGCATTTCAGGGGAAACTAGCTGCATTTGATGGGGAAACTGGCTGCATTTCAGGGGAAACTGGCTGCATTTGAGGGGAAACTGGCTGCATTTGATGGGGAAACTGGCTGCATTTGATGGGGAAACTGGCTGCATTTGATGGGGAAACTGGCTGCATTTGATGGGGAAACTGGCTGCATTTGATGGGCAAACTGGATGCATTTCAGGGGAAACTGGCTGCATTTAATGGGGAAACTGGCTGCATTTCAGGGGAAACTGGCTGCATTTCAGGGGAAACTGGCTGCATTTCAGGGGAAACTAGCTGCATTTGATGGGGAAACTGGCTGCATTTCAGGGGAAACTGGCTGCATTTGAGGGGAAACTGGCTGCATTTAATGGGGAAACTGGCTGCATTTCAGGGGAAACTGGCTGCATTTCAGGGGAAACTGGCTGCATTTCAGGGGAAACTAGCTGCATTTGATGGGGAAACTGGCTGCATTTCAGGGGAAACTGGCTGCATTTGATGGGGAAACTGGCTGCATTTCAGGGGAAACTGGCTGCATTTGATGGGGAAACTGGCTGCATTTGATGGGGAAACTGGCTGCATTTGATGGGGAAACTGGCTGCATTTGATGGGCAAACTGGATGCATTTCAGGGGAAACTGGCTGCATTTGATGGGGAAACTGGCTGCATTTGATGGGCAAACTGGCTGCATTTGATGGGGAAACTGGCTGCATTTCAGGGGAAACTGGCTGCATTTGATGGGGAAACTGGCTGCATTTGATGGGGAAACTGGCTGCATTTCAGGGGAAACTGGCTGCATTTGATGGGGAAACTGGCTGCATTTGATGGGCAAACTGGATGCATTTCAGGGGAAACTGGCTGCATTTGATGGGGAAACTGGCTGCATTTGATGGGGAAACTGGCTGCATTTCAGGGGAAACTGGCTGCATTTGATGGGGAAACTAGCTGCATTTGATGGGCAAACTGGCTGCATTTGATGGGCAAACTGGCTGCATTTGATGGGGAAACTGGCTGCATTTCAGGGGAAACTGTCTGCATTTGAGGATAAACTGGCTGCATTTGAGGGGAAACTGGCTGCATTTGATGGGCACAGTGGCTGCGTTTGATGGGCACAGTGGCTGCGTTTGATGGGCACAGTGCGTGCAATTGATAGGGTTATTTTTTTCAGTTTGTTTGCGCCCCCCCCAAATTTTTGAGCACCAGCCGCCACTGCTGTCCGTGCAGCTGGTGGGTTTCAACTCCTTGAAGGCCAGCAAAGCCTTAAAGTCTAAGTTCACCTTTTTTTTTTTTTATAAATTCCAGCTTCCCTACGTACCAGCATAGCATTAATGTACTTCTTTTGCAAAAATAAAACAGCTTTCCATGACTGTTTAAAAACACTTATCCATTACTTCTGTCTTACTTCCTGGACAGACTATAGGTCATGACACAGGAAGGAGTTGACCAGCTGGGGGTAGATGATGCAGAGTGTGTGCTAATGAGATCAGCTGGTCAAACCAGCTGGTTCAACAGAAAAACCTGACAGCTCCAGTCAGAGCCCCTGTACTAACAATCCAATGTTAGCACAGCAAGCTCCCCTGTTGTTCTTTTGTGTTCTGACAGGGGGAAAGCCACCCCCCCCCGCCAGAACACTCCGGTCAACACTCTCAAGCCATTGGCTACTGTTTTTTCAGCATGCTCGTCCAACAGAAGCCGGCTGAACGGCTGCCATACACATGGGCCGAATCGAATGTCGCTCGACATTTGATCCATGTGTACTAGGCTTTAGAACAAGGGATGCTGTAAGAGTGCTTTCACACTGAAAGCGCCCGGGCATCGGCGGTAAAAGGCCGCTATTTTTAGTGGCGCTTTACCATAGTTTTTGCAGCGTTTTTCGGCCACTAGCAGGGCGCTTTTAACCCCCGCTGGCAGCCGAAAAAGGGTTAAAAGTGCCGGCAAAGCGCTGCTGTAGCGGCGCTTTGCCGGCGGTTCGGCAGCGCTGTCTATTGATTTCAATGGGCAGGGGCACTTTAGGAGCGGTGTAAACACCGCTCCTAAAGCGCTGCAAAGAAGCTGCTTGCAGAACTTTTCTTGATGCCCTGCCAGCGCAGCGCCCCAGTGTGAAAGCACTCAGACTTTCACACTGGGATTGCAGCTAAGGCTTTTTTCAGGCGCTTTACAGGCGCTATTTTTAGCGCTAAAGTACCTGAAAAACACCTCCAGTCTGAAAGGGGTCTAAAGTATGATGTTACTGCTCTAGGGATTCAGTGTCATTGTCATTGGCAGCAGCCCGTTTTTCTCTGCCTTAAAGAAGGCCCTGGTTATTATTCTTGGGCATCACCTTTGTCATATTATTTGTATTAATTGTATTACTGTTTTTTTTTTTTTTTTTTTTTGGAGATTTTGCACTTCATTCAGTTGGCAGGCTATTAAAAATGCAATTTACAAAAAAATTAAACCTTCTCCAGCTTGCTGGCCAACAGTATGTTATTAGGCATACATTCTCTTTGCCACACATTTTTTTCCTCACTGCTGAACAACAATTCTTTTATTCATCCACTTCTTATTCTGCTCTTTCCCCTTTCATTTCAGGAATAATGTGCTCATTTTTCTACCAACGTGGCTCGTTCACTTTCCTCGCAGTTTCATTTCGTTGGTTCATTTCCTAGCTATTTGGCTTCCCTGGTCTCTGCTTCTCCTTCATTTTCCTGACCCTTTATTACACTGTTTTTTTATATATATTTTTATCTCCTTTTCTTCAATCTTCAGTTATTCCATTTTCATTTGTCCGCTTTTTTTATTTTTTTATTTCTTTCTTTAATCTATAATTACTTTGTTCCGGATTTCTCTTTGACTTCTCACCTCAATTTCATTTCAATTAATTAATGAATCATTATTTTAGTTCATTGCTATTTTAATGCACATCACACCATTTGCATTAAAATATATTTAAAAAAAAAAACAATATTTAAAATGGACCTTTTATGATGAAGCAGGCCCTTGAAGTGTATTTAAACACAAAACACATTTTTTATATATATATATATATATATATATATATATATATATATATATATTGCAGCTTACTAGTCCTTGGTGTGTTTTTCAGTTTTTTTTTTCACCTGGTAATCCTGCAAATAACTCACATCCTATCACCAAATGGCTACGTCATTCCTCCACTGTATCTGTGGAGGGAACCATTGTTGTCACCCCAGGCTGCTCAAGTATGAGCACTAAAACAAGTAAGTGCGACCCAGAGACGAGGGAATAGACAAAGGGTCAGCATGTCTGAAGCCCTGTACACACGATCGGTTTTACCGATGAAAACAGTCAGATGGACTTTCATCGGACAAACCGATCGTGTATGGGCCCCATCGATCTTTTTTCCATCGGTGATTAAAAATAGAACATGTTTTAAATTTATCCGATGAAAAAAAAAACGATAGCAAATTCCGATCGTCTGTGTGGAACTCCGTCGGAGAAAAAACCCACGCATGCTCAGAATCAAGTCGACGCATGCTCAGAAGCATTGAACTTCATTTTTCTCAGCTCGTCTGAGTGTTTTACATCACAGCATTTGGGACGGTCAGATTTTTGACTGATGGTGTGTAGGCAAGACTTAAGTCAGCTTCATCGGAATCCGATGGAAAAATCCATCGGATTTTATTCCATCGGAAATCCGATCGTGTGTACAGGGCTTCAGGGGGGAACAGGTTAGAGAAGGGTTAAAACTCTATAGTTTAGTGTGGTAGGGGCATAGTTCTTACCTGATTGGAGACTGATGGTCAGATGGGAAGGGTGTAGCCGCAAGTGTGGTTCATTGCAAGGGTTGCTGGGTATTCATTCTGGAAAGTTCAGTTTACAAGAAGACTTTCCCTCCCTCCCGCCCTGTATTCAGGGTTTATGGTGTATTTGGGGGTTGTGGGGCAATATTTTGTGTTCCAAATTTCTCAAAAAAATAAATAGAAAATGTAGCACTTTTGTCAGAGCAGCTTGGTGTGTCAGAGGGTCTTTGGGGGTCAGTGATTAACCATATTGTTAAAAATTGGGGGCCCATCTAGGGTGTGGCACTTCCACCTGTTGGTACTGTAGTTTTCCCAGGAGCTAGGGCCCTGGCAGAAAAATCAAAAAAATGTGTTGTAACGTCTTTAACCACTTCCCTACCGGGCACGAAAACCCCCTTCCTACCCAAGCCATTTTTCAGCTTTCAGCGCTGTCACATTTTGAATGACAATTGCGCGGTCGTGCGACGTGGCTCCCAAACAAAATTTGCGTCCTTTTTTTCCCACAAATAGAGCTTTCTTTTGGTGGTATTTGATCACCTCTGCGGTTTTTATGTTTTGCGCTATAAACAAAAGAAGAGCGTCCAGTTTGAAAAAAAAGCAATATTTTTTACTTTTTGCTATAATAAATATCCTTTTTTTTTTTTTTTTTTTTATTGAAATTTTTCTCAGTTTAGGCCGATACGTATTCTTCTACATATTTTTGGTAAAAAAAAATCGCAATAAGCGTATATTGATTGGTTTGCGCAAAAGTTATAGCATCTACAAAATAGGGGATAGATTTATAGCATTTTTTTTTTTTTTACTACTAATGGCGGCGATCTGCGATTTTTATTGTGACTGCGATATTGCGGCAGACATATCGGACACTTTTGACACATTTTTGGGACCATTCACATTTATACAGCGATCCCTGCTATAAAAATGCATTGATTACTGTATAAATGTGACTGGCAGGGAAGGGGTTAACACTAGGGGGTGAGGAAGGGGTTAAATGTGTTTCCTAGATGTGTTCTAACTGTGGGGGGAGGGGACTGACTGGGGGAGGTGACCGATGGTTGTCCCTATGTACAAGGGACACACCATCGGTCCCCTCTCCCTGACAGGACGTGGATCTGTGTGTTTACACACACAGATTCACTTTCCTGCTCGGTTATTGGGCAATCGCGGGTGCCCGGCAGCCATCGGGTCCCCAGCAACGCGGCGGGTGTGCACGCGTGCCCCCTAGCTCCTTTTAAAGGCAGGACATCATATGACGTCCTGTCAGAACGAGAGAGTCTTCCGCCCGCCGTCATTTGACGGTGGGCGGTAGACAAGAGGTTTTACTGGATGGGGCGCAGTTGAGGACATGGGCGATTCTAGCCATAAAGTGTGCCTTAAGGACACCCAAAGACCCCCTCCTGGTTGCATTGTTGAATTTGCATTGTTGAAATTGTTTTATTTATGTTATTTATTTGTTAATAAAAAGGCTTGTGTAGCCGTTTAAAACCCATGTCACGTAATTTTGTGTCTTTAAAGTTCGAGGACCGAGGTTGAGGAAACCTTTAAAGGTGTTGTAAAGGTTCGTTTTTTATTTTCTAAATAGGTTCCTTTAAGCTAGTGCATTGTTGGTTCACTTACCTTTTCCTTTGATTTCCCTTCTAAATATTTTTTTTCTTTGTCTGAATTTCTTACTTCCTGTTTCTCCTCAGTAAGCTGTTCAGTAAGCTGTTCTGGCTGACTAACCACCACTCGGATGATGGTGTGAAGTTTACTGAGGAGAAACAGGAAGTGAGATATTCAGACAAAGAAAAAAAAACATTTAGAAGGTAAATCAAAGGAAAAGGTAAGTGAACCAACAATGCACTAGCTTAAAGGAACCTATTTAGAAAATAAAAAACAAACCTTTTAATCATGAATTAAACCAAATACAATTCGGCTTGGGGAGAGCTTTGACAAGCTGTGGAACATTTAAACTTCCCAATTGAATTTACTGTATATAAATGTATATTCTGAAGTTATCACTACTAAGAAATAGACAAAAAGGTAGTAAAGCTGTAAAAGATAAAATAAAATATACATTATGATCTATACAAAGAAAGAGGACAATAGACATACTGTAACAGATAACTGGCATAGTGGATAAAGCATGCATAACAATTCTAACAAAAGCTGTGAACTTCTCACACATAAAGAGAATAAATAAGTAGGAAACACATTCAGCATTATTTAGTTGTATAGGCATGTACAGATCAGAAATAGAAAAGGGAGCTGGTGACTTTGTTAATGAAATGTATTTATTTATCTGTACCCAATTGCTAAAGCATTGTAAGGTACAGTAATCAGAGAAAATGGAAAATTAAAATAGGCATCAGACAATAAAACGAGATGAAGAGAGGGAAAAAAAGGCAAAAAAACTAGAGAAAGAGAAAACAAAGTTGGGGAGGGTAAGGGGTAGTTAACCACTTGACCTCTGGAAGATTTACCCCCCTTCAAGACCAGGCTATTTTTTGTTCTACAGCACTGTATTACTTTAACTGACGATTGTGTGGTCATGTTATGCTGTACATGAATGTCATTGTTTTTCCCACAAATAGAGCTTTCTTTTGGTGGTATTTTATTTTTTGCATGTAGTGCCCTCCCCAAATGGTTGGGACGCTATGTGGTAGGGGTAGTCTGAGCCAGTAGTTGGGCTCAGACCTGGATAATCGTGTTGAAATTTGCTTCTGCTCTGGGTGTGATACTGCCTGGCAGTTATATTCCCTGTTCGCCTGTAGGTGGCACTGCCGCCAACGGCTCAGGCTGGAATACAGGGGTATCACAACACCTTGGGTGTCCTCTCTCAGCAGCTGTGCAGTGGGCGTGGTTGACCCTGCTGTGCATGCTGGGAGAGGGTACATAAGGGGCAAACGCCATTAGTGGGGGTTCGTCCTATGTGCGCGCCTCGTGGCCTGCATGGCACGGGGTGCGTGTGTGTGTTCCAGCCCCGGGCACCTTCAGCCCGAGGCTGCATCGGTGCCTTTTAGGCCCAGCTCTGCTGGCTGGGGCCTTTGCCTTTGGAAGGGATCCCAAGCTGCCCACCTGCGGGAAGCCCACTCTTAGGGAAGGAGGCCAGGGGAGGATCTGCCCCAGAGAAGACTGGCGACGGTACTGCTGTCTCGGCGGAGGCCTGGAGACTCACCTAAGGAGGGATCCATTACTACAAGCCCTGCAATACGCCAATCTGGCATAAAGGTTCTCTCTATTGCTAGGCTGGGAGGTTCGGGACTAATTCTGTGGCAGAGGATTCCTGATCACATTCCTAAATTCTCAGATAAAGTTGATCTGTGCATCATCCCAGCTGCTAGGACCAGTGAACGGGACTGTCCGGGTGAGCAGTACCCACTCAGGCTTGAGTGGCGAAGTTGTACCTTTAGTGTTGCGTGTCTGAACCTTCCCCTCTACTTCTCTTGTTTCCTGCTTTCTCTACAAGTTCCCACAGCAAGAAAAGGAAAATAAAGCCTTCCTGTTTAGGTTTTACATTGGTGTGGACATTGACTTTTTCTAGAGACTTTCTATACCCTGACAACGGAAGCCTTGGAGGTAGTTTGCATGACCCAAAACAAAACCAGCCGGTCCCTTAAATGAGGGTAAGTGCTACATGCGCTATAGACAAAAAAAGACTGACAATTTAAAAAATATATACTGTATTTATTGGCGTATAACACTCACTTTTTTACCCTGAAAATAGAGGGTAAACTGTGCCTGCGTGTTATATGCAGGGGGCTGTGGAAAGTTTTTTTCCCTGAAACTTGGTATATTTTTTACTTTCTGCTATAAAACACATCCAATAAAAAAAATGTAAAAATCCAAATTTCTTCATAAATTTAGGCCAATCTGTTTTTTATGCTACATATTTTTGGTAAAAAAAAAAAAAATATAGCAATAAGCGTATATTGATTGGTTGGTTATAGCGTCTGTAATGGCTGTGAGTTATAGAGGGAATGTGATAATGCGGCAGACATTCTGACACTTTTAACACTTTGTTGGAACCAGTGACACTAATACAGTGATCAGTGCTAAAAATATGTACTGTCTTTGTACTAATAACACTGGCTGGGAAGGGGTTAAACATCAAAGGGTTAAATGTGTGCTTAACCAGTGCTTTTGTGGGACTGTGTCACTTCCTATGAATTAGCCACACAATGTTATCAAGAAAGAAAAATTTACTTTTAAGGCACTGTTACTACATTTATTATAAATGGTATCACTCAATCAGGGATATGCCACAACCTTGAGTATCTAAATTCAGCTCAACATGTTTCGCGCTCTGAGCGCTTCTTCAGGAGTATATGTCAGTGCCTGAGTAGTTAAGAGCAATAAGTAAGTACATCGTTTTGTAACATTACATACAATCAATGTATACATACATAGGTTTCTTAGGCTACTTTCACACTGGGGCGAGGGTGCGTAAGCGGTAAAGCACCGCTAGATTTAGCATTGCTTTACCGTTGTTTTAGCTGCGCTTTTCGGCCGCCAGCGGGGCACTTTTAACCCCTGCTAGCGGTCGAAGAAAGGGTTAAAACCGCTCGTGTTGCGGCACTGCTTGCTGGACTTTTTTTCCCCCGTCCCGCAAGTGTACCGCCCCAGTGTGAAAGCACTTGGGTGTTCACACTAGGGAGGCATGAGAGGCGCTTTTCAGGTGCTTTACAGGCGCTATTTTTAGCGTTAAAACGCCTGAAAAGCACCTCAGTGTGAAGGGTGTCTTACACTTACAAAATAAAATATGAATAATATATGGGCTGGTAGAAGCAGGGTACGATTGTGCACATAATATACCAATTGGCAAACACGGGGGCCCACTTAGGAGCAACGATCTAGGAGATGTCACTAAGGGCAGGAGGTTGATATGACCAGATTAATAAATCTAATAAATTGAACTTACATTCAATATTATGGTGTCCTCCATTGGGCAACTCCACTACCCCCAAAACATTTTTGTATCCAGAAAATATGCATTGTTTGGAAAAACCTTCATTGTTTGTAAAGCAACAAATAAAATAAATACCTTGCGATTCTTTTCTCAGGGTCAAGCTGGTAATCCAACCCACCTGGTAAGGGGCAAGAGCAACCTTCAAAAGGGCTTTTTATTTTAGGGAAGACAGGGGGAGGGGGGGGTGCCAAGGATGGATAACATCCCCAAAAACTCAGTGGACAAATTATTGTTGTTCGGGATGTTGGGATCCAGTTGCTGGGGGGGCCTAGCCAACCATATTTGGGGCACATCATTTTATTATGTTTGATGTCTATGTGAAGCCAACTTGTTCTTATACAGTATGTTGTTTTATACCTAAGAGATTGTAATAAAGATATCTGATTTTAAACTAATAGTAGTAATAGGTCCTTAAAAATACAGTACATCCCCTGACAGGATGAAGCTCTGCATTGTTTACTGTCTCCTCGCCGATCAGCGGGTGTCGGCAGTCATCCATTGGCCGGCACCCGCTGATTGGCTTCTGCTGTGACTAATTACAGCAGAAGCGGCACGCCGGCGGCGTGCACGCCCCCTACCCGAAATTGCAGAATGACGTGTACTTACATGATTCTGCACAGAACATCCACCCTATTCCATATCTGCTATAGGGCGATCGGCAAGCGGTTAAATTAAGATACACACTATATACAGAGATACTATGGACATTTACGCTACGTTCACACCTTTTAAATGTGTTTTTTTGGTGCGTTTTGCAGAAACGTACTACAGACTATTTAACATGGTTTCCTAGGGATGTAGTTCACATCTGTGCGTTTTGCGGCGCTGCGTAAAGGGTCAGGGAAATTCTTTTCCGCAGCAGAATGCGTAATAGACTTCAATGGACTCGCACCAAAAATGCAAAAGTTGTGTTTTTGATGCGTTTTTTTTTTTTCTCTTTAAACACACTGTGTATAGCTGTTTGCTAAAACGCCGACTGGGGAGCCGGCCGCCGCGTCCTTAACAACCAATGATTTATCAGCTTCCCGGCCTACTCCTTGGCAACCAGCTATATACAGTGTGTTTAAAGAGAAAAAAAAACGCTAAATGCATAAAAACTGCATGCAAAAACACATAAAAAACATGGGTTTAAAAACGCAAACAGCACCTGAAAACTGCATCCACCACAACTGCATTGATGTGAACCTAGACTTAGAGGTAGGGGCAAATATTTCAATAGCGAGATGGCCATTGACCATGTTGGTAACACAAAAGGTTGAAAACCCAAATAAATTTCCACATCTATACGTTCATATATTAAATTCCATTTTAATGTCCCACCATGAAATTCATGTGGCAGTAAAGACCTCAAGACTCTCTTATTCTGTGCAGACATCTTTGATATGTGCAGTCCTTTGTATCTGTCAAAACCCTTCACTAGATAGAGCACCATGTGTTAAAGTGGGTGTAAACCCACTTTTGAAAAAAATAAAAAAAATAACACCTGCAAGACAAAGGCATAATGAGCTAGTATGCATAGCATACTAGCTCATTATGTAATACTCAACTGGGATCGAAGCCCCCGCAGCAGTGCCCGTACACAGCACCGGCCGGCGACATGTTGTCCTGGAGTTACTTCCAGGTATCGCGGCTCCGGCGCTGTGATTGGCCGGAGCCGCGATGACGCCACTCCCGCGCGGGAGCCGCCAGTCACGGCATGAGCTCCTTTAGAAATGGCACGATCGCCATTTCTAAAGTGTGCCTGCGTAGACATCGGCGCACGTCTCTATTGTAAATATCTCCTAAACCGTGGCGGTTTAGGAGATATTTCCAGCACCTACAGGTAAGCCTTAATCTAGGCTTACCTGTAGGTAAAAGTGGTTGTACAGGGTGTATGACCATTTTAAGCTACACTGTGAAGGAATAATATCTAAATCCAAAAACAAAAGTGTCAAACATTTGTTTTCTTTTTTTTTTCTCCTTTATTTTCACCTAGTAATGCTGTGAATAACATACTTCCTGACCCTTCTTGCCTACACTAATTTATCCACTACATCTATGGAAGAAGTCATGGGTGAACTTCAGAAATGTCTGTCTTTGTTTATTTCCATTACATGGTGGATTAATAGGAATTATATGTAGCACACGGACCCTTTTTCCTGCTTACCTTCACTTGCAGGGTAAGGCACACCATGCCACATCCCTCTCACAGTTCTAGCAGCCGGAGTGGAGCATGAACAGTTACTTCAGATTTAGTCCCCTTCAAAGACAAATTCAGGAGATCCTCTGCCACAGAATCCTTTAGTTCCTGAATATAGAACTCTTTAACGCCTGCAACTTTTAGAGACCATAGGTGCCAATGGGGCACATCACAGGCGCCATTGTGCAACTCACTGAATCCTTCCCTCTGATAGGCAACCAGGCCTCTCCTGAGACAGTGACTCCCTTCACCGATCCTCCGGACAGGTCCTCCCCTGGTTTCCTCTCCTTCTGAGCGGCCACCCTCCCTCGGGTTCCCTGGGACTCCGATGGTTTAGCTGTAGACACAGTTGAAGGTACTGGGCCTACCTGGAACACTACAGTCTCGGGCTGAAGGTGCCCGAGACTTCTCGACCAATTCACGCACCCCTGGCCAGCAGGGCCAACGGGCGCGACTCTCGCCACCAGGAATCGTCCCACCTTGGAATCCCCCGGCCAATCTCCTCAGATCATGGCGTCTGTCCCTTATGTACCCTCTCCCGGCATGCACAGCAGGTAGACCATGCCCACTGTATGGCTGCCGAGAGAGGACACCCAATCACGCCACCTGTGGTTCAACCCAAGACCTGAGTGACAGCGCCACCCGCAGGTCAAGGGGAACTATACACCCAGGTAACACCACAGCAGAGCAGAGTCCAATCTACAGAATCAGAAAACCTGAGCCAAACTATTGCTCAGGCTGCCTTTAAATTTAAGGCATAGCGACCCCAATTTTGGTGGTCTGCTACATATAATATTATAATATACACAACAAAGATAAAGATATTCATACTTTTATTCAGCTCATAGGAAGTGCAAGGACATGGCAACATCAACAAGTATTCCCTTAAAGCAGAAGTTCAAGGAATTGTTCAATTGTTCAAAAGTCCAATTATTTACATTTTTTGTGTAAAAAAAAAGTTTGAGATGTATCTCATTCTGGTCATTTCTGTATCATTTCTGCAATATTTACACTTTCATTGAGGCTGAATAATGTAGCTCTCACTTCTTCTGGCTCGCTGCTGGCGATGAAAGCTGTGACACCTTCTTATACACAGAAGCCGCAGTATCATTTCTTTGCCCCCCTCTAGACTTGTCCATTTATGCAGTGCTTTGTATTCTGTGAAATATTGACAAAATACAATGTGTTCTGTGAAGGAGCAAAAGGAAAGGGGGCGAATAAACAACACTGTGGCTTCCATGTATGAAAGCTGCAGCTTACATTCAGCTGAAAATTTAGCAAAAGCTAAACTATCCAGACTGAAATAAAGTGTAAATAGTAAAAAAAAAACTTCCAGCAGCTCATTTAGTCACTTACAGAGTATGCAGCTTCTTTATCTTTTATTCCTTGCCTTTGTTCCAATCTAAGCTGCTGCCATAACCACTGCCCTATGTTTCCTGTTTCAGGATGGCTTCTTTCCCTTGTGCCATCCAATGGAGCCACCCTTACACACAGCCCCACCTAGGATGTCAGGGTGCTTCCCTGCTCCTCCCTCCTCCCTTCTCCAAGCCAACAGTCCATTACCAGGCCCTTTGGGTCTGGTATAATTATTAAGCGGAACCCCGAACCAATTTTTTTTTTTAAATTGCGTGGGGGTCCCCGCAAAATCCACACCAAGCCCCTCAAATCTGGTATGGGAAAAAAATGGCTTAGGGGTCCCCCCAAAATCCATACCAGACCCTTATCTGAGCACACGTTGATGGACAAGGGCCTCATCCCCACAACCCTTGCCCGGTGGTTGTGGGGGCCTGCGGGCGGGGGGCTTATCGGAATCTGGAAGCCCCCTTTAACAAGGGGACCCCCAGATCTCACCCCCCCCATGTGAATTGGTAACGGGTACATTGTACCCCTACCAATTCACAAAAAAAGTGTCAAAAATACTAAAAATTACAAGAGACACTTTGGGACAAGTCCTTTATTAAAAAACAAAAAATATGTCCCGCAATGTAAATCCATCTTACGCCGCCCGACGGACCAAAAAAAAACCTGCAACTGCTCCGCCACCATGGGAGGCTCCCGCACGAGGGACGCTTCTTCTCAATCACAGCTGTTATAGAGCTGAGGACAAGGCCACTCGGTGATGTAATGTTTTAAGATTGTATAAAATAATTACATTTCCATGTTCTGTGTACTGTGGGAGACCAGATATAGTGAATGCAGAGTCCTGGGTTTAGTAACACTTTAAATTAGTACTAAAGCCTAAATGCTTTTATTACAGCTACAGCCCTCTTACCCTATTAACCACTTGCCGATCGCCTACCACACTTGTACTGCGGCAGGTCGGCTCTATTGAACGAAAAAACGTTCATGTACGTTATTTCGTGCAATAGACACTGGGGGCACACGTTCTGCCGGAGGCCCATGATGTTAACCCCTTCCCTACCAGTGTCACTAGTATAGTAACAGTGCATATTTTTAGCACTGATCACTGTAAAAATGTCACTGGTTCTCAAAAAAGTGTCAAAAGTGTCAGTCAGGTGTCTGATTTGTCCGTCGCTATGTCGCAGGTCTGCTAAAAATTTCTAAACGCTGCCATTACTAGTAAAAAAATTGAATAAAGAAAAATGCCATAAAATATCCCCTAGTTTGTAGACGCTATAACTTTTGCGCAAACCAATCAATATACGCTTATTGGGATTTTTTTACCATAAATATGTAGCAGAATACATTTTGGCTTAAATTAATGAAGAGATTTGATTTTTTACATTTTTATTGGGAATGTTTTATAGTATAACGTGCAAAAAATATATACATTTTTTTTCAAAATTGTCGCTCTTTTTTTGTTTATAGCGCAATAAATAAAAAACGCAGAGGTGATCTAAAACCACCAAAAGAAAGCTCTATTTGTGTAAAAAAATAACATCAATTTTATTTGGGTACAGCGTCGCACGGCCACGCAATTGTCAGTTAAAGTAATGCAGTGCCATATCGCAAAAAATGGCCTGGTCATTAAGGGGGTAAAACCTTCCGGGGTGAAGTGGTTATTAACTCTCCAATTAAAGATGACTTACATCATGTTAAAAAAAACACTTGCATTTTCTGCTTGTAAATAGCCTTAAGTTCCCTCAGCACATTTCCCCTAAACAAAATACACACTCTTAAAAAAAAAGCCTCTTAAATCCCTCCTCGGGACTATATGTCCTATAATTTCTAGCACCATTGACATCATCATTTATGAGGCTCCATAGTACCCTGCAAGCCAAAGAGACACCCTAACAGTGTAAGTCAAGGCCAGCAATGGGGGGACATGATGAAATAAGAAGAAAAAATGCAAAAACTGTACAGGCAGAAGACAAAGTATTTGCTGCTATAAGAAAATATGGATTTAATATGACTTTAATGAAAGAGAATGTGTCATAATTTCTCTTTTTGATACATTTTTATTGTTGTTGGAGAATGCAGTGTTATAACATCAACAATTCTTAGGCCGGGTTCACACAGGGGCGACCCCTCAGGCGACTCGGTCGCCTGAGGAGTCGCGTCCCGGTCTGTGCTATGGAACCGTTCTAATAGGAACGACCTGAGTCGCTCCGACTTAGAAAAAGGTTCCTGTACTACTTTTGGGGGCGACGTAGGGCGACTTGCATTGACTTCTATACAGAAGTCATTATGCAAATTGCCTCGGCGGGCGTCTCAAGTCGTCTTGAGATCACGCCGCCGAGGTCGCTCCCCCGAAGTCGTGCCGCCCCTGTGTGAACCGGGCCTTATTCATATTGTTGACTCTACTAGAGGCTAACTGCCAAAGGAAAAAATGTAACATCGACACGTCATATGGCAGCAATCTACGTAGAGTCGTATAGTTATAGTATAATAAAGCATTAACAAAACAATCTTATCCCAAAAAATTGAGGGGGGGGGGGGTCTAGATTAGGATAGAGGAAGGAGAACAAAAAAGGGGAGGGGGAGATAAATGGCATCCAATGGGGGAGACGGCCAAGCCACCATTCCTAGTTTATTATTATTATGGAGGAAGGCTTTTGTATCTGTGCCTTTACATAAATAGAACTATACATAAGCTTTTTAGCTTCTAATAATTCATGTTATCTAGCCCAAGACAGCATGCCAGTATAGCTATTCATGAAGGGGAACCCAGGACTATTGACTCATAGAGATAAGAGTATAGGAGATTCAAGAAACTGCACCCATGGGGTCCATAACCCCCTAAACTTTGAATCATCATCATCATTTTTTGATGAGATTCCAAGTATCATTCAAATAGGGATATATACAAATGATTTGCTATAAAATGCTTGGAAATATTAAATCTTCCTATACTGATTTTGCCAAAATTTGCATCATTATACAGTAGATAAGTCTTTTTCTCTGATATAAATAAATTGACAATTGAAAAGATGGAGCTTTTAACCGCTTCCGGACCAGCCGCCTCAGTTTTACTGCGGCAGGTTGGCTCCCCTGGGCAAAACGACGTTACCTTACGTCGCTTCGCCTTTTGGGCACTACAGGGCGCGCACACGCCCGCGGCCTGCCGCCGGAGCCGATGCAAAGTGCCCGGCGGGCACGATGACTGCCGGGCACCCGCGATCGCTCGTGAGAAAGCGAGAACGGGGATCTGTGTGTGTAAACACACAGATCCTGGTTCTCTCAGGGGAGAGGAGACTGATTGTGTGTTCATACTGATTATGAACACCGATCTGTCATCTCTCCTAGTCAAACCCCCTCCCGGCCACAGTTAGAACACACCTAGGGAACACAGTTAACCCCTTGATCGCCCCTAGTGTTAACCCCTTCCCTGCCAGTGACATTTATACAGTAATCAGTGCATTTTTATAGCACTGATCGCTGTATAATTGTCACTGGTCCCAAAAATGTGTCAAAAGTGTCCGATTTGTCCGCCGCAATATTGCAGTCCCGATAAAAATCGCTGATCACCGCCATTACTAGTAAAAAAATAAATAAAAATGCCATAAATCTATCCCCTATTTTGTAGACGCTATAACTTTTGCACAAACAAATCAATATACGCTTATTGTGATTTAAAAAAAAAAATTTGGATATTTATTATAGCAAAAAGTCAAAGATATTGTGTTTTTTTCAAAATTGTCGCTCTTCTTTTGTTTATAGCGCAAAAAATAAAAACCGCAGAGGTGATCAAATACCACCAAAAGAACGCTCTATTTGTGGGGAAAAAAGGACATCAATTTTTGTTTGGGTACAGCATCCCACGACCAAAATAAAAAGCCTGTTCATTGAGCAGCCAAATCTTCCGGGGCTGAAGTGGTTAAAGGTATTATAATTCAGTTAAAATGTATGAATAACTCATTTTAGAAATATAATATATAACATAATGTGACAGTGTTTAGCCATGCCCAGATCCAGGACAAAATCCTTTATGATTAAAGGGTTCGTAAAGAAAATAATAAAAAAAATTAAAATAACAAACATGTTATACTAACCTCCACTGTGCAGCTCGTTTTGCACAGAGTGGCCCCGATCCACGTCTTCTGGGGTCCCTCGTGGCTGTCTCGGCTCCTCCCACAATCACTCACCACCTATATGCGAGCGAGCTCGCATGGTGGTGAGTGATTGCGGGCACGCGCCAGTGATACAGCCAGCGGCTATTGCCACTCACTGTATCACTCGGCCCCGCCCCCCGGTGTGCCGCACCATTGGATGTGATTGACAGCAGCGCCAGCCAATGGCTGCACTGCTTTCAATCCATACACTGTAGCCAATCAACGCTAGGCTGAAAGGCGAGGAGGATGTCGGGGCCGAGCGTGGGACTTTCGAGGGCTCAGGTAAGTAAAACGGGGGCTCGGGGGAGGGCGGTATTGTCGGATGTTTTTCCGCCTTAATGCATAGGATGCATTAAGGTGAAAAAACGTTTTCCTTTACAACCCCTTTAAAGTGCAGTGTATGCTGGCGGCCCATTTCCAGCACCTGTAGGATGAATGCACAGGAGGTACATCATCAGTGGTTGCCAAAGGCCATATAAGAGAAATGCAGAGCCATAAGAAACTGTGGTCCAAGCAGAGAGGAACAGCTTTGAACTGTCAGAGCTAGAGGAGGACAAACAGATAGGTGGATATACCATAATATACCATAATGTGTAAGTATGACACATATATTTGCATATATTTGCACACTATGGAGAAGAGCAGCTGACCATCAGTTCTACATTAACTAATGAGAAACTTAACAAGGGGGTCACAAATAATCCATAGTATGGCGACATGCTGTATGTCAAGCTACATTAAATCAAATAGCTCTTTAGAATGGTTTTAATTGTAATGGAAAATGATTTTAAAACCTAAATTTTTTATAATCCCCTCCTCTACTTGCCCAAACCAGTTTCCAGAAAGATGCTGCCCATTTGCAAAAATCTTACATGGTATGTTCATCGGACATGCTTCCTTTTCTTTGCTCAGCATGTTCATGTATTGTCTCTGTAAATCTCAATTATGAGTTGAGTAAATGACACAAGAGGCTAGATATACAAAGCTTTCAGGATAAGGATGTTTATTTCAGCCTTGTGACTGTTATTTTCCAATCAGATATTTGGATTTACCTGAAAATAACTGTCACTTGTTTCATTTTATAGATGTATCATTTTGCTGGTGTGTTAGCATTGTGAGTTGAAGAGTGAGGGACCATCACAGTCTAATTATACTTATTATTCAAGGAGACAAATATAAAGCAGAAATTTAAGCCATCAATAGCAGCCCTTTAAAATGTAACTCTATGAAGTCACACTAGTACAAGCTGAATGCTAAATGATAACTGCCCCAGGGATCGGCCAGGTATAGCACATACACACTCCAAGCTGGACCAATGTAACTGTAAAAATAAGCATACCTACATTTTAGCTTTAAGAGACCAAGCGGTCCAGCAAAAGTGGCAGTTAGAGGGTTGAGACAAACCATTAACCACTTACGCCCCGGAAGGTTTTTTACCCCCTTAATGACCAGGCCATGTTTTGCGATACGGCACTGCGTTATTTTAACTGACAACTGCGCAGTTGTGCTGTACCCAAATTAAATTGATGTCCTTTTTTTTCATACAAATAGACATTTATTTTGGTGCTATTTGATCACCTCTGCGGTTTTTATGTTTTGTGCTAGGAACAAAAAAGAGCGACAATTTTGAAAAAAAAAAAAAAACAACAAAAATACTTTCTGCTATGAAACATACCCAATAAAAAAATGTCAAAAAACAAATTTTTTCATCAATTTAGGCCAATATGTATTCTGCTACATATTTTTGGTAAAAATCCCAATAACCGTATATTGATTAGTTTGCACAAAAGTTATAGCGTCTACCAACTAGGGAATAGATTCATGGAATTTTTATTTTTTGTTATTATTTTTTACTAGTAATTGCGGCGATCAGCGATTTTTAGCGGGACTGCCACGTTGCGGTGGACAGATCGGAGAACTAACTGACACTTTGACATTTTTTTGGGAACCAGTGACATTACTACAGTAATCAGTGCTAAAAATATGCACTGTCAGTGCACTAACGACACTGGCAGGCAAGGGGTTAATACCATGGGTGATCAAAGGGTTAAGTGTGTCCCTAGGGGATGATTCCTAACTGTGTGGGGGATGAACTCACTAGATGAAGACAGAGATACGTGTTCCATCCTGATTAGAAAAAACAGTTAATCCCTGACAGAACGGTGGTCTGCCTTGTTTACATTGGCAGATCGGCTTTCTATCTCTCTGACGGACCCGCTGATTGGCTCCCCCTCTGGCGTGCCATACACGCAGAGAGGCATCATGCCAAAAGGCATACAGTATGCACGCTGGATTCATGGGGAAGGGCATAGAAAAGCACCAATTCTAAACAACCAGGTGAAAATAAAGGAAAAAAAAAATATACAGCCACATTTAAAGTATATGTAAATCCTCAGATTGTAAAACAACTTATTCAGTTTAAAATAAAAATGAAAGACAACATTTGTGTACCGATATTTTAAAAAAAAACGATTTTTAAACCCTTTTTTATAAGTGATGACAATCCCTCTGTTCTCAGCTGCACAGGAGCTGGGGGGGGGAAAAGAAGCAGCAGTACACTGGTTGTGCCAGTAAATGGCTGTACAGGCAGTGGGGGGGACAGGAAAAGTCTGATTCATAGAGGAGAGCACACTACTGACTTCCCTGCAAAGCAAGAGTGTGCTCTCTTGCTTAGTGTGGTCAGTTTTTAATAGGAAAGCAGAGAGACTGGTGGGATTTCACATAAAGGAAACAATACAAAGAGAGGAGGATACTTTCTCATACAAGTAGATAGTACAGAAGGCTCATATCAGGAATATAAAAAGCTGTGTTTACATACTCTTTAAGGATTGGTGAACTGCAACATATTACAGTTTTGTTTTTTGGGGTTTAATATTGCTTTAAATATTGATACAGTAACATTATGCATATATTTGGCCACTTCGGTTATTTGTAAAGCAGTAACAAAAGTTTATCAAAAGTTTATTTTTGTTTTGGTGGGAACTTTAGACATTTTTGCTGAATATAAATCACTTGATTGTTTATTTTTTTAGGAACCCAGAACTGCAGGAAACCTCACTTTGCAAACATTTTTTTTCATTTCCATACAAATAGAAACGTCGGTCACTATGTTCTAAGGTGGCTGTGAGTTCATATTTGTTTCTTTTCTTGTCCCAATCTTTGCAGCACAGTGATGTTGTTGTTTTTTTTTTTGTTGTTTTTTTGTATCGCTGTGACTTTCATTTTTGATATTCCATTTCAGCAAACATAGACACCCCCTGGCCATGACAGGAAGGAGTGGTAAGTGCATGTTTATGCTGGTGCTGCATATATCTCATCTCAATATAGAATACAAGGTGGCTGTCAGGGTTGGAGACATACGTTTGTTTGTCACACTCAGTGGCTGTAAAATGTGATTAATACCAGCAAAATAAGCAGATTTATCTCAAATCATGTTTTCCAATTACACAGATATTGATTTTTCAGTGTAATAAAGCAGGTAGGTTCCAGTCTTGCACCTTATGTTATAACTTCATCATCCATAAAACCTCAATCTTGCTCATTACTCCCTTATCCAATCGCCATCTCTTTACATGCCATTCAACCACCTTGCATTTCACCCTTTAATATCCTGCTTCCATCTAACAAATTCATCCATTTATCAGCCCAACAACATTCCACATCGCCTATTAATCCCCCAGCCAATCACCTCCTCCCCCTCGCTCTACTTTTATACCTTTCCCAAACCTTCCTGCTAATCCTTAAATGCTAAGCATAGTGCAAATGGGCAGTAAAGCATAAAGGTACATAAATCCACATGTTCATCCATCAATAACTATAAGTTGGCTTTCACTGAAGGGAGCTCTGACCTATTGTACTAAAAATTTATCAGACATTTTAGCTGCAATTCATTTTTAAAGGGAACATTCATTCAGACACCACTATTAGGTCAAGTCAATCCTTCAAACAGAAATTAAATAGGATACAGTGATGCTTCATCTTTATAACAGTATCTGTATTTCTCAGATTTAAAGAAAACCTGTAGTTATTATCCTCCTTGTCAATTTAGGTCAGATTGCATATACAGTAAAACCTTGGATTGCGAGCATAATTCGTTCAAGAAACATGCTTGTAATTCAAAGCACTTGTATATCAAAGCGAATTTCCCCATAAGAAATAATGGAAACTTAAATGATTCGTTCCACAACCATTTATTCATAGGTCCTTCAGTTTATAGTCCATATAAAAAGATTATAGCAATGTGATAGGTTGTGTAACCATAAAATGTCCATCTACAAATGGCAGCCTCCACAAGGGAAGCAAATTCCAGCAGGAGCTACAGAGTATAAAAGAGAAGAGAAGCGCCTCCAAGTGTAGCAATATGTTGCTAAATGTTGTACCTTCAAATAATGTAACCATATTGCTACACTAATGCCTTGTACACACAATCAGAATTTCCGATGAAAAAAGTTTTGACAGAATTTTTTCATCGGATATTCCGACTGTGTGTAGGGCCCCATCTGACTTTTTTCCATTGGAGTTTAGAAATAGAACATGTTCTATTTTTTTTACGATGGGAAAAAAATCCTATTGGAAATTCCTATCGTCTGTGTGGAACTCCGACGGAGAAAAAAACACGCATGCTCAGAATAAATTAGGAGACGGGAGCGCTCGTTCTGGTAAAACTAGCGTTCGTAATGGAGATAACACATTCGTCATGCTGCAAATTATGGCATCGTTTAATGTAGTGCATTCTTTTCTTCTTTCTAATGCTAGAATAATGTTTTTTTTTTTTTTTTGCTTCACACAGTTCTGACCAACTTGTTTCTTTATTGTTTCTTGTGATCTTATGAATATTCGTATTTGATTTTAAAGCCAGATCTCCAAAATGTATTTATTTATTTTTATTTTTTTTGTGATTTGAATCAAGATCTCCTAT
Organism: Rana muscosa; assembly: GCA_029206835.1. NCBI lineage: Eukaryota > Metazoa > Chordata > Amphibia > Anura > Ranidae > Rana > Rana muscosa. Next base: position 337,741,054 of record CM055116.1, on the reverse strand, counting down.
TTTTTTTTTTTTTTGTGGGGTTTTAATATTTTCTTGTGATTTCCATTTTTATTTTCTGGTCAAGTTACCACAACAACATTATTATCTTGTATTTTTTCCCTCAATGAGGTTGGTGTTCCTTGTTAATTACACATTGTATTTTTGAAATGTACCTGCCTACTCACAAACAAACTGTCCTTTTTTAAGAAAAACACATAGGCAAGTATTTAAATTAAATCAAATATCCATTTATTCTGCTTATCAAAATAAAGAGGAAAGGCAACGATGGAGAAATTGGTCGAATTAGCGCAGCGTTTGGACCCCAAGGCAGACATCAAGTGTGTTAAAAAAAATATATAACTTGAGGAGTCCCTATAATTGGGAGCACAATCTGGTCCCCAAATCACAGAAATCAGAAGCAGCAGCAGAAGACATATATGTCCCCAGTCTGTGGTACTACAACAGACTGCATCTTCTGTCAGACCAGACTGAAGCCAGGTAATCACTTTCTTGTCTTCCCTGCAGCGTTCCCTCCACGCCTACCTGCAGCATTCCCTCCACAGCTCCCTGCAGCATTCCCTCCATGCCTCCCTGCATGCCTCCTTGCAGGCTGTGGCTCTGGTGGGGGAATTGTTGCAGAAGGAGAAGGAGAAGGATGGGTGAGATCACATAGATGGGTGGTGTAACGGGTGGGCCCGTGGAACCCAGAAGTTCTTAGAAAGTGTGAGCCAGGAAATAATGGACATTGAGAATATGTATTGGATTGCTTTAAAATGGGTCTGTAATATTATTCCACAATATTTCCCAGGATATCTGTAAATAACTAATTTTGTTGATCCTGAACTCAACAGGTTAATTGAAAAGGGCTGATGTGTTCTAAAGATCCTTTCATTGTGAATAGAGATAATTAACTCTGTACTTGTGTGTATATAAAGGTCAGGCCTAGTCATTTAAACTGAAAAGGGATTTGCTAACAAACCCACCTATTGTCTCTTAAGAGATGTCAAAATAATGTGTATTGTAGGAGACAGTAAGGCTAGCCTAAAGGTCATGTGTCTGAGTCATCAGCTGTAGTTAATTAGCTCATGTAAATTAGGTCTGGTCAGAAGTGCTTTGTAAGAGGAAAGAAAAGAAACTCCTCTCTGTGTGTATAAAACTTGCAGTGTTTCAATAAAAAGTGTCAGTCCAGTTGGAAAGATACAGAGCGTTTGTCTCGTATGGTTGGAAGGATTAATCCTATGGGAAGCGGTCACCTGACTGTGGAGGATCGGCAGTGGATGTGTGTCCAGAGAGGGAATATCCTAAAAGGCGTTAACCCCTTTCATACTTGGGGTGCCGTTACATTGGTTGGCAGCGGTGGGATTTTCCCTCCAGTTACTGGGACACTCCAAACCACCACAGTGAATGACCAGCTATGCAGCCTGCAGGAAAGCCACGCTGAAAGACTTACTTGAGAGCCGTGGAGGGACCGGTGGGACAAAGAACAAGGCCACCTTGATCAGGGAGCTAGCCGAGATGGATCAGAGGGATGGTGGTGCAGGACCCCGGTCAGTTGAAGACTTGTTTCAGCAACGAGTTCGAGAGCATTTGGCATTATATGGGGCTAACCCATCAGAGACCGCCATACAGAAAGCCATTAGAGACATCCAGCTGCAGGATGAGCGACAAGAGAGAGAACTGGAGCGTCAAGAGAGAGAACTACGGCAATCGGAGACAACGCCTAAAGATGCAGCGCCTGTCCGTAAGTTGCCCTTTCGGGGCGTTCAAACTATTTAAGGAAGGAGAGGAGGAAATTGAAGCGTTGCTGCAGGACTTTGAGAGACTATGCCAGATACATGAAGTACTGCCCCAAGATTGGGTCGCCTTACTGGCAAGTAATTTAACTGGCAGAGTGGCGGATGCGTATCGGGCCCTGGAGGATGAGGACGCTAAAGACTATGACCGGGTAAAAGAAGCTCTGCTAGCCCGATTTGCCATTACACCCGAAGCCAGCCGGATTAAGTTTCGAGAATCCCGGAAACAAACCCACATAATTTGCGTGGAGTGGGCACATTGTCTGCAGCGAAACCTTAAGGGCTGGTTTCAGGGAAGCCGCGCTCATACCATAGAGGACATCACCCAGCTAGTACTCTTAGAACAGTTCTTTAACCACACCCCTCCGGTATTACGGGATTGGGTGCGAGATAAGCGACCACGGACTGTACAGCAAGCGGCTACTTTGGCCGATGAATATCTGGACTCTCGAAGGTCAGGCGGAAGCGAGTGCTATCCACTATCTCGGCCCAGTTTACCAGCCTCTTACCCAACTTCAGCACCACCTCCAGCGGCCACTTATCTTCAGCAGCCCAGGTTCAACTCCCAGGACTACTCACAACCCATCAGGTGATTCGGATGTAAACAGCTAGGGCACAAAAAGCCAGACTGTCCGTTGAATCCAGCCATCCAGTCCCAGTCATGGAGACAGCCAGCAAGGGGGAGCCCCCGCACATCCATGCCTGCGGCCCACTGCGTTGAGGAGGAAGAACATTGGGGCGTCCTGCACGAGGCTGATCCAATACAAGCAGCTAACCGGGACAACAGGCAACAACACAGGCAGACTGCCCGGGTTAATGGAACGGTAGCCAATGGCCTACGTGATAGTGGCACTACCATGACCCTACTACAGAAGAACCTCATCCCAGAGAGCCAACACACCGGAGACACTGTAGCCGTAAGAGTAGCGGGAGGTACCATCTTCCAGCTACCCGTTGCCCGGGTTCACCTGGATTGGGGGGTTGGTTCAGGACACGTGAATGTAGGGGTGATGAAGGATTTGCCCGCGGATGTACTACTGGGGAATGATTTGGCCCCCCTCCTTTCTGCTTACGCGCCGATGGGCCCCGATGAATTCCACCCAGTGACTACCCGTGCCCAGACACGTACTGCTATAACCGGCCCGCTTGCTGCTGAGACCCAGGTGAGACTATCTTCCCCGACACGTACCTTAGGTCAGGCGCTCCTAGGCTGGGATACCCCAGAAGCATTCGGGAGGGAAACTCGGGAGGACCCGACCTTACACAAGTATAGGGCTAAGGCAGATACTCAGGAAAGGGGAATAGATGGGGAGCTTTTTGAATGGGTGGGGGATAGACTGTATAGGATCCCTAAGCCATCTCAGAGAAGTAAGGCCCCTTCGCAGAAACGACAGCTGGTGGTACCTAAGAAATACCAGCTGGAGATTCTGCGAATCGGGCATGATGTGCCGCTAGCAGGACATCTAGGGTTCCGTCGCACAGTACACAGAATTTCTTTTGGCCCAATTTTATCCAGGATGTGCGACAATACTGCAAAACGTGTGACACATGTCAATGGATAGGTAAGAGGGGGGACCACCCTAAGGCTAAACTTATGTCCATGCCTATTATTGGGGAGCCCTTTTACCGCATAGCCGTTGACATTGTGGGCCCCCTGGCCAGGCCTAGTCCATCCGGGAAGAAGTATATTCTCACCGTGGTGGACTACGCCACCCGTTACCCAGAGGCAGTAGCTATGTCTAACATTGAAGCAGAGACAGTAGCTGATGCCCTGGTTAAGATTTTTACCAGAGTGGGGTTCCCTAAGGAGATTCTCTCTGATCAGGGAACCCAGTTTACCACGGTGCTCACCCAGCAGTTGTGGAAGGTGTGCAATATTAAACCCTTGCTGAACTCACCTTACCACCCCCAGACTAATGGTCTCTGCGAACGCTTTAACGGGACCCTCAAGCAAATGCTGAGGACTTTTTCGGACGCTTGCAGAGACTGGGAGAGATTCCTGCCCCTGTTAAACAGGGGCAGAAAAATTGGGCCTTAGGCACTGGTGCTGGTGCCACAACACTGCAACACCTCACAGAAACTCTAGTTGGAGCACAAGAATTAGCCCTGCTGCAAAGTATTGCATCACAAATTGTAATTACACGCCCCTGTTAAACAGGTGCAGAAAAATTGGGCCTTAGGCACTGGTGCCACAACACTGCAACCCCTCACAGATACTATAGTTGGAGCGCAGGAATGAGCCCTGCTGCAAAGTATTGCATCAAAAATTGTAATTACATGCCCCTGTTAAACAGGGGCTGAAAAATTGGGCCTTAGCCACTAGTGGCGATGCCCAGAACCAAAAATGTTCTTACAAGCTATCAGCATTAACATTGAGGAGGAAGAGGATAGTCACTCAGCATAACAGGATAGTCACTCAGCATCAGCATAGGCAGTCTTGAAGGGATCTCCCATTAAAAAAAAAAAAAATTGGTTACATCAACATCAGGTGCTTGGTAGCTGTTGATCCGAGACTGATTCATTTTTATGAAGGTCAGCCGATCGACCGATTCGGTAGACAGGCGCACACTGTGATCGGTTACAAAGCCTCCAGCAGCACTGAATGTGCTGGAGGCAGGACAGGCCAGTAGCTCAATTGCATACTGTGCAAGCTCTGGCCAGTGATCCATCCTCAAGACCCAGTAACCCAGAGGATTTTCGGTGGGAAAGGTGTCCAAGTCTGATCTTGCCCCTAGGTATTCCTGCACCATGCAAAACAGACGCTGGAACCGATCATACCTTGGGGCTGTGGACTAAAAAATTGTCTGAACGCATCGGTCAGACGGCCACCTTCTCCACCGCTCTTTCTTTGACTGACCGAAGCCTCAGCAACACGTTGTCCAGGACCAGTATTTTGTAATCTCCCAGTCTCTGGGAACGCGTTGCACAGACCTTTCTGCAAGGCCTCCCGAAGATGTTTCATGCTCTGCTCCCTCTGCGACGGCAAGATAAGGTTCGCAACCTTACCCTTGTAACGTGGATCAAGGAGGGTTGCCAGCCAGTAATGATCCCTCTCCTTTATCACACGAATACAAGGATCCTTCCGCAGGCTTTGCAGGATCAGGGAGGCCATGCAGCGTAGGTTTGCTGAGGAATTCGGTTCAGAGTCCTCTGGGTCACTCAGGACAACATGATCCGCAGCCACCTCCTCCCAGCCACGTACAAGTTCATGGGTTTCTTGGGACTGTAATTGATCCCTTGAAGACTGCTGCTGATGCTGAGTGCTAGGCTCCACCTCCATGCTGACACAATCCTCTTCCTCCTCCTCCTCCTCATCCTCTTCCTGTGTGATAGGCGGGCCAGCAGGAACACTGTCTGGATAAAGGGGGCATTGAGAGGTAAGGAAGTCCTCCTTTTCCTCCCTCTGTTCTGCCTCAAGTGCCCTGTCCATTATTCCACGCAGAGTGTGTTCCAACAGGTGGACAAGAGGGACAGTGTCACTAATGCATGCACTGTCACTGCTCACCATCCTCGTGGCCTCCTCAAATGGTGCTAGGACAGTGCTTGCATCCCTGATCGTGACCCACTAGCGTGGCAAAAAAAAAACAAGCTCCCCTGACACTGCCCTGGTGCCATATTGGCACAGATACTCATTGATGGCCCTCTGCTGCACGTGCAGCCGCTGCAGCATGGCCAACGTTGAGTTCCACCTGGTGGGCATGTCACAGATTAGGCGGTTCTTGGGCAGGTTGTATTCTTTTTGGAGGTCAGCCAGCCGGGCACTGGCATTATATGACTGGCGGAAATGCACACAGAGTTTCCTGGCCTGCCTCAGGACATCCTGTTAGCCCAGGTACCTGCCCAAGAACCGCTGCACCACCAAGTTAAGAATGTGAGCCAAACAGGGCACATGGGTCAGTTGTCCCTGTCGGAGGGCGGAGAGGAGGTTGGTGCCATTGTCGCAAACCACCATTCCTGGCTTAAGCTGGCATGGCATCAACCACCTCTGAGCCTGCCCCTGCAGAGCTGACAGAATCTCTGCCCCAGTGTGGCTCCTGTCCCCCAAGCACACCAGCTCAAGCACCGCATGGCATCTTTTTGCCTGCGTACTTGCGTAGCCCCTTGAACGCCTACGGAAAACCGCTGGTTCCGAGGACAAAGCACAGGAAGAGGCCATGGAGGAAGAAGAGGAGGGGGTGGAGGAGAGAGGTGTGTCAGAATCACACGTAGTAGCATTTTGGAGGCGTGGTGGCTAAACAACCTCCAACACTACTTTACCTTGTCCTGCATCCTTCCCAGCTGCCAGCAGAGTCACCCAATGCGCCGTGAAAGATAGGTAACGTCCCTGTCCATGCCTGCTGGACCATGAGTCAGTGGTAATATGTACCTTACCGCTGACCGCGCTGTCCAGCGAGACCAAGACATTGCTTTCCACATGCCGGTAGAGAGCCGGAATCGCCTTCCGTGAGAAAAAGTGGCGTTTGGGAACCTGCCACTGAGGAACCACACATTCCACAAACTCATGAAAGGGGGCAGAGTCTACCAACTGAAAAGGCAGCAGTTGAAGTGCTAGCAATTTAGCCAAGCTAGCATTCAAGCGCTGTGCATGTGGATGGCTGGGAGCGAACTTCTTTCGGCGGTGCAGCAGCTGGGGCAGGGAAATTTGCCTGGTACAATCTGATGTTGGTGTACCGATAGCAGATTGCCCGCAAGTACTTGGCTGTGACACACCTAAATCTACACCTTCATTCCTCTCAGTGCAGGTTTCAGAGATGACTGAAAGTATAGTGGGGTTGGAGATCCCAGCTGATGAGGAGCAAGGAAAGGTCCGCTTTGTTCTTTGGTGTGGGTCTTTTAGGTATGCTTGCCAACGAACTGCATGGCAGGTCGACATATGTCTGATCAAGCATGTGGTGCCCAAGCGGGTGATGTTTTGCCCACGCGAGATATGCCTGAGACATATGTTGCAAATAGCAGTATTGCGATCTGATGCACTCGTCTCAAAAAAGGCCCACACCAAAGAACTTTTGGAATAACGTGCAGAGACAGCAGCGCCCTGCACATGCGGAGCTCTGCGGTGTGATGCTGTCGGTGTGCAGCCCTTAAGCTGGCCCCTGGAGGGCATCCTGCCTCGTTGGAGATGTGCCTCCTCCTCCCATCTCCTATCAGGCACTGATGTAGAGTCCGTGACCTCATCATCCCCTCCCTCCTCATCACTGTAGCAAACCTGGCAGTATGCTGCAGCTGGGGGAACATGACTGCCAGATTGCTGTGCTTCTTGGGCACCCCCTCTCTCTGGGCTCACGTTACTGCCTTCCTCTAGCTGGGTAGCATCATCGGAGCCTTCAAAACGCTGCGCATCCTCCTGCAGCATGTACCCAACACTGTGATCAAACAGTTCGGGGGACTCCTCAGGAGGACATGGTGGGGCTAGGGAAGGAGTGACTGATGCCATTGAGCCGAGGGAAGAGGCCGCTTTGGCAGCTGCTTTGCCAGACAAAGTACCCTGAGCCTGGGTCAGAGAGGATGAGGAGGATGAGGACGGCTTGGTCATCCACTCTACCAAGTCTTCGGCATGTTGTGGCTCAACGCGGCCAGCTGCCGAAAAAAAGGACATGCGCGTCCCACAGTCACATGCTGATGAGGATGCACCGTGTCCACGACCAGCACTGTTGCCTCTAGACACAGAGCCTGCTTGCCCTCTTTTATTGGCTTGTGACTGTCTGCCTCTCCTTGTTGTCCTTCCAGACATACTAATGGCCTGCAGTGAGATGTAGCTGCACAAAGCTGGGATGTATTTATATATACTGAATATACTGCAGCTAGCAGAATCATCTGCCTGCCTGTAGTATTATTAGTAAGAGAACACCAGCAATTGTCTTCAGTTATCTTTAGTTGCACACTGTGCAGAGGACACAGTACACTAACTGAAAATACTGCAGCTCCCTGCCTGTGGTATTAATATGAGAACACCAGCAATTGTATTCAGGTAGCTTTAGGTGCACACTGTGCAAAGTACACAGTACACTAACGGAAAATACTTGCAGCTCCCTGCCTGTGGTATTAATATGAGAACACCAGCAATTGTATTCAGGTAGCTTTAGGTGCACAATGTGCAAAGGACACAGTACACTAACTGAAAATACTGCAGCTCCCTGCCTATGGTATTAATATGGGAACTCCAGCAGTTGTATTCAGGTAGCTTTAGGTGCACACTGTGCAAAGGACACAGTACACTAGCTGAAAATACTTGCAGCTCCCTGCCTGTGGTATTAATATGAGAACACCAGCAATTGTATTCAGGTAGCTTTAGGTGCACATTGTGCAAAGGACACAGTACACTAACTGAAAATACTTGCAGCTCCCTGCCTGTGGTATTAATATGAGAACACCAGCAATTGTATTCAGGTAGCTTTAGGTGCACACTGTGCAAAGGATACAGTACACTAACTGAAAATACTGCAACTACCACAATCACCTGCCTGCCTGTCAGTATATTATGAAGAGAATAACAGGAGCGGATCTAGATAAACTGAATACAGTGTATATACATGTGTGTGTGTATATATATATATATATATAACACCTAGGATGCATATATATCCTCTACACACTGTAACTGTAGCTAACTGACTCGCCTGTCTGCTCTATCTAACTCAAATGAAATAACACTAGCTCTCTCTCTCTCTCTCTGTCTTTCTTTCACCGCCGCAACACACTACACAAGGCCCCCACGCAGGCGGCCTTATATAGTGTGGGGCGTGTACTAAACCCCCTGAGACATAATTGGCCAAAGCCACCCTGGCTTTGGCCAATTATGGCTCTCCGTTCTTACCACGCTGTGATTGGCCAAAGCATGCGGGTCATAGTGCATGCTTGGCCAATCATCAGCCAGCAATGCACTGCAATGTCGCAGTGAGTTATGGGCTGTGACGCGCCACTCTAATTTGGAGCAAACGGCCCATAATGTTCGAAATTCGACAGACGGTCAAACAGGAGATGTTCGAGTCGAACAGACGATGTTCGAGTCGAACATGAGTTTGACTCGAACTCGAAGCTCATCCCTACTCAATACCAGTTTTTAAAGTAAATTTTGTGTTTACTGTGACAATGGGGGTTATTTACTAAAGGAAAATCCACTTGGCACTACAAGTGCACTAGGAGAACCTGGGAGACAGCTAAAATAAACACAAAGCAAGAAAGAAAATTCAATATTTTATCAGGTAATATTTTGGGTTTATTCACAAAAAAAATCAGAGATTGTCTGGCATAGCATTGGCCCCCCCTACCCGTAAAATACTGAACATATTTCTCCCACACTTCACAGCGCTTTGGGGGGGCAAGCCAGTACGGCCAGTTTCCAGGCCCGTCAGGGGATTCCCCGAAAATCCGGCCTCAGGCCCAACTGTTGTCATATAACTAAATTAATTTCTCCTTAAAAAGTTGTGCAGTATGCAGCAGATGAAAATGATATGATTCAGTTTGTAGTCCGCCATATGTATTGAGGTAAGGAACAGGCGGAACCGGCTGGCCATTATCCCAAAGGCATTCTCAACAACCCTTCGGGCTCTTGCCAGCCGGTAATTAAAAACCCTCCTCTCCGGGGTGAGGGTTCTTAGGGAGAATGGTCTCATCAGGTGTAGTCCCAGCCCGAAAGCTTCATCAGTGGTAAAAACAAACGGAAGGCCCTCAACATTATCTTCATCAGGTGGCAATGCCAGGCCACCACTCTGGAGACGTTGGGAAAAATCCATTTGTGCGAACACTCCACCATCCGACATCCGGCCATTCTTCCTCATGTCCACATACAGAAATTCATACTGTGCCGATACCACCGCCATCAACACAATACTATTAAAACATTTATAGTTATAATAATATGACCCCGAATGGGGTGGTGGCACTATGCGGACGTGCTTCCCATCTATTGCCCCTCCACAGTTGGGGAAGTCCCACCGCTGGGCAAATTGGGAAGCTACAGTCTGCCATTTCCTGAGGAAACTGTGGAGTCAAACCAGAAAAACTAAAAATTTGTACTTTTGCACATAACATTGCAAGCAGATTATACAAAAACATTATTGGCCAACATCAGTATAACATTTATTTTAAGGAGTATTTAAAGACACAAATATAAGGTACACTTATCAGATTCTTCACCACCTCTGATGGCCCATTGTAAAAAATTTAGGGGGGGGGGTTCTAAATGAGTTTGGGCCCTCCAAAAAAAGCCTCTGCCACTCTGCATGAATTTAATGAGAACAAAAACATTTGTACACATTTTAGCACTACAATGGAGCTGACAAAATACATTGGTAAGTGACTAGGCTAGGTGTGTATGGGCCCAGGATAGCATGCTGGAGAGGTTAGTGAAGGCAAATATGCTTGTAGGCCAAAAAAGGAGCATTAAAAGCTTACAGCATGCATGGGGACAAAGGGGACATTCACAGTATATTACAATCATGGTAATTAGGGAATGATGAAAGAAATAAAATACATTAGCAATCTTTAAATACATAGAATATGATATTGAAGGAGAAAAAATACCTTAATATAGTCCTTCTGCAGAACTTGGATGATGGCAGAACAGGTTTCTGGGATAATGATCCCCAGAGCCTGGGGGGAAATGCCTGTCGTGAACTTGAGGTCCTGCAGGCTTCTCCCAGTCGCCAGGTATCGCAATGTGGCAACTACAGTAGGTGCCGCCGATATTGTGTCAATCTTGCCGCTTCTAGCGGCGATATTGACACCCTATGAGCTCCGTCGCGAGAGCCAGCGCCGAGCTGTCTCGTCATCGGGAAAGGAAAAAATGTTCCTTTCACGATGAGCGACACGCATTGCCGATAGGCGGGGATCCGTCGCGGATTCCCGCCAATACCAGGCACTGCGTTTGGTATGAATCCTGAGCGGGAACTCCACGCCAATTTTTAAAGAAAAAAACGGCGTGGGTTCCCCCTCCAGGAGCATACCAGGCCCTTGGGTCTGGTCTGGATTTGAAGGGGAGCCCTACGCCGAAAAAACGGCGTGGGGGTCCCCCTCAAGATCCAAACCAGACCCTTATCCGAGCACGCAACCTGGCAGGCCGCAGGGGAAGAGGGGGGGACGAGAGTGCCCCCCCTCCTTCCTGAACCGTACCAGGCCACATGCCCTCAACATGGGGGGTTTGGTGCTCTGGGGCAGGGGGGCGACCTGCAGCCTTCCCACCCCAGAGCACCCTGCCCCCATGTTGATGAGGACAGGGCCTCTTCCCGACAACCCTGGCCGTTGGTTGTCGGGGTCTGCAGGCGGGGGGGCTTATCGGAATCCGGGAGCCCCCTTTAATAAGGGGGCCCCCAGATCCCGGCCCCCCCACCCTATGTGAATGAGTATGGGGTACATCGTACCCCTACCCATTCACCTGGTGGAAAATAAATGGAAATAAAAACACAACACAGTTTTTAAAAGTATTTTATTGCACCGCTCCGGAGGTCTTCTTCCGACTTCGGGGGTCTCCGGTGTCGTCGCCGCGTTCTCCGGTTCTTTCTTCTGCCGGGCCTCCGCTAACTTCTTTTTAGCTCTTTTGCTAGCGGAGGCCCGGTCTTCTCCGTTGCCTTCTTCTTCTCCCGCTCTCCGGTTCTTCTCCCGCTCTCCAGTTCTTTCTTCCGCCGGGCCTCCGCTAACTTCTTTTTAGCTCTTTTGCTAACGGAGGCCCGGTCTTCTCCATCGTCTCGTCCGGCTCTCCGCTGTCCTTCTGCCGGCCCCTCCACTAACTTCTTTAGCTCTTTTGCTAGTGGAGGAGCCGGTCTTCTCCGTCGGCGTCTTCTTCCCTCTTCTCCTCCTCGATGTTGACTCGTCGCTTCCTCTCGCAGTAATGATAAATCTTCGGTCCGCAGAGATTAATATAGGCTTCACATGACGTCACAGTCACATGCTCCGGGGCACATGTGCACATGACGTCACAGTCACATGCTCCAGGGCACATGTGCACATGTGCCCCGGAGCATGTGACTGTGACGTCATGGGACCATGTGACTGTGACGTCATGTGAAGCCTATATTAAACTCTGCGGACCGAAGATTTATCATTACTGCGAGAGGAAGCGACGAGTCAACATCGAGGAGGAGAAGAGGGAAGAAGACGCCGACGGCGACGACGGAGAAGACCGGCTCCTCCACTAGCAAAAGAGCTAAAGAAGTTAGTGGAGGCGCCGGCAGAAGGACAGCGGAGAGCCGGACGAGACGACGGAGAAGACCGGGCCTCCGTTAGCAAAAGAGCTAAAAAGAAGTTAGCGGAGGCCCGGCGGAAGAAACAACCGGAGAGCGGGAGAAGAACCGGAGAGCGGGAGAAGAAGAAGGCGACGGAGAAGACCGGGCCTCCGCTAGCAAAAGAGCTAAAAAGAAGTTAGCGGAAGCCCGGCAGAAGAAAGAACCGGAGAACGCGGCGACGACACTGGAGACCCCCGAAGTCGGAAGAAGACCTCCGGAGCGGTGCAATAAAATACTTTTAAAAACTGTGTTGTGTTTTTATTTCCATTTATTTTCCACCAGGTGAATGGGTAGGGGTACGATGTACCCCATACTCATTCACATAGGGTGGGGGGGCCGGGATCTGGGGGCCCCCTTATTAAAGGGGGCTCCCGGATTCCGATAAGCCCCCCCCCGCAGACCCCGACAACCAACGGCCAGGGTTGTCGGGAGGAGGCCCTGTCCTCATCAACATGGGGGCAGGGTGCTCTGGGGTGGGGGGGCCGCAGGTCGCCCCCCTGCCCCAGAGCACCAAACCCCCCATGTTGAGGGCATGTGGCCTGGTACGGTTCAGGAAGGAGGGGGGCCGCTCTCGTCCCCCCCTCTTCCCCTGCGGCCTGCCAGGTTGCGTGCTCGGATAACGGTCTGGTTTGGATCTTGAGGGGGACCCCCACGCCGTTTTTTTGGCGTAGGGCTCCCCTTCAAATCCAGACCAGACCCAAGGGCCTGGTATGCTCCTGGAGGGGGAACCCACGCCGTTTTTTTCTTTAAAAATTGGCGTGGAGTTCCCGCTCAGGATTCATACCAAACGCAGTGCCTGGTATTGGCGGGAATCCGCGTCGGATCCCCGCTCAATACAGTGTCGCGTCTCCTCGCCATTGCAGCGAGCGCGACATGTGTCGCCACCCTGCTGCCGAGATCTCGGCACTCCTGTCGCCGAGAATCTCGGCGATGGGAGCGCGATAGAAATACAATATCGGCGGCACCTACTGTAGCCTCTGCTCGGGAGTGATGGCTTGGCGCTTCACAGTGTCCTGTCTCGTGATATAGGGGGACAGCAAATCCAACAGACGGTGGGTCCGTCATCCAGAGAATTCCTGGAGTCATCAGGATTTTTCTCCTGGATTTCCCGCAGCAGAGGCATATGACAGAATTGGTCCCGCTGGAGCAACCAATTCTTGGTCCATGACCTCCTCCTCACCCTGTTCATGGACTGAGCTCGAGTCAAAGCACGAACCCCAACACCAAGCCCATACGCAGCATGAACTCTAAGACGAGAACGTACTTCCAACATGGCTAGAAACCGGTCGGCTGGTCAGAACGAACTAAACAGAACCCACTAAGGGAACAGAAAGTCCTATGAACGACCTGAAAACCAGAAATGAGCAGACAAGAACGCACTGAAAAAAATATACGACCTGACTACACGCCCAGAAAGTCAGATACGAACCCACAAGCACCAACTGAACAGCAGAAAACGATCTGAAAAGCAGGAACACTGAAAAGCGCAAATCGGCTTTCACCAAACTTTTACTAACACACGGTAACACAAAATCAGCAAAAGCAGCCCAAAGGGTGGCGCCGTTGGATTTGAACTTCCCCTTTATAGTGCCGTCGTACGTGTTGTACGTCACCGCGTTTTGGACAGTCGGAATTTGGCATGACAGTGTGTATGCAAGACAGCTTGAACGGAATTCCGTTGGAAAATTCCTTCGGAGTTTAGCCCGTCGGAAATTCCAATCGTGTGTACAAGGCATTAGAGTCACCTCTCTTCTCTCTTATACTCAGTTGTGACATGACGCTACTTGTATATCAAGTCAAAATTTATTCAAAAATGTTGCTTGTCTTGCAAAACGCTCTCAAACCAAGGTTTAACTGTATTCGCTGTTCCTCAAAGAGTAACTAAACCCCAAAATGTTATATAATGTAGCTTACTAATCACTAGATATGATGGCTGCATTCATTTTTCTATTTCATGCTTGTATTACTTTATTTTCCTCTGGTGACCTGGCCAGTAACACACCTTCATGTCTTAGGGTTGCTACATTCACTCCTCTACTGTATCTATGGTGGAGCAAGGTAGCCACCCTTGGACAACAGCACTGTCAATCAGTGGAGAGGGTGGTGTTGGATGGACTAGTAGATTTAGATGGATTTTACATAAGTGACTAACAATTTAAATAACAGTAAAATGCAGCACTTAAAAGAAGTGAATCATGTGTTATTTGATTCCATTGTTAAATATAGATACTTACCTGTAGTCCATAATTTCATGGATCAAAAATTCCAAAAGAGTCCAGTGATGATAATCTAAAACAATAGGTGTCGCAGTAGAAACCACCACTGATGAGAAGGACACACACTGACCTATATTTCTATTGCTGTGATTCAGCGCCAATTAATATATACAAAATTATGTGAAAAAAAGTTATATATAAATAAATATACAAATTATATATAACGGCTGCTCCCCTGCGGATGGAGTCTTAAGCTCCTATCTGAATGAGGGTATATATATGAAAAAGGGGGCGCTCAAATACTCTTAAACTTAATTAATAAGTGATAACTTATCTAATAAATTATTGTGTGAATAATTCTTAAATATAAACACCAACACAATCCTGTGATGCCTATATACAAAAAGGTGAATTGAAAGTCACCATATATAAATCGATTAGTCCCAATCGTAATAATAGCGTGCTGTCAAGCCCACAACAATCAAAGAAATCTATAACACTCAATTATAGAAAAGTCTCATAGATTAAGTTAATGAAAAATCAAATGTGTAACAAATCCAAAAAGTGAAAAATTATTTCAACAAATAATGTTCATAATATATTGAAGTTATATTGAACCGAGGGAGGAGTTTCCAACATTTCTCTACCAGCATTGTCCATATGTGTGCAGGCACAATCCTGCTCAAGCTGTTAAAGACCTTCTTTTTAACTAAAGAGGTCCACATCCTTTGGTAAGCGCAATCTATTATTTGTGCACTTCGGGTGTTAGCTTCATATGAAGATTTGGTGAAGGATTAACTCTTTTGCACTACTTTGAAGAAAACAATCACAATATATCATGAACATTATTTGTTGAAGATTTGTTCTAGCTTCACATGAAGATTTGGTGAAGGATTAACTCTTTGCACTATTCTGAAGAAATTAACTTCAATATATTATGAACATTATTTGTTGAAATAATTTTTCACTTTTTGGATTTGTTACACATTTGATTTTTCATTAACTTAATCTATGAGACTTTTCTATAATTGAGTGTTATAGATTTCTTTGATTGTTGTGGGCTTGACAGCACGCTATTATTACGATTGGGACTAATCGATTTATATATGGTGACTTTCAATTCACCTTTTTGTATATAGGCATCACAGGATTGTGTTGGTGTTTATATTTAAGAATTATTCACACAATAATTTATTAGATAAGTTATCACTTATTAATTAAGTTTAAGAGTATTTGAGCGCCCCCTTTTTCATATATATACACTGACCTATATGCCTCGTACACACGATCCGATTATCGTATGACGTATCGTTCGCATTTTGCTGCATAAAACTAATATCGACTACAACAGTGCAAAATGTGCTCTACGGAAAGTAAGATTTTTGTCGTACGATTCTGGAAAAATGCTCTGGTGTGCGTAGCTACGTATCTCAAATGATGTCAAATACGTGTGACCCCTGTGTCCTTCTGGTTTATTTTCGAGTTTTCGATCATGCGATTTTTAGCGGACGCATAATGTACTGATTAAATAATTGACGTACGATGAGCTGTCGTCCGAGCAAAGTTTTCGTGTTTGTCCCTTCGGATTTTGTTGGACAGACTGTCGTGATCGGCTGTCGAAAGTTGTGTACTAACAATCAGATTATCGAATGATCTATCGAAAGCGATTTTTATCATCCGATAATCAGATCGTGTGTACGAGGCATTACCCTAACCGTTGGACTACCTGAATAAAGTAGTCAAAACAGCATTATTTACAATATGGGCTTGATGCTCTTCAGAATCCACAGTGACTGTGATCATCAAATGAAGTCTCCTTCCCAGATGTTAATCGAGTCTGCTGATTCTTATGACAAATGTACAATGTTTTTTCCAGGTGGAACTGTTGAGTCCATTGAACATCTTGTCTTCTTCTATTTATTGGAGGCTCTCTCTGCTTGTGTTCAGTTCTAGCTTTCACTTATTAACCACTTGCCGACTGGGCACTTAAAACCCCTTCCTAACCAGGCCAATTTTAAGATTTCAGCACTTTCACATTTTGAATAACAATTACTCAGTCATGCAACACTGTACCCATATGACATTTTTGTCCTTTTTTTCACACAAATAGAGCTTTATTTTGGTGGTATTTAATCACTATTGTTTTTTTTTTTTTTTTTTGCGCTATAAATGAAAAAAACACAGAAAATTTGGTAAAAAAGATGCATTGTTCTTTGTTTTGGTTATACAATTTAGCAAATTAGTAATTTTCCTTTATAAATTTGGGCCAAAAGTTATACTGCTACATATCTTTGGTAAAAATAACCCAAATAAGTATATATTATTTGGTCTTTGTGAAAGTTATGAAGTCTACAAGCTATGGTGACACTCATTGAATATTGATCACACCTGATGTACTGAAGGCCTATCTCATTTCTTGAGGCCCTAACAAGTCCGGAAAAGTACAAATACCCCCCAAATGACCCTTTTTGGAAAGTAGACATTCCAATGTATTTAGTAAGAGGCATGGTGAGTTTTTTTAAGTTGAATTTTTTTCCGATAGTTCTTTACAAAATGGAGATTTTTTTTTCTTCACAAAATTGGCATATTACCAAGTATTTCTCACACACTGTATAGGCATACCTGCAACTACACCCCAAAACACATTCTGCTACTCCTCCTGAGTATGGCGATACCAAGTGTGTGAGACTTTTACACAGCCTGGCCACATCCAGAGGCCCAACATGCAAGTAGCATCTTCAGGCGTTCTAGGAGCATAAATTACACATATAATTTCCCGACAACCTATCACAATTTTGAAGGCCCTGGAGCACAAGGACAATTAAAACGCCCACAAAATGACCCCATTTATGAAAGAAAAACACCCCAGTGTATATTCTATGAGGCATTATGAGTCTTTTGAACCTTTTTTCCACAAGTTTTTAGAAAACGCTTTTTTTTTTACACAAAGTTGTCAATTTATAAGATATTTCTAAGACACAGCATGTGCATACGACAAATTACACCCCAAAATACTTTCTGCTGTTTCTCCTGAGTATGGCGATACCACATGTGTGAGACTTTTAAACAGCCTGGCCACATACAGAGGCCCAACATTCAGGGGGCACCATCAAGTGCTCTAGGGACATAAAATTACAAATCAAATTTCCTGACTACCTATTACACTTTTGTGAGGCACTGTAGGGCACTGTAGTGGCACTGATGTGGCATGGATGAGCACTAATGTGGCACAGATGAGCACAGATGAGGCATGGATGTGGCATGAATGACCACGGATAAGGCCAGATGAGGCACGGATGAGGCATGGATGGTCATGGATGAGGCATGGATGAGGCATGGATGAGCAATGATGATGTGGCATGAATGAGACATTGATGTGGCACGAATGAGGCATGGATGTGGGAGGAATGAGGCATGGATGTAGCACAGATGGGCATGAATGAGGCACAGATGGGCATGCATAAGGCACAGATGGGCATGAATGAGGCACAGATGGGCATAATTGAGCCACATATGGGCATGAATGATTTACAGATGGGCCTTGAGGCACAGATGGGCATGGATGAGGCATGAATTTCTTTACAAACCCTTTAATGCCAATTTAGTTAGGGGCAAATTTTAATTGAGGTACTTTAGATGGCTAACAGAACCAAGAGCTGGGGAACATTTCTATTTGGCATATAATACAACTGTGCACATTCACAATCAGTTAAATACTGAGTGAGCACTAAGCTACTAATTTGATTCCATTTTATCACATAGATGACAAGGATGAATGGCAGACACCAGTTTGGTGTCAGTCAGTGAAAGCTCCTTGAAATTACCTTCTGTTCTTACAGATAAGCATAATGGCAGATGACAGAGTGCAGTTTTCCTACTGGATGTTCACTTAGGAGAGCATGGTCCTCGTGTAAGCTTTGTGTCAGTCTGTGTCAGGCCTTACACAAAATTCATGACTCTCCCCCTTTTCTCACATGAGAGTGTTTAGGTCTGACTATTGGCCACTCAGGCCCAAGCATTGAATCATGGATGGGAGGGGAGAAGGTATCATGTTCCTCAATGTATCAAGTATTTTTAGAAGATGAAACAGACCGAGTGGTGGGGAGCACCAGAAAAGTATGTATCAGTAAGTGTGATGCCCTACCAAAAGAACCTTTTAATCTACCCTAAATGAATGTAGGAGAATCGATGAAAGCTTTATTTCAAACTGTAAATGTAATATTTATTTTAGTCCTGTATATCACCATACTATTTCATAAGGTAGACATAGACATCACTTAACATTCAACCAATTGAATGGGGAACATTCATATCAGTCTATACCCTTCCTAATGAGCCTGGCCAGTGGGTCAGTTGGGGGCAATTATCCTGATCAATCATGCATCACATTTTTGGTTGCAGGAAATTGCATAGTGCAAAAACACCTTGCAATTTTTCTCTAGCTGCATTTTAAAAAAGGTGCAAGAACCTTAATCCTGCATGAAACGCAAGCACAGTAGCCTATTCAAATGTATGGGCTGCCATGCCCATGCAAACGTGGCTTGTAGAGCCGCTTAGGTCTCAGCCTAGCCTAACTTATGCATTAATTGTGAATGCTATTAAGTAACATCTTCCTGAAGGCCATGGGGTGTGACAGTGGGACTGTTTTCATAATAATCAACAAGATAAATCAAAGTTGCTCTTCGATGGTCTGAAAGTCTATCTGGGTAAGGTTTCTTTATAAAGCTTGCCATATACTAATAGATTTTTTTTTAATTTAGTTGCAGTCAAATTACAAAAAAAAAGAAGAGATTCCTCCATAAATGCTAACAGTGTGGATGTATGAATCCCTTCTGCTGGGACACCTGATTGAATAGAGATGCTGTTCCACCATCAATTTTCCCCTTGGCTCCTTCAATTCTTCAATTGAAGGATGTCAGACAAGAGAGGGCTAATGAGGCAATCCACAAAGTGAATTTTGCACAGTGTATGTTCAGCTTTAGTCAATGGGAGTTATTTGCAAACTATTCGGATCTACAGTGACTGCACTTGCAGTGCATTTTCAAGTGCACTTTGCACTTGTAGTGCAAAGTGGATTTGCCTTTCATAAAAAAAAAAAAAAAAATTTTTTTTTTTTTTTACTTTATATTCTTTATTATTTTTCCATGTTACAAAAAATACATACACATAATATACTTTAAAATAATGTACTACAGTTAATCCCCCTCACCCAATCTCTTTTCACATTCCAAAAACAGAGAAAGACAAAACAAAAAAATGCATTCTACCACACACTTATGTTATTGCCGAGAAAGAAAATTGTGTATTAGTTAGAAGCAGAATAGGCTTCTTTAAAGAGAAAGGTTTCAACGATCGTCTATAGATGGATCGATCAGGAGATAGTCGGACAGATTGAGGTAGGGAGTTCCAAATGATGGGAGAAGCATGGGAGAAGTCCTGGAGGAAAGCATTGAAGGAGGTAACAAGGGAGATAGAGAGCAGGGGATCTTGGGAGGACCGAAGAGAACGGTTTGGATGATATTTTGAGACCAGGTTGGTGATGTAGCTGGGGGCAGAGTTGTGGATGGCTTTGTAAGTTGTTGTTAGTACGTTGAATTTTATTTGTTGGGTGAGCGGAAGCCAGTGGAGGGACTGGCAGAGAGGGATGGCAGACAGTGGGGGTTATTTACTAAAGGCAAATCCACTTTGCACTACAAGTGAAAACTACAAGTGCAAACTTCACTTGAAATTGTACTGAAAGTGCACTTGGAAGTGCAGGTGCCGTAAATCTGAGGGGTAGATCTGAAATGAGGGGAAGCTCTGCTGATTTGATCATCCAATCATGTGCAAGCTAAAACGCTGTTTTTTTATTTTCCTTCTATGTCCCCCTCGGATCTGCAGCGACTGTACTTCCAAGTGCACTTTCAGTGCAATTTCAAGTGAACTTTGCACTTGTAGTTTGCACTTGTAGTGAAAAGTGGATTTGCCTTTCGTAAATAACCCCCACTGAGTGGTAGGTAAGGTGGATGAGTCTGGCAGCAGCATTCATGATGGAGTTAAAGGGGGCTAGCCTATGTAAAGGTTATGCAATGAGAAGGGAGTTGCAATAGTTGAGGCGAGAGAGAGGAGAGTGAAAAATCTGGTGCACCGCTGCACAGAAACCAATCGCCTTCCAGTTTTTTGCGCTAAAGCTTAATTGAACAAGCTGAAGTTAGAAGCTGATTGACTACCATGCACAGCTGCACCAGATTTTGCACTCTCCAGTTTTTGAAAATCAACCCCTATGTCCTCTGGAATAGGCAGCCAGCAGAGATTAAGCCAGGACATCATAGAGAATCCCAGGTCCTGATACTATACCTGTACTAGAGATGGGTAACCATCTAAAAAAGGTACAAGACATTTAGTTTGCAAGTGTGCATGCATGCACTTTTTAACTTTCAATTTCAGAGTTTTTGCATTTTAAATTAAAGAAAATGCAACAAGGGAACTGGAACACAAAACTGTGTCCATGACAGCTGCTGGTCTCATTCCAGCACCCTTTTTTTGTCTGTGATGCATTCTCCCTGTCTGCCTGCACAACTGCAA
Source organism: Rana muscosa (assembly GCA_029206835.1). NCBI lineage: Eukaryota > Metazoa > Chordata > Amphibia > Anura > Ranidae > Rana > Rana muscosa. The sequence goes on along the minus strand of CM055116.1, from coordinate 337,720,282 downwards.
GGTGATTGATGTAGCCAGTCTCTGGGTGGAGACCAAATCTGATTTAAAGCGGAGCTCCCCTGAAAAAAAATATTAAAAGCCAGCAGCTACAAATACTGCAGCTGCTGACTTTTAATATTAGGACACTTACCTGTCCTGGAGTCCAGCGACGTCGGCAGCAGAAGACGAGCAATCGCTCGTCACTCTGCTGCCCCCACCGCCATCTTTGGTGAGGGAACCAGGAAGTGAAGCCTTGCGGCTTCACGGGCCGGTTCCCTACGGCGCATGCGCGAGTCACGCTGCGCCGTTCTCACTGGTCCCTGTTGTGTTCTGGGAGCCGAGTGTCTTCCAGAACACGACGTGTATTCTGCGGGAAGTGACGTACTACCCGCATAATACCTGCAGAGAGGACTCCCGAAAGTGGGTGCAAATACCTGTCTTAGACATGTATCTGCACCCCCCTCCCCATGAAAGGTGCCAAATATGACACTGGAGGGGGGGAGGGTTCCGATGAGCGGAAGTTCCACTTTAGGGTGGAGCTCCACTTTAAGCCAGCCAAGACTGCAATCTCATGCTTGTGATAGTGTTTGTTACACGTGCTTCAAGCTCCCTGTTTGTCTGCCCTGCTCTGCTGTTTGGATTCCCCTGTTTAGGACTTTGGATTGGAACTTGGACTATTCTCTGAACTCTGCCTGTCTTTTGGCAACAGATTGGACCCTTACTTTTCTGAACCTTGCCTGTCTTGTACCTGGACTGTCATTGAACCACTCTGCCTGTCTGTCTACCACAAGAAGCTGTTTGCTGTGCTCTGTTCGAGTACCTGTTTACTCTGCTCAGGTCGTGCCTGCCCCGGTGTGGTGACAAGGAACTATAGCATTGCGTATAAAACCTGGGGGAAACCGAGTATCAGTAGGCCTGCTTGCCTTATAGGAAAGGAGGTTGCTATAGGCGAAGAACACAGAAGCCAGCTATAGTGCCTGACCCCCTACACTAGCGGCAGGTATGACAGGTGGAAAGGACAGACTGGGACATTATGGCTGTTGTTGAAATACCCAAGACATATAAGAACCCAGAGTGGGCTTTCCCTGTGTCTTGATTATGTGCATTTAAGTATTTACATATTCTAAAAAAGCAGTAAAACCACTTAAAACAAGCCCTCATCCTGCTCTGTAGCTAAAGGCAGGCTCGGACTGGCCCACCTGAGCACTGGAGAATCCTCTGGTGTGCACTAGCTATGTGGGCCATAACAATATAATTTTTGACTCTCAGTACCCATACTGCTGCCATGCACTGGATCCTGCTGTGGGCACTCTACTTATCATGTATACAGTTAGCCACAGTGTAGCTTATAGATTCATTGCTGTGGTCTACCTGGTCAGAGAGCCCAATTTCTGAACATCCCTGCCTTAGTGTGCCCATCATGGAGGGTAATGCCAGGAAGGGTTTAATAATGCCCTTATTCTTGTGACTAGAATGTGGTGAGTACAGGATTACAGCACTTTAAACATTCACCCCAGGGTGCCCGTTTTACCCCTGCTTTGGGGGCATTTGATCTGCGTTCCCCTTTGGTGGTGTGGTTGGGGACTCCAGGATGGCTTTGTTTAATGGTGATTGTCACCAGTTAATATGTCCTGCTGGAGTGCGGCAGTGGTGGTGCTGCCTTGCTAAGCGCCCTTCTACTTGGTGGTGCTGAAATGCCTCTGTGGGAATGGGCACTACAGCACCTTCAAAGCTCAAAGTAATCTCTCCACAGTCTTTATGCATTGTGACTATATACCCCCTGAAAGATCTAAATAATAAATTCAATTTATCTAAGATTTCAATATAGCTGATGTCTTCTATACATTTTATCAGTTTAGTTGTTGTTCACTGCACTCTCTTTCCAGTTGCCCAACATCCTTTCTTTGTGAACTAAACTACATATTCCACATGAGGTCTTACAAATGCTTTGTACAGGAACAAGATTATATAAGTGTTTTTGGACTCTATACCTCTTTTAATACAAGAAAGTGTTTTGCTTGCATTAAAAACTGCAACTTAATATTGCATGCTTAACCACTTAAGCCCCGGACCAATATGCAGCATAAAGACCAGGCCCCTTTTTGCGATTCGGCACTGCGTCGATTTAACTGACGATTGCGCGGTCGTGTGACGTGGCTCCCAAACAAAATTGACGTCCTTTTTTTCCCACAAATAGAGCTTTCTTTTGGTGGTATTTGATCACCTCTGCGGTTTTTATTTTTTGCGCTATAAACAAAAATAGAGCGACAATTTTGAAAAAAATTAAATTTTTTTTCTTTTTGCTATAATAAATATCCCCAAAAAATATATAAAAAAATGTTTTTTTTCCTCAGTTTAGGCCGATACGTATTCTTCTACATATTTTTGGTAAAAAAAATCGCAATCGGCGTTTATTGATTGGTTTGCGCAAAAGGTATAGTGTTTACAAAATAGGGGATAGTTTTATGTCATTTTTATCATTTTTTATTTTTTTTACTAGTAATGGCGGCGATCAGCGATTTTTTTTTTTTCATGACTGCGACATTATGGCGGACACTTCGGACACTTTTGACACATTTTTGGGACCATTGTAATTTTTACAGCGATCAGTGCTATAAAAATGCACTGGTTACTGTAAAAATGACACTGGCAGTGAAGGGGTTAACCACTAGGGGCTTGAAGGGGTTAATTGTGCCTAAGGGAGTGATTCTCACTGTTAGGAGGTGTGGCTACGAGTGACACGTCACTGATCTCTGCTCTGATTACACAGAGCGGAGATCAGTGACAGTGTCAGTAGGCGAGCGGGGAGATGATGTGTTTACACTAACATCAACCCGCTCCATCCCTCCGTTAGACGATCGCGGGGATCCCCGCGGCGATCGAGTCCGCGGGACCCACGAACCAACTCATGGGGATGGCGGCAGTGTCGTGCGCGTGCCGCAGGTGGCGCGTGCGCGACCATGCGGCAGGCAGTTAAAGGTGACGTACAGGTACGTGATTGTGCCTGTACAAGCCATTCTGCCGACGTATATATGCCGTGGGCGGTCGTTAAATGGTTAAATTAACACTATGATCTACCAGAACACCCAGATCCTTTTTGATCATTGACTCCCCTATTTGTACTCCCTCTAGAATGTATGATGCATGCACGTTTGTAGCCAGCAGGTGCATTACTTTACATTTATCAACATTAAACCTGATTTTCCACATAGCTGCTTATTCCAACAGTGCATCAAGGTCTCGTAAATTGGAGACATCTAGTACGGACTTTATTCTACTTTGTGCCTATAGACCTTAACTTTAAGCATTACCTGTCTGTTGCGAACTGTGTCAAACACTTTTGCAAATTCCAAATATAATATATTCACAGCCCTTTTCTAGGTTTTTGCTTACTTCCTCATGAAAAGAAAGAAGATTTGTTTTACAACTGCATTACTTTTTTAATTCTTTCTTGTTGCCATAGGATTTTGTATGGCCACAACTTTCAGTCTGCTGCATATACATACCTTTTTGCAGTATTTTGTACTCTTATATGCACTCAAGTGTCATGTAAAAGGGTTTTTCCAAAGTAAAAAATTGTAAAAAACAAATTAGGCCTGTGACTCAACAAAATTTACTGGAATCAATTGTACTAAACAGAGCGGGATATCAGCAGAAGTTTAGTTTGTGATGACATTCGTGATAAATGTGATCATTCTTTTTCTGTTCTACAAAAAATCTTCTTTAAACTACTGTATATACTCGAGTATAAGCCGAGTTTTTCAACACATTTTTTTGTGCTGAAAATGCCCCCCTCGGCTTATAATCGAGTCACCTTTTTGGCGCCTGATCTCCCGGAATTTGGGGACGCGGTACCAGCCGGCTGTAGGTCCCCTGGACCCCAAACCTGGCACACATGTAGCCTCACTCTTCCTCTATAAGTTTGTTGTCCGGGAGGATCTACGGCCGGGGAGAACTGATTTTTCAAACCCGGGCACCCCTTCCATAGACTCCCATGTTAAACGGTCATTTCTCTGGTGACTTTGGGGACCCGGTACCGACCGAAACTTAGCACGCATGTAGCCCCACGTCTCCTCTATAAGTGTGCAAAGTTTTTTGTCTGGGAGACCTACGGCCCGGGGAGCACCAATTTTTCAAAGCCGGGCACCCCTTCCATAGACTCCCATGTTAAACGTCAGTCTAGTCATGGACACAGTGAGGCATGCACATGGACACAGTGAGACATGCACATGGGCACAGTGAGACATGCACATGGGCACAGTGAGGCATGCACATGGGCACAGTGAGGCATGCACATGGGCACAGTGAGGCATGCACATGGACACAGTGAGGCATGCAGATGGACACCCTAGGCTTATACTCAAGTCAATACGTTTTCCCAGTTTTTTGTGGTAAAATTAGGTGCCTCGGCTTATATTCGGGTCGGCTTATACTCGAGTATATACAGTAATTATAAAAAAAACGTCAATCGTACCAATCCTAGTAATGACTTATTTTTTTTAATGAGTCCCTTATTATTCCAAGTACATAGAATAAAGAAGTAATATCTTATTTTACATTAAGACCTCTGAGCCCTGGGCTATTCAATATGTAACCCTTTAGGTTTGCCTCATTGAGTGCTTACCTGAAAACAAGAGCAGTTCTTCCACCACTGTCTGCTTGCTGTGTGTGGAACACTTCTCTCACCTTGTGTGTGTTTGATAATGTTAGCAGTTGGAATTTTAACAATAGCATCAGGTGGATAATAATCCATCCTGCAGAACTTCACAATACAGGCAAGCAGGTCACTGAAGCAAAGGTGAATCACAATGGAATCCCTGGGAATTATCACAGAACCCCTGATGAGAAACCTTCACTAGAGAGACATTGTTAAAGTCTACATATGTGTTCTTAAGGACTGGGTAATACAATATTTTCAGCTCTGTACCATGCTTGCTTGATAAATTACTGATCATCCTCATCAAGCAACAGTTGCTTTACCATTTACAGTGTATGTAATTTTCCAGTCATCAAATTATTCGCTTCATTTCTCCAGTGAGCCCCAGATTTCTGGCCCACCCTTTGGCTTGAAAACAATTGATCTTCAAAGTTCATAACAGAGACACTGAAATCACAACCCCTCTCCTCTTTACTTTCTGTGGAAAGTAGAATATTTACAGCCTGCTAGCCTTCTAATGTAAACAGTTCACAGAGTCCTGTGAGACCAGAAAGTGAGAGGAGTACTGTAGAGCTGCATCCAAGACAATGCGGGAGCGGCGATAGGAGTCAGGTAAGTGTTTAGGGATGGGGTGGGTAAGACAAGTAGTGGGGCATTTTTACCTTAATGCAGAGAAAGTACGAAGGTAAAAAAAATGTAGGCTTTAGAACCATTTTAAAATTATGTAAAAACTTTCATGATAAACACAATTGTCCATAGTTGTAAATGTAGAGTGTAGCCTCAGGGTTAGTTTAAGGTTAGAGCTTGAGGGCTGTAGGATGTTTTTATTTCCACATATGTTATGAGCGTAAGCTATTTGTTTCTGAACCACTCAGGAGCCAGCGAGGGTGTTCCTTTGCAGTTTGGTTGGAATGCTCACTCTGCCTTAAAGGGATAATATATTTTTGCGAACGATATTCTTGATGTAAAACAACTATATATACCAGCCACTAGGAGTCTTTTGGTGTTACTTCAATACATACAGAATATAATGAGCATGTACCCCGATACACCTGCATTTTCAGTGATACCTACTGTTGCTACCATGTGATCTCACATATCATCAGCATTTCTTCCTCCCTTGCCAACCTTGTCTGTTACACTCCTTGTCACCTACTAGAGTTGGTTAAGCAATACAACGAGTGTATACTCTATGGGTGTATGGTGACATTCCTTACCTGCTTCACGTATACCATACTGGCTGTCCCCCCACCCACCCACCCCCCCCCCGTTTGGGGGAGTCTCGCTCTTTTGCGTCTCCCTCCTTCTGTAATACTCCCTGTGCCCGCCCCAGGTCGTATACCGTCCCCTTCTCTGCATCTGAAGTTGATAAGCACCCACTCAATCAGTCCTGAAGAAGCATGTATAGCTTGCAAAACGCATTAATGTTTAAAGTATGGAGCAACAAGTGACCGAGTTCCTGCGATCCACATTGACCCTTGATATCATTACTGGACTTCAACATACTCTATGATACATTGTGGTTCTTTTTCTCCATACAATAGGATTGGGTATCTGTTGCCTTTCTGTAGATGGAGGGTGCTTTTTAATTCCCCTTTCTATGTTTTTTGTATTTTGACTTTTTTAATATATATCTAATAAAATGTGTCTAACTTTTTATACAAACCTCATGCTGTGCCTAGAAAGTCCACCTTTTTGAGAAACTATTTTAGTTGTTCTCTGTTTTTGCTATATTTTGGATGTTGGCATGGTGAGGGTCCTGGCTGTAGGATGGTCTTTTTTTCCACATGTAGCGCCCCCCCAATATTTGGGGGCGCTATGTGTAAATTTCGGGGTGGTCTGAGCCAGTAGTTGGGCTCAGACCAATCAATTGTTCTAAATTGCTTCTGGTCTGGGTGTGATACTGTCTGGTAGTAGTGTTCCCTGGTGCCTGTAGGTGGCACTGTCACCACCGGCTCAGGTTGAACCACAAGGGGGGTATCACAACACCTTAGGTGTCCCCTCTCAGCAGCCGTGCAGTGGGCGTGGTCAACCCGCTGTGCATGCTGGAAGAGGGTACATAAGGGGCAGACGCCATTGGGGTTTGTTCGTTCCAGGGGACCCTTGGTCCTGTGTGTGTGCACCTCGTGGCCCGTATGGCACGTATGTTATGTGTTTGGGCCTCTGGCCCCTTCAGCCTGAGGCTGCGTCGCTGCTTGATAGGCCCAGCTCTGCTGGCTGGGGCCTACACCTCAGAGAGGGATCCCAGGCTGCCCACCTGTAGGGAGCCCACCATCAGTCCCGGAGGAGACTAGCGACGATACTGCTGTCTCGGGAAGAGGCCTGGAAACTTGCCTAAAGAGGGATCCACCATTTTTGTTACAAGCCCTGCAATACGCCAATCTGGTGCAAAGGTTTCTCTCTTTATGTCTTGACTGGGAGGTTCGGAACTATTGACAATCCTGTGGCAGAGGATTTCCGGATTGCAACCTTTAAAGTTTAACTATTTATCCATGCTCCATCCCAGCTGCTAGGACCGCTCACAAAGGGACTATCCGGGTGAGCAATACCCACTCAGGCTTGAGTGGCGACGAAAGAGTTATACTGTGTCTTAAGTGTTGCGTGCCTGAACCTCTCCCCATACTTCTCTCATTTTCCTACTCCCTATTCAAGTTTATTGCAAAGATAAAGAATAAAACCTTGCTGCTTAGGTTTTACTCCTGTGTTGACATTGGCCTTATTCTGAGGAACTTCTACCTAGACAACGGAGAGAAGGGATCCACTTGAGAGAGGTAATTGCTGCAAGACCCAAACAATAACACCGCTTGCCCTTCTATACAAAGGGAGATACCGGGCAAGTAGTAGGTGTGCCCAACTGCGAATGGAGGACGGCAGAAAAAGGGGTTTGTGTGCTACACGTGGAGGCTCGTCCGGGATTTGTGGCTACCTCTTGCACGAGTGGATTATTTTCTATGTGATTGGAAAGTCGGCCATTGAGGGAGTTGGACTGTGTTACTGTACTTTGAACGAGAACTTTGGATTTTTTTCCAACTGCGTAGTTCGTGGGCATGTCCAGAAAAAGAAAAGCCCGCGAGCTACGCGCACGAAGAGAAAAAAGGGGAGGAGTTCCCGCCATTTGTGTGTTGCACGTGGATGCAGTTGGCGCTAAGGGACAGAGAGAGATTGGATTGAGCAAGAAGAGCAATATGTCTTTACTCCCATGGACCTCAGCCTTACTGGAACCCCGGATGTTCTCAATGCCTACTTCCATGGACATGATACGGGGATCCGGCTCAACCCCGAGGCCGTTTCGCACTATACACATGTCGGGATGCGGAGGCCCTGGGCATGCTTTGCTCCAAGTGTGATGGACTGGCTGTGCAGTTACGCCCGTTCAAGAGATGTTTGACTTGCGGGGAGTTCCTTTTTGAGGTGGACCAGCCCACCGGATCGCCCTGAGCATACCGGGTTAACTGGATCACAGGCGCCGTTACTTCGGTGGAGGAAGTTGACTACACTCCTACAGCCAGGCCCACATGCATCGCTTCTCCTATTGCGGATGTATCCAGGAGGGATGCCCTTGAGACTGCAGAGCTATCGGTGGACACCGCAGCGGGCGCTGCCTCCGCCACTACTGAAGTTCATATCCCACCAGCGAAATGGAATGTGGGATATGTCAAGGCCTCCTCCGGCTGCGGTCGAAGCCTGCCCCAGCGCCTGCCGGAACGGGACCTCGGGGGTGGGAGGATGCCTGAGAAGTCCACGTCAGGAGACGGTAAGGAGGCTGAAAGAAAAGTGTTTGGAACTGTTCCTGTCAGTTCGTCGGGCAAAGGGAAAAAGCTCATGCCCCGTAATAGAGGGAGTGAGGCCAGAGCCAAGGCCCAGGAACTGTTGCAGGACCAGTATTCGGTTGTTACTCTTACCTGCCCCTTCAAAGAGTTGACAGCCAAGGACCCTATAGGTGCAACAACACGAGTAAGGGCCTCGGGTGATACTAGATGGACTTTGGCAGCTAAGAGAGAGACTCCCTATAAATCTGTCAAGTCTGTAGCAAGACGATCACTCGACTCGTGTGTGTTGCCTGGAACGGGAGCCCGGAGGACACTACCGAAAATTGCCCGGTTGCAGAAAATATTGATGGACTGTGTGAGCAAGGATTACGGTCTTGAATTCCATTATGTGCCTCGTGATGTTATGCAGAAAGTTGAGGACATTAGGGAACAGTGGTATGATGAGGTTGTTTGGGATCACCTGGCAAACCCAGATTCCCGCTGTGGGAAGGAACTTTTCATTATAACAGAAGAATTTCATGTAATCCGGAGGGTTTGGAGTTACGGTCGGCACATCTACGCCAATCGGGTGGTTATCTGTAGCGAATGGAAAGAGGATGTTGTGCATTCCGTCACCACCCGGGATGAGCGTGGAAGATTAGTGACCCTTCTGGATCCAAAGTTCTATCTTTGAGCACTATAGACAGGAGTTTGACTTTGTTTTGTATCCTGACCCTTCACGGATGAACTGTACCTCGGATCAAAGGGACAGTTTTCTTCTAAGTGAACTATGGGATAGTCAGTTAGGATTTTGTGGTGAAAAGACGCCGTGGTCAAGAATGGGATGTTCAATGTGTTATGTTACAAACCCATGCGTAATCAGTACAGGACGTTGTGACCCTGCTGACACTAGGTGGCAGTGGTCTGCAGAGAAAGAGACTTCAATGATAATACAGTACTTATGATCAGAATTGAAATTCTTTTCTTGTCTTTATGCTAGGCTTAGCATATCAAAACTTTTTTAGAAGGAAACTGCTTCCTCCAGGGGAAACAGTCTGCTTCTAAGTTGTATAGATAATAGTGATAGGATGTTTATTTTTTCCTATGCATATTTTTGTGATTTCTTGCAGGTACCAGGAGCTACTGTCAAGACCACCGGAGAATGGGGTGGGATAGATAGTAATGGGAGGAGTGTATATTTGAAATGTCAGTATCTGGAGAATTCAATGTTATCTTGTGTGCTTTCTTTCTTTTTTTCTTCTTTCCCCAAAAATTTGGTTCAGGCACCAGTTCAGTTTTTTTTGTTTGTTTGGTAAATCAACAGCCTTCAGGACTGAAGGATTGTGTTTTCCCCAGCCACTGGGGACAGTGTCTCTTATAGGAGGGGGTGTGTGTGGCGCCCCCCCCCCAATATTTGGGGGCGCTATGTGTAAATTTAGGGGTGGTCTGAGCCAGTAGTTGGGCTCAGACCAATCAATTGTTCTAAATTGCTTCTGCTCTGGGTGTGATACTGTCTGCTAGTAGTGTTCCCTGGTGCCTGTAGGTGGCACTGTCACCACCGGCTCAGGTTGAACCACAAGGGGGGTATCACAACACCTTAGGTGTCCCCTCTCAGCAGCCATGCAGTGGGCGTGGTCAACCCGCTGTGCATGCTGGGAGAGGGTACATAAGGGGCAGACGACATTGGGGTTAGTTCGTTCCAGGGGACCCTTGGTCCTGTGTGTGCGCCTCGTGGCTCGTATGGCACGAGGTTCGTGTGTGTGTTTGGGCCTCGGGCATGTTCAGCCCAAGGCTGCATCGCTGCTTGATAGGCCCAGCTCTGCTGGCTGGGCCCTACACCTCAGAGAGGGATCCCAGGCTGCCCACCTGTAGAGAGCCCAGGGGCGTACCTAGAGCATTTGGCACCCGGGGGATCCTATATCTGGCACCCCCCCACATTAAAATGTAAAAACACCCCACTGTGCCCCATGCATACCTCTGCATCCTTCAATATCTCTTTGTCACTACTGTGTACCCCCTCTCCACAACTGCACCTCTGGACCCCTTTACATTACACAGCACCCTGCACCTCTGCTCCCCTTTACATTACACAGCACCCTGCATCTCTGGACCCCTTTACATTACACAGCACCCTGCATCTCTGGACCCCTTTACATTACACATCACCCTGCACTTCTGGTCACCTTTACATTACACAGCACCCTGCACCTCTGGACCCCTTTACATTACACAGCACCCTGCACCTCTGGACCCCTTTACATTACACAGCACCCTACACCTCTGGTCCCCTTTACATTACATAGCTCCCTGCACCTCTGCACCCCTTTAATTACACAGCACCCTGCACCCCTTTACATTACACAGCACCCTGCACCTCTTGTCCCCTTTACATTACACAGCACCTTGCACCTCTGGACCCCTTTACATTACACAGCACCTTGCACCTCTGGTCCCCTTTACATTACACAGCACCCTGCACCTCTGCACCCCTTTACATTACACATCACCCTGCACCTATGGTCCCCTTTACATTACACAGCACCCTGCATCTCTGGACCCCTTCGCATTACACATCACCCTGCACCTCTGGTCCCCTTTACATTACACAGCACCCTGCACCTCCGGACCCCTTTACATTACACAGGACCCTGCACCTCTGGTTCCCTTAACATTACACAGCACCCTGCACCTCTGAACCCCTTTACGTTACACAGCACCCTGCACCTCTTGACCGCTTTACATTACACAGCACCCTGCACCTCTGGACCCCTTTACATTACACAGCCCCCTGCACCTCTGGACGCCTTTACATTACACAGCCCCCTGCACCCCTAGACCACTTTACATAGCACCCTGCATCTCTGGACCCCTTTACATGACACAGCACCCTGCCCTTCTGGACCTCTTTACATTACACAGCACCCTGCACCTCTGGACCGCTTTACATTACACAGCCCCTGCACCTCTGGGCCCCTTTTCATTACACAGCACCCTGCATCTCTGGTCCCCTTTACATTACACAGCACCCTGCATCTCTGGACCCCTTTACATAGCACCCTGCATCTCTGGACCCCTTTACATTACACAGCACCCTGCCCTTCTGGACCTCTTTACATTACACAGCACCCTGCACCTCTGGACCGCTTTACATTACACAGCCCCTGCACCTCTGGGCCCCTTTTTATTACACAGCACCCTGCACCTCTGGTTCCCTTAACATTACACAGCACCCTGCACCTCTGGACCCCTTTACATTACACAGCACCCTGCACCTCTGGACCGCTTTACATTACACAGCACCCTGCACCTCTGGACCCCTTTACATTACACAGCCCCCTGCACCTCTGGACGCCTGTACATTACACAGCCCCCTGCACCTCTAGACCACTTTACATAGCACCCTGCATCTCTGGACCCCTTTACATTACACAGCACCCTGCCCTTCTGGACCTCTTTACATTACACAGCACCCTGCACCTCTGGACCGCTTTACATTACACAGCACCCTGCACCTCTGGACCCCTTTACATTACACAGCCCCCTGCACCTCTGGACGCCTTTACATTACACAGCCCCCTGCACCTCTAGACCAGTTTACATAGCACCCTGCATCTCTGTACCCCTTTACATTACACAGCACCCTGCCCTTCTGGACCTCTTTACATTACACAGCACCCTGCACCTCTGGACCGCTTTACATTACACAGCCCCTGCACCTCTGGGCCCCTTTTCATTACACAGCACCCTGCATCTCTGGTCCCCTTTACATTACACAGCACCCTGCATCTCTGGACCCCTTTACATTAAACAGCTCCCCACAGCTCTGGACCCCCTGCATGTTACACAGACTCCCCCTTCAGTGTAGCCCCCCTTCAGTGCAGACCACCACTTCAGTGCAGACCTTCCCTTCAGTGTAGCCCCTCGTTCCGTGCAGACCACCATTCAGTGTAGCCCCTGTTCAGTGCAGACCCCCCCTTCAGTGTAGCCCCCCTCCAGTGTAGACCACCCCTTAAGTGCAGACCCCCCTTCAGTGTAGCCCACCCCTTCAGTGCAGACCACCCCTTCAGTGCAGACCCCCTTTAGAGTAGCCCCCTTCAGTGCAGACCCCTCCTTCAGGGTACCCCCGTTCAGTGCAGACCCCCTTCAGTGTAGCCCCCCTTCAGTTTAGCCCATTCAGTGCAGACCCCCCCTCCCCCATTCAGTACCTCAGATCAGCGAGTGTGGCAGCGGCACATGCACAGCAGGTGAGGTTCCCTCCCCCTGTGTACACATAAACAGAGGAGGGGGAGGCGGCTTCACTCTGCACGGCTGTGCCTGCCTATGTGATATCCGGGACCGCTCAGGGCACACAGCCCGCGGCCGTGGGAGGGGGGATGGTTGGGGGGATGGTTGGTGCACTGCAGCGGTGTGTCACCTGCACACCCCCTTCCTCCCCCTTGCATCGATTTGCCACTATGGCTCTGCTCGCCTTGCCTCTGCCTGCCTGATATCCAGGACTGGGATCTCTCAGACACACAGCTGCGGCCGTGTCACCCTGCACCCCCGCACACACCCTCCCCCCTGCATCACCAGTATAGTTCGCCTCTCCCTGCCTGTGCCTGTCACTGCGCTGCTGCCAAATCCCGCGGCGCTGTCATTGATTTAATCACGGAGGGGGGTGCCAGCCTGACACCCCCCCCCAGTGTGTGGTACCCAGGGCGGCCCGCCCCCCCACTTAGTACGCCACTGAGGGAGCCCACCTTTAGGAAGGGAGACCAGGGGAGGATCAGTCCCGGAGGAGACTAGCGATGATACTGCTGTCTCGGGGAAAGGTTTGGAAACTCGCCTAAAGAGGGATCCACCATCTTTGTTACAAGCCCTGAAATACGCCAATCTGGTGCAAAGGTTTCTCTCGTTATTGCTTGGCTGGGAGGTTTCGGAACTATTGACAATCCTAATGTTAATGAGGAGTTAGAGACTCAGCTCCTTGCACAGATGGAAAGGGCTGCAAGGGCTGGGACGGTGATAATAATGGGGGATTTTAACTACCCAGAAATTGACTGGAGTAATGGAACTGCTGGGACAGTTAAAGGGCAAAAATTTATAAACCTATTGCAGGACAATTTTATGGTCCAGATATTTTTTGAATATCGGGACGTTGGCGCATTTATACTAGGTGCATCCACAGTGTCACCCTGTGGTGATGCACAATTTAGCAATTTCCTTCTAAAAAATTTTATGGTCCAGTTTATTGAGGCCCCAACTAGGAATGATGCTCTGTTGGACCTGGTAATCTCAAACCATGCAGAGCGTATTACTAATGTTCAGATAAAGGAACACCTGGGTAGCAGTGACCATAACATGATTTCATTTGATGTTAGTTGTAAGCAAAAATCACATACAGGAAAGATAAAAACACTTAATTTCAAGAGAGCAAATTTTCCAAGGATGAGTGCTGCTCTCCAGGACTTAGACTGGGAAGGAATATTGGCATCCATGGGCACAGAACAGAAATGGGAATTCTTCAAAAAGACTGTTTGGGAACTCACTGCAAAGTATATTCCCATGGGCAATAAGTTTAAAAGGCTAAAAATAAAACCTATGTGGCTCACTGACAAAGTTAAAAAAGCTATAAACTATAAGAAAAGAGCTTTTAAAAAATATAAAAATGAGGGAACACTAGTGTCATTTAAATGTTACAAAGAATATAACAGGATATGTAAAAAGGAAATCAAGGATGCAAAAATTCAAAATGAACGACAGATTGCAAAAGACAGTAGGACAAACCCCAAAAAATTCTTCAAATATATTAATAGTAAAAAGGTCAAGTCTGAGCATGTAGGCCCTTTACAAAATAATCTAGAGTGGGTGACTGGGGACAAAGAGAAGGCTAATTTATTAAATACTTTCTTCAGTTCTGTGTATACAAAGGAGCATGGGGGAGCTCATGTCCAAAATGGGGGTGGTAGTGACACAGCCCCAAATCCACAATGGCTCAAAAGTGATATGGTCCAGAAATATTTAGATGGAATAAAGGTGGATAAAGCACCTGGACCAGATGGCATACACCCACGGATCCTAAAAGAATTGAGCTCTGTAATTTCAAAGCCATTGTATTTAATTTTTAGGGACTCATTAATGACAGGAATAGTACCACTGGATTGGCGCAGGGCCAATGTGGTGCCTATATTTAAAAAGGGAATTAAGTGTTTACCAAGTAACTATAGACCTGTTAGTTTAACTTCTATAGTTGGGAAAATACTGGAGAGATTAATAAAAGACCACATAGATGAGTTCTTGCTGGAAAAAAACTATTTAAGCAACAGACAGCATGGATTCATGAAAGACAGAAGTTGTCAAACAAACCTGATTTCTTTTTATGAAGAGGTAAGTAAGACCTTGGACAGAGGGGTGGCAGTGGACGTGGTATACTTGGATTTTGCAAAAGCGTTCGATACAGTTCCCCACACACGGCTCATGTGTAAGGTAAAGTCTACAGGATTGGAAATATCAGTTTGTAAATGGATAGAAAACTGGCTAAAAGACAGAATTCAGAGAGTAGTGGTTAATGATTCTTACTCTGAATGGTCCAAGGTTATCAGTGGTGTACCCCAAGGTTCAGTGCTGGGACCCTTACTTTTTAATATGTTTATAAATGATATTGGGTCTGAGATCAAAAGTAACATTTCTGTCTTTGCAGATGACACCAAGCTATGCAGTGGAATAACGTCCTTACAGGATGTCGCCAATTTACAAGCCGACCTCAATGCTCTGTCTAATTGGGCGACTATGTGGCAGATGAGGTTTAATGTTGATAAATGTAAAGTTATGCACTTGGGGGCTAATAATATGAATGCATCATACATACTAGGGGGAGTACAACTGGGGGGATCCGTAGTGGAGAAGGATCTGGGGGTTTTGGTAGATCATAAGCTCAATAATGGCATGCAATGCCAAGCTGCGGTTTCCAAAGCGAGCAAAGTCCTTTCTTGTATTAAGAGAGGTATGGTCTCCAGAGAGAGAGATATCATTTTGCCCCTGTTCAAATCATTAGTAAGACCTCATCTGGAATATGCAGTTCAGTTTTGGGCCCCAGTTCTCAAAAAGGATATTGGGGAACTGGAGAAAGTGCAGAGAAGGGCAACCAAACTGATAAGAGGCATGGAGGAGCTCAGCTATGAGGAGAGATTAGAGGAACTGAATTTATTCTCTCTTGAGAAGAGGAGATTAAGGGGGGATATGATCAACATGTACAAATATATAAGGGGTCCATATAGTGAACTTGGTGTTCAGTTATTCACTTTACGGTCAACACAAAGGACAAGGGGGCACTCTTTGCGTCTAGAGGAAAAGAGATTTCACCTCCAAATACGGAAAGGTTTTTTCACAGTAAGAGCTGTGAAAATGTGGAATAGACTCCCTGCAGAGGTGGTTCTGGCCAGCTCAGTAGATTGCTTTAAGAAGGGCCTGGATTCTTTCTTAAATGTACATAATATAACTGGGTACTGACATTTATAGGTAAAGTTGATCCAGGGAATATCCGATTGCCTCTCGGGGGATCAGGAAGGAATTTTTTCCCCTGCTGTAGCAAATTGGATAATGCTCTTCTGGGTTTTTTTGCCTTCCTCTGGATCAACTGTGGGTATAGAATTGGGTATATGGGATTGTACGATATATGTTTATTTTTATTTTTTTATTTTTATTTTTTACGGTTGAACTGGATGGACTTGTGTCTTTTTTCAACCTGACTAACTATGTAACTATGTAACTATGTAACTATGTAATCCTGTGGCAGGGGATTTCGGGATCGCACCCTTTAAAGTTTAACTATTTATCCGTGCTCCATCCCGGCTGCTAGGACCGCTCACAAAGGAACTATCCGGGTGAGCAATACCCACTCAGGCTTGAGTGGCGACGAAAGAGTTACACTGTGTCTTAAGTGTTGCGTGCCTGAACCTCTCCCCCTACTTCTCTAATTTTCCTACTCCCTATTCAAGTATATTGCAAAGATAAAGAATAAAACCTTGCTGCTTAGGTTTTACTCCTGTGTGGACATTGGCCTTATTCTGAGGAACTTCTACTTAGACAACGGAGAGAAGGGATCCACTTGAGAGAGGTAATTGCTGCAAGATCCAAACAATAACACCGCTCGCCCATCTATACAAAGGGGGATATCGGGCAAGTAGCAGGTGTGCCCGACTGCGAATGGAGGATGGCAGAAAAAGGGGTTTGTGTGCTACACACATATATTATGAGTGTAAGCTATTTGTGCCTGAATCAACTATGGTTCTCGGTGCTGAAAACATTGTACTGTGAAAAGTATAGTCAAACAGTGTCAGTGCTCAGGATTACATGGCATCTATTAATGTGGTGTGCTCTGGGGAACATTAGCTTCCTTTCAAATTTGTGAAATAGGTCATTCTGCATAATGAGAGTTGTTATATCTCCTATTTTTATGTGAACTTTTTGAATAAAGGAAATAAACACATTGATGAGTAGAAATGAACAAAGCAAAGCTCTCATTAAAGAGAATAGTTGTGTAAAGAGGCGAAAAATCTAAATATGCAAATTTAGTTTAATGATAAACTCAACTGACCATTGTCTAGGGGCACCACAACATGGGAACATAGGAAATAAGTCACGACACCAAAAAGATAAACACAATTTTAGGTGCTGTAAACTAATAGTTCTAAAATAAAGTGTTCATTTTAGAAATAAGTTAACCCAATTTAATTGAAAATAATCGTTTTTATACTCATGAGACTACCTCTTGAGACTACAATTATTTTGTTAGAGAGACCCTGCTTTTCTTGCTGACCCATCTCATCTCTGAACCATAAGACTGTTTGAAGAAGTTTCACGAGAAGTAAAAAAGGCTTGTTAAATCCCCCAGGGGACCCAGTGCAAATAGCACCTGTTCTTGTTAAAATCTGAGCAGTATGGTTGCTTATCCATGGTGGAAGGTAAGGCCATGATGCTCAGCGACCTTTCTGGAGCAAGGAGAATAATACTTAAATAGTCCTGATTTACAGCAACCAGAGGTGAGGAGGTGGTACAGCCCACACCTCCTCTATATACTTCCAGATGGAACATCTGCAGCCCTCTTTGCCATGCAGCCCTACTCTTTCTCTGCTCCCTTTGTTCTGATAAAAGGCTAAGCCTACAACCTCCCAAAGATGCTAGCTACTTTGGAGGAGATTACTACTGTTGTATCTGGCAGCATCTAATATGAATGACTGTGTCTGGGGAGAAATGCCATCATTCACAAAAACACAAGTCAACAACAACACACACTGGGGTTGATTTACTAAAGGGAAATCCACTCTGCACTACAAGTGCACTGAAAGTGCACTTGAAAGTGCACTTGTAAGTGCAGTCGCTGTAGATCGCTGTAGATCTGAGGGGAAGCTCTGAAATTAGGAGAAGCTTTGCTGAATTTATCATCCAATCATGTGCAAGCAAAATGCTGCTTTTTTTTTTCTTTGCATGTCCCCCTCAGATCTACAGCCACTGCACTTGAAAGCTAATATTAAGCACTAAGCATTAGTGTGAAACGCATCAGCTTGTACCTGGTTTGCTGTGGCATGTTTCCTGCGATTTTATTTTTATAAACATTTTTTGGAGTGCTGCTGTCCAAACATTCCTCTTCAATTTGTAGTGCAAAGTGGATTTCGTATATTTTGTATATAACCCCCACTGTCTTCTACATTTGTCTGAGAGAGACAAGTTTAGTAGCTGCTGTTATGTGTTGTTTTTCTGAATGATAGTGCCCCACTTCAACAGCAGCCATTTACAGCACAAGCCACCAGCTATTACCTTGTGGCTGTGAGAGGTTGGAGGGCTCAGTCCTTTTATTAGTATAAAGAAGGCAGCAGAGGAGGCACAGGCAGGGACAGCAAGATGGCTGAAAAATGGAGAGGAGGTTGTGCCTTCGGTGCTCCCTGTACCTCCCCCACCCATAATTTGGGCTTCTGCTTGGGGTGGAGATACGGACAGAGCTGAGAGAGAAAAAAATACATTTTATTTTCAAACTACAGCACATATTTTAACAAAGGCAAGTGCTATGTGCACCGGGTCCCCTTGGGAATTAATAAGCCTCTATAACTTCTGGTGAGAGTTCTTTCTTAAATGCCTCTCCTACTCATGAACAGTTCATGAGTTACATTTCTCATATATTATAATAAATTATTTCAAATGACTACAAACAAGGAGCATCTCCTATTTGGTTCCATTTGGTCTGTTGAATATTCCATTAAAACTATTTTCTTAAATCTATTCTATAACTGCAAAAACTATTTGTTGATTCAGCCAGACATTCAGTAAGTTCCTTACTTCCTGTGCACTTTGCCTCTGCTGCAGTTCACCATCTCTGTGAGCTACAAGCTGGAGATGTGGGGGGTGTTATGGTTTTGTGTTATGCAATGTTGATTTCAATGTATATTTGTTCTTATAATTGCACTTTAACTACCTGTACCTAGGTAACTTTATAAGTAACCTATACCTACCTAACTTTTATATATAGTATGTATAGGTTTTTTTCTTTTATAGGCTAGATCATGTATGGAGATTGCCTCCAATTCACCTAATAGAACATTTTAGAACATGAAAAGGAAACATAAGTTTAAATGTATGTTTTATTGGATATTGCTAATATATATTGTTATATAATTTCAGGGGTGCCTTGCTATGTTGCTTATACTTTGCAACAGGATTTATCAGATAACTTGCATAGCCTGACGAAGAGTGTGGTGCTCTCAATTGTTTCCAAGTTATTGTTACTCTGTATAGACACTGAAGTTCAATAAAACAAAGTGGTTCCACAATCCTTTCATGGATATTTCTGTATAATGGGATAGTGGGCATTGTGCTTATCTAGTGCTGTTTACACATACTTAATTTGTCACAGAGGGCCCTGTTCATTTCTATGTTTCATATGATATAATAATGCACTGAATGTCCAGTAATGCCACCATTGTCACCTCAGTAGTGGGCAAAGAAACATATTTCTTTTAATATACTTATTGATATTACATGTTTGTCCCCCAACTCTTACCGTTTTTGGACAAGCTATCAGTGTATAGGATGTCTTTGTGTACTTTTAGGCCTCAGTGGACAAGATTGCCTGACAGAAACTGTTACGTGCGTTGGATTGTTTAGAGATGAAGAATGTTCTTTTCCAAGATAAGGGCTGCTCTGGGGATTCCATCTAAATACATACAGGTTTATTCAGTAAGGGAGAGAAAAGAGCAATGATGAAGTACAGTAACCCAGCAACCAGATCTCATTACCTAAGTCAGCTCACTGAAGGATGCATTCTGATTAGGTGCCATGCACTTTCCACATGAAAAGTATTATAGACCAGTAATTCTCACATTTCTATCCAGAAGCCTGAGGTGCAAATAACCTAAGCTTTGGCAAGAATAGATTTGATTCCATTATCCCCTAATTGTGTATAAATAAATTTATCCCAAATAGTCAACTGTGTGTTTAAATATCCCAAATTTCATTGATATATGTTAAATATACAGTATGACTTATTATTTTCTAAGCTGTTTCAATTATATACAATAAGCAGCATCATTGCCTTGTGAAACCATTAGATGTAACCTAAGGATGCTATAGACAGTTGACAAAATGGCTGTGCGTTGTCTTATTAAATAAACCTGAAACACTTTGGGGTTGATTTGCTAAAGGCAAATAGACTGCATTTTGCAAAGTACAGTTGCTCCCGAGCTTAGTAAATGAGGTAAAGCTTCACTTTGCAGAGTACCCAATCAATTGCAGGGATTTTTTTTTTTTTTAAAAACAGCATTTTTGCTTGCACATGACTGAAGTCGCTTCGACTTTAGAAAAGGTTCCTGTACTACTTCAAGGCGACTTCTAGGCAACTTGTAGGCAACTTGTACCCATTGATTTCAATGGAAGTTGCCTCCAAAGTCGGATCACTGTCTTAAATGAAGCAACTTTCCAGGAAGTGAAAATAGTTTTCTAAGGCAAACCCCTCCCTCCCACAGAGCTGATTATGATGTTATTGGCCACTGGCAAAGTCGCCTGTCCTGGAGGCGACTTGAAGTCGCGTTGTAAGTCGCTCCAAGTAGCGCTGAAGTCGCGCTCAAGTCGTCTCTAAGTTGCCTTTGTAAAGTCGCGCTGGAAGTCGTGTTGCCCCAGTGTGAACCGGCACTTACTGAAAAAGAGTACAACAGCAGAAAAATGTGTAGGATGTTTAAACGGAAAGCATCCAATTGTCCTAAATGGGTAAATTTACTGAATATCCTTCCATTGAGGTCACAAACATGCTCTATTGACCTGATGAAGATATACAGTATGTGCAATGAAATTGAGGTAATGTTATCAGAAAAATTCAATGCCTTTCAGAATGTTTAAGCTTTTATAGTGTTCTCAGATTAAGAACTACTGTTAGTTGTCAAAGTACAATTTCTTCATCCACTCCTTGGAGATTTTCAACAGTCACCAATACACCATACATAGGGAAAGCCTTCATGTAAGGTTCATTTATCTTTTTGTACCATTACAGCATTGTAGATAAGATAAAGTGATGATGTTATAATTATTTTAAAGGCAGCTTTAAATTTCCAATGATATATATTAATAAAACAATTCTTAGCAGTACATATGCAACCCTAAAGAAATGAAAGTTCAATCATTACGACTTCACCTACATTGACTGCTGTGTTGGTAAAGGTGTCCATACTATATACAGTATAGATGTTATCATCTAAAAACAGGATAGCTGTCTTCATATAATAGCTGACTTCTATAGGTGCTTAGAATACATACTGTAGATGGTTTCTGAAAGATACAATCTGTGGTTTTATGTAATAGTATTATTCAAATGGTTTGTTTCTAGTGCTAAATAATATGTCATTGGTTGCAGGAAGCTACTACATGACATTTATTTTTGAAAGACTACTTCTACTCTATTTTATTTTAACAAAAGGGTCTTCCAGCAGCTTTTTTTTTTTTTTTTTTTAAAAGAGGCTCAGGCTGCATTACTTCTATTCTATACCTGGAAGGACCCCCCCCCCCCCCCCAAAGCATCCCATTTAAAACCCAGCTTCATTCAACTCAAAAGACAGACATAATTAAAAAATAGTGTGTCATGGGTATCCCAGCATGACATTCAATTACTTCATTCACAGTACAATGATGCAGAGAGAGCAGCGCTGTCATCATCACAGACTGCCAACTTCTAAAAAAGATCGGTAGAGAAAGATCACATCATGTGACTGGCCAGAAGACATCTAGAAAAGGAAAGTATTTTCTGAATCAAAAAGGCATAACAGCCTGAGGTGTTTCCAGGGTATGGGGGGGGGGACACTGGAGGATTAAGGGGTGAGCAAAGTATTAGGCTTTAAAGTCAATATAGTGTGTTTTCAAGCATATTTATTTTCTTTATTTTACTACAATCAGAACTAAATTTGTGTAGCACCCTGATGTTTAGGCAGAGTGGCTACTAAATTTATCTGCCAAGTGATAGTTGCCTTGGCCAATTGATAGGAGGTCAATTGATTTCACCCTATTTCTGGAATTGCTGCACTTCTCTCTTCTGTCACTAGATGGCCGGGTATCTGGTGGAATTGGATAAGACAAGGGCATTGCAAGGACAGATTAGGAATGAATGGGGTGTCTCTGCCAATGGGCAGGGGTTTTCTTGGGTCCCTTGGCCTGCTGGGAGAGTGTATTTATTTGGGCGGAGTCAGGTGATCGGGGTTCTGTGCCACCTGGATGGCTGTCTGGGTGGATGTGTGTTGTAATGCCCCAGGCTGCTAGGTCATAAGCCTTGGGCCTATCCTGGGGACATCTGGCTGCTAGGCTGTCTGAGGGCCTATCCAGAGGGCCTACTCGCCAGCCGGGAACGGTGAAGAAGTGGGAAAACTTCAGCAAGTGCCAAGTCAGGGACCCAGTGGGACAGCAGAGGTGACACTTTTTCCCTCCTGTGTCCCGGTGACAAACAGGCACTGGGAGGGGGGGTGCCCCCCAGGCTTGTCCTGACAGCTCTGCCTTGTAACATGTGACAGATAGTGGTGGTTGTCACCAGCGTGTGTGTTGGCGTGCAGAGGACTGATACAGAGGATCACTTGCCGCTCTCTTTACATAACATCTGAGCATGGGGAGCCTATCTTGCGCCCAACACCCCCTGCTCCCTCCTCCTCCTCTTCCCAGGTCGTCCAAGCCATCCTGGATCTCCGACATTTCCACACACCGAACAAATCCATCTATGTGTGAACTTGCCTGGCGGAAATGAAGAGAGTGTTTGTTCAGATGGGGGGGGGAGTCGGCTTGTGCTGGGATCGTCTGATGAGAGGCATGGCTTGAGACACGGAGACTTCTGCAGGTAATGTGTGCAGATCGGGTGCAAGGGCCAGGGGGTGTCCTCGGGTGTCCCGTCCATAGACCTAGGAGCACAGCCCCAGGGAGCAGGAACATGTCAAAGCCAGGGGGGAGTGCACCCAATATCCATCCCTTCTTACCCCCCTGATTTCATAGGCATTAGTCGGGGGTTTAGTGTTATGCTGGAAGTCTCCTTGTATGTTGCAATTATTTTGGCCTTCGCCTCCATTCCCCCTCAGCTCTGTACATGGAGGAAAACAGCATGCTGATATCAAGCCAGCCACCTAATTCACTAATACACCTAGAGGTGGCCACTCTGGGGATGGAGATATGACCAGTGCATGGCATCCCCCCCCCACCCCCCTTTATTGGCCTGCTGCTACTTTACTAGCAACTTGAAGTGACATTTTCATGGATTTTGGAATATTTTGGTGCCCAGTGTGTAGTTTTGTTGTTTTGTTTATAGAGTTATTACCAGGAAAGTAGCAGCCTTACCATCACTTTCATATTCAGAGCATTGGTAGTGAGCACCATTTGTAGTAGCCAGGTGATAACCCTAGGTGACAACACTATGTTATTGCGATCGGTGCGTTCGTCTTTGTCACAGTAAATAAAACACAACGGAGGGAATTCAGAAAAGCTGCTGCACCCCTTTTCTGGCGTTAATCCCTCATGTAAATGTGAAGAACCTGCAACACTTTTGGTTCTGACAGAAACTTGTGCAGCAAATTCAGGTAAACACAACACTTTTACATTGTGGTGCACTGCCTGCACCAAATGAAATAAAAAAATTACCGATAATTCAGTTCTTATGAAAGCAGAGCTAATTAGGACTAACTCACTTTTGGTGCAGGAAATGCGCACCACATTCTGGTGTGAACTGGCCTGTAGACAATACAATATTTGTGTAGCAGTAATATTCAGTGCAGGAGCTGATTAGGATTACCCAAAGGAGTCATTGACAAACTAGGCTGAGGTGAGTTAAGAAATAATGTTTGCATCAGTGAAAGCAAGGAAGGCGCAGTTGTAATCTTTATGTAGTGCCAATCCTTAATTTGTTAATTGAAAGATTAAAGAGCTTGACTTGTAGTTTTGTTAGCTGTTTTTTTTTGTTAAGGTTATCTGAAAGATGGGTTTCAAATGTTTTGACAGGGGCGCAGTTTCAGTGCTTGCCACAGGCGCCATTTTCACTAGATACGCCTCTGGATGTGTGCCACTTTTTCTGCCACTCGGACTCTTTCCACACCATGTCCAGACTAGAAATGGCGTTTTCTCCGGCCGAAACCCTCCCTGTTGTCTCTGCCATTTCATGTCTGCCCAGGGGGGTTTCACAAACTATTGAAGGGACAACCTGGGAAAGGTAGACCCCTACACTGAATGGGACGCGTTTAAGACAACTCTGAAGGGCACCTTCATGTCCATCACAGGGGTCTTACGCAAAAATAATCGGATGCTTACTGAAGAACTTGAGACTGTTATGGTGCGTGCAGAGTCTGCTTATGCCTCTAACCCTGCCTCTGACAAGAGGGAGGCATGGTTACAGAGCCGTAGGGAGTATGAACTCCGTCTGTTGGACCTCACTCAAAAATGCATGTTGCATGCTACTCAGAAATCGTTTGAACATGGTAATAAAGCCGGACGTCTCTTGGCATATCTGACTAGACCTGACCATTCTCCCATTTCCATCCCACGTATCGTTACTGCCCAAGGCCCCATCAGTGATAACCGAGGGGATATCTTAGACTCCTTTTTATGCTTTTACAAAGACCTGTATACCTCTAGGGTTGACAATGATGACTCCCAATTGAATGACTACTTGGCTGACATATCTCTCCCCTCCTTATCAACTGATGGGCGTGATATGATGGAGGCACCTATCTCGGTTGAGGAGATTGCTGCAGCCATTTTACAAATGCCTGCACATAAGACTCCTGGCCTATACGGTTTCCCGACTGAATGGTATACACAATTTAAAGACCTTTTGTGACCCTTTCTTAAAAGAAACCTATAACAAAGCTCTAGATTTCAGGGTCTTCCCCCCCAATGATGCAGGAGGCTCTGATTATACTTCTATTAAAACTTAAGGACCCACTTAAATGCGAATCTTACCGCCCAATTTCTCTTATTAATGTGGATGTTAAGATTCTGGCCAAAACAGCAAACCGTTTGAACAATGTAGTCGCGTCCCTGGTCAACAGTGACCAAGGGGGCTTTATTCCTGGCAAGTCCACCAGAATGAATATTCACAAGGCTGTTTCACAACCTGCAGTATCCACACGACTGTCCTCCCACTCGTGCCAATGTGTCTTTGGACACTTGCAAGGCATTCGACAGTGTGGAATGGCCATATCTTTTTCGGGTGTTATAGATGTATGGCTTTGGCCCCCGTGTTGTAGCATGGATAAAACTCCTTTACACTTCCCCGGTAGCTGGGGTGCGGGTCAATTCCTCTATCACTGACCCCTTTCCGATTACTAGGGGCACACGACAGGGGTGCCCGTTGTCACCCCTCTTGTTCGCCCGGGCCATGGAACCGCTTGTAGTTCGCATTCGCTCCTCCCCCTCAATTAAAGGACTCCCAATTGCTAATAAAGAGGAACGCATTTCACTTTATGCAGATGACACATTGGTATACCTGGCTAATACTAATGAGTCACTGCGGGCCCTGTTGGTAGAGATTAATACCTTTGGAGACTATTCTGGCTTCCGGGTGAATTGGGGTAGGTCTAGTCTTTTCCCCCTAGACGTGGCTGTGCCTCCCCAGATTCACCCGGACTCCAAGCTTAAAGTGGTGTCCTCTAGGTACCTTGGGATTTTGGTGCAGACCCCTTTATCTTCATATGTCGCCAACAACTTAGATCCTCTATTGGTCCGCCTTCAGGAGCAGACCAAGCAGTGGATGGATTTCCCTCTGGACCTCATGGGGAGGGCTAATGTCCTCAAAATAATCTACCTACCGAGATCGCTCTATATCCTTGCTAACTCCCCTTGCAAAATACCTAAATCTATTTTTAAACACATAGACACAATATGTACTACTTTCCTGTGGAAGGGTGGTTCCCCCAGGGTGGCACTTGAAACACTACAGTTACCAGCGCACATGGCAGGCTTGGTATTTCCCAACTTCCTCCTATATTACATGGCATCCCAGCTGGTGCAGCACATCCACGATTGGCTGTGCCCGGTTCAGGCTAATGCCTGTACCTCCATGGAGGGGGCCATCGCATCTTCCCTGGAAACCCTACATAATATCATCTACAGAGGCGGGGTCCCTGACTGCCCCGGAACCTCTCTAATTGCCACTTCCTTTCATCTTTCTGCTATATTGTCACAAAGATATCCAAACACACCTGGCTGTAGTCCCCCAACAACCCCCTGCGGTTTAACCCTTATCTGCAGGAATTGTACTCCCTTCCTGACCCTAATCGCTGGTACTCCAAGGGGGTTAAATATTTATGTCACCTGTACAACGCCCAGGGCTTTAAAACTTTCTCTCAGCTACGTTTAGACTTTGACCTACCAAGATCATACCTATTTTATTACTACCAGCTTAGGCATGCTATAGATTGCCCAGTTTGGCTCCCTGGATGATCCCACTGACCTGCCCCCATTGGAAAAACTGCTCAGACAGCCAGATCCCACTAAACTTGTCTCCACCTACTATGCAGCCCTAATGACTGACTTTAACCCCAGGTTTCACAAAGCTCAGGTAAAATGGACCTCTCTGGATATCTCCCTGGTGGACGAGGACTGGTCAGAATTTAGTGATACGTATAAAACTTCTGTTATTGCTTCCCAGGACTGCATCATACAGGTCAAAATTTTTCATCAGACCCACCTCACTCCGGCTAGGTTGCACAATATGGGTCTCTTGCCCTCGGCTGACTGTTTTTGCGGCTGTGGCCAAGAGGCAGATTTCCTACACTGCTTCTGGTCATGCCCGATAGTCCGGGACTTCTGGGAGGAAGTGGGTGCTTTCATCTCATCAGCGTTAGTCCTCCCAAACATAATCCACCCCAAGAACTGCCTACTAGGCATTTATGGTGACTTACACCTATCGTCACATGCCAAGAGACTGCTCCACATACTCTATTTTTATGTTTAAAAAGCTATTTTACTGTCCTGGAAGGGTGCACAGACCTCTCTGAAATCCCTCTGGTTAAAACTTAAATAATGATTCTATCCCACTGTACAAACTTACTTTTGAACTCCAGAAACGGAACAAAATCTTTCACAAAATTTGGGGTAGATGGTTGGCTAGTCTGTTAACCCTCTCCCAGCACTAATTGTACTACCCTTGATTGACCATTGATGGGCCATGCCCCAGTGATCTCTAATGTCTGTACCTCCGCTTTTGCTATGCCCCAGTAGTATACCTGCACCTTTTACCATTGTGCCTATTGTTTTTTTTTTTTTGATAATTCAACTTTTATTAAAGATTTTCTTTACATATAAAATTCACAACATTTAACATTAAACATTCCCTATCATATTCCATACATTCACTTTCCCATTGGGGGGAGTTTCTCATCCTCTGCCATTTTGTCCTCTTCCCTCTTATCCCGACGCTATGTTTCCAAAAAAAAATAAAAAAGAAAGAGAGGAGGGGGGGGAGATAAACTCCTGCCCCCTCCTTGATTATTCCATATTGTAAACATTGGTGATCTCTGCGCTTTCAATCCATTTTTATTCTCCCCATTCGCCTTTAAGTGTGTGCATTTTTCTGTTTACTTTGTGTTTCCCGTATGTCTTATTTTACTTTGTGTTTATTACCCATAGAGAACAAACAACAAAAAAAAGGGTGGGAAATAATTAATTATAAAAAATTCCCCTTTCCCTTTCCCTTCCCTTCTTTAATTAAAGACCCCTATTATATTTAATCCCCCCCCACTCCCTCGTTAAATGTTTTATTATTGTGGACATATAATGTGCTCGGCCCTATCGGTCTATTATTATTATTCCCGTGCAACTTTGTATGTGTGCATTTATCTACTTGTTCTGTGTTTATTACAAAATGGACCTTCCCTCCAAAAAATAAAATAAAAAAAGGGAGAGAGAAAAAAAGAAAAGGGGGGAACCCCATTGAGTTTGTTCTTGAGGGGTTTTGCGTACGGGGGAATTAGGGGTGAGGTGCCAGAGGCTGAGATCCCGACCCCCACAATTCTCACATACTTTTACAAACCATCTCAATATTGTTGTAGTTTACCTCCGTCTCTTTACTATATAACCTGCAGTCACCCTTTGGAGGATTAAGGGGTGTTTATCGTTCTACTCCTCGTGTCTAGTTGTTATTCCCTTTTCCTTTCTTTTCTCTTTCCTTCCCCTCTTCTTCTCCCTTTCTCTTTCCCCTCCTTCCCTCTCCTCTTCCCTTAAACTCTTTCTATTTCTGGAGCGTAGTATCTCCAACCTTTCCATATTTCTCTGTATTTCCCCTGTTGATCTTGTATTTTATATACCCACCTTTCTGCTTCCATTATTACCTCCACTTCCCTCTTCCATTCTCTAATAGTAGGGGATGTTTCTTGTTTCCAATACTTAGGGATTCATTTCGTGGCTGTGTTTAGTAGGTGTGGTGTTACAGTATTTTTATATTCTTTTACGGAGACGGTGGTTCCATGAAACAAAATATGCATAGGTGTTGAGTCTATAGGTATATTAGCTATTTTCCTGATCCACGGGATCACCTCGTCCCAGAATCTTCTTATCTTTGGGCAAGACCACCAGATATGAAGTAGGGTGCCTTTCTCCTTGCATCCCCTCCAGCATTGACCATCTGCTGTCGGGTATATCTGCGCTTATCGCATCGGCGTTCGGTACCATCTGGTCATGAACTTATATGACATCTCTTGGGTGGCTGAGCAAATTGAGGATGAATGTGTAATTTCTATAAATCTATTTTTTTGTATTGGAGTAAATATTTGTTCCAGTTCTTTTTCCCATTCCTTAATAAAGTATAGGGTTATAATTTTTTGTTCACTCAGGACCAATTTGTACATTTGAGACAACATGTGCTAAGGCTTTACTCTCCTCACACATATAGCCTCTTACGCGGTCAGTGAGTCCAGTGTCCTTATCCGAGGTTCTAGTTTATTAAAAAAAATATTTATTTGGTTGTATCTCCATCCTGCCATCACCATGTCTCATTGTGATGATATCCGCTCTGACTGCGGCATTAAATAGCCTCCTGGGGCGTACCTTGCGCACATTGTATTGCCGTTTGATTCCCAAGGGCCCAACGCATCCCTCTCCTCCCCAGGGGGGAACCATGGATACCCTCCCAGTGGGGCCAGGGGGGATGTTCTGGGCGCGTATTTACCAGTTTTGTTCTATACCATACTGCTAACGTATTCAATGTCAATGGAGATGTCCATTTTGACAGCCCCCTAAACTTGGTAGGTATCCATAGTGCCCCGGCTAGGTTTCTGCCAGCCATACTTCCCTCCATCATAACCCATGCTCTGTTGGAGGCGTCATGACACCAGTTCGTAATTCGGACTAGCGACATTGCTTTATAATAGAGTGCTATATCTGGGAGTCCCATTCCCCCCTCTCTTCTCTTTTTACGCAATATATTATATGCTATTCTCGCGTTCCCCTCCTTCCAAACAAAGGAGGTAAACGCTCTACAATTTTTTTTAAAGAACATTTGAGGCCATGCCATGGGTACAGTATTTAGGATATAAATTATGTGCCTATTGTATGCCTTTTGCACTGATTAGTTTTCTATGTTTGAGCATATTGCCTAATGTTTATGACCAGGTTGTCTGATGTTATTGTTGTTTTTTTTGGTGTTTCTTTCTGTTTGTTGGTTTGTCTTAAACCCAATAAAAAATATCTTTAAAAAAAGTCCCATCCCCCCCTTCAGTTAGAACACAAATTTAGGGAACACAATTAACCCCTTGGTCACCCCCTGGTGTTAACACCTTCACTGGCAGTGATATTTTTACAGTAATCAGTGCATTTTTATAGCACTGATAGCTGTAAAATTGTCAATGGTCCCAAAAATGTGTCAAAAGTGTCCGATATGTCCACCATAATGTTGCAGTCCCGATAAAAATCGCAGATCGCCGCCATTACTAGAAAAAAAATAATAATAAAAATGCCATAATTCTTTCCCCTATTTTGTAGACTCTATAACTTTCGCGCAAACCAATCAATATTTGCTTTCGTGATTTTCTTTTTACCAAAAATATATAGAAGAATACATACCTACACTGAGGAAAAAAAATTTTTTTTTTGGGAAAAAAAAAATTGGCCCATTTATTATAGCAAAAAGTAAAAGATATTGGGGGTTATTTACGAAAGGCAAATCCACTTTACACTACTAGTGCACTTGGAAGTGCAGTCGCTGTAGATCTGAGGGGAAGATCTGAAATGAGGGGAAGCTCTGCTGATTTTATCATCCAATCATGTGGAAGCTAAAATGCATTTTTTTTCTTGCATGTCCCCCTCAGATCTACAGCGACTGCACTTGAAAGTGTTCTTGTAGTGCAAAGTGGAGTTGCATTTCGTAAATAACCCCCATTGTGTTTTTTTCCAAATTGTTGCTATTCTTTTGTTTATAGCACAAAATTAATAATCGCAGAAGTGATCAAATACCACCAAAAGAAAGATCTATTTGTGGGATAAAAAGGATGCAAATTTTGTTTGGGCTCAGTGTTGCACGACCGCGCAATTGTCAGTTAAAGCGACGCAGTGCCAAATTATAAAAAGTGCTCTGGTCAGGAAGGGGGTAAAATCTTTCATGGCTGAAGCGGTTAAACTGCTTGCCGACCAGCGCACAACGATATATGACGACAGCATACCTGCGATCGTGTCACGGTGAGGAAGAAGGGGGAAATGCTTATATAAACAAGCATTTCCTCAGTCTTCCTAGTGACAGGGTAGTGTACACAGCTTCCTGTAATCGGAAGCTGTGATCAATGTCGTATCACACATAGCCCATCCCCCCTACAGTAAGAATCACTCCCTAGGGCACACTTAACCCCTACAGCGCCACCTAGTGGTTAACCCCTTCACTGCCAGTGTCATTTTCACAGTAATCAGTGCATTTTTATAGCACTGATCGCTGTAAAAATGACAATGTTCCTAAAAATGTGTCAAAAGTGTCCGATGTGTCCGCCATAATGTCGCAGTCATGATAAAAATCGCTGATCGCCGCTATTACTGGAAAAAAAAAATATTAATAAAAATGTCATAAAATTATCCCCTATTTTGTAGACGCTATAACTTTTGCGCAAACCGATCAATATTGCGATTTTTTTTTTTTACCAAAAATATGTAGAAGAATACGTATTGGCCTAAACTGAGGAAAAAAAAATTATATGTTTTTTGGGGATATTTATTATAGCAAAAAGTAAAAAATATTGAATTTTTTTAAAAAATTGTCGCTCTATTTTTGCTTATAGCGCAAAAAATAAAAACCACAGAGGTGATCAAATACCACCAAAAGAAAGCTCTATTTGTGGGAAAAAATGGACGTACATTTTGTTTGGAAGCCACGTCGCACGACCGCGCAATTGACAGTTAAAGCGTTGCAGTGCCGAATCGCAAAAAGTGGCCTGGTCTTTGACCAGCAAAATGGTCCGGGGCTTAAGTGGTTAAAGAATAACAGCATGGAAACCTGTGTCCTGATGTGCTTTGTATTTTTATATATTTTTATATAGTAATTATGACCAGAATTAAAGCAAATCTCTACTAAACTATTTTACTTATTACCAATAACATCATCACCTCTGTTTGCATTCTCCCATGGGGAATTTTTTTTTTTAAGCAAGTTTTGGACTACTCATTTTTGGCATTGACAGACCTGGAGTCTTATGACCCTACTATAACCTTAGTGGATTAATTAGGACTATTTTAGTATTCTATGGGGCACTTTAGACTATTATATCGCTTTTTTTTCAGCATCTGGACTGGCTGCAGGATACGCTTGTCAGATCATCTGAGTACCTAAAGTTTAAATTCAGACTGTATAAAACAAAACCGTTGCCTACTACGTTGGTAAAATGTATTTCTGCTCATGTTACAAAGTTTTATCACTGCACTAAATTGGAAAAAAAAGGAAATTAAGTGGCGACATCCTCAAATTAGTTTTAGCATATAGGATCTTAGTTTAAAACAAAAAGAAGATAAAACTGATATTTTGCTGTTTATTACACACAAAAATATTGATTTCAACAAATGTCTTGTTTATTAAACTGCTTTAGACAATTTTACAGATGATTTTACAGATCAAAGTACAACCAGGGTTAAAATAATTTAACAAAACCCAGTGTGGCGGAGCGAGCCTGTGCCACTGTTTAATATGGTGGTCTGGGCCAGATTTTATAGGAAGCAGGCACACTAATGATGCAGGTGTCTGCTGCGTTTATCTAGGATAGGGTGACCAGACATCCCCGGTTTCCAGGGACAGTCCCCAGATTGAGGACACTGTCCCCAGACCAAGTCTGTCCCCGGTTTTGTCCCCGGATTGGATTTGAACAGGAGCTGGGGCAATTTCAAATACAGTCAGAGCAGAATAAAAAATAAAAAAAAATCTGAATTACACACCCCCGCTCCTACTAGCTTAGGGGGTGTATTTTTTCCATTATCTGTGCCCCTTTCTGATGATCATGTGCTGGTCGGAGCGGAGGGAATATTTCTTCAGTTTCGGGCACATGCCCATTCCGCTCCCCCTCACATGTTCTTCTGCCTTGGCTCAAGTCCCAGCCAGCCGCCTGCCTGCTTATCTCCTTGCCTTCCCTGGCGGAGTGATCTTCCTCCGCTCCCCACCCAGTAGTAGCTGGGGCCGGAGAGTAAGACTTGACAGGCTGTGAGGCAGGCGGCGGTGACGGGCAGAGAGTCGCTGATTGCTGCCATTACTAGTAAAAAAAAATATGTCCCTGGATTTCATTTAAAAAATCTGGTCACCTTAATCTAGGAGCCAGAGTTAAAGCTCAGAGACCCACCCTCTGAGGGGGTCAGTGTGTGAAGGGAGCGGTGAGAAGTGCACGTCTGCACCATGCTGTCCAGGTCAGGACAGACCAAGGCCCGAGCCTGAGAGAGGGAGACAGTCTATGAGAGATGGAGTAGCTGGGAAGCTGCAGGAAAGCACGAGCACTGGGAAGTGTGTTTGACAGTCAGGAGGACCGAGGCACGAGGCCTGAGCCACAGGGCTGATAAAGAGGTGGGAGGCTGAATTCTATGTTTTGTTGCTTTGATGGTGAGAACCCCCTGCATGGGAAGATATTCATTTGTGAACTTTTCTTTTGTTTAGATAAAAGTGGGCAGAAAAAGCCCTGAAAAGACACTTCTGGCATGGAGTAAACTTACTGTTTTGCACTACCAATCAGCTAGAAAACCCCAACTTGTCACACCAGTTTTCGAAAAGATTTTTTCACAAACTTCAGGGCAATTTTTACCAAAAAATCCCTAAAAATTACCAACACCCAAACCTGGTGTATTCCTCTATGCAGGGCCGTTTGGAGGAATTTGGGGCCCCAAGCAGATTGAGAATTTGGGGCCCCCAAGCGAGGGGGGGGGGTGCTACTGATTTTTTTTGGAGAAGCGGGGGGGTGCTACACAATTTTTTTACTTTTTTTTTAAATTCAGAAGGGGGGGTGCTAACGCGGGACATCGACGGCGATCGCGAGAGGGGGGCCACCAATCGCGGGAGGGGGGCGCCAATCGCGGGAGGGGGGCCGCCAATCGCGGGAGGGGGGGCGCCAATCGTAGGAGGGGGGGCGCCAATCGCGGGAGGGGGGCTGCCAATATCGTGGTAGGGGGCCGCCAATTGTGGGAGGGGGGCCGCCAATCGCGGGAGAGGGGCTGCCAAATTGCGGGAGGAGGGGGCCGCCAATCGCGGGTGGGGGGGCCGCCAATAGCGGGAGGGGGGCCGCCAAATCGCGGGAGGAGGGGGCCGCCAAACGTGGGTGGGGGGGCGACAATCGTGGAAGGGGGGGCCGCCAATCACGGGAGGAGGGGGCTGCCAAATCGTGGGAGGAGGGGACCGCCAATCCCCGGTGGGGGGGGCGCCAATCGCAGGAGGGGGCCGCCAATCGCGGAAGGGGAGGCAGCTCTGCTGGGGCCCCAGGCCAGCTGGGGGCCCCAAGCAGTTGCTTGGTTTGCCTGTCCTGTTCCGACGGCCCTGCCTCTATGGCTCTATAAACAAAAGGCAATGGACATTTCTTGAAAATGTAAACTTTTCTACCAAGCCAGCCTGTGAGCTTTCTTTGTTAGCAATATGGCAGTTGCATTGACACTGCAATGACTAACATGAATCTCATTTATAGAAATGACAATGGTATTTTCTCTTGCTAATGTAAGGATAGAAATGTCAGTGAGGCCCCTTTCACATGGGGTGGCTTCTGTTCTGACCAGCAGAGGATCAGCTCACAGATCCCCTGCTAATCAGAGCAGAGCAAGCGGATGATACACCAGTGTCTACTCAGTTTCTACTCTACAGGTGACTGGGAGTAAACAGACTCTGCTATGTGTTTACATTCGACAACCCACCTAAACAGAAGAGGACTGATTCCCTAAAGGACCCAGATACAAGTCCATTTACTTTGATAGCAGAAAACAAACACTCCTGCGCACGAGTGGATAACCAGACGGACTATATATCGTGATGGTGTATGTCACAGGCCTTGCTGCCCTCAAGGATAGGGGTATCCTAACGGTCAAAGAGAAAAAGAAAAAAAGGCCACACCAGCCTTGTGCATTATCCTTTGGATATATTTTATTAAAAGTAGGTAAAAGGAAAACTATTCACAAACATAGGTAGATAACTCGCAGTGTAAATAGTCTCCAATCACAGCAATTGGTCTAAGACAGATGAACTCCAGATGGTCATGGAGGAAATCACAGGGGCCACTGCCGACTGACTCGTTTCGAAGAAATACCTTCTTCCTCAGAGCCCAGCTGGAGACTATTTACACTGCGAGTTATCTACCTATGTTTGTGAGTAGGTTTCCTTTTACCTACTTTTAATAAAATATATCCAAAGGATAATGCACAAGGCTGGTGCGCCCTTTTTTTATTTTTCTACAAGTCCATTTACACCTGCCTGTTCATATAAATGCATAGACCTTCTGATGAGGTCTGCCTGAAAAACTAACAGGCAGACCTGATGGGATCACCCATGTAAAAGGAGCCTTGGAGCTGTGAAAATATGGAGTAGGCTCCCACAAGGACTCGTTTTGGTCAGCTCAGTAGATTGTTTTAAAAACGGGCTAGATGCATTCCTAAATGCACAAAATAAAACTGGATATTAACATTAATTAGTAGTAACACCGCAAATGTGTGGCAAGTTATCCCTGCTATATGGGAAGGAAAGTATTTTTCCTCTGCTGCCGAAAAATGGATCATGCTTTATATAGGGTTTTTTGTTTGTTTTTTTGGCTTCCTCTAGATCAACTGTGTATATGATATTCTGATACAGTAGCTTTCCATTTATTTAATATGTTTCTATTATTTATTTATTTTTTCATCCTGACTAACTATGTAACTACAATAGGTATAGAAAATAATCCCCCCCCCCTATTAAAATAATCAAATTATGTTGCTTTGCAGCCTGAAATGAAGACAGACACTGTTTTTGTTTTATTCAGCTGTATTTACTCAGTGCAACTTATAACATCCAAGCAAAATAACATTCCCCTCCTAAAAATGACTTGTAAACATTAGGTGTAGGCAATCCCCTTCTTAGTGGCACAGAAAGCCATTTGACTTTCAACTGTGATCAGCTGTGGTAATTTTGATTAGCTCAGCATGAGAAGTGCTTTCCTGGAGCATTTCAGTTTCTGTTAGTGCAACTGTAGCAAACAATCAACTAAGGGTAGTAAACAAAAGGTGGGGTGAGTGGCTCTACCTACTGGTTACAAAATTGTATATATTGTATATACACATATGTGTACTGACACTATATGAATGTGTGGTACAGATACTACATGCCCTCATGCAAAAGACCAACCTACATGAGGATGTATCAACATAAATCACATAAATTAATAATTACAAAAACTGTGTAAAGCAAACTCAGTCCTATTGGGTGAATAATCCTTATCCAAAAAGTTCTCCAAAGAATTAAGTCCCATATTGTTGCAAACATGTTAGTGCCAAAAAGTGACCAAAAAAAGAAAAAAACAAAAAACTGTTTTTTTTTTAAACATATTGTGAATAGTTAGGTGTAAAATAAAAAAAATATATATATAAAAATATAGTTCATATGAAATTCATTAGAACCAGCAAGAAACCCAAGGTGACTTGTGAAGACTGCATGGAAATTGGGTGACTGTTGTGCTCCCCCTCTTGGGTCCCCACTCACCAGTTACCACCACCCCTGCAGGGGTAAATGGCATGTAGTACAAGAAGCAGCTTGCATCCTGATGTGTCTTCCAGACCGATTGCCTGCAGCCTTCTCGCTGAGATATCCTGCGGTGTGCCTGGTACCGGGTAACAGCTGAGATGTGGATCCACAGCAATGTAAGTGATCCTGGGGGAAGCACCATGTGCTAAAGCTGGTCGGTCAAAGTTTTGCTTGAGAAGAAGTCATTGGATTGGGAAAAGCGTATTCCCTGGCCTTTGCAGAAAGAGGAGCTTCTGTTGTCGGCTTACATTGCTGTGAATCCACATGTTACCCGGTACCAGGCACACCGCAGGATATCTCAGCGGGAAGGCTGCAAGCAATCGGTCTGGAAGACACATCAGGATTCAAGCTGCTTCTTGTACTACATGCCATTTACCCCTGCAGGGGTGGTAGTAGCTGGTGAGTGGGGACCCAAGAGGGGGAGCACAACAGTCACGCGATTTCCATGCAGTCTTCACAATTCACCTTGGGTTTCTTGCTGGTTCTGATGAAATATATTTTTATATATTTTTTTTTATATATATATATTTTTTTTTTCATTTTACACCTATCTATTCACAATATATATAAAAAAAAATCTGTTTTTTGTTTTTTTCTTTTTTTGGTCATTTTTTTGCCGCTAACATTTTTGCAACAATATTGGACTTAATTCTTTGAAGAACTTTTTGGATAAGGATTATTCACGCAAGAGGACTGAGTTTGCTTTACACAGTTTTTGTAATTATTGATTTATATGATTTATGTTGATTCACCAATATTGGCTCATACTTCTTTTAGGTATTCTTACCACAATCATAGACACATGATAGTTGTCACTTTCAATTTATTACATCCTCATGTAGGTTGGTCTTTTGCATGAGGGCATGTAGTATCTGTACCACACATTCATATAGTGTCAGCACACATATGTGTATATACAATATATACAATTTTGTAACCAGTAGGTAGCGCCACTCACCCCACCTCTTGTTTACTATTCCTAGAATCCCCCTGTGGGAGCTCTTTTAGGGGAGGCAACAACCCACATCCGTCTTAAGCGCGTTTTTTTTTTTGGCAATCAACTAAGGGTGGCAAGGCACTGTCAAAAGATCCTCAGGATAATATTGTGGACAGGCACAAGTCAGGAGATGGATACAAAAATATTTCAAAGGCTTTATCAATGCCTAGAAGATGATTATTTTAATGGGGTGATTCTTCTCTTTACCTACTGTATGTAGCCTTAAGTTGGACTTGGAACACAGCTCAAAGCCAGGGATTGCACTCCCAGGATCCACAGGTAAGGGGAGTGCAGGCTGCCAAAATGCCCATCTAGAGCAATGCATACATGTAAGTAAAAGAGATGCCACTCTCCCAACCAGCCATCAAAGCATAGGAATCAAGATCAGCATTAGCCTGGAAGTCTCCGCCAAAAGGCCACATCTTATGGCGTGTTTTGCCCCACCCACCAGGGTTTAATCATAGGTCCCTGCATTTAAGCCCTGGTGGGTGACGTGGAAGGTGTCAGGGAGCAGGGCTTTTTGGCGGGGACTTGCAGGCTGAAGCTGATCTTGATTTATTTGCTATGATGGCTGGTCGATAAGAGCAGTGCCTCGTTTACTTTATGTAACTATGTAAATCTCTCCAGCACTGTAACTAATTCTGAATTGCGCAATGTCTCTACGTAATCACACCTCTTCATGGCCTGTTTCTTCTCCCTAATGTGCAACATGAAATGATACCCTTCTTCTGAGGTTTATGTGGACGAGTTCCCATTCACTTCACTCTTACTGATTGGGTTATGCCAAAAGAGATGCTGGGAGTGATAAGCAGACCTGCTAATGTCACAAAAAATGCACAGATGCTCTAGTTTGTGCACACTCCAGTTTAGAACTACATCCTTATGTGCAACCATTCCCAGCACCTCACAAACAAGCAGATTGAAAGGGACACAGAGCCAAAGACACATTCCTACTCATCCACAACAGCAATAGACAGTGGCTTCAGAGTCAGCATGTCTTTGGCTCTGTTTCTCCTATGGGAATGCCTGTACATTAGGTTGTAGTTCTAAATGGGAGCACGCTAGAAGTGAAGACTCCAGCAAGAATACTGTACATAGATCCCAGCGGGCAAAGGGGGTCATCTCACATACCCAGGGCCGTCTTTAATATTGATT
Source organism: Rana muscosa (assembly GCA_029206835.1). Taxonomy (NCBI): domain Eukaryota; kingdom Metazoa; phylum Chordata; class Amphibia; order Anura; family Ranidae; genus Rana; species Rana muscosa. The sequence goes on along the minus strand of CM055116.1, from coordinate 337,682,063 downwards.
GGACCCTGGGCAAACATTTTCTTGGGCCCTCTCGAATCCACTTATCAACTATTTGCAGACAGTGTGGGCTCAAGAGGAAGATGCCTTTGGCCTCACAACAATGATTGGGCTGGGGAAGCTGCCCCTTTTGCCCTGTGTTAAAGACAGACCTGCACATACCTGAAGTCGACCAGCATGACCAGGGCAGAGTTAAAGGGGTTGTAAACCCTCGTGATTTTTCACCCTAATGCATCCTATGCATTATGGTGGAAGAACACCTGCCAGTGACCGGCCCCCCAGCCCCCCCATTTTACTTACCCGAGCCCCTTCATTCAGTTGGCGGAGACAAGCTCACCCTCTCTACACGAGGTCCATTGGCTCCCGCTGCTGTCAATCAAATCCAATTACGCGGGGTGCCGGGGGCGGGGCCGAGTCATACATGGTACCAGTGGATGGGAGAAAAGCCAATGTAGCACCAATATTTAAAAAGGGCCCAAAATACATCCCTGGCAATTACAGACCAGTTAGCCTAACATTAATAGTTTGCAAGCTCTTAGAGGGGTGAGGTAAGTACGACATGTTTGTTATTTTTTTTAAATAAAACTCTTCAATCACTTTATCAGGGCAAGAATGGAGGAGACATTTTTTAAAAGAATAGAATATAAGAGCATATAAGTCCTACTATAAGCATCTCATTTAAAAAAAATACTTTTAAAAATAGATAGCTTACAGCTTATTATTAGGAATTGTTAAAGGAAACATAAGCATAAGGGTTTTCTAAAACAAAAAATGTATTTTATATTATTTATCCATAGCTCACAGTGGCATTTAAATAGCCCTTATGACAGAAAAGTAAATATACATGTATAAAATAATCCATCTGAAGCGATTTCACTGACATGTCCTTATACAGGATGTTCTGACATTTATGTAGGCTCAAGCAGTGCATTGGATTGTGGATGAAGCTGAAGCATTTGTTCATGTTATTATCAAACAGAAGCACATGCTTCACTTGCAATCACAAGGCAATTTTCACCTCTGAAGTCAAGTATGCATTTTTATATCTAAAAAAGAAAATAATAATCCTCACTGTGTCTGTCAGTGAGAACAGCTCTAGGTTGGAGCCTTGGCCTGGTAAATAGCAAGCTCTATGACTAGTGTAAAATAGTTCTGCGTATCCATCAGCACTGTCATCTACGTCATTGATAAAAGTGGCACAATGCCTGTGCTGCTCTCCTATGGTAACTCTCATGTCATGATGAGAGTCACGTCTTGCTAGAAAAGTCCTGAAACTTTTCCCAGACAGTGAAATTAACATCATCCATTCTGATGTCCTTGGCTGGAAGCTTTTTAGGTTCATTTGCTTCGTCTTCAAAGCAGACTGTAGTTGGTAAAGGACATCAGCAGCTGTAAATCCTCTCATCAAAGAGGCATCGACTTTTTAATTTTACAAATGTGTCTCTTTGCCTCTGTGAGCAATAGAGAGAATTTATTAGTAATCATACACAAGGGAGCTCATCCTGCTACACGCTCATCTCCGCTGGTTATAGCTGGCTTACACAATAATTTTTTTTTATTTTTTCATGTAAAAACTTTTCCTCTTTTATTTGCTTTTTTTTCTTTGGTACTACTTCTTCATGCACTATTTTTTCTTCCAGGTGAATAGGAACATAACTGTACACTGGAACAGACATGAAGCAGCTAAAGGGAACAATTTAGATAAGCAAAATCCTGATATTTATACAATTTTGTTCCAATTTGTACATATTTTCACACTGGGGCGATGCCGGCGTTTTAGTGACGCTTTACTGCTGTTATAGCGGCACCCTGGTGGCGGGGCGCTTTTAACCACCAAGAAGGGGTTAAAAGGGTGTTAAAAGCGTCCGTGCTGCGGCGCTTCCGAATTCGCTTTTCAGGCGCTTCAGAATCGGTGCCCATTCATTTATGCACTCAGGCTTTCACACTGGGGTGGCTTGAGAGGCAGTTTTCAGGCGCTTTACAGGCGATATTTTTAGCGCTAAAACACCTGAAAACTGCCTCAGTGTGAAAGGGGTCTAATGCCGCGTACACACGATCATTTTTCCCGTCGGGAAAAATTACATTTTTTCCTTTGGACGAGAAAAACGATCGTCTGTGGGCTTTTTGCCGTTTTTCCCGACGGGAAAAAACGGCATTAATCACGACGAGAAAAATTAGAACATGCTCTAATTTTTCTCGTCGTGATTCCTGTCATTTTTTTCCGCGGCAGTTTTCCCATAGGGAAACACTGCCGCGGAGCCTACACACGGTTGTTTTTCTCGCCAAGAGAAAAAATGACGGGAAAAACGGCCGTGTGTGGGGGAACAAGCCGTTCCCTCGTTTTTTCCTGTCGTGATTCACGGCGTCGTTTTCACCGCCGTGAATCACGATCGTGTGTACGCGGCATAAGTCTCATGTTGTTTTAAAATGACCTTCGAAATTGGAGCTGTATATTACATTAAAGTGGGAGTAAACTCCCTGGTATGGTTTTTACCTATAGGTAAGCCTATAATAAGGCTTACCTATAGGTACAGTAAATATCTCCTAAACATGCACCATTTAGGAGATATTTACTTTAGATGCCGCTGGTGATGTCACTGATGCATGCATTCTGAAGGAATGGCATACCCTTGCTGTTCCTTCAGAGCTGTGCTGTAAACAATGACTCCTGCACGCATGCAACACTGTGTTCTTTATTTGTGGTGGCAAGAGACCAAAAAGCACAAACTTAGTGGGACTCAAGCTACTGTATGTGGTGTCCAGCTTTTTTAGTTACCGTAGTTGCAGGAGCCTATTTTAAAACTGAAGAAGAGTAGAGACGAACAAAACTGTTAGTTTTCACTGAAATCACCATAATTTCAGTGAAATTGCTATATTGCTATGCTTGCTTTGAGTCAATGAGAAAGGTGAGCTTAACCACTTCAGCACCGGAAGGATTTCCCCCCTTCCTGACCAGGTAATTTTTTTGCGATACAGCACTGCGTTATATCGGCACATGTACTCTATACAAATAAAGCTGCTATATTTAGAACTTAAAGCGGAGGTTCACCCTAAATTACAACACTATATCATGCTGATTATCGCACCACATACATCTACATAAGCCAAAAGATTTTTTTCTATGTGTTTACAATACCTTGATTTCGCTGTTTAAAGTTGGACTTACGGGGCTCTCTCCCACGGGAATAGGCGTATCCACTCTTCCCCAGCGCCGCAATGTCTCCTGGGAGGACGGTGTCATGCTTCCCAGGAGACAATGCGGAACGCCGTCCAGCGAATGCCATCACAACGGGGCGTGTACTTTCAATAGCATCGACCGTTGTGATGGCAACCATTCACCGCTTCCAGGAAGTCAGTGCTTGTGGGCTTCACAATGCCCACAAGCAAAATGGGAAATGCAAGCATCGGTTTTATAACTTTATGTTAACTAAGAAAACAGACGGGGGATGCTTTTTGGAACTGTACAAGTGAGTACTTACTTGTAATCTAAAAGCCCATTGTATGCAAACAAAAAAAATAAAAAATGATTGGCCGCGGAACCTCCGCTTTAAACTTGTTATGCCTCATTATCATGGCCTTAAAAATGTACTCACCTGTGTGAATGGCTCCATTGAAAACAAAGCAGCTGTATTCAGATCCAAAATTAAAAAACACTTAGTTATGTGTTTTTTACAGCCATGTAAATGAAGCCTTAGGAGTATAATATTTATACATTCTTTTATTAATATATATATATATTTGATGTACTTAGATTTATTGTCAGTATTTAAAAATCTAAAAATACAGTTTTTTTTCAAAATTGGCCATATGTCATGTCAGTATCTGACAACTCATAATGTGGCCTATGGAACACTAAGTTTTATGTCTAGTAAAGGCAAGCTTTGCTATCATTGTTCAGAATTCATCTAAGTCTAAAAATCTGACATTCATCCTAGTTAGAAATGAATACGACCGCATCACGCCGATATACGTCTGCAGAATGGCACGGCTGGGCAGATCAACGTATATATACAGTGGCCCTTTAAGAGCGGCATTGTGGGCACGCGTGCGCGCCCGCTGCAAGCTCCGTGAGTCCGACCGCGGGTCCCGCTGATTCGATGTCCGCGGGGATACCCGCGATCATCTCACGGTGAGGAAGAACGGGGAAATGCTGATGTAAACAAGCATTTCCCCAGTCGTCCTAGTGACATGACACTGATCACAGCTCCCTGTAAATGGGAGTGGTGATCAGTGTCATGTCACGTGTAGCCCACCCCCCCCTACAGCTAAAACACATCCCTAGGACACACTTAACCCCTTCAGCGCCCCCTCCTGGTTAACCCCTTCACTGCCAGTGTCATTTTCACAGTAATCAGTGCATTTTTATAGCACTGATCGCTGTAAAAATGACAATGGTCCCAAAATAGTGTCAAAAGTGTCCGATGTGTCCACCAAAAAGGCGCAGTCATGATAAAAATCGCAGATTGCCGCCATTACTAGTAAATAATAGTAAAAATGCCATAAAAGTTTCCCCTATTTTGTAGACGCTATAACTTTTGCGCAAACCAATCAATAAACGCTTATTGCAATTTTTTTTACCAAAAATATGTAAAAGAATACGTATCGGCCTAAACTGAGGAAAAAAAATATTTTTTGGGGGATATTTATTATAACAAAAAGTAAAAAATATAGCTTTTTTTTTCAAAATTGTCGCTCTATTTTTGTTTATAGCGCAAAAAATAAAAACTGCAGAGGTGATCAAATACAACCAAAATAAAGCTCTATTTGTGGGAAAAAAAGGACGTCAATTTTGTTTGGGAGCCACGTCGCAGGACTATGCAATTGTCAGTTAAAGCAACGTAGTGCCAAATCGCAAAAAGTGGCCTGGTCTTTGGCCCGGGGCTTAAGTGGTTAAATAAAAGCCTGTGAACTACGTTGGGTGGGATGGGATATAGTGACATTGTACATACAGCATGTTTTTTATTATTTTATATGTTATGTTTTATTCATTTGAAGTTCTTGGTATCAACTGTGATCATGTGTTGACAACTTTGTGGGCGGCTGGATTAATTTTACTTTGCACTTTAAAAGTCCCCTAATATATACTATAGAATTTTAGACCACTTGAAGCCTTTGCAGTGACATGTATACTGCGCTAATGCAGACATCTCCACTTGTCATTCCATAATATCCACTCATTGCCACTGCACCAGTGTGTACTTCTGGTCTTGGCACCCTTGCATTAAAGTGCACTTCCTGACTTGCCACCAGTTGCCCCACTTGCCACCACTCATCCCACTTGTCGCCATGGCACCAATGAGCACTTCCATATTACTCTTGTTCCATCAATGGCCACACTTTTGCTAGTATATATATATATAATACACATTACAGTCATAAATGCATTTAGTGCATTATGAGACCATTGTTAATTGCCAGACTGTAACATTTCAGATGAATTTACAAATTTAAAATGAAAGGGCTCATGCAATAAACAGTACAAGAGCAGAGTGTTGTATCCTTTAGAACAGGGATGTCAAACTAATTTTTTATCGTGGGCCGCATCAGCTTTATGGTTGCCTTCAAAGGGCTGGTTGTACCTGTAAGACTATAGAAATGAATCTAATCTTCATCATATTAAATAATTGCCTCTACATTCAATTATTGCTGGTTTTAGTAAAAACATAGGTCTTAAGCTGCGAAGGGCAGGTATGGACCGCACAGAGCCCACTCACACTCCTGTAGCAGACGATGATGGTATCATCCACAAAAAACTTTATTGGAGACTGGTCAGACAGAACATGGTTTTGTCATGGTGTTCTATCTGAGCAGTCTCCAATAAAGTTTCTTGTGGAGGAAATCAGTGGTGTGTGACCCTCCTTTTCAACTGGCATAGAATAGTATTATTCTTATAATAATAATAAGCAGATGTCCAGAGCACCCCAACCACCTTACATCAGATGTCAAGAGTCCCCCCTCCATCAGAAGTCAAGAGTCTCCCACCCTCACCTACATCACAGTGCACCCTCCTTACCTTGTGTTGCTGTCGGGAAGAAGCTGGGGGAGAAGTTGGGAAGCAGAAAGTGCAGGGTCTGGAAGAGGACCATAAGAGGGCTGGAGTCGCCTGCTCGGTGGGGGCAAAGACGAGCGGGTTGCCCTTGCTGTAGGAGTAGGAGAGTCACAAGGGCCACGTGAAATGGCCTGGCAGGACAAATTCGACAAATTCGACCTGCAAGGCTTGTGTTTGACACATGTGCCTTAGACCTTAGGAACAAAGAACACGGAGGAAAAATGAGTATGCTTTAAGAGCATATTAAATAAGGGTATTAGCCAGTGATAAATAAATTTAAAAGAGCTAATAAAAGTCTTGGGTGGCTTAACTCCAAAGTAAGAATGCACATAAAAGCAAAGGAGAAGGCCTTCAAAAAATACAAGGGGGAATCATCATCAGCATTCCAACTTTACAAAGAATGCAACAAGAAATGTAAGGGTACAATCAGGGCGGCTAAGATAGAACACGAAAGGCACATAGCGGAGGAGAGTAAAAAAAATCCCAAGAAATTCTTTAAGTACGTAAATAGTAAGAAAGGGAAGTCAGATCATATTGGTCCCATAAAGATTACTGGTTACTAAGGATGGAGAGATGGCAAAGGTATTGAATTTATTCTTCTCCTCAGTCTTCACAAGGGAATCGGGGGGCTTCAGTAACCAAAACTGCAATGTTTATCCTCATGACACCTAACAGGAAGCACCCTCATGGCTAACAAAGGACAGAATTAGAAATAGACGTGAAAAACGTAACATTAACCACTTCCCGACCACCGCACGACGATATATGTCGGTAGAATGACACAGGCAGGCAAATGGGCGTACCCGTCAGTCCCTTTGAATTTGCCGCCGTGCGGGCGCATGCCCGCCGCGTGTCTCGGGAGTGTGCTTGCAGGTCCCGAGAACTCGATGTTCACAGATTGCCTGCGATTGCGGTCAGGAGACACAGAATGGGGAGAAGTAAACAAGGCATTTCCCTGTTCTGCCTAGTGACATGTCAGGGATCTACTGTTCCCTGTGATCGGGAGCAGTGATCTCTGTCATGTCACTGGTAGCCCATCCCCCCTACAGTTAGAATCACTCCCTAGGACACACTTAACCCCTTGATTGCCCCCTAGTGTTTAACCCCTTCCCTGACAGTGTCATTTACACAGTAATCAGCGCATTTTTATAGCACTGATCGCTGTATGAATGACAATGGTCGCAAAATAGTGTCAAAAGTGTCCGATGTGTCCGCCATAATGTAGCAGTTCCAATAAAAATCACAGATCGCCGCCGATACTAGTAAAAACAAATAATAATAAAAATGCCATAAAACTATCCCCTATTTTGTAGGCGCTATAACTTTTGCTCAAACCAATCAATATACGCTTATTGCGATTTTTTTTTACCAAAAAGATCTATAAGAATACATATCGGCCTAAACTAAGGAAAAAAAATGTTTTTTGAAAAAAAAGTGGGATATTTATTATAGCAAAAAGTAAAAGATTTTGTGTTTTTTTTTCAAAATTGTCTCTTTTTTTGTTTATAGCACAAAAAATAAAAACCGCAGAGGTGATCAAATACCACCAAAAGAAAGCTCTATTTGTGGGAAAAAAAGGATGTCAATTTTGTTTGGGTACAATGTTGTAGGACCGTGCAATTGTCAGTTAAAGCGACGCAGTGCCGTCTCGCAAAAAATGGCCCGGTCATTGGGCAGCCAATTCTTCCGGGGCTGAAGTGGTTAATAAGTCACTGGGACCAGGTGACTTTCACCCGAGGGTCCTTAAGGAACTCAGTCAAGTAATTGCCAGACCATTGTTCCTAATTTTTACAAACAGTCTACTGACTGGAATGGTACCAGCTGATTGGAGAAAAGCCAATGTAGCACCAATATTTAAAAAAGGGCCAAGATACATCCCTGGGAATTACATATCAGTTAGCCTAACATCAATTGTATGCAAGCTCTTGGAGGGGATGATAAGGGACTATATACAAGAGTTTAGACTGCAACCCAGTGCAGCTGCCAACCACTGGAAAATGGATAACAAGAAACTAAAAACATAAAGGTAGCGATCTACAGTTTTCTGCAGTGGTTGTTCACCTTTACAGTGAAATAAACTAGTTTTATTTAGCCATTGGTCTATATGTACTTTCTGACTTTACCTACAGAGTGCTGCCTTTTTGTCTTTTCTTTTCAGCAAGCACTTATACAGTGTGTTATGGCTGGATAAAACAGAGGGGCTAACATTTTTTTTTAAAGGTTACAAACACTTTAATCATGTATGGACTGCAATGTAAGATTTTTAGTTGCTTCTAGCGACCCAGTTAATATTATTAGGTCTGTTCCCAGATTATAACAGAGACAAACCAAGATGCTAATATAGAATACTCCACAACCCTCTCATTTCATTTTGCAAGCACCAATAGCACAGATCAATTTCTTACAATGTAATTGGGATTTTCTAGTTTAGTAAAATACTCAAGAAAAAATGCAATGTTTCAAAGGTACAAAAATTCTCAATTATTTTTTTTATTATTATTTGTATTTAAAATTTTCACTGTGAATGTACAAAACAGGGCCTTTGGGGCATACCCAGGCCACAAAAATTCACTATTTTTAATACATTCTGGAGTTCTTCATACTAACCTTACTCTTCTGTCTTGGTCCCTCTCCCTGGTGGAGATTGGTAATTGAGCACTGCATATATGCCCCCACTGGTCATGCCTGCAGACTCTTCTGAATCCTGAGAGGACCCCGGTGCTGGCAAGCCAATAGAAAAGCAGTGATATGGACACCTAAAGAAGGACCATGCTTTCTGTAAACAGAAACAGAGAGAAGACTGAATGTTTGGACTCGAACGTTCGAAATCTAAAGTGCTAATTATAAAGGCTAATATGCAAGTTATTGTCCTAAAAAGTGTTTGGGGACCCGGGTTCTGCCCCAGGGGACATGTATCAATGCAAAAAAAAGTTTTAAAAATTGACGTTTTTACGGGAGCAGTGATTTTAATAATGCTTAAAATTAAAAAATAAAAGTGAAATTTTCCTTTAAATTTCGTACCTGGGGGGTGTGTATAATATGCATGTGAAGTAGCGCTTGTTTCCCGTGCTTAGAACTGTCCCTGCACAAAGTGTCATTTCTGAAGGAAAAAAAGTCATTTAAAACTCAGTCGCGGCTATTAATGAATTGTCGGCTCCCGGCAATACATAGAAAAGTCATTGATAAAAAAAAAAAAAAAAAGCGTGGGGATCCCCCCAAATTCTTAACAAAGGGGACCCCCAGATCCCGGCCCCCCCCATGTGAATTGGTAAGGGGTACATTGTACCCCTACCATTTCACAAAGAAAGTGTAAAAAAATGTAAAAAAAAACACACAAACACCTTGGAAAAGTCCTTTACAAAAAAAAAAAGAAAATATTCCAGCGATGAAATCCAGTGTCCCGCGGCGATCCGATGTCCAGCGCTGTCCGTCATTGGCTAAGCCTGAGCGGACCTGATGGGGAACTTCCTCCGCAGTCTATTAAATGTATAGACCCGCCCCTTCTAAAGTTCCCCATCAGGTCCGCTCAGCCAATGAATAGGTGTAAGGCTAAGCGGACCAGATGCGGAACGTGAGAAGGGGCGGGTCTAATCATGTATTACACAGTGAAGGAAGTTCCCCATCAGGTCCGCTCAGGCCAATGACGTAGGCGGGGTCTGACATTCCGAGGGGGCGGACCTGATGGGGAACTTTCTTCACTGTGTAATTCATGGGGGGTGTGTATAATATGCATGTAAAGTCGCGCTTGTTTCCCGTGCTTAGAACTGTCCCTGCACAAAATCTAATTTCTGAAGGAAAAAAAGTCATTTATAACTCACTCGCGGCTATAATGAATTGTCAGCTCCCGGCACTACATAGAAAAGTCATTGATAAATTGATTAAAAAAAAAAGCGTGGGGGTCCCCCCAAATTCAATTACCAGGCCCTTCAGGTCTGGTATAGATTCTAAGGGGAACCCCGCCGCAAATTAAAAAAAATAAATGCGTGCGGTTCCCCCCAAATATCCATACCAGGCCCTTCAGATCTGGCATGGATTTTATTGGGAACTCCACCCCAAATTAAAAAAAAAATGGCGTGGAGTCCCCCCAAAAATCCATACCAGACCCTTATTCGAGCAGCAACCTGGCAGGCCGCAGGAAAAGAGGAGGGGACGAGAGAGCGCCCCCTCCTGAACCGTACCAGGCCACATGCCCTCAACATGCCCTAAATATGGGGAGGATGTACCCATGTTGATGGGGACAAAGGCCTCATCCCCACAACCCTTGCAGGGTAGGGGGCTTATCAGAATCTGGAAGACCCCTTTAACAAAGGGGACCCCCAGATCCCGGCCCCCCCATGTGAATTGGTAAGGGGTACATTGTACCCCTACCATTTCACAAAGAAAGTGTAAAAAAATGTAAAAAAAACACACAAACACCTTGGAAAAGTCCTTTATTAAAAAAAACAAAAAAACATTCCAGCAATGAAATCCAGTGTCCCGCGGCAATCCGGTGTCCAGCGCTGTCCGTCATTGGCTGAGCCTGAGCGGACCTGATGGGGAACTTCCTCCACAGTCTATTAAATGTATAGACCCGCCCCTTCTAAAGTTCCCCATCAGGTCCGCTCAGCCAATGAATAGGTGTAAGGCTAAGCGGACCAGATGCGGAACGTGAGAAGGGGCGGGTCTATTCATGTATTACACAGTGAAGGAAGTTCCCCATCCGGTCTGCCCCCTCGGTATGTCAGACCCCGCCTACGTCATTGGCCTGAGCGGACCTGATGGGGAACTTCCTTCACTGTGTAATACATGATTAGACCCGCCCCTTCTCACGTTCCGCATCTGGTCCGCTTAGCCTTACACCTATTCATTGGCTGAGCGGACCTGATGGGGAACTTTAGAAGGGGCGGGTCTATACATTTAATAGACTGCGGAGGAAGTTCCCCATCAGGTCCGCTCAGGCTCAGCCAATGACGGACAGCGCTGGACATTGGATCGCCGCGGGACACTGGATTTCATCGCTGGAATGTTTTCTTTTTTTTTTTTTTGTAAAGGACTTTTCCAAGGTGTTTGTGTGTTTTTTTTTACATTTTTTACATTTTTTTACACTTTCTTTGTGAAATGGTAGGGGTACAATGTACCCCTTACCAATTCACATGGGGGGGCCGGGATCTGGGGGTCTTCCAGATTCCAATAAGCACCCTACCCTGCAAGGGTTGTGGGGATGAGGCCCTTGTCCCCATCAACATAGGTACATTCTCCCCATGTTGAGGGCATGTGGCCTGGTATGGTTCAGAAGGGGGCACTCTCTGGTCCCCTCCTCTTTTCCTGCGGCCTGCCAGGTTGCGTGCTCGAATAAGGGTCTGGTATGGATTTTTGGGGGGACTCCACGACATTTTTTTTTTAATTTGGTGTGGAGTTCCCCTTAAAATCCATGCCAGATCTGAAGGGCCTGGTATGGATATTTGGGGGGAACCGCTCGCATTTATTTTTTTTAATTTGCGGCGGGGTTCCCCTTAATATCTATACCAGACCTGAAGGGCCTGGTAATTGAATTTGGGGGGGACCCCCACGCTTTTTTTTTTATCAATTTATCAATGACTTTTCTATGTATTGCCGGGAGCCGACAATTCATTATAGCCACGAGTGAGTTGTTATAAATTACTTTTTTTCCTTCAGAAATGACATTTTGTGCAGGGACAGTTCTAAGCACGGGAAACAAGCGCGACTTTACATGCATATCATACACACCCCCCATGTACGAAATTTAAAGGAATATTTCACTTTTATTGTTTCACTTTAAGCGTTATTAAAATCACTGCTCCCAAAAAAAACGGCCGTTTTTAAAACTTTTTTTTGCATTGATACATGTCCCCTGGGGCAGGACCCGGGTCCCCAAACACTTTTTATGACAATAACTTGCATATAATCCTTTATAATTAGCACTTTAGATTTCTCCCATAGACTTTTCGAATTTGCCGCGAACACCCCAATTTGTTCGCTGTTCGGCGAACGGGCGAACAGGCAATGTTCGAGTCGAACATGGGTTAGACTCGAACTCGAAGCTCATGCCTAGTCAGCAAATAGTTGTAGAAAGGTAGAGTGGTGAAGGGGGTTCAGCTTTAAACTCCAGCCAAAATGTTTATTCAATTTTAGGTAAAGTGGGAAAGCTTTAGAATGTTTGCTAAGTGTTTATTGTTGTCATCTATATGCCCATAGAAAATAATTCTTCTCACATGCTGCCAGGGAATAAAGTGATAGGAAATCTAGGCAAAGGAGACACAGACAAAAAACGATTTGAGTAGAATGAGAAAAGGTTAGAATGTCTGATGATTTTCTTGCTGTCCATGCCTTCCTGTCATGGTAACACAGATAACCCCCCCATTTATTGTAGGGGGTCACAGGGACAGAGATAAGGGTTCATTTTGTGCATGGGGTCACAGACAGAAATAAAAACCTGACAGAAACATTAACTCTTCCATACTTTATTAAAAACTACAAATAAAAGAATTTAATGAAGGCTTTAAGTTCTACATTTGCAAATTGTGTTCTTTACCTGAGCGAAAATACATTGCAACCTTGAAACATTTCATTTGCATTTTGAGTGCTTCATTAAGCCAGGGAATCCCTGCTAAATTGGAAGAGTAAGATTCGTAGCATCTGTTTTGGATTTCAGTGACTGCCTCTATTTCAGCAAGAATATTTTGGAACCAATGCGAGCTTTAGAAAGCTTTGAATTCCAATGGCACACATTGCAGCATCTTAGTAATAGTCAACAAAGAAGAGTAACAGTGCACTATTCAGGTGAAGGTTAATTAATTATTGTAAGTAACAAAAACACAATCTCTCTGTTAGTGGTTCTCACTTATCATACTGCAGGGCTCAAAATTTCAAGTCCTGAGCTACTAGCCAGGCCTCAAGCGTTACTTGCCACCAGTGCCCCACTCAATCCCTACCTTGCCCCGCCCCTAATTCCGCCCCTAGACACGCCCTCATAAATGATCTCATGAAATTACACTTAAATGTTTTATGCAAAAATAAGTTACAAAAATAAATATTAACAACAACTTTATCAGTGCAGCCTCACCTGTGCCCCTCAATGTAGCCTCACCTGTGCCCACCATTGCAGCCTCACCTGTGCCCCTCAATGCAGCCTCACCTGTGCTCATCAATGCAGCCTCACCTGTGCTCATCAATGCAGCCTCACCTGTGCCCACCATTGCGGCCACACTGTGCCCACCATTGCAGCCACACTGTGTCCACTATTGCAGCCTCACAGTGCCCACTATTGCAGCCTCACTGTGCCCACTATTGCAGCCTCACTGTGCCCACCATTGCAGCCACACTGTGCCCACCATTGCAGCCACACTGTGCCCATTGCAGCCACACTGTTCCCACTATTCCAGCCACACTGTGCCCATTACAGCCTCACTGTGCCCATTGCAGCCTCACTGTGCCCATTGCAGCCACAGTGTGCCCACTGCAGCCACACTGTGCCCATTGCAGACACACTGTGCCCACTGCAGACACAGTGTCTGCAGCCACACTGTGCCCATTGCAGCCACATTGTGCCCATTGCAGCCTCACTGTGCCCATTGCAGCCATACTGTGCCCATTGCAGCCCCACTGTGCCCATTGCAGTCTCACTGTGCCCATTGCAGCCACACTGTGCCCATTGCTTCACTGTGGCCATGGCAGCATCACTGTGCCCATTGCAGCATCACTGTGCCCATTGCAGCCACACTGTTCCCATTGCAGCCTCACTGTGCCCATTGCAGCCTCACTGTGCCCATTGCAGCCTCACTGTGCCCATTGCAGCTTCACTGTGCCCATTGCAGCCCCACTGTGCCCATTGCCTCACTGTGCCCATTGCAGCCCCCACTGTGCCCATTGCAGCCCCACTGTGCCCATTGTCTCACTGTGCCCATGGCAGCCTCACTGTGCCCATTGCAGCCACACTGTGCCCATTTCAGCCTTATTGTGCCCATTGCAGCCTCATTGTGCCCATTGCAGCCTCACTGTGCCTATTGCAGCCATACTGTGCCCATTGCAGCCCCACTGTGGCCATTGCAGCCCCACTGTGCCCATGGCAGCCTCACTGTGCCCATTGCAGCCACACTGTGCCCATTTCAGCCTTATTGTGCCCATTGCAGCCTCATTGTGCCCATTGCAGCCTCACTGTGCCTATTGCAGCCATACTGTGCCCATTGCAGCCCCACTGTGCCCATTGCAGCCTCACTGTGCCCATTGCAGCTTTACTGTGCCCATTGCAGCCCCACTGTGCCCATTGCAGCCCACTGTTCCCATTGCAGCCTCACTGTGCCCATTGTAGCCCACTGTGCCCATTGCAGCCATCCTGTGCCCATTGCAGCCTTAATGTGCCCATTGAAGCCTCACTGTGCCTATTGCAGCCCACTGTGCCCATTGCAGCTTCGCCTTGGCAGAGGAATGCATGGCTGGAGGAAGAGGAGAGCCACGGGATAGCACGCTGTTACCGGCGCTTACATTATAATTGTCTCCGCTCTGCTCGACACAGCCCCGCCTCCTCCTGACCCCATGCCTGTGATAGATAGAACGCATCACAGCATTGGACCGGCATTCTGTCTATCACAGGCGCAGGTCAGGACGAGGCGGGGCTGTGTCGAGCAGAGCGGAGACAATTATAATGTAAGCGCCGGGTAACAGCGTGCTATCCCGCGGCTCCCTTCTTCCTCCATGCTCTCTTCCCCCCGGGGCGATCGATGGGAGAACGGCTTCCGATCAACCCCACCAGCGGTGCTCTCCCCCCTCTCCCAGGCAGGCAGCCCAGCTCGTAAGCCCTCATTTTCCACTCGCAAAATGCGAGCAGGCAAGTGGAAAATTTAAGGGCTGTCATACTGTATATTAAAATATAAAAGAATCTTTTATTGACTGCATCAAATCCAAACTTCAGCACATGAGTATAAATATTTTATAAAATTTACCCAAAAAGGGTCTAGGCCTTGGAGGGCGGAATCAGGACTCTGAGAAATAGATCACCCCTAGTAGGGATGAGCTTCGAGTTCAAGTCAAACTCATGTTCGACTCGAACATCGGCTGTTCGACCGTTTGTCGAATTTCCAACATTATGGGCCATCCGCGCCAAATTCGAGTGGCACATCACAGCCCATAATTCACTGCGGCATCGCAGTGCATTGCTGGCTGATGATTGGCCAAGCAGTCACTATGACCCGCATGCTTTGGCCAATCACGGCGCGGTAAGAACGGAGAGACATAATTGGCCAAAGCCAGGGTGGCTTTGGCCAATTATGTCTCAGGGGGTTTAGTACACGCCCCACATTATATAAGGTCGCCTGCGTGGCGGCCTTGTGTAGTGTGTTGCTGGTGTTCTCATACTAATACAGACAGGGAGCTGCAGTATTTTCATTTAGTGTACTGTGTCATTTGCACAGTGTGCACCTAAAGCTACCTGAATACAATTGCTAGTGTTCTCATACTAATACGGGGGTGTGTATAGTATGCCTGTAAAGTAGCGCTTGCTTCCCGTACTTAGAACTGTCCATGCACAAAGTGTAATTTCTGAAGGAAAAAAAGTCATTTAAAAGTACTCGCGGCTGTAATGAATTGACGGCTCCCGGCAATACAGGGAAAAATCATTGAAAGTCATTGATAAAAAAAAAAATGCGTGGGGGTCCCCCCAAATTCAATTACCAGGCCCTTCAGGTCTGGTATGGATATTAAGGTGGACCCCCAGATCCCGGCCCCCCCTATTTGAATTGGTAAGGGGTACATTGTACCCCTACCACTTCACAAAGAAAGTGTAAAAAATTTAAAAGAACACAGACACCATTGGGATAAGTCCTTTATTAAAAATAAAAAAATAAAAATAAACAAAAGATTCCAGCGGTGGTAATCCACTCTCGATCTCCACTCCAACGCTGTCGGTATCCTGCGATGGATGATCTTCTCTCCAGGTCCAGGCTCCAGCGATGAGATGTCCAGCGCAGCGAGGAACAGCACCGGGAATAACGTTGCGGCAGCCTGACAGGTCTCGTATGCAGCTGAGGACAGGGCCACCCGTCAAGTGACCCCGTCCCCCTCTGACGCAAGGGGAAACCCAAGCTTACCCAGTGACGTGCAGGTGACCCCGCCCCCCTCTGATGCAACGGGAAACCTGCATTACATGGCTAATGAGCCATATATCATTATTGTTTGCCACATGGAGATTATCCCTACATCCATGCATTTCTTAACATTATCCGATGCTGCATCTTTATATATTGCCACTTCAGCTCCCGTGACAAAGTCTATGCTCTCGGCTCACCTTGTGCCAGTTACCACATGCTGCATTTACTGTCTTTGTTGGTAAGTGGGGTTGGCTAACCATCTACATATAAGTATCTGTCATGGAGATCCTGCCAGAAACGGGCGCCCCGGACTTCCTGGTCTCCGTTCGCACGTGCGTCCAGCGGGTGGCGCCAGAGAGACTATTTAAACCTGTCAATTACAGACAGTCCCTGATGTCTGCTCTACAGCGTTGTGTGCTTAACCCTGATCTGAGACCATACCTGTGCTAAAAGACCCGGCTTACCTTGACCAACCTGTTATCTGCCTGCACCCGACCCCGGCTTGTTGTGACTACCCTTTGCCTGCACCCTGTACTTCTGCTGCCCGCCTGATATCTGACCCGGCCTGTTTACTACCCTGTTCCTGGTTTCGATCCAGTTTGCTTAACCGATCCAGTCTGCTGAGCTGTCCCAGATCCAGCCTGCTAAGCTGAACCTGCCTGCTAGCTGATCCTGTCTGCTGTGCTTCTTCCGATCCAGTCTGCGAGACCGATCCAGTCTGCTGAGCTGTCCCAGATCCAGCCTGCTAAGCCAAACCTGCCTGCTAGCTGATCCTGTCTGCTGTGCTTCTTCCGATCCAGTCTGCAAGACTGATCCAGTCTGCTGTGCTACTTCCGATCCAGCCTGCTAGCCGTTCCAGTTCCGGTATTCTGCAAGGAAGCTTCCGGGTGTTTGAATCACCACCTCACCACAGTTGATCCTGCCAGGCACCCGTGCCACTCCTTACTCCTGTGCCAACTGTCACCTTACCAGGGGGCCGGGAGTGGGGGCCGTAAGGGAGGCCGTCCCCTGCAATTCGGGCTCACTATCATCAGGTACGTGACAGTAGCAGACAGCCATGCCTGAGCCTGAGCAGGGAGCCTCCCCTATGGAAGATCTGTGTCAGCATCTGGCAGATCTAACCGAAGCAGTCAAGGACCTTCAACAAAGCTACACCCGGCTGGAAGAACGGTTACTGGTTTTTCCCAACCCTACCGGAACCCAAGGATCTCCCCATGCTTCCACCTCTTACGCTGGGACTGAACCAACCCAAACAATAGTAATGCTTCCTCCAGAACCTAGGGTCCCTGCACCAGAAAGATTTTCCGGAAATCCAAGTAGCTTTAGGGCTTTTCGCAACTCCTGCGAACTATACTTCACCCTCCAGCCACGAACCTTCGCTCTGGAAATCACTAAAGTGGGCTTTGTTGTTTCCCTGCTTACCGGGGACCCCCAAGCCTGGGCCCACCGTCTCCTGGAACGAAAGGACATAGTTCTGACCAACCTTGCCTCCTTCTTTGACGCTATGGCTCAGCTATACGAGGATCCCCAGCTTTCAACAACTGCAGAAGCGGCTTTGCGTACCCTTCAGCAGGGACGCAGGGCAGCAGAGGACTACGTGGCCGAGTTTAGGCGGTGGAGCGCAGATACGGACTGGAACGATGCCGCTCTCCATCACCAGTTCCGCATGGGACTCTCTGATTCTCTGAAAGATGAGCTGGCTAGAGTTGGGGTGCCACAGACTTTGAATGCGTTGATCGATTTAACCATACAGATCGATCGACGCCTAAGAGAACGGAGGGCTGAGAGAGCTACAGGGTTTTCTCACCCAACCTGGATGCTCCCAAGGGCTCCAAGTCACCTGCACCCAGTACCCGCTGCATCACCAGCTTCCGCACCCAACGCACCTGAGCCCATGCAGCTTGGGGTTCTTCGTCCTTCCCTTACCCCAGAGGAGCGACAATGTCGTCGGATGAACAATCTGTGTCTCTATTGCGGAGGGCCCGGACATTACGTTAGGAACTGCCCTCTGAAGCTCCGTAAATGTCTCTCTATGATTCCTGAATACACGGGTCCTATAGTCAAGACCGCATCTCATCTTGCCCTTTTCAGTCTCATTGCAGCTTTCAGGAAAGACCCTGCCAACCCCCGCCATTATTGATTCTGGGGCCTGCAGTTGTTTCATGGACTCTTCATTCGCTGCTAAACATCGGATTCCTCTCCTTCCCAAGACCCATGGACTCTCTGTTCACCTGGCTGATGGGTCTGCTATTAAATCCGGTCCTGTAGTTCTAGAGATTGCTCCTATTCCTGCTGTCATTTCCAGCTCCCACCACAAACTGTTACGTATGGACATCATCTCTTCTCCATTATTCTCTGTGATCCTCGGTATGCCCTGGCTGCAAGCTCACAACCCTGCCATCAACTGGGCCACAGGGGAAGTCACCTTTTCGTCACCTTACTGCCAGCAGTTTTGTGGCTCTCACGCCCCTCATGGGCCGTCTAACCTGCTCTGCCTGGATTCAGAAGCTGAATTACGTCAGTCTATTCCAGAAGTCTATCATGAGTACCTGGATGTATTCAGTAAACAACGAGCGGAGGTTCTACCACCCCATCGAGCCTACGACTGCCCCATTGAACTATTACCTGGGGCTGAAATCCCATTTGGAAGGATTTTTCCGTTGACAGAGGTTGAACAGGGGGCACTAAGGGAATACGTTGACGAGAACCTGAAGAAGGGGTTTATTCGCCCGTCCACGTCTCCAGCAGGCGCGGGCATCTTTTTCGTCGAGAAAAAGGACCATGCCCTTCGTCCTTGCGTGGATTACCGCGAATTAAATAAAATTACGGTGAAGAACCGTTATCCCCTTCCTTTGATGCCAGAGTTATTCCAGAGACTGGGGGCTGCCAATGTCTTCACCAAGCTTGATCTCCGTGGAGCCTATAATTTGGTCCGCATCAGGGACGGAGATGAGTGGAAGACTGCTTTCCGTACTCGATTTGGGCACTTCGAGTATTTGGTGATGCCTTTCGGGTTGTGCAATGCCCCCGCCACGTTCCAATACTTCATTAATAATGCCCTTCGAGACTTTCTGGACTTATTTGCTATCGTCTATCTAGACGACATATTAATTTTCTCTTCCTCCCTCGAATCCCATCGCAGGCATGTCAAGAGTGTGTTAGCCCGGCTTCGACAACATGGCCTATATGCGAAAGCCGAAAAATGTGCGTTCGAGCAGGGAAGTATACCATTCTTGGGATTAATCATCTCCAGTGAGGGCATCGAGATGGACCCCCAGAAGATTGCTGCAATCCTAGACTGGCCAGTCCCTACAGACAAGAAGGGAATCCAACGTTTTGTCGGTTTTGCCAATTTTTACCGCAAGTTCATCAGAGGATTCTCGGCCATCATTGCACCAATCACTCAATTAACCCAACAGGGGAACCGCTTCCATTGGTCCTCCGAGGCCCAAAAGGCCTTTGAGGCCCTTAAGGGACTTTTTACCTCTCCCTCCGCCTTGAAGCATCCGGATTCCTCTTTGCCATTCGTCCTCAAGGTAGACGCATCCGAAATCGCTGTAGGGGCAATATTGTCCCAGAGACAAGGAACCAAGGCCCTGCTTCACCCAGTGGCCTTCTTCTCACGCAAGTTGTCAACAGCAGAGAGGAACTACGATGTGGGGGATCGGGAGTTGCTGGCGATTAAGTCTGCGCTAGAAGAATGGCGCTATCTGCTGGAGGGAGCTGCCCATCCAATTCTGATATTTACTGACCATAAGAACCTGGAATATCTGAGATCTGCAAAGAGACTGAAACCACGACAAGCCAGATGGGCGCTCTTTTTCTCCAGGTTTTCGTTCCATGTCACGTATCGTCCAGGCTCCAAGAACACTAAGCCTGACGCCTTGTCTCAGATGTTTCACAAACCCAAAGAAGTTTCTCTTCCGGATACCATCCTTGCCCCTGGGAATTTCCTCTTGCTTCAGGAAAACCTGCTCTCCAGACTTAAACAAGCCTCCGCAGGGCAGTTGCCCTCTCCTGAATTGGAACTGCAGGTTAAGGACGGGTTGCTCTGGCATAAGGACAAGATCTATATCCCCGAGGATCTACGAGTATCTGTCCTGGAACTCTGCCACGACCATGCATTAGCTGGGCACTTTGGCATAGCGAAGACCACCGACTTGGTACAGCGTACCTTTTGGTGGCCTCAATTACGGGAAGATTGTAAAGAATTTGTGGAGTCCTGCACTACCTGCATCAGGAACAAGACTCATAGAACCAAGGCCTGGGGCTTATTAAGACCTTTACCTGTTCCAGACAGACCATGGAGGATGTTATCCATAGACTTCATTGTCGAGTTACCTCCAGCAGAAGATCATACCACTATCTTTGTGATAGTCGATCGTCTGTCCAAAATGGCACACTTTATTCCTATGAAAGGCACTCCCTCTGCCCCTGAAACAGCACAGGCATTTATCAAGGAAATCGTCAGACTCCACGGGGGTACCAGCCAACATTGTTTCAGATCGAGGGGTACAGTTCACCTCCCGCTTCTGGATGTCCCTCTGTAAGGCCTTGGATATAGAACTGTCATTCTCTTCCGCCTATCACCCCCAGACCAATGGACAGACTGGGAGGACTAACCAAACTCTGGAGCAGTACCTGCGCTGCTTCTCCTCTTTTACACAAGATAACTGGATTTCCCTGCTTCCTTTGGCCGAATTTGCCTACAACAACTCCATCCACTCCGCCACCAAGCAGACCCCGTTCTTTGCAGACTTTGGTTTTCACCCTTCATTCCTACCCAATTCTCTTCCCGAATGTGCGGTGCCAGCAGTACAGGAGAAAATAAATTTATTTTCCACCAATAACCAACTTTTGCAGGAAACTATGACCAGGACCCAGGAACACAACAAATTAACTTTTGACAAGAAGAGACGGGGTGAGTTTGTACTGGTACCCGGTGACCTGGTGTGGCTGTCTACAGTGAACTTGAGGATGGCATGCCCTTCAAAGAAATTGGGCCCCAAGTTCCTAGGACCTTTTCCGGTTAAAAGGAAAATCAATGAAGTGGCTTTTGAACTGGAACTCCCGGATTCACTGAAGATCCACCCAGTATTCCATGTGTCACTGTTGAAACCGTCTATTTCCAATCCCTTTCCTGGCCGAAGCTCTGTTACCCCTGACCCTGTTATTATAGATGGGGAAGAGGAGTTTGAAGTAGAGGCTATCCTGGATTACAGGAGGAGAAGGAACCAGAACCAGTTTTTGATAAAGTGGAAGGGGTATGGACCCGAAGAGAATTCTTGGGAGCCCGAGGGGAACATCCACGCTAAGAGTCTGGTACAGTTCTTTAAAAGGTCTCACCCTGAAAAGTTCGCCCGGATGGGCATCCGGAGGCTGCCCCTTGGGGGGGGCAATGTCATTGAGATCCTGCCAGAAACGGGCGCCCCGGACTTCCTGGTCTCCGTTCGCGCGTGCGTCCAGCGGGTGGCGCCAGAGAGACTATTTAAACCTGTCAATTACAGACAGTCCCTGCTGTCTGCTCTACAGCGTTGTGTGCTTAACCCTGATCTGAGACCATACCTGTGCTAAAAGACCCGGCTTACCTTGACCAACCTGTTATCTGCCTGCACCCGACCCCGGCTTGTTGTGACTACCCTTTGCCTGCACCCTGTACTTCTGCTGCCCGCCTGATATCTGACCCGGCCTGTTTACTACCCTGTTCCTGGTTCCGATCCAGTTTGCTTAACCGAACCAGTCTGCTGAGCTGTCCCAGATCCAGCCTGCTAAGCTGAACCTGCCTGCTAGCTGATCCTGTCTGCTGTGCTTCTTCCGATCCAGTCTGCGAGACCGATCCAGTCTGCTGAGCTGTCCCAGATCCAGCCTGCTAAGCTGAACCTGCCTGCTAGCTGATCCTGTCTGCTGTGCTTCTTCCGATCCAGTCTGCGAGACCGATCCAGTCTGCTGAGCTGTCCCAGATCCAGCCTGCTAAGCCAAACCTGCCTGCTAGCTGATCCTGTCTGCTGTGCTTCTTCCGATCCAGTCTGCAAGACTGATCCAGTCTGCTGTGCTACTTCCGATCCAGCCTGCTAGCCGTTCCAGTTCCGGTATTCTGCAAGGAAGCTTCCGGGTGTTTGAATCACCACCTCACCACAGTTGATCCTGCCAGGCACCCGTGCCACTCCTTACTCCTGTGCCAACTGTCACCTTACCAGGGGGCCGGGAGTGGGGGCCTAAGGGAGGCCGTCCCCTGCAATTCGGGCTCACTATCATCAGGTACGTGACAGTATCACTCATCTTCCCTGATAGTTCCCCTCTCTGTACAGAGTGTGGTTTATTATATTTATATATTCCATAGGAATCCCTGTCGTATCTGCTCCTGAGTGGACACATTCACGAAGCGCGTCAAGCTACATCTGATGCCACAGCTACACCATATATGGATTGTTATCTACCTGCTATCTATCATGTTTGACAATGTGACTAAAATACAACCCAGTATATTTTTACATATCATGTGAACACAGATACAGTTATCGGGCATGCTGCCGTTGGCACTTGCAGGCCATGCCACTATATATATCTACATCAATTACCATGTATCCGTTATGATTATGTGTTGATTTATGTGTACTCATTCATTCATTATGCTCATGTCTTGTGCAATCTATATGTATATAAATGAAATTATTTTTCTTGTTGTTTCATATTTATGTTACGAATAAAACATCTTTTAACCATTTTTATATCCGCATTTCAATTGCTTCATCTAAAGTCCCAAATTATTTTCTTCTATGTACAGAGCACATTTCACTATGTAAAAGAAATGAGAAGAAAGTGTTCTATAGTCCAAATTAGGAGTGATCTATCTAGGGCAAGGGTCTCAAACTGGCAGCCCTCCATCTGTTGTGAAACTACAAGTCCCATGATGCATTGCTAGGCTGACAGTACTCTTCAATAGATACAATATAGTGGGTGAGTGTTGTCACCTTACTGCTCTAGTTAGCTGCAAAAACATTACCCTTGTAGGCTTACTTACACTTAAACTGGTTCTAAAGGTTGAAAGCTCTTTACCTTCATGCATTCTATGCAACTCCCCCAGCAGTATGCATGAGAGCCACTGCTGTCATAGGTCTCCGCCTCCTCATTGACTCCTGATGCTGTCAACATATAGAAGGAAGCAAAGGTGGGGGGAGCGGGAAGAGAAGGATCAGGGCTGCTCTGTGCAAACCCATTACACAGAGCAGGTAAGTATAAGATGTTTGTTTTTGTTTTTTTATTAAAAGTTTAATATCACTTTTATTTATTTTTCATTGATTGTTTATTTGGTAAGTTGGTGATTGTGGGAAACTATGGTATTACATTTTCTTATGGATTAGGGTTATGATTTGTTGCAGAGCTGGTACTTTTGAGTATTTCTGGAGTATAAACTAGAATATACTATGTAGATTTGATTAGGTAGAAATAAACAGGGTCTGGAGAAAAAACGTTGCTTTTTTTTTTTTTGCCAGTTTCTGATAAACCAGCCGAAATTTGTTCAGTGGGTGGCCCTGTCATCCGCTTCCCGTCCAATATCTCTCAATTGAAAATTTTAAGTAGTCGGGTAGAAAGCTACTTGCGGAACAGCAGCTGTATCCAATCAGATGCAGCCGCTGTTCAGGTATTCTGACAGTCAATGGATTGGCTGCCAAAATACAATAGCTTCAGCTATATAGGATGGATGGATGGAGAAATAGGGTAGTATTTTTTCATTCAGCCTGCAGAGTATAGACAGCTTTAGTTTATTTTACCTGTTGATCCTACTGTTATTCTTCAAATTCCTTTAACAAACCAAGCTGGGCAGCAAAAGTGAAAGCTAGACCAGGGATGTCAAACTAAATTTTATTGTGGCCACATCAGCATTATGGTTTCCCTCAAAGGGCTGGTTGCATCTCTAATGCCCCATACACATGATCGTTTTTCATGCCGTTAAAAATTACATTTTTAAAAATGGGCATTAAAACCGATCGTGTGTATGCTCCAGAGCATTTTTAACGACGTGAAAAACGGCCATTAAAAATTTCGAACATGCTCTATTTTTTCACGTCGTTTTTCATGTCGTTTTTTTTAACGACGTGAAAAACGATAGTTTGTATGCTTTTACGAGGTGAAAAAAAACATGCATGCTCAGATTCAAGTATGAGACGGGAGCGCTCGTTCTGGTAAAACTAGCGTTCGTAATGGAGATAGCACATTTGTCACGCTGTAACGGACTGAAAAGCACGAGGCTGAAAAGCGCGAATCATCGCTCAACAAACTTTACTAACATAAAGGGTGGCGCCATCCGAACGGAACTTCTCCTTTATAGTGCCGTCGTACGTGTTGTACGTCACTGCGCTTTGCTTGAACGTTTTTTTAAATGATCGTGTGTACGCAAGACAGGCTTGAGAGGAAACATGAAAAAAACGACGAGACAAACGTTGGTTTAAAAAAATGGCATGAAAAACGATTGTGTGTACGCCGCATAAGACTTCATAAATGTTTAAACTCTTTGTCATATTAATGTAACACCCTTGTCCCAAAACAGGGCTACAGGTAAATTTAGCTTGCTGAGTGGTAGCTAGCCTGGCTAATTTGTAGTCTTTATGGATCGAATGTGCTTACTCCTAATCCTGTTTCAGCTGTGGCTTCTCCCTTTTTGTTAGTAGGTGACACTGTCGCCTCAAGCATTAGTATGATGAGCTACAGTGAAGTCAGGTTATGAATAAACATACCTTTCTCAGCCAATCAGACTGGCTGATTTGCATGCTGGGAGAAGGTATTTATTTGGAGAGAGTCAGGTGATCTAAGTCTTCTACACCTAGACTGAGGTCTGGGTGGGTGCGTGTGGAACAGCTCTTGGCTGCTAGGCCTGAAGCCTGAGGCCTATCCAGGAGTCCTATTGGTTGCTAGGTCTGTTTGAGGCCTATCCAGGTGTTGAAATTCTACAGAGGAGAGCCTGCTCAATATCTGGATACAATGCTGAGAGGGATGGAGTTCTAGAGAAGCACCAGAGGTGACTCTTCATGGACCGGGACCCATAAAGTGTCTGGGAGAGCTTCAAGAGAGAACGCATACAAAAAATTCTGTATGACCCTGTGAGTAAAGTACAGTTACTATAGGAGACAGCTTATTCTACAAAGTACAGATGTGCTGGTTCAGCTTAAAGGCTATTTTCCTGTACTGCTGTCTGCCTTATCTCGCCTTTTTTGTCTAAGGAGTCTGCCTGTCTGCTGATCATTAATATTTTTGACTTAGGGTGCCCTGTGCCCCATCCCCTCTCTCCCACATTTTCCTGTTTGTGAGAAATAAACTTCTCTTTGTTCATGCATAAAAGTGACTGGCGCCCATTTTCTATCTTGTACATTACCCACTATGCCTAGTAACCCGCACCCTGAGGAGGAATGTCAGCCCTCCCTGTCTCTGGGGGTCACCACCAGACCAGGCACCACATCTGCACATGTAGGCTTGCTGTCTTCTACGGCAACAGTTTCTAACACAAGTTATAATGAACTTCTTTACTTCCTTTAATTTCACTCCTTGTAAATCTTCACTCCACTGAGCTCCCAGCCTCTCTCACTAGACTGATTGATCCACTGCCACTGGATCCCTTGAGCTCTTCCACTCTTCACTCTCAGTATCTTCCTCAAGCGTCACCCCTGCTTCCCAGCTGGGTCCCTTGCTTGGCACTTCAGATACTTCTCAAGTGTCACCCCACTGGCCTGCTTGGTCCCTGGCTTGGCGCACAAAGCTGCTCTGCAAGCGTCACCTCCACTGGCTGGGTCCCTGGCTTGACACCTGCTGAAGTTTCCTGATTCTTCACCGTACCAGTTGGTAAGATCACCACTCCGGTACTTGCTTCAGCTACTCACTGTGGGCCCTGGAAAAAAGGTGGTTGGTCCCAGCTTCCCTTATACCTTTGACCACAACAGGTTCTCCGGCAGGCAGAACCGTCACTTCTGGTTGGACTGCAAGCCGCAGTCCCAACCCTATGCCTCTCTCTTGCTTCTGGAAAGGCCCTCAGACAGCCTAGCAGCCAGATTTCCCCAGGATAGGCCTCAGGCTCTGGCCTAGCAGCCCAGGTAGCACAACACACATCCACTCAGACAACCTTCCAGGTGGCACAAAACCCCAATCACCTGACTCCACCCCAATCTACAAGTTCACCCAGCAGGCCAAGGGATTTAAGAAAACCCCTGCCCATTGGCTGTGATACCCCATATACTCCTAATCTGTCCTTGCATTGCCCTTGTCCTATCTAATGCCACCAAGTACCCGGCCACCTAGTGACTTCTGAGAAGAGTGCAGCAATTCCAGACTTAGGGTGAAATCAATTGATCACTAACAATCGGCCAAGGCAACTATACCTGGCAGGTAAATTTAGGAGCAGCCCTGCCTAAACATCAGGGTGCTACACAAGTATCAATCATTTTTTCTACCAAAATGCCGTTGCTCCTGGATGTGCTGGAAGTGTATTTTTTATTTTTTTCCTGCCTGTAAATTCCTCTTAGGCCCCTTTCACACTAGCGGACCATATGTCCGCTTTTTCATCCGTCCGTTTACGGATGAAAAAGGGACATACATTGGTACCTATGAGATCGCGGGTGTCAGCGGATGAACATCCGCTGACACCAGATCTCCTCCGTGTCCACAATCCCCCGTTTCTGCAGACGGAGAAAAATACTATTTTTCAATCCGTCTGCAGAGCGGATCGGATGAACATGGACAGACGGTCCATGTTCATCCGATCCCCCCATAGGGGAGAGCGGAGATCTGACAGGGCGGTCCCTGCACAGTGTGCGGGGACCGCCCTGTCATCGGCCGGCTCAGCGGGGATCAACGGAGTGATCCCCGCAGAGCAAGTGGAGGTTCACGGGGCGGATCCTCACGGATGTCTGTGTGTGCATGAACACATAGGCTAACATGCAGGGGGATTAAGAGGCAGAAAAAAAATGCCAGGCGCCCCTAGGAGCAGCGTTAAAAATGTCCAGTGTGCATGAGGCCTTAGAGCGTATATGGTAAATACCATCTAGAAGCTAACATCTGAGATTATTTAAGATCAAGGCAGAAGATGATCTTGAGAGCGGCTCCGGATAAAATGCAGATTTCACATTTTATAGAATAACCCTTCCATAGATCCATTTTCCTGAAACTTGCCCAGATTACTTGATTTGTAAATCTAACCCGATGCGCTTCAAAACCCATAAAGACAGCTCACTGTTTAATGTGTGTTCGACAAACTGTTCAGTATCTCAATCACTTTACTCTGAGCGAGAACAAACAGCCTGGAGCTGCTACATGTTTTTCTACCTTATACTTTCTTTCTGATCTCTGCTCCCTTTCATTTTCTTGCTTTTTGGTGTTTCATTTTATTGATGATATTAAAAAAAATCATGTTGCCTACAGCAACTGGAGAAAGACCACCGAATAGCAGCCAACGAGTTAACAATCTGTGAAAAAAAATAAAAAAAAGGAGCTAGAATAATTATTCATTCCTCCTTGAGACTTTTCTGCCTTCTGAGGACTACATGTTCTGCATTCAGTGACTAAGATACAGTCCCATGTGTTTTCCCGGTTCAATCAAGTTTGTGAAGGGCTGTCACAATAGTCTTTGATGCCAGTGAAATAAAATTTAGGGTTTGAAAAATATAAACCTGAGTTGCATTTTAATCATCACATCTTCCCTCGCACCTCTTTTACACAGGTAATTAAATAAATAAAACGTATTCTCCACAGCACCGACAAATCAGTTACGTTTTATCATTACCTTTTTTTTTATTTTCTAGCAGTAAATGAGGGTTGTGGGAGAAGTGGGAGATTGGGAGGGGGGGGGCTGTTATTTTATCCGGCTGGATAATTGTTACTGAAATGCTGTCAAATTGTTACAGGTGGCTATATTTCTTGTGAGCTGTGCCACTGGGATTTACACACAAAACTGTTTTGTTTTTTAAGAGGAGGGGGGAGGCGGAGAGACACATAAGTCAAAATGATAAATTATGACAGAGAAAATCAACAGCTGAATTTTAAGATAATGGCAAGAGAGAGAGAGGTTTTGTGATAGTCGGAGCAATGGAGAGGAAACTGCTCTCTTGAAATTACTGACAGAATCGAGAACTTCCTAAAGAAGAACAAATGACTTCTCCACAGACTGTAATTAGACTTTTTTTTTTTTTTGAGAAAATGACAAAGAAGAGAAATACAAAAAAAATGCCTTTTCAAGTAAAATTATCATTTTCATGTGCTTCTTCTCCATATTCATTCCTAGAAATAACAGCATATCTTCTAGTATAGCTAAAGAGATGTCCTGAAGGATTTTCTATAGTTCTAGTATCAGCACTGTCATTAGCTTAGGTAAGAGGACTCACCTTGGAGTGCCTCCTGAGTGAGCAACATCTGACATATCAGAGCAAGAAGGCTCCTAAACCTTGCCACTTACATGCTGTGAATGTAACTGGCAGCCATGGCACGGGGTACTGAGTATCATGGTGTTGAAAGCAGATGGCAAGAAGCCCTTGAACTTGTGGGTGAGGCCTTCTTGCCCTGCACGTGGGGGTAGCCTTTGAGCGGAGCATGGTCATCAATGCCCGGGACCAAGCAAAGACTGCAAGTATGTGAAAAATCTAACATTAAGACAGTTCCCCGACTTAGAGATGAACATTCACTGTGTGCAGAAAAAGTACTGTCCCATGTCACTACACACTGTAACTTGTATGTTACATTAAGAGGGACAAGCTGAGCTTGCACCCAATTCATGAGTCCAGCGTACCTCTTTTACCTCACTCCCAGTAACAGATTAGGGTGCCACCATGCACCTAGCCTGGACCTCATGCATGCACTTGTTCATTCCTTCTCTTCCGGTACCTTGTCCAGGCCATAGAACTCTGTAACATTGGTTTGGATCCAGTTGCTATTGAATACCGACCGCAAGAGAGGGAGTCAGACAATTACCCCAACGTTAACGGAGGACTTGTCACCTTACCAGGTACCACTCCTAACAACTGGCTGCATTGTGTCTAGAACTTGTACTTGGTTACTCTTAGCAACTACACTCTTCTCCTTGTCTTGCCAAGTTAACCCTTCTGTAGTGGTGTTACATCATACCTCGTTGTACTTTTTAGACCCTGGTTCTTTAGATATGCCAGAACCAACATGCACCCCTTTAATAACTTTAGAGCAGGCTCAGAGCAGTTAATACAACTTTATTAAACAAGTTGCAACATAACCGTTCAATATGAACAGCATCCTTCTCCTTAAGCTAACTACTGTAGTGTGGCTGCCCAAACATACCTCCATGAGGTGAAAGTCCATCTTGGCATTCTTTTTGGCTTGGATATCTCCAAAAGTCCTGGTGCCTTAGCAGACAGAAAACAGAACAAAAGATTATAGTGCACACATACAAAAATGACATTTAAATCCTGCAAGGCTTTTTAAAACACCTGAACATATTCATTAATAAGCAAAAATATGGGAATTTGGTCACACCACTGAGCCAATCCCGGCGAGCAATGTATTCTATTAATGAATACAAAGCCTGCTCGGATTGGCAGAGGCTGTAACATCATCAGCCCGCGCCTCTCTGACTCTCAAAGCCAATCCGAGCAGGCTACTGTATGTAGCCTGCTCGGATTGGCAGGCTCTGTATTCACTAATAGAATACATTGGCTCAGCAGTGTATACTGTATGTAGCCGAAGCTACATACAGTATTACTGCACATCCACGAGCATCCAGCGGGCTGAAATCCTATGTGTGCCATTTTATACCCGGTGTATAAGACGACCCCTGATTTTTGGACGTTTTTTTTAAGTGTAAAAGATCGCCTTATACGCCGGAAAATACGGTACTTTTATTCTCTTGACCAAATACATTTTGGCCATTTTGGGCTACCTGCTCTGTAGGATAGTACTGTTTTCCTGGGAGTATCTTGGACCCTTTTAGAAGCATTCTTATCCTGTTGGCATTACAAATACTCTCAAAAGAGCACTCCACCAGAGACGGCAGCAGGACTGGGTTATATATTGTCCCACTGGCCAATGGAATAGTCAGGGTCATAGGCCATCTTTGTGCCTGTGTTATTCTGCTGTAAACTTTAAATCTGCATGTAAAATTTTAAATTGCATTGTATACCTAACCTTTTCCCTTTCAGGATTTTTATGTTAATAAACCCCATTGAAACATTTTCAGGTGTGTTGGTGGTCGCATGGGTCCAGGTTTCTCAACCAGGGTTCCTCCAGAGGTTGCTAGGGGTTCCTTGATCAATGTGAAATTT
Organism: Rana muscosa; assembly: GCA_029206835.1. NCBI lineage: Eukaryota > Metazoa > Chordata > Amphibia > Anura > Ranidae > Rana > Rana muscosa. The sequence goes on along the minus strand of CM055116.1, from coordinate 337,651,668 downwards.
CTGTCTCTCAGATAAGTTTCCAGTGACACCATTAATCTTTTGAGCTATCTGTAAGGAGCTAATTCTTCCCAATGATTGCAAGTGTAAGAAGCATTCTTCCCACTGACCATCTAACTAATGTATGATAAGTTGTAGATATAGTCATTTTAGCAGGCGTTCCTTTAGACCAGAAAGTTATTTCAAGGGTTCCTTTGTGTTGAAGAGGTTAAGAAAGTTTGATGCCGTGTACACACGACCGTTTTTCATGACGAGAAAAATGCAATTTTTTAGATTGGTCGTGAAAAACGGTCGTGTGTATGCTCCATAGCATTTTTCTCAACGAGAAAACTGGCCGAAAAAAATTAGAACCTGCTCTATTTTTTCTTGTCGTTTTTCACGTCGTTCTTTTTCACGCCGTGAAAAACGGTCGTGTGTACGCTTTTACAAGGGGAAAAAAACACGCATGCTCAGAATCAAGTATGAAACGGGAGCGTTCTGGTAAAACTAGCGTTCAGAATGGAGATAGTACATTCGTCCCGCTGTAACGGACTGAAGAGCACGAGGCTGAAAAGCGCAAATCGTCTCTCACCAAACTTTACTAACACGAGGATCAGCAAAAGCAGCCCAAAGGGTGGCGCCATTCGAATGGAACTTCCCCTTTATAGTGCCGTCGTACATGCTGTACGTCACCGCGCTTTGCTTGAGCGTTTTTTTTTCATGAACGTGTGTATGCAAGACAGGCTTGAGATGAATCACGACGATAAAAACTTTGTTTTTTTGCATGACATGAATAACGGGTGTGTGTCCGCGGCATAAGGTAGAGGATCAGTCATTACTGGTGCAGGGCAGGAGGACCTATGCAAACCAGCGGCTTCTCTGGGGCAAAGCTACATACATATACTGTATATCTCATACATGCCATACAAAAGCTCTGCAATCTGTTGAGTTAAAATGTCAATAGGAGTATTTTCCCTGAGGGAAAAGGGATCTCCAGTGGTGGTGCATCCATAGAGGGCGCCGGAGCGCCGCCCCCTCTCGCTCCTTCACCGCCACTGAAAGACAATACACAGATTCATGCATTGCATGAATCTGTGTATTTTCGCCGCTGCCGTGCTGCCCACTATTCATATGGCCGGCCTCCTGGTGAGCGCCGACCATATGAATTAGAGCGGTGGCCGGCGGTGGGTGTGACTTGGAAGTGTCTATCAGAGCCAGCGGCTCTGATAGGCTTTCCGAATACAGCTCTCACGCTGTAATCGGCTTCCAAAAACTCCTCCAAGGTACGCACGGGGGTGCGTTCCTTGGAAAAGACTGTGGGGGTTTCAGCCAATCAGGTTCACCGGATCTGGTTACCGGTAACCTGATTGGCTGAAGCGACATCGAGAATGGCGTGGACCCGAGGAAGGTAAGTGCAGGGCTGGGGGGGGGGGGCAGGCTGCATTTGGGAACAAACTGGCTGCATTTGGGGACACACTGGCTGTATATGGGGACAAACTGTCTGTATATGGGGGACAAACTGGCTGTATATGGGGAAAAACTGGCTGTATATGGGGGACACACTGGCTGTATATGGGGACACACTGGCTGTATATGGGGACAAACTGGCTGTATATGGGGACAAACTGGCTGTATATGGGGGACACACTGGCTGCATTTGGGGACAAACTGGCTGTATATGAGGACAATCTGGCTGCATTTGGGGACAAACTGGCTGTATATGGGGGACAAACTGGCTGTATATGGGGGACACACTGGCTGCATTTGGGGACAAATTGGCTGTATATGGGGACAAACTGGGTGCATTTGGGGACAAACTGGCTGTATATGGGGACACACTGGCTGTATATGGGGGACACACTGGCTGCATTTGGGGACAAACTGGCTGTATATGGGGACACACTGGCTGTATATGGGGGGCACACTGGTTGCATTTGGGGACAAACTGGCTGTATATGGGGGACAAACTGGCTGCATTTGGGGACAAACTGGCTGCATATGGGGACACACTGGCTGTATATGGGGGACACACTGGCTGCATTTGGGGCCAAACTGGCTGCATTTGGGGACAAACTGGCTGTATATGGGGGACAAACTGGCTGTATATGGGGGACACACTGGCTGCATTTGGGGACAAACTGGCTGTATATGGGGACAAACTGGCTGCATTTGGGGACAAACTGGCTGTATATGGGGACAAACTGGCTGTATATGGGGGACAAACTGGCTGTATATGGAAACAAACTGGCTGTATATGGGGGACAAACTGGCTGTATATGGGGGACAAACTGGCTGCATTTGGGGACAAACTGGCTGCATTTGAGGGGACAAACTGGTGGCGTTTGGGCACAGTGGCTGCGTTTAATGGGCACAGTGGCGGCAATTGATGTTTTTTTTTTCAGTTTGTTTGCGCCCCCCAAAAAATTTTGAGCACCAGCCGCCACTGAATCTCACCCCAGATTATACAACCCGATTATTACTATTATCATCATCATCATCACTATTATCATCATCATTATCACTATTATCATCATCATCATTTTGAATTCCATAGGTAGGACAAGCTACTTCTGTACAGTTTGGGTAATGCAAAATCGTCAGTGAGCTTGTATAGTCTGCCTGCTTGTATAGTCTGCCTGCTGTGTTGTAAAGTAACATTGTAAAAGTGAACATCTTATTTTAATTCTCACCCATGTTGTTTTCTTGTAATTGACAGCTGTTTTAGTTCTCTCCTTGCGAATGAGTATAGAAGGTTTTTTGTACAGAGGATTTGTTTTTGTAATAAGTCAACTCTTTTCAGCTTTATTGCCAAGAAGAATGCAAGTGCATATAATATAGCAAACATATTGCCAAAAAATTGCAGTGTTCTAAAACACCCAAAAATCGCAGCACAGAAATAAACAAACAATATTCTTTACTTCTATCCAGGAATTGTATTTAAAGTGAAATACACTCTGCCTATGCTGAACTCACTACAAACAAGTGGCCACTGCCCTCCACCTATAACTGATCTATGCAGCAGGGAGCACTGGAAGGGTAACGTATGTCAAACAAAGACAAAGAGATTTCCAAGCATTGCTGGACTGTGGGACAGGTGAGTGTCTGTTTATTAAAAGTCAGCAGCTACACCTTTTGTGGAGACTAAACCCCTGTTCTTAACGCATATTATTAGACAGGTCAATTTGGTTGGTCATTGGCTGGTTGGTAATTTTGAACTATGCTGAGCACAGTAGCAAGTTTACGTAAGAGGAGGCCCACATTTGTTTTCATTGCGCATCCTATGTTGCCCCTAACTACCGGCAGGCCACATGAGAAATACCCAATAAAAGATAGTGTGGGGAGCTGACATTTGCCTTAATTCTCCAAAACACAGTGATTGCTACCTGAATAGCTAGTTTTCAGGCCTGAGTGCTGCTATGTGGGAATTTAGGGGAGCATGCATAGATTAAGTGTATCTAAACCCAAGAACAAACATCATATATGATGCTTTAAAAGCCCTCCTTGGACCCCACCAATCTTAACAACCTACGCCCCATCTCCTTGCTCCCCTTTTCCTCCAAACTCTTTTTTTAAATCAAAGAATTTTTTATTTTATTTCCAATTACAACAAAACTCAAAACACACATAACTTTTCCATCAACCAACCCACCAAACAACAAGAACAACAAATAAAAAAAATAAAAAAAATGCGCCTTCCCAATTATATCTTGACTGTAACTAAAAACTTGTTTATCACATCAAACTCAATGATTACATTCTTCCTACATAAGGTTAATTATGATATAAATCTAACCATTATATTCAATCTGATCACTACACCTTATACAACATATATATATATTCACATAAAATTTCCCCCTCCAAATATCTATCTCATTGTAAACTTTCCTTAACATTTTTAATATGTTCACCCGATTACCCAACTACCGTAAGTTGGAAGATGACCACCAGGACCAAATTTTCAAAAACTTTTTAGGGCTTCTCCTATGTTTATATGCCAGTTCCTCCCGTTTTAGATTAAGATTAATCGCTTCAGATCATAGCGCTATGGTTGGTGGAGTGTTTGATATCCATTTTTGTAATATGAGTTTTTGGGCTATATACATAGATCTTAACCGCATCACAGGCATTTGGACCGGGAGAATGTCTTCCGGTACAATCCCTAGCAATGCTATTTTTGGGTTAGACTGTACTTGTGTAGAACATAGCATATTTAAAGTATCAAATACACACTCCCAGTGGCAATGTAATTTGGGACATCGCCACAGCATATGTATAAGTGTACCTGTATCATTAGTATACCTTGGGCAATTTGATGTAGTTGCTTTACCCCAAGAATGTAACTCTTTGAACATCTGGTCTACAACTAACTGAGTGACCACCTCATTAAGAATAACCTTCTTGATCCACTTCTGTCTTGATTTCACCCTCAACATTCAACAGAAACTGCACTCCTAAAACTCACAAACGATTTACTAACATAACTCTTTAAACATCTGGTCTACAACTAACTGAGTGACCACCTCATTAAGAATAACCTTCTTGATCCACTTCTGTCTTGATTTCACCTCAACATTCCACAGAAACTGCACTCCTAAAACTCACAAACGATTTACTAACGTAACTCTTTGAACATCTGGTCTACAACTAACTGAGTGACCACCTCATTAAGAATAACCTTCTTGATCCACTTCTGTCTTGATTTCACCCTCAACATTCCACAGAAACTGCACTCCTAAAACTCACAAACGATTTACTAACGGCAAAAACCAATGGACACTATTCTGTACTCCTACATCTGGACTTTTTGGCTGCCTTTAATATGGTCGACCACCCCATCCTCCTCAAAAAACGTTACACCCTTGACTTCTGTGACTGTGCACTCGTTGGCTCTCATCCTACCTATCCAACCACACCTTTGGTGTTGCTTACAATTCTACTTCCTCCTCTCCTCTTCCTTTCTCTGTCGGGGTCCCCCAAGGTTCTGTTCTTGGACCTCTCCTATTCTCGATCTACACCTCCTCCCTGGGTCAGCTGATAGTGTGCCATGGCTTTCAATATCATTTCTATGCTGACGACACCCAAATCTATCTCTCAGCTCACAACATCAGTCTCCTCACACATCACTAATTTACTAGCTGACATATCAATCTAGATGTCACACCACTTCCTCAAACTCAACTTGTTCAAAACCAAGCTCATAATATTTCCTCCCCCTTGTGCCCCTTCCCCTAACTACTCTGTCCAGATCAATGGCACAACCATCAACCTATCCCCACATGCCAGGGTGCTAAATGTTATCCTGGACTCTGAACGCTTCATTTCAGCACCACATCCAATCACTTTCCAAAGCTTGCTGCCTCAACCTCTGCAACATCTCCAAAATACACCCCTTCCTAACCAATGACACCACAAAGGTCCTAATCCACTTACTGGTTATCTCTCGCCTCAACCACTGAAACTCCCTTCTCATTGGTTACCTTTACATAGGCTATCCCCTATTCAGTCCATCAGGAATGCTGCTGCCAAACTTATCCACCTTACAAATCGCTCAGCATCTGCCATCTCTCTGTCAATCCCTCCATTGGCTGCCTATCGCCCAACAATTTTAATTCAAAAACCTAACAATAACTTATAAAACCATCCACAACTTGACACCCAGCTACATTACTTACCTAGTCTCAAAATACCAACCAAATCATTCTCTTTGTTGCTCCCAAGACCTCTTGCTCTCTAGTTCCCTTGTCATCTCCTCCTATGCTCGCCTCCATGACTGCTCCCTAGCCTCTCCCATCCTTTTGAATTTCCTACCCCAATCTGTCGGACTATCTCCAACACTATCCACTTTTAGGCAATCCCTGTAAACTTTGACTGGAGGAGCACTGTTGCCACCCTAGGTTGCTTGCTCTGGATTTGGACTACAGAACACCACCCTTCTCCTCAACTCCATAACATGGGGAAGAAGGTATTGAAGCCCACATAGATGAACTGGGCAGGGCTTGTGACTGTAGCAAGTTGTTACTTTGACACGTAGCTCATGGACTACAGTTTGTGCCTATAAGAACTTGGCTCTTTCCATTATCCGTTGCCCCATATTGCTGCAAGTTGTTGGGTTCAGCTATGGTAGGACAATGCATGACGGATCTTGTGGTGCGGAGAGACACAGACTCTATTGTTACGGGTCAGGAATGGACTACAAGGCCCACAACGCCACTTGCTGGGAAGGAGCGTGGCACCGCGCACTGCCTGCTGGGAGTACCTTTTAAAAGGAACCCCCACTGACCTTCTACCCGGAAGTGACGATTCCTTTAGCAGTGTCCCAGGGAAGTTTGTTCCCCATCTCCGCGGCCGCGAGTGTGGAGTTCCGTCTACCACAACTACATCATAGAGAACAACCTGGGATTTCAGCTTCCAACATCAGGATATGCAGCCTCCGGGATGAGCGGATGACAAAATTTACAGATAAGCCTTAGATTATACTCGTTTGTGAGTGTATCTCTTGTTGCTGTATCATTTAATCTCCTAATAAATTTCTCAGACTACTACGCTTAGAAGGCGCTGCTTTTTTCCTCTCCCTACCTTTTAAAAGGAGAGTGTGTTTGGTCTCTTGGGACGCCATCTTGCAAGAGGCCTTCAGCAAGGGTGCTAGGCCGGAAAGCCTGGGCGTAAAGTGATGGAGGCCCGACCGCCTGTCGGAGGGATCCCATCTACATCCCTGCTGATTGGACCAGGGAGAGGGACAACTCTGCACTCCTGAGCATCCAGAGTCACCTATCCACCAACGCCTTGCGACTGGCTGAGCGGAGGACCTGGGACAACGACTTGTCCGGAGGCCGCGAACCAAGAGGGCCCTGTTGGAGGATCCCAGTGAGACAAGGCCTCATGTGGTGAGAGGGCACCCGCCCACAAATACAACTAACTGTGTTGCAGGAAGGTGACTTCCACAACTTTACTTGTTTGCTTAGGCTTGCTGGTATCTGCAGTACCGCAAGCCAAGTCACGTTGTATCCAGGATTAAGTTAGCGCCTTGATAAGGATCAGCAGTCATCTGTTCCTTCTCATCATATACTTTAACTGTTCAATCTTCTTCCATTTCCCTTTGGATTACAAATTATTAATGTGCACCAACCAAGGCTAGCGAAGACTACTGTTAACAGGATTCAGCTTGTCCATCTGAACTAGTATAGTAGGACCCGTGTATGGGAATTACCCGCTAGGGGGAACCAAAGAGCATATAGACTCATACCATAATATAACTTGTTTGTATAGTTATTATACCTCTAAGAGCTGAGTGAGACCTGGTGGAGAGGTGCTCCAGTGTTACCGCATTGCATTGGGGGAATCCCTCCACTGTGTACTTACCCAGGTCAGGCCTCATTTTTACATTGTTCAACCTGATTGTTATTGAATACACCATTGACTCTCACAGGGCCCGGTTTGAAGTCAACTGTTAATGTTTGACTGTGTCTACTTTTCTCATTCACCAAGTAAACATTCACTTCTTGGTTAAACTGCATTTGGTGTGGAGTCTTATTTGGTGTCATTGGAAAGGCGGCCAATACAAGGTAATAAAGCTTAACTGTATTTGCATTGTTACATGGTGTCATTGTGGTCCCCAACTGACAGTGGGTTCCACAATCAGAGCATTGTCCAGTTGTGCCAAGGGGGATTGAGCCAAACTTACAGGGGGTTGACAGGCAGAGTACAGGCCCAAAACTAACCAGCAGCTCCTACGGGGGTAGTGCTACATAGCATATTGAGATCTCAGTGCAGCAGAGGCAGAGTACTGAATATGTTTTTCTTTTGTCCAGACATACTCTTTTTGCATGTCAAAACTTACACAGGAATCTTAGGTGGTCTGGTCAGGCCAGACAGGGGAAGCAGGGGAGCCCTGGAAAGGTAGTAGGTAAGTAGTATAAAAGTGCATGTTAACTTTAAGTAATGGATGAACATTTATTACAGGTAAAACATTTGCTACTTGACATCAGCATTATAAAAAAACGTTTCTTGTTTAATTTATCTAGAAATAAATTTATTAGATAACCCTACTGTCGTATGTTACTTCTGCAGTGGAAATGACAATCACTTCTGAACAAGAAATATTTATAACCCTCATAATCGACAGTATTGAGGCATGCTCTTTAAACTGATATTATTTTACTTATGTGCCTCATAAACTGAGGAAATTACTGGCAAGAGATGCATCTAATCTAGACAATGAATTCATCAAAATTAACAGCCATTTTATAATCCCATGATATGTGTTCAAACTGCACACAGGATAGAATTTGTTTCAAAGCATTGGAACTTTGTTACAGGATATCATTTAACTGCAATAAATTAGAGATTAAAGCTGAACACCAGGATTCTGGACAAATTTTATCACGTGCTTCCTTTCCCCAACAACTAAAAGAACTTTCATTATTTTATTTTCTATGATATCATCATCTCCTTTATTCACTTTTACATTGTCTGGGGACAGGATCTAGGCAGTCAATACACGTCCAATGTGCACCACTAGAAGATAATGGAAACATTAATTCCCATGATACCATGACAATTTACTGCGGGTGGTGCTCAGGCTGCTGTTTGTTTGTGGACTGTGGGCAGGTGGCTAGTGGATGCTGTAAATAATAAGCCCACTAACAGAAGACAGCAAGTCACACTCCCTACAAGTGTTTCTCATCCACCAGGCAATGGCCCACTTTCAGGCCGCAACCTCCCTTATCCCATGCCTCTAGCCAGCTGCAAATCTATTAACCTCCCACAGTGCCTCCCAGCTTCCATAGTGCCCCTCTAACCACCCATAGTGGTCTCAGGCCTCCTGAGAGCCTTCAGCCACCACAGTGCCTCCCAGCTTCCATAGTGCCCCTCTAACCACCCATAGCGTCCTCAGGCCCCCTGAGAGCCTTCAGCCACCACAGTGCCTCCCAGCTTCCATAGTGCCCCTCTAACCTTCCATAGTGGCCTCAGGCCCCCTGAGAGCATTCATCCACCACAGTGCCCTCCAATATCCCACTGTGGCATCCTTCCTCAGTGCCTGCAGCTCTCTATAATACCCCCAACCTCCATCAGTGTCCGGCAGTGCCTCCCAGCTTTCTCCAGAAACCTCATCTCCTACACAGAATCTGCTGCAAAGTCTCATAACCTTCCTCTCCCCAACAGCAACACCCAGCCCCATCCAGAGCTTTCCAACATTTTAAAGGATAGGTTCACCTCTTGAACATGTTACATCCGTATTTAGGGTACAATATATAACATGTTCAAGCAGACCCCCTCTCCCCCTTAGTCCCCCCTCCCTGTGACAGCGGCAGGGGTTCATCTCCCACGCAGCAACTTTTACATTTAAGATTAGCATGGCTCTGTGGAGATCTGTGAATGAATAAACTACACATCCCATCTTCCACTGTGGCAGGCAGACTTTTAGTTTCATCAGAGTGCGAGCATGCTAACTAGCACCCCATTAGTCCATTCATATTTCCTACAGCTCTGAAACTAACAGCTCATACAGAGGTGTGGCACAGAGCTGTAGGCAGTGTCTGCAGGACCCTGACATTGCACTCGTGATCCACTGATCACAGGTTTAATGCTCTGCAGGGTCCTGTGAAAAAAAAAGCACACCTTTTTACCTGCAAAATGATGTGAATTTATTCATTTTTTCATAAAGATGAACTTAGCTTTTAATGCACATTTGCATTCACAAACTTTTATTATATGAGTTTGGGAAGATGCAGGGTGGTGCTGCAGCAGTCACACGCAGCGTCCGAGCCTGGGAGCCAAGGCCGTAAATAGGCTCTGCCTGAACAAAGATGGCTGCTAGTTACAGGGGCAGCAGAATCCAATCAGATAGCTCCCCTAGTGACCCAGGAAACCATAGAGGAACCATGTTCCTCTCAACTTCCTCTCCCCCTGCAATTCCACTGTGGTTGAGTGCCACCTGCAGTGGAGAAAATAGACTGCACCTGACTACATGTGTATAAGCTTTACTTTTGTACTGACGGGGAATGGAAGGTTTTGGAAAAATTTACTGGGCCCTGTTCTTGAAAGGTTTGGAAACAATGCTCTAAACTACAAGGAGGAGATGGTGTGACTGGGAGCCATTTCTCCATAGGGAGAAAACAGTGGCACCTGGTCACACAAACAGGAACAAGTAAGTAACAGCAGGCATCAGGGGCATGTTGAAGGGGAAAAAAGAGGAGAAGAGCAACGACCAGTATTTTTTACAAGGTAAGGAAGCACCTTCATAATATTACATCCTATCCTGGCTGGAGTTCAGTTTTAAAATTATTCTAAAGTTATAAATTTTATATTTCCTATGGTGGCACACCTGCAGGCTCGAGCCTGAGACCGGCTATGTGTGTCTATTGACACATACAGCACAGTTCAGCCCCTCTGCCAGCTCCCACCTTACAAGATTTGATTGACAGCAGCAGAGGCCAATGGCTCCTGCTGCTGCCGAGCCTCCTGTGCGAGGGAGAGACGAGTAGCATTGCTGCAGACGTGCACAGTACTGGATTTAGGCTCAGGTAAGTATTTAAGGGAGACTGGGGGGAGCAGACAGCAAAAGTTTTTTTTTTGTTAATTGTAATGCAGAGAATGCCTTAAGATAAAAAAAAATGTCTGCCTTTAGAACAAACTTTGGCCGTGGATTCTGGATGCTTCCTGCAGGCGCTGCTGATGTCACTTGGCCTAATAACTGACTGGAAGTGATCCAACAGTTGTGAAAATGCACTCCTGCCCTGTTAGATTTGTAATCTTTGCCTTTCTCAGTAACCAGCAGTAGGGATGAGCCGAACACCCCCGGGTTCGGTTCGCACCAGAACCCGCGAACGGACCGAAAGTTCGCACGAACATTAGAACCCTATTAAATACAATGGATGCGAACGTTCGAATTCTAAAGTGCTAATTATAACGACTATTATCCATGTTATTGTCCTAAACAGAGTTTGGGAACCCGGGTTCTGGCCCAGGGGACATGTATCAATGCAAAAAGAAGTTTTAAAAACGGCCGTTTTTCCGGAGCAGTCATTTTAATGATGCATAAAGTGAAAAAAAAAAAGTAAAATATTCCTTTAAATATTGTACCTGGGGGGTGTCTAATGTATGCCTGTGAAGTGCCACGTGTTTCCCATGTTTAGAACTGTCCTTGCACAAAATTACACTTCTAAAGGAAAAAAAAGCCATTTAAAACTGCTTGCGGCTTTAATGTAATGTCTGGTCCCGGTAATATGGATGAAAATCTTTAAGAAAAATGGCATAGCTACCCCCCCCTCCTACCCCAGCCCATTACCAGCCCCTTTGGGTCTTGTTTGGATATTAAGGGGAACCCCGCAACACAAAATAAAAAAGGCCCTATATACTCTGAACAGCAGTATACAGGCGGTGTAAACAAGACCGGTGTAAACAAGACAGGGACTGTAGGTTTGTTCTTAAGTAGAATCTGTTTGTAATTTTGAACACGTACATTGTTTAAGTGTAGCTCCAGCCAAAAAATCTATTTTTAAGCTTTTTGGAAAACATAGGGAAGGGTTATCACCCCTGTAACATTTGTTTTGCTGTCTGTCCCCCTGTTCAGAACATTTCACCTCACTTTGCGTCCCAATGACAACTGTTTTTGAAATGTGGTGTTTTTATTGAAACAAGGATTGGTGATAAAGCATCAGTAGAGAGGAGACACCTTTCTCCCATATTAATTCTTACAGGAGAGAATTTTCCTTCCTATGGGTAGATTTCCTCTCACTTCCTGTTGTCTTCTTCCGTTTGCAAGTAGGAGTCGTTTGTAAGTTGGATGTTTGAAAGTAGGGACCTGCCGTATATACTTTGCAGAAATTGGCCCCTTAGGTGTTGGTGTTGGCACAACACTGTAAGCACTCACAGTTACTCTTGGTGGGTGCTGGAACGCCCTGCTGTCAACTATTATATCAGGAATTGTAATAACATATAATTGTTGAACAGTGGTAGTAAAAATTGGGCCTTTGATGGTGGTGCTGGTGCCACAACACTGTAAGGCCTGACAGTTACTCTTGGTGGGCGCAGCAATGGGCCCTGCTGTGAATTATTAGATCAATAATTATAATTGTATGCCCCTGTTGAACAGGGGCTGAAAAATTGGGCCTTTGGTGGTGGTGGTGGTGGTGGTGTTGACACAACACTGTAAGGCCTGACAGTTACTCTTGGTGGGCGCAGCAATGGGCCCTGCTGTGAATTATTAGATCAATAATTATAATTGCATGCCCCTGTTGAACAGGGGCTGAAAAATTGGGCCTTAGGCACTGGTGGCACAACACTGCAACCCCTCACAGATACTGTACTTGGAGCTCAGCAATGAGCCCTGTTGCAAAGTATTGCATCAAAAATTGTAATTACACGCCCCTGTTAAACAGGGGCTGAAAAATTGTGCCTTAGCCACTGGTGGCGGCACCCATAAACCAAAATGATCTTCCAAGCTATCATCATTAATCGAATCATTGAGGAGGAGGAGGAGGATAGCCAGTCAACATAACAGCACAGGCACTCAGCATCAGCATCAGTCTTGAAGGGATGTGACATTTTAAAATCAATTAGTCTGTTATATCAGCATCAGGTGTGTGGTAGCTGGTGGTGATCCAAGACTGGTTCATCTTGATGAAAGTCAGTCGATCAACAGAGTCGGTGGACAGGCGCACCCTGTGATCCGTGACAAATCCTCCAGCAGCACTGAATGTGCGTTCTGAAAGAACGCTGGATGCAGGACAGGCCAGTAGCTCAATTGCATACTGTGCAAGCTCTGGCCAGTGATCCATCCTCAAGACCCAGTAAGCCAGAGGATTTTCGGTGGGGAAGGTGTCCAAGTCTGACCTTGCCCCTAGGTATTCCTGCACCATGTATATCAGACGCTGGCGATGGTTGCTGGAACCGATCATACTTTGGGGCTGCGGACTAAAGAATTGTCTGAACGCATCGGTCAGATGGCCACCTTCCCCACCGCTCCTTCTTTGACTGCCCGAAGCCTCTGCAACTCGTTGTCCAGGACCAGGAGTTTGTAACCTCCCAGTCTCTGGGAACGCGTTGCACAGACCTTTCTGCAAGGCCTCCCGGAGTTGTCTCATCCTCTGCTCCCTCTGTGACGGTAAGATAAGGTCCGCAACCTTACCCTTGTACCGTGGATCAAGGAGAGTGGCCAGCCAGTAATGGTCCCTCTCCTTGATCCGAAGACTACGAGGATCCTTCCGCAGACTTTGCAGGATCAGGGAGGCCATGCAGCGTAGGTTAGCTGAGGCATTCAGTCCGGAGTCCTCTGGGTCACTAAGGACAACATGATCCGCAGCCACCTCCTCCCAGCCACGTACAAGTCCACTGGTTTCTTGGGACTGTAAATCATCCCTAAAAGACTGCTGCTGATGATGCTGAGTGCCAGCCTCCACCTCCATGCTGACACAATCCTCCTCCTCCTCCTCCTCCTCTTCCTGTGCAATGGGTGGGACAGAAGGAACACTGTCTGGGTAAAGGGGGCCTTGAGAGGCAAGGAAGTCCTCCTCTTCCTGCCTCTGTTCTGCCTCAAGTGCCCTGTCCATTATTCCACGCAGCGTGTGCTCCAACAGGTGGACAAGAGGTACAGTGTCACTGATGCATGCACTGTCACTGCTCACCATCCTCGTGGCCTCCTCAAATGGTGCCAGGACAGTGCATGCATCCCTGATCATGCCCCACTGGCGCGGTGAAAAAAACCCGAGCTCCCCTGACCCTGTCCTGGTGCCGTAGTCGCACAGGTACTCATTGATGGCCCTCTGCTGCGTGTGCAGCCGCTGCAGCATGGCCAACGTTGAGTTCCACCTGGTGGGCATGTCACATATAAGGCGGTTCTTGGGCAGGTTCAACTCCTTTTGAAGCTCAGCCAGGCGAGCACTGGCATTATAAGATCTGCGGAAATGCACACAGACTTTCCTGGCCTGCCTCAGGACATCCTGTAAGCCCGGGTACCTGCCCAAGAACCGCTGCACCACCAGGTTAAGGACGTGAGCCACACAGGGCACATGGGTCAGTTGTCCCTGTCGGAGGGCGGAGAGGAGGTTGGTGCCATTGTCGCAAACCACCATTCCTGGCTTAAGCTGGCGTGGCGTCAACCACCTCTCGGCCTGCCCCTGCAGAGCAGACAGGACCTCTGCCCCAGTGTGGCTCCTGTCCCCCAAACACACCAGCGCAAGCACGGCATGGCATCTTTTTGCCTGCGTACTTGCGTAGCCCCTTGAACGCCTACGGAGCACCGCTGGTTCTGAGGACAAAGCACAGGAAGAGGCCATGGAGGAAGAAGAAGAGGAGGGGGTGGAGGAGAGAGGTGTGTCACAACCAGTAGTAGCATTTTGGAGGCGTGGCGGTGGAACAACCTCCAACACTACTGCACCTTGTCCTGCATCCTTCCCAGCCGCCAAAAGAGTGACCCAATGGGCCGTGAAAGAAAGGTAACGTCCCTGTCCATGCCTGCTGGACCATGAGTCAGCGGTAATATGCACCTTACCACTGACCGCCCTGTCCAGTGAGGCCAAGACATTGCCTTCCACATGCCTGTAGAGAGCTGGAATCGCCTTCCGTGAGAAAAAGTGGCGTTTGGGAACCTGCCACTGAGGAACCGCACATTGCACAAACTCACGGAAGGGGGCCGAGTCTACCAACTGAAAAGGCAGCAGTTGAAGCGCTAGCAATTTAGCCAAGCTAGCATTCAACCGCTGGGCATGTGGATGGCTGGGAGTGAACTTCTTTCGACGGTCCAGCAGCTGGGGCAGGGAAATTTGCCTGCTAGAATCGGACGTCGGTGTACTGCTAGCAGAGTGCCCGCAAGTACTTGGCTGTGACACACCTAATTCTACACCTTCATTCCTCTCAGTGCAGGTTTCAGAGAGGACTGAAGGTATAGTGGGGTTGGAGATCCCAGCTGATGCGGTGCAAGGAGAGGTCCGCTTTGTTCTTTGGTGTGGGTCTATAAGGTAGGCTTGCCAACGAGCTGCATGGCAGGTCAACATATGTCTGATCAAGCATGTGGTGCCCAAGCGGCTGATGTTTTGGCCACGCAATATACGCTTGAGACATATGTTGCAAACAGCAGCTGTGCGATCTGATGCACTCGCCTCAAAAAAGGCCCACACCAAAGAACTTTTTGAATGACGGGCAGAGGCAGCGCCCTGCACAGGCGGAGCTCTGCGGTGTGATTCCGTCGGTGTGCTGCCCATACGCTGGCCACCCAAGGGCATCCTGCCTCGTTGGAGATGTGCCTCCTCCTCATCCTCCTCCTCCTCCTCTCTCCTATTAGGCACCCACGTGGAGTCAGTGACCTCATCATCCCCTCCCTCCTCATCACTGGAGCCAATCTGGCAGTATGCTGCAGCTGCTGGAGCATGACTGCCAGATTGGTGTCCTTCTTGAGCATCCCCTCTCTCTGCTCTCACGCTACTGCCTTCCTCTATCTGGGTATCATCATCAGATCCTTCGAAACGCTGGGCATCCTCCTGGAGCATGTACCCAACACTGTGCTCAAACAGTTCGGGGGACTCCTCAGGAGGAGGACATGGTGGGTCTAGGGAAGGATTGACTAATGATGACATTGATAACAGAGAAGAGGACGCTTTGGCAGCTGCTTTGCCAGTACCCTGAGCCTGGGTGAGAGAGGATGAGGAGGATGAGGTGGGCTTGGTCATCCACTCTACCAAGTCTTCGGCATGATGTGGCTCAACATGTCCAGCTGCCGAAAAGAAGGACAAGCGTGTCCCATGGCCATGTGCTGATGACAATGCACCACGTCCACGACCAGCACTGTTGCCCCCAGACACAGAGCCTGCTTGCCCTCTTTTTTTGCCTCCTGACTGTCTGCCTCTCCTTGTTTGCCTTTCAGACATTTTAATGGATGGCCTGCAGGGAGATGGGAAAAACAGCAATAAGGGCTACCTTCAGGTGTATACTGTGCAGGAGGCTTAGCAACAATGACACTGACACTGTCCCCTGCCTATCCTTCTCTGTCCCTAAACACAAGGATTTGCAATATGCTTCAGCAAGATTGGTTTAGCACAGAATAGCACACTGACAGTTTCCCTCACTGTCCTTCTCTGTCCCTACAAACAAGGTTTAGCACAGAAAAGCACACTGATAGTTTCCCCGAGTGTTCTTCTCTGTCCCTAAACTCAAGGATTTCAAATATGGTTCAGCAAGATTGGTTTAGCACAGAATAGCACACTGACACTTTCCCTCACTGTCCTTCTCTGTCCCTACAAACAAGGTTTAGCACAGAATAGCACACTGACAGTTTCCCCGAGTGTCCTTCTCTGTCCCTAAACTCAAGGATTTCAAATATGGTTCAGCAAGATTGGTTTAGCACAGAATAGCACACTGACAGTTTCCCTCACTGTCCTTCTCTGTCCCTACAAACAAGGTTTAGCACAGAATAGCACACTGACAGTTTCCCCGAGTGTCCTTCTCTGTCCCTAAACTCAAGGATTTCAAATACGGTTCAGCAAGATTGGTTTAGAACAGAATAGCACACTGACAGTTTCCCCGAGTGTCCTTCTCTGTCCCTAAACTCAAGGATTTCAAATATGGTTCAGCAAGATTGGTTTAGCACAGAATAGCACACTGACAGTTTCCCTCACTGTCCTTCTCTGTCCCTACAAACAAGGTTTAGCACAGAATAGCACACTGACAGTTTCCCCGAGTGTCCTTCTCTGTCCCTAAACTCAAGGATTTCAAATATGGTTCAGCAAGATTGGTTTAGCACAGAATAGCACACTGACAGTTTCCCTCACTGTCCTTCTCTGTCCCTGCAAACAAGGTTTAGCACAGAATAGCACACTGATAGTTTCCCTCACTGTCCTTCTCTGTCCCTACAAACAAGATTTAGCACAGAATAGCACACTGATAGTTTCCACGAGTGTCCTTCTCTGTCCCTAAACTGAAGGATTTCAAATACGGTTCAGCAAGATTGGTTTAGAACAGAATAGCACACTGACAGTTTCCCCGAGTGTCCTTCTCTGTCCCTAAACTCAAGGATTTCAAATATGGTTCAGCAAGATTGGTTTAGCACAGAATAGCACACTGACACTTTCCCTCACTGTCCTTCTCTGTCCCTACAAACAAGGTTTAGCACAGAATAGCACACTGACAGTTTCCCCGAGTGTCCTTCTCTGTCCCTAAACTCAAGGATTTCAAATATGGTTCAGCAAGATTGGTTTAGCACAGAATAGCACACTGACACTTTCCCTCACTGTCCTTCTCTGTCCCTAAACTCAAGGATTTCAAATATGGTTCAGCAAGATTGGTTTAGCACAGAATAGCACACTGACAGTTTCCCTCACTGTCCTTCTCTGTCCCTACAAACAAGGTTTAGCACAGAATAGCACACTGATACTTTCCCTCACTGTCCTTCTCTGTCCCTACAAACAAGATTTAACACAGAATAGCACACTGACAGTTTCCCCGAGTGTCCTTCTCTGTCCCTAAACTCAAGGATTTCAAATACGGTTCAGCAAGATTGGTTTAGAACAGAATAGCACACTGACAGTTTCCCCGAGTGTCCTTCTCTGTCCCTAAACTCAAGGATTTCAAATATGGTTCAGCAAGATTGGTTTAGCACAGAATAGCACACTGACACTTTCCCTCACTGTCCTTCTCTGTCCCTACAAACAAGGTTTAGCACAGAATAGCACACTGATAGTTTCCCTCACTGTCCTTCTCTGTCCCTACAAACAAGAATTAACACAGAATAGCACACTGATAGTTTCCACGAGTGTCCTTCTCTGTCCCTAAACTCAAGGATTTCAAATACGGTTCAGCAAGATTGGTTTAGAACAGAATAGAACACTGACAGTTTCCCCGAGTGTCCTTCTCTGTCCTTAAACTCAAGGATTTCAAATACGGTTCAGCAAGATTGGTTTAGAACAGAATAGCACACTGACAGTTTCCCCGAGTGTCCTTCTCTGTCCCTAAACTCAAGGATTTCAAATATGGTTCAGCAAGATTGGTTTAGCACAGAATAGCACACTGACACTTTACCTCACTGTCCTTCTCTGTCCCTACAAACAAGGTTTAGCACAGAATAGCACACGGACAGTTTCCCCGAGTGTCCTTCTCTGTCCCTAAACTCAAGGATTTCAAATATTGTTCAGCAAGATTGGTTTAGCACAGAATAGCACACTGACACTTTCCCTCACTGTCCTTCTCTGTCCCTAAACTCAAGGATTTCAAATATGGTTCAGCAAGATTGGTTTAGCACAGAATAGCACACTGACAGTTTCCCTCACTGTCCTTCTCTGTCCCTACAAACAAGGTTTAGCACAGAATAGCACATTGATACTTTCCCTCACTGTCCTTCTCTGTCCCTACAAACAAGATTTAACACAGAATAGCACACTGATAGTTTCCACGAGTGTCCTTCTCTGTCCCTAAACTCAAGGATTTCAAATACGGTTCAGCAAGATTGGTTTAGAACAGAATAGCACACTGACAGTTTCCCCGAGTGTCCTTCTCTGTCCCTAAACTCAAGGATTTCAAATATGGTTCAGCAAGATTGGTTTAGCACAGAATAGCACACTGACACTTTCCCTCACTGTCCTTCTCTGTCCCTACAAACAAGGTTTAGCACAGAATAGCACACTGATAGTTTCCCTCACTGTCCTTCTCTGTCCCTACAAACAAGATTTAACACAGAATAGCACACTGATAGTTTCCACGAGTGTCCTTCTCTGTCCCTAAACTCAAGGATTTCAAATACGGTTCAGCAAGATTGGTTTAGAACAGAATAGCACACTGACAGTTTCCCTGAGTGTCCTTCTCTGTCCCTAAACTCAAGGATTTCAAATACGGTTCAGCAAGATTGGTTTAGAACAGAATAGCACACTGACAGTTTCCCCGAGTGTCCTTCTCTGTCCCTAAACTAAAGGATTTCAAATATGGTTCAGCAAGATTGGTTTAGCACAGAATAGCACACTGACACTTTCCCTCACTGTCCTTCTCTGTCCCTACAAACAAGGTTTAGCACAGAATAGCACACTGACAGTTTCCCTGAGTGTCCTTCTCTGTCCCTAAACTCAAGGATTTCAAATATGGTTCAGCAAGATTGGTTTAGCACAGAATAGCACACTGACACTTTCCCTCACTGTCCTTCTCTGTCCCTACAAGCAAGGTTTAGCACAGAATAGCACACTGATAGTTTCCCTCACTGTCCTTCTCTGTCCCTACAAACAAGATTTAGCACAGAATAGCACACTGATAGTTTCCACGAGTGTCCTTCTCTGTCCCTAAACTCAAGGATTTCAAATACGGTTCAGCAAGATTGGTTTAGAACAGAATAGCACACTGACAGTTTCCCCGAGTGTCCTGCTCTGTCCCTAAACTCAAGGATTTCAAATATGGTTCAGCAAGATTGGTTTAGCACAGAATAGCACACTGACACTTTCCCTCACTGTCCTTCTCTGTCCCTACAAACAAGGTTTAGCACAGAATAGCACACTGATAGTTTCCCTCACTGTCCGTCTCTGTCCCTACAAACAAGATTTAACACAGAATAGCACACTGATAGTTTCCACGAGTGTCCTTCTCTGTCCCTAAACTCAAGGATTTCAAATACGGTTCAGCAAGATTGGTTTAGAACAGAATAGCACACTGACAGTTTCCCCGAGTGTCCTTCTCTGTCCCTAAACTCAAGGATTTCAAATACGGTTCAGCAAGATTGGTTTAGAACAGAATAGCACACTGACAGTTTCCCCGAGTGTCCTTCTCTGTCCCTAAACTAAAGGATTTCAAATATGGTTCAGCAAGATTGGTTTAGCACAGAATAGCACACTGACACTTTCCCTCACTGTCCTTCTCTGTCACTACAAACAAGGTTTAGCACAGAATAGCACACTGACAGTTTCCCTGAGTGTCCTTCTCTGTCCCTAAACTCAAGGATTTCAAATATGGTTCAGCAAGATTGGTTTAGCACAGAATAGCACACTGACACTTTCCCTCACTGTCCTTCTCTGTCCCTACAAGCAAGGTTTAGCACAGAATAGCACACTGATAGTTTCCCTCACTGTCCTTCTCTGTCCCTACAAACAAGATTTAGCACAGAATAGCACACTGATAGTTTCCACGAGTGTCCTTCTCTGTCCCTAAACTCAAGGATTTCAAATACGGTTCAGCAAGATTGGTTTAGAACAGAATAGCACACTGACAGTTTCCCCGAGTGTCCTTCTCTGTCCCTAAACTCAAGGATTTCAAATATGGTTCAGCAAGATTGGTTTAGCACAGAATAGCACACTGACACTTTCCCTCACTGTCCTTCTCTGTCCCTACAAACAAGGTTTAGCACAGAATAGCACACTGACAGTTTCCCCGAGTGTCCTTCTCTGTCCCTAAACTCAAGGATTTCAAATATGGTTCAGCAAGATTGGTTTAGCACAGAATAGCACACTGACAGTTTCCCTCACTGTCCTTCTCTGTCCCTACAAACAAGGTTTAGCACAGAATAGCACACTGATAGTTTCCACGAGTGTCCTTCTCTGTCCCTAAACTCAAGGATTTCAAATACGGTTCAGCAAGATTGGTTTAGAACAGAATAGCACACTGACACTTTCCCTCACTGTCCTTCTCTGTCCCTACAAACAAGGTTTAGCACAGAATAACACACTGACACTCTCCCTACCTATCCTTCTCTGTCCCTAAACACAAGGAATCCAGGATTAGTAAAGGAAAAAATGACACTGTCCCTGCCTATGCTTCTCTTTCCCTGCTCCGGAACACACTACACAAGGCCGCCGCGCTGGCGGCCTTTTATAGTGTGGGGCGTGTACTAAACCCCCTCAGCAATAATTGGCCACAGGCATCCTGCCTGTGGCCAATCATTGCTCTCCTCGCTGCCGGCGCTGTGATTGGCCAAGCATGCGGGATCACAGTGCATGCTTGGCCAATCACAGCGCCTGGATGACACTGCGATGGCGTAGTGCATTGTGGGCCGTTCGCGTCACTCGAATTTGGCGCGAACGGCCCAAATCGTTCGATCTTCGTCGAACGATCGAACAGCCGATGTTCGAGTCGAACGTATGTTCGACTCGAACACGAAGCTCATCCCTGACCAGCAGTTGGGCCTAGTAACATCAGCTTTTAATTAGCTTTTATTATATGGGTGGTGGGGGCTCCCAGATAAGCAGATCTTGAATTTTCAAGGTCTGAAGGGAATGAATGCATAATCAGCATTAAGAAAGCAGTTAAAGAGATGCTGGCTGTTACTGTAGCTAAGTGTCATTTTAAAGGTTAATGTATTACAGCTACACTTGCAGTTACTACTGTCCTCTCTGAGTTACGATTTTATTTATTAACTGCTGAGTTATAGGAACTGGAAAAATTAGATGTCTACTGTTTTAGTATCACAGGTGCATGCAAACTGGAACTAATCATTTAACCACTTCAGCTCCGGAAGGTTTTACCCCCTTCCTGACCAAGTCATTTTTTGCGATACGACACTGGGTTGTTTTAACTGACAATTGTGCGGTTGATGCGACGCTGTACCCAAATAGCTGTCCTTTTTTTCCCACAAATAGAGCTTTCTTTTGGTGGTATTTGATCACCTCTGCGGTTTTTATTTTTTGCGCTATAAACAAAAAATACCGACAATTTTGGAAAAAAAAAATATTTTTTACTTTCTGCTATAAAACATATCCAATAAATAAAAAAACAAAAACAAATTTCATCATCAATTTAGAGTAATATGTATTCTGCTACATATTTTTGGTAAAAAAAATCCCAATAAGCGTATATTGACTGGTTTGCACAAAAGTCATAGCGTCTACAACTATGGGATAGATTTATGGGCTTTTAATTTTTATTTTTTTCTAGTAATTGTGGGAATCAGCAATTTTTAGTGGGATTGAGACATTGTGGCGGACAAATCTGAAAGCAAGTGACACTTTTTGGGGACCAGTGACACCAATACAGTGATCAGTGCTAAAAATAAACACACTGTCACTGTATAAATGACACTAGCAGGGAAGGGGTTAACAGCAGGGGTGATCAAAGGGTTTGGTGTGCTCCTAGGGAATGCTTTCCAACTCTGTGGGGGATGGACTGACTGTAGCAACACAGACATCTGTTCCTGATTAGCAGGAGCACAAGATCTCTCTCTTCGTCTGTGGCAGAACAACAGTCTACCTTGTTTATATAGGCAGACCGCCATTCTGTCTCTCCTACAAACAATCGGTGGGTCCGGGCGGCCATCCCGGCCACTGAACCTGCTGATTGGCTCCCGCTGTGTCCAATCAGAGCAGGAGCGCAGTTTTGGCGGCGTGCACACGCGTGCCCCAGAGCAGACAACAGATATCACATACAGGTAAGTGATTTTGCGCTTAAGGGCCGCCCTGCTGCAGTAAATGTACGTGGGACAGTTCTTAAGTGGTTAAAAAGCAGCACTGTGACCATACCAGGAAAAAGCTCTGCTGACTTTGAGAGTTTGAAACCAACATAGAGCAAAAAATAAAAAGCATTGCTGGCTTTGAGAGTTTAAAGCCAACAAAGAGAAAAAAAAAGCAATTGAGAGGGATAAAACAAAAGCCAAGAGGTGAGCCCAATCACCTGTCAAGTCACAGGACAAGCTCCTCTCCAATCATGGTGCTATGCGGGGCACTGCAGTTTGCATACTGTGGCCCACATTTTATGAATGGGCTGTAAAATGTGCAAATCCCAGCAGAGTATAATGGAGAGTGGATATTTCTATAATGGATGCCTATTAATCTTTGCTGTCCACTATACAGTAAATTGACCACTATATGTATGTATTCATATACACAGAACAAGTAAGAGGCTTAACATTTCTAATCTACCTAGGACCCAGTTTGGTCTCAATCCGTGTACACACGACCGTTTTTAATGACGAGAAAAATGTAATTTCTTAAAATGGTCATTAAAAATGATCGTGTGTGGGCTTCAGAGCATTTTTCACGACGTGAAAAACGGCCATGAAAAAATTGGAACATGCTCTAATTTTTCACGTTGTTTTTTACATCGTCGTTTTTCTCGTCATGAAAAACGGGCGTGTGTAGGCTTTAACGATGTGAAAAAAAATGCGCATGCTCAGAATCAAGTATGAGACGGGAGCGCTCGTTCTGGTAAAACTAGCGTTCGTAATGGAGATAGCACATTCGTCACGCTGTAACGGACTGAAAAGCACGAGGCTGAAAAGCGCGAATCGTCGCTCAACAAACTTTACTAACATGAAGGGTGGCGCCATCCGAATGGAACTTCCCCTTTATAGTGCTGTCGTACGTGTTGTACGTCACCGCACTTTACTCAAGCATTTTTTTCCACGATAGTGTGTTGGCAAGGCAGGCTTGAGAAGAATCACGTCGAGAAAAATGCTGTTTTTTTCAATGACATTAAAAACGGTCGTGTGTACACGGCATTACATTATAGAAAGATCTGGCTGCAGCACACCATAAACCTTTGGTAAAAATCAAGAACCTTTGATTGAAAGTGACACTTCATACTAAGTAACTTAGTAATAAGTACTTGGCTGCAGCATGGTGCAGTGCCGTGGATTTTGTTGCACCATGCTGCGCTGAAAAAGTACTGTATTCCATACTTTTTTTTTTAGCACACACCACTGCTGCGTGATGGTGTAAACTGGCATGATATATAACAAGTCTTTTTCCTTTTTGCCTTGTGTTAGGACTGTGCTGGGTAAGACCAGCGCAGTCACAGCACACCTGGTGTGAACAGATCCAAACAAGGGAAATGAGCTCTCAGGCCACACAAGTCTGTGAGCATATGGATGGATATTCTAGCATAGTAAAGCCCTGTACACACGATCGGATTTCCTATGGATTCTAATCCGATGGATTTTTCCATCAGAAATCCGATGAAGCTGACTTCCATCAGTCTTGCCTACACACCATCAGTCAAAAATCCGACCGTCCCAAACGCCGTGACGTAAAACACTCCGACAAGCCGAGAAAAATGAAGTTCAATGCTTCTGAGCATGCGTCGACTTGATTCTGAGCATGCATGGGTTTTTTGTCTGATGGAGTTCCACACAGACGATCGGAATTTGCTATCGGTTTTTTTCCCATCGGATAAATTTAAAACATGTTCTATTTTTTCTCACCGATGGAAAAAAGACCGATGGGGCCCATACACGATCGGTTTGTCCGATGAGAAAAGTCCATCGGACTGTTTTCATCGGTAAAACCGATCGTGTGTACACGGCATAACAGTGGCTTACTGATGCATATAATTAGAGCTGGCTCCAGACACTATCCAAAGAGGGATATTGTATCTTTAAAGAGTGGGCACCCTTATGCCGTGTACACACGACCGTTTTTAATGACGAGAATTTTTTTTTTTTTTTAAATGGTCATTAAAAATGATCCTGTTTGGGCTTCAGAGCATTTTTCACGACGTGAAAAACGGCCATGAAAAACGGCCATGAAAAAATTGGAACATGCTCTAATTTTTCACGTAGTTTTTTACATCGTCGTTTTTCTCGTCATGAAAAACGGCCGTGTCTGGGCTTTAACGACGTGAAAAAAAATGTGCATGCTCAGAATCAAGTATGAGACAGGAGCGCTCATTCTGGTAAAACTAGCGTTTGTAATGGAGATAGCACATTCGTCACGCTGTAACGGACTGAAAAACACGAGGCTGAAAAGTGCGAATCGACGCTCAACAAACGTTACTAACATGAAGGGTGGCGCCATCCGAATGGAACTTCCCCTTTATAGTGCCATCGTACGTGTTGTACGTCACCCCGCTTTACTCGAACATTTTTTTCCACCATAGTGTGTAGGCAAGGCAGGCTTGAGAGGAAACACGAAAAATCACGTCAAGAAAAATTCATTTTTTTTCAATGACATTAAAAACGGTTGTGTGTACGCGGCATTACTGTTGAAGAACTAATCATAACTTCTGTATGAGGAATATGTAGGGGGTCCCATAAAGACACCACCGGATCACCTTCTAAATCCCAGATATAAACTACTTTTATATAGAGATGGTAAAGCAGAACCATTAATAGAACATTTTACAGTTTTGCTTGGAATGGTGCTTAGTAGGAGGCTGCATGTTACATTTGATTTTTTATTTTCCAGTAATCGATAATTTTTAAAGAGTTAAATGCCAGGAAGACAAGCATGTTTATTCCTGGCAAGAACAGTTTTCAGGCACCTTTGATTTGAAACATATCCCTGGTGGGCATGGTCAATCACACGTCCATCATCCCTATTAACAATTATTCCCGAGGAGAATTCCCGGCCAAAATACAATTATTTCTTCACACATCGTTGCATCTTGACTATCATCTCTCCTTCACACAGGATGAAGAAGGTGCTAAACACAGATAAGTTGCCAACTGGGCATCTAGCTCATGTCCTGTCAGGTTAGCAGGATCTGCCTGAGGGTTTCATTATTCACTCGCGCACTTTTAAATCAATTTGCTGGTTTGCAAGGAACATACTAACTTTTGAAACTTTAGCAGGCAGGATGCACCCGAGGTGCCCAAAGGAGAAGGGGGCAATTATTCAATTTGTTACCAAAAGCAGTTTTGACATTGTAATACATTTGCTTGAGATATGAAGATATATGAATTTACAGATAAAGGAACAAACAGGCGCTTTCGACAGTCCCTCTCGGGAAATGAAATCAAAATACAAGCTTTGTCTACAAACCATACCAGAGATGCAGTCTTGAGGAAAAACAATTAAAGCTTTATTTTAGGACGGTTATTGGAAATCTTTTGTTCTCCTTTGTGATATGCAGATTGTGTTATTCACATCACTTATCTGGAATATAGAAAGCAGCACATAGTATATAAAGTACACATTGTAAATAATCAACCTTATGACTGTTTAATAGCTGACTGGATTGACTCATTCCTATCTGGGGCTTGTATGGCATGGCAATATGATCTCATCATTGAGTGCATTTTAGCCTTGAATACTGTTTCAATAAATGGGCAAAAAATATATATTTCCCAGACCCTGCGGGGCAACTGTCCGTTAAGGCATTAATGGAGCTTGGATTTCAAAACTGTGTCTTAAGCCCTGGATTTGCCTTTTTTCAAATAAAGCTGTCACAGGGTACGTATATGATACTACGATGATTACACAAAGTGTGTTACCAGCATGGGCTCACAGTTGACATTGAAGAAAATGTCAGATCGCAGGGGAGCTTTGAGCTTTAAGTCTGTCAACCACCCATTAACTAAGTAAGGCTGTAAATTTAAATCTTTAACAGGCAAACTTGCTGAAATATAATAACATTTATAAAGGAACCATTTACAAATTTGTCATATTTTGCCCAACATTCACCTTTTTTCTACAGCATATTTACTGTACATCTGGCAAACATTGCTAGCTAAAAACAAAATTACCTGACATTTACTGTAGATTGACCTTATTCATAAAAGAGTGAATGTTACATTCCCTTCAGATTCACCTGTCATTCACTTGTCAAATTTGCAAATAAAATTAGTGAGGGATTTTATAATTCAAATGATTGCCTATAGATAACGTTGAACCTCTGCTTTTAACACGGTTCCGCACTTGTAGGGTTTTTATGTTTTTCCTTTTCTGTTGATAAAAAATAAAAAGGACATAATGTTATGCCCCTACTGTCCGTCACATTAGTCATGTGGGATGATATGTCCATGCAAGGAAACAGCCAATATGCAACCCCCAGCCATGTTGCTACAAGTCTAGATGTCCTGCAAAATTGAGTGGGTGCTTTCAAGGTGTCCCCTCAAAAAGGGAAGTTGCTCATTGACACTGGGCCCTTTAATATATCCTCCACACCCCCATGTCTATGATTAGGAGCCAGTAAGGGGGTATAATGGGTAATAGTAAAATGTTACATTATTAATTCACCTAAAATGTACCTTCTAAAGTTGAGCAACATCTAAAAATGTCCAAAATTAGGAGCAAGTGTTCCATCATTCCTTACTTTCTGATCTTCCATCCTTTGATATTAGTCTAAATATGGGTGTAGCGGGTATTTGAATTATGTGAGGACTCTGGTAGTGTGAGGTTCCTTGGGGCCCCTGGGTGGCGCTGTTGCCTTGGGCCAGAGTTGAGCTCACACCGCAAACTGTGCCTTTTTGTCCTCCCCTGGAGCTGGTACAGCGGGGCGGGGAACCCGCTGTGGCGCAAAGGGAGAGGTCATAAAGGGGCGGATGCCCTGATCACGGTGTTGGAGTCCAGAGTCGGAGGACGTGGCCGCACCCAGGCACCTTCAGCTTGGGTGCTGGCGTTCCGGTGTTCCAGGCCTAGGCGCCCCTTGGCCTAGCTGGAGCGGAGATGGAGTCCATCTCAGGCACCTTTAGCCTGGGGTGAGGTACTATGGCGGATGCCTGGGGCTCAGTACAGTACCTTCGACTGAGTTCCGCGAGGGTGGAGGAATCCGAGGGGGCCCTAATGCCTTGGGTGCCCGTCTCTGAGTTCGTGAGGACTGGTGCGCAGTAACTTCTCCGAAGAGTCCGGCGCAGCATCGCTAGTGACGGAGAGGCCTCCACTTCTCCCTTGGACGGATTTCTTCCTCTGACAGGGGCAAATTGAGCAAAGGTAATTCACGTTCTATATTATCTAGTCAGTGGCAGTGACTATCCACTACTGGTGACAGCACAGTGGGCAGCAGCAAGAAGGGAAAGGATTGTGCCTCGATCTGTCCCCCATTTTCCAAAGGAGAAAGATTGTTTTATTGCTTGACAAGAAGAATAAAACTGAGTTGTACCTACTCACTGTGTGGAACTTGGGTTACTAAGCAAAGGAGTCAGGGACGAAGGACTGGACTTGGCTCTAGGACACCTACACAAAAGCCCAATCTCTGGCCTTCAACTCCAAGTTACGGGAGGACATGGGCCGTGGTGTGTATCATCTCTCTCCCAGGTACCCCTAGACAACAGCCATATTACCGATAAAGCAAGGGAGAGGGGTGAGGCCGCTACATGGGCAATATCAACATTTCTTAGCCAGAGGTTCAGACATAAGAAAGGAAAACATTTTCACTTCTCAAGGAGAATAAATTACATTTGTCCTTTTATCTAGTCTCTTCCCCTTTTCCCCTCCTGTTCTGTGAGGTGAGGAGAGACAGATCGTGAGTTCCTGCAAGCTAGGAACCACGATCTGTAAATTCCTCCAGTCAGTCCCATCCCCCTTACAGTTAGAACACACACTAGGGAACACAGTTAGCCCGTTGATCGCCCCCTAGTGTTAACCCCTCCCCTGCCAGTGTCATTTATACAGTAATCAGTTTTTATAGCACTGATCACTGTATAAATGCCAATGGTCTCAAAAATGTGTCAGAAGTGTCCGATGTGTCCACCATAATGTTGCAGTCCCGATAAAAATCGTTGATCACCACCATTACTAGTAAAAAAAATAATAATAATAAAAATGGCATAAATCTATCCCCTATTTTGTAGACTCTATAACTTTTGCGCAAACAAATCAATATACGCTTATTGCGATTTTTATTACCAAAAATATGTATAAGAATACATATCGGCCTAAGCTGAGGAACAAATTAGCTTTTTTAAAAAAAAATGGGGATATTTATTATAGCAAATAGTATAAAATATTGTGTTTTTTTCAAAATAGTCGCAATTTTTTTGGGTACAGCGTCGCACGACCGCGCAATTGTCAGTTAAAGCGATGCAGTGCAGAATCGCAAAAAATGGCCTGGTCATTGAGCAGCCAAATCTTCCGGGCTGAAGTGGTTAAAGGAAAAAAAGACAGAAAGATCCCAAAGTGTTATGGATCATATTAAAGTCTCAATTATTTTGTAATTATAAGTTAAAATACCTTTTTTCAACAAGAGTGCCAAGGCACCCTTGGGGTGCCTTCTGGGTTCTTCACGGGTGCCTTGGAAAAATGCCTAAATTGTTACAAATTGACCAGAAATTTTCCACAAGCCACAAGGTGGAACAAGTCAACCTTTTAGCTGTGCAAAGCCACACACAATTTGTTGTGCAACTTTACAACCTTGGGCACCCTGTGGTCCAGCCACCAGCATCCTAAAAACCGATGATGTCATAGGTTGATAAGGAGGATGTCAGACACCTTCACAGCATCCTTATTTGACCCCTGTCCCTCTCAGTCTGCACTGAGGTCACGTTAAAGCGGAGTTCCACACATTTAAAAGTCAGCAGCTGCAAAAAGTGTAGTAATCAGACACTCACCTGTCCCACGGTACAGCAATGTGGGTGCAGGAAGCCTCGCTCCTCTCCCCCTCCTCTCTGCAGTGCCGGAATTCTAACTGTTGGCACCCAGCTGTGGCTTCACAGCCGGGCGTGCACTGTGTTTGCGCGAGCCACGCTGTGAATGGCCGGGCAATCTTCTGGGACCTGTGACGTGTCCCAGAAGATTGCAAGGAGGGAGGGGGGAGAGGTGATCTTCCTTCTGGCGCCATGGCACCAGGGGAGGAAGTGGTAGCTGGGTGCCTGGAAAAACAGGGTACCCACTTCCCCCCCCAAAAAAGGACATGCCAAATGTGGCATGTCAGGGGGTCACCAGCACTTAAAGTGGAAGTTCCATATTTGGGTGGAACATGAGTGGAGGAGATAAAATCAGTTAGAAAAAATGCTGAAAAAACAAGCCAGTACCACTCTGCGAATATGTATTTGCTTTGTAAGAATAAATCATCGCTAATGTTGGTTGTCTTGTGTGTGGATGCTGCTGCAATATTTAAAGCTGTTTCATTTCGTTTTGTACATTTTAGAATGGGGTGCCTCGAGATTGTGCAGAACCTTAAAGGGTGCATTGACTGAAAAAAAGGTTGCAAAATACGGAGTTAAAAAACAAGACCAGATACCTTTTTATAATATACATAACAGTGGCAACTTTAAAGAGTTGCAAGAACCTAGAGGTGTTGTTAGCATAAGGGTTGCTAGGCACCTAATTGATATGAATTCCAAGCTAAGGTGCCAATGGATAGATAGGGGTCTGTTTATAATGTATTCATTGGACAAAGATCGCAAGCATTTGTCCAGGCTTCACTCATTTTCCCTGTATTTTCTCTAATATCATGACTTCCTATGATTGCCAGGTCCATCTAGTGGCCAAAATGCCATATATTTTCTGATTTAGCACCTTAACTGAGAATTCAGGTCTTTTGGGGAAAATGCTCATCAGGCAGGGTTGCCAACTTTCAGTAAATTTACAAACAGTTTGTAAAATCCATAATTGTTGCATCTGTCCATGAATGTCAGTTACGGACATGCAACCTACATGTCCGTAATGGACATTCAAGGACAGATGCAAAAAGTACAGATTTTACAAACTGTTTGTAAATTTACTGAAAGTTGGCAACACTGTCATCAGGCTTCGACAAATTTTTGTGACATTTGTCAAACAAATGTTTTTTTTTTTTTAAAGAGACCCCTTAGTTTGAAATGGGTCATATGTGATCAAGATCAAATGGGCCAAACCAACTATCGTGTATAGATGGATACCTTTGCACTTTGTTTACTACAAGTAGATTGCTCATTTAAGTTTATTACCCACTTTTGCACACAATGTTTTTTATTTAAAGAGATAATGTCTCATTTTGTTACTTATGTAGTACTTTGTGCACTCTCGGCGACAAGTTAACATTCTGCGCATTCTCTCCTGACATCACATGGCAGACTGTTATTTGATAAGCCATAAGTGTTGTGTAATGAGGAAAGGATAAATAATGATGTTGTAAATTACAGAAGAATGAAAAAAGATAGGTTAACAAATTGTGAGACAGGAATGAAAATAGGGAACATGCATGACAGTGTCTTACAACTTCATGCTTCAGTCATTTTGTTCCCTTTTGGGTAGAAACATTAAATTTCAAATGAACATTGCCATTCCCGGTGGTATATAAATGCAATAAATCAAATAACTGATAGACTCAGAATCCAAAAAAATAGAAAACCTGCCCCTGCTGCAGAAATAGACCCATCTTTGCTATTTGCTCATATAGACTACATAAATAGAGACAGGCAGAAGCAATTATATTTCTACACTTGCTTTCATTTGAACAGATTACTGAGAATGGGCTTCATTCTCACAGGATAAGTTAGGACCAAGAGCTTTACATTTTTGCTGTTTTAGGAACAGAAATCTTGTACATGTGAAAAGAATGAACCAAAAGATAAGATGCCTGTCTGCTATAGCAGACTCCGCCCTTGGTGGATGAAGGTGAATACACTGGTAATTCCCAGTATACAGTTGTTAGGATCTGGGATTAGGCTTGGGGTCCAGGAGCTAAAACAGCAGATGGGTTTGTGGTTCAGTATACAGTACATAGAGGTAGTAGCAGTCTCGGAGTAAGAAAGAAGTTTAGTCATATATCTTGCCAAAGTTAAAAAACAAGAGATTAGACTTGAAGTGGAAAACAATAAAGAATGAGCAGTAAGAAAGCCAAAGGGTGATTACGCAAGTAACGGTGTATAAGGATGCAGCAACAAAGAGCAAGGTTCTGGCAAAAGCACAATAATGCCGCAAACACACGACCGTTTTTAATGTCACGGAAATAAACGACGTTTTTCTCGACGTGATTCTTCTCAAGCCTGCCTTGCATACACACTATCGTGAAAAAAAATGCTTGAGCAAAGCGCGGTGATGTACAACACGTACGACAACACGTACGATGGCACTATAAAGGGGAAGTACCCAATTCGGATGGCGCCACCCTTTGGGCTGCTTTTGCTGATTTCGTGTTACCGCGTGTTAGTAAAAGTTTGGTGAGAGACGATTTGCGCTTTTCAGTCTCCGTGCTTTTCAGTCCGTTACAGCATGACGAATGTGCTATCTCCATTACGAATGCTAGTTTTACCAGAACGAGCGCTCCCGTCTCATAACTTGCTTCTGAGCATGCACGTTTTTTCCCCCTCAAAGCGTACACACGACCGCTTTTCACGGCGAGAAAAACGACGACGTGAAAAACGACGAGCAAAAATAGAGCAGGTTCTAAATTTTTAATGCCCACTTTTCTCGTCGAGAAAAATGCTCTGGAGCCTACACCAATTTAAAAATGGCATGTTTCTCATCATGAAAACGGTCGTGTGTACGCGGCATAAGAAGACAAACAGAAGATGCAGAAGTAAGGCTTCAAGAGGATGTTCAGGGGAGGAACAAAGAGTTCAGGGTTCAGCATAAAACTGGATAGCTAGCCAAAATTGACCAAGTGCTCAGGGATGGAGGCTCAGTAGGATAAGCCAGGCACATAGGAATCTCTGATTCAGATGCTGACAACAGTACAACAATTAACATGAATGTTTAACTGAAAAGAGTAGCATTTTAAGATCACTGCTGCCTTATGAGTCAGCACCTACAATGCAAAATTTGTTGGGTTTTAACATTGCTGTCTGATTCTTTCTCCTGAATAAACCTCAGAGGCATGTAGTAGGGTTGCAGCGATACTGTATTGGTATCGGTGGCAAAACTAAGTATTTGCTCCAGTACCGATTACTGATACCTTTGTGGTGCAATTTAAAATTGGTATTCGGTAACCGGTATTGGTAAGTACTTGAGCACAAGTATCGGTGCTCGTACTCACCGTTAAAAAAATACGGTATGGGTGCAATTAGGAAGCGGGTTTTGAGACCTGATTGGCCAAGGAGTCTCTCAGGACCCTTTTTCTGTTTGGCCGGGAGGAGCAGCAACGGCCCGCCGGAGCGAGGAGCGTGATCCCTGTCATCTGGCTCCTAAGGTAAGAAGGCCTCTTTCTGTCCATCTCCCGTGGGGGGGGGGGGTGTGGTTGATCGATTTTATTAGTTTTTTATTAAATTTATTCCTATCACAAGGGATGAACAACATCCTTGGTGATATGGGTCCTTATTATGGAGAGATCTGGGGTCTGTAATGTCTACAAGACCTCGGGTCTCTCCTCTGGCATTCAAAGCAGCAGATCAAATGGCATGTCAAAAAACAAACCAAAATTGGAAGCAAGGAAATCATTGGAGGAAAGAACAAAGTCAGGTATTTTCTCTCTATGCAGTGCACTGGATGTTGTCAGTCAGGATTTTCCTGGGTTCTCTGATGGGATGGAAGGTCCCAAGAAAGGTGGTGGTGGAAAGGGTGGATCCCCTTCGCCACCTATAAAAGTGATCCAGCGGCTGTATAGCTGTTTAGATTACCTTTACTAAAAACAGAACAAACGGCTGATATAAAAAAGAGACCATTGTAGCCTCAGCCATGATCCCAGTATATATATTTGTACGGTGGTATTGAAGTGGTTGAGTTCCAAATAAGTAAATAGTGGATGTAAACCCCATTCATGAAATTTGACCACATCTATCTGTAGTGTTTACTTATCCCTCTCCAACGCCTTAAGTCCCATTTTTTTCTGCTGCTCAGTTCTTCTGTTATCAGCATGATAACTTCCTACAAGCTCTCCGACAACCGAGATAAAACCAGCCTGATATTTGTGTCGGGAATTGTGCATAGAAATAGATTAGCAGAGAGCTGGTCTATTCACAGCACAGCTCTGCACATTTCTTCCTTCCTCTGCCTATGTGGAGAGAGGGGGTGTGTGTGCCTTTCCTCCAATCAGCTGTCACACAATGTATGCCAAGAATCCACACTTAGTGGTGGAAAAGGAAGAGAACATTCACGATGTGCACTTTCTAAACAGTTTAGAACATTGAAGACAGCAGATATACAAGTAAAACTTACGTAGGAAGATTTGTTTGATCCCTGTGTATCCTCTGAGGCTGTTCACTTCACTTGGTATATGTGAACTTTAAATAATGCCTGGATGTCAAAAGTTGTACCCACAAAGAATCCCATGCAAGGCAACCAACCATTCATGTACAAGAGTCAAGAATCATCTCTAAATGATTTGTTTGTTAATTTAAGAAAGCACATCCTGTCACCTCGGATAGATCAGTTACATCACAGACATATTGACAAAACAGCATAAAACTGTATAATGAACATGTGAACATATTTACAATAGCGTTACTCTGATACCATGTCACTTCATATACAGTCTACGGCTGTAAAAAATGATCACAACAATCTGCACGTGTTATGCCGCGTACACACGATCGATTTTCTCGACAGTGAAAACACCGTCGAGAAAATCGACGGGAAAAACGAGGGAACGGCTTGGTTCCCTACACACGTCCGTTTTTCCCGACATTTTTCTCTTTGTCGAGAAAAACGACCGCGTGTGGGCTCCGCGGCAGTGTTTCCCTATGGAAAAAACTGCCGCGGAAAAAAACGACGGGAATCACGACGAGAAAAATTAGAGCATGTTCTAATTTTTCTCGTCGTGATTAATGCCGTTTTTCCCGTCGAGAAAAACGACAAAAAGCCCACAGACGATAGTTTTTCTCGTCCAACGGAAAAAATTTAATTTTTCTCGACGGGAAAAACGCTCGTGTGTACGCGGCATTACAGTAGGCTAACGGCTTTCGAGAATGTTCACAATTAGAGTTGAGTGGTATGATAAGAATTACCGTCATCAAAATTTTGCCAATAGAGGAAACTTCAAATTTTGCTCATGGAGCTTCTTTAGAAATTTTCTTGAAAAAAAATATACACTTTTTATTTGTTTTATTAAGAGGGCGTGTATTTTCTTTTACATTTTTTTTTTTGGAAGGGGGTGTATTTAGTGCATTCTACTATAAATCATTTAGTGTTCATTGTATTCGTGTTTCCACTTTTTCTGTGTATTTGACCTTTACACTTTTTATATATTTTTTGTGCACTTTTTATTTCTTTCTGTTAAAAAAAAAAACATAAAATAATGAGACTTATTTTCTGATACAAGGACAGATCCAAGATAGTTGAAAGGACCTTCCATAATCCCCAGATGCTATTTAAAGATTACTGCACCAATAAAAAAACACCTTCATTTCCCCTCCCTATTGAGTTCAATACAGTTTGCTTAAATGGCAATATATGCTGAAATTATGAGATTTTAACAAAACTTGGAGAAATTATCAAATTGCCTGCTCACAAATCACAATACATTAGACTGTGTAAAAATAAATGGAGCCCTCTCTCAACACATCCCATACTATATTTTGATCCTGATAATTACACAGGGATTAACATGATGCATGCTTTAAACATTAAAATGCTCTGAAGAAACTCCATTTCCAATGATAGTCTAGGCAGTTGGCACTGGGAAAAGGCCTGCAGAATATAACCTCTGTCTGAAAGTCAAAATGATGCTGCTACTCATGTTATGGAGTTGCTAGAGTTGATGAAACAACTGTAGATTCTTAATGCTGGCTCCTCTGATTGTGGCCAGGCCGCACAACCCAACCTATTGATTCTTTGACAAGATAAAGTATGCTTCTGATCTAGATGGTAATGATGCTTTCCAATTACAGATGCGCTGGACATGTTGATTATGAAATGGTGAGCATCTAGTGCATCACAAAGAAGCTGTAATTATCAAAGGGGAACATCTTATTATAGGTTGGCTCTTTCACCACTTAGCATGTTTCAAAACGCAACTACCACAGAGCGCAATTTATTAATGAACTAAGCAGAGGAGATCAGTAGCAATACAGTTGTTATATACTTGCTGGCAGTAGTAAACTCCATCATTCTATTATAGAAGTCAAGTAGAAACAAATTATTATTTTTACAATTTGTAGCTAAGGCAAGAAAACTGATTATTACTGCTGTCACTACTGTGCTCCCTTAACTTGAGCTTTCTTTTATATGGATACCACAAACAAATATTTTGTGCTCCTTTTTCTTGCATTCACTATAATGATGCATATAGCCAGGTGCTTGGCTAAGAATTGAGAGTGAGAGAAACACTGGCTGCAGCTGCTCTCTGTAGCTGCCCAGATAACAAGCAATTGTGCTGCAAGTTTGAAAATGGCTTGCTAAGCTATTGCTAGACTTGCCAGTCTTCACAAGTTTGTTGCACAATTGCAGCAAGTCTGCATTGCATGACTCCACATCAACTTTCTTTGCAAACATTTTGCAAACATTCTGGTTATTCAGTTATATTGTGCAATAGTCATCCCATCACAGGGGGTCACTGTGACTTGCAGAGCTCTTGCTGTAGACTCACCACTGCAACTTTGCTCTTGCTTAAGACTTGGCCCACAAATTTGCTACAAATTGGACAAGTGTCAACCAGAACTTGTGCTTCAAGTGCTCTGCAAGTGCACAACTTGCCAGTGAAAATGTGCAGAAACTTAACAAGACTTACAATTCAACACTGCCACATTTGTGGCAAGTTATCCTTGCAATCTGGGTGCTGCCCTGTGGTGCTGATCTGGTTAACAGCTGTATCAGTGAGAGGAGGGAGCTGCTGACTAGGAAGAGTTCAATAGGCTGAGTCAGGCAGCGCTGCACTGTGAGAACTGTAGTCCAGAGGAGAGAGATTCAACTTAAAATGGTGGTAAAGTCTCCACTATTTACTTGTACCTAAATTAAGGCTTACCTGCAGGTACAGTAAATATCTTCTAAATGTGCACCGTTTAGGTGACATTTACTATAGTAGCAGCCGGTGACATCATCAGCGCATGCGCACTATCCTCTCAATTGACAGGGTGTCGTCCATTAAAAGGCAGTGACGTCATTGTGGCTCAGCCAGTCAAACAGCAGAAGCCTGCAAACCTGGAAGGAAGAGGAGGTGAAGATGGAAGCACCAGGGAGCTGTGACAGCGCACCGCTGGAGGCCTTCGTTCTAAGGTAAGTTTTCATAATGTGCTAGTATGCTATGCATACTAGCACATTATGCTATTATCCTACAGAGTACCATTTTTTGCTGGAATTTGCTTTTGTGGTTTACTGGGTGCAGAGCAGAGAGGGGACTAATCTCTGTGTGTGACTTGACGATGAGCTGCAATATTGCTGGCACTGGTGAGCTGCTGCTGTGGGGCTTTATTAACCACTGAAAGAGAGAGTGAGCCCTTTAGGAACTGACCATACAGCCATCTAGTAGCCTTATTGCTGCCTGCAGGCTTGACTGGGACTATTCTCATATGCACCAACGGTGCAACTGGGCCTCAAAGCTAGCCATCTGAAAAGTTAAGACTAAAGACTGGCCCTTTACAGCTGCTAGTCAGAGACTATTACCTATTGCTTATACTAAGAGGTACCTCTCAGGAGACATTACACCATATGCTAGCCATTCTCCTGGAGTGCACTCTAGACTAGTTATAGTATTATTATTCACATTGCAGTTCATGCTAATAAGCACTGTTTATTGCTGACTTTGCTGATTTATGTGTTGATTCCATTCTAGTGATACAGAACTCTAATCTAAGTTACTTTGGCAAAGAGATTTTACTGTGTCTGAACCTACCTTCTGTGTATTAATTTATGCTCAAACTACCATTCACTCTAATCCAAACCAATACACTGAGTTAATTTACCACTGAACAGTCTTGTGTTTTTTTCTTTTTACTAGTTCAGAGCCAAGTTCAAGGTATCATTACTTGTGTTCTTATAAGTGCTTGCAGTGACTCTCATTCAAACAGGTGTGTCATAGGGGCTGAGGTTGTTCTTGGAATCAAGGCGCAGAACAGAGAACCCAAATTACCAAGCAGATCCTGTGGGGGTAGCGCTACATACACATGGTTGCTAACTTGATACAGGTTTTTCACACAAAGAAGCAATGACATCCATGATAATGTAAGCCAACCGTATAGCAGAAACCAGCAAATTAAAGTGGAACTCCTGCAAAAACACTTTTTTTCAGTTTTAAATATTGTGGGTAAAGTATAAAATCTCCGGCACAATTCTTTTGCTGTCTTTGTCTCCATTGGGGAGATTTATCCTTAATTCGTGCTCAATTAAATACAAAGAAAGTTAAAGGATATCTCTCCAGTGGGAAAAGCTACTACAATAAAGACCAAACAGGTATTTCAACTGACTGCCACTGCAAAAAAATAAAATAATCTTTCATTGTTTTCGGAACCTGTTGTATTTTTTGTTGTTTTTTTGTATTCAGCATGTTTCTCTGTTTCCCCTCCTCCCACTGTAATAGTTAGTATAGCCCTATGCTAAACATTCCTATTCTTAGCATGCTGCTAAGCAATGTTTTGTCTCCCAGCTATGTAGATTCAGACTTTTACACTTCATAAAAGTAAGAAAACATTGCTTGTAATGAAATGAAGCAGTTATAAAGGTTATATTTTTTTAATAATACACATGGTATTTACTTGCACTGTATACTGAAATTGAACAGAGCAGCTTTAAACCTGCTCCTCTGGAGTCCCCCACTGGCACCCTTGTACCCTCCTTTTCTGTGTCTGCCATCATAGCAAGCCACTTGCTAAGGGTCAAATGAGTGGGATTGCCCCCTGATCCAGGCTATGTGCGTCCATAGGCATAGACAGCGTGGCTCGACCCCACATTCTGCTCTCAGAATTTGATAGACAGCAGCTGAAGCCAATGGCACAGCACTGGATCAAGTTAGGTTAGTAAGGGGGGGTGAGGGGGCAATACTGCTACTGGGACATCTTTACATTGATGAAGGCAATGCATTAAGATTAAAAAAAGGTTTTAGTTTTAGAACCAGTTGATTAAAACTAAATAGAATTCTACTTCTGTGTCTTTTTTCCGAGAGTGAAATTGGATTTTGTTAGGTCAAAAAGTTGCCACAATCTTTTTTTTTTTTTTTTTAAGGAAAATCTGTTTTATTGATTATAAGACGTAAACATAAAAAAGACAATTGTTGCCCACAAGAATAAAAGAAAACAAACACAATCACAATACAATCATAAACTAGCACCCCGGGGGGGGGGATCTTTTAAAGTGCAAGGCTACAGCAATCTTCAAACGGATAAAAAAGAGGAAATGGGACCATTTGGAACCAGAGAATGACACGGTCACAATGTACATAGACCTCTAATGCCGTGTACACACGATCGGTTTTACCGATGAAAACAGTCCGATGGACTTTTCTCATCGGAAAACCGATCATGAATGGGCCCCATCGGTCTTTTTTCCATCGGTGAGAAAAAATAGAACATGTTTTAAATGTATCCGATGGGAAAAAAAACGATAGCAAATTCCGATCGTCTGTGTGGAACTCCATCGGACAAAAAACCCACGCATGCTCAGAATCAAGTCGATGCATGCTCAGAAGCATTGAACTTCATTTTTCTCGGCTTGTCGGTGTGTTTTACGTCACGGCGTTTGGGACGGTCGGATTTTGGACTGATGGTGTGTAGGCAAGACTGATGGAAGTCAGCTTCATTGGATTTCCGATGGAAAAATCCATCGGATTAGAATCCATAGGAAATCCGATCGTGTGTACAGGGCTTAAGTAGTATTATCATCCACTGTAGAAAAGTTGCCACATTCTTAGTATACACTAGATAGGTATTTCTTTTGCATAAACACGCATTCTAGACAGCATAATATTTCTGTTCCTGTAAAAGAGATATTTACTTACTTTCAGTCTCAGTGACCACACAGAAAGTAAAAGAAAAACTCCCAAATAAAGGCAAAGATACTAACAGAAACTTCATAAACATTACAATTTTTCTCCAAACTATCAAGAATGAAAAAAAATAATAATCAGAAATTAGAAATGTTTACCAGCAAATTGAAGAATAAACATAGAGAACGCATGCTTTGTTTGGTAAACCCTTGTTGCCCCTTGGTAAAGGAATATCGGAAAGCATGCCAAGATGGTAGTGCTAGGAGTAGGTAATCTTAGCTGTGCCAAAATTTTGCTAAACATTAGGTAATTTTAGCAAAATGTCACCATTGCAGCAACATGCATTAAAGTCATAGTGGAAGGTAACATTAGGTAGCTTTTATTGTTTTTTGAGGGCACAAATGATTTTAAATGGTTAACTAATTCCCTTTCAACTATCCTAAACCTGCCATTGTAAAGTCAGGGCTGTTTGTTGGGATGACCATCTTACTACCATGTTCAGCCACAGCACATTATGTGCACCGCTCTAAATCTCTTTAAGTCAACACAGCATTACTGTTGATCCCCGATCCCTTGGTTAGACCCCCAACCTTAGACTCACTGATCTAAAAGTTTCCAAGCATAGGGGTGACTATTGGTTTCTAGGGATGGCTTGGGTTTGTCACAGGGCTTCCACAGCAAAATCTAATTCCTGGTCTTAGATCCTAGCAAGGCCCCTAAGGAGATGACTTATTCTATGTGAGCATAAGGAAGAGAACTGGTACACTCTCTGGATTGTTCAAATAGGGTAAAAACTCAATTCATAAAGATTTTTGATTTTGTTCATGTAATTCTGGCAGTATCTTTGTTAAATGACATGATTTAAGTGTCTGTTATCAGCAACAAGCTCAGGCAGATGATATCTGGCACTTCTGCTCTAACAGGGAAAAATTTCAAGTAAATAATCACATATAAAGTAATTCCCTAGGATGGCCAAACACTTTTAGATTTTAGTTTGAACATTACAAAGAAAAGAACGTTACAGAGAAAAAAATAGGACTTTTATAACAGCTTACCTGTAAAATCCTTTTCTTGGAGTACATCACGGGACACAGAGCGACATAGTCATTACTAATGGGTTATATAGATACCGTCAGGTGCTGGCACTGGCAACTTCCAAAACCGGAAGTACCCTCCCCTATATAAGCCCCTCCCATCCGGGAGCACCTCAGTTTTGTAGCAAAGCAATAAGTGTCCCCAAAGAGGGGCGGGAGCTCTGTGTCCCGTGATGTACTCCAAGAAAAGGATTTTACAGGTAAGCTGTTATAAAAATCCTATTTTCTTTCTCGTACATCATGGGACACAGAGCGACATAGTCATTACTAATGGGATGTCCTAAAGCAATGCCAAATGAGGGGGGGGATACACCATATATAAGCTGAGCGCTATCAGACATGAGGATCTTTTGCGGCCTGCAACACACTGCGCCCAAAGGCGACATCCTCCTGACTTCTAACGTCCACCTGGTAGAACCTAGTAAACGTGTGAACTGAAGACCATGTTGCGGCCTTACAGATTTGAGCCAGGGAGGCCTGGTGATGCACTGCCCATGAAGTTCCAACTGCTCTCGTGGAGTGCGCTCTAACTTTGAACGGAGGCGGTCTCCTTCTCAAGCCATAGGCTTGTATTATGACCTGTCGAATCCACTTGGCTAAAGTAGATTTTGACGCTGCCTGACCCTTTCTGGGGCCTTCCGGCAGAATAAACAAAGTATCCGTTCTGCGAATCTGAGCAGTGGCTTTTAGATAAGCTTTAACTGCTCTTACTACATCC
The DNA here is from genome assembly GCA_029206835.1 of Rana muscosa. Taxonomy (NCBI): domain Eukaryota; kingdom Metazoa; phylum Chordata; class Amphibia; order Anura; family Ranidae; genus Rana; species Rana muscosa. The sequence goes on along the minus strand of CM055116.1, from coordinate 337,610,559 downwards.
AAAGAATGCAATAACTTTTCCTCTACCGAAGTAGGTTTGGGGAAAAAAGAAGGAAGAACCACATCTTGGTTCAAATGAAAACTCGATACCACCTTAGGAAGAAAGGCTGGATGAGGACGTAACACTACTCTGTCCTTATGGATAACCAGATATGGCTCCTTACAGGACATAGCTGCTAATTCCGATACTCTTTTAGCCGAACAAATGGCTACTAGAAAAATCAATTTCCTGGTGAGAAGCACCAAGGAAATATGCTGTAATGGTTCAAATGGTTGTTTCTGTAGAACCGACAGAACCAAGTTTAGATCCCATGGACATATGGGAATATTAACCGGAGGACTAATACGCATCACTCCTTGTATAAAGGCTTTGACTAGTGAATGCGAAGCCAAGGGCCTTTGAAAAAATATTGACAAGGCCGAAATCTGACCCTTGATAGTACTCAAGGCAAGCTTCCTATCTACAGCCCATTTGTAGGAAGTCCAGAATCCTACCTATTACGTATTTACGTGGATGCCATTTCTTGGCCTCACACCAGGCGATGTACGCCTTCCAGATTCTATAGTAGATCTGCCTGGATACCGGCTTCCTGGCATTGATCATGGTAGATACCACAGAATTAGAGCCCTCTCTTTTTTAGAATGTGGGCTTCAATAGCCAGGCCGTCAAACCTAGGGCTGGTAAGGAAGGGTGGTATATTGGTCCTTGCGAAAGCAGGTCCGGACGACGTGGGAGAGACCAAGGACTCCTCACTGACATTTTACAATCTCCGCGTACCACGCTCTTCGGGGCCACGCTGGAGCCACCAGAATCACTGGTTCCTTTTCTACCCTGATTCTGCGGAGTCATCGAGGTAACCATTGTGGCGGTGTGAATGCATATATCAGCTTGAACTGATCCCAAGGGAACACTAGGGCATCCGAGCCGCAAGCTAGGGGATCCCTTGTCCGAGAGACAAACCTGTCCACCTTTGCGTTGAATCTGGATGCTAGAAGATCTACATCCGATGTTCCCCACCGCTGACATATTGTCCAGAAAACCTCGGGGTGAAGGGACCCTTCCTCTGGGCATAATTGCTGGCGACTTAGAAAGTCCGCCTTCCAATTCTCCACTCCTGGAATAAATACCGCAGATATGGCTGGGACATATCTTTCTGCCCATTTCAGGATGTAATTTACTTCCCTCTGGGCTGCACGACTCCTGGTGCCCCCCTGATGATTGATATATGCCACTGCTGTGGCATTGTCTGATTGAATTCTGACAGGGGACCCTTGGAGTTTGGATGTCCATGCTACTAGGGCATACCGGGCTGCTCGTATCTCTAAGAGATTGATGGGCAGGGCCTTTTCTGCATCCGACCATCTGCCCTGGAGAGACCATTGCTCCAGTACTGCTCCCCAGCCTATAAGGCTGGCATCTGTAGTGACCACCTTCCAAGAAATCGGACTGAAGGATTTCCTTTTTTCCAGATTCTGGGGAACCAACCACCAACGGAGGCTCTTGCGAACGGAAGGGGACAAGGACATTGTAAGTCTAGGGCCTGAACTTTTTTGTTCCAGGCTGACAGTATGGCCCCTTGCAAATTCCTTGAATGGAATTGACCGTAGGGTACTGCTTCGAATGATGCCACCATCTTTCCCAGCAGCCTCATATACAGGCGTATGGACGGCTGTCTTTTTTGTACCCACTAAGTGGATCAAATCTTTCAAAGACAACACCTTTCCTCGAGGCAAGAATATTTTTCTCTGGCCTGAATCCAACCTTAGCCCCAAGTATTCCAGACTTTTGACTGGTTTTTAGGGGTGACTTGTCTCGGTTGATAATCCAACCGTGAGATTTCAGATACTTGATTGTCTTGTGAACGACCACGTCTAGTTTTTTCACTGAGTGGTCTATCAGCAACAAGTCATCTAGATATGCCATTATCATTACACCTTGTGTTCTTAGATTGGCCAATAAAGGGCCAGAATTTTTGTAAACACTCGTGGTGCTGTGGCCGAACCGAAGGGTAAGGCTCTGAACTGAAAATGGCGCCCTTCTACTGCAAAGCGTATAAATTTTTGGTGGACTGGAAAGATGGGAATGCGCAAATAAGCATCTTTGATGTCGATCGCGGCTAACCAATCCTCCCCTTGTAGGGCAGTGGCCACCGATCGGATTGACTCCATTGGAAAGTCCTGATATACAGGAATTTGTATAGCCCTTTTAGAATTAATATGGGCCTCCCGTCCGCGTTTGCTTCGGGACTGTAAAGAGGTTTGAGTAAAACCCGAACCCTCATTCTTCCAGGGGAACCTCCATAATTACTCCTTGGAGCAATAGTTGTTCTAGTGCCAACAGGAGGGACTCTCTCTTCCGGGGATCCCTTGGCACGTTTGACCTCAAAAATGGGAAGGAGGAGAGTCTTTTAACTCCAAATGCGGAGAGCACCTATCTGTCTTGATCGTGTCCCGCCAGGTCTCTTGCGAACAACTGGAGTCCTCCCCGCACCCGACTGAGTGGGGGCTTCAATGAATTTAACTTTGGGGGAGGTTTTGTACCTCCCCTGACCCAGGGTTTCTCATTACCCTGCTATTGTCCCTGTTTTTTACCCCCGGGAATTGACCGAGGAGGCCGTCGGAACTGTTACACAGCCGATGCCCCAGGGACTGGAGAAGCAGGCCTCTTAAAGAGGGACCTCTAACTCTGTTTTTAACCGGCAAGAGCGTATTTTTACCGCTGGAAATTTTCTGGATATATTTGTCCAGGTTTTCCCTGAATAAGCGTTCACCATGAAATGGGACGCTAACCAGCCATTCTTTACAGGGAGCTTCAGCAGACCAGTTTTTGAGCCATAGGAGCCTACGCATATGTACTATAGACAGCGTAAGGCGGGAGGCCTGATGGACTGAATCCTTTATGGCATCAACCGCAAAGCCTAAGGCTCTAGGTAGATCAGCTAGGGCAAAGCCTGCTGATCTGTCAAGTCCCTCAAGACCTGTTTCAACTGATCCTTCACTGCTTAGCAGACCCCAATAGCTGCTACTGCTGGTTGTGTCACCAAGCTTGCTGTAGAAAGAAGCAGATTTTCATAAGGACTCCAATCTTTTATCTATTGGGTTCTTGAACATTTGGACATTATCCACTGGACATGTCAGTGATTTATACATACAAGAGATGGCTGCGTCCACTGTAGGGACCTTCCATTTTTTTTTTTTTTTTTTTTTTTTTTTTATGAACTTATCCTCCATGGGATAGACCACCGGAAATCTCTTGGGGGAATAAATATTTTCTCAGGACGTTCCCAATCCTGGTAAATGAGCCCTTTCAGTAAAGGGTGAAGTGGAAAAGAACAGACAGTCTGGGGGCTTCTAGCGACCCCAACGAGGATACAGTAGTGGTTGATGGTTCCGCAAGGTGCATTTTTAAATGCTGATCGGACCATGTTAGTCAGAGACTGAACCCATAATCTTTCAGCTTAAGATGCTGAGAAAAGGTTCCCCCACTGTTGATTCCTCTATAACAGAATCAACCTCATCCTGATCCCCTTCAGGCAGGTCGATCCCTGTATGGGACTGTTGCTCTGCTAACAGGCACTCTGAAGGAGGAGACGGAGATCGGGCGTGCTTTCCCTGACAGGGAGGCAGCGATAAATGTTGACAATCTCTCTCTAATCCTCCCAGAGCTGAGGAAAAAACCTCCTCTGTTACATACACAGGAGCAGGTGAACTGAGGACAGCCACAGTACCAAGTACCCCTGCGGGGTCTCTACGGTCACTTACCTCTGAACTTCAGGGGAGACTGGTGCAGCAGAAGTATGCCCAAGATCCTCCGAGCCCGATGAGACCCCCTTCGCTTCCTGGAAGATTCAGTTCCGGAGCTTCTGGACGGCATATTCCTAAGCCTAAAGCTGAGGTATTCCAGCCGTAATACACCACTTTTACTGAGAATAGTCTAGCACAATTGCTGCTATATCACAGTTGGTGTCTACTAATGTGCCTTTCTAGGGGATGCCTGTATCAACCGCTTGCTGTATGCCCTTTTTTAAATGTTGCCAGCTCTGTCTCTGTACTTCATAGCCAGCTCACCACACAAAACTGTGGTTTTTACATGCTGGGACGCCCGCACATGCGCAGAAGCGCTGCGGCGCACACAGAGCGTCATCCCCCAGGCTCCGCCCCCTTTCCTGGCTCACCTCTATATATAGAGGCGCGTGCACGCGCACGCGCACGGCCACGTGCGCCTTCGGCGCTAATTTTGAAAAATGGAGACTAGGGACAAGAGCCAGGGCCCCTCTTTGCCGCAGGCCGGGGGATGGACGAGCATTGCAACATGGCAGAGGAAGCAGTTTCCCATAAGAGAACTCACCATCTGCCTGGACTTGCTCTGCTGAGAAGAAACTAGTCCACATGACAAGAAAACATTCCACAGCGGCCTCTAGTGAACAAACACAGGTACCGCAGTCTAATATCTTAAATATATATAAAAAAATATTATTTTTTTTTTTTTTCTTGACCACCATTAAAATTTATTACATTTTTTTTAGTAGTTACAGGCATGCACAGAATTTTGCGGGAATACCATTAGGTAACAGACAGAAAGACAAATTAGGCTTGGGGGCCCCCCAATAGAACCAAGTTCCTGGGGGCCCCCACTTACCTGTTCCCCGCCGCAGGACTTTGTTTGGTCCACAAAAGCCCAAACTTCACCTATCACGGCAGGCATTGTAATCAAACCTTCAGGGACCAGGTTCCCAAGGATTCCACTCCCCTGGACCTGTATAGCACCCTGCACAGAAAACATCTTGGTCGTGGGTATGACCAGAGCTCTGGATCCCAGGGTCCAGCTCTCCTAAGAGAAGCATTACAGGCAAAACCTTGCTCTTCTCTGCAAGGCCCGGGTACCGACCATTTAGCTATGAAGCTTTTTTGGTCGGATCCGGAATAGCTTACTGAGGCCCAAAAGAACCTGTACGCAAGCTCAGTGAAAAACACATGTTTCTTCTTGGCCAACACCTTAGACACTGGCAAAAAACTGAGGTGCTCCCGGATGGGAGGGGCTTATATAGGGGAGGGTACTTCCGGTTTTGGAAGTTGCCAGTGCCAGCACCTGACGGTATCTATATAACCCATTAGTAATGACTATGTCGCTCTGTGTCCCGTGATGTACGAGAAAGAAATGAGTCAACTAACTTTGTTCCAAAGCCCTTAACATTTCGTTCAGACCTGCTATTTGAATGGATCCACAGACGTAATAAACAGGCTTCATTACAACATTAGGAAAAAACACAATAACATTTAGAAATTTACTTTAAAAAATTTCCATCATGCTCCTTCAAAATTTCTCATGGCTAAGGTCGAAAACAAATATCGATTTGACCCTACTAACCATTAAAAAATAGAACAAACATTGGAAGAAAGAAAATGTTAAAACAAAATTCTACTGGTGCATTGACAGCTTTAAAGACAAGGCTGCACTATAGAAATATGTCATTTGGTGACTGCTTCTTCTTTAGCCACCACCAATATTCGCCAGGTTAAATTGACAGCATATTTATTCCATTGTAGTTTACCAAATGTTGCTGGAGAATGCCAGCATATCCAGAAAGACAAACACTCCTGGATTCAGAGACACTGTTATACAATGGTTTCAGATTTTGTTTGTTCTACATTGATGTCTCGAAAAATGAGTATTAAAAACCTGGTTTTGACTCTACACTCCACTATACATATTGTTTAAGCACAAATTGAAAGAAGAAAAAACTGAAAATAATGAATAATTGGCATAAATTAACTTTGATGACAGAAATTCTTACAAAATGTATAACATCTACACTATATTGTCAAAAGTATTGGGACACCTGCCTATACACGCACATGAACTTTAATGGCATCCCAGTCTTATACCCCATACACATGATCGTTTTTTTCATCGGAAAAAACAATCGTGTGTGGGCCCCATCTGACTTTTTCCCCAAAAAATAGAACATGTTTTAAATTTTTCCGATGGAAAAAAAAACGATAGGAAATTCCAATCGTCTGTGTGGAACTCCATCAGAGAAAAATCCACGCATGCTCAGACTAAATTAGAAGACGGGAGCGCTCGTTCTGGTAAAACTAGCATTCATAATGGAGATAGCACATTCGTCATGCTGCAAATTATTGCATCGTTAAATGTAGCGCATTCTTTTCTGCTTTCTCAAGCTCGAAAAAAAAATTTTGGTGCGGATATTCACACAGAGTTCTGTCAAAATTATTTCTTTGTGATCTCATGAATCTTCGTATTTTATTTTAAAGGCAGGTCTCCAAATTTTTTTTGTTGTTGGTGATTTGAATCTAGTTCTCCTTATTTTTTTCTGGCCTTTTAATATTTTCTTGTGATCTCCATTTTTTTTTCTGGTCAAGTTATCACAACAACATTATTATCTTATATTTTTTTGCAATCAAGGAGGTTTGTGTTCGTGTCCCTTGTTAATTACACATTGTATTTATGAAATGTAATGCCTACTCCCCAGAAAAACACATAGGCAAGTATTTAAATTAAATCAATTATCCATTTATTATGGTAACAAAATAAAGAGGAAGTGCAACAATTGAGAAATTAGTTGAATTTATGCAGCCTTTGGACCCCAAAGGCAGACATGAAGTGTATGTAAAATAAAATAAATAACGTGAGGAGTCCCTCTAATTCGGATCACAATCTGGTCCCCGAATCACAGAAATCAGGAGCAGCAGCAGATGTCATACATGTCCCCAAGCAGTGGTACTCCAACAAACTGCATCTTCTGGCAGAGCATCTTTAAGCCAGGGAATCACTTTCTGGTCTTCCTTGTAGCCTTCCCTCCACGCTTCCCTGCAGCGTTCCCTCCACGCTTTCCTGCAGCGTTCCTTCCACGGCTCCCTCCACGCCCCTTGCAGGCTGTGGCCCTGGTGATAGGAATGTGGAAGGAGGAGGAGGAGAAGGAGGAGAAGGATGGGCCAGATCACACAGATGTGTGGCCTCTGTCAGCTGGCCCCTCCCCGCCCCGTAAGGGACCCTATAAATAAGCTCCTCAGAGAGGGAACGTTGTCCGTCCTCCACTTTATGGAGCTTATCGGCCAGATAACAGCTATAGGCCTCTACAGGGTCTAGGGGGGCCCTCATTATTTCAGCTGCTTCCCTTATGATCCTCAGGGATTCCTCCTCCACCTGGGTGATCTTCCTGGGCCTTTTTGGTCTGACCTGGAGGGGAAGCACCTCTCACTGGGTGCTGCCACTTGGCCTGGGCACCTGCTGACTGCCACTTGGCCCTGCCTCCTCCTGGCTGCCACTCACCCCTGCCTCCTCCTGGCTGCCACACTCCAGAGCCTTGTCCTCCTGGCTGACCTCATCCTGTGTATAAAAAAGAGACATAGTTTTAGTTTTTGGTTCATCAATCACACACAATTTACAGCTCATGACAGTTGCAAATTTAATGTTAATAAATAGAAAAGACTCATTCTGACCCCAGCATTTTTCATTCTTGTCTCAATCAATTCTGGCCACTACTGTCTATTTTTTTATTTTATTTTTTTATTATTTACTTTTGGAATAATAACATCTAGCTCCCAACAATAATTATCAGACAACAAATATGTTGTAAAATACTATACCTGACTATAGATGTGCAGATCCGGCTCTTCAAGGTCAGCTAGCTCCTCTGCACTCCCTGCAGGGGTGGAGGGAAAGGTGGAGGGAAAGGTGGAGGGAAGGCTGGAGGGAATGGTGGAGGGAAGGCTGGAAATAGATTCCCTGGCTTCAATCTGGTCATCCAGAAATCGCAGGTGTTGGTAGTACCACAGCTTGGGGACATGTACTTGGTCTGCTGATGCTCCTGATTCGCGGACTTCTTTGTACTGTTTTTTGTAGAAATTCCTCATATTATTAATTTTATTGTTCATCATGTTATAGTCTGCCTCTGGGATTCAGGTCTTCATAAATTCAGCTAATTTCTCAATTGTTGCCCTCCGTACCACAAGTTTGTGAGCTCTCTATATTTATCAATAAATGCTCTTAAGACCACTGGATCCTTATGTAGCGGGTATATGCTTTTCTCTCATGTTTGAATTTGGTGGGGATATCTGTGAAGTGTGGTTCCCCGGGGCCCAGCAGGTGGCGCTGTCACTTTGGGCCCAGGGTTGAGCCATCGTTGCAGTGGCATACCCTTTTTGCCCTCCCGCAGCATGAGTACAGCGGGGCGGGGGCTCCGCTGGGCTTGCTGGGGGAGGGCATAAAGGGGTCGGCCATGTTGGTCATGGGGTCGTCGAGTCCCAGGCACCTTCAGCCTGAGGGCTGTGGTTCGTGGTCGGTGTCCAGGCGGCCTAGGCCTGGACACCCGGAGCTCGTGTTCCACCCTGGGCACCTTCAGCCTGGGGTGAGGTACTCGGTTGGAGGCCTGGGGCTCAGTGTCCTCCGCTGGGCTCCGCGAGGGAAGGATATCCTAGGGGACCTCGGGAGTGGGGTACCCGAATCCAGAGGCGTAAGGGACCGGAGGAGCTACTCACCCGAAGACCTGGTGCAGCAGATTGCCTGTGCCGGGTGAGCCTCAGGAGACCGCTCTGAGGGGTATCTTCCCAAACAGGGGCCAAGTGCAGTCAGGAGGAAGGTTCACTGTTCATCCGGTCGGTGGCAGCGACCAAGATTTTCAACAGGTGGCATAGATCATGTGCCAAACCTATTCGCTGATAGAGGAATAGGAGAGTTCATTGTGCCTAGGCCTACTCGTATCCACACCCCCTGTCTGTTCGTTGAGGGAGTCCAACTGATTGTGTTTCATCCTGACATTGAAGAATAAAGGAGTGTTGGACTTTTATTGGTGTGGGGCTCATTTACTGGCAGACACTGTTCCACAGAAGAGGCGGAGGCTCCAAACTCAGAACACCGACCCGAAGGTAAATGAACTCTGCTTACACCACACAAACATCTGCGGTGAAGGCTTGGCGTGGTGACCCCGCACTCTCTCCCCCAAGGTACCCCTAGACAAGCAGAAACCAGCCAGCAGTGGAGTGAGAGAGTGGAGGCCGCTACACGTGGGGGTTCTCGTCCGGGATGGTGTTGTGTACTATGGACGGAGTTGAACGTGTCTGCCGGAAGGAGTTCCGAGTAGGTCGGCCATATTTTTGGCCAAAGTGCAACCCTGCTCGAAGTCGTGGGAATGACCCTAAGAAGGGAAAGGACTACGCAGAGGAGCGAGAAGAGGGGGGAGTCCAGCCATGTGAGGTACTACACGTGGGGACTTTTATTGCACTGCGCCACGAGGCACATCCTCCCTGCTCAGTTCGTGGGCGTGACCCAGGGAAGGAGAAAGCCCACAAACTGGAGCCCAAGAGGGGAGGAGTCCAGCCGTGTGAAGGACTACACGTGGGGACTTTGGCGCCAAACTTGCAGTGCGCAATGGATCAGCAGCGAGTCGCCATGTTCGGAAATACATCGTGGATTCCACTTCACCCTTCTACCATGACTTTGACTACTGCTGCTCCAGTGACCGATACGGGGATCCAGCTAAAGCCCCGGGGAAGATTCGCCCTGTACTCATGCATGGACGTTGAGGCCCTGGGGGTGATTTGTCCTGGCTGCTCGGGACTGGTGTGTCAGCTGAAGCCATTCGGGCGATGCGAAGCCTGTGGGGAGTTCTTATTCGAGGTGGATACAGTCATCGAGAAGCCAAGAACCATCTACCCCGGTCGTACCACAGGCAGCACCACTCAAGTTGGAGGAATCACCGCTTTTGTAGCCGCCCCCATGCGCACTGCAGCGACCGCGGAGGAGGTCGTAATCACTCAAACACGGGAGAAATCCAAGGATGCTGACTCGGTCACCACTGCCTCACAGCGTCCACTGCAGAAGAAGAAGACCGGTGTAGCAAAATACTGAAACTGAGAAATGGTTTGGATCACTTCAGAGGTGACAGCAAAGATTAATTCCAGGAAATGTAGAGACAGAATGTCTACTGATGTCTGAATAAGTAAATTGGGTTAATTGGGGGTCTGAGGTAGCGTTCCATTCATCTATTGTTCAGTGTGTTAATGAAGTCACGTATTATCTGCTACGGGAGGTAATTGCACTCCTAGTAATGTGTCGGGCACGGTTCCATTGTTATGAGTAAATATGTGGAGCTCTGTTCATGGGGAGACAAACGTCTCACGCATACCGAATGTGTTAGAAGTAGTCCCAGGTAATTAAATCACTGTCATCTGTTAATTGTTAAAGGGAATGCCCCTGTAAAATGAGTTAAGAAAACCCTTGCATGGGAAATGATATAAAAAGCCAGCCTGGGCAAAATAAAGCGTTGATTTACTCCCAGAACTGTGTGTCGTCCAGTTACTGGGGGGGTAACAGGTTGCCTTGGATAAGTCAGTACTTCCTCAGCTTCAAGGATTTCCCAGCGGACGTTGGAGCTCCGCAACACTGGTTGGCAGCGGTGGGATTAAAGCCTTGCAGCAAGAGGAAGCAGCGTTCATGCAAATTCGGCTACACGAATGGAAGTGTGAATGGAGACAAACTATGCTGGATTAAAACGAGCGACGTTAAAGGATTTGCTGGAAGCAAGAGGGAAGAGCGCCAGCACTAAAACCAAAGCAGAGCTGATTGCAGAACTGATCGAGGGAGATCGGGCACACAGTATGGCTACAGAAGCCATGGAGACCGAGTTTAACCAAGAAGTGAAACGCAGGCTAGCGTTTTATGGAGAAAACCCCTCCACCAAGCTGGTACAGGCAACGTTAGCCCAAGTGGATGCCTTTATCACGGCGAGAGAAGAAAGGGAGACCCAACTCCGGCTGGCGGAACAGCATGCCTCTGAGAGACTGCTAACGACTACACCGGCACCAGAGACAAAACTAAAAGTACCCCATGATGCCTTTAAAAAGTTTATGGAAGCAGAGGAAGAGATCGATAGCTTCCTGCAAGATTTTGAACGGCAATGCAAGCTGTACCAGGTACCCCAGACAGACTGGGTACGGATCTTAGCTGGTAAGCTGTCAGGCCGTGCAGCAGAAGCCTACAGAGCCGTGCCAGAGGAGGAAATCGCAAGCTATAGCCGGGTAAAGGAAGTTATTTTGGCAAGGTATGCCATCACCCCAGAAGCATACAGGAGACGCTTCCGGGACACAAAGAAACAGGAGAAGGACTCCCACACCGAATGGGCTTGTCGAATGCAGAGGGCAGCCCTAGCTTGGCTGCAAGCCAGTCAGGCAACCACAGCAGACGCGATCACCCAGCTGATTTTACTGGAGCAATTCTTTAATGGACTAAACCCAGAGGTACAGGAGTGGGTAAGGGATCGCAAACCTACCACTCTCTCGGAAGCGGCCAGGCAAGCTGATGAATATCAAGATGCCCGCCGGCCATCACAGACTAGCTTCCGACCAAGCACCAGACCACTGAACCATAACCCAGGGCCCCCAGCTACACAACGACCCGGGCTAATCCCTAACTCCCCTGCAAATCGATACCTCGGGCGCAAGGGAGTGCAGTGCTATTCATGCAAGCAATTTGGGCACTATCAGAGAGACTGCACTCAGAACCAGGACCAAGCTGCATGGATTCGACCAGGGCCACCCCCTCCAGCACGGGCTGCCGCTCATTGCTATCACACGGAAGCGGCCCCGGTCAACCGAGGAGCAGGAGAATTGGAGGAACACTGGAGTATCCTACACGAGGCTGACCCAGTACAGGCGGCTACCGACAACAGGCAACACCATCGCCAGTCAGTACAGCTGAACGGGAAGACTGCTCAAGGTCTACGAGATTCCGGCGCCACCCTCACACTGGTCAAACGTCACCTGGTTCCAGAGGCCGACCACACCGGGAGTTCCGTAGTTGTGCGGGTTGCAGGGGGAGCAGTACACAGGCTACCCACGGCAAGAGTACACCTGAACTGGGGTGCCGGCTCCGGATTAATTAAGGTGGGGTTGATCCAGGAACTTCCCGCTGATGTCCTGCTGGGGAACGATCTTGGCCAGTTGACTTCTGCTTTTGCATCAGCCCCGGTTACCAACGAGATCTACCCCGTTACCACCCGGTCCCAGGCCCCCACCACGGAAAACAGCGCATCCTCTGAGGCTCGGATGCTGCAATGTTTGGATTGGGCGCGGTATTGAGCCAGGTTGGAGCAGATGGCGGAGAACACCCCGTAGTTTACTTGAGCAGGAAGCTTCTCCCCAGGGAAGTGAGCTACGCCGCCATAGAAAAAGAATGCCTGGCTGTGGTGTGGGCCCTAAAGAAGCTTCAGCCCTACTTGTACGGACAACAGTTCACCCTACTCACAGACCACAACCTGTTGGTATGGCTAAATCGAGTGGCAGGGGACAATGCCCGGTTGTTGCGCTGGAGTCTGGCGTTACAACCGTATGACTTTACTATCCACTACTGACCCGGGAAACAGAACGGCAATGCTGACGGATTATCGCGGCAACTGAACTGGAAAAGTGATCCGTGAGTACTCTCCGGACATCCCCAAGCCGATCCGTTAAGGATCAGACTGTGTATGCCGGCTTGTGGGTAAGGGGGAGCAGTGTAGCAAAATACTGAAACTGAGAAATGGTTTGGATCACTTCAGAGGTGACAGCAAAGATTAATTCCAGGAAATGTAGAGACAGAATGTCTACTGATGTCTGAATAAGTAAATTGGGTTAATTGGGGGTCTGAGGTAGCGTTCCATTCATCTATTGTTCAGTGTGTTAATGAAGTCACGTATTATCTGCTACGGGAGGTAATTGCACTCCTAGTAATGTGTCGGGCACGGTTCCATTGTTATGAGTAAATATGTGGAGGTCTGTTCATGGGGAGACAAACGTCTCACGCATACCGAATGTGTTAGAAGTAGTCCCAGGTAATTAAATCACTGTCATCTGTTAATTGTTAAAGGGAATGCCCCTGTAAAATGAGTTAAGAAAACCCTTGCATGGGAAATGATATAAAAAGCCAGCCTGGGCAAAATAAAGCGTTGATTTACTCCCAGAACTGTGTGTCGTCCAGTTACTGGGGGGGTAACAGGTTGCCTTGGATAAGTCAGTACTTCCTCAGCTTCAAGGATTTCCCAGCGGACGTTGGAGCTCCGCAACAACCGGCATGGTAGCCCCGTCCAGCGGTCGCGGTGGACCATCCTGCCCGCTTACGCCCGGCCCGGATGGAACCGGTGAGAGGAGTTCCGGACATCCCGTCTCAAGTAAAGGCCGAGGTAAGCCAGGCGGAGGGACTTGGTGCATGGGCGGAAGTGTCGGGGAGTCACGGCCCTGTGTGTCCATGGGAGGTGGAAGTTCAGTCTCCACTACAGGCTACCTGCCCGCGAAGGAGTGTGAAACCTCCGACCTGGAGTCGCTCCCCGATCTGGGAGACGATGTCGCCATAGATGAGCTGTTTGCTCAAAAGGACTGGGACAAAGTGCCTCTTGCCTCGTTCCGCAGAACCAGGGACCCACCCATGTCTACAGGGGATAGTACACCCCGGGTGGAGGCACCAGCGCCTGAGGAGGGATCCTGTCCCCAGCCTACTCTTGCATCCTCGGTGACACCTGCACCTAATGCTGGGGATAAGAGACTGTTGCTGCGGGCGCCTAGGCCCAGAACGGAGGTGACCACAGCACCTTGCTATCCAGATGCTATAGTTTTGCCAGGTGAAGGAGACAAAGCCACCATGCCTCCACTGGCAAGACTACAACGCCTATTCTGCCAGAAGGTTGCTGCTGAGTACGGGTGGGAGTATCCATACTTGTCTAAGGAGTTGTTATACGAAGTGGAAGTTTGCCGGGCGCGTTGGTACAATGACTTTTTGTGGACCCATCTTCAGGTCCCGCACGCCCGTAGGTACCTCGCGTGTTCTCCCAAGGCGTCTAAGCACTTCAAAGACTGCAAGGCAGAATGGATGCTGGGGCGGCATATCCACGCGGACAAGGTGCTGATTCGACGCAAGGAAGGATAAGACGTCGAATACCACCTGGAAACCATGGACCAGCATTTGAAACCACTTGTCCTGCCGCACCCTCGTTTCTATCTGTAGGAGAAAAGAGACTCCGTTCTTGTTTTCTTTACACTGCTGAACTTTCCGGGGTTGTTGTTCTTATTACCCGGGGGGAACTTCAGTGACTGTGTCCAGTTAAGGGTGTTTATGCTCTTCAAAGGAATGGAAGAACTGTTTCTGTTTGTTCTTCATTCTTCAGTCAGTGAACATGGACTCTGGGGTAGATAGGGCCAAAGATGAAGAAGATATCTCCACAAGTGCAGTTACCGCGACGCTGTCACCAGGTGGCAGTGTCGTGCATCGGTATTCACTTTCCACACACACACACTTTAAGAAGGAAAGGATTTCTCTGTGGAGAAGTTTTTTCATTCTCACACGAACATCTCTGTCAGGGTTTTGTGTGTTTAATTTTATTTTCCCCTCTGCAGGAGAGCATCCCATCAAGACCGCTGAGAGTGGGGCGGGTCTTAGTTATTGATGTGGGTGGGGGGAAAATGTGATGATGTGACTTTTATTATGTTTCAAGTTATGTGTTGTTTGTTCCTTTCCCCTCCCTTTTTGTTGAGGCTCAGGCACAACTGCTCTAGGTAGTTTAGTTTTTTTTCAAAGTTTTTGGATTTTTGAAATTTTCAGTCGGTTTCTGGATTGGACTATGTCAGCCCTTGAGGGCATGGTTTATTCCAGACACTGGGGACCAGTGTCAAACAACCAGGGGGAGAGTGTAGCGGGTATATGCTTTTCTCTCATGTTTGAATTTGGTGGGGATATCTGTGAAGTGTGGTTCCCTGGGGCCCAGCAGGTGGCGCTGTCACTTTGGGCCCGGGGTTGAGCCATCGTTGCAGTGGCATACCCTTTTTGGCCTCCCGAAGCATGAGTACAGCGGGGCGGGGGCTCCGCTGGGCTTGCTGGGGGAGGGTATAAAGGGGTCGGCCATTTTAGTCACGGGGTCGTCGAGTCCCAGGCACCTTCAGCCTGAGGGCTGTGGTTCGTGGTCGGTGTCCAGGCGGCCTAGGCCTGGACACCCGGAGCTCGTGTTCCACCCTGGGCACCTTCAGCCTGGGGTGAGGTACTCGGTTGGAGGCCTGGGGCTCAGTGTCCTCCGCTGGGCTCCACGAGGGAAGGATATCCTAGGGGACCTCGGGAGTGGGGTACCCGAATCCAGAGGCGTAAGGGACTGGAGGAGCTACTCACCCGAAGACATGGTGCAGCAGATTGCCAGTGCCGGGTGAGCCTCAGGAGACCGCCCGGAGGGGTATCTTCCCAAACAGGGGCTGAGTGCAGTCAGGAGGAAGGTTCACTGTTCATCCGGTCGGTGGCAGCGACCAAGATTTTCAACAGGTGGCATAGATCATGTGCCAAACCTATTCGCTGATAGAGGATTAGGAGAGTTCATTGTGCCTGGGCCTACTCGTATCCACACCCCCTGTCTGTTCGTTAAGGGAGTCAAATTGATTGTGTTTCATCCTGACATTGAAGAATAAAGGAGTGTTGGACTTTTATTGGTGTGGGGCTCATTTACTGGCAGACACTGTTCCACAGAAGAGGCGGAGGCTCCAAACTCAGAACACCGACCCGAAGGTAAATGAACTCTACTTACACCACACAAACATTTGCGGTGAAGGCTTGGCATGGTGACCCCGCACTCTCTCCCCCAAGGTACCCCTAGACAAGCAGAAACCAGCCAGCAGTGGAGTGAGAGAGTGGAGGCCACTACACTTAAAACTCTGCATTTTTGCTGCAAGATAAAACACAAGACAAAACACTAGGTCAGCCTAAACTGTCCTAATATTATCCCAATATAGCCCTTAAAAATCATGAATCAGTATAGGCCACTGATGCCCCACGTTTCATTTATACCTTCGTCAGTGACGTTCGGAACTTCCGGTCCTCCTTACTCCGTGCACACAACGACGTTACGACACATGCGTGTTATCATTATATTCCCTGCGCATGCGTGAAACTCCGCCCACGTCGGCCGCCCCTGACATTCCCACCCCTGACGTTCTTCCTCTGATATTCCCTGTCCCTTCACATTCGATGCACAATGGGAGACAACATGGCGGTGACACAGCAGGTACGGGTTGTTTTAAGTTCCGACAAGGAGAAGATACAAGGCCAGTAATATGTCCTTTGCTGAGATGGCAGAGATGGTGGACATCTTGCGGAGGAGAGATTATGATGGGAAGCATGGGCCGTACAACACCCCTAATCTCAGGAAGGCCAAAATAATGGGCAAAGTGGTGAGGAGTTTGTACCATAAATTTTGGGTCCAGAGATCAAAGGAGCAGCTGAGAAAAAGGTGGTCTGACCTGAAGCTGAGGGAGCCGGAGCAGTACAGGAAGATAAAAAGAATGCTAGTAAAAAGTAAGTATTTCTCCTGTGTTATTACTAATTTGATTATTATACTTGCATGTTGCTCCATGTGCTTTGATTGACTGGTTGGATAATTGAAAATGGCAACTTTCAGGGTAGTGGCCAAAGTATAATCGATCATAGTAAACATCAATCGTTAACAAAATTAGATTTTTTGGGCAGATACAGGTAAACCACATTTGGTCATGCTTATTTCTATTAAAACAATGTTTATAAACATTGTTGTCTAGATGATGTGTTTTGAACTAGAATGTGAAATGCAAACTTGATTCAGTGTAAAGGAGAGGACACTCAGCAGTTGTTTCCCCAGCTGTCCTCTGGAGCACCTGTGTGGGACACCAGAACAACCGTTTTAGGGTGTCCCACACAGGTGCTACAGTGGATACTTTTGGGGTGTCTCCATGTGTGTAACTTGGACAAAAAAGGTCATTATTCCAGCTTAGAAAAAAATTAAAAAACATGTCTTCAGCTTGTAACTCTGCCAAAACAGACAATTGTACCCCACTTCCAAGCAATGTTTCATATTCCTATTTCTGCCCTCAAATATGTGTGTAAAGTATACCTTTTGTTTAATTCTCATAGGAGAGAAAAGACTTGGAGCACACTACTCTGAGGAGCCCAGGAACCCCACACCTCGGAAAGAACAGAGGGAACCCCAAACTCAGAAAGAATGGGACCAGAGAGCACCCCAACCTCAGGATGTGGAAGAAGGAGATGTGGAGACAGGAGATGTGGAGGAAGGAGAGGTGGAGGAAGAAGAGGGGGAGAAAGGAGATGTGGAGGAAGTGTGCGAGATTGTCACCACAACAGGTCAGTGTCATACACCACAGATTCAGGGAATAGATGCATGCATGCATGCATATTTATAAGACATGCGGTTTTTTTTTTTGTTATTTTAGGTGATGTGCTGCCTGTGGAAGATCAATCTCCTCCTTTCTCCAGTGGGAGCGCACAAATCATAATCCAGGATCTCATGGTTATGAGTCGAGAAATCGACGTTATAATGCACAAACTCTATCGTTTTGACCAACAAATTAAAAACATGATTGATGTTTTGGGGAGAGTATAAAGATGTTTTTAATGCCACCATTTCACGTTTTTGTAGCCTACTTTTTGAAATTTTTGTGTAATTTAACAAGCCAAATGTGGAAGATGCACACAGTGTGTCAACATGTGCTATCTCCCATCAGGGCAAATCAATGTACGTATTTTGAGGGTGCAACCCCTTCCTCGCAACTCAAGTAGGTGAGAGGAAGGGTTTGCACCCCCAAAACATGTCCATTGATCCCCCATGATGGGAGATAGCACATGTTGACATTAGGCATGGGATCAGGAGGGAAATCCCCATTTTGTCGCACAATTTTTGTGCATCTTCCAAATTTGGCTTGTTCAGGGGTGACATCACCCCATCTCATGAAGGCAACAGCAAAACATTTTTAAAACACTATAGAATGTCTGATATTGCCTTCAGTTTTTCAAAGGTTGAACTTTGTAAGTTCCATTGTTTTTATATGTTTTATTGTTTAAAACATGCGTGTTTATGCAAAACAAAAAATGAAATATATTTTTGTTAAAACACTGTTTAGAATGTTCTAAAAAAAATTATAACGCACAAGTTGTGCACAGAGTAAAAATATTTTTCTACTCAACAATGTGTGGCTTCTTCTTTCTATGCTCAATACCATTTTGAAAAATAAGTTCTTATTTACCGTGACAATTGTGGTTATTTATAATAAAGACAAATACACTTGGCACTACAAGTGCACTAGGAGAACCTGGGAGACAGATTCAAGAAACACAAGCAATAATAACAAATCAAGTTTTTCACTGAAATATTTTTATTTTTATTTTTATGGTAAAAAATCATAAATTGTCTGGCATAGCAATGGCCCCCTACCCGTAAAGTACTCCACATATTTATCCCGCACTTCACGGGCGCTTTGGGGGGCCAAGCCAATACGGCCAGTATCCAGGCCCGTCAGGGCATTGTCAGAAAGTCCGGCCTCAGGCCCAACAGTAGACATATAATTGGGTGCATTTATGAGTAAATAGTTGTGCAGTATGCAGCAGGTGAAAACAATATGATTACGTTTGTATTCCGCCATATGTATCGATGTAAGGAACAGGCGGAACCGGCTGGCCATTATCCCGAAGGCATTCTCAACAACCCTTCGGCCAGCCGGTAATTAAAAACCCTCCTCTCCGGGGTGAGGGTCCTCTGGGGGAATGGCCTCATCAGGTGTGGACCCAGCCCGAAAGCTTCATCCGCAATAAAAACAAAAGGAAGGCCCTTAACGTTCTCTTCATCATGTGGTAGTGCCAGGCCACCACTCTGGAGACGTCGGACAAATTGCGCCATTCTTCCCTACGTCCACATACATAAATTCATAGTGTGCCGACACCACCGTCATCAACACAATACTACTAAACCCCTTGTGGTTGTAATAGTATGACCCCGAACGGGGTGGTGGCACTATGCGGACGTGCTTCCCATCTATCGCCCCTCCGCAGTTAGGAATGTCCCCCCGCTCGGCAAAATGGGATGCCACAGTCTGCCATTCCTGTGGCGACGAATGAAGCTGTGGAGTCAAACAAGAAAAAAAAATTAGGACTTTTGCACATAACTGCAAGCAGATTATACAAAAACATTCTTGGCCAACATCAGTAGACAAAAATTAAAGGCACAATTATCACATTCCTCACCCCCACTGATGGCTCATTGGACACATTTTAGGGGGGGGGGGTTCTAGCTGAGTTTGGTCCCTCAAAAAAATCCTCTATCGCTCTGCCTGAATGTAATGAGAAGCAAAACATTTGGACACATTTTAGGGGGGGAGAGGGTAAAGCAATAAAATGGAGCTGACGGAATACATTGTTAAGTGACTAGGCTAGGTGTGTTTGGGCCCAGGATAGCATGCTGGAGAGGTTAGTGAAGGCAAATATGCATGTAGGCCAAAAAAAGCTTACAGCATGCATGAGGACAAAGGGGACATTAAGAAATATAATACATTAGCATACATGAATTACATAGAATGTGATGTTAAAGGAGAAAACTTACCTTAATATAGTCCTTCTGCATAACTTGTATGATAGCAGAAGAGGTCTCTGGAATAATGACCCCCAGAGCCTGGGGGGAGATGCCTGTCGTGAACTTGAGGTCCTGCAGCCTTCTCCCAGTCGCCAAGTATCGCAACGTGGCGATGAGCCTTTGCTCGGCAGTGATGGCCTGGCGCATCACAGTGTCCTTCCTCATGATATAGGGGGACACCAAATCCAACAGACGGTGAAAAACGGGGTCCGTCATCCGGAGATAATTCCTGTAGTCATCAGGATTATTCTCCTGGATTTCCCGCAGCAGAGGCATATAAGAGAATTGATCCCGCTGGAGCAACAAATTCTTGGTCCATGAACTCCTCTTCACCCTGTTCATGGACTGAGCTTGGGTCAAAGTATTAACCGCAACACCAAGCGCATACGCAGCACGAGCTCTACGATGAGAACGTACTTCCAACATTGCTAGAAACCGGTCGGCTGGTCAGAACGAACTTAAACAGAACCCACTGAGGAACAGCAAGGCCTATGAAGAACGACCTGAAAACCAGTAAACGAGCGGACAAGAACGCACTGAAAAACAGATACGACCTGACTACATGCACTGAAAGACAGATACGAACCCACAAGCACAAACTGAACACCAGAAAACGATCTGAAAAGCACGGAGACTGAAAAGCGCGAATCGGCTAACACCAAACTTTTACTAACACGCGGTAACACAAAATCAGCAAAAGCAGCCCAAAGAGTGGCGCCATTGGATTTGAACTTCCCATTTATAGTGCCGTTGTACGTGTTGTACGTCATGGCATTTTGGACGGTCAGAATTTTGTCTGATGGTGTGTATGCAAGACTGATGGAAATCAGCTTCATCGGAATTCCGACGGAAAATTCCATCGGATTTTATTCCATCGGAAATCCGATCGTGTGTACAGGGCATAAGGGTTCAATATTGAGTTGGCCCAGCCTTTGCAGCTATAACAGCTTCAACTCTTCTTGGAAGGCTGTCCACAAGGTTTAGGAGTGTCTATGTGAATGTAAAAAAAAAATATTTGCCCTGTGTGTAAATAAATGATGATTGCAAGTAGATAACCCAAGTGAAAAAACAAGTGGGAAAAAAAATGAAAAAACAGCAGCACTCACACAATTGTACACATCATAACAGAAAATAAAAATCAAAGTGTTGCGCTGTTACTCCATGATCAATATATATTGTGTGCACTGAAAATGTAGTGAAAAGGAGAAAAATACGTCTAAAATTCCAACTTAAGCCCTGTACACACGATCAGTTTGACTGATGAAAACCGTCCGATGGATTGTTTTCATCAGACAAACCGATCGTGTATGGGACCCATCAGTCTTTTTTCCATCGGTTTTAAAAAATAGAACATGTTTTAAAATTATCTGATGGATAAAAAACCGATGGCAATTTCCGATCGTCTGTGGGGAAATCCATCAGATAAAAAACCCAAGCATGCTCAGAATCAAGTCGACACATGCTCAGTAGCATTGAATTTCATTTTTCTCAGCTCATCGGAGTGTTTTACGTCACCACGGTCGGTTTTTTGACTGATGGTGTGTAGGCAAGACTGATGGAAAACAGTTTCATCGGATTTCTGATGGACAAATCCATCAGACGAAAATCCATAGGATATCTGATCGTGTGTACAGGGCTTAAGAGTCCATATAGTGAACTTAAAAGAAGTGTCAATCCAATTTCAATTGGTGCAGACACCTGGTGCTCCCCACAGGATAAGTATGGTAAATATATCTGCTTACCAGATACTAAGACCTCCCAAGGTCTATACACACTTCAGTGAGCATTCATCCCTCACTACAGGTATAACCGCTTTAGCTATCTAGCCAACTTGATTGGATTTCAGAGAGATATCCCTCACAGTGATTACCCTTCAAAGGAACTCCAGAGTCTGACCATTCCGCAAATCACATGGAAGAGGAAGATAGACTTATTGCGCAACATTCATTTAAAAAGCACACACGAGTTTATTAAAAGTTCTACTTACAACGGATCAAACAAAATAGGCTTATATGGAAACATTAGTTCGTCCGGCACACTCCACGAGTGTACTGACTTCACCGCTGCTCCGTGCCTAGCCTGATGTATGTTTCGTCCAATGGGACTTCTTCTGTAAGGCAGTAAGGGTCGGCGGTGATCACATCACTTCCTTAGAAATAAAATCCCATGCCAAACACTAGAAAACTGTGTGTCCACCTGATCTCCCAAGACCCGCACAAACACCTGGCAACCATTAGAGCCCAGCCTGGTATCCTGGCAACCATTGACCTTCTCGTCCAACATCAGTGCCTGACCTCACAAATGCGCTTCTGGAAAAATGGTCAAACATTCCTATAGATACACTCCTAAACCTTGTTTAAGATAAAGATAAAATATCCCAAGCTTTGAACATCTCATGGAGCACTGATCAATCCATCATCCAAAAATTGAAAGAGTATGGCGCAACTGCAAACCTACCAAGACATGGCCGTCCACCTAAACTGACAGGCTGGGCAATTAGAGCATTCATCAGAGAAGCATCCAAGAGCCCCATGGTAACTCTGGAGGACGTCTCTGATGATATCCACATAGGATGAAACATGTCAGGCTGGCCGATGCAAGCACGCTGAGAGCCGCGGAACTGTTTTTTTATGCTTTGATGTCTTCTGCCTTTTTGTAAGTAGAACATAAATAAATGTGTATGCCTTTTACCTATGGGCTTCACTATGCTGCCTTTATTTCTTTGATTTGGGCGGAATTTCTGGCTGAGATTTGTACCACATCCACATTTACCTTCTGAGTTTTGGAGATTGCTTTGATGCTGATCTTCCCTATGAACATTTGATCTGGAATATTCTGCTGTCATCGTTTGATCCTCCACAATATTTGAATACATTGTCCACTTATCTCCAGTTTCTGGCAAGCAGATTGTGAGCACGGTGGTGTGGTGTGCTTTAAATCTTTTTTTGCACACTGAAGTCTGGTGGCGGTATTACATCATTTTTCACGTCCATCTATCATTGATTGATTTTCTACTGTTTGGACTTTTTTTCATATTTTTTATAGCGCTGCATTTTGGACTTTATTATTTATGTTAACTCTGGAGGACCTGCCAAGATCCACAGCTCAAGTGGGAGAATCTGTCCACAGGACAACTATTAGTCGTGCACTCCACAAATCTGGCCAGTGGAGTGGCAAGAAGAAAGCCATTGTTGAAAGAAAGCCACAAGAAATCCCAAATGCAGTTTGCGAGAAGCCATGTGGGCGACACAGCAGACACGTGGAAGAAGGTGCTCTTGCCAAATGAGACCAAAATGTAACTTTTTGGCCTAAAAGCAATGCTATGTGTGGTGGAAAACGAACACTGCACATCACCCTGAACACACCTTCCCCACCGTGAAACATAGTGGTGGCAGCATCATGTTATGGGGATGGTTTTCTTCAGCAGGGACAGAGAAGCTGGTCAGAGTTGATGGGAAGATGCATAGAGCCAAATACAGGGCAATCCTAGAAGAAAAACTGTTAGAGTCTGCAAAAGACTTGAGGCTGGGGAGGAGGTTCACCAGGACAACGACCCTAAACATACAGCCAGAGCTACAATGGAATGGTTTCGATCAAAGCATGTCCATGTGTTAGGATGGTCCAGTCCAAGTCCAGACCTTAATCAGATTGAGAATATGTGGCAAGACTTGAAAATTGCTGTTCACAGATGCTCTCTATCCAATCTGACAGAGCTTGATGTATTTTGCAGAGGAATGGGCCAAATTGTAATTATCTAGATGTGCAAAGCTGGTAGAGACATACCCAAAAAGTCTTGGAGCTGTAATTGCAGCAAAAGGTAGTTCTACAAAGTATTGACTCAGGGGGGCTGAATACAAATGCACTCTACACTTTTCTCATATTTATTTGTAAAAAATGTTGAAAACCATTTATCATTTTCTTTCCACTTTACAATTATGTGCCACTTTGTGTTGGTCTATTACATAAAATCCCAATAAAATACATTTACGTTTTGATAAAATTTGGAAAATTTAAAGGGGTGTGAATACTTTTTCAAGGCACTGCATCATGTTTTAATTTCCCATATATTTCCCAGAAAATATGTAATTCAGTTACTATATTCATACAATAAATTCTAAACTCATTAATATGTGTTTTTGTTACTTTACAAAATATGCATTTTATTTCTATAATAAAACAAATTAAAATAGATCAATGCCTGATCGATTTATGAAGAAAAAAAAATGTATATTGCTTTTCTGCTTGGTTTTTCTACAAAATGTTTTTCTGCAGATGGTCATTGATAAAATGATATTAAATGTGGGAAGAATCATGGAAAATAAACAGTCACCTATTAACCTCTCCTTGCCCTTATAAATGTGGTGAGTGCTGGCACCTGCATGACCCAGCGATAATTTATGAGCACCCCCCCTCCCTTCTACTGCCAGAAAGCCTTTCATTTATTATCTGCTGGCTGCATTAGCTCATAGGCTAAAATAAGGGTGAGCTAATGCAATGGGCTTTCTGGTCAAGCAGCTGCAGATCTTGCAGAGTATTGTCGTCCTTCTCCATTGAACTAAAAGGAATCTCTAACTTATTTATACATGTGAATTTGTTTCCTACTGTGAAGTTCTGTCATTTTCAGCTATCAATATGATTTGTCAAAATACTTCCCTTTTATTAATGGCTTATTGCTCAAGCCTATAAATAAAATAACAGATGCATTTGTATCCACTGCAACAAAACGGAAACCCAATCATGGTGTAAATATGCAAGAACATCATGGGCATAAATCTATATAATGGGCATTTTACTCTGGCATTACAGCCTATTTTAGGAAATCAAGGATATGGGGTCAACATTCAGGGACAGATTTATTCACCATGAGCCAATAGCCAAATAATCTTGTGCACCTTAAAATCTACCACAGTACTCACGGACTTGTTTAGTGCATTTACATGTTAAAAGCACAGATGTCTTACTAGATTGCTGACAGTAACCAGGTACATCAGGAATAAATCTATATGGGCTTCACCTTTTTCTCCAGCACACTTAACATATAGCATATGGCCCTTTCTACCTGCAGTTTTTAGCATAAAAAATGCATATCTATAGAACAAATGCGCGTCGGGACCCTTCGGGGTAAGACTGCGCTATATTAAGATACCTCTCAACTCAACTCAACTCAAATGCTAACAGATGCTAACCTTTGCACTTCTGTCAATTTAGTAGTGTAGCGCCCTGTTCCTATTGGGTAGGTGCTAGTGTAAATTTAGTTGTCTGTGTTGTAGTTCAACTCAGAATAATTATACCAAATTAGTGGTCTGTCTGACGTTCTTTAAATAAACCCTTGAGAAAAAGAGACTAAGTGTTTGGTGCAGACATTTATTTGACAACTCTTCAAGGAAGACCCCTAGACGGACGTGGTGAGCAGTAAGGTAATGGCAGGCCCAAATATTAAACCAGCGGCCCCTGCGGGGGTATTGCTACAGTAGTCTCATGCAGCCTTCTTTCATTTTCTCCCGCATTATTTCTGCACACACATGTGCAAAGCCTATCTGCATTCCCACATGGATCCACTCTTCTCAGGCACCATACACATTGGTGTTTTACCATGCCGCAAATCCATTAATGGGAATTATGCCTTACCTCTTTGTAACCCAACCCTGTGAGAAGGCTGCACAACACTGGCAGAGCCCATAGCAGGGCAACAGGTAATACATTACAGTGGATCAGAACCTTAAATGTAAAGATTTGCTGTGTAATGTTATATGGAACATCTATAATTGGTATTTTTGTCTAAGCTGTACCCTACAAAATGTACCTTTTTCTTAAATTCCTTCTAAAAAATAACAATGCACTTCCTCGTATGTGACCGCACCTATGTAAACCTGTTCCTACAACAATATAACTGTAGATCTGCAGTGTGAGACCATTCTACCTCTAGTTTCTGGCCAGTTGGCCATTTTTTTTAAAAACGCGGCCTGGCCAGTTCAGTCGGCCATCGTAGGAGAAGAGGAAAAGATAATGAGTCTTTGATAACCTTTAATTATGGTGTCACCTCCCCTATTGGATGGATATATATAGGTGTGAGGACTCGCGTGACGTTTATGCCCCCGATGACGTCAGTTATGACAAAACGCATAGGGTTGAGCTAACGCACGTGATGTTGCCACACCTCTCTGGACCGGTAAGTGTATGTAGTATTGTTAGGAGCATTTGCTACATTGCCCGGGAATGTTTTACATACTAAGCGCTGATTAATTGTACAAATGTAAGTCGTTTTATAAACTTTGAAGTGCAAAAAAGTTTTTATATGGATTTACACTATGTGGATTTTTTCCATTTTGGTTTTATGGTGAACTTCGTGAAATATATGGTTGCCATTGATTATAATACATATTGGAGAGTGGGAGACATTGCAGAACTCCAGCCAAGCAGCGTGGATTGGATCTCTTTATTATTGTCATTTACAGGCTGATTTGACTCTGTAATAGGGTCTATCTGTTCTGGTAAGAGTCCATTTCTCATAGTGGTGATGGTCCACATGGTGATCGCAAGATTTGATTGAACACAATATTTTGTAATTAACACAGTGGTAATTTGGCATTCAGTTGGGACTATAATCACATATTTTAGCATACACACAAAGTTTATTACTCTATTTATTTTGGATTTAACATAATGGAGTGACTATTTTGTTTGCACAGTATCATATTTAGAACAGCAAGTTATTTATTATTCATTCTACCTCTGACTGCTGAGATTTGGTGATGTCATTACTGTGCTGCTCACTATTTTCCATGTTGGAGTGAAAGCTACATCATTAATTTTGTATGTATGTACTGTACTTCTCCTGCTGCTTCTGGCCTATCCCCCCACCAGTTATCAGATTACCCATCATAAGAATGGCAGTTCTGGCATGAGAAAGTAAAGTCCTGCTCCTCTACCAAGATGGCCACATTCACACAAAGGCACAGGGCAGAACAAGGCATGGTAAGTAAGTAACAGGAATGATTAGCTGCAGGAAGACCACAGGCAATACTGGGCATTAGTCCATTGCTTACATTTTTGGGCACAGAATTCCTCATTAAATTGCACTAATACACGCTGAGAAAGACAGGATCAAGGAAGCCCAGTATCTTAGACAGAGGTTGAGTGTTTGACATTTCTTCCTCTTTTGCTCCAGTCTCCTTCTAAAGTACCACCTTGCAGGCCTCACAAGAGCTGCTGGATGGAGGAAGGAGAAGCCAATTCAGCTTTTTTCCGCAGAGAATAGATGTGCCCAATAGTGCCTTGTCTTTGACTTTATTTTCTCAGTCTTCTCATGTAAAAGTATCACATAGGCTTTCAGCAGAGGAAGGCGTTCATTCAGCCTAATCTGCAGAGGAAATACCTAACACCAACTTGTCATTCTCCCCCAACGCAGCAATATCTGGGTTTCACAAGCATGTGGGAAGAAAAAGGAAGAAACCTTTTAACCTTCATCATTTGAACTGTGGAGAAAGTAAGTGTCTATCTGGCATCACATTTTTACTGCAGTGAGTTAGGTTTTGCCCATCCATGTCATGCGACAATGAGGAGAAATGTAAATCTAGGAAAAACAAGAATCCACTTGGAGGGTTGGAAAAAATAACTACAGGCACATGCCTAGTGTGCCTAATTATAAATCTGGCCATGTTTAAATGATTCTGTAGTAAGGGCTACTTTGCGATGATGCATATTTACAGTGTATGTTATTACATTTTCAAATTAGGTAACATTGGCAAGGAAAAAATGTATTTTCACATCCCAGGAAAGGCTCTGAAAATGTTAAGAATATAAGATGTAGTATATAAAATGAACGTAATATGGAAGTACATATTTCAGTGTGATCTCTTAAACATACATTTTTGATTGAACGTGAAACAGTTCTTTTGAATTTCTTTTAGTAATCCACAGTCTGTTTTCCCAGGGGTAAGCAATAGGCTTGTTGGCAGGTGCAGTGCCCTTTACGTTTATTCACTTCTGTTGCTGTCATAGATGAGGTTAGTGACCTTGATTAGGTAAATGCCAGCTGTAGGTTTGTCTCAGTCAGTCGGGGTATGGAAGCAGGACACCCCAGGGTTGTCAAGATGTAGACCTACACCAAGCTGACCTACAGGGCCCCAGGCATAGCTGAATTCCCAGACGAGGTGGCACAAACTGTGTATGTACTAACTGCAGTTACCCTATCTACCCTTGACCTTCTTCTGCAGGGCCCATTGCGGGATGCGTATAGCCTTGGGGCGGGGGGTCTGGACAGAGTCTTCATAGTTAGTAGTAGCAGTACCCTGGGAATAGATGTAATCAAGGGAAAAGTTATAGAAGAGACATTTGGAAGAGACTGATATACTAATTAAAGAACCTTGTCACCCCTGAGTCTCATCTGCAAATCCTGTGATACGGTGGTGGATAGCCTAAGGTTGAAAACATAATAAACAGGAGGAAGTCCCAACACTGTAGTGCTCCCTAGGAAAGAGGTAAAAGGGAAGATGGCTTAAATACTGTATGTCAGTTGTGCTTTGCACTGGAAAGACTGATACAGAATGTCTATACATGCTAATTTCGTTCCACAACAAAAACTCTGGTAGTATGTAAAATGTGATGTTATGGAAGAAATATTAATTTGCAGTAAATTGCTGAAAATACATCTGAGTGTGGATTTCAAGGGTTCAGCCTCAGGTCAGGGAATGTGTGAGCAAGAAATGTATCCAAGATTGAGGCTACTAAGACAGGTACAGTATGTGGGTGCTCTATCCAAGAAGAAGCAAGGTGGGACTTGTACAGCTTGGTGCCAACATCTTTCAAATCCAGATCCCTTACAGGCTTACATTGTGAAAGTAACTTCTGTCATGTTTAAGTTCACTTTGTGGCTAAATAACGCTATCTCTATTAATAATTGTATTATTGAATATAAGAAAGGACAAATATTTGTAACCACAAATTTGTGATTAGACAATACTGGGTTCCCCCTGGTACTAGCATTCAGCTTACTTTATAGCTTACCCTGGGAGACCCAAACTCCAGGGCACACTATTATGCAAATTTCTGCTCTTCTCTGTTGGCCAGTAAATCTTAAGTCTTCATTGGCCAACAGGGAGACAGAGGGGGTCCAGAGTTAGCTCTTCTAAGTTCTAGTTGAAATTTGCATAATAGGGCATTGTAGTTTTTGGGGCATCTGGAGAGTTCTAAAAATAAACAGAAGCTATGCCTTGGCAGCTGATGGTGCTTGATATGGAAGTTGTGATGTTGTTTTGGTTATGGCCAGCCTTTGGTCAACTGAAGACAGAGATGCCTTTCCAATACAATGGAAATAAAGGGAAATATTGCGTTAGCCTCAAAGTAAAAAATCAATGTGAGAAATGTAAATATAATCGTGGCTTGCTACACCGCTCTACACACTGCCCTTTTTAAAAGTTTTTTATTGTATGTGATCACTTTTACCTTGTTGGTTTTTCTTAATAAAAACCACATTGACCTGCACCATCGGAGCATTCCCTTCATTCTTTTTTCCATGGTTGGCTGATTGAACTAAGATGTTCTCTATGCTGCAATTCCATTCCGGTGAGAACTTCCAGAATGGAGGCCGTCTTTCTGCTTCTGCCTCTATCTGAGGATTACGGGGACCACCGTCGAGTCCAGAGTCGCCTTTCAAGTTGGGGAACCCGCTGGAGAGTCGTCATCTGAGACAAGCAGAACTGCCGTTGAGACCTTTCATGCCCGTATGATCTGCCTAACCCGCGGATCCACCTCTTCCGGTAAGAGTATTCTACCTCTCTTCACCTCCAGAAGTTATGTGATGACCCATATTTCCACATGTGTGATTTTAGTTTCTCACTGATTTATGGACACTTTGTGGACTTTTTTCATTGTTTCAGATTGACATTTATGTTTACTTTGAGGTTTAATTCCTTTGGTCTTCCCCATTTTAGCGCTACATCCCCTTTCCAATACAATGGTTGCATAGAGAATGACTGTTTTCCCAGGTACTCAGGTCAGCCATAAGCCCAGTGCCCTGGGGAGTACCACAGGGCTCTGCCCTCTCTCCATACCTTTTCAATTGTTACATGCGCCCCCTACCCGATATGTTGCAGTTACATGGCCTTCAAGGCCAACTATATGCCGATGACATCCAAATCCTAGTCAACACTTCCAAAAATGACAGACATCCCCAGATCCTAGCAGAATGCATGACTCATATCCATTCCTGGATGAATAGAAACTGGTTGAGCCTCAATTGCTCCAAAACAGAAATACTCCAAGTGGGCGAACCTCTAGCCTTTCCCATTCTATCCCGATGGCCATCTGACCTAGGTACCTGCCCAGAACCTAAAAGACAAGTCAAGAACCTTGGAATCATTTTTGATGCAAAGCTTACCTGGATTCCGCAAATTATGAACTGTATGAAAAATGCCTCATTCTATTTGCAAATTATTCGGAAGATCAGACATCTACTTTCATATCGACACCAAATCACACTTACTTTGGCTCTAGTACAATCCAGACTAGACTTTGCCAATGGTTTTTGCCTTGGCCTTCCCCTTAAGTGGGTCAAAAAAATCCAAATTATACAGAATCAAGCAGCACGCACTATTACGGGTACACCATATAGACATCACATCACCCCCGTGCTGGCACAGCTACATTGGTTACCTATAGTGCATAGAGTACAATTTAAAATCTTGGTTCTGATGTTTATAGCATATTGGGGCCTGGGCCCACTCTATCTCACAGAAATGGCCCCCCATTACACACCAAGTAGAGCTTTGTGGTCAGGGCTTCAAAATAGGATCATCCAAGCACCCGCCCGACTCCAGTCCTTGGGAGGTCGACGAATGCAGACTATGGGCGCGGCCCTTTGGAACCAACTCCCCGACCATCTCCGGCTCCCAATGCCCCAAGCTCTTTTTAAGAGGCAATTAAAAACCCACCTTTTTAAAAACGCTTTTTCCTAACTACGGATGTAGAGACACCTAACTCTGTAATAATTAACGTCAACTTTGTTTTTCGACTCCCCTCGTGAGCCTTCCTTCCTCTTTTTTTTCTCCCCTCCCTTTTTCTCAAATGTTTTTTTCTTTTCCCAAGGCTGATTGGTGAATTTATGGTACAGCGCGCTTAGTTGCAGTCCTCCAAGACAGTATTTGGCGCGATATAAATTTACATATCAATCAATCAAGTGGACAGAAAGTTTGACTTATCCTATTTGCTAGTGCCAGAAGATGCAAACACTGCTTGACCATGGGCAAACCAGCAGTGAAAACTTATGTAGCGGGGTCTCCGTTGAGGCCCCATGGACTACGTTACCCAGAACCCCGTTTGGCACCCAGGGTGCATTGTGTCGCCGCAGAGACTCATGGGTGGGGTATAAAAGGGGAGGGCTAGGCGAAGCCCGGCCTCTTTGGACACCGCGCGGCTGGCAAGAGGACTTCCTGTGCGGACCTACTGCGAGTGCAAGGCCCGAGGCCTGGGCCTTGCGCACTTCCAGAGAGCCTTCCACCCCGCTGCGGAGCCTGTGCAGCATCTGACATCTACCTGCTTCGCGGACGTCAGTTGGACCGGAGATCCGGCTGTGGCAGATCCTGTGTGTGGAGACACAGCGGTGGGAGTCCCGGACTAGGATCGAGTCCGGAGGGGTGAGAGAGCACCTGCTCACAACTATAACCGAGTACTTTGTTAGGCCTATTGACTGCCTTGGCCCATCGTGTTATACTTGTTTTCCTGACAGGAGACTAGTTGCAAAACTGAGTTATATAGTCTCTGGGGAGTTTCTTCTATTGCCATAGACCACTATTGGATTACAAATTATTGTTCCTGTATGTGCACCACCGATCATCTTGCATGCAAAGATTCCTCACTTAAAGACTGAGCTTTAACTGAGTCAGGCCTTACTGGGAGTTTTCTAGCATTGCTGAGAGCCATATTGCTCACAGGGAGAATAGCTATATGTCAGTGTGTGATAGAACTATATGTGCACTATAGTTGACTAGTGTTATTATTACTGCAGGGCTCTGCATGTATGTGTTATACGGTATAGATCGTTAATCTTTATATACAAGTAAATCTATTACAGTTAATCAATCTGGTATTGGCGTCCATTACTAGATTTCACAACTGTTTAGATTATTGTGGGATTGTTCATGAACTGGTATAGAGCCATTCATATATACCACCCCTAGACTAGCTGTGCCAGAGAAGGGTCGAGTAGATTTCCGGGGGTTGGCTGTGCTGTGTACAGGGCCCGAAACAAAACCAGCGGCTCTCTTAGTTTGTGGGTATCGCTACACGTGGGGGCTCCGGGTCAGGGATCCTGTATATGGCAAGCAAAAATGCCAAAAGTACCGGCATGGACCCGCTAGAAGGTAAAGCGTGGTGCGAAGCAGCCAAAACAAATCCAGACATGTCAGTGGTCATCAGTCTCCCAGGAGAAGAATGGTCAATAGGTGCGGTGGAGCGATTCGTAGTGTCGTAGTGTCGTTATCCCCAAATAATACACCATGGATGATGGACATGAAATCAGACCCAGACACCTTGTTTCAGTATGCACTGATAGAGTGGTGGGATGGAGTTCTGGGGAACTTTAAAGGCCGAAGTGTGCAGACGCCAGATAACAAAACTTATGGTTTGGCGCACGCAATGACTGTGAAGACATGCAACCCCATGCAACAGAGAAACAAAAAGGGACGACACCTCCAGTGACATCCATTACTGCCATAGGGCCAGAGCTTTTAAATGCCTAGGGGGATTTGCTCACGAAGTGTCAGAAAACTAACACAGTACACATAGAGGCCAGCTACCGGAAGCTGAGAACATTTTCGGGGAGGCTGCCCATCCCTGTGGGGGAGGAAGACTTCGATACCTGGGTCGAACAGGCCTTGTTAGTGGTAGAGGCATGGGAGGTGCCTGAAGCGCAAAAGAAGCAGCGCGTGATGGAAAGTCTGAAAGGCGCGGCTGCGGAAGCTGTAAAAAGTCTCCGGTTTGGAAATGCTGCCTGCACGGCTTATGACTGTTTAGCCATGCTACAAGAAGAGTTCGGTCAGTTAGAGAAAGTAACGGAACTGGTGTATCAGTTTGAACACACCTTTCAGCACCCAGGAGAAAAGCTGTCGGAGTATGTCAGGAGACTGAACAAGATGCTTTGCCAAATCATGCTAAAAAAAAGGGATGGTGCCCCAAGCCATAGATGCGGCAAGAATGAAGCAGATCTTAAAGGTAGCACTACGCTCGGATCCAGTCTGGCTCCACCTGAAAACCTCTGGAGGAGGTATGTCACTGAATTATCCTGATCTGGTAAAGATCATTAGAGATGAAGAGGCTCTACAGAAGGATCAGCAAGCGATCAAGACGCATACCTCTTCTACGCCAGTAATGGTCAGATCAGCCATGACCCCTGAAAGAGACTCAGAAGTAGATACCCTGAAGTCACAGATGTCTCAGGTGTTGGAGATGCTGACCTCTTTGATGGCAAAGGATCCAAGGGTCGTAGAAAGAGTTGTTCCCGGGTACCTCAGCGCCCACTCCCCTACAAGATTGGGGGGATGCGATTTGTTTTAACTGCGGAGGAATTGGCCATATTGCGAAAGTATGTTCCAGCCCCAAGAAAAAGAAGATAAATAATCGCAAGCCGGCGGAAAACTCCAGAGGGCCCCGGTGAAGGAGTCAACCGGGTGCCCATCATCTCCAGTGAGCTCCATTGGATCCAAACTGAATGAGAAGCCCAGAAGGAAAGGGGGCAGACCCCCTCGGAAGAAGAACAGTGTTCCTCAGCGGGAATATACACCTAAAAAGAGAAATAATGTCCCTCAGCTGGAACATACACCTAAAAAGAGGGGGTAGATCAATGCATACCGAGCCCAAGAGGGACTAAAGTCAACAGCCAAACACAAGAATTCCAAGAAAAAGTGTAGGGATCAACAGAGAGAGACCCCTCTGAAGTCATATCCAGAAAAATTGGTAGGCCCCTCCCCCGTAGTGCCTATTCAGGTGGAGGGAGTCTACACAAGAGCCATCTTGGATACTGGGGCGCAAGTGACCTTGTTGTACCGGGACTTCTATGATAAACATCTGAGTCATCTACCCATCCAGAGAATTGAAGATTTCAAGATATGGGGAATCGGAACACAGAGTTTCCCTTGCGATGGTTACTTGCCCATAAAACTGACCTTTGATCCCTCAGTAGCCGGGAAGGCTGAAGTGTTCGATACCCTGGCAGTGGTGTGCCCCTGACTGCCTGGAGCCAACAAGAGCTCTCTAATAATAGGGACCAACACAGACCTGGTGAGAAGGCTCTTGGCCCCTCTAGCGCGAGGGAAGAATTCCACCCAATGTTGAAGACAGCCTACCAGCGACTAGTCTTAGAACAGCAGGCCCCAGAAGAGGGGGTGGGAAAAGTCTGGAGACTGGCGAAGAAAGGAATAGTATTGCAGCCTGGTGAAGTAACCTGTCCCAGGGCCACTGTGAAGCTTACTTGGGAGCAACCTGGCCCCTTTGTCATGTTGGAACCAGACCCCCGGGAAGAATACTCAGGCTTAGAAGTGATCCCAGAAATGGTTTCAGTAAGAGCTTTGAAGAAGGCACACTGTAAGGTGCCGGTGAGCGTCAGGAATGCCACGGGTACCCCCATGGAGATCCCCGCCAGGATGTTGTTGGGCCAGGTGAGCCCTGCTGCCCCAATTGTCTTATCAGATGTGGAGAAGACAGAGGGAGAAAGGACTATCTGGGAGAAGCTCTGCATGGAGAATCCGAACCTGCCAAGGGCCTGGAAAGAGAGAGCAAAGGGCCAGTTGACCAGATGGAGGAAGATTTTTTCCAAAGATGAGTTCGATGTAGGGTGTGCGAAGAGTGCTACCCATTGAATCCGCCTCCAGGAAGACAAGCCTTTCAGGGAGAGAGTCAGGCGAGTTCCTCTAGCCGACCTTGAAGACCTGAGAGAACAGCTTGCCGAGCTCAAGCGAACCAGTGTTATCCGGGAATCTAGAAGCCCCTATGCCTCCCCAATAGTGGTGGTCAGGAAGAAGAATGGGTCGTTGAGGTTGTGTATAGACTACAGGACTCTCAACAGGAGAACGATACCCGACCAGTATACCACCCCAAGGATAGAGGATGCCCTACAGAGTTTGTCTGGAGCCAGGTGGTTCAGTGTCATGGACATAAAGAGTGGATACTACCAGATCCCTATTCATCCGGAAGATAAGGAGAAGACAGCCTTCATAACCCCTGTGGGATTCTTTGAATTTGACCAGATGCCCCAAGGTCTGTCTGCCACCTTTCAATGCCTCATGGAGAAAACCGTAGGAGACATGAACCTCATCGAAGTTCTCGTGTACTTAGATGACATTATCGTCTTTGGGAAGACTCTAGAGGAACATGAGGAGAGACTGGAAAAAGTCTTGAGAAGGCTCAGCGAAGAGGGACTCAAACTTTCACCAGAGAAATGCCAGTTCTACCAGTCATCAGTCAACTATCTGGGGCACATAGTGTCCGAAGAAGTGGTAGCCACAGACCCCAGGAAGCTGGAGGCAGTTACCTCCTGGCCATGGCCCACCACTGTGACAGAACTCAGGTCCTTTTTGGGGTTCTGCTCCTACTATAGGAGGTTCGTAGAGGGGTTCGCACGGATTGCCAGACCCCTGAATGAACTGTTAAAGACAGAGGGAGAAGAGGATGACTCGGGTCCCAGGAAGCCGGGAGAGTCAGTCGAAGACCAGTGGAATGGGAAGTGCGAAGAGGCCTTCCAAATGCTGAAGAAGCGCTTAACCACTGCCCCTGTCTTGGCCTATGCAGACCCAAAGAAACCCTATGAACTCCATGTAGATGCCAGTCATGACGGTCTAGGAGGAGTGCTCTACCAGGAGCATGAAGGGCAACTGCGACTCGTCGCATATGTGAGCAGAAGTTTGACCCCCTCTGAAAAAAACTAGCCCACTCATAAGTTGGAGTTCCTGGCCCTCAAGTGGGCTGTAGTTGATAAACTTAAAGACTATCTGTATGGGGCAGAATTCACCGTGAAAACTGACAACAACCCCCTTACTTATCTTTTCACCACAGCAAAGCTGGATGCCACAGGCCATCGATGGCTGGCTGCACTGTCTGGATTCAACTTCAGTCTGAAATACAGACCCGGGGCTGGCAATCGAGATGCGGATGCCCTGTCCAGAAGGTCTCATGCTCCCACTAGCAGCACAGAAGACTGGACCCAAGTGGCACCGGACGGGGTGCGGGCCCTCTGTCAAGGGGCTGAACTCCAAGCCAGTGGGGGATCCAGAGCAGAAGAGATAGGGGTCACAGTAGTGGGGGTCCCCAAGCAATACTGTGGAGTAACTCCGATAGAGGAAGATGACTTACCAAAGCTGTCCAAAAAGGAATTGAGATGTGACCAATTGGAAGACCCTTTGGGGAAATTGGTCCTAGAGGCCCTGGAAAATCAGGATCCAGATAGACTCTTGCGTCACCCTTCAAAGGGAGCTCGCCTGTTGTGGAAGGAGTTGGACAGGCTGCAGGTGCATCAAGGGGTGGTCTACCGAAGGGGCCCCTCTGATGACCTGGAAGACAAATGGCAACTGTTTCTAGGCTTGTGCAATTCGTTTCGTAACGAATCAAAATTCGTCCGAATTTAGCAACTTTCGGACATTCGGAAGCATTCGAATTTCCGAACAGAGCAATTACGAATAAAACCGAATCCGAAATAAATTATACCGCAAAATAGCGAATGCCCGAAGGTCTTCGGCATAATTCGTTATGAAAAAAGTTACGAATGTACGAATCCATTCGAAGCACAATAACACTCACTCTGCTCTCTGCTTCTCCCTCACCATGCTGAACTCCCTCTCAAAATGGTGTACAGGGGCGGAGGCTATAGCCGCATGAAAAAACGAAAGTAAAATACGAGATTTCAAATCCATTCGAAGCACAATAACACTCACTCTGCTCTGCTCTCTGCTTCTCCCTCACCGTGCTGAACCCTCTCAAAATGGTGTACAGGGGCGGAGCCTATAGCCGCATGTAAAAAACGAAAGTAAAATACGAGATTTCGAATCGTTACAAATAACCGCTATGTATTTAGAAAAGTACAAATCCATTCGAAGCACATTAGGCATAATAGGCAGCGTCGTTGTGAGAGAGACACGGAAAATTACGAATCAACGAACCCAAAAAAAGTTACGAAAGTAGGAGTTGTGTCCAGAATCAACGAAAAACAACGTACTCTACCGAAAGTACGAATTATAAAGCAACAAAAAATTCAACGAAAAATGTCGCTTGCAAAAATACGAATGAGTCCGAACACGAAAAATCCCGTCTAGCAAAATTACGAATGATTACGAATCAACAGGACCGGAAAGAAACGAACCGAAACGGAACGAATTTTTCCGTTGTGCACAAGTCTAACTGTTTCTACCTGAGAAACACAGAGAGACTGTCTTGGTCGCCTTACACGACAATCATGGTCATTTAGGAGCTGAAAGGACCTTTCAACTCGTCAGAAGTCGGTTCTATTGGCCCTGCATGAGGGCTGAAGTAGAGGAATACTGCCATTCATGCGCACGCTGCATTCAGCGGAAAACTTTACCCCATCAAGCTGCCCCAATGGGCCACCTGCAAAGTCAAGGCCCATTGGATTTGGTATGCATTGATTTTCTCTGCCTCGAACCCGACTTGAGTGGACTAGGAAATGTTCTGGTGATAACCGACCATTTCACCAGGTATGCCCAGGCTTTCCCAACCAAAGACCAGAAGGCTTCCACCGTGGCCAAGGTACTCATGGAAAAATACTTTGTGCACTATGAGCTACCACAGCGTCTCCACTCGGATCAAGGGAGGGACTTTGAAAGTCGGCTGATCCGGAAGCTCTTGGACTCCTTAGGGATCAAGAAGACCCGAACCACCCCCTACCACCCACAAGGGGATGCCCAGCCGGAGAGGTTCAACTGAACCCTACTCAACATGCTGGGGACTTTAAGTAGCGAAAAGAAGCAGCACTGGAGCAAGCACATAGCAGCAATTGTGCATGCCTACAACAGTACAACAAGTGATGCTACAAGGTACTCTCCCTACCGACTCATGTTTGGGAGAGAAGCAAGACTACCCATAGACCTGGCCTTTGGCACCGCCATAGACCATTCCTCAGCCACTTCCCACAAAGGATATGTGGACAGGCTGAGGCACAGTTTAAAGTTGGCCTATGAGCAGGCCCAAGCAGCTTCGGATCAGAGAGGAGTCCGCAACAAGAGAAACTTTGACCTGAAGGTCCGGATTCAGGATCTACAGCCTGGGGACAGAGTGCTGCTACGGAACTTAGGAATCCCTGGGAAGCACAAACTTGCAGACAGATGGAGACCTGAGCAGTATGTTATTTGCAAGAAGCTGCCTGGCCTGCCAGTCTACCAACTGAAGCCAGAGGGAAAGGTGGGGCCATTGAAGACTTGGCACCGGAATCACATACTCCCACTTGCCGAAGCGGTTCGGATTTCCCTGAGCCAACTTCCATCCTGGATACTCCTAGGCCAAATACCCGGTCCCAGGCATCTCGGTCTGAAGAAACAGATGTCTCTGAACCTAGTGAGGATGAAAGGGAAGAGCTAGAATGGCTATGGCCTTCCCAGGCCCCAGTGACTTCTGCTATAGATCTTCCACCTTTGGAAGACACCATAGACAGTACACTGAATGCAGAAGCTACTGAATTCATCCCGTCCAGCCCTCTATCAGACTCATGGGAAGATGCCCTCGACTCACTCCCAGAGGAGGATCCAAGATGTTCCGTGTATCTTCCTGCTCCTGAGATAAATGTTTCAGAAACAGTGAAAGCTGCCATGTCTGTTCCAGAAGAGGAACCTACAGTGTCCAAGCCAGAAATCCCAAGAGAGCGGAGGGTGAAAAGGGTCATAAGGCCTCCCCGAAAGTTGACTTACCCACAAATGGGGAAGAGCTAGGAGGACACTGTGGTATCTGCCAGGAGGAGTGCAGAAAGCCCTGATCCCTCCACTGTTCATTTGGTGGAGGGCAACCCCAACTCACCCCCTGGCACAGTTAGACAGGCCACTTATGACAGTGTGACCTGTGGGCAAGGAAGTTCACCCTCTCATTTTTGGAGGGAACTTCCTCTGCCGACATCATACGCAACTTTGTCTAATGTTGTGCGTAGTGTATGTTGACAATTATCTTTGGGGACCAAAGAGTTTAAATGGGGGGAGTGTGTAGCGGGGTCTCCGTTGAGGCCCCATGGACTACGTTACCCAGAACCCCGTTTGGCACCCAGGGTGCATTGTGTCGCCGCAGAGACTCATGGACTTTGGACACTGCGCGGCTGGCAAGAGGACTTCCTGTGCGGACCTGCTATGAGTGCAAGGCCTGGGCCTTGCGCACTTCCAGAGAGCTTTCCACCCCGCTGCGGAGCCTGTGCGGCATCTGATATCTACCTGCTTCGCGGACGTCAGTTGGACCGGAGATCCGGCTGTGGCAGATCCTGTGTGTGGAGACACAGCGGTGGGAGTCCCGGACTAGGATCGAGTCCGGAAGGGTGAGAGAGCACCTGCTCACAACTATAACCGAGTACTTTGTTAGGCCTATTGACTGCCTTGGCCCATCGTGTTATACTTGCTTTTCTGACAGGAGACTAGTTGCAGAACTGAGTTATATAGTCTCCGGGGAGTTGCTTCTATTGCCATAGACCACTATTGGATTACAAATTATTGTTCCTGTATGTGCACCACCGATCATCTTGCATGCGAAGATTCCTCACTTAAAGACTGAGCTTTAACTGAGTCAGGCCTGACTGGGAGTTTATAGCATTGCTGAGTGCCATATTGCTCACAGGGAGAATAGCTATATGTCAGTGTGTGATAGAACTATATGTGCACTATAGTTGACTAGTGTTATTATTACTGCAGGGCTCTGCATGTATGTGTTATATGGTATAGATCGGTAATCTTTATATACAAGCAGTGCCGGCCCAAGACATTGTGCTGCCTGGTACCAAGAATGAAATGCTGCCCCCCCCCCAAATAAAATAAAAAATCACGCACACCGAAATGCCCCCACATCCATTATTTGATATGATAAATAAAGAGGAACTGTCATGGCTCTATACATGTAAAGGAGTATATAGAGGACCTGTCATGGCTCTATAAAATGGACCTGTTATGGCTCTATTCATGTATAGGAGTATAAAGAGGACCATCATGGCATTATGCGTGTATATAGAAGTATAATGAGGACCTGTCATGGCACTATACATGTATGTAGGAGTATAAAGAGGACCTGTCATGGCTCTATACATCTATGTAGAAGTATAAAGAGGACCTGTCATGGCTCTATACATGAATGTAGGAGTATAAAGAGGACCTGTCATGGCTCTATACATGTATGTAGGAGTATAAAAAGGACCTGTCATGGCTCTATACATGTATATAGGAGTATAAAAGGACCTGTGCCTGGCCGGCGGCCGCAATGTCAGCCGTCCACCCATGATCGGTCCACAGAGAGCCAGAACGGGGAACTGTCAATGTAAATAGACAGATCCCCATTCTGACAGGGGAGGAGAGACAGATCTGCTGTTCCTAGTGATTAGGAACAGAGATTTCTCTCCTCCTCCAGTCATTCCCATCCCCCCCCACTGTTAGAAACACCTCCCAGGAAACACATTTAACCCCTTCCCTAACAGTGACATTTACACAGTAATCAGTGCATTTTTATAGCACAGATCGCTGTATAGATGTCAATGGTCCCAAAAATGTGTCAAAAGTGTCCGACCTGTCCACCGCAATGTCGCAGTCTCGCCAAAAAAAAATCTCAGATCACTACCATTACTAGTAAAAAAATAATAATAATAAAAATGCTTCAAGTGCATTATTTCTATTATTACATTGTTATATAAAATAAAATAGTTCAACTCACCATTATTGCAGAATCAGTGGGAGCCCCGAGCGTGTCACTTGCCAACGTCACCTGCCTTCAGATGCACATTGTCACCTGCCACACATTGCGGATTGTCACTTGCCACGATGTCACCTGCTACACGTAGCTGATTGTCACTTGCCACGTCACCTGCCACATGTAGCAGATTGTCACGTGCCACCTGTCACACATTGCGGATTGCCACTTGCCATGATGTCACCTGCCACACGTTGCAGATTGTCACTTGCCACGTCACCTACCACACGTAGGGGATTGTCACTTGCCACAACGCCACCTGCCACACATTGCGGATTTTCACTTGCCACGACGTCACATGCCACATGTTGCAGATTGTCACTTGCCACGTCACCTGCTACACGTAGCGGATTGTCACTTGCCACGTCACCTGCCACACATTGCGGATTGTCACTTGCCACAATGTCACCTGCCACACATAGCGGATTGTCACTTGCCACGTCATCTGCCACACATTGCAGATTGTCACTTGCCATGACGTCACCTGCCACACATAACGGATTGCCACTTGCTGTGTCCCAGAGTAAAGGAGGGCAGCAGAGAGATAATGTAATCTCTCTGCTGCCCACACAGTGGGGGCCGAACTGCAGCGATGCAGGGCGGGCAGTGAGAGATGATGTCATCTCTCTGCTCCCCCGCCCGCTGATTGGCCAGCAAGCCCGCTCACCTGCTGACTGTCACGCCCGCTGACTGTTCCCCTGTTCTGCCCGCACGCTCCTTTTACCTGGGCCCGACGCCCAGGTGAATTGAGCGTGCGGGCAGAACAGGTGGAGCGGAGCAGGCTGGCTGGCAGGCGGGCGTCAATTTGCCTCACAGTGAAGCGCGGAGCGAGTTGGCGACAATTTGCCTCACAGTGCAGCGGGGAGTGAAGCGGGCAGAACGGGCTGGCGGGCGGAACGGGCTGGCCAGTGGCAATTTGCCTCACAGTGCAGGCAGGGCCGGTGCTAGGCAATTTGGCGCCCTAGGCAAGACCAGCTATGTGCGCCCCCCCCCCCCAAAAAAAAAATGTCCCTGCGTCCATCATATGTGATGTGCACCAGTAAATTAAGGGGGTGGGGTGGTAGGAAGCTGGCAGGGGGGGATGAAGATTACAGGGGGTGGTAGGAATATGACAGGGGTGGGTGGGTGGTAGGAAGCTGACAGGGAGGATGAAGATTACAGGGGGTGGTAGGAAGATGACAGGGAGGATGGAGATGACAGGGGTGGGTGGTAGGAAGCTTACAGGGAGGATGGAGATGACAGGGGTGGGTGGTAGGAAGCTGACAGGGGGGATGGAGATGACAGGGGTGGGTGGTAGGAAGCTGACAGGGAGGATGGAGATGACAGGGAATATGGAGATGACAGGGGTGGGTGGTAGGAAGCTGACAGGGAGGATGGAGATGACAGGGGTGGGTGGTAGGAAGCTGACAGGGAGGATGGAGATGACAGGGGTGGGTGGTAGGAAGCTGACAGGGAGGATGGAGATGACAGGGGTGGGTGGTAGGAAGCTGATAGGGAGGATGAAGACGACAGGGGTGGGTGGTAGGAAGCTGACAGGGAGGATGGAGATGACAGGGGCGGGTGGTAGGAAGCTGACAGGGAGGATGAAGATGACAGGGGTGGGTGGTAGGAAGCTGACAGGGAGGATGGAGATGACAGGAGTGGGTGGTAGGAAGCTGACAGGGAGGATGGAGATGACAGGAGTGGGTGGTAGGAAGCTGACAGGGAGGATGAAGATGACAGGGGTGGGTGGTAGGAAGCTGACAGGGAGGATGGAGATGACAGGAGTGGGTGGTAGGAAGCTGACAGGGAGGATGGAGATGACAGGAGTGGGTGGTAGGAAGCTGACAGGGAGGATGGAGATGACAGGGGTGGGTGGTAGGAAGCTGACAGGGAGGATGAAGATGACAGGGGTGGGTGGTAGGAAGATGACAGGGAGGATGGAGATGACAGGGAATATGGAGATGACAGGGAATATGGAGATGACAGGGGTGGGTGGTAGGAAGATGACAGGGAGGATGGAGATGACAGGGGGTGATAAAATGTAAGACAGGCCTCAGAGGTAGGGTGGTGGGATCATGCCAGGAACAGGGGGATGACGAGGAGCATGATGATGACAGGAGACAGTAGATGGCATCATAGCATTAGGGCTGTGTGTGAGGTCATCACGGGCGGCTGGTAGCAGGGATGTTCGGGCTCCCTCGTTCAGGGAGTGACGTCACTGGATGCTGTCAGTGTCGGGCAGCGGACCGTCATTCACAGTACCTACGTCTTCCACACTACGGCCGTCCATCCTGGAGAGGAATTCAAGGAGCTGCTCAGCAGCGGCGGCGGCGGCAGCCATTATCCGCGCTCTGCACATGGTACTTGGTAGGAGATTCGCAGAGCGCGGGAGAAGGGGAGGAGCCGGGGGAGGGGAGCACATTGATCCACCTACTGACCCAACAACTGTTGGATGATCGAGGCTGCGTCAAGCTCCCAGTGCCTCTTCCTCCACAGGACTGCGCGGCGGCAAGGAGTACTACTGTCACACATTGAGATAGGGAACCAGTGGCCATGGCTGCGCCCTAGGCGGCTGCCTAGTGGTACTGCCAGCCCTGAGTGCAGGGGGAGTGGAGTGGGCGGAACTGGATAGTGGCAACTTGCCGCTCCCCTGAATGTGCCGCCTGGTACAATGGTACCACCGGGTCCCATGGTAGGGCCGGCCCTGTATACAAGTAAATCTATTACAGTTAATCAATCTGGTATTGGCGTCCATTACTACATTTCACAACTGTTTAGATTATTGTTGGATTGTTCATGAACTGGTATAGAGCCATTCATATATACCACCCCCTGTTCGGTTCGCACCAGAACCTGCGAACAGACAAAATGTTCGTGTGAACTTTAGAACCCTATTAAATACAATGGACTCGAACGTTCGAAATCTAAAGTGCTAATTATAAAGGCTTATATGCAAGTTATTGTCCTAAAAAGTGTTTGGGGACCGGGTCCTGCCCAAGGGGACATGTATCAATGCAAAAAGAAGTTTTAAAAACGGCCGTTTTTTCGGGAGCAGTGATTTTAATAATGCTTAAAATGAAAAAATAAAAGTGAAATATTCCTTTAAATTTCATACCTGGGAGGGGAGTATGATATGCATGTAAAGTGGCGCATGTTTCCCGTGCTTAGAACTGTCCCTGCAAAAAAATTCATTTTTGAAGGAAAAAAAAGTCATTTAAAACTCACTCGCGGCTATTAATGAATTGTCGGCTTTTATCAATACATACAAAAGTCATTGATAAAAAAAAAAAGCGTGGGGGTCCCCCCAGAATTCAATTACCAGGCCCTTCAGGTCTGGAATGGATATTAAGGGGAACCCTGCCGCAAATTTAAAAAAAAATGGCGTGGGGTTCCCCCAAATATCCATACCAGGCCCTTCAGATCTGGCATGGATTTTAAGGGGAACTCCACCCCAAATTTTAAAAAAATGGCGTGGAGTCCCCCCAAAAATCCATACCAGACCCTTATCCGAGCACACAACCTGGCCGGCCGCAGGGGAAAAGGGGGGGACGAGAGAGCGGCCCCCCTCCCTCCTGAACCGTACCAGGCCACATGCCCTCAACATGGGGAGGATGTCCCCATGTTGATGGGGACAAGGGCCTCATCCCCACAACCCTTGCCCGGTGGTTGTGGGGGTCTGCGGGGGGGGGCTTATCGGAATCTGGAAGACCCCTTTAACA
This sequence comes from Rana muscosa, assembly GCA_029206835.1. NCBI lineage: Eukaryota > Metazoa > Chordata > Amphibia > Anura > Ranidae > Rana > Rana muscosa. Next base: position 337,566,519 of record CM055116.1, on the reverse strand, counting down.
AAGGGGACCCCCAGATCCCGCCCCCCCCTATGTGAATTGGTAACGGGTACATTGTACCCCTACCATTTCACGAAGAAAGCATAAAAAAATGTAAAAAAAAACACACAAACACCTTGAAAAAGTCCTTTATTAAAAAAAAAAAACATTCCAGCGGAGAAATCCAGTGTCCCGCAGCGATCCCGATGTCCAGCGCTGTCCGTCATTGGTTGTGCCTGAGCGGACCTGATGGGGAACTTCCTCCTCAGTGTTTTAAATGTATAGACCCGCCCCTTCTAAAGTTCCCCATCAGTTCCGCTCAGCGGACCAGATGCGGAACATGACAAGGGGCGGGTCTATACATGTATTACCAAAGTGAGAGAAGTTCCCCATCAGGTCCGCCCCCTCGGTATGTCGGTCACGCCTACGTCATTGGCCTGAGCGGGGAAACTTCCTTCACTGTGTAAATTTAAATTACACAGTGAAGGAAGTTCCCCGCTCAGGCCAATGACGTAGGCGGGTCCGACATACCGAGGGGGCGGACCTGATGGGGAACTTCTCTCACTTTGGTAATACATGTATAGACCCGCCCCTTGTCATGTTCTGCATCTGGTCCGCTGAGCGGACCTGATGGGGAACTTTAGAAGGGGCGGGTCTATACATTTAAAACACTGAGGAGGAAGTTCCCCATCAGGTCCGCTCAGGCACAACCAATGACGGACAGCGCTGGACATCGGGATCGCCGCGGGACACTGGATTTCTCCGTTGGAATGTTTTTATTTATTTTTTTAATAAAGGACTTTTTCAAGGTGTTTGTGTGTTTTTTTTTTTTACATATATTTACGCTTTCTTCGTTAAATGGTAGGGGTACAATGTACCCCTTACCAATTCACATAGGGGGGGCCGGGATCTGGGGGTCCCCTTTGTTAAAGGGGTCTTCCAGATTCCGATAAGCCCCCCGCCCGCAGACCCCCACAATCACCGGGCAAGGGTTGTGGGGATGAGGCCCTTGTCCCCATCAACATGGGGACATCCTCCCCATGTTGAGGGCATGTGGCCTGGTACGGTTCAGGAGGGAGGGGGGCCGCTCTCTCATCCTCCTCTCTACCCCTGCGGCCGGCCAGGTTGCATGCTCGGATAAGGGTCTGGTATGGATTTTTAGGGGGACTCCACGCCATTTTTTTTTTTATTTGGGGTGGAGTTTCCATTAAAATCCATGCCAGAACTGAAGGGCCTGGTATGGATATTTGGGGGAACCCCACGTCATTTTTTTTAAAATTTGCGGCGGGGTTCCCCTTAATATCCATTCCAGACCTGAAGGGCCTGGTAATTGAATTCTGGGGGACCCCCACGCTTTTTTTTTTTTTTTTTATCAATGACTTTTCTATGTATTGATAAAAGCCGACAATTCATTAATAGCCGCAAGTGAGTTTTAAATGACTTTTTTTCCTTCAAAAATGACACTTTGTGCAGGGACAGTTCTAAGCACGGGAAACATGCGCCACTTCACATGCATATCATACACACCCCCCAGGTACGAAATTTAAAGGAATAAAGGGATTTTTATAACAGCTTACCTGTAAAATCCTTTTCTTGGAGTACATCACGGGACACAGAGCGACTTAGTCATTACTAATGGGTTATATAGTTTACCTTCAGGTGTTGGCACTGGCCAATTCCAAACCGGAAGTACCCTCCCCTATATAAGCCCCTCCCACCCGGGAGCACCTCAGTTTTGTAGCCAAGCAATAAGTGTCCCAAAAAGAGGGGTGGGAGCTCTGTGTCCCGTGATGTACTCCAAGAAAAGGATTTTACAGGTAAGCTGTTATAAAAATCCCTTTTTCTTTTTCGTACATCACGGGACACAGAGCGACTTAGTCATTACTAATGGGACGTCCCAAAGCAATGCCAAATGAGGGGGGGGTACATAAGCTGGGCGCCATCAGGCATGAGGATCTTTTGCGGCCTGCAACACACTGCGCCCAAAGGCGACATCCTCCTGACTTCTAACGTCTACCTGATAGAATCTAGTAAACGTGTGTACCGAAGACCATGTTGCGGCCTTACATACTTGAGCCAGGGAGGCCTGGTGATGCACTGCCCATGAAGTTCCAACCGCTCTTGTGGAGTGCGCCCTAACTTTGAACGGAGGCGGTCTCTTTCTCAAGCCATAGGCTTGTATTATGACCTGTCGAATCCACTTGGCTAAAGTAGATTTTGATGCTGCCTGACCCCTTCTGGGGCCTTCCGGCAGAACAAACAAAGAATCCGTTCTGCGAATCTGAGCAGTGGCTTTTAGATAAGCTTTAACTGCTCTTACGACATCCAAAGAATGTAATAACTTTTCCTCTACTGAGCTAGGTTTGGGGAAAAAAGAAGGAAGAACCACATCTTGGTTCAAATGAAAACCTCGATACCACCTTAGGAAGAAAGGCTGGATGAGGACGTAATACTACTCTGTCCTTATGGACAACCAGATATGGCTCCTTACAGGACATAGCTGCTAATTCCGACACTCTTTTAGCCGAACAAATGGCTACTAAGAAAAACCAATTTCCTGGTGAGAAGAACCAAGGAAATGTGTTGTAATGGTTCAAACGGTTGTTTCTGTAGAACCGACAGAACCAGGTTTAAGTCCCAAGGACATATGGGAATACTAACCGGAGGGCTAATACGCATCACTCCTTGTATAAAGGCTTTGACTAGTGAATGCGAAGCCAAGGGCCTTTGAAAAAATATTGACAAGGCCGAAATCTGACCCTTGATAGTACTCAAGGCCAGCTTCCTATCTACAGCCCACTGTAGGAAGTCCCGAATCCTCCCTATCATGTACTTACGTGGATGCCATTTCTTGGTCTCACACCACGTAATGTACGCTTTCCAGATCCTATAATAGATCTGCCTGGATACCGGTTTCCTGGCATTGATCATGGTAGATACCACAGAATTAGAGAGCCCTCTCTTTTTCAGAATGTGGGCTTCAATAGCCAGGCCGTCAAACCTAGGGCTGGTAAGGAAGGGTGGTATATCGGTCCTTGCGACAGCAGGTCCGGACGAAGTGGGAGGGTCCAAGGACTCCTCACTGACATTTTTACAATCTCCGCGTACCATGCCCTTCGGGGCCACGCTGGAGCCACCAGAATCACTGGTTTCTTTTCTACCCTGATTCTGCGGAGTAATCGCGGTAACAATCGTGGCGGTGGGAATGCATATATCAGCTTGAACCGATCCCAAGGGAACACTAGGGCATCCGAGCCGCAAGCTAGGGGATCCCTTGTGCGAGACACAAACCTGTCCACCTTTGCGTTGAATCTGGATGCTAGCAGATCTACATCCGGTGTTCCCCACCGCTGGCATATTGCCTGGAAAACCTCGGGGTGAAGAGACCATTCCCCCGGGCATAATTGTTGGCGACTTAGAAAGTCCGCTCTCCAATTTTCCACTCCTGGGATGAAAACCGCAGATATGGCTGGGACATATCTTTCTGCCCACTCCAGGATGCAATTTGCTTCCTTCTGGGCTGCACGACTTTTGGTGCCACCCTGATGATTGATATATGCCACTGCCGTGGCATTGTCTGATTGAATTCTGACAGGGGACCCCTGGAGTTTGGATGTCCATGCTACTAGGGCATACCGGGCTGCTCGTATCTCTAAGAGATTGATGGGCAGGGCCTTTTCTGCCTCTGACCACCTGCCCTGGAGAGACCATTGCTCCAGCACTGCCCCCCAGCCGATGAGGCTGGCATCTGTAGTGACCACCTTCCAAGAAACCGGACTGAAGGGTTTCCCTCTTTCCAGATTCTGGGGCACCAACCACCAATGGAGGCTCTTGCGAACGGAAGGGGACAGGGACATTGGTAAGTCTAAAGCCTGAACTTTTTTGTTCCAGGCTGACAGTATGGCCCTTTGCAAATTCCTTGAATGGAATTGACCGTAGGGTACCGCTTCGAATGAAGCCACCATCTTTCCCAGCAGCCTCATGCAGAGACGTATGGATGGTTTTCTTTTTGTACCCACTAAGTGGGTCAAATTTCTTAAAGACGACACCTTCTCTGGAGGTAAGAAAATCTTTCTCTGATTTGAATCCAGCCTTAGCCCTAAGTATTCCAGACTTTTGACTGGTCTAGAGCTGACTTGTCCCGGTTGATAATCCAACCGTGATATTCCAGATACTCGATTGTCTTGTGAATAGCTACTTCCAGCTTTTCCACTGAGTGGTCTATTAGTAGCAGGTCGTCTAGATATGCCATTATCGTTACACCCTGTGTTCTTAGATTGGCCAATAATGGGGCCAGAATTTTTGTGAACACTCGTGGTGCTGTGGCCAGACCGAAAGGTAAGGCTCTGAACTGAAAATGGCGCCCTTCTACTGCAAAGCGTAGAAATTTCTGATGGGCCGGAAAGATGGGAATATGCAGATAAGCATCCCTTATGTCGATCGAGGCTAGCCATTCCTGCCCTTGTAGGGCGGTGGCCACTGATCGGATCGACTCCATCCGAAAGGTCCTGATATTTAGGAACTTGTTTAGCCCTTTTAGACTTAATATGGGCCTCACGTCCCCATTTGGTTTGGGGACTGTGAAAAGGTTCGAGTAAAACCCGAATCCGCTTTCTTCCAGGGGAACCTTCATGATTACCCCTTGGAGCAATAGTTGTTCTAGTGCCAGAAGGAGGGATCCTCTCTTTTGGGGATCTCTTGGCACGTTTGACCTCATAAATTGGGCAGGAGGAGTGCCTTTTAACTCCAGCTTGTATCCCAGACTTACTGCGGAGAGCACCCATCTGTCTCTGATGGTGTCCCGCCAGGTCTCTGTGAACAACTGAAGTCTTCCCCCCACCCGATTGAGCGGGGGCAATACTTCATGCCTTAGGGGGAGGTTTTGTACCTCTCTTGATCCAGGGCTCTTGTTACCCTGTGATTGTCCCTGATTTCTGCCCCCTGAATTTGACCGCGGAGGCCGTCGGAACTGCTTCACAGCCGATGTGCCCGGGACTGGAGAGGTAGGCCTCTTAAAAGAAGGACTTCTACCCTTGTTCTTAACCGGTAAGAGTGAACTTTTACCGGCAGAAATTTTCTGGATATATTTGTCCAGATCTTCTCCAAATAAGCGTTCTCCATGAAATGGGAAGCTAACCAGCAGTCTTTTACAGGGAGCTTCAGCAGACCAGTTTTTGAGCCACAAAAGCCTACGCATATGTACTATAGACAGCGTAAAGCGGGAGGCCTGTTGGATTGTATCCTTTATGGCGTCCACCGCAAAACACAAGGCTCTAGGCAGGTCAGCTAGGGCATGAGCCTGCTGATCTGGTAAGTCCCTTAAGACTTGTTTCAACTGATCTTTCACTGCTTGGCAGACTCCAATCGCTGCTACCGCAGGTTGTGTCACCATACTTGCTGTAGAGAAAGCAGATTTTAGTAAAGACTCCAATTTTTTATCTATTGGGTCTTTGAACATTGGAACATTATCTACTGGACATGTCAGTGATTTGTTAACAGAAGAGATGGCTGCGTCCACTATAGGGACCCTCCATTTTCTTATGAACTTATCCTCCATGGGATAGATCACCGGAAATCTCTTGAGGGGAGCAAATATTTTATCAGGATGCTCCCAATCCTGGTAAATAAGCCCTTCTAATAAAGGGTGGATTGGGAAGGAACAGACCGCCTGGGGAGCTTTTAGCGACCCCAGCGAGGAAACCGTAGTGGATGGTGGTTCCGCCAGAGGCATTTTAAATGCTGATCGGACCATGTTAGTCAGAGACTGAACCCATAATCTTTCAGCCTGAGAAGCTGAGAAAGGTTCTTCCACTGTTGATTCCTCTATAAGTGAATCAACCTCATCCTGATCCCCTTCAGGTAGGTCGATCTCTGTGTGGGGCTGTTCCTCCACTAACAGGCACTCTGAAGGAGGAGACGGAGATCGGACGCGCTTTTCCTGTGACAGGGAAGCAGCGATCAATGCTGTTAATCTCTCTTCCAATCCTCCCAGAGTTGAGGATAAAACCTCCTCTGTTATATATACAGGAGCAGGTGGACTGGGGACAGCCGCAGCACCAGACATTCCTGCGGGGTTTCTACGGCTACTGACCTCTGCATTCTCAGGGGAGATTGGTGCAGTGCAAGCATGCCCAATATCCTCAGAGCCCGATGGAGACCCCTTTGGCTTCCTGGAAGATTTATTTCCGGAGCGTCTGGACGACATATCCTTTAAGCACAAAGCTGAGGTATTCCCGTCGTCATACACCAATTTTTGCTGGTAATAGTCTAACACAGGTGCTGCTATATACCAGCTGGTGTCCACTAAAGTGCCTTTCTATGGGGATGCCTGCATCAACCGCCTCTGTGTGCCACTGTTTGTTGCTAGCTCTGTTTGCATGCAGCTGACACTTGTACTGTGTCTTTTAACCATGCTGGGACGCCCGCACATGCGCAGAAGCGCCGCGGCGCGCATCGAGCGTCATCCACCCGCCCCGCCCCTTTTTTTTCATAGGAGGCGCGTGCACGCGCCCGCGCGCGCGCCCGTGCGCCAATGGCGCCCTTTTCGAAAACCAACAGAGGACTAGGAGCCAGGGCCCTTTTTGCCGGAGGGCCTGTGCGGTGGATGAACGCAGCAACAGGGCAGAGGAAGTGGATTCCCTCAGAGAAACTTACCAGCTGCCTGGATCTTTTGAGTTGAGAAAACCAAAGATCCACATTTACAAGAAAAATGGACTACAGCGGCCTCTAGTGGTTTAACACAGGTACCGCGGTCCCTGTTCTTGACTACTATTAAAATTTTACATTTTCAGTAGTTATAGGCAAACACAGATATTTAGCGGGAATACCGTTAGGTAACAGACAGAAAGACAAATTAGGCTTGGGGGTCCCCCAATAGAACCAAGTTCCTGAGGGCCCCCACTTACCTGATCCCCGCCGCAGGACTTTGTTTGGTCCACAAAAGTCCAAACTTCACCTATCACGGCAGGCATTGTAATTAAACCTTCAGGGACCGGGTTCCCAAGGATTCCACTCCCCTGGACCTGTATAGCACCCTGCACAGACAGCGTCTTGGTCGTGGGTATGACCAGAGCTCTGGATCCCAGGGTCCAGCCCTCCTAAGAGAAGCATTACAGGCAAAACCTTGCTCTTCTGCTGCAAGGCCCGGGTACCGACCGTTTAGCTATGAAGCTTTTTTTGGTGGGATCCGGAACAGCTTACTAAGGCCCAAAAGAACCTGTACGCAAGCCCAGTGAAAACACATGTTACTCTTTGGCCAACACCTTAGACACTGGCAAAAAACTGAGGTGCTCCCGGGTGGGAGGGGCTTATATAGGGGAGGGTACTTCCGGTTTGGAATTGGCCAGTGCCAACACCTGAAGGTAAACTATATAACCCATTAGTAATGACTAAGTCGCTCTGTGTCCCGTGATGTACGAAAAAGAAATTTCACTTTTATTGTTTCACTTTAAGCATTATTAAAATCACTGCTCCCGAAAAAACGGCAGTTTAAAAAAAAAAAAAATTGCATTGATACATGTCCCCTGGGGCAGGACCCGGGTCCCCAAACACTTTTTATGACAATAACTTGCATATAAGACTTTATAATTAGCACTTTAGATTTCTCCCATAGACTTTTCGAATTTGCCGCGAACAACCCAATTTGTTCGCTGTTCAGCGAACGGACGAACAGGCAATGTTCGAGTCGAACATGAGTTCGACTCAAACTCGAAGCTCATCCCTACTCTCTAGAGTTTAACGAGAAGGTTAGAGTAGGAATGAAATACAGGTTTCTGATAAAATACCACTTATCTTTTAATACATTCACAAAACATTATTTTGGACAGAAAAATAAATGTTCCAATGATCCACAGTAGTCTGCACTGTTTCTCCACTAACTCATTCCTATTGCAATAACCTAGGCTGAATTATTTAATTGATGTTAAAATAGCACCTTTTACAAAAGTTAATGAATTCAGCCAAGATTACTGCAATATAAAAATAAGTGGGAAAATTGGTACTGTTCAAAGCCCTGAAATCCAAAATAATTAAAAATGAGCCATTCTATTAATAGAAAATCATTACATTTAGCTTCAAACCCATTTTAATTGAGAACGTGGCAGGAAGACTATATTACAGTCTATGTGAAAGGGAATGCTTTTCCAATTTTGCCCTCTGTAAAACTCACAAGAAAAGGCAGCTTTTGACTTTCATCTTAATACTAGTTAATATTAAAACGTTAGATATTACAGCTTTATAGCAGTTTGTAGGCTGGATTGTGAAACTAAGTGAAGCCTTTTAAGCCCACCTGGAGAGAAGACACATGCCTGCACTTCTAAATTAAACTTATCAAGTGTGATCCAGCGAAGTATCCCTTAAATCAAATACTAGGCATTGCCAGGTGACAGTGGCTGACCTTGGCGTAGCAAACCATTGCTGGAGTAGGAAGTTACAACTGCCTAAAATGTTGGTGCTGACCAACATACTTTATGCTGGATCATGGGTTTTTAGGACCAAGACTGATGTCTGATATCTTGGTGCTTGGTATCTTGGTATCTTTGCTGATTTTTTCTCCTTTTGTTTTTTTTAATAAAAATATTTAGGGTGTGTGGTGCCTTCTAAGCTGTCCAATAAGAAAGCACATTTAGCCTTACATTTGTTGGCTGCTATTGCAGGCTGAAGATCCTTAAGCACCTCTGAGACAGCTCCTGAGTACATTTTAAATATGTACTGTTTATGTCATATTTCATATGTACTGTACCTGACTAAGTTGTAAATTCTTGAGGTTTTTCACCTTATTGCATTCTATGCATTAAGGGGAACAACATTCTGTGGTGCAGCTGTCCCCCCAGCCCCCCCTTTAACATACCTGAACCCGGTCTTTCCAGCGATGAGAACAAGCCCAGCAGCTCCAGCTGCTGTGTTGGGTCCTAATTGGATAGATTGATAGCATCAGAATCCATTGGCTCCCGCTGCTATCAATCAAATCCAGTGACACGGGAGGCGGGGGCAGGGCCATATCCTGCTGTCTTTGTCAATGGACGCAGCAGCAGGACTCGGGTGCATGCCGGCATGAGTGCCCCCATGGTAAGCAGTGCTCTGTGGAGCACTCAATGTGGAGGAGGAGCCAGGAGTGCCGCCGGGGGGTCCTCAGAAGAGGAGGATCTGGCCGCTCTGTGCAAAACCCTTTCACAGAGGAGATATAACATGTCTGTTATTAAAAAAAAACAAAAAACCTTTTCAATCACTTTAATATCCCTCGTTACTCATGGTTAATTATTTGAATAACAATAAACAATTCTTGTTGAAATAACAGAATCTACACAAAAATTTAAATAATGTGTTATGCACTCAGTAAGCCCATCAATGTCCCTTCCATGTGGCCCACAGAGTGCATTCCAATCTGTCACCTCAAAACAGCCCTACAATAATTAATAGGACTTCTCAGACTATCTTTTCACAATCTGTTGGCACTGGGATGTTTAGTTAGAAGTTTTGCAATAACTCTGTGGATGGCATCACATGCCAACCTTGAGTTGGCAGAAGGTGGAATATACACTACCACAACAATAACGTGGAATCTCCTTAGGCAAGAAAAATGTCCGGAGCCCCACGACTAGTAATTCAATATCTGGGCGGCAGACACTCCTTGATAGTTATAATCTATTGTTTACAAAAATAACAAGCCCCCCTCCCTTCCTCTTACCACTTATTGTGTAGTCTCTGTCTGCTCAAGCTGGAAGCCACTTACGGTAACATTGCGGTTGGGGATATCTATGTGCAGCTACGTTTCTGAAAAACACATAATACTACACAAAACTCCTGTTTACTCTGAACTCCTGTTGACCAGTGATGAGCCGAACACCCCCGGGTTCGGTTCGCACCAGAACCCGCGAACGGACCGAAAGTTCGTATGAACATTAGAACCCTATTAAATACAATGGATGTGAACGTTCGAATTCTAAAGTGCTAATTATAACGACTATTATGCATGTTATTGTCCTAAAAAGGGTTTGGGAACCCGGGTTCTGCACCAGGGGACATGTATCAATGCAAAAAGAAGTTTTAAAAACGGTCGTTTTTCGAGAGCAGTCATTTTAATGATGCATAAAGTGAAAAAAAAAGTCAAATATTCCTTTAAATATCGTACCTGGGGGGTGTCTAAAGTATGCCTGTGAAGTGCCACGTGTTTCCCGTGTTTAGAACTGTCCCTGCACAAAATGACACTTCTAAAGGAAAAAAAAGCCATTTAAAACTTCTTGCGGCTTTAATGTAATGTCTGGTCCCGGTAATATGGATGAAAATCTTTAAGAAAAATGGCATAGCTACCCCATGACCCCCCCCCCCCCCTACCCCAGCCCATTACCAGCCCCTTTGGGTCTTGTATGGATATTAAGGGGAACCCCGCACATAAAATAAAAAAGGCCCTATATACTCTGAACAGCCGTATACAGGCGGTGCATACAAGACAGGGACTGTAGGTTTGTTCTTATGTAGAATCTGTTTGTAATTTTGAACAGGTACATTGTTTAAGTGTAGCTCCAGCCCAAAAATCTATTTTTAAACTTTTTGGAAAACATAGGTAAGGGTTATCACCCCTGTAACATTTGTTTTGCTGTCTGTGCCCCTGTTCAGAACATTTCACCTCACTTTCCGTCCCAATGACAACTGTTTTTGAAATGTGGTGTTTTTCTTGAAACAAGGATTGGTGATAAAGCATCAGTACAGAGGAGACACCTTTCTCCCATATTAATTCTTACAGGAGAGAATTTTCCTTCCTAGGGGTAGATTTCCTCTCACTTCCTGTTGTCTTCTTGCGTTTGCAAGTAGGAGTCGTTTGTAAGTTGGATGTTTGAAAGTAGGGACCTGCCGTATATACGGTACTCTGCAGAAATAGGCCCCTTAGTTGTTGGTGTTGGCACAACACTGTAAGCACTCACAGTTACTCTTGGTTGGTGCTGGAACGCCCTGCTGTCAACTATTATATCAGGAATTGTAATTACATATAATTGTTGAACAGTGGTAGTAAAAATTGGGCCTTTGATGGTGGTGCTGGTGCCACAACACTGTAAGCCCTGACAGTTACTCTTGGTGGGTGCAGCAATGGGCCCTGCTGTGAATTATTAGATCAAGAATTGTAATTGCATGCCCCTGTTGAACAGGGGCTGAAAAATTGGGCCTTTCGTGGTGGTGGTGGTGGTGGTGGTGTTGCCACAACACTGTAAGCCCTCAGAGTTACTCTTGGTGGGTGCAGGAATGGGCCCTGCTGTGAATTATTAGATCAACAATTGTAATTACATGCCCCTTTTGAACAGGGGCTGAAAAATTGGGCCTTTCGTGGTGGTGGTGGTGGTGGCGTTGCCACAACACTGTAAGCCCTCAGAGTTACTCTTGGTGGGTGCAGCAATGGGCCCTGCTGTGAATTATTAGTTTAAGAATTGTAATTACATGCCCCTGTTGAACAGGGGCTGAAAAATTGGGCCTTAGGCACTGGTGGCACAACACTGCAACCCCTCACAGATACTGTACTTGGAGCACAGCAATGAGCCCTGTTGCAAAGTATTGCTTCAAAAATTGTAATGACACGCCCCTGTTAAACAGGGGCTGAAAAATTGGGCCTTAGGCACTGGTGGCACAACACTCCAACCCCTCACAGATACTGTACTTGGAGCACAGCAATGAGCCCTGTTGCAAAGTATTGCTTCAAAAATTGTAATGACACGCCCCTGTTAAACAGGGGCTGAAAAATTGGGCCTTAGGCACTGGTGGCACAACACTCCAACCCCTCACAGATACTGTACTTGGAGCACAGCAATGAGCCCTGTTGCAAAGTATTGCTTCAAAAATTGTAATGACACGCCCCTGTTAAACAGGGGCTGAAAAATTGGGCCTTAGGCACTGGTGGCAGAACACTCCAACCCCTCACAGATACTGTATTTGGAGCACAGCAATGAGCCCTGTTGCAAAGTATTGCTTCAAAAATTGTAATTACACGCCCCTGTTAAACAGGGGCTGAAAAATTGGGCCTTAGCCACTGGTGGCGGCACCCATAAACAAAAATGATCTTCCAAGCTATCATCATCAATCGTATCATTGAGGACTCGGAGGAGGAGGATAGCCAGTCAACATAACAGCACAGGCACTCAGCATCAGCATCAGTCTTGAAGGGATGTGACATGTTAAAATCAATTAGTCTGTTATATCAGCATCAGGTGTGTGGTAGCTGGTGGTGATCCAAGACTGGTTCATCTTGATGAAAGTCAGTCGATCAACCGAGTCGGTGGACAGGCGCACCCTGTGATCCGTGACAAATCCTCCAGCAGCACTGAATGTGCGTTCCGAAAGAACGCTGGATGCAGGACAGGCCAGTAGCTCAATTGCATACTGTGCAAGCTCTGGCCAGTGATCCATCCTCAAGACCCAGTAAGCCAGAGGATTTTCGGTGGGGAAGGTGTCCAAGTCTGACCTTGCCCCTAGATATTCCTGCACCATGTTTATCAGACGCTGGCGATGGTTGCTGGAACCGATCATACTTTGGGGCTGCGGACTAAAGAATTGTCTGAACGCATCGGTCAGACGGCCACCTTCCCCACCGCTCCTTCTTTGACTGGCCGAAGCCTCAGCAACTCTTTGTCCAGGACCAGGAGTTTGTAACCTCCCAGTCTCTGGGAACGCGTTGCACAGACCTTTCTGCAAGGCCTCCCGGAGTTGTCTCATCCTCTGCTCCCTCTGCGACGGTAACATAAGGTCCGCAACCTTACCCTTGTACCGTGGATCAAGGAGAGTGGCCAGCCAGTAATGGTCCCTCTCCTTGATCCGAAGAATACGAGGATCCTTCCGCAGACTTTGCAGGATCAGGGAGGCCATGCAGCGTAGGTTAGCTGAGGCATTCGGTCCGGAGTCCTCTGGGTCACTAAGGACGACATGATCCGCAGCCACCTCCTCCCAGCCACGTACAAGTCCACTGGTTTCTTGGGACTGTAAATCATCCCTAAAAGACTGCTGCTGATGATGCTGAGTGCCAGCCTCCACCTCCATGCTGACACAATCCTCCTCCTCCTCCTCCTCCTCCTCTTCCTGTGCGATGGGTGGGACAGAAGGAACACTGTCTGGGTAAAGGGGGCCTTGAGAGGCAAGGAAGTCCTCCTCTTCCTGCCTCTGTTCTGCCTCAAGTGCCCTGTCCATTATTCCACGCAGCGTGTGCTCCAACAGGTGGACAAGAGGTACAGTGTCACTGATGCATGCACTGTCACTGCTCACCATCCTCGTGGCCTCCTCAAATGGTGCCAGGACAGTGCATGCATCCCTGATCATGCCCCACTGGCGTGGAGAAAAAAAAACAAGCTCCCCTGACCCTGTCCTGGTGCCGTAGTCGCACAGGTACTCATTGATGGCCCTCTGCTGCGTGTGCAGCCGCTGCAGCATGGCCAACGTTGAGTTCCACCTGGTGGGCATGTCACATATAAGGCGGTTCTTGGGCAGGTTCAACTCCTTTTGCAGCTCAGCCAGGCGAGCACTGGCATTATAAGATCTGCGGAAATGCACACAGACTTTCCTGGCCTGCCTCAGGACATCCTGTAAGCCCGGGTACCTGCCCAAGAACCGCTGCACCACCAGGTTAAGGACATGAGCCACACAGGGCACATGGGTCAGTTGTCCCTGTCGGAGGGCGGAGAGGAGGTTGGTGCCATTGTCGCAAACCACCATTCCTGGCTTAAGCTGGCGTGGCGTCAACCACCTCTCGGCCTGGCCCTGCAGAGCAGACAGGACCTCTGCCCCAGTGTGGCTTCTGTCCCCCAAACACACCAGCGCAAGCACGGCATGGCATCTTTTTGCCTGCGTACTTGCGTAGCCCCTTGAACGCCTACGGAGCACCGCTGGTTCCGAGGACAAACCACAGGAAGAGGCCATGGAGGAAGAAGAAGAGGAGGGGGTGGAGGAGAGAGGTGTGTCACAACCAGTAGTAGCATTTTGGAGGCGTGGCGGTGGAACAACCTCCAACACTACTGCACCTTGTCCTGCATCCTTCCCAGCTGCCAAAAGAGTGACCCAATGGGCCGTGAAAGAAAGGTAACGTCCCTGTCCATGCCTGCTGGACCATGAGTCAGCGGTAATATGCACCTTACCGCTGACCGCCCTGTCCAGCGAGGCCAAGACATTGCCTTCCACATGCCGGTAGAGAGCCGGAATAGCCTTCCGTGAGAAAAAGTGGCGTTTGGGAACCTGCCACTGAGGAACCGCACATTGCACAAACTCACGGAAGGGGGCCGAGTCTACCAACTGAAAAGGCAGCAGTTGAAGCGCTAGCAATTTAGCCAAGCTAGCATTCAACCGCTGGGCATGTGGATGGCTGGGAGTGAACTTCTTTCGACGGTCCAGCAGCTGGGGCAGGGAAATTTGCCTGCTAGAATCGGACGTCGGTGTACTGCTAGCAGAGTGGCCGCAAGTACTTGGCTGTGACACACCTAATTCTACACCTTCATTCCTCTCAGTGCATGTTTCAGAGAGGACTGAAGTTATAGTGGGGTTGGAGATCCCAGCTGATGCGGTGCAAGGAGAGGTCCGCTTTGTTCTTTGGTGTGGGTCTTTGAGGTAGGCTTGCCAACGAGCTGCATGGCAGGTCAACATATGTCTGGTCAGGCATGTGGTACCCAAGCGGCTGATGTTTTGGCCACGCGATATACGCTTGAGACATATGTTGCAAACAGCAGCTGTGCGATCTGATGCACTAGCCTCAAAAAAGGCCCACACCAAAGAACTTTTTGAATGACGGGCAGAGGCAGCGCCCTGCACAGGCGGAGCTCTGCGGTGTGATTCCGTCGGTGTACTGCCCTTACGCTGGCCACCAAAGGGCATCCTGCCTCGTTGGAGATGTGCCTCCTCCTCATCCTCCTCCTCCTCCTCTCTCCTATTAGGCACCCACGTGGAGTCAGTGACCTCATCATCCCCTCCCTCCTCATCACTGGAGCCAATCTGGCAGTATGCTGCAGCTGCTGGAACATGACTGCCAGATTGGTGTCCTTCTTGAGCATCCCCTCTGTCTGCTCTCACGCTACTGCCTTCCTGTAGCTGGGTTTCATCATCAGACCCTTCGAAACGCTGGGCATCCTCCTGGAGCATGTACCCAACACTGTGCTCAAACAGTTCGGGGAACTCCTCAGGAGGAGGACATGGTGGGTCTAGGGACGGAGTGACTGATGATGAGTCTGACATTGATACCAGGGAAGAGGACGCTTTGGCAGCTGCTTTGCCAGTACCCTGAGCCTGGGTGAGAGAGGATGAGGAGGAGGAGGAGGGCTTGGTCATCCACTCTACCAAGTCTTCGGCATGATGTGGCTCAACATGTCCAGCTGCCGAAAAGAAGGACAAGCGTGTCCCATGGCCATGTGCTGATGACAATGCACCGCGTCCACGACCAGCACTGTTGCCCCCAGACACAGAGCCTGCTTGCCCTCTTTTATTGCCTCCTGACTGTCTGCCTCTCCTTGTTTGCCTTCCAGACATTCTAATGGATGGCCTGCAGGGAGATGGGAAAAAAGCAATAAGGGCTACCTTCAGGTGTCCTTCTCTGTCCCTTTACTTAAGGATTTCTAAATATGGTTGAGGATGATTGCTTTCGCACAGAATAGCACAATGACAATTTCCCTGACTGTCCAAAAAACAAGGATTTCAAAGATGGTTGATGAGGAATGCTTTAGCACAGTATAGCACAAGGAGAATTTCCCTCACTGTCCTTCCCTGTCCCTACAAACAAGGATTAGCACAGTAAAACACACTGACACTCTCCCTACCTATAGTTTTCTGTCCCTATAAAAAATGTTTTTTTAAAGATGGTTGATGAGGAATGCTTTAGCACAGTATAGCACAAGGAGAATTTCCCTCACTGTCCTTCCCTGTCCCTACAAACAAGGATTAGCACAGTAAAACACACTGACACTCTCCCTACCTATAGTTTTCTGTCCCTATAAAAAATGTTTTTTTAAAGATGGTTGATGATGAATGCTTTAGCACAGTATAGCACAAGGAGAATTTCCCTCACTGTCCTTCCCTGTCCCTACAAACAAGGATTAGCACAGTAAAACACACTGACACTCTCCCTACCTATAGTTTTCTGTCCCTATAAAAAATGTTTTTTTAAAGATGGTTGATGAGGAATGCTTTAGCACAGTATAGCACAAGGAGAATTTCCCTCACTGTCCTTCCCTGTCCCTACAAACAAGGATTAGCACAGTAAAACACACTGACACTCTCCCTACCTATAGTTTTCTGTCCCTATAAAAAATGTTTTTTTAAAGATGGTTGATGATGAATGCTTTAGCACAGTATAGCACAAGGAGAATTTCCCTCACTGTCCTTCCCTGTCCCTACAAACAAGGATTAGCACAGTAAAACACACTGACACTCTCCCTACCTATAGTTTTCTGTCCCTATAAAAAATGTTTTTTTAAAGATGGTTGATGATGAATGCTTTAGCACAGTATAGCACAAGGAGAATTCCCCTCACTGTCCTTCCCTGTCCCTACAAACAAGGATTAGCACAGTAAAACACACTGACACTCTCCCTACCTATAGTTTTCTGTCCCTATAAAAAATGTTGTTTTAAAGATGGTTGATGATGAATGCTTTAGCACAGTATAGCACAAGGAGAATTTCCCTCACTGTCCTTCCCTGTCCCTACAAACAAGGATTAGCACAGTAAAACACACTGACACTCTCCCTACCTATAGTTTTCTGTCCCTATAAAAAATGTTTTTTTAAAGATGGTTGATGATGAATGCTTTAGCACAGTATAGCACAAGGAGAATTTCCCTCACTGTCCTTCCCTGTCCCTACAAACAAGGATTAGCACAGTAAAACACACTGACACTCTCCCTACCTATAGTTTTCTGTCCCTATAAAAAATGTTTTTTTAAAGATGGTTGATGATGAATGCTTTAGCACAGTATAGCACAAGGAGAATTTCCCTCACTGTCCTTCCCTGTCCCTACAAACAAGGATTAGCACAGTAAAACACACTGACACTCTCCCTATCTATAGTTTTCTGTCCCTATAAAAAATGTTTTTTTAAAGATGGTTGATGATGAATGCTTTAGCACAGTATAGCACAAGGAGAATTTCCCTCACTGTCCTTCCCTGTCCCTACAAACAAGGATTAGAACAGTAAAACACACTGACACTCTCCCTACCTATAGTTTTCTGTCCCTATAAAAAATGTTTTTTTAAAGATGGTTGATGATGAATGCTTTAGCACAGTATAGCACAAGGAGAATTTCCCTCACTGTCCTTCCCTGTCGCTACAAACAAGGATTAGCACAGTAAAACACACTGACACTCTCCCTACCTATAGTTTTCTGTCCCTATAAAAAATGTTTTTTTAAAGATGGTTGATGATGAATGCTTTAGCACAGTATAGCACAAGGAGAATTTCCCTCACTGTCTTTCCCTGTCCCTACAAACAAGTATTAGCACAGTAAAACACACTGACACTCTCCCTACCTATAGTTTTCTGTCCCTATAAAAAATGTTTTTTTAAAGATGGTTGATGATGAATGCTTTAGCACAGTATAGCACAAGGAGAATTTCCCTCACTGTCCTTCCCTGTCCCTACAAACAAGGATTAGCACAGTAAAACACACTGACACTCTCCCTACCTATAGTTTTCTGTCCCTATAAAAAATGTTTTTTTAAAGATGGTTGATGATGAATGCTTTAGCACAGTATAGCACAAGGAGAATTTCCCTCACTGTCCTTCCCTGTCCCTACAAACAAGGATTAGCACAGTAAAACACACTGACACTCTCCCTACCTATAGTTTTCTGTCCCTATAAAAAATGTTTTTTTAAAGATGGTTGATGATGAATGCTTTAGCACAGTATAGCACAAGGAGAATTTCCCTCACTGTCCTTCCCTGTCCCTACAAACAAGGATTAGCACAGTAAAACACACTGACACTCTCCCTACCTATAGTTTTCTGTCCCTATAAAAAATGTTTTTTTAAAGATGGTTGATGAGGAATGCTTTAGCACAGTATAGCACAAGGAGAATTTCCCTCACTGTCCTTCCCTGTCCCTACAAACAAGGATTAGCACAGTAAAACACACTGACACTCTCCCTACCTATCCTTCTCTTTCCCTAAACTAAAGGAATTCAGGTTAAGCAAGAAAAAAAAAATGTCACTGTCCCTGCCTATGCTTCTCTTTCCCTGCTCCGGAACACACTACACTAGGCCGCCGTGCTGGCGGCCTTTTATAGTGTGGGGCGTGTACTAAACACCCTCAGCAATAATTGGCCACAGGCATCCTGCCTGTGGCCAATCATTGCTCTCCTCGCTGCCGGCGCTGTGATTGGCCAAGCATGCGGGGTCACAGTGCATGCTTGGCCAATCACAGCGCCTGGATGACACTGCGATGGCGTAGTGCATTGTGGGCCGCGAATTAGGCGCGAACGGCCCAAATCGTTTGTTGTTCGGCGAACGATCGAACAGCCGATGTTCGAGTCGAACGTATGTTCGACTCGAACACCGAGCTCATCCCTACTGTTGACTCTGAACCCATATCTTATACATCTTATTCACTAAAGATCTCATATTCCCCATGATAATAGAGGGAATATATGGTTTAAATCTTCTTCTCTCCCACCATGCCCCTCACCTCTGCTGTGGTGGACAGCAGCATTGCTGAAAATAAGTACCTGATGTTCACCTGATACTGAAAAAGATGATCCTTGCTGTTGTGAACTTGAGTACTGGGGAACTTGTTGGATCAATGGTAAATGTCTTTGTGAACTGGTGGGGGACCCAAATGCTGTTGCTGTATGTACAGTGAAGGAGATGGGGACTGATGCTCTTGGGTGAAATTAGGCCGCACAGGCTTGCTAGAAGGAAACAGGGACAAATAAATCAGCTGTTGACTGTAAAACTGAGACGCTAGATGCCGCTGAGTGAGGGGACCCAGCTACTGTTGCTGTATGAAAGGTGTAAAATTTGCTGCTACTGGTTAAAAATTTCCCAATGTCTGCATGGGTATGTTTCCCAAGTTGGTTGCAGGTGCAGCAGCTAGCCCCTCGATGAGAACTACTTTGTTTTGTCCTGACTGCCTGTCTCAGAGCTTATAGGCTTTCTGTGTACAGCAGAACATTCAGCTCTAAAAAAAAAAAAAAAAAAGAGAGTGGATCATACTGCATACATTGATGAATCTCCTCCAGTCTGTTCCCAACAAATTCCATTTTGTGAAGTCACTTCCCTTCACCTAGCAGGAGGCAAAGAGGCTAAGGCCCCATACACACTATTAGATTTTCTGCAGATTTTTGACTTCAGATTTACCAAAACCATGTAGTGCAAGGGCCTGCCTGATTGCATTCAAATTTAAACTCTCAAGCCTCGTACACACGGCCGAGATTCTCATCAGGAATAAACCGTTGTTTTTCCTGACGAGAATCTTGACAAGAAACTTGTCCCAGCCAAGTGTACACACGTACGATTCAAAAGAACCGCTGTTCTTTTGAATGGCACGAACGCGGTGACGTCATCGACTATGATGAGCGCGCGCTCGTCACATTTGATGCCGTCGCCGCCATCTTGCTATACCCTATGCCTATGCCTAGGAAGCTACCGCGCATGCGTCAAAGTCATTTCGAGCATGCGCGGGTTTCCACGGCGATAGGTAAGTGTACACGCTCGGGTTTCTCGTCGAGAAACAGGCCGACGAGAACAAAGACCGCAGGTCGTTTTTTTTCTCGTCTGGGAATCTGGGCAGTTTTCTTGACGAGAAAACTGAAACCCGCGTACACACAGCCGGTTTTCGCGGCAAGAAAGCTCTCCCGGCAGTTTTCTTGTCGTTTTTTGCCGAGAAAACCGGTCGTGTGTACACGGCCTGAAGGTTTGACCTCATATTATATAGTTTGGGTAAATCTGAAGACAAAAATCTGCAGAAAATCTAATAGTGTGTATGGGGTCTAAAGCCTCGTACACACGGTATTATTGTTGGCCAACCGAGCGTCAGATTTTTGTCAAAAGGGCGTGTGCCAGGATCTTGTCTTGCATACTAATGTTATACAATTCTCGTGCCACAAACACGAACGTAGTGACGTACTACGAGGAATTTCAGCTCTTGAACGCACCCTTTGGGCCCCTTCTGCAAATTTCGTGTTTGGTGAGCATTGATTCCGAGCATGCGTGTTTGTACTTTCAACTTTTGTGTGACGGATTTGTCTACTGACAATAGGAAAATCTCACGTCAAGCCGAAAATTTACTAGCATTTCATCCAACATTTGTTGGTGGAAAATTGGACAACAATTGTCAAAAGGAGCGTACTAACGGTAATATTTTAGGACAACAGTCTGTCAACAGACAATCCCCTGCCAACAATCGAACCATGTGTACGAGGCTTTAAGCCTCGTACACATGATCGGATTTCCATCGGACAAAGCGTAGGACTTTTGTCCGAAGGGCATTGGCCATGAACTTGGATTGCATACAAACGGCAAAGAATTGTCGTCCAACAAACAGAAACTATGTGGTTTTTCAGCTCTTTAGCGCCACCCTTTGGGCAACTTCTGCTAATGTTGTCTTATGGCTGAAATACAATATTAAATACAAAGAAAATAACTTGCTGTTGAAGTTTAAAACATAGCATAGTTCTGCATTTATATTCCTACAGTTTGATGTTTCACATTAAAGTATTGCCGGCTAGAGTTTTGACTTTTTTTCTTTTTTAACTGTGAGTATTTGAAAAGAAAAAGAAAGAAAATGCTTTTCAGTTATTTACGTGGGTTGCTTTCTTGTGTCATCTAAGGGTTTCTCAAAGACTGTGCATTCAATGGTTTCAAGTTAACAATATAAAATAATGTGCAGTGCGTCAAAAAATTTATTTTCAGTGTCATCTAAATATGATAAGCACACTGACTATTAATTTATATAATATTATTATATGTACCTAAATACAGATACAAGACAACAAAACACAAAACACACAAAAGGCAGAAAAGGAAATGGATGATACACTGGGTTAGATGATGATGCCAAAGTATCTGGTTTTGCATGACGTGCTCCTGAAATTCAGTATCACATTATTTGACAATAAAGCCCAGGAGAGAGTTTGTACCAAACAGCAGTGACAAGTGACAGGTTACATTTTACCTGTAACACAATTCAGCTGCTGTAAATTTCAATTACCTCCAGTCTGCATGTGTTCAGAAATGAGTCTTTCTTATGCTGGAGAGCTTCCACCGTGGAGAGGTTTAAACAAGGGAATCCTAAGAGGAAAAACACCCATTGATCACACGTTTGTTCACGTGGATCTCCATGGTTCATGTTCCCCCAGTAATAGCTTCACAGCACCATATTTCATCTGGCAATTTACAGAGAGCTGAATGGAACTTCACTGAAGCAGAAATCCCCATCTTAAAAAATCTTTATGTCATTCACTCAGAGAAGTGCAGGGATGTATAGAAATTGGGTTGATGGTTAATAATTTAATTTTGACATATTTAGGAGATTGAAAACTTTTGAAAGGAATTCCAATAAGATGATGTTATGGATTTTCTGTGCCAAGAATAGGCCAGCTGCATGTTAAAATCATTTTTTTTTTATTTTCTTTTTTTTTTTTTTTTTTAGTCGAAGGTGCATATACAAAACATGTTTTACTCATTATGTAAAATATATGATCTGGCTTTTTTAAATGAATACAATTATTTTTTGTGTGGCTTGCCATGATTAGGAGGATGACTCATCAGAATGTAAGAAAAACAATTTTCCTGGATTTCTGCACGAATGATTTCTAAAATGTGATCTGATCTTCATCTAAGTTTGAATAATAAATGAAAATACTCTTATATTAAAAACAATACAGATAATTTACATTGCTGTTTTTTTATTGAAGAAATGCGCCTTTTAAATAATGAAGGTAATGGTTTAAGCCCCTTTATTTTTGTAATGGAGTGGGACACATTAGGTCAATGTTTCTCAACTCAAGTCCTCAAGTACCCCCAACAGATCATGTTTTCAGGATTTCCTTCATATGAAATGGCTGTGGTAATTAAGGCAGTGAAACTGATCAAATCACTCCAGCATGTAATGCCGCGTACACACGACCGTTTTTAATGACGAGAAAAATGGTCGTGAAAAACGGTCGTGTGTATGCTCCAGAGCATTTTTCTCGACGAGAAAAATGGGCGAAAAAAATTAGAACCTGCTCTATTTTTTCTCGTCGTTTTTCACGTTGTTCTTTTTAACGTCGTGAAAAGCACCCGTGTGTATGCATTTACGAGGGAAAAAAAACGCGCATGCTCAGAATCAAGTTTGAGACGAGAGCGCTCGTTCTAGTAAAACTAGCGTTCGTAATGGAGATAGCACATTCGTCACGCTGTAATGGACTGAAAAGCACGAAGACTGAAAAGCGCGAATCGTCTCTCACCAAACATTATTAACAGGAGGATCAGCAAAAGCGTCCCAAAGGGTGGCGCCATTCGAATGGAACTTCCCCTTTTTAGTGCCGTCGTACATGTTGTACGTCACCACGCTTTGCTCGAGCGTTTTTTTTCATGAACGTGTGTATGCAAGGTAGGCTTGAGAGGAAACACGAAAAGTCACGTCGAGAAAAACGTTGTTTTTTTCCATGACATGAATAACGGTCGTGTGTACGCGGCATAAGAGTAGTTGAGGTTCCTGGGGCGGTCAAGGCAAAAGAGCAAGGGACCCATTCTATTCAGTGGCTTCTACAGGGGTATTCAAATAGTGAGATTTATGTTGTAGTTATTTTATCACTACCATACTCCTTACACATCTTTGTTTCTTAAAGCCCAACTCCAGAAATATTACAAAAACCACCCTTGCAGTGGGGCACCCCTGCACTATAAATGTTAAATGCTTGTAGGTGGGGTGCAGCGTGGTGCGACAGCAGTAACACACACAGTCCAAGTGCGATGAAAGTACTTGCATTGAAATAATGCAAAGACAGTTCACAAATAACCCAGTGGGAAGGCCACCCAGGCAGGAGCACTCACAGGTCCAACAGTGTGTAGAGAGCAAGATTCAGCCAAACTCACTGCACCTGTTGAAAGGAACAGAATGCGGCCTGGCCATCTTGTGCCCATGGATGACGATGTCCAGGGAAGGCAAGCCTTCCAGATATAGAGGAAAGCCCTATGCTTTGCCTCCTTGTCAGGAACCTTTCCCTGCCACTAGTTCTGTCCCTACCAGCTCACAAAATGCACCCCAAACCTGGGAGCCAGAGCCTTAAAAAGGCGCTGCCTGACCCAAGGTGGCTGTTAGAATCAAATGAGGTGGCAGCATCCAATGGGATAGCTTCCCCAATAATCCAGGAAACCATGGCGGAACCATGTTCCTCTTGACTTCTTTTCCAACTGCAGTGGAGAAAGTAGACTGTAACTGCCTACATGCTCATTAACTCTAGGGACAGAGGATTAAAGCGGAACTAAAGCCAAAAATAAGGACTTGAGAACAATCAGGCTCTTCATTATAGAAGAGACATGCAATGTCTCTTCTGCAAAAAACTAAACTTACCTGCCCATTCACAAACCTCTACAAAATGTACATACCTTCATTATAGATGAGACATGATATTCTGCAAAAAACTAAACTTACCTGCCCGTTCACAAACCTCTACAAAATGTACATGTAGCTGTGCATGTGCTGCTAGAGTTACAATTCTGACACAGTGCCAGAGAGGGGAGGGAAGCTGAACTGTACCCCTTAGCTGGCAAAAGAATGTCAACAGAAGTCATGGGAACGGTGTAGATGTTGTTCCCTCTTCGTTAGAGTTAAAGTGTTTGTTAAGTTTGAATTATTGTAGGATAGGAATGGGATTTTAAAGGTGCAAAAATACACAAAAGTCTAGATAAAGGGTTCAGACATGGACAAAGAAGATCCAAGAAAGATTTCGAGATTGTTCCCCCATTCTCAGATATGCCACCAAGATCTGAGAAACATAGGAGGAAATCAGTCAGCGACAATCACATAAAAAAGGAAAAGGAAAAGAGGCACTCCAAAATTTGTTGTTAATATTCACCAGATAAGGCAGCTTCCTTCACATATGTCTTTCCCCTTTGACGTCCGGGCTGTATTGAAAATCATCTGGCAAGGGGTTTAAGTACAGGCCTCCTCCCATCCCATTGGCCGCCAAATTGGCGCTTTCAGTTACGTCAGACCGCATGTCTAGTCGCTCCGGAAATTACGCTGTATTCCGGCGACGGAAATCAGAAGTGACGCTGTGTGTTCACAGGCACAACCGGAAGTGATGCTTCCATACCCTCTGTGGGCCTGAAACACTGTCAGCATACAACCGCAGTGGACCATTGCAAAGCAAAGCCACACTCTGGGACCATAGCGAGGCTTTGGATGTAATCCAGCTTGTGAAAGAACCATAGGGGCACACGTGCGGACCAGACACATAGATCTTCTATGCATGGCTGGATCAGGTCAGTGTCGGCTCAAAGGCTCAAAGGCACCTATACATGTGAGTGGATGAAATTTCTTTTAAACTTTAATAAACTTTTTATGATAAACTGCACCATGATGGCCCTTTATGTATTCCATGAGCAATCATAGAGTAAGATTCACCATCAGCACATTGGGAGGAACCGCTGACAAGTCTGGTTGACGGAGTGGTTATCCTTATGAACCAAAGGCGCATAATCTAGCCTATCTGGTGAGTGGCCAATCTATTCGGTGGTGGTGTAGACACATATGTGGTGAAGGTGGAAGCTCAGCAAGTCACTTGGGATTGAAGCAATTGTTCATGTAGGAATATTTGAGCATTTGTTTTCGCAGAAAAATATGTTTTTGGAGATATATTTTCTGTATACCTATATATTTTTTTTTCGATATTTTCTATACGGATCTTTTTCCCCCTCTTACCTTATCAAGCAGGGGGATAAGACACACCATGCCACATGCCCGTGTCCTCTAGATTATAAAGGTCAGGCATTACATACTTGGGTCCTGCAGTTAATAACTCCCTTCTTCTGGTTCTCCCCTCTATGTTTATAGAGGCAAGTCTTTATCTTTCCCAAAGGAGGTCAATGTCCACACAACATATCAACTCCAACGTGAGTTTATTTTTATCTTGCTTTCAGGAACCAGAGGCTTGAAGTGAGAGAAAAAGGTTAGCAGATAGAAGTGGATTCAGGCACACTCTTGGCTTCGTCGCCACTCGGTCCCGAGTGGGTACAGCTCACCCGGATAGTCACTCAATAGAACTAGCAGCCGGCGTGATGCTGGAACAATGACTTAGTCCCCTCCAAGGACCAAATCAAGGAGATCCCTCCTGATCTTTCAACACTCCGCAAAGGCAGTCTGGAAAGCGAGGAATCCTTCCCTCCGACAGGTCGCCAGGCCTTTCCCAAGTCAGCAATACTCTATTACTCGCCCTCTTGTTATGGGATCGATCCTCCCCTGGTTTCCTCTGTATCAAAGCGGTTACCCTCACGCGGGTTCCCTGGGACTCCTCTTCGGCTATAGACCCAGTCAAAGGTACTGGGCCTACCTGGAACTCTGCAGCCTCAGGCTGAAGGTGCCTGAGACTCCTCGATCAAGATAGGGCGCACCCCCCTCTGAGGGGTAGCTCCCTCCGGGCAGTGGGCCCCGGAATTGGCTCTCCGGGCATGGGCCCCGGGAATTCGCTCTCCTCCGGGCATGGGCCCCGGGAATTGGCTCCGCGTGAAATCACGTCTGCCCCTTATATACCCTCTCCCGGCATACACAGCAGGCCAGAACCGCCCACCAACGGCAGCCGAGAGAGACATACAATACCTACTCTATCACCTGTGGTTCAACCCCGGGTATAGGTGACAACACCACCTATACGCCCAAAGGGGAACTGCACGCCAGGTGACACAGCAGTAATGCAGAGTCCAAATAATCAAGAGACACGAGCCAACTATTGCTCTGGTCACCCCTAAATTTAGGTATAGCGGGGTTAAATTTGGGGACCCCGCTACAAAACATTTTTTTGTTTGCTGATATTTACATGACCTAGAATATTGTGATGATTTCTAATTAGGCTTGTGAGATAAAGAATAATTTAATTTCTCTGCATGTAAGAGAAAACATTTAGCGTGATAACTATGCATCAAAACGCCATGTCTTTGTCCATGCTGCCTATGGGCATATGCCAATAATGCCTAATGGTAAATTCACCCCTGTGAGAGTGGACCAAACAGTTCAGCCACTAAGCACAATAAACTCTCAGAGAGTGTCCATAGAGAGATTTTTCTTAACCCTACAGTGTGCATTGCTCGCATACTATGAGAACAGTCCTTTGTAAAATACTAGCAGTTTATAGCCTCCTCCACAGATACTCTGTGTAACTCTGTTACTCAGTCAAACCATATTGGCATACGGTTATACACTGTCTTTGATTTTTTACATCTCAGGCCTCGTACACACAACCGATTTTCTCGTCCAAAACAGTCAAGAAAAGTGCCGCGAGAGTTTTTTTGTCTAGAAAAACGTTTGTGTGTATGGTTTTACGACGAGAAACTTGACGAGAATCTCGACGAGAAAATAGAGAACCTGCTCTCTATTTTCTCGTCAGGATTCCAGATTTCCTCGTCGTGTTTCTCGTCGGCCTGTTTTGTGACGAGAAAATGGTTCGTGTGTATGCTTTTACGACTCTTCCAAAAGCGCGCATGCTCACAAGCAACTATGAGACGGGAGCGCATCTTCTGGTAAAACAAGCCTTCATAATGGAGAGAGCACATTCGTCACGCTCATAAATATTTCATAGTTTAAATGTTCTGCATTGAAATCTTCGTTAGAATGTTACATTAATCAAAACGAGTGACCTTCTTTTGCTGCTGATATTCACACAGAGTTCTGCCTTATTTTTAACATTTTTCATGCTGCTCTTTATAAGATTTATGTGTATTATATTGTGCAAGTTTTTAGGAATAATTTAAATGGTTAGATTTTTCAAAATGATGTTAATTATAATTTCTCAATGTTTTGATAGCGATCTCCCATTTAATTTTGGAATCTATATTATTAAAATTTCACACCATGTTTTTGTGCTAATCAGATTTAGTTATTCTTTTGGGGGGGTGATATCTGTGCCTTTTATTGTCAGTCAAATGTATCTGCTTACTCCAAAGCTTGATTTTTTTTTATTTAAAAATACACATAGTCAAGTATGAACTTAAACAAAAAACACATTTTTCTTGTTCATACATCACGGGACACAGAGCGGCATAGTCATTACTATGTGGGTTATATAGAATTACCTTCAGGTGCTGGCACTGGCAACTTCCAAAACAGGAAGTACCCTCCCCTATATAAGCCCCTCCCATCCGGGAGTACCTCAGTTTTTTGCCAGTGTCTAAGGTGTTGGCCAAGGTTAACATGTATTCATCTGGGCTTGTGTACAGGTTCTCTGGGCCTTAGCAAGCTATTCCGGATCCGACCAAAAAAGCTTCATAGCTAAACGGTCGGTACCCGGGCCTTGCAGAGAAGAGCAGGGTTTTGCCTGTAATGCCTCTCTTAGGAGGGCTGGACCCTGGGATCCAGAGCTCTGGTCATACCCAAAACCAAGAGGCTATCTGTGCAGGGTGCTATACAGGTCCAGGGGAGTGGAATCCTTGGGAACCCGGTCCCTGAAGGTCTAGTACAATGCCTGCCGTGAGAGGTGAAGTTTGGGCTTCTGTGGACCAAACAAAGTCCTGCGGCGGGGAAAAGGTAAGTGGGGGCCCCTCAGGAACTTGGTTCTATTGAGGGGACCCCCAAGCCTAATATGTCTTTCTGCCTGTTACCTAAAGGTATTCCCACTAATAGCTGTATATGCCTAAGAAATCCTAGAAATGTCTTTTCATAAAGGAAGTTTTAAAAACTGTAAACCTGGAAATGTTTTTCATAAAGGAGGTTTTTAAAAAAAAAAAAAAAGACCAAAGTGCTGTACCTGTGTTTGTCCACTAGAGGCCGCTGTGGAACGTCTTTTTTTCTTGGGACTATTCCTTCCATGGTGAAAGTCCAGGCAGATGAGTGAGCTCTCTATCAGGGAAGCTGCATTCCTCTGTCATGCTGCCAAGTAGTTTCCTTCCATCCCCGAGTCCTGGTGAAACAGGGACCCTGGCTCATCTCCCTACATGGCGCCAAGAGTGCACACGTGCACACGCGCGCGCGCACACACGCTTTCTTTTTATAGATTTAGCTTCAAAAAAGGGGGCGGAGCCTGGCGGATGACGCGCTCTGTGCGCCCAGCGCTTCTGCGCATGTGCGGGCGTCCCAGCAAGATAAAAGGACTCAGTCCACGCTGCTTGCTATGGACACAGAGCATGAAAAGAAGCTGGTAGCATGGTATAGGGGCTTACAGCGGGCGGTTGATACAGGCATCCCCAGAAAGACGCATTAGTAGACACCCACTGATGTACATAGCAGCAAATTGCATTAGACTATTTCAGTAAAGGGGTGTATTGCGGCTGGAATACCTCAGCTTTGAACTAAGGAATATGCCGCCTAAAAAACTCCGAGATATACCTCTCAGGAAGTGTAGGGGGTCTCCATCGGGCTCTGAGGATCTGGAGCAGTCATCTGCACCTTCCTCCCCTGAGAAATCAGAGGTTAATACCCATAAGGAACCCCCGGGAGTGCCAGGTACTGCGGCTGTCCTCAGTCCACCTGCTCCTGCATATATAACAGAGGAGGTTTTTGCCTCAACTCTGGAGGGATTGGAGCAGAGATTGGCAGCATTGATCGCTTCTTCTCTACAGGAAAGAAAGCGCGCCAGATCTCCATCACCTCCATTAGAGTGCCTGTTGGCAGAGCAACAGTCCGAGGAAGGGACTGACCTACCTGAAGGGGATCAGGAGGAGGTTAACTCTGTTTTTGAGGAATCGACAGTAGATGAACCATTTTCAGCATCACAGACTGAAAGATTGTGGGTCCAGACCCTAACTGACATGGTTCGATCTGCATTTAAAATGCCTCTTGTTGAACCATCAACTACTGCTGTCTCCTCATTGGGGTCGCTAAAAGCTCCCCAGGTTAATTGCTCCTTTCCAATACATCCATTATTGGAAGGACTTATATACCAGGACTGGGAACATCCTGATAAACTATTTGTTCCGCCTAAGAAATTTCCGGTGATCTATCCCATGGAGGAAAAGTTCACCCAGAGATGGAATGTTCCTACGGTGGATGCAGCCATCTCTTCTGTGAACAAATCACTGACATGCCCAGTAGATAATGTTCAAATGTTCAAAGATCCAGTAGATAAAAAATTGGAATCTTTATTAAAATCTGCTTTTTCCACAGCAGGGGCTGTTACACAGCCAGCAGTGGCAGCTATTGGGGTCTGCCAAGCTTTAAAGGATCAGATGAAAATGGTCCTGAGGGATTTGCCAGACCAGCAGGCCCAGGCTCTGGCTGATCTGCCTAGAGCATTATTCTTTGCGGTTGACGCCATCAAGGATTCCATCCATCAGGCCTCCCGCCTCTCGCTGTCTTTGGTACATATGCGTAGGCTTCTGTGGCTCAAGAACTGGTCTGCTGAAGCTCCCTGTAAGAAGCTCTTAGTTAGCTTCCCATTTCATGGGGAACGCCTTTTTGGCGAAGACCTGGATAAGTATATCCAGAAGATTTCCAGTGGTAAAAGTACTCTCTTACCGAGTAAAAAGAGGTCTAGGGGTCCATCTTTTAAGAGGACTACCTCTCCTATCCCTGCGACGTCTGCTACTAAGCAGTTCCGACGGCCTCCTCGGTCAAACTCAGGGGGTAAAAATCAGGGACAGTCACAGGGTAATAAGAAACCCTGGATCCGAAGGGGTACTAAACCAGCCTCCAAGTCAAGCCTATGAAGGGCTGCCCCCACTCAAACGGGTGGGGGGAAGACTTCAGTTGTTCGCAGAGACCTGGCGGGAGACGATCAAAGACAGATGGGTGCTCTCCGCAGTAACTCTGGGATACAAGTTAGAGTTAAAAGAGTCTCCTCCTTCCCATTTTATGTGGTCAGGCATGCCAAAAGACCCTCTGAAAAGAGGGTCTCTCCTATTGGCGTTAGAACAACTATTGCTCCAAGGAGTAATTATGGAGGTTCCTATGGAAGAGTGGGGGTTGGGTTTCTACTCAAACCTTTTCACAGTCCCGAAACCAAACGGGGACATAAGACCCATATTGGACCTAAAGAGTCTAAACAAATTTCTAAACGTCCGGTCTTTCCGGATGGAGTCGATCCGATCGGTCACCACTGCCCTACAGGGGGAGGAATGGTTAGCCTCGATCGACATCAAAGATGCTTACTTACATGTTCCCATCTTTCCAGGTCATCAAAAATTTCTACGCTTTGCAGTAGAAGGGCGCCATTTTCAGTTCAGAGCCTTACCATTCGGTCTGGCCACAGCACCACGAGTGTTCACAAAAATTCTGGCCCCACTGTGTGCCGATCTAAGAACACGAGGTGTAACGATAATGGCATACCTAGACGACCTGTTGTTGATGGACCACTCAGTTGCCAAGCTAGAAGTGGTAATTGTCGATACAATCAAGTATCTAGAATCTCACGGTTGGGTCATCAACCTGGACAAGTCAGCCCTACAGCCAGTGAAAAACCTGGTATATCTAGGGCTACGGCTGGATTCAGACCAGAGGAAGATTTTCTTACCTCTAGACAAGGTATCCTCTTTGAGGGGCTTGGTCCGTCTGCTTTGTGCAAAAAGACAGCCGTCCATACGCCTGTGCATGAGGCTGCTAGGAAAGATGGTAGCATCATTCGAAGCTGTGCCATACGCCCAATTCCACTCAAGGAATTTACAGAGGGCCATATTGTCAGCCTGGAACGGAAAAATTCAGGCTCTAGACTTCCCGATGGCTTTGTCCCCTTCCGTTCGGAAGAGTCTCTGCTGGTGGTTGATCCCCCAGAATCTCCAGAAGGGAAAACCCTTCAGTCCGATATCCTGGAAGGTGGTCACTACAGATGCCAGCCTTATAGGCTGGGGGGCAGTACTGGAGCAATGGTCTCTCCAGGGCAGATGGTCAAATGTAGTAAAAACCCTGCCCATCAATCTCTTAGAGATACGAGCAGCCCGGTATGCCCTAGTAGCCTGGACATCCAGACTCCAAGGGTCCCCTGTCAGAATTCAATCAGACAATGCCACAGCAGTGGCATATATCAATCATCAGGGAGGCACCAGGAGTCGTGCAGCCCAGAGGGAAGTAAGTCACATCCTGGAATGGGCAGAAAAGCATGTCCCATGTATATCAGCTGTCTTCATTCCAGGGGTGGAGAATTGGAAGGCGGACTTTCTGAGTCGCCAACAGTTATGCCCAGGGGAATGGTCCCTTCATCCCGAGGTCTTCCGAGCAATATGTCAGCGGTGGGGAACACCGGATGTAGATCTGCTAGCATCCAGATTCAACGCAAAGGTGGACAGATTTGTCTCCCGGACAAGGGATCCCCTCGCTTGCGGCTCGGATGCTCTGGTGTTCCCTTGGGATCAGTTCAGACTGATATATGCATTCCCTCCGCTACAATTGTTGCCTCGACTCCTTCACAGAGTCAGGTTGGAAAAGAAGCCGGTGATCCTGGTGGCTCCAGCGTGGCCCCGAAGGGCCTGGTACGCGGAGATCATCAAAATGTCTGTGGGGAGTCCTTGGACCCTTCCACGTCGTCCGGACCTGCTTTCGCAAGGACCGATATACCACCCTTCCTTACTAACTCTAAGTTTAACGGCCTGGCTATTAAATCCCACATCCTAAAGAAGAGAGGTCTCTCTAACTCTGTGGTATCAACTATAATCAATGCCAGGAAGCCTGTATCCAGGCAGATCTACTATAGAGTCTGGAAGGCGTACATCACTTGGTGTGAGGCCAGGAAATGGCATCCACGTAAGTACGTTATAGGCAGAATTCTGGACTTCCTACAGTGGGCTGTAGACAGGAAGTTTGCCTTAAGTACTATCAAGGGTCAGGTTTCGGCCTTATCAATACTATTTCAAAGGCCCCTGGCTATGCATTCACTTGTCAAATCCTTTATGCAAGGGGTGACTCGTATTATTCCACCGATTAAAGCTCCCATATGCCCATGGGATCTAAATTTGGTTCTGTCGGTTCTGCAGAAGCAGCCGTTTGAACCTTTGCGGCACATTTCCTTGGTTCTACTCACCAGAAAATTGATATTTTTAGTAGCCATATGCTCGGCTAGAAGAGTGTCGGAATTAGCCGCCATGTCCTGTAAGGAGCCATATCTGGTTATTCATAAGGACAGAGTAGTATTACGCCCTCACCCAGCCTTTCTTCCTAAGGTGGTATCGAGGTTTCACTTGAACCAGGATGTGGTTCTTCCTTCTTTTTTCCCCAAACCAAGCTCGGTAGAGGAAAAGTTATTGCATTCTTTGGATGTAGTAAGAGCAGTTAAAGCTTATCTAAAAGCCACTGCTCAGATTCGTAGAACGGATTCTTTGTTTGTTCTGCCGGAAGGCCCCAGAAAGGGTCAGGCAGCATCAAAATCTACTTTAGCCAAGTGGATTCGACAGGTCATAATACAAGCCTATGGCTTGAGAAGTAGACCGCCTCCGTTCAAAGTTAGGGCGCACTCCACGAGAGCAGTTGGAACTTCATGGGCAGTGCATCACCAGGCCTCCCTGGCTCAAATTTGTAAGGCCGCAACATGGTCTTCAGTACACACGTTTACTAGGTTCTACCAGGTGGACGTGAGAAGTCAGGAGGATGTCGCCTTTGGGCGCAGTGTGTTGCAGGCCGCAAAAGATCCTCATGCCTGATGGCGCCCAGCTTATGTATGGTGTATCCCCCCCTCATGTGGCATTGCTTTGGGACGTCCCACATAGTAATGACTATGCTGCTCTGTGTCCCGTGATGTATGAACAAGAAAGTAGGATTTTTAAAACAGCTTACCTGTAAAATCCTTTTCTTGGAGTACATCACGGGACACAGAGCTCCCACCCCTCTTTTGGGGACACGTATTGCTTTGCTACAAAACTGAGGTACTCCCGGATGGGAGGGGCTTATATAGGGGAGGGTACTTCCTGTTTTGGAAGTTGCCAGTGCCAGCACCTGAAGGTAATTCTATATAACCCACATAGTAATGACTATGCCGCTCTGTGTCCCGTGATGTACTCCAAGAAAAGGATTTTACAGGTAAGCTGTTTTAAAAATCCTACTATTCATGTTTATAAATTAAATAAAGAGAAGGCAGCGCTGGAGAAGCTGCTGCCATTTGTGCATCCCAGGGACCCCAGAGCACACAGCAACCCTGTGTGGACACTAAAATTGGGAGCTTGAGAAGGCCCACATTTCCGAACACAATCTGATGCTGGCCTCCCAGAGGTCAGGAACAGCAGCAGGTGAGATATATGTCCCAAGTGTGTGGTACTACAACAGGCTGCCTTCTGTCCGACCACAATGAAGCAAGGCCATCACTTCCTCTTCTTCCTGGCAACCTTCCCTGAAGCCTTTCCTGAAGCCTTTCCTGCAGCCTTTCCTGCAGCCTTCCTTCTTCGTTTGGCTGGAGGCTGGCCCACTGGAGGGGTACTCCTGTCAGGAGGAGGAGGTGGAGGTGAAGCAGAAGGGGGTGGGGCAGAAGAAGAAGGTGGAGGTGTAGCAGAAGGGGGTGGGGCAGAAGAAGAAGGTGGAGGTGTAGCAGAAGGGGGTGGGGCAGAAGAAGAAGGTGGAGGTGTAGCAGAAGGGGGTGGGGCAGAAGGTGGAGGTGTAGCAGAAGAGGGTGGGGCAGAAGGTGGAGGTGTAGCAGAAGGGGGTGGGGCAGAAGGTGGAGGTGTAGCAGAAGGGGGTGGGGCAGAAGGTGGAGGTGTAGCAGAAGGGGGTGGGGCAGAAGGTGGAGGTGTAGCAGAAGGGGGTGGGGCAGAAGAGGAAGGTGGAGGTGGAGGTTGAGGTTGGGTCAGTTGGGCCACCTCACATATGGCGGTATTGGGGGTAATTTGCTCCATCACCCCCTTGTTGAGCAAGGTGATGAGCAGGGGCTCGCATAGGAGGCGTTGCTCCATGCTCATCACCTTGAACTTAGCCTCCACTAGGCCGGCAATGGCCTCTTCAGGGGATGTGGGCTCCTTGAGGGTGGCATGGGCCTCTTTAATAAGGGCCATTGCTGCCTCACTGGTGGTCCTGTCCCTCCTGCCTCTTTTGTGAAGCCGGATGGGAGGCACCTGGGATCTGGTGCTTCTCCTTTGCCCTGCCACCTCCTGTCTGCCACTGGGCCCTGCCACCTCCTGGCTGCCACTGGGCCCTGCCACCTCCTGGCTGCCACTGGGCCCTGCCACCTCCTGGCTGCCACTGGGCCCTTCCTCCTCCTGCCTGACAGTTTCCAGACCCTCCTCCTGGCTGATTTCATCCTGTGTATGAAAAAGGAACATAGTTTAATATGTTGGTTTAATCTTTGCATCAAACTTTGTAATCCTGATGGAAGCAATTAGAATGTAAATGCATAAATCCTTGCTTTAAATTTACCACTACATCAGCTTGACTATTTACCACACAATTAAGTGCAGAATAATGTCTACAGATCATGATTTCACTTGTGGAATACAAAATAATGTATGTTTCTCATCCTGACATATTTGGGAAACATTAATTTTATCCCACTACATTTTCAGTTAATACTATACCTGGCTCCAGATGGACAAATCAGGATCATCCAGGATGGCTGCCTCCTCTTGCTCCAGAGAAGGCTCAGGTTGGCTGCAGGGAAGTCTGGGGGGAAGAGTGGAGAGTGATGGCCTTGGCTCAATGTGGTCATCCAGGAAGGACATCCTGCTGTAGTACCACAAAATCGGGACATAAACATCATCTGCTGCTGCTCCTGACCTCTGAGAAGCCAGCACCTTAGAGCGTTCAGTCCTGTAGGTACCTCTCAAGCTCCCAATTTTAGTGTCCACTTGTTTTGCTGTGGCTGTGGGCACCTTGGTATGCACAAATGGGAGCAGCTTCTCCAGCGCTGCTTTTCTCACCCCTTTTTTTTTATGGATGGGGTTTTTGGTCTCCCACAGAGCCGGCAGCTCCCTTACCCGGTCAATAAATTCCGCCAGGAACTCTTTGTCGCTAATAAAGACATTCATATTGTATCTGCAAGTAAAATAAATTATATTTAAATAATGTGAGGCAAACAGTCTAACCTCCTTCACATCCTAGTCACCATATATATCCTCCACCAATCTCAAGACAGTATAGGCCAACAATTTTTACAAGTCTCACAAAATCACATACCTTCGTTCGCACGTCCGTCACTTGAACTCCTCTCTCCGCACACCGAACGTACTATAGTCACATGTGTGTTTGCTATATACACACCACGCAGGCGTCAAAATTCGAACACGTCGCTCCGCACACGTCGCCCGCCCATGACGTTCTAACTAACATCTTTTCCCCGCCCCTTCTCTTTCGGCGCGCAGACAGATATGGCGGAGTTACAGCAGGTGTCTGATAATTCCGCAACTAGCGAGGGGACAAGCCCGGAGACCGAGGACACGTCACGATCAAGGAGGAGATTCAAGGCATCGAATATGTCTTTGGCGGAGATGGCGGAGATGGTGGACATCTTGGTCAAGGCTGATTATGATGCCAAGCATGGGCCGTATAGCAAACCAAATAGAAGGAAGGCCAAAATCCTCACTAAAGTTGTGAAGAGTCTGAGGGCGAAGTTCGGGGTGAAACGCTCAAATGAGCAGCTCAGAAAGAGGTGGTCAGACCTCAAACTGAGGGAGCCAGACCAGTTGAGGATCATAAAGAGGATGCTCGCTAAAAGTAAGTAAAATGACGACCTTTCTGCTATTAATCTTTTTAGAAACTGACATTTTTTTTTTTTTTATCATATTGGACTCCCTTCCAAAATGTAATATTTTGAACTAGGTTGGGCACAGTAATCGTTTGTTACGTTACCGACACTTCGGTCGGCCACTATCCGCGGTTTTGGCTTATTTAAGAGCCACAAAAGTAATTAGACATCTGCCATTTTTGATCAAGTATTGTGGTTAATTTTTAAGTCTAGATGATGTGTTTGTAAGGAGAATGAAATGCAAACTTTTATCAGTGTAAAGGAGAGGACACTCAGCAGCTGCTTCCACATCTGTACTTTGGAGCACTATAGTGTGGGCCACCAGACCCGCCTTTTTTGGGTGTCCTACACAGGTGCATCAGAGTTTATTTGTGGTGCCTCCATGTCCAAAAAATTACATCCAAATGTGAATACTAAACATATTTGGGGTCATGAATAATGCATTCTTCTTTAAATTCCGCACAAACACACACTTGTACCCCACTTCCAAACAATTTAGCCTGTTTTTAGTTTAACAATGAGATTTTTACAGTGTGATAAATAGACCTTTGGTTTTATTCTCATAGGGGAGAGAAGACTGGGAGGAGGACACTCCAGGGAGCACATGCACCCCACAACTTCCAAGCAACCCCAAACTCCCAAAGATCCACAACCGAAAGATGTGCAGGAAGTTGAGGTGGAGGAAGGAGAAGTGCAGGAAGGAGAGGTGGATGACGTTGTGGATCTGGTCACCACAACAGGTCAGTATCTGACACCACAGCTTAAGGTAAGCGAGGTAGGCCTGCAGAGTTTTATTTTTTATTTTTTTTTTGGTTTTTAGGGGATGGAAATGTTGTGAAGGATAGCACACGGTTCTCTGCTGACAGTGCCCTCCGCCTCATCCAGCAAGTGATGGAATGTAGCACGGAACTGGACCTAATTAAACAAAGAATCCATGTGATGGAACAAACATTTAAAGACATTCTCGATGTTTTGGGGAGAATTCAATAAGCCATCCAAACACATTTGTTTTTACATGTTTGTTTTTATATTTTTTTATAATTTTTTGAGTAACAAACCAGGCAAAAATTGAATATGCACACAGTGTGTGAACATGTGCTATCTGCCATCAGGGGATATCCATGTACGTCTTTTGTGGGTGCAACCCCTTCCTCATATCAAAAGTCGGTGAACTGAGGAAGGGGATGCACCCCCAAAACACGTCCATTGATCACCCCTGATGGCAGATAGCACATGTTGACAATAGGGATCAGGATTGTAAACTTCCTATTTGCAAAAAAGTAAAAATGTGTGCATATTGAATTTTTGGCTGGGCAAGGGGTGGCAGGACCCCATATTAGGACGGGCACATAGAGACATAGTTTGTGTAACTGAATGTCTCAGATTGCTCAGAGGTATCCAATGTTGTAATTTTAGAAATGCAAGTGATATTTTTGTATTTTCATAAGCCAAAATTTGCCGGGTTGTGGCCAGGCCAACCCCAAAGTAAAACAAAAAAAAAATTAAAAAAGAGAATGTGCAGAGAGTAAAATATTTGACCACAAACAACGTGTAGCTTCTTTTTATAATACTCTCTAAGCTTATTTGGTTCTTTTGTAAGGTAACATAGTGAAATTGGTTGTTATTTACTAAAGTAAAATACACTTGCCACTACAAATGCACAAAGACAAACTAGGAGACAGGAAAGAACAAATAATTAAAGGTTTAAACAAGATTTTTATTGGGATACTTAGACATAGGCTGGCATAGGAATTGCCCCCCTACCCGTGAAATACTCCATGTATTTGTCCCGAACCACACGGGCATTTTGGGGGGGCAAGCCAAGACGGGCAGATTCCAGGCCCGGAAGGGGATTTGCAGGGGAAAGTCCAGCCTCTGGCAAAACTGAGGCCATATAGGAATTAGATTTTTGGCTCAGAAAGTTGTGTAGCACACAGCAGCATAACACTACATAGTTTATTTTGTAGTCCGCCAAGTGGATGGAAGTCATAAAAAGGCGGAACCGGCTGGCCATTATGCCGAAGGCATTTTCAACGACTCTTCGGGCCCTGGCCAGCCGGTAATTGAACACACTCTTCTCTGGGGTCAGGGTCCTCTGTGGAAATGGCCTCATAAGATGCCGTCCGAGTCCGAAGGCTTCATCAGCCAAGAAAACAAAGGGGAGTCCTTCAATATTCCCTGCATCCGGTGGCAATGCAAGGTCGTCACTCTGGAGACGGAGGGCAAACTCCGTCTGGATGAAGGATCCCCCATCGGACATCCGGCCATTCTTCCCTACATCAACATAGAGGAATTCATACCGTGCTGATACCACCGCCATCAGCACAATGCTATGAAACCCCTTGTAATTGTAGTAGTAGGACCCAGAACGGAGTGGCGGCACGATGCGGACGTGCTTCCCGTCTATGGCACCACCGCAGTTGGGGAAGTCCCACCGCGTGGCAAACTCCGATGCCACAGTCTGCCATTCCTGTGGCGTGGAAGGAAGCTGTGGAGTGAAACAAGATGAAATAATATTAGAAAAACAAAGGCATACATTACAAGGAAATTCTATCCCAAAAAATTAGAGACCAACATCAATCTAATTATACGTTTATTAAGGTGTGTAAAAAAAGTATAATGGAAGGCTCATTTATCCTATTCATCACCCCCTCTGATGGGCCATTACTAAATTATTTTGTGGGGGGGGAGATGTGTTTGGCCACAGGATAGCATTGCAGTGGCGGTGCGTCCAGAGTGGGCGCTAGAGCACTGTCCCCTCTCTCCTGTGCCCATCACTCAGAACAATACATAGGTTCATGCGTTGCATGAACCTATGTATTGTCTATGCCGCACACTATTCAGGTGGATGGCCTCTTGTAAAGCGACCGACATATGAATAATTGCGGCATTTAGGGGGTTAAAATTGCAGAGCAGAAACAGGTATTAAAATAGTCTTGCAAATTACAACCTAAGGGATGTAATTGGCTTCCTCAAAGAAAAATCGGGGACGCAAGGAGGGGGGCATTCCTTGTGTAAACACTGACAGGCTGCTCTGCTAATCATGTTCACCAAGTCTGTTTAATGGTAACATGATTGGCTGATGCAACATGAAGGGAAGGAGAAGACATCAAGGACAGAAGAAGGATGGCGCTGACCACAAGAAGGTAAGTGCAGGGCTGGGGGGAAACTGGCTGCATTAGAGGGGACTAAATGGCTGCATTTGAGGGAACAAAATGGCTGCATTGGAGGGGACAACTGGGGGCGTTTATTAGGCAACAGAGCAAAAAAGGAGGAAGTTTATTTCCGAAATTGGGGTTGGAACCCCCCAACATTTGGAGCAACAGGCGCCCCTGCTGGAAAAGTTAGTGAGGGGAAATATTTAGGGAGGATAAAAAAGGGGCAATCTAAAGCTTCCAACGTGCATGGGGACAAAGGGGACATTCTCAGCATATTACAATCATGGTAATTAGGGAAGGATGAAAGAAATACAATACATTAGCATACATGTAATACATAAAATGTGATGTTAAGGGAGAAAACTTACCCTAATATAGTCCTCCTGCAGGACTTGTATAATGGCAGAACAGGTGTCTGGGATTATGAGGCCCAGAGCCTGGGGGAAGATGCCTGTGGTGAACTTCAAGTCCTGAAGACTTCTCCCTGTCGCCAGGTAACGCAACGTGGCGATGAGCCTCTGCTCAGCACTGATGGCTTCCCGCATAACGGTGTCCTTCCTGGTAATATAGGGGGACACCAAAGCCAACAGTTCCTGAAAAACGGGGTCAGACATCCTCAGAAAATTCCTGTAGTCCTCAGGATTATTCTCGACGATCTCCCGCAGCAGAGGCATGTGGCAGAATTGGTCCCGCTGGAGCAACCAATTCTTGGTCCATGAACTCCTCCTCACACCATTCATGGACTGGTCTTGGTCCAAAACAAGCAGACCAACACCAAGCGCACGCACAGCATGAACTCGACAACGAGAACGTCCAGGCGACATGGCTAGGAAACGGTCGTCTAATCAGAACGTACAGAACAGAACGCACTTTAGAACAGCAAGGCCTATGAATAACGAACTGAAATTCAGAAACGAACAGGCAAGAACGCACTGTAAAACAGATACGACCTGCCTAGACGCCCTGAAAGTCAAGATACGAACCCACAAGCACAAACTGAACGGCAGAAAACGATCTGAAAAGTACGAAGACTGAAAAGCGCGAATCGTCTCTTCCCAAACTTTTACTTCACACGCGGTAACACGAGATCAGCAAAAGCAGCCCAAGGGGTGGCGCCAAGAAAAAAGATCTTCCCCTTTATAGTGCCGTCGTACGTGCTGGACGTGAGCGCAGAGAACAACGAGGAAATTGGGAAATGACAGTGTGTACGCATAGAAAGCTTGACGAGAAAATCGACAAGCTTAACAAGAATCTCGTCAAAAAAAACGACGTGTTTTTTACGACGAGAAAATCGGTCGTGTGTACGAGGCCTCAGACATCCATTGGTGATAGCATAAGCTCTCTATTTTGAGGATGTTTACTCAGACACCGCAGAGCAAACAAATCTATTCTAAAGAGCATGTCCTCTCATCAATGCCCTTTAATTGCACAAAATACAGGTTAGAAATATGAAAATACGTTTTCCTTCTTCTGTCTGCTAGATTTTTGCTACACAGAACAGTTCTGCACTATTATAAGTTTGAGCAATAAAATGAATTAAATGAGTCAGCTTTATTTTTGTGCCACTGGCATTGCTCTGGGTTCATTTATTGTACCAGTACATGCTGTATAGTTCATTAGTATTGTGCCTGTTATTCTTAGCACAAACACAAACTTAAAATAAAACAAGTATGCAAGAAGTAAAATTGTCAGTAATATACTGGTGCAGCCACATGGAATAATAAATACATTTGTTTGTTCATAAGAGATTAAACCTTAGAATGAGCCTTTGTTCCACAGGGAAACATATATGCAAAGGTTATATTTCAATTAATGAATTTATTAAATCTTGAACACCTAAATTGTATGTCACACTGCATGAGCTGACTCCTGTGGGGAAGACTATCTAATTACTTAATGGTACACTGATCGTACATACCATTCTTCGTCTTCAAGCCATATGCAGCATCTCTAGAGCTTATGCACATTTATTGTATGTTCAATGATTACAGCAAAACACATCAAATAGCATGTACAGACACTGAATTTATAAATAGGTGAACCATTGCCATACTCACGGTAATACAAACAATTATTCCCATACGTAGCTGTATTCTACAGCACGTTATTGCAGGGGGTCAAAGTCTGTGGATCTAATGTTCTAGAACAAAGACTTAACTAAAAAAGTACCTATTAACCAGTAGAGGCCCACGCTATAGCCGAATGACGGCTACAGCGCGGACCTAGAATGCCGGGAGGACGTCAATTGACGTCCGCCCCTTTCCTCGTCCCTGGCGCGCGCTCCCGAGCGCGTATCGGGGAACTTGCGTGCCCGCCGCGTCACGCGTGTGCTGATGCGCGTGCCTGGCGGATGCGATGTCCGCCAGGTACCCGCGATCGGCATTTACAGAGACAGGGACATGGATCTCTGTGTGTAAACACAGAGATCCACGTCCTGTCATGGAGAGGAGACCGATGGTGTGTCCCTTGTACATAGGGACAACCATCGGTCACCTCCCCCAGTCAGTCCCCTCCCCCCACAGTAAGAATCACTCCCTTAGGCACACTTAACACCTTCAGCGCCCCTAGTGGTTAACCCCTTCACTGCCAGTGTCATTTTTACAGTAACCAGTGCATTTTTTATAGCACTGATGCTGTAAAAATGACAATGGTCCCAAAATGGTGTCAAAAGTGTCCGATGTGTCCGCCATAATGTCGCAGTCACAATAAAAATCGCTGATCGCCGCCATTACTAGTAAAAAAATAAATTATTAATAAAAATGCTATAAAACTATCCCCTATATTGTAGACGCTATAACTTTTGCGCAAACCAATCAATAAACGCTTATTGCGATTTATTTTTACCAAAAATATGTAGAAGATATACAGAATACATATTGGCCTAAACTGAGAATTTTTTTTTTTAAAAAATGGAGATATTTATAATAGCAAAAAGTAAAAAATATTGTTATTTTTTTATCAAAATTGTCACTCTTTTTTTGTGTATAGCGCAAAAAATAAAAACCGCAAAGATGATCAAATACCACCAAAAGAAAGCTCTATTTGTGGGAGAAAAAAGACGTCAATTTTGTTTGGGAGCCACGTCGCACGACCGCGCAATTGTCATTCAAAGCGTGACAGTGCTGAAAGCTGAAAATTGGCCTGGGCAGGAAGGGGGTTTAAGTGCCCAGTAAGCAAGTGGTTAAAGTGTTACTAAACACACAACAGTAAAATCAGTCTGTATATGCAGTAAAACATGCTTGTTATACTCACTGTGGAATCTAAGGGGTTAATACTCCGCATTGTGTAAAAGGGCTGATTGATCCTGTCTTCTCTGACCCTCCTATTTTTTACTGTCCCCAATCCATCTGCTGATAGAACAGAGCCCTAGAATGCACTATGCACATGCTCAGTTTGATGTGTATTGCAAGAGAGTTTGTTTTTTGGGAGAGAGTATGTGATCAGCATAGGACCAATTAGCACTGTCCAGACAGAGGGTCGGGGTCATGCAGCCTCATAGGGCAATCAGAGGAGAATGAAAACTCCTCCTACAAGCTTTAACCAGTACACGGCCGGACACTGATAGAAGTCAAAAGACTGCTAAATACTAATTGTATGTATCTTTATTTGTTTTTTCTTAATAGCTTCCCCCCACCCTTTTGTTAATAAAGCTTCAAAATGACACTCAGTCTGGCTTATTGCAGAATAGGGGGGTTTTGCTGCATGTAAAGCTACACATAGGGAAACGTGTAGCAGGGACAGAACACTTAGGCTGCTAAGACACTACCACTATAGCATGGATATGCAATTAGCGGACCTCCAGCTGTTGCAAAACTACAAGTCCCATCATGCCTCTGCCTCTGGGTGTCATGCTTGCTGCTGTCAGAGTCTCGCTATGCTTCATGGGACTTGTAGTTTGGCAACAGCTGGAGGTCCGCTAATTGCATATCCCTGCACTATAGGATGTGCATGGATCCTGGATTTGCTAAATTTAGGCATTTATGTCACTTTAGTAACTTTTTCCAAACAAAAGGTTCAATTTAACTATTTCTGAAATAGGCACACACTTTAGAAATTAAAGTGTTTGTTAAGTCAATATTTTTCCTTCTATAGTTCCCTCTGTTATATAACAGTAAGCTCCACAGTAGATGTCATTTATAAAAATATGCTGAATAAATACCTTGTTTCCGAGCACCATTCGGCACTCAGGTGACACATACGCCCCTGTTGAAGTCCACTTAGACGAAATGCGTCGGACTTGGCTTATTACTCCCCATATTGTTCTTTTTTACTTTTATGATCACAAATTTTTATTACTACGGATGCCAATAGGTTTTTATTCAATTAAACCTATCCTTTTTGATTTATACCATGTGGAGCCCTTCTTTTTTCTCTTTACATCTTCCTCAATGAGAGTTTTTTTTGGCCCTTCCATCCGGCTGTTTCAACTTGGTTTTTCAACCTTACAGTCACAAACAAGACCCCTGGAAGCTGCTCTTGGAAATGCCTGAGTTCCCATGATCGTTGTGGAAGACTGCCCATCTTGGCTCTCTCTGCTCGATTGACTCGTTGTCATCGACATTCGAGTCCACCATCTCTGGTAAGAGTACACAGTCCATTATTTTGATTGAAGATACAACACCTCAATGTTTCCACGTATTCACTATATCACTGTACTTCACTTCTGAGCAACAACTATTTTATACTGGACCTTATGTTTTCACTACATGGATTTGTTCATTCATTTGGACATTTCCCATAATCTTCCATATATGAGTTATATTTATATATGTTATGTTTTCACACTTTGTGACCTACCTTGATGTGCATAGCAACATTTGATTATTTGAATATTGCTTACTCAACTTTTTAGCGCTACATTTTCCATTCACCTTGTTCACCAATCTTTGTCACATTTGTATGTAGCAGCTTTCCACGTTTTACCATTGGGTTAGCGCAGTATTATTCACTTTTTACACTCAGGTGACTGCCCACTGGTCTCCTCTCCCAATGTGATGGCTGCAGGTGGAGGTGCTGGGAAACCCCTGCTGACATCAGCTGAGGAGAGGAGAGGAGGAGACCAGCAGGCAGTCACGTGAGTGCCGAACTGCGCTCTGAAGTAAGCTATTATAAAGCAAATTTTTATAAATGATATCCACTGTGGAGCTTACTGTTATATA
Source organism: Rana muscosa (assembly GCA_029206835.1). Lineage (NCBI taxonomy): Eukaryota > Metazoa > Chordata > Amphibia > Anura > Ranidae > Rana > Rana muscosa. Next base: position 337,522,499 of record CM055116.1, on the reverse strand, counting down.
ACAGATGGAACTAGAATAGAAAAACACTGTTATTTTTAGAGCAGAAGGGGAGGATCAGGGAGCTGACAGGCAGGGAGCGGAGGGAGGAGAGGACAGAGGAAGACACAGACACAGGAGAGTAGGCTGCTGATGACAGGGGCACGTAAACTGACCACGGTGTCAGGGCTCAGCAGCCATGATACACCATGGTCAGTTTGCATAGGGAAGGGCAGAAACTGGCAGGATCAACCATGTATTTCAGCTGATACAGAGGGCCAAATTACACAGCACAAGCACTGTGCTGTATAAAATGCTTTAAAGGAACAGGATTCAATTATTTTATTTTTTTAAGGTTAACAAACGATTTAACTAACTTTTGATTGTATACACTCATAAATTACCTTTATATGAACCCTTCAGAAAGTTATGGCATACATTTTTTGAAACAGTAAAATACCTAGAAACCACAGTCTCAGAATTTTGTACAGCAATAAATTGAAGTTACTGTATATATTGATTTAAAAATAATGAAACAAGTGTTTGAAGGCAACTAGTGTAAGAACTTCAATATGACTTACTGTCACCCCATGTGAAATCCATATATGTATTTCAATTATGTATTTACAGTGGCTGTTTGCCTGAAGTTCGGCTTTAAAGCAAATAAATATATGATACAAAATACTTACTGTAAAATTTGCTGATAAAATTGCACGCCTATAATTCTTAAGCACAAGGGGTCTTTACACATTTTCTTTATTATTTTTTTCTCCAGTTGTGTCCTTGAATAAATGATCTGTTTTTCTGTATAGACTTTTGTTTATTTCTATTCCAATTTCTTATATGTTTGAACTAATTAGTATTGTCTTATCTGACAATGTTTTTTTCAGACCAGGAATACAGATGATTATAATCACCATGAAGCAGAAAAAAAAAGATTCTTCAAACAAGAGAAAGAATGGTATAGACAGTTCTTATCTGTTTCCCATCAAGTACAGTGCATTCTAATCTGTATAATTATACAGCAAATGAAACATTCACTTTTAAAGTTTGTCTTATTTTTCCTTTACTTCTAGAGGGAAGAGACCCACTAAAAGTGTTACATTTCCTGTTCCTATCCTAATGCTGAAAAAAAAAGAAGAAAGAGAACAAGAAATATGTAAACCAATTATACTAGTAACTGGTATAAATAAAAAATTGCACTGCAAATCTACTATTAGGAATGCATCTTAAATTACCGAAAAATAGACAGTATTATGTGTGTTTAATAGAAAATACTAAGCATGATAAAAAAAAAAGAACTACATCATAAAGTCTTCTCCACATTATTAGGATAAATGGTACACGTCTTTCACAGTCCACAGTCTATTATTTTAGAGTGCATCCCATTTTGTTTCATTTTTAATTAGAAAACATAATCAACGTAAAAGCTTCAGTAGACCAATCATCATAATTTTCCAGCTTTCAGGGATTAACATACCTTTTAATGGAACTGATTTAGGAAACAAAATACCATAATTAACTGCAGAGACTTTTCAAAATGCAAAGTCCCTTCTTCAGGATTATCAAGCTAGGCTCTACATTAAACGAGGGGAAAGTTTCTAAATCGCAATATGTTCCTTTTTTCCAGTTTATTACTTGAACATAGCACGCTTCATCTTTCTCTCTAATTTTTATCCTTTTGTAAATTAAAAACATATTGGCCACTTGACCGCATCCCTGTAATGTAAATGTGTTTTAACTATTTTGGATAGTTTTATTCCGGAAATAGTGCAAGGAGCAAAGTGCTAAATGTTATAACCCATAGTAACCATTCAGAACTTAAAAATGTACCAACACAAGTATGAGATTGATTCCTAAAGTATTTGTGAATCCCCACCTTGTAAAACAACAAATTCAGTTTCAAATAGAAAAGCAAGGCAAGACATTTGTGTGTGTGTATATATATATATATATATATATATTGTGAGGGGGTTAACTCGGTAGCGGGTGTGTGTGACCCCCTGGTTGGGCTCCCCACACAAAAACAGGGCCAGCAGACGGAGGTTGTGGTTTTCAAAATCAAAAGGTGCGGTTTATTTCTCTATGTACAGTGACAAAAACACAGCAAAGCCAAAAAGAAACATAAACAAAATAAATCCTGGTCAGTTTGACCTCTGACTAAACATGCAGGTTTCCTAAACTAACAACTGGGATCAGCCTGGTGCTGTCCTAGTCCCTAAGTCCCTGGTTTAGTAAAAGTCCAAACAAATAGCCACACAGGCTTTGCCTCACCGCACATGGGTTCACTCTCCCTAGACAGTCCACACAGGTCTGGTTCCAGGCATGAGCTAACACCTAATGAATCTGGGAGTTCTTATAGAGGCCTAAATGAGCTGACAAGCTTCAGCTGGTCTCATCAACTCCCTGCCTCACGACGCCCAGCACTCTCCCTAGAGGTATGAGTCATTCATGAGCCCACTAGCCTCAGCTGGGCTTCATCAACTCCCTAGTTGTATAAGTCGGCATAAAGCCTGAATCTGGGAGAAATATATCTACCCCCCTGGATGCAACCAGGTGACTTTACCTTCCTGCTGTCACATACCCCCCCCTCTTGTTTTAACCTTGGGGTTGGAACACCAGCAATCAGGCATTCATGTACTCGAGACAAAGCATCCACATTCCCCATTTGAACGCCAGGGCGATGCTTTACTGTGAAGTTGAATTCCTGTAGGGCCAGGAACCACCTATTCACTCTTCTATTTGTCTCCTTGTTTTGAGCCATCCACTTTAACGGAGCGTGATCCGTAACCATGTCAAAGTGCCTACCTAGCAGATAGTACCGAAGGGAATCTAGAGCCCACTTCACCGCTAAACACTCCTTTTCAACCGTGGCGTAATTTACCTCATGGGACTTCAACTTCCTGCTGAGGTAAATGACTGGGTGCTCTTCCCCGTTCCAGACCTGGGACAATACTGCTCCTAACCCCACATCTGACGCATCACTTTGTACGACAAAGTCTTTAGAGAAGTCGGGTGAGTACAACACTGGCTGGCTACATAAGGCTTGTTTCAAGAATTGGAATGCTGCCTCCACCTCGGGGGTCCATTTAATCATGACCGACCCTTTCCCTTTCGTCAGGTTGGTTAGGGGCACAGCCTTAGAAGCAAAGTGGGGAATGAAGCGCCGATAATAACCCGCGATTCCCAGAAAGGCTCGTACCTGCTTCTTGCTGTTGGGACGTGGCCAACTCTGGATGGCCTCGACTTTGTTGAGTTGGGGTTTTATTACTCCCCTGCCAATGGTGTACCCAAGATATTTGGCCTCCTCCTGCCCAATGGTACACTTCTTGGGGTTAGCTGTAAACCCCGATTCCCGGATAGAGTCTAGGACTGCTTGCACTTTTGGCAGATGTGAGGCCCAATCTGTGCTATGGACAATTACGTCATCCAGGTAAGCCGCAGCATACTTCCGATGGGGCCTCAGTATCTGGTCCATTTTCCGCTGGAATGTGGCCGGCGCATTCTGTAACCCGAACGGCATTCTCTTATATTGGAACGCCCCGTCTGGGGTTACAAATGCGGTTTTCTCTTTGGCCGACTTGGCCAGGGGAATTTGCCAATACCCTTTTGTGAGGTCAAGAGTCGTCATGTATCGGGCTGTTCCCAGCCGGTCGATCAACTCATCTATACGTGGCATGGGGTAGGTGTCAAATTTTGTAACTTTGTTCAACTGACGAAAATCGTTACAAAATCGCCAGCTCCCATCCGGTTTAGGCACCAACACAATGGGACTAGACCAATCACTTTGGGACTCCTCTATCACCCCTAAGTTCAGCATTTTCTGTACTTCCTCCCGTATTGCCTCCCGTCGGGCCTCTGGGATCCGATAGGGTTTTAACTTCACCCTTTCACCGGGCGGGGTAATAATATCATGCTCTACCCCAGATGTTTGTCCCGGCAGCTCAGAGAACACCTCCTTGTTGCGAAGCACAAACTCCTTAACCTCCTGTTGTTGGGGTTGTGACAAGGTGGCTGCTATTCCAACCTCCGGAATCACGCAACCAGTTTGAGCTGGTGACCAAGTTTCTGCGACTAGGGACTCTCTATCCCTCCAGGCTTTCAACAGATTAACGTGATATATCTGTTCGGGCTTTCGCCTTCCTGGTTGTCTGACCTTGTAATTCACTTCGCTCACTTTTTCCATTATCTCGTAGGGGCCTTGCCATTTGGCAAGGAATTTACTTTCAACCGTAGGGACAAGTACCAATATCCTATCCCCCGGGGAAAAGGTACGGGTCTTTGCTCCACGGTTGTACACTCTCTGCTGTGCCAACTGCGCTTGGGCCAAATGTTCCTTCACGATGGGCATTACCTGTGCAATTCGATCTTGCATCAGGGCGACATGCTCAATCACACTCCTGTGGGGAGAACTCTCACTTTCCCAAGTTTCCTTGGCAATATCCAACAGCCCTCTTGGGTGTCTCCCATACAGTAACTCAAAGGGGGAGAATCCCGTAGAGGATTGGGGCACCTCCCTAATAGCAAACATCAAATAAGGAAGTAGACAGTCCCAATCCTTTCCATCTCTATCCACCACTTTCTTCAACATTTGTTTTAGGGTTTTGTTGAATCTTTCAACCAGCCCATCGGTTTGGGGGTGATACACAGATGTACGCAATTGCGTCACTTTGAGCAATTTACACAGCTCTTTCATAACCCGGGACATAAAGGGTGTACCTTGGTCCGTAAGCAGTTCTTTACAAATACCCACCCGGCTAAAAACAAGAGATAGCTCTTTGGCTATGGTTTTGGCCGAGGTATAACTGAGAGGGATCGCTTCTGGATAACGGGTGGCATAGTCCATTATAACCAATATGTACTGGTGCCCCCTAGCGGACTTGATTATAGGACCTACCAAATCCATTGCGATTCTCTCAAACGGGACCTCAATGATGGGTAGAGGGACCAGCGGGCTACGGAAATGTGGCATCGGGGCCGACCTCTGACACACAGGGCAGGAGGAACAATAATTTTCTATGTCCTTCATCACCCCAGGCCAATAGAATCTCTGTAATACCCTCTCTCGGGTTTTCTCTGTCCCCAGATGACCTCCAAGAATGTGCCCATGGGCCAACTCCAACACCAACTTCCTGTAAGGTTTGGGCACCACAAGCTGCTCAACGGTTTCTTCTGCCCTTTTTGCCACCCGATACAGTAGGTCCTTCTCTACGCTGAAGTATGGGTAAGTGCAGGTATTATCTGGGTTCACTAACTCGCCATCTATTTCCACTACGTTTTCCCGTGCCTTTATTAGGGCGGGGTCTTTTAACTGTTCTGTGGCAAAATTTTCCCTGTGAACCTCCAGATCAGAAAACTCCACAGACGGTAGGTTTTCGTCTGAGGAGGTGGGCTCCTCTCCAGTTTCTTGAGTCTCCCCTGCCAATACTGACAAGGGAAATTCTGGAGAGTCCTCACCACTCTCAGAGGAGTTCTGGCTATCACATTCCTGGTACATAGGGGCACCAGTGGGGGGCTCAGGATCATCCCACAGTTCCCAGAACTTCGGAAAATCCCTTCCCACAATGGCATCATGCGGTAATTGAGATACTAACCCCACTGGATGAGAGAGGGTACCTTTGGGGGTCTCGAAACACACTGTAGTCACTGGATACTCTCGGGTGTCCCCATGCACACAAATAACAGCTACCTTGCTATTCCCAGAGACCTCTGTTTTAACTAATTCAGCCTTTATCAGGGTCACAAGGCTACCTGAATCCAGTAATACCACAACATTTCTACCATTAATACACATTTTGCATAAATGTTTCTCAGTTCCCCGAATGGCAGTGCATGCGACTGTCGCACACAGCGACTGACGTCTGTCCATCAGAAAGTCACATTGCATGGGTTCCTCCACAACCGGGCAATTTGCTGCAATATGTCCCGCTTGCCGGCAGCGGTAGCAAACAATCCATTTGGCTGCCTCTTGAGCCCCTGACTTCCCAGGCTGTTCTCGCCAAACTTTGGGTAGAGCTCCCACCCTCTCACTCTCTCCACCCTCACCCCTTGGAATCCTCTTATCCGCCCCTGGGGATGGTCTGGTCTTAGGGTGGAAAGTCCGAGAGTCTCTGGAAGAGGCCGTCAGGTTCTCTGTAGCCAAGTATTTCTCTACACGATCCACAAGACCACCGGCCGTCTCTGGGTCTCCATGGCTTACCCACTTTTGGATGGCAGTAGGAAGAGCTCTCAAAAACCGATCCATTACAACACGTTCCACAATCTCTGGTGCGGACAAAGTCTCTGGCTGTAGCCACTTCCTGCTCAGGTGAATGAGATCATACATTTGAGACCTGGGGGGTTTTCCAAGCTGGAAAGTCCAGTTATGCACACGCTGAGCCCGGACAGCCAGGGTGACACCCAGCCTTGCCAATATTTCAGCTTTTAGCATCACATAGTCTTTTGCTTGGTCAGGCTCTAGGTCATAGTAAGCCTTCTGCGATTCACCTGTTAACAGAGGAGCCACCAGTCCAGCCCACTGCTCCTCAGGCCACTTTTCTCTTTCAGCAGTCCTTTCAAATGTGGTCAAAAATACCTCTGGATCATCCTCTCCAGTCATTTTTGTCAATAAACGACTCACCCCAAAGGACGCGGTATTAGTGGGACGGCTTTCCTCACTGGTCTGCGGACGTTGCTGCATTACTGCTTCCATTTGTTGTAGTCTCTGCTCTTGCTTCTGTAACAGGTCTATGAAGCGGGCCTCAGATTGCTGCTGGGCTTGTTGATGAGCTTGCTGCTGGGCTGCAAGGCTCCTTTGCAAACCTGCATTTGTCTGCTGTTGATTGGCATTTGCTAGAGCCAGCTGTTTCAGTATCTCCTCCATGCTGGCTTAAAAAAAACTGCCCGCATTCTCCACCAACTGTGAGGGGGTTAACTCGGTAGCGGGTGTGTGTGACCCCCTGGTTGGGCTCCCCACACAAAAACAGGGCCAGCAGACGGAGGTTGTGGTTTTCAAAATCAAAAGGTGCGGTTTATTTCTCTATGTACAGTGACAAAAACACAGCAAAGCCAAAAAGAAACATAAACAAAATAAATCCTGGTCAGTTTGACCTCTGACTAAACATGCAGGTTTCCTAAACTAACAACTGGGATCAGCCTGGTGCTGTCCTAGTCCCTAAGTCCCTGGTTTAGTAAAAGTCCAAACAAATAGCCACACAGGCTTTGCCTCACCGCACAGGGGTTCACTCTCCCTAGACAGTCCACACAGGTCTGGTTCCAGGCATGAGCTAACACCTAATGAATCTGGGAGTTCTTATAGAGGCCTAAATGAGCTGACAAGCTTCAGCTGGTCTCATCAACTCCCTGCCTCACGACGCCCAGCACTCTCCCTAGAGGTATGAGTCATTCATGAGCCCACTAGCCTCAGCTGGGCTTCATCAACTCCCTAGTTGTATAAGTCGGCATAAAGCCTGAATCTGGGAGAAATATATCTACCCCCCTGGATGCAACCAGGTGACTTTACCTTCCTGCTGTCACAATATATATATATATATATATATGTACATATACAGTATATATATATATACACACACACACACACACTATTTTGTCAAAAGTATAGGGATGCCTGCCTTTACACGCACATGAAATTTAAATTTATCCCAGTCTTAGTCCGTAGGGTTCAATATTGAGTTGGCCCACCCTTTGCAGCTATAACAGCTTCAACTCTTCTGGGAAGGCTGTCCACAAGGTTTAGGAGTGTGTCTATGGGAATGTTTGATCATTTTTCCAGAAGTGCAGTTGTGAGGTCAGGCACTGATGTTTAATGAGAAGAACTGGCTCGTAGTCTCTGCTCTAATTCATCCCAAAGGTGTTGTATCGGGTTGAGGTCAGGACTCAGTGCAGGCCAGTCAGGTTCCTTCACCCCAAACTCACTCATCCATGTCTTTGTGGACCTTGCTTTGTGCACGGGTCCAAATCATTTGCTGGAGGGGGGATTATGGTGTGGGGTTGTTTATCAGGGGTTGGGTTTGGCTCTTTAGTTCCAGTGAAGGAAACTCTTAAGCCCTGTACACACGATCGGATAACCTATGGATTTTTGTCCGATGGATTTGACCATGGGAAATCCGATGAAACTGTTTTTCATCAGTCTTGGCCACACACCATCAGTCAAAAAACCGACCGTTCCAAACATGGTGACGTAAAACACTCCGATGAGCCGAGAAAAATTAAGTTTAATGCTTCTGAGCATGCGTCGACTTGATTCTGAGCATGCGTGGGTTTTTTAACCGATGGACTTGCCCATAGACGATCGGAAATTACCATCGGTTTTTGATCCATCGGAAAATTTTAAAACAAGTTCTATTTTTTCCATCCGATGGAAAAAAGACCGATGGGTACCATACACGATCGGTTTGTCTGATGAAAACCATCCATCGGACGGTTTTCATCAGTTAAACCGATCGTGTGTACGGGGCTTTAAGGCGTCAGCATGCCAAGACATTTTGGAAAATTTATTGCTTCCAACTTTGCAGGAACAGATGGCCCCTTCCTGTTCCAACATGACTGCAAACCAGTGCACAAAACAAGGTTCATAAAGACATGGATGAGCGAGTTTGGGGTGGAGGAACTTGACTGGCCTGCACAGAGTTCTGACCTCAACCTGATAACACATCTTTGGGATGAATTAGAGCAGAGAGTGCAATCCAGGTCTTCTTGTCCACATCAGTGCCTGACTTCACAAATGCGCTTCTGGAAGAATGGTCAAACACTCCTAAACCTTGTGTACAGCCTTCCCAGAAGAGTTGAAGCTGGTATAGCTGGTAAGGGTGGGCCTACTCAATATATAACCCTATGGACTAAGACTGGAATGCCATTAAAGGTCATGTGCGTGTAAAGGCAGGTGTCCCAAAACTGTTGACAATATAGTGTATATACATTGTGAGGGGGTTGGCTCGGCAGCGGGTGTGTGTGACCCCCGAGATGGGCTCCCCACACAAAAACAGGCCCAGCAAACGGAGGTTGTGGTTTTCAAAATCAAAAAGGTGCGGTTTATTTTCTATTTACAGTGACAAAACACAGCAAAGAAAAAGAAACATAAACAAAATAAATCCTGGTCAACTTGACCTCTGACTAAACATACAGGTTTCCTAACTAACAACTGGGATCAGCCTAGTGCTGTCCTAGTCCCTAAGTCCCTGGTTTTAAATGTCCAAGCAAATAGCCACACAGGCTTTGTCTCACCGCACAGGGGTTCACTCTCCCTAGACAGTCCACACAGGTCTGGGTCCAGGCATGAGCTAACATCTAATGAAGCTGGGAGTTCTTATAGAGGCCTAAATGAGCTGACAAGCTTCAGCTGGTCTCATCAACTCCCTGTCTGCACGACGCCCCACACTCTCCCTAGAGGTATGAGTCATCCATGAGCCCACTAGCCTTATACAACTCTCCACCTAGTTGTATAAGTCGGCGTAAAGCCTGAATCTGGGCGAAATATATCTACCCCCCTGGATGCAACCAGGTGACTTTACCTTCCTGCTGTCACATACCCCCCCCTTTTGTTTTAACCTCGGGGTTGGAACACCAGCAATCAGGCATTCATGTACTCGAGACAAAGCATCCACATTCCCCATTTGAACGCCAGGGCGATGCTTTACTGTGAAGTTGAATTCCTGGAGGGCCAGGAACCACCTATTCACTCTTCTATTTGTTTCCTTGTTTTGAGCCATCCACTTTAACGGATTGTGATCCGTAACCAAGTCAAAGTGCCTACCTAGCAGGTAGTACCGAAGGGAATCTAGAGCCCACTTCACCGCTAAACACTCCTTTTCAACGGTGGCGTAATTTACCTCATGGGACTTCAACTTCCTGCTGAGGTAAATGACTGGGTGCTCTTCCCCGTTCCAGACCTGGGACAATACTGCTCCTAACCCCACATCTGACGCATCACTTTGTACGACAAAGTCTTTAGAGAAGTCGGGTGAGTACAACACTGGCTGGCTACATAAGGCTTGTTTCAAGAATTGGAATGCTGCCTCAGCCTCGGGGGTCCATTTAATCATGACCGACCCTTTCCCCTTCGTCAGGTTGGTTAGGGGCACAGCCTTAGAAGCAAAGTGGGGAATGAATCGCCGATAATACCCAGCGATTCCCAGAAAGGCTCGTACCTGCTTCTTGCTGTTGGGACGTGGCCAACTCTGGATGGCCTCGACTTTGTTGAGTTGGGGTTTTATTACTCCCCTCCCAATGGTGTACCCAAGATATTTGGCCTCCTCCTGCCCAATGGTACACTTCTTGGGGTTAGCCGTAAACCCCGCTTCCCGAACAGAGTCCAGGACTGCTTGCACTTTTGGCAGATGTGAGGCCCAATCTGTGCTATGGACAATTACGTCATCCAGGTAAGCCGCAGCATACTTCCGATGGGGCCTCAGCATCTGGTCCATTTTCCGCTGGAATGTGGCCGGCGCATTCTGTAACCCGAAAGGCATTCTTTTATATTGGAACGCCCCGTCTGGGGTTACAAATGTGGTTTTCTCTTTGGCCGACTTGGCCAGGGGGATTTGCCAATACCCTTTTGTGAGGTCAAGAGTCGTCATGTATCGGGCTGTTCCCAGCCGGTCGATCAACTCATCTATACGTGGCATGGGGTAGGTGTCAAATTTTGTAACTTTGTTCAACTGACGAAAATCGTTACAAAATCGCCAGCTCCCATCCGGTTTAGGCACCAACACAATGGGACTAGACCAATCACTTTGGGACTCCTCTATCACCCCTAAGTTCAGCATTTTCTGTACTTCCTCCCGTATTGCCTCCCGTCGGGCCTCTGGGATCCGATAGGGTTTTAACTTCACCCTTTCACCGGGCGGGGTAATGATGTCATGCTCTACCCCAGATGTTTGTCCCGGCAGCTCAGAGAATACCTCCTTGTTGCGAAGCACAAACTCCTTAACCTCCTGTTGTTGGGGTTGTGACAAGGTGGCTGCTATTCCAACCTCAGGAATCACGCAACCAGTTTGAGCTGGTGACCAAGTGTCTGCGACTAGGGACTCTCTATCCCTCCAGGCTTTCAACAGATTAACGTGATAGATCTGTTCGGGCTTTCGCCTTCCTGGTTGTCTGACCTTGTAATTCACTTCGCTCACTTTTTCCATTATCTCGTAGGGGCCTTGCCATTTGGCAAGGAATTTACTTTCAACCGTAGGGACAAGTACCAGTATCCTATCCCCCGGGGAAAAGGTACGGGTCTTGGCTCCACGGTTGTACACTCTCTGCTGTGCTAACTGCGCTTGGGCCAAATGTTCCTTCACGATGGGCATTACCTGTGCAATTCGGTCTTGCATCAGGGCGACATGCTCAATCACACTCCTGTGGGGAGAACTCTCACTTTCCCAAGTTTCCTTGGCAATATCCAACAGCCCTCTTGGGTGTCTCCCATACAGTAACTCAAAGGGGGAGAATCCCGTAGAGGATTGGGGCACCTCCCTAATAGCAAACATCAGATAAGGAAGTAGACAGTCCCAATCCTTTCCATCTCTATCCACCACTTTCTTCAACATTTGTTTTAGGGTTTTGTTGAATCTTTCAACCAGCCCATCGGTTTGGGGGTGATACACAGATGTACGTAATTGCGTCACTTTGAACAATTTACACAGCTCCTTCATAACCCGGGACATGAAGGGTGTACCTTGGTCCGTAAGCAGTTCTTTACAAATACCCACCCGGCTAAACACAAGAGATAGCTCTTTGGCTATGGTTTTGGCCGAGGTATTTCGGAGAGGGATCGCTTCTGGATAACGGGTGGCATAGTCCATTATAACTAATATGTACTGGTGCCCCCTAGCGGACTTGATTATAGGACCTACCAAATCCATGGCGATCCTCTCAAACGGGACCTCAATGATGGGTAGAGGGACCAGCGGGCTACGGAAATGTGGCATCGGGGCCGACCTCTGACACACAGGGCAGGAGGAACAATAATTTTCTATGTCCTTCATCACCCCCGGCCAATAGAATCTCTGTAATACCCTCTCTCGGGTTTTCTCTGTCCCCAGATGACCTCCAAGAATGTGCCCATGGGCCAACTCCAACACCAACTTCCTGTAAGGTTTGGGCACCACAAGCTGCTCAACGGTTTCTTCTGCCCTTTTTGCCACCCGATACAGTAGGTCCTTCTCTACGCTGAAGTATGGGTAAGTGCAGGTATTATCTGGGTTCACTAACTCGCCATCTATTTTCACTACGTTTTCCCGTGCCTTTATTAGGGCGGGGTCTTTCAACTGTTCTGTGGCAAAGTTTTCCCTGTGAACCTCAAGATCAGAAAACTCCACAGACGGTAGGTTTTCGTCTGAGGAGGTGGGCTCCTCTCCAGTTTCTTGAGTCTCCCCTGCCAATACTGATAAGGGAAATTCCGGAGAGTCCTCACCACTCTCAGGGGAGTTCTGGCTATCACATTCCTGGTACATAGGGGCACCAGTGGGGGGCTCAGGATCATCCCACAGTTCCCAGAACTTCGGAAAATCCCTTCCCACAATGGCGTCATGCGGTAACTGAGATACTAAGCCCACTGGATGAGAGAGGGTACCTTTGGGCGTCTCGAAACACACTGTAGTCACTGGATACTCTCGGGTGTCCCCATGCACACAAATAACAGCTACCTTGCTATTCCCAGAGACCTCTGTTTTAACTAACTCAGCCTTTATCAGGGTCACAAGGCTACCTGAATCCAGCAATACCACAACATTTCTACCATTAACACACATTTTGCATAAATGTTTCTCAGTTCCTCGAATGGCAGTGCATGCGACTGTCGCACACAGCGACTGACGTCTGCCCGTCAGAAAGTCACACTGCATGGGTTCCTCCACAACCGGGCAATTGGCTGCAATATGTCCCGCTTGCCGGCAGCGGTAGCAAATGATCCTTCTTGCGGCCTCTTGAGCCGCTGATTTCCCAGGCTGTTCTCGCCAAACTTGGGGTAGAGCTCCCACCCTCTCACTCTCTCCACCCTCACCCCTTGGAATCCTCTTATCCGCCCCTGGGGATGGTCTGGTCTTAGGGTGGAAAGTCTGAGTGTCTCTGGAAGAGGCCGTCAGGTTCTCTGTAGCCAAGTATTTCTCCACACGATCCACAAGACCATCGGCCGTCTCTGGGTCTCCATGGCTTACCCACTTTTGGATGGCAGTAGGAAGAGCTCTCAAAAACCGATCCATTACAACACGTTCCACAATCTTTGGTGCGGACAAAGTCTCTGGCTGTAGCCACTTTCTGCTCAGGTGAATGAGATCATACATTTGAGACCTGGGGGGTTTTCCAAGCTGGAAAGTCCAGTTATGCACACGCTGAGCCCGGACAGCCTGGGTGACACCCAGCCTTGCCAATATTTCAGCTTTTAGCATCACATAGTCTTTTGCTTGGTTAGGCTCTAGGTCATAGTAAGCTTTCTGCGATTCACCAGTTAACAGAGGAGCCACCAGTCCAGCCCACTGCTCCTCAGGCCACTTTTCTCTTTCAGCGGTCCTTTCAAATGTGGTCAAAAATACCTCTGGATCATCCTCTCCAGTCATTTTTGTCAATAAACGACTCACCCCAAAGGACGCGGTATTAGTGGGACGGCTTTCCTCACTGGTCTGCGGACGTTGCTGCATTACTGCTTCCATCTGTTGTTGTAGTCTCTGCTCTTGCTTCTGCAACAGGTCTATGAAGCGGGCCTCAGATTGCTGCTGGGCTTGTTGCTGAGCCTCCAGACTCTGTTGCAAAGTTGCGTTTGTCTGCTGCTGGGCTGCAAGGCTCTGTTGATGAGCTTGCTGCTGGGCTGCGAAGTTCTTTTGCAAACCTGCATTTGTCTGCTGTTGATTGGCATTTGCTAGAGCCAGCTGCTTCAGTATCTCCTCCATGCTGGCTTAAAAAAAAACTGCCCGCATTCTCCGCCAACTGTGAGGGGGTTGGCTCGGCAGCGGGTGTGTGTGACCCCCGAGATGGGCTCCCCACACAAAAACAGGCCCAGCAAACGGAGGTTGTGGTTTTCAAAATCAAAAAGGTGCGGTTTATTTTCTATTTACAGTGACAAAACACAGCAAAGAAAAAGAAACATAAACAAAATAAATCCTGGTCAACTTGACCTCTGACTAAACATACAGGTTTCCTAACTAACAACTGGGATCAGCCTAGTGCTGTCCTAGTCCCTAAGTCCCTGGTTTTAAATGTCCAAGCAAATAGCCACACAGGCTTTGTCTCACCGCACAGGGGTTCACTCTCCCTAGACAGTCCACACAGGTCTGGGTCCAGGCATGAGCTAACATCTAATGAAGCTGGGAGTTCTTATAGAGGCCTAAATGAGCTGACAAGCTTCAGCTGGTCTCATCAACTCCCTGTCTGCACGACGCCCCACACTCTCCCTAGAGGTATGAGTCATCCATGAGCCCACTAGCCTTATACAACTCTCCACCTAGTTGTATAAGTCGGCGTAAAGCCTGAATCTGGGCGAAATATATCTACCCCCCTGGATGCAACCAGGTGACTTTACCTTCCTGCTGTCACAACATATAATAATTATAAATACTTTTTTTTTATAAGTGATCACATGACCACTGTTCTCAGTTGCATAGAACTTAGAGAGTTGTAGGTGGAGATTGCAGGGGGACATGTCAGCAGGAGGCATAAAAAGCTTAGAGAGCTGTAGGTGAAGATTGCAGGGGGACATGTCAGCAGGAGGCAGAGAAACAGCAGAACACTGATCTTCCCAGTCGCTGTGCAGGAGTTGTGTCAGCACAAGTCTGTACATTGGATTACAGGCAGGCTGTGCTCCCAAGTAGAATACAAAGTGGAAAACTGACCTTGCTGGCATGGTTGTGCTTCAATGCTCTGGCATGGTCAGTTTGAAACAGGAAAACGTGGGGCTGGCAGAACCACCAAGTATTTAACACAAAGCAATGTGAACTGGATACTTTCTAATACAAGTACATGGTACAACAGACACATATCAGGAATATGAAATGTAGGGGCAATATACACTTTAAAGGACTATTACAATGGAGCTGTTGTGAAAAAAAAAAGTGCTATGAGAAAAATTTCTGTAGCCCATGGCAACTAAGTAGTCTCACTTTTGCATTACAGGTCTTAAAATAAAAGACATACTCTTATGCCTTGTACACACGACCGGTTTTCCCGACGAGAAAACTGCCATGATTTCTGTTGGCCGGGAAAACCGGCCGTGTGTATGCTCCATAGCAGTTTTCCCGACAGGAAAACTGCCGCGAATCGCAATGGGAAAAAAGAGATCTGGTTCTCTTTTTTCCCGCCGCGATTCCCGCCGGTCTTTTAATGCCAGATTTTGGGCGTTTTCCTATGGGGAAAACTGCAGTGGAGCATACACATGGGCGGGTTTCCCGACCAAAGCTCTCAGGGCAGTTTTCCTGTCGGGAAACCCGGCCGTGTGTAGGGGGAAAAAGATGCCGAGCAGGTTCTCGGCTTTCCTCTCGGTTTTCCCGACGGACTTTTGCTCGTCGGGAAAACCGAGCGTGTGTGCGAGGCATTACTGGTTGCTAGGAAAAACAGCTATTTATGCTGGTTATGCAAAGGGTAACTTTCTGCCGATTTCAAGCACTATTAAACATTTTTCATTCTCTTTTATCCACATTTCTTGCAATTGAAAGCTGGTTGAAACTGACATTTTTTGGCCTGCAATTTTATTGAAATGGCACCATTTGTTTGTTTTGTTTGTTTTGAAAATTCGCTGACAAGAGATTCAGAATTTTGAAAATGTATGCATCAATTGTAAGCCTAATGGGTCTATTCAATTAAAGCTAATTTGGAGTAGATACTAGTTGGTTTAATGGCATATAAATATGGGTGCAATGTCTCCTTTGGACTCATAGGTGGTGAGGTCTCTGTTTCAACATCTGACCACCTGTCTAAGTAATTTTTACTCAAATGCCTGGAATTTTTGTTTTCTTTTTCATTACTGATAGTACAGAAGTATAAGGAATGGGACTCTGTGGCTGTCTTGGCAAAGCACCTAAAAACATAAAAAAATATCATTTTCCAGTACCACAAGTGGTGTTGACAAAAGTCAGTATGTTGGCTTTTAATGCTCCCAGTACATGTTCTTTTTTTTCCTGCCTGTAAGCACCTCATTTATGCTAAAGATGATCATATACTGGAAGTATCTGCTGCTTGGTGAAAGGTTGCATGTTAGAAAAATTAGCTGACCATACCATAACATGAACTATTCACACTGATTGGCAGACATATTTCCCTGGGGTATGTTTTTGCTGTCTCTGTTGCTGAAGATCACCACGCACAGACTAATGATAAGCCTAGACAAATACATTTGTTATTTTTCCAATATATTCAATGGGACGTTGCAGAGTACATTATTACTAACTTATATTGCAGTGACATATTTATATTAAGTAAATAGGCACAGTGAGTAAACTGCCCAAACTTTCCAAACATGCTGATATGTAGGTGTGATTGCTCTGGACTAATAGATGTGAGGTACTGATATTATTCAATATATTGTAGAATTCGGTCCTCCTACACAGGATCTGATGCATAGAAAAGGTGCCGTGTAGTTGGACCTTGTTTTGGTCTCAGGCTGGTAACTCTCTGATGGTAACATTGGTAACACTCTCTGATGGTAACACTCAGTCAATGGTAAAACTCTGGGGTGGGTATTGAGGAGCACCCAGCGCAAAAGTTCATGACACAAAATGGTTAAATCAAAGTAATTATTAAAGTGGTTGTAAACCCGGTCATTTTTTTTTTTTTCTTAACCACCTGCAAGTCAAAGGCATAATGAGATAATATGACTAGCATAATAGCTCATTATGCATCACTTACCTTAGATCGGGGCCCCCAAAGCCGTCCTCGTCTCCCTCTTCAGCCGCATCCATCGCTGCGGCGATAGCCGGAAGGTTACTTCCGGGTATCGCCGCACCAGCCAATCACAGCGCCGTCACAATCGGCTACGCCCAGCGATTGCTGGGAAGTAGCCGATTTTGTGAATGGGATTAACCCCATGAATGCGCCGTTGTCTACGGCGCATGTGTCTACGGCGCGCATGCGCCGTAGACAGCGGCGCCTGTAATTTTTAGTAAATATCTCCTAAACCGTGTAGGTTTAGGAGATATTTCTTGCACCTACAGGTAAGCCTTAATCTAGGCTTACCTGTAGGTGCAAGTTGAAAAAGTGGGTTTACAACCACTTTAACCACTTAACAACCACCTGCCGACAAATAACGTCGACAAGGTGGTTGCTTAACTCTGGGAGGACGTTATATAACGTCCTCCCAGAATCGCGCTCCCGCGCGCCCCCTGGGGCGCGCACACGGGAAACTCCGTGACCGCCGGGTCCAGAGGACCCGGCGGATCACGAATCGCGGTAAATCGCCGCTGATAGCGGCCGTTTACCACGTGATCGCTCCGTCAAATGACGGAGCAATCACTTGTAAACAGACCGGCGTCATTTGATGACGCCGGTTCCTCCCTCCCCTCTCTGTACCGATCGGTACAGTGTGAGAGGGGAGGGGGAGGGAGCGGATGGCAGCAGCAGCACTGTGGGCTGGATCTGTGACAATTGCAGTCACAGATCCAGCCATCCATCCATCCCTGCTCAGCCATCCCTGTGCTATACCCTGCCAATACTCTGCAATACACCCTGCCAATACTCTGCAAAATACCCTGCCAATACTCTGCAAAATACCCTGCCAATACCCTGGTGCAATACTCTGCAATACCCTGGTGCAATACTCTGCAATACCCTGGTGCAATACTCGGCAATACCCTGGTGCAATACTCTGCAATACCCTGCGCAATACTCTGCAATACCCTGCAAAATACTCTGCAATACCCTGCAAAATACTCTGCAATACCCTGCGCAATACTCTGCAATACCCTGCGCAATACTCTGCAATACCCTGCGCAATACCCTGCAAAATACTCTGCAATACCCTGCGCAATACCCTGCAAAATACTCTGCAATACCCTGGTGCAATACTCTGCAATACTCTGGTGCAATACTCTGCAATACTCTGGTGCAATACTCTGCAATACTCTGGTGCAATACTCTGCAATACCCTGCGCAATACTCTGCAATACCCTGCGCAATACTCTGCAATACCCTGCGCAATATTCTGCAAAATACTCTGCAATACCCTGCACAATACTCTGCAATACCCTGCACAATACTCTGCAATACCCTGCACAATACTCTGCAATACCCTCCACAATACTCTGCAATACCCTCCACAATACACTGCAATACCCTCCACAATACTCTGCAATACCCTCCACAATACCCTGTGCAATACCCTCCACAATACCCTGTGCAATACCTGTGCAATACCCTGCCATACACCGCAATACCCTGCCATAGTCCGCAATACTCCGCAATGCCCTGCAATACTCCGCAATGCCCAGCAATACTCCGCAATGCCCGGCAATACTCCGCAATGCCCGGCAATACTCTGCAATAACCACTTCCCGCCCTCCGGCCGTCATATGACGTCCTTGACTTTGTGCGGGGATATCTGAATGATGGGAGCAGCTACAGGCATCATTCAGATATTAGCTTTTTCAGCCGGCGATTCCCTACACCATAAGAACAATCATAGCGGCTGTTCCGCCGCTTGATCATTCTTACGGGAGGCGAGAGGGGATGTCGTCCCCCCCCCCGCCGCCCTCCGGTGCTTCTACCGACTCACCGCTACGATCAAAGCCAGGATTGTTGTTTTTTTTTTTGTATTTTTTTCAGGCTTCCCAGCCTAGAGGTGAGATGTGGGGTCTTATTGACACCCCCCCCCCCCATATCTCACTGTAAAGAGGACCTGTCATGCCATATTCCTATTACAAGGGATGTTTACGTTCCTTGTAATAGGTATAAAAGTGATCAAAAAAATGTTTAGGGCGAAAAACATGTCAAACTAAAATAAATAAAGTAAAATGAAGAATAAATTTTTTTTTTTATTTTAAAGCGCCCCTGTCCCCGTGAGCTCGCATACAGAAGCGAACGCATACGTAAGTCCCGCCCACATATGAAAACGGTTTTCAAACCACACATGTGAGGTATCTCTGCGAACGTTAGAGCGAGAGCAATCATTTTGGCCCTAGACCTCCTCTGTAACTCAAAACATGTAACCAGTAAAAATATTTAAAGCGTCGCCTATGGGGATTTTTTAAGTAGCGAAGTTTGGCGCCATTCCACGAGTGTGTGCAATTTTTAAGGGCGACATGTTAGGTATCTATTTACTCGGCGTAACTTCATCTTTCACATTATGCAAAAACATTGGGCTAACTTTACTGTTTTTTTTTTTTTTTAAGCACCAAACATTTTTTTTCCGTAAAAAACGCGTTAAAAAAATTGCTGCGCAAATATCGTGCGAGATAAAAAGTTGCAACAACCACCATTATATTCTCTAAGGTCTTTGCTAAAAAAAACATATATAATGTTTTGGGGTTCTATGTAATTTTCTAGCAAACAAATGATGATTTTTACATGTAGGAGAGAAATGTCAGAATTGGCCTGGGTGCTCCAGAACGCCTGAAGGTGCTCCCTGCATGTCGGGCCTCTGTATGTGGCCACGCTGTGTAAAAGTCTCACACATGTGGTATCGCCATACTCGGGAGTAATAGCAGAATGTGTTTTGGGGTGTAATTTGTGGAATGCATATGCTGTGTGTGAGAAATAACCTGCTAATATGACAATTTTGTGAAAAAAAAAAAAGAGAAAAAAAAAATCTTGATTTTGCAAAGAATTGTGGGAAAAAATGACAACTTCAAAAAACTCACAATGCCTCTTTCTGAATACCTTGGAATGTCTTCTTTCCAAAAAGGGGTCATTTGGGGGGTATTTGTACTTTTCTGGCATGTTAGGGTCTCAAGAATTGAGATAGGCCGTCAGTACTTCAGGTGTGATCAATTTTCAGATATTGGCACCATAGCTTGTGGACTCTATAACTTTCACAAAGACCAAATAATATACACCAATTTGTACTTATTTTTACCAAAGATATGTAGCAGTATAAATTTTGGCCAAAATTTATGAAGAAAAAATAGTAATTTGCAAAATTTTATAACAGAAACGAAAAAAAAATCATTTTTTTACAAAATTTTCAGTCTTTTTTCTCTTATAGCGCAAAAAATAAAAAACCCAACAGTGATTAAATACCACCAAAAGAAAGCTCTATTTGTGTGAAAAAAAGGACAAAAATTTCATATGGGTACAGTGTTGTATGACTGAGTAATTGTCATTCAAAATGTGAGAGCACCGAAAGCTGAAAATTGGTCTGGTTATTAAGGGGGTTTAAGTGCCCAGTGGTCAAGTGGTTAAACAAAGGTATAAAACAAAGCCAAAACGTGTTTCCTCAGACCTAGAGTACAGAAAAGTAGAATGTGACATAAATAAATCATAGAAATATATATATAATTTCTCAGGTCTGTATATAACGATTTATTGTTTTAGGGTCAGAATATTTTACTTTGTTTCAATATATTTGGAATTGATTTTTGTTCTCCGTTTAATCTTAACATAGACTGATATGTTTGATGTTACATATACTCAAATTTGTGTCCTCTGTTATCTCAACCAGAAGTTTTTGAGGTAATGGGGAAGGTGGGTGGGGGGGGGTTCCTCTTGCCCCCTCACGCACAGCATGTTCCCTGTAGGGGTGTCTGGGGGGACCGGAGGATCTCCTTACCATCTGGTATCTATATACATATAATTTGAGATACTAAATATATTATAATACTAATTTACTTACAAAGGAGGGAAGGTAAGAAAGGGGGGGGGGAGGGGAGGCAGGGGGTTACTCCTTTTTGATACGTAAATTTCAATGGCTTATGTTTTTATAATATCTATACGTGGATATATCTTTATATGGATATGTTATAATTTTGGATCTATTATAATATGATTTAACCGTTTGTGCATTATATTGTAATGCTATCTTGTATTTTTTTTTTTTAAATGTACTGATTCTATTCAGAAGAAAATAAACTAAAACTTAAAAAAAAAAAAAGATATATATATATATATATATATATATATATATATATATATATATATCATGAGAAATATACATATGATATATATATTTGTTATGATTTACTTACCGTATGTTTTATTCTCATAATACTCTTGTTCAATAAATATTTTGATTTGACCTTTTTGTGTCATGAACTTTTATACTGGGCACTCCTTAATACCCATCCCAGAGGTAAGCTTTCCAAACAGGCTTATATCTAAAATGAGGGAGATTTGAAAGCAAAATCAATAGTTATTATATGTATGAAAAGATGGTAAGCTTGTAGGAAATGGTTAGCGATTTAGAAGGTTGGTAAATATTTGATGATGTGGAGTAGCCTAGAGAGGGTAGCACAAGAGGAATCCTGGAGATGTGAGGGAGTGATGGTGACCTCAGAGAAGAAAAGGAGAGGTTTGTGAGTGGAGTAAAGTTTCCATTGTTTTGGCTACATACAGACAAAACAGGAAATATAGGAATGTTTTAAATAGTTGAGTTATATATGTAAGAAGCAGGTCTTTGAATTGTATTCTGTGGATTAAGAGATAGCCATTGTAAAGACTGACAAAGATGAAAACCTACAATGAGAAAACATGGTTTTCAAGCCTCCATATTTCTTCCAGTACTGATTACTCTTAATAAAAAGCACCCATCTCGTCCATAACTGTTATCCATTCTAATATCAGTCAAATGGAACATATTGTCTGGTAAGCAATGGACTTATCTGCACATAAGATAGTAAAGCCAGTCAGCTTATGATGAAGAAAGCTACAAAGAAGTCATATTCATATACACTTAAAGTCAGGGCCAAGAGAAGCTCAATTTATTTCCCTCCTTGATAATGATTGGATGATTTTGTTTACTTGACATCACTTCACTGCATGTCTCCTTATTTCACACTTTGTTGAATCAAACTCCTTGCTGTCTGAGAACAGAATTTATTTACATATATTATTGCTTCCATCACCATTCCAAATCACAAGAGGTTTAACCCCCAATTAAGCACAATGCACACTGTCGTGCAAGTCATTACTCTATGTACCAAGGGATGACTATTTACCCAGAGTTGCTGGATTATAACACAGATACAGATAAAAGCCTTGTACACACGATCGGATATTCTATGGATTCTAATCCTATGGATTCTAATCCAATGGTTTTGTCCATTGGAAATCCGATTAAGCTGACTTCCATCAGTCTTGCCTACACACCATCAGTCAAAAAACCGACCGTTCCAAACGCGGTGACGTAAAACACTCCGATGAGCCGAGAAAAATGAAGTTCAATGCTTCTGAGCATGCGTCGACTTGATCCTGAGCATGCGTGGGTTTTTTAACCAATGGACTTGCCCATAGATGATCGGAATTTGCTATCAGTTTTTGATCCCTCGGAAAAATTTAAAACATGTTCTATTTTTTAAAAACGATGGAAAAAAGACCGATGGGTCCCATACACGATCGGTTTGTCCGATGAAAAAAGTCCATAGGACTGTTTTCATCGGTAAAACCTATCGTGTGTACAGGGCTTCAGACTATAAAGGCCTTTCCCTCTTGTGGACAGTCTTTCTGGATATTAAGGTATGGCCTACTATGTTGGAGCCCATGGATAATCATGTCAAGTTAGGTGATAGAGCCAAATGGAAGCCATCTTGTTTTTTGGGTTGTGATGGAATTTTCTGTTTGAGGATGTAAGTGATGTACTTTACACATGACAGATAGGGGGTAGCTCAATCATTTAGTGATAGCAACTCATCTATCTGCATTGCTAATACAGCTAATGACTGCAGAGTATGCATTCAATTTTAGCAATGGGCAATGCTGGATACCATTGAATACAAACTAGCTTTAGACAGTAATTAATTTTAAACCAACATTTCATGTACTTCCAGGGACTTTGTCATCTGTTCTGGAATCCAATAAATGTATCACTCTCGATGAACCAAGTTGCTATGGGAAATTTGGTTGGATTTATAATTACAATAAAAATTATCAGTCATCACTCATATATATGTCAAGTATTACAAGAAAATACCAAGTATACAAGGGCCCATACAATATTAGAAAAGTTTAATGGCGTATTTTTGCAGTCGTATTATAAGTAATAAGCAATTCAGATGTATTTAATGGTGTTGTCCCATATAGCACCCTTTTGGCCAATAACAATTACAGAACGTGACACTTCATCACAGTTTGTTCTGCTTTCTAACAGGGCTTCAGGGAACTGCTGGCTTATGAAATATCAGCACATTTACTCTCATGATTCATAAATGTATATTTCAAGTGAAGAGTTTAATTATAGTCAATGTTCATATTAGCCATGTGATGAGTAAGTCGTGAGAAGCCGTAACTGACTTTTCCTGATGTTTGAGGAGATGTGTGTAGGCAGGTCCCTGGTGCCTATGTCTTAATTCCTGCATTGATGCCCCTAGTGATCTCCAAGATCTGTCTTACACAGACATTTCAGGCAGTGCTAGATCCCAAGTTGTTTCACTGACCTCAATGCTCTATGATGTCTTCCTGGAATCAGCAATGCGAAGAGCACCATGGCAGTTGATAACCGAGACAGTCTGTGAATTCCCAAACCAACACAGCTTGAGCGATTTAAATATTTGTTAAAATGCCTTAGCATTTCAAATGAACCCTACCTGCGATGGCACATCAGTTACAGACACTGCAGATTTCCAGTGTATAAATAAGCGTACAGCGCATACCATATATCATCTCACCCTGGGTTCCTCCGTCTGTCAGTTACAGTGTCTGCTGAGCAGTTAGACTTGCACTAATTCACCACATTGAACTGCTCTGCGTTAAAGCCCCAGTGTGTGCTACACACATCACAGGAACATGGGGTTATGAGCACGTCTGTCGTGCTGCTTTTGTGATTGATCTGTGCTGGAATCAGGCCTGTGAGAACAGGGAAAAGACACTTCCTTAAAGACAAAGCATCATCCAACCACCGCTATACTTCACCACGATGGATGCGAAGCAGCTGAAAAAACCCAAGCCAGCAACTTCCTTACAAGATAAATGTGAAGGGATAATTTGACTGCATGGAACAAATTGTCATGAATCCGCCACAGCGGCAAATGATACATAGGGAAAGAAAAATGAATTTACATGGTGGCGTCGGCAAATGTTTGCTCTAATGATTCCTTTTTGTTACCATGGAAATCTGCAGAGCATCGCGGCGAGGGAGGGAGAAAGAGAGAGGTTCCTCTTTACACAAGAGCCGAAAAGAGCTGAGGTTCACAAGCAACAGAATGCTTTGTTTTACAAAACTGTTTAACGTGTCTAGTCTCTTCGATGTTTCAATTGTTCTGTGCCAAAATAACTCTATGTTAGAACATCCCGGCTTTAAATCAATTCAAGAGCATAAGGATACATATATCTCAAGGTCCTTAAATGATTCACTCCAACACAATATTTCACAATATATTCACTCCAAGACAATAAATCTTTGTTTATTCCTACATAAACACAGCTCAATCTCCTAGTAATCAACAGTGAGCTATGGCTTTTCTCAAACCCTTTCAATGCTGAAGGGGGTGACCTGCTGCATAGGCCTTTCTCTTCATTTCTAGATAACACAATAAAGCACTATCATCTTACCTCCATTATTTATGTGTATGTAACCGTAGCTTTGATTTAAAGTCTCTTAACCCAGGCTACGCCTTTGAAATGCAGGAAGATGACAGAAAGAATTAGGCTATAATAACCTGTCACATAATGTGATTATTGCTACCGGAGCGACACATCATGCTGGGATGGATTACAAGCAAGATGACACTTCCCTACAGGCCACCTGCTGCATTATTATTAATAAACAACTTGTCCTAAAAAAAAAAAAAAATCTATACTAAAAGCAAGAAAATAGATGGAAGCTTCTGATCCCTGGGTGGCAAACACAGAACTTTTTAATCCTCATAATGATCAATGAAAATGATTGTTATAATGTTTTTTTTTTTCTTTTTTTTTTTTATGCAGACAAATGAAAGCTGTTTCGTTTGTATAAAATACATTACGCTTTGATGTTGGCTTGGAAATGAAAACTGTGCACGTTACAAGAAAATAAAAGCTAGCTAAAAGGATATTATGCACAAAATAAATTTACATGTCAAATATTTAATAATTTTGACTTAAACTATCAAAAATGTTTGGCATAATTAATAAGGCAAAAAGAACAAAATGTATTTCTCGCAAATGATCCGTAGTCATCTTTCGGTGAAAGTCTAATTAGCTACCTCGGGACTATTTGTTAGAGGTATTTACATAGCGCTGACAATTTATGCAGCTCTTTACATATATTGTACATTCTCATCAGTCCTTGCCCTCAAGGAGCTTACAATCTAAGGTCTCCGTCCTACATTCCTACATACGCATACTAGGGCCAATTTGGACAGGAGCCAATTAGTTTACCAGCGTGTCTTTGGAGTGTGGGAGGAAACCAGAGGAAACTCGCAAAAAGCATAGGGAAAACATTCAAACTCCATGGAGATTGTGTCCTGATTGAGATTCAAATAGAAGACCCTAGTGCTGCAAGCCAGAACTACTAACCACAAAGCTATTGTCCTAATAAAAAAAAAAAAAACCTTTTTCGAGGTATGGCCGATTATAGTTCTAATATTAATTTAGAAACAAAGTACATTATTTTGCTATTTTTTATTATGATATTAAACTTATGTTGCTTGTATTACACATGGTTAATAGCAATGAATTTAAAGAAGAAGTTTGAGGTTTGCAAAAAAGTAAACATACAGTATATACTCACCTCTATGCTGCAGCATTGGTGTGATACTGCAGCTGTCCGACGTTAGCTCTAAAGCCTCATACACATGATCGGATTTTCATCGGACAAAGCGTAGGACTTTTGTCTGAAGGGCGTTGGCCGTGAACTTGTATTGCATACAAACGGCAAAGAATTGCCGGCCAACAAACACAAAACTATGTGTTTTTTCAACTCTTTAGTGCCACCCTTTGGGCAACTTCTGCTAATGTTGTGTTATGGTGAGCATTGCTTCTGAGCATGCGTGTTTGTACTTTGGAGTTTTGTCCGATGGACTTGTGTACACATGATCGGATAATCTGCCAACACACATTTGTTGGCGGACAATTTTAAAGTATGCTATCCCACATTTGTCCGCGGAAAATCCGACAACAATTGTCCGATGGAGTATACAAACGGTCGGATTTTCCGACAACAGTCTGTAATCACACAATTCCCGTTGGATAATCTGATCGTGTGTACGAGGCTTAAGCCCAATTACTGAGTGATCAAATGACCACTGATCACTCAGCTTTCAGTCTGCTCAGGACAAAGAGCGATGACTGTCAGTCACCGCTCTTCACTCTGCTCCTTCAACACTCACTGAAGCTCTAGGCAGGGAAAGAGGCGGTATACAGCTTGCTCCAGCTCTAAGCTGAGTGCTGACTGCTGAGAGGCAGAGCCAGCTGCCAATCAGACAGCTGGGTGGATCCCAACAAAATGATCTTGATCTTTCCAGAGCCTGAAGCGGCTCCACCACATGTGTTGTTTTTGGGTCACAGGAGAACAAAAGTAAGTGAACTCCTGTGACCCATAAAAGAAGTGTGGCCAAAAAAGTATTGGTCAGAAATCTCTTTTAGGTTTATTTTTTATTTTTATTGTGTGCCTTTTTAACCATACACTTCAAAAGCTACATAAATTTTAAGTGACACTAAACACACACTTAATTTATATTGTCCTTTCTATTTCTGTATGTGGATGATGGCACTGTAATTATTTAATTAATCCATATAAAGCTGTCACATGGCCCAGCTCTTTCCCAGCCTGTCTGCATGGAAACATAAGCAGGAGGAGCTTCTAGTCCTCTGCTGCTGGTCACATAAAAAAATAGCCTTTAGAATACAGAGTAAAAATAAAAAATGAATATAAATAAACTGATTTAAATTGTCATAAAAATATATACTTGGAATCAGATCTTTATTATTTTTGGCAATAACATAGCATGGGCAGATTTATGCCAGTCTGTGTTATGCCCATCTAGCCTTTGTCTTAGAATAAGAGGGAGTTGAAGCATTCATCAATCTACATGTAATATCCCACCTCCGTTGTGTTTAACTGGTTAGTGGGCATGGAGGAGCAGGGAGGAAGAGGGCTGTTATTTACCACTGTATATACGCCCACATGTGTGACTCTATAGTCACATGGGCTGCTCAGATGTGATTGGGAAGAAATGCTCAGCATAGAAACTCACTGAAAACTGAGCATGTGCAGAGCTGCCAACAATGATCTGCAAAATCCCTAGCTGAATTGGGGACTTGGACAGAAGGAGGTGGTAGAGATCAGCAGGATCAACCAGGTTTTTTGAAGAATACAGAAAAAATAATCGCATAGTTACTGAGTGAGTATGAACAGCATGTAATACATCTACTGTAAAAAAAAAAAACTTTGCTTACTAACATTAAAAATAAAGTATAACCACTCACTAAAGAAAGGTGGGGAAGAAGAAGGATAATTAGTGTCAGTTATGGGTTAAATAGAAATATATTCTTCTTCCTTTTGTAGGTTTTCTGCAGCTCCTGCCTTTACCAGATCATAGAACAAGTCTGAAATCTGCAGTAATGGGTCGGAACAGTATAGGAGTTTACAATGTTACACTGAATATTCACTGTAACTGAATACAGTGATCATTAAAGCAGAAGCATAAACCAGGGCATAGGCTATCTATGAACAGTGGGTGCCAGTGGGAACAAGTGCCGGAGCATGCACATTGGGGTGGCACTGCTGTCTTGAAAGCTTATGAAGCGCCCACGCCACCCTCCTTCTTCACTCTTTGGCTCGTTCACTGGAGAGGAAGGAGCGCGTGGTCTCTTCCATGCCCGTACCCACTGGGTTGCAGAGGTTAATCACACTTAGTTCCCTTACGGGTCTTTGCAACAATCCCCTCAGTGTTGGTTTCTGTCCCTAGTGTGTAAGGACAAAAGTCTCTATGCCCCAAGTAACTCCAAGGTCCACACCAGTATATCACTCCAACCAGGGGAGGGCTGGGCCAGGGGGAAGGGTGGCAATTGCCTCCCAGGCCGCCCTAACTTATGTTCAAAATGGCCGGCAGCTGCTGCTCACTACCATTTTCTTTTTTATTCTGGTCTAGGAAGTAGGGGCGGGGGCACGGCCATGGCGGCCGACCACTAGCTGTTGCATTCCGGGAGTTGTAGTCCGCACTCAAGCTTCTGGTGGGTGGAAAACAGAGCAGCGCAGAGGAAACTACAACTCCCTGGGACCGGATTCTTGGAAGCAGGCAGAGGCAGGGCGTGCCAGGTAGTCGGGTCGCAGGGCTGCAGGGCTGGGCGCTGGCTGTAACTTGACCCCAGGATCAGGAGCGTTACCCCCCCAGGAAACTGTGGCATGCAAGGACCTGCTGAGCTGAGATCGCTGAGGTGAGAGACCCTGACACCCCTAGCTGACCCCCCATCTCCCCCCCATCCACCTCATGTAACCTGCCCCAGTGATCAGGCTGCATTGATGGGCACTGGAGTTGGCTGCACTGATGGGCACTGGTGAGGCTGCATTGAAAAAACAGGTGGGCCATGGATGGTGAGCTGATTCAGCGGTTCAATGGGCCACTTGACTGGACTTGCCCCCCAGGCCTAAGGCCACCAGCCCTCCCCTGACTCCAACGTAGAGCTTTATTTTCTTATGCATGAAAGGAGAAAGGTGTTAGGAAGCACTAGCAGCCGGCGTGTAGCTCGAACAGTCAATTTAGTTCCCTAATGGATGAGTCTAGGAGATCCTCTGCCACAGGATCTATGGTGTCCCAAACCTCCTACTGGTCACAGTCTATTTGATTCCTTACTGTATGCGTCTAGGAGATTCTCTGCCACAGAATCTATAGTGTCCCAAACCTCCTGATGGTCCAGATTGTTAGGCCCCTGGTTTCTGGATGGATGATATCCCTCCGGAGAGTTACCGGGCCCCTTCCTTCACTGTGATCTCTCACCAGTCCTTCGGAACGGTCCTCCCCCAGCTTCCTCTTCCAGAAACGGGTCACCTCGCAAGGCGGCACCCTGGGATTCTTCCTCCCGAAGCGGTCTCCAGCTAAAGGTGCTGGGCCCAGGGCTGAAGTTGCAGTCCCAGGACTAAAGGTGCCTGGGACTGAGGCACACGTGGCCCCATGACCTGGAGGGCCATGCACTCGAAACTGGACTCCACACAAAACCTTCCCCCGGGTACAGGTCCCCGGGGTGGCAACTAACTAACTCCCTCCACCGCGTCTGCCCCTTTTTGTACCCCCTCCCGGCATGCACAGCAGGTCCACCACACCCACTGTACGGCTGCCGAGAGGAGACACCAAATCGCTGCCCTATCACCTGTGGTTCAACCCCGAGTATAGATGACAGCGCCACCCATACTTCTTAGGGGAACTGCACACCAGGTGAAATAGCAACAAGACAGAGTCCAGAAATGTAAAGATTTGAGTCAACTACCACTCAAATCACCCCTAAATTTGGTAAATCAGTCCCTAAATTTGGAACCCCCGCTACACTTAGATGAAGTCTTCTGTCACATTTGTATAACATAAGAAGCCCAAAACTGGTTAAGCAAGAAGTTCAAAATGGCCAAGATCAATGTGAAACGTACAATATCTGCTAAACCGCAACCATTATTCAAGCTACATTTAAAGAGGAACTGCAGTCTGCTCACATAATTTGTAATAAAAACATCTTTGTCATTCTGAAGCTTCCCTCCAACCACTTTGCATATTATATATATATATATATTGTGATTCTGTGCTTGCCAAATATGCTGCAGAAATCTCCCTCCACTGAGTCTGGCTGCAACCATTTTAACTGTGGGCAGCTGAAGATGATGCCTGTTCACCTCCTGGATATACACAGACACACAGAGGCACACCTCCAGCTCTGCAGCTCTCATTGGCCCTCTTATGACTCATCCCTCCTCCCTTCCAGGCAAACTGTCACAAGAGTGAGAGAGAGAGAGAGCTGTGCATTATGTCATCATAAGCCTAGGCTTTTTTCCAGACAAGAAACAGGAAGTGGGCTGTATAAGGTATTTACTGGCAGAAAAAAAAAATTACTATCCAAAGTTAAAACAACAAGGGCAGAAGATTTAATAGATGGAAGGATGAAAAAATTACTGAAGTTCCTCTTTAAGTGATGAGAGGTGGAACTGCATTTGTTGCTCTGGCTTTCTACATCCAAAAAACATAATTATGGAGTTTTGCACTACATATTTAACTCTGTTTTCTATACTATTTACTATCTCTTTCCTGCAGTTTGTTTATGACTTCTAGAGATACAGATTTTGCATTTTTAAGTGTTAAAAGCTAAAATAAATTATCTTTGGGTGGCAGCAGTAGCTGTTATGACAGGCTGAAAAGGAGGAGATCAGAAGAGGCAAAAACTGTTTTCACAGCTTTAGATGGTGTGAGATGAGTGACAGGTTAAGAAGCTGAGTTCTGTCCATCGAAGGGGATTTCTCATTCGCTAGGTTTTATATCAGTCTAATGCACAGATGGGATCTCTGACCTCCATTTTCCCATTATCTATACATTGGTATGGAGATAGAGACATGTATTTGAGAATTACAGAAAGGCTTCATTGCCCCGAGTGACATTCATTCTAAGCAGACTAGGTAGGCAGTGAGGAGACAAGAGGGGAGCAGACAAGGGGAAAACAAAAAGAGGTGAGAAGAGAGTGATATACATTGAAATACAGAGATAGCACAGAAATATACGAAGCAGGAAAACTTTAGAATCAGCAAGGACATAAGAAGTCGACAAACGCTGAATAAAAAGGGAAGGTTGTAGTTCAGTCTTACACAGGAGAATCAGACAAGGATACAGAAGCAAAAGCACAGATCTGTTACTTCAAGAATTGTCAGAAATCCTGATCAATATACTTGTTCCAGGTCAATGATTCAGAAAGTACTGAATCCAGTGGATCAGTATGGTTGACATGCACTCGAGTTCAGATGGCAGGTCAGCAATGACAGCCTACACATATATTTCCATATTGGACTTACTTTAACCCATTCAGCCCCGGAGGATTTGGCGGCCAAATGACCAGAGCACTTTTTGCGATTCGGCACTGTGTCACTTTAACTGACAATTGCGCTGTCTTTCGTCGTAGCTCCCAAACAAAATTGATGTCCTTTTTTTCCCACAAATAGAGCTTTCTTTTGGTGGTATTTGATCACCTCTGTGGTTTTTATTTTTTGCGCTATAAGCAAAAATAGAGCGACAATTTTGAGAAAAAAGCAATATTTTTTACTTTTTGCTATAATAAATATCCCCAAAAAATATATAAAATAACAAATTTTTTCCTCAGTTTAGGCCGATACGTATTCTTCTACATATTTTTGGTAAAAAAAATCGCAATAGGCGTTTATTGATTGGTTTGCGCAAAAGTTATTGCATCCACAAAATACGGGATAGTTTTATGGCATTTTTATTTTTTTTTATTTTTTTACTAGTTATGGCGGCGATCAGCGATTTTTATTGTGACTGCGACATTATGGTGGACACATCGGACACTTTTGATGCTATTTTGGAACTATTGTCATTTATACAGCGATCAGTGCTATAAAAATGCACTGATTACTGTGTAAATGACACTGACAGGGAAGGGGTTAACCACTAGGGGGCGAGGAAGAGGTTAAGTGTGTCCTAGGGAGTGATTCTAGCTGTGAGGGGGCTGTGCTACCTGTGACACGTCACTGATCGCTGCTCCCGATGACAGAGAGCAGACGATCAGTGTCCTGTCACTAGGCAGAACAGGGAGATAACTAAAATTTATAAAAAAACAATTCAAGTCCCTGGGTAGGGTAATGAAGGTTTTCTATAGCAGCGCTCAAATGGTCAGCACACTCCCATGACCACTCAGTTCATAAGAGTACATAAAAAATTGTGATGAAACTGTTATGAATGACATAGATCTTCAGATGTCTTCTAGAGTAAATAATAAAATCCACCTCTAATCATTTGTTGTTTCCCCTTTCGGGTGGGTACTCACCACAAAGTGGATTTTAAAGGCACCTCACAGATCCCATCCACTGATCATCCGATCGTCCATATCCTGGTCCTGCTTTCTCACTCAGACATCTCCGGAGATCACCCGATATCCACCACCAGATATTAGAGGTGAAAAAGAGAAGCCACCAATAGTGTAATCCCGTAAAGATTTCTTTTAATCAGTCAATAGTAAAATCATTCCAAACATTTCTTCCATATGGTAAAATCTAGCAGTGAAGTAGCAGCATAATAGTTTAAAAAAAACGCGCTGTTCCACAGGCCCCCACCAAGCGCAGCGTATCAGCTGGTACAACTCGTGTTTACCAGTCTCACTGCTGCTTCCTGTATCCGGAGCGCACAGGGAGATGCCTTGTTTACAATGGCATTCCCCCGTACTACAGCTCTGTGTCACGATCACGGGACACCGGCGGACATCGAGTCCGCGGGTCCCGCGGGCACAGTCACGGAGCTTGTGGCAAGGGCGCACGCAGGGCACGAAATTCAAAGTGACGTATATATACGTCACTTTGCGTAGCCGTGCCATTCTGCCGATGTATAAGTGCGTGAGGCGGTCGGCAAGAGGTTAAGTAAAGATCAATATTTGAAAGACAAATCTAAAGGTAATGAACAAATCAATGCTGCAAAAATTGACAGCTATTTTATCTATGACAAATTTCCAAAAATTTGGCCTCTTAGGGGGGAAATTGAGGAGTGAGGTTGGGAACTACTCGCTTAGTCTGTGTCAGTCCTCTTCTCACTTGTTTCTGTCCTCTACTCAACTGTTTGTCCTCTCCTCGCCTCTGTCTAGCTTAAGAAGTCTCCAAGGGTATATCAGTAACTCTTCCTGGGGTTTTTTGAGTATGCTGGTGCGCTACACGACTTTGTGTTTATTAGTCTACAAGCCATAACTTCTATGTATCTGGCAATCCTGTTTCACTTTCCTATCTTATTTATGCAGACCTGTGCATCAAACCTTTCAGGTACTTTACAATGAATCCTGCTAGAAGTCATGGTTACAAACATTGTTTTCTACCAACTCAAACCCTGCTTGTTTAGAGATTATGCTTCTACCTGTTGATTCTGTGCTCTGTCTACTGAACCATTCTAATCTGCTTCCTTATCCTGTCCTGTGTATTCAAACCTGCTGCTCAAGTTTGTGTACTGTATGTGGATGTCCTTTTCTTCTGGTTAAGACCTGCTGTCTGTATGAAGTCTTCTTAGTGCTTCTGTACTTCACTTAGTCGCCCATTCTGATCCTGCGTCCTATTCCTGCCTGTGTACCTTATCCATGTGTGTTGTTGTGTCTTATTGGAATCTTCTATCTGCTTTGCCTTTTGATTTAGGACCTCACTCTGTTATATGTGCCTTTCTTTTCATATGCCATCCAGATCCCACCATCCACCATGGGCGTAGCATAAGGGGTTGCAGGGGTCACAATCGCAACCCCGCCCCTAGCTCCGGGGGGCCCCAGCAGCCTCCGTCATATTATCATATCCTCCACAAAGTCCAGCTTCAATCTGCCCTAGGGCACCACGGACACGCTCCAGTACTGGGCTTCTACTTTGCATTCCACAGTCCACACCCCTCCAATCTCATTGGCTGGGGAGAAGCTGTGAGGTATTTCCTGAATGGAGAGGAGCACAAGGTGGGAACAGCCCAGGATGGGGAAGTGTGTGTGCTGGCAACATGGAATGGTAACCGTGCTTAGCGAGGCAAGACGAGGAGAGTGCCGTCCTATAGCCACGAAGGGACCGATGTCACTGGTGAGGTAAGACACCGCTCAGTGTCTCCTAGTCACCAACTGGGATTCTCTGTACCCCCCCCCACTCGGGGATGTCCGCTTACCCCACTTCCCTGACAACTGGGGAAAAGACACACACCTCTGGGAGGTGACCTCCCCCCAACACCTGCCAACACTGACAGAGAAGCCTTTAGACATTTCTAAAACAAACCCCTTAACACCTCCTCAGGGGGCCGCTGAAGGGCTGCAGGCTTCAGATTTTGTGTCACATGGCTTTGCCCTCCCAGATCTAAGTTGCACACCCCCCCCAAAGCCCCCTGACCACCCTCTCTGCCCTGGATACTATGCCGGCTGCTGAGCTCCTTTCCCATTACAGCACTCTATACTGTTCCTCCTCTGCAGGGCTGAAATCACACTCCTTTACAACACAGCCAGTTAGCCACGATCTGTACAAGGTGTATCTGCCTATTGCAACTACACTGCCGTTCTGACCGGAGAATTTCACAGGTCAGAAGGACAACATAAAAGCCAGAAGCACCCTGTGAAGACTGACAGACTGTGTGTAAAGTAATGCGATTTCAGCCCTGTGTAGTGTGGGGGTGAGGAGCTGTATACAGTGCTGGGATGGGAAAGGAGCTCTGCCAAGTGACCTGCCAGTGGTCCCTGTCCTCTGATTCTCCAGCGGTGATCCCTGTCCTCTGATTCTCCAGTGGCAATCCCTGTCCTCTCATGTAAAGAGGAACTCTGGGAACTCAAAACCCTTAAGTCACTTTAAGTATCTTGGCGTGTGGTGGATGTATCTGCACTCATGGTAGAAGTGGTGGGTGGTAATGGGGGGGGGGGGTCCATGTCAACTTTTGCATCGGGGCCCACAAGCTTCAAGCTACGCCTCTGCCATCCACTATTGTCCAGCTCCAATAGGAGGTTTGCCTTGCAGAATTTCCTTGAAGTATCTGATTACTAGTAAGTGCTGGTAATGTGAAAACAGCTTTTATAAGCACAAACGCACAAACCAAAAGCACAAACACTTTTCTGGATGACCAGGAGTGTGTCTGCCTCTAGAACCATCCTGCTTTTTCTTGGTCTTGCTTCCCGCTTTTAATAATAGTCTCTGTCTCCGCATCCCCTAATATGATCCTCTCACTGGTATTCACTATTCTAGAGTCTCAGACCCTTCACAATGTAATTGGTAGACCCCTTTTGCTTATGAGGTTTACTTTTCAACCTGAAAATCTGTAAAAGCAATTACAAGGACAAAACTGTTTATTTAATGTGTATGAGGCAAAAAAGCAAGAATTCTCCTTTCATAGTAGTATTTATCACATAACAAAAATGTGTGAAAATGTTTCTTTATAAAATATGAGTTTGCCAAGTAAATTAATGTGATATATAAATTTTGTATGCAAATGAGCCAGACAGATAAAATGATAAATTAAATGGCCTTTCATTTATTCATTGAATTAATAAATTGCCTGAATTTTAACACCTCCCAAATACTGACCTTCCTAATGCTGAATCCAAGATATTTTATATGTCATTATTTAGTGTGTAACTCTCTTCTGCTCCAAAAAATGTAAATGTTAGCTCCGTAAAGTTATTTGCGTGGTATGTCCTGATATCTGGCAAACTGTCCCGAGTCTCAAACCTGTACGACTGCTGCCTGCAGGAGCTTAGGATACTAACTTCTCTTGTCTGGGAGAGCACAGTTCTTCTCTTTGGTGGGAACAACTGGCAGTTCTTACACCTACTCATTATGTTTGAAGGGGAAGTTCAGCTTTCTATGTTCTATGCCACAACCATGTTCTGCCAAGTTGCTTCCCTTTTGGTAATCAACCCCTTTGCTGTTTTTTTTTTTCTATCAATGGGATTTTTGTCTACTGTCCTGTTGGTAGTATTGCTTTGTTTTTTGGGGGGTTTCTTTGCTACAAGGCGTTTTTGTTGTTGTTTTCTTTAATTGTTTATTATTTTATTTTGATGTGGTACTTTATTTTAAATTAAACTTATTTTTTTTGCGGCAAGCCTGTAGTGCCGGTTCACACAGGGGCAACCCGACTTACAGCGCGACTTTTCAAGGCGATTTGGAGGTGACTTCAGCGTGACTTTGAACAACTTACAACGCAACTTAAAGTTGCCCCCATGACAGGCGACTTTGGCTGTGGCCAATCACAGAATAATCAGCTCTGTGGGAGGGAGGGGTTTGCCTGGGTAAACTATTTTCTTTTCCTTTAAAGTTGCTTCAGTTAAGATGGAGATCCGACTTGGAGGCAACTTCCATTGAAATCTATGGGTACAAGTTGCCTAGAAGTCGCCTTGAAGTAGTACAGGAACATTTTCTGAAGTCGGAGCAACTTCAATAGTGTACATTAAGACGGCTCTCATTCACTTCAATAGAATTTCTTATGTTCAGCGACTTGGGACAACTTGAGGTCTAACAAGTCGAATCCCAAGTCGCTGTAGTGTGAACCGGCACTGACTTTACAAAAGAAGGCTTTTGTTTTAGGGGTTGAGTAAATAAGTTGTCATCGTTTTATGTTAATAGAGCCTTCTTTTTACTCACCATCTGTTCTTGGAACTGCCTTTTGCTTACAGCACACAGCTGCATTGTTTGACCTAAAAAAGTGCAAGCACAGCACCACCTTACATTATATCGCTCACATTCAATGCACCCCCCTACCCCCTTAATCTCTATAAATAAAATAAAAGTTAGGTATACACCAGTTAGGACTATTATTCCTGATTAAAACTGTCCTGCTGCTGGCCAATTTTACATTGCTGTGTCAACTGCGGTCTCTTAATTCATGTAGTAACAGAGCTGCCTGTACATTTGGGACAATCTTCCTCTTATAAAAATTGCCTTGTTGCTGGCCAATTTTACCCTGCGGTCACTTAATTCTCACATTGTACTATCGTGCATACAATACCACAGTACAGCAGTGTGAGCCTCTCTTTAGTTGGCTGAGGCAGGGCTTTTCCTTCCTTGAAAATAAGACTCATCAATTACGGTGTCTTTTGTTATGTGTATTTCAATACAGAGCTTGACACTCTTTGGGTGCAGGGACATCCGTTTCACCTTCAGGCCTCATGCCCACTGGCGTTTTTTCAGCCGCGTTTTTGAGCGTTTTTTACAGCTTAAAAACGCCTGTCCATGTTAGTCTATAGCTTCATGCCCACCTAGGCGTTTTTGAGCTGTAAAGAGCATAGGCGTTTGTAAGCTGTAAAAAAAAACCAGGGCCAGTGCGTTCCTCAGCGTCAGAATTAGGCAGAAAAAAAACGCGAGCGTCAAAAAACGCGCAAAAACGCGCACTAACGCGCACTAACGCGCAAAAAACACGCACTAACGCGCGGTCGCGTTTTTAGCTCCGACCTTTTTTTTTTTTTTTTTTTTTTTTTTTTTCAAAAAAAAAATATTTACAATAACATGGACAGGCGTTTTTAAGCTGCAAAAAACGCAGCTGTAAAAACGCCAGTGGGCATGAGGCCTCAACGATACCCTCATCATCATCATCTTTTGCATGTGTATGATGCATCTCCTAAACGGCTGGCTGGAAACAAAATTTAGCTACAGAGATAGACAATAAACAGACAGTATGACTTTAACGCAGCTGCAATGTTTCATGCATAGCAACAGTTCAGTTTAATTATCAAAAGATTTGAACAGGACTGTAATGCTTTCAAAATACAGAACAGTAGACCAGCAATAGAGTAGAAACAAGTTAATTCAATGGGGGGGCATTAGGATGCAATGTATCCCCAAAATGAATTATGGGGTCTGTACCCTATATATATCTTTCATATAAGATTTCCTATTATTTTGACATTGATTGATGATAAATCTCACCAATTGTATATACAGATAGCAATAAAACCTGACAATTTCTAACCCTTCCCTGTATTATTCAAATTGAAAAAACTGTACTTTTTAATATATTAGGAAATGTTTTTTTATGGCAAAAAAAAAAATCTAATTTCTCAGCTTTTAAGATGCATGTAACCCTGCTATTATAAAACTGACAATTCCTGAAAACTTTTACCTGGATTCTGGACTGTTGTATAGCTTATTTTTTTAATTTAACATGTATTTAATTTCTACAAAATGAAACAATTTCGACCTTTTCTTCAGAGCAGAATCCACCAACAGATGATGATAAACATTCATTATGAACCAATGAGAACCAGACTTAAAGTGATTGTAAACCTTTACCTTGAAAAACAAACCATTCAGTTTAAAATAGAAATTAAAGGCAAATCATTTATGTATAGATCAGCGGCGGCCCATCCATAATGGGCGCAGGGGCACCGCCCCCCTAATCTCTATGCGCTGGCCCCTAATCTCCATGTGGGGAGCCGGACGCATGGAGTTCTACGATATCTTTTTTTGTGAAGCACGTGATTAAGCTGGAGTCTTCAAAAAGGTTGGGCTCGGGGCTGCTGTAAAGCTGTAAAATGTTACTTGTGACATTAGCCAATCAACAGTGGCTATTGTCTTCCTGCTTCTCCTTCCGGCCAATCAGGACAGGAAGCGGGTCCTAAGACCGGATTGGCTGGGAGGAAAAGCGATCGAATTGGCCGGGAGGAAAAGTCGTCCGCAACCTGGATGGGGTAAGTGTGGGGCTGGCGGGCTTGCGAGTGGGACTTGTGAGTGGGCCGGGGGAGGGTGGGGTGGGTTTTTGATTTGCCGCCCCCCCAAAAAAATGGAGCACCAGCCACCACTGGTATAGATTTAAAAAAAATACATATAAATAATTTTTGGCCCTTTTTATAAGTGATCACATATCCTTTTTTCTCAGCTGCATAAGAGCTGGGTGAGGAGAAGCAGCAGCACAGTGATTTTCCTAGTGAAAGGCTGTGCAGGAGAAAAGGGGTGTCAGGACAAGTCTGATTATTGCAGCACGCTGAGTTCCCAGCATAGCTAGAGAACTGACCACGCTGTGTTCTCCTGCTCAGTGTTGTCAGTTTTTATTAGGAAAGCAGAAGGACTGGCAGGAACACCAGG
This sequence comes from Rana muscosa, assembly GCA_029206835.1. Lineage (NCBI taxonomy): Eukaryota > Metazoa > Chordata > Amphibia > Anura > Ranidae > Rana > Rana muscosa. Next base: position 337,483,786 of record CM055116.1, on the reverse strand, counting down.
GATTTCACACAAAGGAAGCAACACAAAGAGAACAGGATACTTTTTCATGCAAGTACATGGTACAGCAGGCACATATTAGGAATATGAAAAGCTGGATTTACACACTATCTATGATCAAAATGTAAAAGCAATTATTTGTTGCCTACTCCTCATACTCTGAAGGATCTTGAAGTTTGTAAACTTACTTTGTGAAGATCCTTACACATTTACTTCCGTGAAATCTGTGACACATATTCACTATGACACTGCAAAAAAGCGGCAGCCACCCCAATCTATACCCGCCCTTTGCAGCAAGGTGCATATGGAAGGGCAATACACATGACAAACAAAAAAAATATTTCCCAGCACACTTACCAACCAGCTTGCAAATCAACCACATTTTCCCTGTCTAACAGTCTATGTTAAAAACAAAGAGTTTTGTTTTCACACATTTGCAAATATACAGTATGTGTAAGCCACAGTGCCCACGCCAAGTGACCTCTGTATATACTGTGGTCCTAACTCTAAATTTCCAGAGCCTCCATAGTAGGAGCACATATAACAATGGATAGATTAAGGGCAGGTTTTCCTGGAGGGAGCCCACCCCTCCTTAAATGGGTTCTAAAGGCTAATGGCTTTTTACCTTCATGCATTCTATGCTTGAAGGTAAAAAACCTTCTGTGTGCAGCAGCTCCCCCAGTCCCCCCCCCAAAACTTACCTGAGCTCCCTCTTGATCCAGCGATGTGCACGAGAGCATCGGCTCTCCGGGCACTCTCCCTCCTCATTGGCTGAGACAATCACAGCAGAAAGGTATCATGGGATATGTAGTTCTTAGAAAATTGAAGTAAACAGCTTGTGTAATAAAAACCTTTTATATTTATACTTTTGACTGGACATCGGTCTCACATATGGTGCCAACATAGTCCATTTAAGCCTCTTGCTTCTATATAACATTTGATGGGACGAAGGCACTAATTTATAATTTTTCTACCTTCAGCACTTCCATATATATATATTAAGTAAACAGCAGAAGAAAAGAAGCTGCAAAGCATACAGAGAATCCAGGAAGTTGTGGAAAAAGATGGCCAGCAGACAGGCAGAAGTCACAACATGACAGGAGAGTTTATTTTGGATTGTCAAAATGAACTATTGTTTGTTCTACTATTACAAGGCTGATGTTATAAGATGAAAGTGTATGCTGTGAAGATAGAACTTTAATGTTCAGCTTTTTCTTTCCACATGGTAACATTAAAGTGGTTCCAAAGTCCATTGTTTTTTTACAATTAAATTAACTTAAACTATAATTAAAGGCCAAACATCTTTTTAGTTTTTGATAGTGTCACGTACCTGACATGGAGAGTAGAGGACACGGAGAGGAAGGCCTCTCATACAGCCCCTGCTCGGGGACCACTGATGTTGCAACAGTGGTCACAAGGGCGCGGTGAGGTATGGGTGCCTGAGTAGTCTTCCGCTGGACGTAGTGATGCATAGCAGGTGCGTCATCAGAGTTGGCCAGATAGTTGGAACAGTAGATGACAGTGGGAACAGCAGACCCTGGACTAGTAAGCAGCAGGCAGAAGTGGACAGTGGCTGATAGACGGTGCAGGCAGGGCAGAGGAACAGCTGGATGCCAGGTCAGACAATCCAGATTGGCAACAGACAGTCAGATGCAGGCATAGACGACAGGCGAGGAATCGTCAGGGTACAGGCAGAGGTTAGCAACACGAGATTAGGCAGATAAGCAGAAAACAGAGCAATGTCCAGAGACAGGCCAAAGTCAGGGAAGGTAGCATTCAAGCAAAGTCAGGAGTAAGCCGGGTCAAGCACAGAAGTCAGCAGAATCAGACACAGGAACATGGGTACAGTTGCAGATTAGACAGCAATAGACTAGTGCAGCTGCTGCACTTATATAGGCCACTTGGCGCCAGTGTCAATGGCTAATGCATGCATAGCTGTGCGAGTTTGCGTGCGCATGCACATATGGGTTCGCCTAAGCACAGGAAGACAGGCACCAGCATGCCCCCACCTGTGCATTTGCATGTGCCTCAGAGCTTTAGCTGCGCTATGGCCAGCAAATTCCTGAAAAATAGTGTGGAGAGGGGTTAGAACACCTGTCAGTTTTTATTGTTGTCTGTGCCCCCGGTAATGAGGTTCTCCCTTTCTGTTTGTCCTGTTTACCATTATCATTAAAAGTGAAAGTAAAAGAAAATTCTAAATGTTGGGCTGTCCCCAAAAAAGTAATAAAGGGGAAATCTACTAATGGGGACACTAGTTCTGGTGGCCTGGGGGTCGCCAAGGAATTACCTTAATTTGTGGAGATTTCCTTCTCTCCTTTCCTGTATGGGTATGGGACAGGAAGTGAAGGGAAATCTCTGCAATGGGACACAGGTGGTGAAAAAAAATCTGACATTGGTTATAACCCCCCCTTGCTCTATCCAAAATTGAAAAAAAGTTTTGCCTATAGGTCTACTTTAATGCATTCCTTGCATTAGGGTAAAATATTTCACTACTGTTCCTCCACTTCCAACCCTAAATACTTACCTGAGCCTTTTCTTGATCCAGTGCTGTGCCTACCTGCAGCAGCGCTGGTCTCTCTCCCTGTTCTCACAGAACAGACTGAGAGCTGCCGGAGCCATTGGCTCCTGCTACTGTCAGTAAAATCCTGTGAGAAGGGAGAGGGGGACATGGCTGAGCTGTGCTGTGTTTGTCTATGGACAAACACAGCTCAGGTTGGGAGCACATCCACATGTGTGCCCCCATAGCACACGGCTTGCTATGGAGGCACACGCAGGAAAGGAGGAGCAATGCTGGTGGGGGACTCCAGAAGAGGAGAGGAGGCCTACAAGGGTATTTTTTTTTTAATTCATGGAGTTGGGCTTTAATAGGTAAGGATAGTCACCACCTTTCCCTCACTGAAACTTCCAAACACTTATATAGAGCATACCTGTCCCTTAGCATTTCCCATACTCTATATACAATATATATAAAAATGCTTCTCCTTTTGTTTTAGAAGTTGTAATAAAAATGTAACCAATGTAGTGCTACCACTGCAGGGGCTGCTGGTGAATTTGGGTATCTCCCACCTTGCCCAGTCAGGCACACAAATTTTCCACTCGCTCTAGAGACAGGAATCAGTCCTCGCAGCTTTGTTTTTGTTTTTTTATTTAGAAGGGTTGAAATTGGATGAGGAAAGGTTTATTATGGGATGCCCACTTGATCAACAAGGACAGCTTTAGGGACTCAACTATATACATCCACTTCTCCTCTTCTACCTCCAGCACAATCTTGCTTATAGAACTACATCTCCCAGGACCAGCTAGCATTGACAAATTAATCCAACACAGTCTCGGTCAGATCCAAAGTGAATGCCCTTTACAGGCAGGGACCGCAGGCCCCTTTGGTAGTGTAGCAGAAAAAGAGGTCTTTAGTGCTCAGCTGTCCTATTTCTGTGGCTACTGATCCCAGTACCACCTCTTCAGGCACTGCCAGCCCACCTGGCTGCAGCTGCCCCTTTCACTAGCCCTTCTGGCTACTTCTCCACAGTCCTCCCAGACTGAATCTGCATCCATCCTAGGCTGCTCTCACCGAGTCCCTTCAAGCATGCCTCTCAGTCTTCTGACTGCAACACTCACCAGCCCCCCTGGCTGTCTTTTTCCCTAGAGACTTGCCTGGCAGTGTTCTCTTGCTGTCCTCTCCTTGCTCCCATGCCTCCTGGTCAGGATCCCTCCGTGTGTCATGAGAAGGGGTCCCTACTGCACCCAAGCTAAGGCCTAAGTTCACCCCCCCCCCAAACTAGGGGGCTGCTCTCAAAGGCATCCAACAACCTAACACTCCATCTCCATCTTCCACCCGAACTCACATTGCCCCAGTTGGGCTGACCCTGAGTAATTGAGGGGGCCTGCCCCCTGCCAACCCATCTGTTGGGGATTGGTCAGGGCCCTCAGAATACTCCAGGCAGCTCCTCCTCCCCTTCCACTCCCCTCCTTCTAGAACCTTCTACTTGTTTCTAGAAGTAAGTGGAGGTCTCAGAGATGCTGCCTGTGAGTCATACCAGCTCTCCCGGAGTCACTCAACCCAGATCCAGAAAAACACAGGCTTGTCTGCTAGCCAAACCTGAATTTACCTACACTAACAAAAAACCTAACATTAGCACTCTAGCAACGCTAGGGGGTTCTACATCAGTACAAAGCTTCTGATGAGAGATAGTAAAAATGCTTTCTGACATATATTATTTCACAAAGCTCTTTTGGGTTAATATATGGAGACAAATAACAAGAAATCAATAAGCTTTCCTAAAGACTGATTTATTTCATATTGTTGTTTGCTAGTAGCTAAACTGTAACCAAATTGAGACCTGTGAAACCTACAGATATGAATTGTAATTAATTCAAATATAGTCACGTATTCTTTACATTAATATGCTATGTAATGTATCAGTGTCCATTTTGTCTCATTTTCTTTCTGTCATCTAATGCAGGGACCTCCAAACTACGGTCCTCCAGCTGTTGCAGAACTACACGTCCCATGATGCATTGTAAAACTCTGACATTCACAGACATGACTAGGCATGATGGGAATTGTAGTTCCTAAACACCTGGAGGGACACAATTTGGAGACCCCTGATCTAATGTATAGTTTATCTGTTTATCTATTTTCCCTTTGGAGCCAAAGTTTTTCTGTCTAAAAGGGAAAATTCTTTGAAATCAGAACAAAGATAGATGCAGAGTGATAGCATATGTTCCCAGTGTTGGATTATAAGGGGGGGATAGAAGCGAATTAACAGTTCATAATGGAACTCCCAATGACAGAGAAAGATAATCATTGCTTTTTTACCGACTTCCTGGCAAACCCATACATCAAGACTTCTGATTATTCTAAAGGAGTGACTGGCCCCTTAAATTATACTTTTGTACTCAGTAGTACTTATAGTATTAGGTCCTAAGAAAAAAACATGCGGCCTTAGGGTTCTTTCACAAGGGTGGTCCGCCCCGCTTTGCTCAGCGGGAGATCGCTCTGTTGATCCCCGCTGAGCAGGCGTAAGACAGGTCCGTCTCTGCTCACTGTGCAGAGACGGACCTGTCAGAGCCCCGATGTCCTCTATGGGAACATCAGATGAAAATGGATCCGCCTGTCCATTTTCATCCGATCCGATCCACCAGACGGATGGAAAATAGGGTCACCATCTGTCTGGATTTTACAGACAAGATCGGATCGGATAGCAGCGGGTGTCAGTGGGCATGTCATGTCTGACATCCCCCGCTCCATAGGAGTGAATGGAGGCTCACTGACATGATCGGAAAGCCCGTGTGAAAGGGGCCTTATGCCGCGTACACACGATCGGAATTTCCGACAACAAAACCGTGTTTTTTTTTCCGACGGATTTTCGCTCAAACTTGTCTTGGATACACACGGTCGCACAAATGTTGCTCGGTAATTCCGATGGTCAAGAACGTGGAGACGTACAACACTACGACGAGCTGAGAAAAATATAGTACAATGATTCCGAGCATGCGTCAAATTGGTTCTGAGCATGCGCATCACTTTTGTGCGTCGGAAATGGCTACACACGATCGGAATTTCCGACAAGAACTTTTGTTGTCGGAAAAATAGAGAACCTGCTCTCAATCATTTGTTGTCGGAAATTCTGATCGTGTGTACGTGGCATTAGTTTATACATCTAAACAAACGAAAATGCCTAATGATTTTCCAGCCAATGTGATCAACTTCCTTATGGTTGGCTATGGTCTGTTTGTTCATTATTTATAAATGGATATCATTGTATCATCATGAACATATGTAATTGTACTTTGTTAATATCTCATTAGGATGGCATTAACCACAACATACAGAAAATCCTGTTTAGTTTTTTTTTGTCCTTTATTTTTTTGAACTGTGAAAATGAAAGTGGCACCACCAGGAGCTAAAAATCAACAGTCATTTTATGTAGTCTTTATTGTTCGAAATGTACTGTGCGTTTTCATAAAAGTGACGCCCAGCTCTAAATATAGATATTCTCTGCATGATGTCCCCAGTTTATTTATTTCTGTACAAAGACATGCAAATGAGTGTGCTCAGCTATTATTATTATTGTTCTTTATTTACAAAATACCAGCATATTTTAACCGCAAATAAGCTGCATAGAAATGTTGTATAATTTGCTGCAATAAAAGAAGGGTTACATGTCACCTGACTACAGTACATTAACAAAAAAGTATGCTTCATGTTCTGTTCTATTGTTAATATTTGACCAAAGGACATTTTCATCCAGTTCTGTTTCATATATACACACACTATATTACCAAAAGTATTGGGACGCCTGCCTATACACGCACATGAACTTTAGTGGCATCCCAGTCTTAGTCCGTAGGGTTCAATATTGAGTTGGCCCATCCTTTGCAGCTATAAGAGCTTCAACTCTTCTGGGAAGGCTGTCCACAAGGTTTAGGAGTGTGTCTATGGGAATGTTGGACCATTCTTCCAGAAGTGCATTTGTGAGGTCAGGGACTGATGTGGACGAGAAGGCCTGTCTCGCAGTCTCTGCTCTAATTCACTCCAAAGGTGTTCTATCGGTTTCAGGACTCTGTGCAGGCCAGTCAAGTTCCTCCACCCCAAACTCACTGGACTGCACAGAGTCCTGACCTCAACCCAATAGAACACCTTTGGGATGAATTAGAGCGGAGACTGCGAGCCAGGCCTTCTCGTCCACATCAGTCCCTGACCTTCTGGAAGATTCGTCAAACATTCCCATAGACACACTCCTAAACCTTGTGGACAGCCTCAGAAGAGTTGAAGCTGTAATAGCTGCAAAGGGTGGGCCAACTCAATATTCAACCCTACAGACTGGGACGCCATTAAAGTTCATATGCGTGTAAAAGCAGGTGTCCCAATACTTTTGACAATATAGTGTATACTATATACCGTATATACTCGAGTATAAGCCAGCCCGAATATAAGCCGAGGCACCTAATTTTACCACAAAAAAACTGGGAAAACTTACTGACTCGAGTATAAGCCTAGGGTGTGCCTCACTTTGTCCATGCCTCACTGTGTCCATGACTAGACTGACGTTTAACATGGGAGTCTATGGAAGGGGTGCCCGGCTTTGAAAAATCGGTGCTCCCCGGCCGTAAGTCCCCTGGACAAGAAACTTTGCAAACTTGTAGAGGAGGAGTGGGGCTACATGTGTGCCAAGTTTGGGGTCCAGGGGACCTACGGCCGGCCGGTACCGGCTCCCCAAATCCAGGAGATCAGGCGCAAAAAGGTGATTCGAGTATAAGCCGAGGGGGGCATTTTCAGCACAAAAAATTGTGCTTAAAAACTCGGCTTATACTCGAGTATATACGGTATGTATATATATATATATATATATATATATATATATATATATATAAATCTTCTGTATCTTCTATCTATCTTCCCAGGTTCATCTAGTACAGACGCATAGGGGAGATTTACTAAAACTGGTGCACTCAGAATCCCGCGCAGCTGTGCATAGTAGCCAATCAGCTTCTAACCAGCTTGTCCAATTATGCTTTGTCAATAAAACCTGGAAGCTGACTGGTTTCTATGCAGAACTGCACCAGATTTTGCACTCTCCAGTTTTACTATATAAACTTCATAGGAGGAGATTTACTAAAATTGGTGCACTCAGAATCTGGTGCATCTGTGCATGGTAGCCAATCAGCTTCTAACTTCAGCTTGTCCAATTAAGCTTTGACAATAAAACCTGGAAGCTGATTGTTTTCTATGCAGAGCTGCACCAGATTTTGCACGCTGCAGTTTTAGTAAATAACACCTATACTTTCTGTATACAAGTATTCTTCTTAAAGTATAACTCCACAACTCCAACCTTTTGTTTTCTTTAGTTCTGAACATGGTGGGGATGGATTCTAAAAAAATATCAGGTTTTTATTGGTATTTGCACCCCTTATTTTATTTGTGCTAACTGGGACACAAAGCAGAATCTCTCCCAAAAAAAAGTTTAGGAGTTTGGGTAGGGTTAAAACCTTAGCTATATTTGTATTGCTATATGTGTCCCAATTGGTTTACCTGTGAAAGAAAGTGTGTCAAACTCTTGCCAGTGGAAACACTTAAGCCCCGTACACACGATCGGTTTGACTGATGAAAACCGTCCGATGGATGGTTTTCATCAGACCAACCGATCGTGTATGGTACCCATCGGTCTTTTTTCCATCGTTTGTAAAAAATAGAACTTGTTTTAAAATTTTCCGATGGATAAAAAACCGATGGGAATTTCCAATTGTCTATGGGCAAGTCCATCGGATCAAAAACCCACGCATGCTCAGAATCAAGTCGACGCATGCTCAGAAGCATTAAACTTTATTTTTCTCGGCTCATCGGAGTGTTTTACGTCACCGCATTTGGAACGGTAGGTCTTTTGACTGATGGTGTGTGGGCAAGACTGATGGAAAACAGTTTCATCGGATATCCGATGGACAAATCCATCGGACGAAAATCCATAGGTTATCCGATCGTGTGTACGGGGCTTAAGAAGACCCTGACAGAGAGGGAAAAAGCTACATTCAGGGTGGTGGGGGGGGGGATTATAAAAGGACAACATCAAAAGAGAAAATGTAAACCCTGAGAGCCTGTTCACACTGGGGGGGCATGACTTTGGGGGCGACTCGGCAAGGCGATCTCAAGACGACTTGAGAGGTGACTTGCAAAATGACTTCTGTATTGAAGTCAATGCAAGTCGCCCCGAGTCGCCCCCAAAGTCGTACAAGAACCTTTTTCTAAGTCGGAGCGACTTGCGTCGCTCCTATTAGAACGGTTTCATTGAATAGAGCAGAGCGTGACTTGTCAGGCGGCTGAGTCGCCTGACGAGTCGCCCCTATGTGAACCGGCTCTGAGTGTATCATGTTTAGTTTTCTAAAGCTTTGTGTTTTATAAACAATTACTATTTCTTAAAAATAAAAGACTTGTTTTCTCCATTGTTGTTTTTGTTTTTTGGGTCTTTTTGAAGGTTCTTTGAAGGAACTTACTATCTAGATGTATGCATTCCAGTGATGGCACCTTGACATTTCTCAGGATGGGGTTACTGATAGTGACAAAAGTAGACCATATCTGTGTAATAGATGTTGACTCAGTCATTTGGAGTCTCTTCATTGGAAGCCTGTGTGTCAGGGAAACAATGCAGGAGCACAAGTGGGATACAGGGACAGGGTGGTGTCACCCTTTAAATATCTAACCGCTAATGCCACGTACACACGATCGGAAATTCCGACAAGAAAACCGTGGTTTTTTTTCCGACGGAATGTTGGCTCAAACTTGTGTTGCATACACACGGTCACACAAATCTTGTCGGAGATTCCGACCATCAAGAACGTGGTGACGTATAAGACGTACAACGAGCCGAGATCAATGAAGTTCAATAGGCAGTTCTGCTCTTCTGCTTGATTCTGAGACGATTGGAATTTCCAACAAGAACTTTTTCCGTCGGAAAAATAAAGAACCTGCTCTCAATCTTTTGTTGGCAGAAATTCCGACAGAAAAAGCATGATGGAGCCTACACACCGTCGGAATTTCCGACCAAATCTCACATCTGACTTTTCTTGTCGGAATTTCCGATCGTGTGTACGCGCCATTAGTTAATATGTTGTCTCAACCAAACAACACTGCAGCTGTAAGAGGTCATGCAGATACTATGGGGCCTCTACACTAAGGTGCCCTAGCTATTTCAACCTGCTTTCCTTTTTATCAGCCTGCTTTCCTTATTATCCTTGGATAATATGAAGTACTGGATTCTGCCACTACTGAAAATGTTAATTGATGTGCAGTTTGGAAGGGTTTTATGTATCTATCTGTATATAGAAGCCTGTCATTTTTGGCTGAGACCCCACCATCAAACTCTCCCGAACCCAATTAAAAAATCGTACAAAGCTTATCTTGCTGGACCATCCTGTGAAATATGAACAGAAGGCTTCTTCATTCTCCAAGGGCAGGACTTTGGCTACAGTAATCAAAAAATGGGCGTGTATGGCAAGTAAATTCATGATACATTGCAAAGTTAAAATGGTTATTTTACAAAACATAGTGAATAATGATTATTATGCGATATTTGATAAGTTACCTCTCTCTGTCTTCTGTTTTATACAGCGCTGGGTATCCCAGATCAAGAACAGAACACGACTAGCACTGCTAACAGTACTAGTTGGCTGCTCTGCTGCTTGCTGAAAGCAAAATGCCAGAAGTAACCTCACAGTGCCGAGCTTTCCCAGATTGTCCGCCATCTGACTAAAAAAAGAAACCTGCTTCGGTTTAATACATATCCATTCTTGTGCTTTAACTGGCCTAAATCTGTCGTTTCGTTGCATTTAAGAGAATAAGTTATTGTCAGGCACAGGATAAAACTGAAGCCGCTAGAAATGTAACAGTATGCAAGTTTGGCCAAGGTAAACAGCAATAACAAGACTGACAGGCGATGAAATTTCTCATTCGCGTGACAAGAGCTCTCTCTACAGTTCATGCCAAGGAATGTCTCTCCTTTCTGTCCTGGCAGCTGCACAGCATATATAAAGAATAAGATGGAGATATATATACTTGCAAATTCACGAACCCACTAAAAGCGTAATTAAAATGAATAATTTAGCGATAGGTATTAATTTTATTGACTACCCCTTCTGTTATTTACTCTGCGGCTATTAAGTCACATTTCACAAGCTGTCGTTATTTGCCAAACGACAGAATGGAGCGTACGAAGGGGGCCAAGGGTTAACCTGCCAGTGGATCAGAAAAAAAAACAGCCTCTTTATTTTGTGTATGCTGCAGGATTGCACTCTCAAGGGAGCCTTGACTTCCAAATAGCTTTGGTGCAAGTACACAAAGTCATTTGTAAAGGAAGAGAGAAGACTAACTCAGACAGGCTGGGCAGTCTCTTTGAGTCTTGTAGTGAGCAATGTGTGCAATGTCACTCAAGGTATCAAACTAAAAAAAAAAAAAAAAAAAGTGATACAATTTTCATAAATTATGACACAACATTAAAAGTCCTGTCTGAAAAATATAACACAAATTATAAGAATTGCAACTGTAGCCTGTTATTTAGAGTGCCCTTAAAGCAAACCTAAATTTAACCTACTTTTACCTGTCCTGTCCTATTAATAAATGCTGGAAAAGTTGCCATTATGCAGAACAAACTTTTAACATCTAAACATGGCCCTGATGTCGGGATATATGTTCTCAGTCAAAGTGTGGAGTCTGTGTTCAGGCAGAGCTGCTGATTGGCTGCCTTTACCTGAATGTTACCCATTGACAGCACCCATGTGACTCACCATTGCAGCTGAAAGGAGCTTAGAGTTGCTAATAGTTATTATGCAGCTTTTAGGAGTTTAGGTCTTATAAATAAAAAAACTGTTACTGGGTTGGGAACCATTTTTTCCCAAAATGTCAGCAAAGCAATACAAAGACAAACAATGACGGGGGATCAAGGACCATACATGAGAACCACTGCAGAATAATGTTGCCTAAATGGTGGTATGGTGCTAGCTACCTACCAACAACTACTGTCTTACAAGAAGATTCTGCTTCAGAGGATTTGCTTTTTTTCTTCACCATAAAAGAGATTCTTGGGTTTGTTTTCATGTTATAGATGTTTTGTTAAAATAAATAAATATATATATATATATATATATATATATATATATATATATACAGTGGGTACGGAAAGTATTCAGTGTTCTCTAGTAGATGGGAATTTAGAGCCCATGGAGTTTATTTACTAAAGCTAGAGACTGCAAAATGAGTCACATTTCTGCATAGAAACCAATCATTTAACCTCAGCTTGTTCAATTAAGCTTTGGCAATAAAACTTAGAAGCTGATTGGTTTCTTTGCGGAATTGTGACTAATTTTGCACTCTCTAGTTTAGTAAATAAACCCCCATGTGTCAGCCCAGCTAAATTCTAGCTTTCTGAAACAAGGGGAACAAAACAACACATTCACAATGCATATAGGCATTGGAAAACAGATTTGGACGCAAGTAACCATGACCCTTTCACTAAAGACACCCTTTCTTCTCAAGGTATCTTGTATCCCGCCACAATGAGCCATACAAGCTGCATAGAGAAGTTCTTCTGCACTTCTTTTATTTGTATTGGACATCTAAGGCAGTTTATCAATGTAGCGTCACACCACCTTTCAACCATATGTATATGGCATAAACAGATTTATTTTTGTTAGCCATTATCTTAATTTACTTACTTTTTAACTGCTGGACAGCACAGAAAAATTATGTATGACTGAAAACACTGAGGAGGGAGCCAGGGCCATCTTTAAGGCAGGGCAAAAGGGGCAGCTGCCCTGGGCCCTGTCATTGTTGTGGGGCCCAAAGCAGCTGCCTTATACTTGCCAACTACCACAGTTTAAATTGCCTTGTCCCTTGATGTTTTAGTCCTGTGCTGTGTCCTGATATCTCAGTGTGAAGTGATGTGACTAATGCTGCCCAGCTCTGCCCTATTGTTTTGTACAGATGACTCACCTGCAGACCCTGTGTTTACATGTAAATAACCATCATTCATATGTAAATAACGGGAGCATTCATATGTAAATAGCGTCATGATTCATATGTAAATAGATGAGGCAGACGGCATTCATATGTAAATAAAGGCGGCATTCATATGTATATCATGCCCCTCTGCAGTGGAGAGATGATGTGCTGTAACCTCTAGCAACCAATCAGTGAGCAGTATTACTGTACAGTAATCTCTAGCAACCAATCAACAAGAAGAAAACATGTGCTGTAACCTCTAGAAACTAATCAGTGAGCTGTAATGTGTGCTGTAACCTCTAACAACCAGTCAGTAAGTGGTAATGATATGCTGTAACCTCTGGCAACCAATCGCAATCACTGCCTGATCTGATACAGTAAACTGATTTTAAGTCTAAAATAGCTGATATTTAGGTGGAGAGCAAAATTGCATGGGGGGCCCCCAAGAAAAATTTTGCCCAGGGTCCAATCAACATTAAAGACGGCCCTGGAGGGAGCATTCTCGAGCGTTCTACAGACTGCTACAGCATATACCAGCCTTCCTCAACCAGGGTTCCATGGAACCCTTGGGTTTCACCAGAGGTTGCTAGGGGTTCCTTGAATAATGAGCGATTTCTGCCTCTCAAATAAGTTCCCACTGACACCATTGATCTTTTTAGCTATCTGTAAGGGGGTAAATTCTTCCCAATGACCACAAGTGTAAGGAGCATTCTTTCCACTGACCATCACACCAACGTATTATGAGTTGTAGATATAGTCATTTTTGGCAAGGGTTCCCTGAGATTAGAAAGTTATTTCAAGGGTTCCTCTGGCTGCCATAGTCCCTCCATTTTGCCTTATTGCATATTATTACTATTAAGTGACTAGAGTGACAACACGTTTTTTATTGGGAGCAATAGAAAGAAAGATTTATCAATTACAGATATAGTTATAATTCATGAGAGAGTATATTCAGAAATTTTTAAATTAAAAAAATAAACTGATAATAATTGGATATTTCAACTAAAACGTATAATGAATAATGCATATGCAGGGACTAACCAGTTAAATTCATATGCAATAACAATGCATATCTGGCCTTTTCTTGTAAAGGTTGAGTTTGCTAGTGGCACCTCTCACTTTCAAGCTTCTCCGTTGGCCAATTGGTCAGCAAGTCAGACCTTCATTTTTAAAGACCAATAGGGAAGTAGTAAGACAAGAAAGGAGTGGGCCATGCTCAGTTTTGACAGGTAAAGTCAAGATTTCATATACATAACTGCAGCAGCTCCAGATTTAATGAATATTTTGAACTGCAATTTTAACCCCTTCTTCTGCATTATTTTTAAAATGTGCTCAGTGATAATAAAATAAAATTCAGCTTGCACTTTAATGTTACCAGCATTTGTAAAACACTAAAGGCCACTTATGATCACATTAATATTCTCTTTGCAATTTTTTACTGAGTGTTTCTAGTCAAATGCAAGTACTTAACAAAAAAAAAAAAATAGCTTGCATCTGAGAGCCATTTGATTTGCTTCTAGCTTCAATATGTTTCCATTGACTTATGTAGAAGGAAGCAGTTCAGACACTACGGAATAGAACAGTGATGGCAAACCTTGGCACCCCAGATGTTTTGGAACTACATTTCCCATGATGCTCAACCACACTGCAGAGTACATGAGCATCATGGGAAACATAGTTCCAAAACATCTGGGGTGCCAAGGTTCGCCTTCACTGGAATAGAACATGAAGCATGTATCCAAAAAGCAAAGTAAATGCAGCCATAAACACTACTCTGTATGTTTTGTTTTTTTTCTAAATTCAAATACTGCTTTGCAAATCCTTCCAAACTGCCCTAGGAGCAAAACAATAATTCACAGATATTCTGGTTTAGAGCTCCACCTGCTGACTAAAAGTGGTAAATATATATAATGAGTCTAAAAAGTTCATCTCCAGTGATCCGTAAGACTAAAGCAGTGCTCTTCAGTGTATTAAACACAGAAATGCACACAGTTTATAGTGAAACACCCTGTGACAGGTAGGTCCAACTGAAGCATATTTCTATTAAGTGTTCATTAGGGGGCTTGAGGGATAGAGGGTATCGACCTTTACCGCACCGCGTGATTCCACTCCCCTTAAAATTTACACTCATCAGATCAATATCGGGTGAGCGCTTCTTTCCCGTTAACAGACACACATAAGGAGGCCACTTCATCAGTACTCGGTCAGAACTCCTGAACGGTTGATACGTATCCCTCACTTAGTCTGGTCATTCGAGCTCTGATACCACTGACCATCTCATTAGCTGGATAAAAAAATGGTTTAGTCCAGAGACTGGTGCTTAAAGGCATGTTATCCTGAATGGTCTAGAGTGTGCCCCAGTCTGCCCCAATGGTCTGAGTGTGCCCCAGTCTTGGGACCAATTCGGTTTACCAATCATCAGATGTGGTGGCCACATTCGATTTTTTTATTTATTTTTTAGTTTTAAGCTTTTGCGCTTCTGGAAGAATGGTCAAACATTCCCATAGACACACTCCTAAATCTTGTAGATAGCCTTCCCAGAAGAGTTGAAGCTGTTTTAGCTGAAAAGGGTGGGCCGACTCAATATTGAACCCTACGGACTAAGACTGGGATGCCATTCAAGTTCATGTGCGTGTAAAGGCAGGTGTCCCAATACTTTTGATAATATAGTGTATCATTATTATTTACGAAAGGCAAATCCACTTTGCACTACAAGTGCAAACTACAAGTGCAAAGTGCACTTGAAATTGCACTGAAAGTGCACTTGGAAGTGCAGTCGCTGTAGATCCGAGCAAGACATGCACGGAAAATAAAAAACAGCATTTTAGCTTGCACATGATTGGATAATAAAATCAGCAGAGCTTCCCCTCATTTCAGATCTACCCCTCAGATTTACAGCAACTGCACTTCCAAGTGCACTTTCAGTGCAATTTCAAGTGCACTTTGCACTTGTAGTGAAAAGGGGATTTGCCTTTTGTAAATAACCCCCATAGTGTTTACATGTTCTTTAACTCACCAGCATACAACTGGACCTATGAAAAGTTACTTCAGGGCACATGGATGAATAATCAGCAATGACACAATTTTTGCTCTGTGAATATAGTACAGCTAGACTTTAGGGCTTATTGAATAAGGAAGTGCAAATCCTAGTAGTGCCGCCCATAATGTTGAATAGTAATAAAATCAGATTTCACCTTTAACCATCTGTGTGTTCAGAGTGAAATAGAAACTGGCATGGGTTCTGCGCTTAACTGTAGCTTGAGGACCCCTGCTATACATAATGCCCACTAGCTAACAGGAGTGCTACTTGCTATTTTTATTCATATAATTTTGTCCAGGCCTTAGGCCTCCATGGGTCAAGTCCCTCTTCTAGGCTCCGGCTTCCTCAGGGCTCCATCTTTCCTCTCACAGCTGCTGGTTAGTGATGAGCCGAACACCCCCGGGTTCGGTTCGCACCAGAACCCGCGAACGGACCGAAAGTTCGTACGAACATTAGAACCCTATTAAATACAATGGATGCGAACGTTCGAATTCTAAAGTGCTAATTATAACAACTATTATGCATGTTATTGTCCTAAAAAGGGTTTTGGAACCCGGGTTCTGCACCAGGGGACATGTATCAATGCAAAAAGAAGTTTTAAAAACGGTCGTTTTTCGGGAGCAGTCATTTTAATGATGCATAAAGTGAAAAAAAAAAGTCAAATATTCCTTTAAATATCGTACCTGGGGGGTGTCTAAAGTATGCCTGTGAAGTGCCACGTGTTTCCCGTGTTTAGAACTGTCCCTGCACAAAATGACACTTCTAAAGGAAAAAAAAGCCATTTAAAACTTCTTGCGGCTTTAATGTAATGTCTGGTCCCGGTAATATGGATGAAAATCTTTAAGAAAAATGGCATAGCTACCCCATGACCCCCCCCCCCCCTACCCCAGCCCATTACCAGCCCCTTTGGGTCTTGTATGGATATTAAGGGGAACCCCGCACACAAAATAAAAAAGGCCCTATATACTCTGAACAGCCGTATACAGGCGGTGCATACAAGACAGGGACTGTAGGTTTGTTCTTATGTAGAATGTGTTTGTAATTTTGAACAGGTACATTGTTGAAGTGTAGCTCCAGCCCAAAAATCTATTTTTAAACTTTTTGGGAAACATAGGTAAGGGTTATCACCCCTGTAACATTTGTTTTGCTGTCTGTGCCCCTGTTCAGAACATTTCACCTCACTTTCCGTCCCAATGACAACTGTTTTTGAAATGTGGTGTTTTTCTTGAAACAAGGATTGCTGATAAAGCATCAGTACAGAGGAGACACCTTTCTCCCATATTTATTCTTACAGGAGAGAATTTTCCTTCCTAGGGGTAGATTTCCTCTCACTTCCTGTTGTCTTCTTTCGTTTGCAAGTAGGAGTCGTTTGTAAGTTGGATGTTTGAAAGTAGGGACCTGCCGTATATACTCTGCAGAAATAGGCCCCTTAGTTGTTGGTGTTGGCACAACACTGTAAGCACTCACAGTTACTCTTGGTTGGTGCTGGAACGCCCTGCTGTCAACTATTATATCAGGAATTTTAATTACATATAATTGTTGAACAGTGGTAGTAAAAATTGGGGCTTTGATGGTGGTGCTGGTGCCACAACACTGTAAGCCCTGACAGTTACTCTTGGTGGGTGCAGCAATGGGCCCTGCTGTGAATTATTAGATCAAGAATTGTAATTGCATGCCCCTGTTGAACAGGGGCTGAAAAATTGGGCTTTTCGTGGTGGTGGTGGTGGTGGTGGTGTTGCCACAACACTGTAAGCCCTCAGAGTTACTCTTGGTGGGTGCAGGAATGGGCCCTGCTGTGAATTATTAGATCAAGAATTGTAATTACATGCCCCTTTTGAACAGTGGCTGAAAAATTGGGCCTTTCGTGGTGGTGGTGGTGGTGGCGTTGCCACAACACTGTAAGCCCTCAGACTTACTCTTGGTGGGTGCAGGAATGGGCCCTGCTGTGAATTATTACATCAAGAATTGTAATTGCATGCCCCTGTTGAACAGGGGCTGAAAAATTGGGCCTTAGGCACTGGTGGCACAACACTACAACCCCTCACAGGTACTGTACTTGGAGCACAGCAATGAGCCCCGTTGCAAAGCATTGCTTCAAAAATTGTAATGACACGCCCCTGTTAAACAGGGGCTGAAAAATTGGGCCTTAGGCACTGGTGGCACAACACTACAACCCCTCACAGATACTGTACTTGGAGCACAGCAATGAGCCCTATGGCAAATTATTGCTAAAAAAATTGTAAGTACACGCCCCTGTAAAACAGGGGCTGAAAAATTGGGCCTTAGCCACTGGTGGCGGCACCCATAAACAAAAATGATCTTCCAAGCTATCATCATCAATCGTATCATTGAGGACTCGGAGGAGGAGGATAGCCAGTCAACATAACAGCACAGGCACTCAGCATCAGCATCAGTCTTGAAGGGACGTGACATGTTAAAATCAATTAGTCTGTTATATCAGCATCAGGTGTGTGGTAGCTGGTGGTGATCCAAGACTGGTTCATCTTGATGAAAGTCAGTCGATCAACCGAGTCGGTGGACAGGCGCACCCTGTGATCCGTGACAAATCCTCCAGCAGCACTGAATGTGCGTTCCGAAAGAACGCTGGATGCAGGACAGGCCAGTAGCTCAATTGCATACTGTGCAAGCTCTGGCCAGTGATCCATCCTCAAGACCCAGTAAGCCAGAGGATTTTCGGTGGGGAAGGTGTCCAAGTCTGACCTTGCCCCTAGATATTCCTGCACCATGTTTATCAGACGCTGGCGATGGTTGCTGGAACCAATCATACTTTGGGGCTGCGGACTAAAGAATTGTCTGAACGCATCGGTCAGACGGCCACCTTCCCCACCGCTCCTTCTTTGACTGGCCGAAGCCTCAGCAACTCGTTGTCCTGGACCAGGAGTTTGTAACCTCCCAGTCTCTGGGAACGCGTTGCACAGACCTTTCTGCAAGGCCTCCCGGAGTTGTCTCATCCTCTGCTCCCTCTGCGACGGTAACATAAGGTCCGCAACCTTACCCTTGTACCGTGGATCAAGGAGAGTGGCCAGCCAGTAATGGTCCCTCTCCTTGATCCGAAGAATACGAGGATCCTTCCGCAGACTTTGCAGGATCAGGGAGGCCATGCAGCGTAGGTTTGCTGAGGCATTCGCTCCGGAGTCCTCTGGGTCACTAAGGACGACATGATCCGCAGTCACCTCCTCCCAGCCACGTACAAGTCCACTGGTTTCTTGGGACTGTAAATCATCCCTAAAAGACTGCTGCTGATGATGCTGAGTGCCAGCCTCCACCTCCATGCTGACACAATCCTCCTCCTCCTCCTCCTCCTCCTCCTCCTCCTCCTCTTCCTCTTCCTGTGCGTTGGGTGGGACAGAAGGAACACTGTCTGGGTAAAGGGGGCCTTGAGAGGCAAGGAAGTCCTCCTCTTCCTGCCTCTGTTCTGCCTCAAGTGCCCTGTCCATTATTCCACGCAGCGTGTGCTCCAACAGGTGGACAAGAGGTACAGTGTCACTGATGCAGGCACTGTCACTGCTCACCATCCTCGTGGCCTCCTCAAATGGTGCCAGGACAGTGCATGCATCCCTGATCATGCCCCACTGGCGTGGAGAAAAAAAACCAAGCTCCCCTGACCCTGTCCTGGTGCCGTAGTCGCACAGGTACTCATTGATGGCCCTCTGCTGCGTGTGCAGCCGCTGCAGCATGGCCAACGTTGAGTTCCACCTGGTGGGCATGTCACATATAAGGCGGTTCTTGGGCAGGTTCAACTCCTTTTGCAGCTCAGCCAGGCGAGCACTGGCATTATAAGATCTGCAGAAATGCACACAGACTTTCCTGGCCTGCCTCAGGACATCCTGTAAGCCCGGGTACCTGCCCAAGAACCGCTGCACCACCAGGTTAAGGACGTGAGCCACACAGGGCACATGGGTCAGTTGTCCCTGTCGGAGGGCGGAGAGGAGGTTGGTGCCATTGTCGCAAACCACCATTCCTGGCTTAAGCTGGCGTGGCGTCAACCACCTCTCGGCCTGGCCCTGCAGAGCAGACAGGACCTCTGCCCCAGTGTGGCTTCTGTCCCCCAAACACACCAGCGCAAGCACGGCATGGCATCTTTTTGCCTGCGTACTTGCGTAGCCCCGTGAACGGCTACGGAGCACCGCTGGTTCATAGGACAAACCACAGGAAGAGGCCATGGAGGAAGAAGAAGAGGAGGGGGTGGAGGAGAGAGGTGTGTCACAACCAGTAGTAGCATTTTGGAGGCGTGGCGGTGGGACAACCTCCAACACTACTGCACCTTGTCCTGCATCCTTCCCAGCTGCCAAAAGAGTGACCCAATGGGCCGTGAAAGAAAGGTAACGTCCCTGTCCATGCCTGCTGGACCATGAGTCAGCGGTAATATGCACCTTACCGCTGACCGCCCTGTCCAGCGAGGCCAAGACATTGCCTTCCACATGCCGGTAGAGAGCCGGAATAGCCTTCCGTGAGAAAAAGTGGCGTTTGGGAACCTGCCACTGAGGAACCGCACATTGCACAAACTCACGGAAGGGGGCCGAGTCTACCAACTGAAAAGGCAGCAGTTGAAGCGCTAGCAATTTAGCCAAGCTAGCATTCAACCGCTGGGCATGTGGATGGCTGGGAGTGAACTTCTTTCGACGGTCCAGCAGCTGGGGCAGGGAAATTTGCCTGCTAGAATCGGACGTCGGTGTACTGCTAGCAGAGTGGCCGCAAGTACTTGGCTGTGACACACCTAATTCTACACCTTCATTCCTCTCAGTGCATGTTTCAGAGAGGACTGAAGTTATAGTGGGGTTGGAGATCCCAGCTGATGCGGTGCAAGGAGAGGTCCGCTTTGTTCTTTGGTGTGGGTCTTTGAGGTAGGCTTGCCAACGAGCTGCATGGCAGGTCAACATATGTCTGGTCAGGCATGTGGTACCCAAGCGGCTGATGTTTTGGCCACGCGATATACGCTTGAGACATATGTTGCAAACAGCAGCTGTGCGATCTGATGCACTAGCCTCAAAAAAGGCCCACACCAAGGAACTTTTTGAATGACGGGCAGAGGCAGCGCCCTGCACAGGCGGAGCTCTGCGGTGTGATTCCGTCTGTGTACTGCCCTTACGCTGGCCACCAAAGGGCATCCTGTCTCGTTGGAGATGTGCCTCCTCCTCATCCTCCTCCTCCTCTCTCCTATTAGGCACCCACGTGGAGTCAGTGACCTCATCATCCCCTCCCTCCTCATCACTGGAGCCAATCTGGCAGTATGCTGCAGCTGCTGGAACATGACTGCCAGATTGGTGTCCTTCTTGAGCATCCCCTCTGTCTGCTCTCACCCTACTGCCTTCCTGTAGCTGGGTTTCATCATCAGACCCTTCGAAACGCTGGGCATCCTCCTGGAGCATGTACCCAACACTGTGCTCAAACAGTTCGGGGGACTCCTCAGGAGGAGGACATGGTGGGTCTAGGGAAGGAGTGACTGATGATGAGTCTGACATTGATACCAGGGAAGAGGACGCTTTGGCAGCTGCTTTGCCAGTACCCTGAGCCTGGGTGAGAGAGGATGAGGAGGAGGAGGAGGGCTTGGTCATCCACTCTACCAAGTCTTCGGCATGATGTGGCTCAACATGTCCAGCTGCGGAAAAGAAGGACAAGCGTGTCCCATGGCCATGTGCTGATGACAATGCACCGCGTCCACGACCAGCACTGTTGCCCCCAGACACAGAGCCTGCTTGCCCTCTTTTATTGCCTCCTGACTGTCTGCCTCTCCTTGTTTGCCTTCCAGACATTCTAATAGATGGCCTGCAGGGAGATGGGAAAAAAGCAATAAGGGCTACCTTCAGGTGTCCTTCTCTGTCCCTTGAAACAAGGACTTGCACAGTGAAAGAAACTGACACTCTCCCTACCTACAGTTTTCTGTCCCTAGAAAAAATGTTTTTTTTAAGCACACTATAGCACAAGGAGAATTCACTCACTGTCCTTCCCAGTCCCTAGAAACAAGGACTTGCACAGTGAAAGAAACTGACACTCTCCCTACCTACAGTTTTCTGTCCCTAGAAAAAATGTTTTTTTTAAGCACAATATAGCACAAGGAGAATTCACTCACTGTCCTTCCAGGTCCCTAGAAACAAGGACTCGCACAGTGAAAGAAACTGACACTCTCCCTACCTACAGTTTTCTGTCCCTAGAAAAAATGTTTTTTTTAAGCACAATATAGCACAAGGAGAATTCACTCACTGTCCTTCCAGATCCCTGGAAACAAGGACTTGCACAGTGAAAGAAACTGACACTCTCCCTACCTACAGTTTTCTGTCCCTAGAAAAAATGTTTTTTTTAAGCACAATATAGCACAAGGAGAATTCACTCACTGTCCTTCCAGGTCCCTAGAAACAAGGACTTGCACAGTGAAAGAAACTGACACTCTCCCTACCTACAGTTTTCTGTCCCTAGAAAAAATGTTTTTTTTAAGCACAATATAGCACAAGGAGAATTCACTCACTGTCCTTCCAGGTCCCTGGAAACAAGGACTTGCACAGTGAAATAAACTGACACTCTCCCTACCTACAGTTTTCTGTCCCTAGAAAAAATGTTTTTTTTAAGCACAATATAGCACAAGGAGAATTCACTCACTGTCCTTCCAGGTCCCTAGAAACAAGGACTTGCACAGTGAAAGAAACTGACACTCTCCCTACCTACAGTTTTCTGTCCCTAGAAAAAATGTTTTTTTTAAGCACAATATAGCACAAGGAGAATTCACTCACTGTCCTGCCAGGTCCCTGGAAACAAGGACTTGCACAGTGAAAGAAACTGACACTCTCCCTACCTACAGTTTTCTGTCCCTAGAAAAAATGTTTTTTTTAAGCACAATATAGCACAAGGAGAATTCACTCACTGTCCTTCCAGGTCCCTGGAAACAAGGACTTGCACAGTGAAAGAAACTGACACTCTCCCTACCTACAGTTTTCTGTCCCTAGAAAAAATGTTTTTTTTTAAGCACAATATAGCACAAGGAGAATTCACTCACTGTCCTTCCAGGTCCCTAGAAACAAGGACTTGCACAGTGAAAGAAACTGACACTCTCCCTACCTACAGTTTTCTGTCCCTAGAAAAAATGTTTTTTTTAAGCACAATATAGCACAAGGAGAATTCACTCACTGTCCTTCCAGGTCCCTGGAAACAAGGACTTGCACAGTGAAAGAAACTGACACTCTCCCTACCTACAGTTTTCTGTCCCTAGAAAAAATGGTTTTTTTTAAGCACAATATAGCACAAGGAGAATTCACTCACTGTCCTTCCAGGTCCCTGGAAACAAGGACTTGCACAGTGAAAGAAACTGACACTCTCCCTACCTACAGTTTTCTGTCCCTAGAAAAAATGTTTTTTTTAAGCACAATATAGCACAAGGAGAATTCACTCACTGTCCTTCCAGGTCCCTAGAAACAAGGACTTGCACAGTGAAAGAAACTGACACTCTCCCTAGCTACAGTTTTCTGTCCCTAGAAAAAATGTTTTTTTTAAGCACAATATAGCACAAGGAGAATTCACTCACTGTCCTTCCAGGTCCCTAGAAACAAGGACTTGCACAGTGAAAGAAACTGACACTCTCCCTACCTACAGTTTTCTGTCCCTAGAAAAAATGTTTTTTTTAAGCACAATATAGCACAAGGAGAATTCACTCACTGTCCTTCCAGGTCCCTGGAAACAAGGACTTGCACAGTGAAAGAAACTGACACTCTCCCTACCTACAGTTTTCTGTCCCTAGAAAAAATGTTTTTTTTAAGCACAATATAGCACAAGGAGAATTCACTCACTGTCCTTCCAGGTCCCTAGAAACAAGGACTTGCACAGTGAAAGAAACTGACACTCTCCCTACCTACAGTTTTCTGTCCCTAGAAAAAATGTTTTTTTTAAGCACAATATAGCACAAGGAGAATTCACTCACTGTCCTTCCAGGTCCCTGGAAACAAGGACTTGCACAGTGAAAGAAACTGACACTCTCCCTACCTACAGTTTTCTGTCCCTAGAAAAAATGTTTTTTTTAAGCACAATATAGCACAAGGAGAATTCACTCACTGTCCTTCCAGGTCCCTAGAAACAAGGACTTGCACAGTGAAAGAAACTGACACTCTCCCTACCTACAGTTTTCTGTCCCTAGAAAAAATGTTTTTTTTAAGCACAATATAGCACAAGGAGAATTCACTCACTGTCCTTCCAGGTCCCTGGAAACAAGGACTTGCACAGTGAAAGAAACTGACACTCTCCCTACCTACAGTTTTCTGTCCCTAGAAAAAATGTTTTTTTTAAGCACAATATAGCACAAGGAGAATTCACTCACTGTCCTTCCAGGTCCCTGGAAACAAGGACTTGCACAGTGAAAGAAACTGACACTCTCCCTACCTACAGTTTTCTGTCCCTAGAAAAAATGTTTTTTTTAAGCACAATATAGCACAAGGAGAATTCACTCACTGTCCTTCCAGGTCCCTAGAAACAAGGACTTGCACAGTGAAAGAAACTGACACTCTCCCTACCTACAGTTTTCTGTCCCTAGAAAAAATGTTTTTTTTAAGCACAATATAGCACAAGGAGAATTCACTCACTGTCCTTCCAGGTCCCTGGAAACAAGGACTTGCACAGTGAAAAAAACTGACACTCTCCCTACCTACAGTTTTCTGTCCCTAGAAAAAATGTTTTTTTTAAGCACAATATAGCACAAGGAGAATTCACTCACTGTCCTTCCAGGTCCCTAGAAACAAGGACTTGCACAGTGAAAGAAACTGACACTCTCCCTACCTACAGTTTTCTGTCCCTAGAAAAAATGTTTTTTTTAAGCACACTATAGCACAAGCACAAAACACACTGACACTCTCCCTACCTATCCTTCTCTTTCCCTAAACTAAAGGAATCCAGGTTAAGCAAGAAAGAAATAAAAGTCACTGTCCCTGCCTATGCTGCTCTATCCCTGCTCCGGAACACACTACACTAGGCCGCCGTGCTGGCGGCCTTTTATAGTGTGGGGCGTGTACTAAACACCCTCAGCAATAATTGGCCACAGGCATCCTGCCTGTGGCCAATCATTGCTCTCCTCGCTGCCGGCGCTGTGATTGGCCAAGCATGCGGGGTCACAGTGCATGCTTGGCCAATCACAGCGCCTGGATGACACTGCGATGGCGTAGTGCATTGTGGGCCGTTCGCGTCACTCGAATTTGGCGCGAACGGCCCAAATCGTTCGATCTTCGTCGAACGATCGAACACGAAGCTCATCCCTACTGCTGGTATAGAGGACCAAGAGTGGCACATTCCTATTCTATTTAAAGGAACAGATCAGGGTCAATCCAAAGACACACCTCCAAAGAGGAGTGGCCATCAGTTAAAGGGGAACCCCTGCCTACAGACTGATACTGCCAATGTAGCACCCTCTACCTTAGGTAGGTGCTAAATGTAAGGGCTTTGTGTGTAAGCTGCCAGTGCAGGTAAATTTAAGCAGGCCTATGCTGCGACAACTCCTCCCCCGGCAGGCTGACTATGGGTATATGTAGGAGGCCTGCCCACTGCCAATCCTAGTTGGGGATTGGTCAGAGCTCCTCACATGTTTGTTTTTGATCTGGGGGCAGGGGAGTGGTTTAGTGTAGCAGTAGGTGAAAGACATGTACTTTGGTTCTTGGGCGCCTCCTCTGTTTCCAGGGAGAAGGTTCTGGAAAAGGGGCAGGGCTGAAAACTAGAGTGACCTAGGGTACATATGAGGAGCTCTGACCAATCCCTAACTAGGATTGGCAGGGAGCAGGCCTCCTACATATACCCATAGTCAGCCTGCCGGGGGGAGGAGTTGTCGGCTGGGTGAACTGAAGGATGGAGTGCTAGACTGTCGTGCAGGAGGGACACCCCCATCTGGGGAGGATTTAACTCCAGCGGAGGAGCTCGGGAGCTAGGAGGGAGTCTCTCATTACACGGTCAAAGAGAGGTGTCCTGGAACAGGAGCTAGGAGAGACAGTTGGTCCACACGTCTGGATTATGTCCTTCAGGAAGGATCCAGGGCAGGTGTCGGTGAGTGAAAGCACAGTGGAGAGATCTGGAAGAGGCATGCCAGGGGAGCTGTCAAATAGATGCAGACGTGAGGGCAGACAATATTTGCAAGTCGGCTTGCTGGGATCAGTAGTCAATCAAGCCATGAGGGGGTACTGCAGGCCCCGGCCTACAACGGTTTAATCTTCTAAAATTAACTGGGACTTATTCAGAGTGAGGCCTAGTCATTTTCTCATGGCGTGACAGGATTACTAAGACTGTGACAGGAAGAAGTGTTCTGAGGTAAAAGTCGGTAAAGCAGTGTGCTGGAGGAAGAAGTGTTCTGAGGTAAAAGTCTGTCAAGTTTATTGTCAGCCATCTTGTCCTTTCTAAGAAGTGTGAAGCAGTTACTATACTCTTTGAAGTACTAATCTGTTCTATGGGCATCCCATGTCCCTTGCCCCAACCATGTTCAATCCCCTAATAAAATAACAAAAACAAGCAAGAGACTTTTCATTGACTAAAGGAGTGGGTCTAATGGATGTCTGGCAGCAGGGTGAAATATGTGGATGTTGTAACTCATAGCAACCAACCGCTACACCAATAACAGACACTCTGAGGGCGTCTTCTCAAGGCTCTAGCACAGTGATTCTCAACCTTCTAGTGCCGTGACCCCTTGATAAAATTTCTCAAGTTGTGGGGACCCCTAACAGTAAAATTATTTATAGCGTGGGTTGTCAGCACCCAAGGCAAGACAAGTAATTTGCGCCCCTAACCCACAGACATTTAGCGCTCCCGGAGTTCTTTTAATGGCAATTATAATCACAGGTAGTGTTACTCACTGTGTCTCCAGCTTCACTGTGTCTCCGACTTTGTGGTGTCTCCTAGCAGTGACACCTATGCCGAAATCAGGAGATAGGGTCTCCTCAGCCCCTCCCACTTCACGTTCCTCATCAGTCAGCTGACCTCTAGTCTTTGCCCCCCAGCCATCCCTTGAACTGAATGGGCGGCTGCGAAGAGGCTGAGTGGGCGGCTGCGGGCTCCAGGAACAGCCCAGCTGGGCGGCCGTGGGCTCCAGGGATAGCCCTGCTGGATGGCCGCAAAAAGGCTTGGAGAGTGGTGCAGGCTTCAGGACCAGCCCAGGATTCGGTGACCCCTGGCAAATCATCATTCGACCCCCGAGGGGGTCCCGACCCCCAGGTTGAGAACCACTGCTCTAGCACACAGCCCATTCAGTGTAATTGCTAGCTCATTTCCTTCGCCAAGGCAGCTCAGGTGCAATATACAACTTGTCATTGACTTAAATGGCTGTGTATTGCTGTACTCATGTATATATACGGTGGTGCTATTGTAAACATGAGTACAGCATATGGACTTATGCAAAAAAAATAAAAAAATACGCCGGCAATTACGCTGAACAGGCTTATTCAGCCCATGTGCAAGAGCCCTTAGGCAGGATTCTTCCTTTACAAATTGTTAATGTGTGACTGTGTCAGTTTAAATGTAAATAGCGGTTATATTGTAAAGATTTGCAGACCAATGAAACACCTGTGTCAACACCGAGTTTTGATAAAACACAAGAAGACTTTAGAACTGTCTCCCTCTGTTACTGTATAATACATTTACAGCAGGCATGTCACCCATTGCTACCCAACCTGTGAACAATCACTGTCACTGCTCCTTATCCTGTGGCCCTTCCTTCTGCTTCTGGCATTTCAATCTCGTTCTCAGATCAGGGTCACACTAATGTGATGGCTTTATCAATTCTCAGCTGATCTGCTTCAATTGCAAAAGTGTCTTTGACTGTCTTGATGCTATCTCCGCCACTTCAGCTCACCTGTCAGTTAGTGTTGAATATTTGTGAATGAGCTCTTTCTGTTCGCTTTTATAGCCACTGACAAGTACTTGAATGTGAAATAGGGAAGCACCTAAAAAAATAAAAAAAAAATGAAAAACAAGGCAATTATTTTGTATTTTGCTATATGCACCTAAATCTATGCTCGGCTGATTTTAGATGGCACATGGTAACATTAGAATGAAGACATGCATACGCTTGTTGGTATTAACCGCAAAAAATAGGTCACAAGTTCAAATCTTCATGTTGGCACTAATTACCCTTGAGTTGTTTTCACCTTCTGACATAAGATTCTTACATTTTGGAACTCATTATAAATCGGGTTATTTGAAATAGTGTAAATGGCTACAATTTAAGATGTGCAGGTAATTAAGTAATTTCTGTTTCAGAATGTGCATTATAAACATGTCAGTGCAATAAGGCCAACAATCAGGCAAAAATAATTGCCTAATTTATATTGATAAACAAAGTTTTGGCTATATAACAGTAGCAAGCCTGATATATTTAATGAAGCACTGTATTGTAAAGTGCAGTGATGACGGGCAATATATAATATCCTGTAGCAACCAGATTTCTGTTTGCTCTAAACTGATATGAAATGTTGATTGTTACTACTTGTCATATATAATAAATCTATTATTGAATTTGTTTTGTTGCCTCATAACTTCATGCTGTATTATGACAGCCACAGATTGGTCCTCAGTACAGAGCATGAGGTCTCAAATATAAATTCTTAAAGTACATCTAAAGGATTCTGTTTGACAGCCTAAACAAGTCCAGTTACTATGTAATGCACATAAAGTAAAGAAAAAAACTTCCTTTACATTCCCAGAGTGATCCAAATCCTCCTTCCTTTGCGTCCATAGGCATGTGCACAGGGTGTGCCAGATGTGCCTGGGCACACTCTTATCACCCCATGTGCATTAGCACTATGGATCTGTGTGTCAGCAGAAAGATGGGGAAGATCTCCCTCTTACCAGATCTGTCATAAGAGAAGTGTTTACAAGCTTCTCTTTCACTGTGTCGGCAGGGAGATGAATGTTCTGGGGTTATATATTTGTAGACACACAGTCACATGTGTGTTTGAGCTTTAGGGTGCACATCCTAATGCAATAAGCTGCGCACGCCTATGTAGTGCAAGCAGGCAGAACCCACATGAGAGTGGCAATAATGTTCTGAATTTTGGCACATGCCGTATATACTCGAGAATAAGCCGAGTTTTTCAGCACATTTTTTTGTGCTGAAAATGCCCCCCTCAGGTTATACTTGAGTCACCTTTTTGCGCCTGATCTCCCGGACTTTGGGGACCCGGTACCGGCCAAACTTGGCACACATGTAGCCCCACTCCTCCTCTACAAGTGTGCAAAGCTTGTTGTCTGGGGGACCTACGGCCGGGGAGCACCAATTTTTCAAAGCCGGGCACCTCTTCCATAGACTCCCATGTTAAAAGTCAGTCTAGTCATGGGCACAGTGAGGCATGGACACAGTGAGGCATGCACATGGACACAGTGAGGCATGCACATGGACACAGTGAGGCACAGTGAGGCATGCACATGGACACAGTGAGGCATGCAGATGGACACCCTAGGCTTATACTTGAGTCAATACGTTTTCCCAGTTTTTTTGTGGTAAATTAGGTGCTTCGGCTTATATTCGGGTTATACTCGAGTATAAACGGTAATTTCCACACCATTACAGGAGTCTGTATTAGGTGGGCTTTACTGGCAGTAACAAAGGTCATTCGTGGGAATTTACAGGAGGACTAAGAGAAAACTTAGAGCAAAATGCACTTACAATTAAGTACTACAGCACATTTGTTTTACTTAACCACTTCCTGCCCAGTCAATAGCATATTGACGTCCGGGAAGTGGTTCTGTTATCCACACTGGACGTCATATGACATCCTGCGGGATAATAGCCGCCGCCCGCCCGGGGGGCGCGCATCGCGGCGATCGGTGGAGCGGTGGGTCAGTCTGTCCACCGCTACACTGATCTCGGTAAAAAGCCTCCATCGGAGGCTTTTTACCATGTGATCAGCCGTGTCGAATCACGGCTGATCAGGAAGTAAACAGGAAGAGCCGTTGATCGGCTCTTCCTCACTCGCGTCTGACAGACGCGAGTAGAGGAGAGACGATCGGCGGCTCTCCTGACAGGGGGGGTTCGCGCTGATTGTTTATCAGCGCAGCCCCCCCTCGGATACCCACACTGGACCACCAGGGAAGCCCCCAAGGACCACCAGGGAAGCCCTAAGCATGTGGATGGCCCCCATGGCCATCCACATGTAGTAAAAAAAAAATATGTAAAAAAAAACATAAAAAAATATGCCAATCAGTGCCCACACATGGGCACTGACTGGCACAATCATGCCAAGAAAATAATGTGTGGTGGCTGGCATTGCTAGGCAGCAGTGTCACCAGTGCCACCTACTAGTGTCCATCAGTGCCACCTATCAGTGCCCATCCGTGCCCATCTGTGCCCATAAGTGCCCACCTATCAGTGCCCGTCCGTGCCACCTATCAGTGCCACCCATAAGTGCCCATCAGTGCCACCTAAAAGTGCCCATTAGTGCCACCTATGAGTGCCCATCAGTGTCGCCTATGAGTGCCAATCAGTGCCGCCTATGAGTGCCAATCAGTGCCACCTATGAGTGCCCATCAGTGCCGCATACCAGTGCCACATATCAGTGCCCATCAGTGCCGCCTATCAGTGCCCATCATCAGTGCCCATCAGTGCCACCTCATCAGTGCCACCTCATTGGTGCCACCTCATCGGTGCCCATCAGTGTCGCCTTATCAGTGCCCTTCAGTGCCGCCTTATCAGTGCCCGTCATTGAAGTAGAAAAGGTACTTATTTACAAAAAAATTAACAGAAACAAAGAAAAACATAGTTTTTTTTACAATTTTCGCTCTTTTTTTATTTGTTGTGCAAAAAATAAAAATCGCAGAGGCGATCAAATACCACCGAAAGAGAGCTCTATTTGTGGGAACAAAATGATAAAAAATTTGTTTGGGTACAGTGTAGCACAACCGCGCAATTGTCATTCAAATTGCGACAGCGCTGAAAGCTCAAAATTGGCTTGGGCAGGAAGCTGTATAAGTGCATGGTATTGAAGTGGTTAATGGGAGGCCATAGTTCTACTTTAAGCAAAGAAGAAGTGGAGACTTTTCTCAAAGCAACCCTAAGGTTTCCCTGAGAGAAACATATAGACTGCCATAGCTGAATTTACTGTAAAGTTGCCGGGCCACTATGCTAGCTCAGCCTTTATGCCATCAAGCAACCATTAAAATATTTTTCAGGCTCCAGGGACCCTTAAATCGTAAATGATGTACACATTTGCATTCGCGTGTGCACATACACAGGGGCAGGGGCTTTTAAATGTATTTTATTAAACTTTACTTTTTTTTTTTTTTTTTTACCTAATGTTATTGCTATCACAAGGGGGTTAATAAGCATCTTATGTTATAGCATAGTGCAGGTGACCGGTTCTTTTCCAGGAGATATCAGGGGACTCAGCATGTAGAATTTCTTCTACTAGGAAGCCGGTAGCCAGGAGAATAAACAATCTTCTGGTCTCTTCAGCAGTTGGCAATTTGTTTAAATGCCATTGCTGTTGCTGACATAGGGGGTTATTTACGAAAGGCAAATCCACTTTGCACTACAAGTGGAATGCAAGTCCACTTTAAAATGCACTGAATGTGCACTTTCAAGTTCAGTCGCTGTAGATCCGAGGGGGACATGCAAGGAAAGTAAAAACAGCATTTTTGCTTGCACGTGATTGGATGACAAAATCAGCAGAGCTTCTCCTAATTTCAGAGCTTCCCCACAGATCTACAGCGATCTACAGCGACTGCACTTACAAGTTCACTTATAAGTGCACTTGCAGTGCAGAGTGGATTTCCCTTTAGTAAATCAACCCCATAGTACCTACACTAGCATTGGCAGCGAAAGGGCTAATGGGCAGTGGGGAAAAATTCCTAATAACCATTAGTGATCAGCAAAATCAATGACCCCCTTACAGACATGATTGATTGATGATTGATTGATGTCAGTGGTTACTGGTATTTACCTGAGAGACCAATAAAAGTTAGTGCTGGAAATATGCAGACACCATCAACCAGGAGTTCAGTTCACCAGTCAGCTCCCAAGCTATCACATAGTAAGTCTAAGAAAATAACATTGGGGTTCATTAACTAAAACTGGAGAGTGCAAAATCAGGTGCAGCTCTGCATAGTAACCAATCAGCTTCCAGGTTATTTTTGTCAAAGCTTATTTAAACAAGCCGAAGTTAGAAGCTGATTGGGTACCATGCAGGAGATTTTGCAATCTCCAGTTTTAGTAAATCAACCCTAGCGTAACTAGTCAAAAAGATACATGCTTTCATTTTCTAATGATATCTAAAATCGAATTGGTAGCTTGATGTGTGCCACATCTCCAGTTTGCTACTATTTGCCCCCTTTTTTTTACATTTTCTATGTAATGTCAAGAAATCTTTTTTTTTTTTTTTTTTTTTATTGATATATTTCAAAACCTTCATACAGTGTAGCATCATCAGCAACAGCAAACTGGCATAATATATTTAAATTAATTTTAAAAGATAACACAGCTACAAACACCCTAATACAAAGACAAAAGACAGGTGTTTGTTAATGTTAATAAAACTTCACTTTCATATAAGTTTTATATCTACCATGTTTTACATGCAATTTACTATTATCTTCTGTGTTTTTATGAGGCATGAATAAATACATTTTCCGCATCAGGGCACTTTACACTACATTTATGTGAATTCTCAATAAAATTCTAATGATTTACAGCAATAGTGTTTTTTCATTATTGCACTGTATATTTTATGCTGCACCTTGCAGAATATGGTAATTTGCATTTATATTACAATTATCAATTGCAAAGTTTAGAACACAATAAATGCCCAAAAGTTGGGTCAATGTTAATAATTTTCAGTCAGTCCATTGGGAAGAGACAGTTGGAACCTTAATGCTGATGTAGGTTCCTGGTAAAAAGCACTGATTGTATGCTGTTTTCATTGTTGTTATTATAAATATAAATATATATATATACATATTTATATATATATATTTTTAATCCTCTTAATTTATTCATAGTCCTAAATTTACATCTATGAAATCATCTTAAAGGTATTCTTATCAAACATACTGTGGTAGAGTAGGTGAAGAGAACCTGATCTGTGGAAGCTGTGTCCCAAAACAAGCAAGCAGAGGACAAATGGCTGGTCAGAAGTATTGCCTATAGGCTACCTGTATCTAATTTTTTCCCTCCCGTAACTGACTAAACACACCTTGTTTTGCACTGCAGCGATGATTTACTCAAATCTAATTTTCAGATTTTCGCTTACATGTTTGTAAAGTGAACTAGTAAATCATAGTAAATCTACGCCTGTGCCTCTGTGTGGAAGGGTAATCTTGGTAGAGACAGAACTTTGTGTCCTCTTATCGGAGCTGCCCCCAGTGACTCGGGATCTGATGACTGGTAGGTCAATGGTTAAGTAATAACCAAGAAGCAGTGACAGATTTACAAAATGAATGAAGCAGAATCTTGAACTGCAGCTTTTTCTCCAGCAAGAAGAATAGCGAGAAGCTCAGCAGAGACATCAACAAGTCTCACGCTAAATCTTTTGACTAAAAGTCAAAAAGAGAACTCATTAGATGATTTTTTTTTCTCCTAATGTATTTTTTTTTCTTTTTTTACTCTGTGTTTTTACAGGGCAGAGTGAGGGTCTAAAAGTGTGAAGGGCCTTACATTTTCAAGCATGGTCTTCTGTAAGGGCCAGTCCAAACCATAAATCTCACAGGAACATGCTGTGCATTCCTTTGCTATTGACATGCGATCCGGGTGCAGTGCTCTTTCAGACTAGTCATTTGAAAGACCTGGAAAGCACCAGACAGCACCAAAAGAATTGCATGCATTACTTTAAAAACACACAGCAACTGGATTGCATAGCACTACTATACCATGCAATCCGGTGCTGGCAAATGCACCACATTTGTGACCTGC
This sequence comes from Rana muscosa, assembly GCA_029206835.1. Classification (NCBI taxonomy): domain Eukaryota; kingdom Metazoa; phylum Chordata; class Amphibia; order Anura; family Ranidae; genus Rana; species Rana muscosa. The sequence goes on along the minus strand of CM055116.1, from coordinate 337,450,393 downwards.
ATTTGGGGTGTTGTTAAGTTAGCACTGACACCTGCTGCAGATAGCAAGTTTCTGTCCTGGAAACATGCATTAACATGGGTTTCCTGCACTGGGTTATGGTGTGAACTGGCCCTAAAGGTAACATGTACTACAACAAATAAGAAGACTGTCATTGATGACCATTTTCTGCATGGCACCAGCACTTCCATACTTCCTCAGTCAGGTTGCCTTTATGTCACACAGACAGGTGACTCACACTGTAGACTAGAATTGGTGCTACACCCTCCAGAGAGAGACACAGACAGTCACTTAGTTCCTCTTTGAGTGGTTCCTAAAAACGATACAATAAAATAAACACATTGTTTTTTTTATAGGAAAAAAACTGTTTATTACCGGTATTTTCAAAAGATGTGCAAAAAGAGAAAGCACAAGATTGCTTACAATGGCATTATCCTAACACATGGTGAGGTCAGTGCAAAGTAAACGTGTGTAATAGAAAACAACAAAAGGAAGAAGATGAGCAAGAAAGCAATCCATTTAAAAATGTTCAAAACATCCTCTAAGTCTCTGTTGTAATGCTACACAACCTGAGAAAACAAACTTTTTGGAATGGACTTGAGAACATACTTGCAGTGTATCTTTTTTGTAGTCGATAGACAGTTTTGCAAGAAGGAGGACATAGATGTACGGTTCTGGTTAATGGAATCAGAGAAGAGGGGGGAGGGGGGGGCTAGGCAGATTAGAGGAATGCAAGAAACGCAAAGTAAGAGGGGAGTAAGAGGTTTAAGGCTAGATGTGGTTGAGAGGAAGTTTTGATTCATGGGGAACCCAAGAAAACTATCCATATAGTGCATGTGGCTACATATGTACGGTACCTATCATGGTTTTGGGCTATCAATTCTTCTAGATGCTAGAGGCGGGTTAGCTCTGTGTATCGTTCAGTGATTGTGGCCATTTTTCTGGCAGCAACTAAAAAAGAAAAGAGGTAAGCCTTTTTTGCCTGTCAATATTGTGGCTTGGAGAATGGAGAGTAGGGCAATGGAAGGAGGCAGAGACATGTAAGTGTCCAGCATCATGTCGTAGACCTGGAAAATGTTGGTCCAAAAGTCCTGAATCAGTGGGCATTGTTCCTGTAGCTCTTTTGCATCTCCGGCACGTGTTGGGACTGGTTGGAAAGATCCTGCATTGCATTGTAGGGCATCAGTACCACCACGTGAAGATCTTATAGCTTTTGAAACACAGGTCTTATGTGTCATTATGAATGCCTTTTGAATTGCAGCCCCTGAGAATTGTGTACTTAGCTCCTTTTTTATCTTTTGCAGAGACAAAGTGGGGGATACCTGGGCGTGCATAGGCTAGCAGTATTCCATAGGGTAGTAAAATGAGGTGGGTGAGTTTCTCTTTTTGAAGACAAATAGTTTCAAACAAAGTCAGCTACTGATGGAGAGATGCTTTTCGGGCAAGTGCCTTGAGGAACCCGCATAGTAGTAGGTAATTCCACCATCGACCGTGGCCAGGTGGCAGTCCTCAGTCTAGCATAGTTTTTTTTTGTGAAAAGCTTTTACTATCAGCAACATATTGTCCCATATCCACACAATAAATTGTGAGCGGGGCATGGCAGGTGGAAACATGGGATCCCCTATTAGGCTCCATGCACACTAGCATTTTTTTAAGCTCCCAGAAGCTATTATGAGCATTTTTTTCTGTTCCAAGAAACAAATATGTGTTCATGCACACCGTTTTATGCTAAAAAGCCTTTTTCAAGCTCCAGCGTTTAGGAGAAGAACATTGTTTTGCAGAGTGTTTGGGAGCGTTATACCTGCAAAAAAAATGCTAAACGCTCCTAAATGCTTCTAAAAACGACTAAAACGCTTTTTCAAGCATTTTTTTTCTTTGCATACTGTAAAAACACTAATAAAATGCTTACACTCCTAGATGCTCCTAAAAGCTACAAAAATGCTACTACAAGCTGGAAAAAAAAAAACGTTTTTCATCCTGCATTTTTTTATATAATTTTTTGTGTTTATAAAACATGCATTCAGTGTGCATGGAGCCTAACTTGTGTCATTGAAACCTATGCATGTGGAGAGTTTAAGATGCTTTGCTGCAGAGTTCCATATCCTTAAAAGATGGGAAACACAGAATGGCAAAGATGAAGAATTGTGTCTATTTGGTGGTGGGATCCAAGGGAGAGAGACTAGGGAGGTTGGGGAAAGAGACCTCTCTAGTGAAACCCACAGTTTTGTCTTTACGGTGGAAGATCCAATCCAGGATATAAACCAAAATGGTGAACTTTTGGTACAACTTTATGTGTGGAAAGCCTAGGCCTGAATCATGTTTCCATCGGATTAGGATATTGTATTATAGATGAGATGGAATTACAGCCCACATATATCATAGGAGTGCTGATTTTAGTTTTTAAAAGAATGTGGTTGGGAGTGTTATTCGGACTGCTTAAAATAAATAAAACGGCCAAACCAGGAGTAACGCAACTTGGCCCAGGTAGTTCTGTAAAAGAGTGGGGAACATAAACACATTGTTTTGAAAATAAATATTTAAATGTGATAGTTGCTTTATATATATATATATATATATATATATATAGATAGATATATAGATAGATATATAGATAGATATATAGATAGATATATATTTTTTTTATATATATATATATATATATATGTATATATATATATATATATTCATTTAGATCTCTTTATTTGAAAACACCACCCTTTTAAAATAAACCTAATAATGTATGTTTTATGCATAGACAGATTTTTTAATTCCTTATTTCTTTCAAAGAATAGATGCAAGTAGAGCTAACAGAAATGCTTCTGCTTAAAAACACACACGCACACACACATACAGTATATATTTAATAAACTGAAGGTGTTGAACATATATAATAGGATTTATCTTTAAATAGCATTTATATAATGCTACTAATCTAGCATTACCAGCTGAGATAAGACAAACAATCCCTTAACCCATATTTTCATTAATGAGAAAAATGTAGGATGTTGCTTATAAGATTCCAAACCTACATACTCCTTTCACGGCAATAATACGTTTATTTACAGGAGCATAATCCACATTTCTGAGACAGTGTAGCTGCTGGAGTTACAACTTCAAAAGACTCAAAGAGTGCATCATTCCATAGATATCAGCTATGATGAATATTACTAAGTGGAGCACAAAACAGATTCGCATAACACTGAGGACTATTTCACACCCCATGTTTTAGTTGCAATGTATTAAAAAAGTCCTGTTAGCAATGTCTTCTAGAAAACTGCACCTTTCACAGAAAACAAATACATTTGGGCTTATTTTATGTCAATACACTTCATCCAAATAAGTTCAAGTGGATGTAAACCAGATTTATCAAATTTGAGCTTGGTACATATATCTGCAATGTTCTTATCTCTCTTCAAAGCACTGTGTCCCATTGCTTTCTCCTGCTCTGTTCTTCTGTTATCAGCCTGAGAACTTCTGACAAATTCTCAGACACGTGAGATAAAAGCAGGCTGAATTTTGTGTCGGGGAGGGAGCTATAAATAGATTAGCAGGCAGCTTGCCGTGTCACAGAACACCTCTGAGAGTCTCTGCCTATGTGGAGAGGGGGTGTGTGTGCCTTTCCTCCAATCAGCTGTCAAACTTCGCACTCTGTGTTAAACAGGAAGAGAAAATCTCCTAACAGGATGTGAACTTTCTAAACAGTATTTAAAGATGAAGACAGCAGATATACAGTACATGTAAAACTTATGTAGGGAGATTTTTTTCATTCCTGTGTAACATCCGAGGCTGTTCACTTCACTAGGTACATGTGAGGGTTTACATCCACTTTAAATACTCTGATAAATTGTATTAAAACAAAGCACAATGAATAAAGATGGATGGGATTTTAACGGTGCAAGAAAAGTTAAATTCAATTTTTCCATTAAAAATATATAGATTTAGAAAAATATATATATGAACATGTAATAAAATTAATCTATATTACACTTGATAACCAAAGTAGTATACAGACAAAATAATCTCGACGTTTCGCCAATATAACTGGCTTCTTCAGGAGTCTTTGTCAAGTATAACTGAAACATAAGATATACAGCATCAATATACAAAAACAATGTACACAAATGAATTATCTTTACACAATGATCAAAAAACATTCACAAACAGAAATGATACAGACAAGAACCACATAACCGCATAGGAAAATCAATAGTACCTGTATATTATAGATGAAATAAATCAATTACCGTATATACTCGAGTATAAGCCGACCCGAGTATAAGCCGAGGTACCTAATGTTACCACAAAAAACTGGGAAAACTTATTGACTGGAGTATAAGCCGAGGGTCAACAATGCCTCACTGTTCCCATCCTTACTGTGCCCATCCTTACTGTTCCTCACTGTTCCCATCCTCACTGTTCCTCACTTTTCCTCACTATTCCTATCCTCACTGTTCCTATCCTCACTGTTCCTATCCTCACTGTTCCTCACTATTCCTATCCTCACTGTTCCTATCCTCACTGTTCCTATCCTCACTGTTCCTATCCTCACTGTTCCCTAGCTCACTGTTTAAATTTAACATTGTAAATAGTACCTGAAAAAAAGTTGAGAGGCTGCGGCGTCCATCGTTTAAATCTCGCGGTCTCTTCCTGGTCCCTTCCGTGATAGGCGATTCTCAGCAGACACTCTCCGCCTATCACGAACGTTCTCTCATCCTCACCCATCCCAGCAGACGCTGTGTTCGGTGTTCCGCCAATCACAGACGTCTGCTGGGAAACTGAAGATGAGAGAACGTTCGTGATAGGCGGAGAGTGTCTGCTGAGAATCGCCTATCACAGAAGGGACCAGGAAGAGACCGCGAGATTTAAACGATGGACGCCGCAGCCTCTCAACTTTTTTTCAGGTACTATTTACAATGTTAAATTTTGCTGACTCGAGTATAAGCCGAGGGGGGGACTTTCAGTCCAAAAAAAGGGCTGAAAATCTCGGCTTATACTCGAGTATATACGGTAACTGAATTTAGAATCCGGGATGCTCTCAAAAATGGAGAGCATCCCGGATTCTAAATTCAGTTAATTATTATTATTTTTTGATCATTGTGTAAAGATAATTCATTTGTGTACATTGTTATTGTATATTCATGCTGTATATCTTATGTTTCAATTATACTTGACAAAGACTCCTGAAGAAGCCAGTTAAATTGGCGAAACGTTGAGATTATTTTGTCTGTATACTACTTTGGTTATCAAGTGTAATATAGATGAATTTTATTACATGTTCATATATATATTTTTCTAAATTTATATATTTTTAATAAAAAATAAAATTTAACATTTTGATACATATTGTGTTTTCTTGCACCGTTAAAATCCCATCCATCTTTATTCATTGTGCTTTATTCAAACGGGATGTAGTGCCATTTGATTTACAGATCTCAGACATTTTCTATTATTCTCCTTTGTATTAAAACAAAGCTGATCAGGTCACGTGTTAAAGGCTAAGTTAACCTTTTTTAAAATACTAATAAATTCACATCTTTTTGCAGGTAAAAGCCAGCATTTATTTTTTATTAGAAGACTTAAAGCAATTCACCCACAATCAGCAGATAAATCTTAGGCTTCTGTCTGTGTAGCTGTCTGCCCATACCTTGCACGGACAGGCAGTTACTGAATGACAAGAAGCATTAATGAACTACCTAGAGCACTCATCAGTTACAAGCCACTAGTCGTAATGGCTGAGGGTAGTTGTAGTTCTCTGAAAATGAATAATGCATCCAGGTCGGGGGAGCCCTGCACAGACTCGTTTTTTTTTTTCTTAAAAATTGTGACAGCGGGTGCAGGGAGAAGATCTCCAACCTGTTGGCTCGGGGTTGGGGGAGGGGGGGGTTGTAGGGGCTGCTCATTTAGTAATATGTTACACTATGGATACAGGTGTAACATGTAACATGTTATGAAAGCTGAATTTATCTTGTCACATTTTCGGCCTGCACAGTATAATTGGTACCCAAAGTGGACAATCATGAAATCGCCCACTTTCATCAGTTGTGGGATCTGACACTCCCATATTTAAATGTTCAGTTGCCTCTTCAACATGAGCTATTGGGCCTCAGAAATTTTGGATGATTTTTTTTGCTAATGTTGCTTCCTATAACTATATTATTTCAGAACATCTTGTTTCAGTATTTTTTGAGAATCTCATGCATTAAGGTTACTGTTACTGCACATACATAAGCCTTTATCAGGTATATTGTTTTTTCATATATAGTTTGATTGTCCATCCTGTGTTCTCAGTTCAATGAGGATTTTGTATACAGTCTCTTAAACCTGATAGTTACATGCATATAACACCTGGGATTTTGAGATGTTTATGTAGAAACACAGTATTTGTTGTTCAGCAACCCTGCGAGTTTTGGAATTCATACCAATAAATAAAACAGGTCTGCATGAATTTTAGAGTAGATAAAACTGGGGAAACCAGGACTGTTAGATTAAGTTTTTGCATTGGAGGTTTCCAAAACATCAAATTCCTGGCAACAAGGAGATTTTGAAGTAAATGTATATTTTTCCTATACAGGGCAAAGCAAGAAGTTTGCTTTATCGACCCTCTCCATATGGCACACACATACTTTCTTCTTCTCTTCTCAGATGCTTAGAATGATAAATGGAAGGCTTGTGAAAGCTTTTAATTAGCCTAATAAGAGTTTACACAAAGCTGAGGACTCTCTACCCGCCCGCTAGACAACTCTGGTGTTTGGTCACAGGTCCAGCACTGTCACATGGGATAGGAATGGGAGTGAGCCACAAATTCCCTTATACCTGAAAACGGTGGATATTTTCTTTGTTCCTGGCAGAAAAAGTAGGTGTTGCTGGGAGAGGGTGTACACAGGTGAATCTGTTACTTTGCCCTGCCTGGGCAAAGCACAGGTTTGATTTAAGCAATGGGATGTCCTGGTGCTTTACCTCTAGACAGTATCTGGACAGGTAGACTGTCTAGCCTGTATGCATTTTAAGGCTTAACTTTTAATTTTGACTGGAGGATACCATTAATATAAGAGGGCGGATGGGCCACAGTCAAGTTATAAATATAATTTGTTGAAAAAGAAATTGGAAATGGCTGCAGTCACAACATCCCAACTGCATTGCTTCCTGTGCTTGAAGATATTTATAAGATTACTGATGTCATATAACACAGTCAACTCAAGGTTAGTGGCTTGACAATAAATCTAAATAACCACAGAAAGCTTTAAGTACATCTGCTGCTATAATTCAGTCAATGCAAGCCTACCTTCTACATAAATATAAGTAATGGGGCTGCAGTTAAACGAAGTGTCTGTTGTCTTTCCTGAGAATTGTGAATGGAATGGAGGACATGAGATTTGTGCCAAGCCAGAAATAAAAAGAGATTCCTTACTCTAACTGTACCCTGCTGTATTCTCATTTCTCCTCTTGTGTGCATTAGTGATTTTTTTTTTAGTTTCCTATGACTAAAGCAGTTAACTTTTTAATTCTGTTTTGCATTAGAGAAAAACAATACAGGAGTCTCGGTAATCACAGATGGCCAAATGTACTAGCAACAGATGGAAAAATATTGGATTAAAATGAGTGTCTAACTATGGTTCATAAAAGCAATGACAGGTGCTCCCTGACATAGTGTATAAATAAATATATGCATGTATGAGAACGTATTTGTACACTGTGAAAAGCACAGTTTTTACAAGGATGGACAATAAATATAGTAACTAAAATATAATACTATGACAATGGACCAGAAACGAGTAAACAACAGCAGTATACTTACTATTTAGACATAAACAACAAAGTCATGTACATAAATATGGTTTCTCTCAGAGTTGCACGTGAATAAACTCTATTTTTGTAGAATTATATTTATTTATATAAGCACTTATTCATTTATACACTTCATTCCAAGAAATTCTGTTATTATGCTATAGTATAATTTGCATTATGCAGCCAGGCAAACAAATAAATACATGGATGAAATGCATATGCAGTATGTTTGCAATTTTACCTGCAAAGGTTTGTATTATTGGCGAGCCATTCCTCAGATAGACACACCTGTGCTACTTTTCTATTTGCTGACTTAGCATTACTCCTTCCTGAGTCTGTTTTCTGAATCAGCTTCCTGCTCACTGGATAGATGGTGTTTGTTCTGTGTCCAATAAAAAGGCTGAAGGTGGAAAGGTGACGTAAGAAACCAAGCTGTCTTGCTGTGCAGTGTAAAAGATAAGTGCAAATCACAAAATTCACTGTAGAGGACAACAAATCTATTGACAGGTAAAACAGTAAATATGTATGTATTTCAAGTGTACATTTAATTTTATTTCCCCTACAGCAGTGACAGCGAACCTTGGCACCCCAGATGTTTTGGAACTACATTTCCCATGATGCTCAATTACACTGCTAAGTACATGAGCATCATGGGAAACATCGTTTTAAAACATCTGGGGTGCCAAGGTTCGCCATCGCTGCCCTAGAGTTTAAATGAAAACTGTCTTAAGCTATAATTCTATTTTTGGTGGAACTACAGCATCTGGTCTAATGATTCTGTACTAAACAGCCTTTTTTTGTAAGGCTGGGTTAAACCTATGCATTATAGCACAAATTGATAGATATCGACACACATTTTGTGGGGCCCATTGAAAGTAATAGGAGCCCCTGGAAACATATTAAGGCAGTCAGTGCATGTATGCATGTAAAATCATGCATCAACATGCTTCAATGTACATTATAACACACTACAGTGAAAGCGTATAGGTGTTACCCCATCATAAATAGCTGAACCATAAAAAATAATGCATTGCACCTTCTATTTGTAAAATGTATTCATTTATAATTGGCATTTATTTTGAGACTGTCTTTAGAACATAATGTATAAAGTAGTATAATTTGGTGATAAGCAATCGTGGACCACATTGGGGACTATTTATTAAATTATTAAATCTGCTCTTCTATTAATCGTTCATTGGATTGTACTTCTTTACTAACCCCTCTCCCCTATCCCGTCCCATTTCCTTCTGTATCCCCTTCCAAACTTTGGTCTCACTCTCCCCCACCACCCATTCACAATTTAATTTGTTGGGTTTTTTTTTCTGTTCCACGATCTGATGCAACCCTTTCCTCCTACAATCCAATCTAGATGACTCCTGTCTCCACATCTTCTATCCAGCTTCTTTTTTTTTTTCACTGCCTTATATGGATCTGTTACATTACCAAGGCACACATTGGGACTTTGGGGGACCCCACTCTAGGACAGATGCAAGTACTTTGGGGCTTCAGGACATTTTCTAATGGCAGCCTCATGGTGCACTTAAACATTTTTGTTTTTTACTTTACTTCTGCTTTAGTGCCTTGTTTTACTTTTTTAATAAACAAATAATGAAGGGAAACCATATTTACTGATTTCACTGTTATGCATAGGTGCTCCACTTGGAGGAATCATTTTTTAGGGACTTGCTTTGCTTCTGAGAGTCTAACAGGTTTCCTCTTAGAACAACTGACAAAACTGTGTAATGTGATGTAATCATTTGTAAAAGGAAGCAGAATGATAATGTCTTTAGTAATTGTGGTATATTAATGACATAATATTTTAATTAGTATTTTAATTAAGCGAGTCCATTTAATTTTCACAGCACAGAAGTCAACTTGTATATTTCATAAAATACATAATTTTTTTAATTCATCCTTTACAATTCCCTTATTTTTAGCATATACATGAGAAAATATGTATAACAATAAACCACAATAAATATGGCAACACCCACCATTCACCTACTGATCACTAGGGATGCAGCATGACACTTTTAGTGGTTTGCTGACTTTAGCCCACAGGAAACAACCCCTAGCATAAAAAAAAAAAAAACAGACGGCTGTGTTTGTCCCCCAGGCCAAAGGTTACAAATTGTCCCTTTGGGACAGGAAGCACATTTGTCTATTCACACATACCATTGCCTGGTGATTGTTCCACTTGAACCTACAGTGGAAAGCCATTTGATATTGTACCACAAAATTCTCATTTTGTTTGCATTCTAAGCATATCACTAAGAAAGAAGTGTACTCTAACATGAGAAGACAGACTTTTGCATTTGAAGTGCATTTCATAACTATTCTGTTTGGTGCTTTGAACCCGGAGGGACTGTAAAACATCCATCAAAAACCATAAAACAAACACTATAAAAACACAAGTAAACACATTCCAATATGACACTGACACAACAAAGCAAGCAATGCTTCTTCATATGTTTTTGATAACTGCATGAAAAAAAAAAAACACTGTATATGTGCCCTTACAGCAAATAAAGTCCTTGGAAAGGTAATTTCAGCCTTGCAAATGATCAAAGGGGGTTGGATTTTTACAGCTTTCTTGTTTTCCTCCGATGCAAGCATTTACCTATATGCTTAATATAAGCAATATTACTGAAGTCAGATAGAAATAAGTGAAACCTCAGCTTAGAGCCATGTTACATATACTGCATTGTCAAAGTGCTCTCCTTTCCTTGATGAAATTTGTTTTCTGTGAATATCTTTTACAGCAGATATATCTAGTTACCTCTTTCTCTTAAACCATATAATATGTTGCGTGCAAGGATAAAAATCCATGTCTCTCAGCTGCAGCGGCAATTATTGTTGAGACTAATGGATTAAGGCACGCATCATGAGTTTTAGATCTCCTGACTTCTTAGTGTGATCGCTGACTGATTAGCTGCTTATTGCAACATGTTTATTTCCCCCAGGTTCAAGAACACACACCTTCCTTTCTTCATTCCAAAATGCCATAATGCTCACTAAAAGATGATCATTATATTGGTTAATTTCTATATTTGCTTAGTGTTCTTTAAGAGATTAAATTCCTGTTCTGCTCTTGTGCTTTGCTGAAGTTTCATTCTCGGTGTAGGAGACTCTCAGATGTGCTTCACTATGCTGTTTGACAGAAGCGCAGGCACTGAAGTGCTTGGAAAAAATGTCTGACCGTGATTACATCCTGGGTGACCGGCAGCAGGCCAAGCTTAGAGCAGAAACAGCTCTCTCATTAATAGCTTGTAATGCCCATGAGATGGGCCAAGCTAAAACATATCAAATCAAAGTACAGGCTTTTACTATTATGTCTACACTTTATCTCTGGATTTTTTTTTTCCAGCTTGATTGCTTTTGAAATCAAAATTTAAACAAAAGAGCCGTGAGCAATATTTTGTCACCATCATCAAAACAGTGGACAACATGGAGCCTTCTTTAAAATACCAGAAGCTCTCATGATTAATTTATAATGGTGCAAAATTACTAAAGAGATGGTGTCATGAAATAGTGGAAAGTTTAAAGACTTGTACAGTTCTTTGTAGTAAGCTATAAATTAGTAAATGGTGAGGTGGCTATGATATGATTTATCTTCATTCAGAAGTGAAAAGTACACATGAAAAAATTCCTAATGTCTTCAGAATATATTGGTTTCTTCCCTTTTTTTAGGCTTTTAAGGCTAAACTCCAGGAAAGTAAAAATGCTTTATTGCAGTGGGGTTGCATCCACATTGAAAAGGTTAAATGCTTGTTTTTGTCTAGGGGGCTTGGAAAAACAGTTCCTCTGTACTACTAAACCAATGCTGGCAGACTTTTTTCCCCTGCACTTCCGCAGTCTAAAGTCCTCTGATGTCATCAAGGCTAAAGCAGGGTCCAATCCACTCCAAAGGAACAATCTACTGCCGGAGCATGTAGAAGCACCCTCTGCCCAGGGAGCGAAGGTAAGTAAAAGCTCTTTCACTGTCCTCTAGACAGTTACATAGTTAGTCAGGTTGAAAAAAGACACAAGTCCATCCAGTTTAACCATTAAAAAAATAAAAATAAACTAAAATATATAATATCATACAATCCCATATACCCGCAGTTGATCCAGAGGAAGGCGAAAAACCCCAGCAGAGCATGATCCAATTTGCTACAGCAGGGGAAAAATTTCCTTCCTGATCCCCCGAGAGGCAATCGGATTTTCCCCGGATCAACTTTACCCATAAATGTTAGTACCCAGTTATATTGAGGAAAGAATCCAGGCCTTTCTTAAAGCAATCTACTGAGCTGGCCAGAACCACCTCTGCAGGGAGTCTATTCCACATTTTCACAGCTCTTACTGTGGAGAAACCTTTCCGTATTTGGAGATGAAATCTCTTTTCCTCTAGATGTAAAGAGCGCCCTCTTGTCCGTTGTGTTGACCGTAAAGTGAATAACTCAAGACCAAGTTCACTATATGGATCCCTTATGTATTTGTACATGTTGATCATATCCCCCCTTAATCTCCTCTTCTCAAGAGTGAATAAATTCAGTACCTCTAATCTTTCCTCATAGCTGAGCTCCTCCATGCCTCTTATCAGTTTGGTTGCCCTTCTCTGCACTTTCTCCAGTTCCCCGATATCCTTTTTGAGAACTGGTGCCCAAAACTGAACTGCATATTCCAGATAAGGTCTTACTAATGATTTGAACAGGGCCAAAATGATATCTCTCTTTCTGGAGTCCATACCGCTCTTAATACAAGAAAGAACTTTGCTCACTTTGGAAACCGCAGCTTGGCATTGCATGCCATTATTGAGCTTATGATCTACCTAAACCCCCAGATCCTTCTCCACTATGTATCCCCGCAGGTGAACTCCCCCTAGTATGTATGATGCATGCATATTCTTAACCCTCAAGTGCATAACTTTACATTTATCAACATTAAACCTCATCTGCCACATAGTCCCCCAATTAGACAGAGCATTGAGGTCGGCTTGTAAATTGAAGACATCCTGTAAGGACGTTATTCCACTGCATAGCTTGGTGTCATCTGCAAAGACAGAAATGTTACTTTTGATCCCAGACCCAATATCATTTATAAAGATATTAAAAAGTAAGGGTCCCAGCACTGAACCTTGGGGTACACCACTGATAACCTTAGACCATTCAGAGTAAGAATCATTAACCACTACTCTCTGAATTCTGTCTTTTAGCCAGTTTTCTATCCATTTACAAACTGATATTTCCAAGCCTGTAGACTTTACCTTACACATTAGCCGTGTGTATCGAACTCTTTTGCAAAATCCAAGTATACCACGTCCACCGCCACCCCTCTGTCCAAGGTTTTACTTACCTCTTCATAAAAAGAAATCAGGTTTGTTTGACAACTTCTGTATTTCTTGAATCCATGCTGTCTGTTGCTTAAAATATTTTTTTCCAGCAAGAACTCGTCTATGTGGTGTTTTATTAATCTCTCCAGTATCTTCCCAACTATAGAAGTTAAACTAACAGGTCTATAGTTACTTGGTAAATACTTTGTTCCCTTTTTAAATATAGGCACCACGTTCGCCCTGCGACAATCCTGTGGTACTATTCCCGTCATTAATGAGTCCCTAAAAATTTTATACAATGGCTTTGAAATGACAGAGCTCAATTCTTTTAGGATCCATGGGTGTATGCCATCTGGTCCAGGTGCTTTATCCACCTTTATTCTGTCTAAATATTCCTGGACCATATCACTTTTGAGCCATTGTGGATTTGGGGCTGTGTCACTACCACCCCCATTATGGACATGAGCTCCCCCATGCTCCTTTGTATACACAGAGCTGAAGAAAGTATTTTATAAATTAGCCTTCTCTTTGTCCCCAGTCACCCACTCTAGATTATTTTGTATAGGGCCTACATGCTCAGACTTGACCTTTTTACTATTAATATATTTGAAGAATTTTTTGGGGTTTGTCCTACTATCTTTTGCAATCTGTTGTTCATTTTGAATTTTTGCATCCTTGATTTCCTTTTTACATATTCTGTTATATTCTTTGTAACATTTAAACGACACTAGTGTTCCTTCATTTTTATATTTTTTAAAAGCTCGTTTCTTATAGTTTATAGCTTTTTTAACTTTGGCCGTGAGCCACATAGGTTTTATTTTTAGCCTTTTAAACTTATTGCCCATGGGAATATACTTTGCAGTGAGTTCACAAACAGTCTTTTTGAAGAATTCCCATTTCTATTCTGTGCCTATTGATGCCAATATTCTCTCCCAATCTAAGTCCTGGACATTAAGTGTTTTTATCTTTCCCGTTTGTGATTTTTGCTTACAGCTAACATCAAATGAAATTATGTTATGGTCACTGCTATCCAGGTGTTCCTTTATCTGAACATTAGTAATACGCTCTGCATGGTTTGAGATTACCAGGTCCAACAGAGCATCATTCCTAGTTGGGGCCACAATAAACTGGACCATATAATTGTCCTGTAATAGGTTTATAAATTTTTGCCCTTTAACTGTCCCAGCAGTGCCATTACTCCAGTCAATTTCTGGGTAGTTAAAATCCCCCATTATTATCACCGTCCCAGCCCTTGCAGCCCTTTCCATCTGTGCAAGGAGCTTAGTCTTCACATTCTCGTTAACATTGGGTGGTCTATAACAAACACCAATGATTAACTTTGAACTACGCACATCTGTATGCAGTTCCACCCATAATGCTTCAGACTCATCACACTCTCCATCCACCAGGTCCTCTTTCACACTTGCTTTGAGATCACTTCTCACATAGAGACAGACCTCTCCACCTTTACTTTTTACCCTGTCTTTCCAAAACAGTTCATAGCCAGGAATAATAATAGCCCAGTCATGTGAGGAATGAAACCAAGTTTCAGCAATACCGATTACATCATAGCTCTCCTGATGCACCAGAGCTTCCAACTCACCTATTTTGCTTGGCAGACTTCTGGCATTGGTGAACAAACACTTTAATGCATTAATATATTTTGACCGGTCACATACTATCCTCTTGGGTGTTCCGAGATTGCAACTAGGACCTGCTACTATAATTGCCTTGGGTTTATGTGCTTTGGTTACCCTACCACTAATACCCCTAATATGTTCCACGCTGACTATCTCTATCTCTGGACCCTACCCCAATCGCCTAGTTTAAAAACCCCTCTAACTTTTTGGCCATCTTCATTCCCAGCTGATCTGCACCCTCCTCATTTAGGTGCAGTCCGTCCCTTCTATAGTACTGGTTATTGACTGAGAAGTCGTCCCAGTCCTCCAAGAACCCAAACCCCTCCTTACTACACCAGCTCTTCAGCCACTTGTTTACTTCCCTAATCTCCCTTTCTGGTGTGGCTCGATGTACCGGTAGTATTCCTGAGAATACTACCTTGGAGGTCCTTTTCCTCAATTTAGCTCCCAAGTCCCTAAAATCGTTCTTTAGGACACTCCATCTGCCTCTGACTTTGTCATTGGTGCAGAAATTAGCATTTAATACTTGCAGTGTAAGCATAGCTCCACTGCAAAGGGGGGCTTTTACCTTCATGGAGTTGAGTGTTAGGACCCTTTCAGATTGGTGTAATCTGCCAGCGGATCGCCTGCTCAGCAGTCAGATAGAAACGGATCACCTGTCTGTTTCCATTCGTCTGTCATCCGATCCAATCTGCCAGACCAATGGGGAATGGATCCTCCATCCTTCTGTTTTTAGTGGATAGGGTCGGATTGGATGCCGGCAGGTATCAACGGACACATAGAAAAGAGACACAAGTCCATCAAGTCCAACCTGTGTGTGTGCTTTTGTGTTTATATTACAATGTATATTCCTGTATGTTGTGGTCGTTAAGGTGCCTTAAAATCGTTTTTTTAAATTATCGATGCTCCCTGCTGAAACCACTGCTTGTGGAAGAGAATTCCACATCCTTAGTAAAGAGTAAACAGTAAAGAGTAAACGGTAAAGAACCCTCTACTCAGTTTAAGGTTAAACAGATTCTCTTCTAATTTTAGTTATTGACCGCGTGTCTATTTAAATTCCCTATTGTGGGACTACCAGTACAGTATTTGTAAATTGAAATCATATTCCCTTTCCAGCGTCTCTTCTCCAGAGAGAATAAGTTCAGTGTTTCTTAGACGCCCTATTTACACCCTTACATTTCTTATTACAATCTTTGTAAAGTGAGAATGCTCATGATGACCCCTCAGCCTTGTATTGTTTAAAGGCCTTCTCCTTTGCTTGTATATGCATTTTTACATTGGAGTTAAGCCACCCAGGAATTTTATTAGCTCTTTTAAATGTTTTTCCCATTGGGATGCACTGGCCAAAACCCTTGATTCAATATGCTCTTAACCTCCCTGGCAGTATGATTCTGGCAGATTTTAGGTGCTGAAAGCGGTACAATTATTTTGCATGGAAATTTGCCGTTTTATATTGTAGGCCTGCAATTCTTAGGAATAACTCACTTAAATCTGTCCAAACCAGAGTCTAGTAGACATCCCGGGTATGATAAAGTTTGAAACACAAAATCATAAATTATATTATAATAAATAACTATAAATAATTATAACAAATAATAATATAAAAATAATAATGTCATGGATATGCAGTAATGTTTGTCTGCCATCTTACCTTCCTCCTCTTGTGTTCACCTTAGAGGCCAGACTCCCTCACCTGGCTGCTTTTATAATCTCTCCTACCAGCCTGGCTCCACCCCAGGCCCTATAACAGAACTCTATATTAACCTGTGCACTGCAAGTCTGCCTTGCTGATCAACGTGTTTGTTAAGCAATGTGTGTTTGGGTTCCTGCCTGCCGTGTGCTACGTCTGTCTCTGTGTTATGATATTGGCTTGTTCCCAACTATCCCTGTCTGCTAGTGACCTTGACCTTCGGCTTGTCCTTCGTTTATCCGTGTCTGCTTGTTGCCCTGACCTTGGCTTTTTCCCTCACTATTCTTGTATCCTGTGCTGCTGCTTCCCCTCTATCCTCTTTACCCTATGGAGTGTGAGCTAGGGGACTCTGGGGGCCGCGACCTGGACCCAGCTGCAGCGTAGGCCATCCTCATCACTAGAGGCTCTGGTGAAAACCTGCTGGATCTTAGACTCCGCGCCCTGGGGAATCTTGGGCTCTAGCTCCCTGTGGATCCCTGTTTTGCTCCACTGGTCCCGCTTTCCACAACCACCCAGTGTCCCATCCGCAGCAGTCAGCCATAGGGTTCACTCCCTTGTGGTGCACTCCTGACCCCCAACGGTGTGCATCTGTCATCTGGCCACAGGTGACCTGACAAATAAAAATTATTCAATAATGTAATCAAATCAAAAACACTGAAATTTTCTCAGTTGCAGAATTGTCGCTGTCATTACTTTCAGTGTTTGATGACGAATTTCCCAACAAATCGCTATCGCTCAATTCTGCAAGTGACTCTAATTTATTATCGCTGTTTTCTAGCTGGTCTAAAACCACTTTTGACATAAAGGGACACTTTTTGGTTGCTATGGACAATCTCCAAATTCTAGGCAGAAAAAATTGTTTTTATAATATAAAAGTGCATGCAGGGCACTGGACAGACCACTAGGGACAAAGGGATGTGTATTTTTTTATACAGTACTGTAATTTGTAGGATTACAGTATACTGTATGTGTATTATGTTTTAACTTTTTTGAATTTGGCGCCTATCTCCGCCCCCGTGCGCTGCAACGTCGCAGGGAACGGAGCTCGGCACTTGGCAGTGTGAATCGAGCGAGACACGGCTCGCACACACTGCGGGGAGACATTGCAGGATCCAGGGGACAAGGTAAGTAACTCTCCCTGGATACTGCGATGCAGCCTGAGTCTGGCTCGGGGTTACCGCTTATGGTACTGAAATTCCACCCCGAGCCAGACTCGGGAATACCGCCAGGGAGGTTAAAGCACTTCCATTTTTCTTCCGTGTTCTTTGTTCCTAGGATTTTATCCCATTTAATAACTTCTAGCAAGGAGCGCAGTTTAGGGAAGTTGGCTCTTTTGAAATTCAGTGTCTTTGCATTACCCTTGTGTTTCCTATTTGTGTGATTTATGCTGAAACAAATTAACCTAAGCTTCCTAATTTGCAACCTATTTCCACATCCGCATGTCCATTGACATCTGCCACTCTGTAGAAGACAATGGATGGTCCAATTGGGTCCACCTAAAAAACTTACAGGCAGACCTGTTCTGTGTGCACATGTGAAAGGGGCTTTATAGTGAACCTGTGTGCAGACTATGCACACTAAAGCATTTTGATACTCTGAACAAGCAGTAAAAACATTTTACCTTCAAAAGGTCACAATAGAGGCACTGAAATCCTAGCTTTTTCCTATTACTTTCTATTGCACCAGAATCTTGTCAGCCTGACAGTTTTCTTACAGAAACACACAGCGGATGTTTCAAGCTGTTAGAAACCAACTGAAACCTGACTTTAGAGTCTTTGTTGGGATCTTTAAGGATCTCTGAGAAATAATTTCTTGACATTACAAGCAGCTTAAGAGGTCATGGTGGCTTGCTTTAATTTTTTTTTACTGCTCGTTAAATATGCAAATAATGGAATATCCATAGTCTGGGCACAGGTGTACTTTAAAGCTGAACTATGGGCACAGTCCTTGGCCCTATCCCTAACTAATCGATGTGTTACTTTAAAAAAAATATTCAAAACATTTACTTGAAAACGCAGTCTTGTAGGGCTCTGGCTCCCAAGTTTTATATCTTCTTTCCTACAGGAAGTAGGGTCCTTCTATGGGTGTCAACATCATTGACTGGCTGAAGTGGACACTTCCTGTTGGCTGCCCAACTGCAGAATCCTTTGAACATTGCAGCAGCTGATGACGTCTGGAAGAGGTGTCCAGTCTTCCTCACCAGTCATAATAACTGGTCATGGCTTTGAGAAGCAGTCCTGACAAGTGATACAGAAAGTGACATTAGGTGAGTATTTAAAAGCTTTTCAAGGATTTATTTTAACAAAACATATATTTATATTCTTTCAATGTTTCTTCAAGGTATTGTTCATTTGCTTTGCGTTAATAGTCTGAACTACATGCTTAATGAATTAAAAAATGTGTTTCTTTGTCTGTTTCCTCTGCTTCCAGAGCTACAGTGCTATATAGTAATGCTTTACTTTCTTTACAATAGAAGACTGAAAACGTAGTCAGCACTGTGTGGCTGATCTGTTATCTCAGTAATTGTTGGCAGAGTGATGATAGCGGTCACTGTACTCTACCTGTAGTGGCAAATCTGCAAATATCAAAATTGAATGCAATAATAAAAACAGTGAGACGCAAGCATGTAAAATATAAAGGTCATAAAAAAATTCTTTACCTAATACTAATATATAAATAATTATTATGTATGTGCTAACTGAAAATAAACAAAATGTTCCCTTTGAACAGTCACACTACATTAACCTGCATATTAGAATCTTTCTTATATATTTACATCTGGGCAGGTGATGAGTTCAGGCACTGGAGATATAAATCAAAGAAGTGTGCTGTACCTTCAGGCTCACCAAATATTGGCACCACAGTAATACAAATTCCACAGGGATTGTGTGACATCTGTGGAGGCATACAAGGATGGACTGACATTTATTATGGCTTTGGAATGGCTGCAAAAATGGTTTAACTGGCACCTTGCCCTGTTTCGAATGTTTTAACACTGAAATGACTATTCTCTAGTTACTAGATTCTAGTATATCACACTTTTTTTCAGACAATTCAAGTCTTAAAAACCAGGATAAGGATCCTAATTTTAAAAAAAGACTGTTATTTTCAGCTAAGTCCAATAGATTAGAAAATTACAGTCATGTGCCTGCAATAAAGATCCTTACCCTTTTATTAAGCCTTTGTGAGTTGAACATTAAGTGTCAGTGGTGTTCACAGTATAAGCTCTGTTTGGATGTCAGTGACGTGAAACTCATTCTTATTATAATCCAAAAAAGATAACAACTGTATACCTACAGTGTTAAAGCCCAACTCCAGGCAAAAATCTAAGTTATAGTTTATTGTGCATCAATTACTTTACCCCTCAGTTTTTCTTTGTAGTGTAATGGACCAAATTCACATATTGCCTCTCAAGCCCTGTACACATGATCGGGTTTCCTATGAATAAAAATCTGATGGATTTTTCCATCGGAATTCCGATGAAGCTGACTTCTATCAGTCTTGCCTACTCACCATCAGTCAAAAATCCGACCGTCCCAAACGCTGTGACGTAAAACACTCCGATGAGCCGAGAAAAATGAAGTTCAATGCTTCTGAGCATGCGTCGACTTGATTCTGAACATGCGTGAGTTTTTTCTCCGATGGAGTTTCCCACAGACGATCGGAATTTGCTATAGTTTTTTTTTCCATCAGATAGATTTAAAACATGTTCTATTTTTTCTCACCGATGGAAAAAAGACCGATGGGGCCCATACACGATCGGTTTGTCCGATGAAAAAAGTCCATCGGACTGTTTTCATTGGTAAAACCGATCGTGTGTACAGGGCATCAGAGTCAAGCTAATTTCCTGACATTGGAACTGGGTATTTTTTCCCTGCTCATTATTTTCTTGGGTGCTGTTCTCCTCAACGCCCCTGTGAGTTCTTCTGCCTCTTGTGAGAGAACCCTGCCACTGGAAGAGTTGTCTCCAGTATTAAGAAGCATCCACATCATACAGGCAGTGATGTAGACTGTAAGAAGGACCACCAGAACCACAAAAGTGAACAGAAGATGGGGGGGGGGTGAATGGGGCCGACAGCATCACCACATGATCACACAGTTATTTTCTATTCACTTTGTTCTGTTTTAAATATTGCTTTATCCATTGACATACAGCACATCCATATACCAAGTTTGTCTGGATAGTATGAACACCCACTGACTTGCCACAGGCAGTGTAACACACATAAATTGAATACACTGCAATTTTACTCTAGACAAGTGCAGTACAGGGATGTTTTTTCTAGTCTTTTTGAGTCTTTTGACGTGTAAGAAGACAATTACTTTCATAAGCTCTGTCTCTGCAAAGAACTAACACTGACTGTGGGAACATGGAAGAAACAGTGAGAGACTAGCTAGGACTTAACTAACTAGTACTAAACAGGAGGGAAGGACAGAGGGAGATACCAAATCATAAACAAGCAAGCTGTAGTGGCCTTAAATCATCACTAGATGTCAGCATACATCAGAAAAACAGTAACCTGATACATTTCAATGCAAGAGAAGAAAATACATAGCAGTATGACAGAGCACACTGTGACAAGTTGGGGTTTTGTAGCTCATTGTTAGTGCCAAAACAGTAAGTTTTCTTCCATGCCAGTAGTTTTCAGAGCTCTTCCTGCCCACTTTTATTTAAAAGAAAGTAAAATTCACAAAATGAAGAGCTTCCCACACAGGGGGTTTCCACCATGAATACAACAAAACATAATACTCAGCATCCAGGCTCTCTTGGCAGCTTTACTGCTCAGATTAGTACCTTTTGGTCCTCCTGACCATCAAACCCAGTGCTCATACACACAAGCTATACCTCAGCTCTGTATTTTTCCTGCAGCTGCCCAGCTTCCCAGCTGCTTTGTTTCTCATAAACAATTTAAACAAGGATAATGGTGCGCTTATTCAATAAAAAGCAACAATCATTGATTACATCAAACAAAAATAAGGATAAATAAAATTGAGTAAGAACGTTGAACAAAGCAATAAATAAATGAATAAAATCCAAGTTAAAAGATTATAATATCATATATTTTTGCACTTGGACACTTTTTTACCATTTCCTGTACTGGACTTTATACAATTTATATATATATATATATATATATATATATATATATACATACATATCTTTTAACTTGGATTTTATTCATTTATTTATTGCTTTGTTCCAAGTTTTTTCACTTTATTTAATTGTCACTCAATTTTATTTGTCCTTATTTTTTATGTAATCAATGATTGTTGGTTCTTATTGAAAAAGCGCACCATTATCCTTGTTTAAATATTATATGTTAGTGTTTTGAGTGCACTCCCTAGTGGTCGCAGCTGTTCACAATATGATGACAAATTACTACTTATTTGAGGTTTCTCATAGCAGCGCGCAAGTATTGCATTTAAACGTTTCTCATAGACTGTCTCGCTCACTCAGGCTCAGGCCTTTGTCTGTCCTGACCTGGATAGCACGGTGCAAACATGAACATCTCCCTCTCTGCTCCCAACACACACACTGAACCCCTTGGGAGGGTGGTGCCACTGAACTCTGATCCTGGCTCTAATGTTAAGGCAGCACACACCTTCATCATTAACATACTTGTTTCCTCCAAAATCTGATCTAAACTGCCTTATCACACAGTGGCATGGCCTCGCTCCCTACCACAACACGTATAAGACAAATTAAGTGAAGCGTGTCTTGATTCTTGAATATATCAAGTGAACCTGAACTCAAAAATTACGATTTTGCGATGTTATAGGAAACTGTGCCTAAGCAATAACCGGAATAATCTACATTTTTTCTAGAGTTCTTCCAGCAAAAAATATCAGTGCGTTTTTTGTGCTTAGGCACTCCATGCTCAAAGCCTCTTTGCAGAATATGCACAGTGTGATTTTTCTAGTTTTTGTTTGCTAGTTTTGTGACATTTGGAATGCAATATTCTTCTGAGGGCTTGCTGGAGAGGAAGTTGTACATCAGGACATGCAGTGCAAGGACCTCCCTGCATCTGGTTCATTCATTCTGCTAATACTTTTCCATTACCCCACCAGTCATTAGACCACTAGTTGTCATTGAGCAGCTTTGTCATCTGGAAACAAGGCCCTTCCTCAAATAAGCTACACACCTCCCTCATAGACACAGTGCAGAGGAAGGCATGGTAAATTAGTAATGGAGATAACATATGCTGCTAGAAGCCTACAGGCAATACTGTAGTCCTTTTGCCATCTGCTTCCTTTTTTGGGTAGAGCTCCCCATTAACCTAAAAGCAAATGCTATAGTAACAACAGCATGAGAGGGAAGCCTTGGGATCCCAGGTAACGGGTCTCGTTGCTGGTGATTGCAAATATTGGAGAAGCCAGCTTGGGCTGAAATAATCTAGCAGGACAGAGACAGGCTGACAGGGAAGATAGATAGATAGATAAATAGATAGATAGATAGATAGATAGATAGATAGATAGATAGATAGATAGATAGATAGATAGATAGCTTATAAGCCCCCTGTCCAGCAGTCCATATGTCAAAACAAATTGGTAATTAGTAATTACCGTATTTATCGGCGTATAGCACGCACTTTTTTCCCCTTAAAATCAGGGGAAAATCGTGGGTGCGTGTTATACGCTGATACTCCGTCGAATTCCCCTGCTGAAACGAGCGAGAGGAGCGAGCGGAGCCGAAGCCGAAGTACACTCGGCTTTACTCGGCTCCTCTCGCAGTCCCGCCCATCTCTGACTGCGCCGCTGACATAGAGAAAGCCGAGTGTACTTCGGCTAGTCTCGGCTCCTCTCGCAGTCCTGCCCCTGACTGTGAGCAGAGCCGAGTCTAGCCGAAGTACTCTCGGCTTTCTCCGTCAGCGGCGCAGTCATGGGCGGGACTGCGAGAGGAGCCGAGTCTAGCCGAAGTACACTCGGCCCCGCTCGCTCCTCTCCACAGAAATCGGCGCCAAATTTAAAAAAACGCCGAGACTGACAAGATCGCAAAGGCACTGGGCAAGGCTGCAGATGGACAGATGGACACTGGGCAAGGCTGCAGATGGACAGATGGACACTGGGCAAGGCTGCAGATGGACAGATGGACACTGGGCAAGGCTGCAGATGGACAGATGGACACTGGGCAAGGCTGCAGATGGACAGATGGACACTGGGCAAGGCTGCAGATGGACAGATGGACACTGGGCAAGGCTGCAGATGGACAGATGGACACTGGGCAAGGCTGCAGATGGACACTGGGCAAGGCTGCATGCTGCATTTAAATGTAAGTTTTTTTTCCTTGAATTTCCCTCCTAAAAGTTTTTTTCCTTAAAATTCCCTCCTAAACTTGGGGTGCGTGTTATACGCCGATAAATACGGTAGTATGTACTTTGCTATGCTTCCCCTCCAGCGATAGCCATACTTGTTGCAGTTCTAATACGTACAGCAAAGGCCAAAATTTATAATTTATTTATAGGAATGTGCTTTGCTATGCTTTCCAACTAGTGGTTGCTGTACTTGCTGGAGCGATAATATAGTGCGTACAACACTGGATCCTAACAGTTATCAGAGAGGATGACATTAAAATCCTGCTACTAGACTCATAATAGAAGAAGAGGTTTCATTTTTGTATAGGTCACCATTATATAAATGACTCAACCAGTATTGCTCTAATATTGCTATTTGGTTTGCCTCTTTTTGGTGCATGGAAAACTGAGCAAGGGTTGGCAAAGTTATGTGGCGCACAGCGTAGCTGTGAAAATCCAGCATTGCTAACAATAAGTGTTGTTATTCATTGTGATTTAGTCATACTGAGCACTGTAAAAAAGAGGTTTCTGTTACATAATAACCCCCAATTTTTTATTTTAAATATAGCTTATACAAATGATACAGAATGTTGTTACAGTGTAACATTTCAGATTTCCCCCACCACGCTCACTGCCCACTTCAGATTTACCTCACTCCCCCAACACTTCATACCTGACATGCACCTCTCTTTCCTGCCCCACTACACATTCAAGATTTATTGCATCCCCTTGCTGACTACAAACCTAGAAGAAGCCATTGCATACATGAAAAGGGGATAGTGATTTGGTACCTCCAAAGCTGCAGAGTGGTTGGCTGACACCAGTTGAATGACACCTGAGCTCAGGGATGTTGTGTTTTAGCAAGAGCATGCACTAATCACAGCACCTGCTGTAGCTACCATGCCCAGACAAAATATACAAGTCCAAAATATGTTAGCCCTCATAGAGGCAGGGATTCTTTCATTTCTGGTTAGAGCATTTAGAGATTCAGCTTAGCGATTTTTTAAGTTTAATTTTAATGAAAGAAAAAAAATAAACGGTGTAAGAAAATATAGAATTTACATAAAAATATATTACAAAATAGATAGTAACAATAGTAAAATCAATGGGATTTAAAGTACTTACCAAAGTTCTCCTGGATATTAATTCCATTAGGCTGCATTTACACCTAAGCAGAGCGACTTTCAAGCATTTTTATTTGAGCGTTTTTTAGTGTACAAAATGCGTCACAGCTTCAGGCGATTTTGTTTAGCCAATAGAAAGCACTTGGGGGATGAGAGGTGGAGAGCTGCTGTTTGAGCAGAAAACGCACAACAAAACGCTCATAAAATGCTAATGTCGCACATTTTCAGGCATTCCCATTAAAGTCTATGCAGCCAAAATGCCTTCAGCCTGCCAAAAATAAGCCCATGTACTTTTTTGAGCGACAGGCGATTTGCTTCAGGCGACAGAAAGATCATATTTACCATTTTGATACAGGGCACTTTCACCCCCTTCATGCCTAGGCCAATTTTCAGCTTTCAGTGTTGTTACACTTTGACTGACAAATGCGCTGTCATGCAACACTATACCCATATAAAGTTTTTATCATTTTATTTCCCACAAATTTCATTTGGTGGTATTTGATCACCACTGGGTGTTTTTATTTTTTACAAGACCGAAAATTTTGAAAAAAATATGTTTTTCTTCGTTTCTGTTATCAAATTTTGTAAAAAAGTTTTCTCCTTTACTGACGGGCACTGATGAGGCTGCACTGATGGGCACTGATGAGGTAGCACTGATGGGCACTGATGAGGTGGCACTGATGAGGTGGCACTGATGACGAGGCACTAATATGCAACACTGATAGGCAGCACTAATATGCAGCACTGATGTGCACTGATAGGTGGCACTGATATGCAACATTGATGGGCACTGATAGGCGGCACTGATATGAAGCACTGATGAGCACTGATAGGCAGCACTGGTGAGGAGGCACTGACAGACATTATTGATGGGCACCGATTGGCATCCCTGGTGCGCACAGATGGGCATCCCTGGTGAGCACAGATTAACATTCCTGGTGGGCACGGTTTGACATCCCTGGTGGGCACGGATTGACATTCCTGGTGTGCACCTGTGGGCATCCTTGTGGGCACTGTTATTGGGTCTGCACCGATAACCAATGCTCTGATTATAAGCGCAGACCTCTCCCCCCCGTCAAGAAAGCCGCTGATCGGCTCTCCTCTACCGGCACTTCCTGGTTACAATGTGATCATTGATACAGCTGATCACATGGTAAGGCCTCATGCCCACGGGCGTTTTTTCAGCCGCGTTTTTGAGCGTTTTTTACAGCTTAAAAACGCCTGTCCATGTTAGTCTATAGCTTCATGCCCACCTAGGCGTTTTTGAGCTGTAAAGAGCATAGGCGTTTGTAAGCTGTAAAAAAAACCCAGGGCCAGTGCGTTCCTCAGCGTCAGAACTAGGCAGGAAAAACGCGAGCGTCAAAAAACGCGCACTAACGCGCACTAACGCGCACTAACGCGCAAAAAACGCGCACTAACGCGCGGTCGCGTTTTTAGCTCCGACGTTTTTTTTTTTTTTTTTTTTTTTTTTTTTTATGCTCTTTACAGCTCAAAAACGCCTAGGTGGGCATGAAGCTATAGACTAACATGGACAGGCGTTTTTAAGCTGTAAAAAACGCTCAAAAACGCGGCTGAAAAAACGCCCGTGGGCATGAGGCCTTACCATGTGATCAGCTGTATCAATGATCACATTGTAACCAGGAAGTGCCGGTAGAGGAGAGCCGATCAGCGGCTTTCTTGACGGGGGGGAGAGGTCTGCGCTTATAATCAGAGCATTGGTTATCGGTGCAGACCCAATAACAGTGCCCACAAGGATGCCCACAGGTGCACACCAGGAATGTCAATCCGTGCCCACCAGGGATGTCAAACCGTGCCCACCAGGAATGTTAATCTGTGCTCACCAGGGATGCCCATCTGTGCGCACCAGGGATGCCAATCAGTGCCCATCAATAATGTCTGTCAGTGCCTCCTCACCAGTGCTGCCTATCAGTGCTCATCAGTGCTTCATATCAGTGCCGCCTATCAGTGCCCATCAATGTTGCATATCAGTGCCACCTATCAGTGCACATCAGTGCTGCATATTAGTGCTGCCTATCAGTGTTGCATATTAGTGCCTCGTCATCAGTGCCACCTCATCAGTGCCACCTCATCAGTGCCCATCAGTGCTACCTCATCAGTGCCCATCAGTGCAGCCTCATCAGTGCCCGTCAGTAAAGGAGAAAACTTTTTTACAAAATTTGATAACAGAAACGAAGAAAAACATATTTTTTTCAAAATTTTCGGTCTTGTAAAAAATAAAAACACCCAGTGGTGATCAAATACCACCAAATGAAATTTGTGGGAAATAAAATGATAAAAACTTTATATGGGTATAGTGTTGCATGACAGCGCATTTGTCAGTCAAAGTGTAACAACACTGAAAGCTGAAAATTGGCCTAGGCATGAAGGGGGTGAAAGTGCCCTGTATCAAAATGGTAAATATGATCTTTCTGTCGCCTGAAGCAAATCGCCTGTTGCTCAAAAAAGTACATGGGCTTATTTTTGGCAGGCTGAAGGCATTTTGGCTGCATAGACTTTAATGGGAATGCCTGAAAATGTGCGACATTAGCATTTTATGAGCGTTTTGTTGTGCGTTTTCTGCTCAAACAGCAGCTCTCCACCTCTCATCCCCCAAGTGCTTTCTATTGGCTAAACAAAATCGCCTGAAGCTGTGACGCATTTTGTACACTAAAAAACGCTCAAATAAAAATGCTTGAAAGTCGCTCTGCTTAGGTGTAAATGCAGCCTAATGGAATTAATATCCAGGAGAACTTTGGTAAGTACTTTAAATCCCATTGATTTTACTATTGTTACTATCTATTTTGTAATATATTTTTATGTAAATTCTATATTTTCTTACACCGTTTATTTTTTACAATAACATGGACAGGCGTTTTTAAGCTGTAAAAAACGCTCAAAAACGCAGCTGTAAAAACGCCAGTGGGCATGAGGCCTAAAGAGCCTATGTCATTACCGAGATCGGAGATGCGTTGTCAGAGTGACAGACCACACTACCGATCGCCACGCTGCGTGCTCTCGTGGGCACGTGCGAGCAGCTTATCCTGCTGGACGTCATATGATGCCTAGTCAGGATAATGAAACCACCGCCTTGCCATCATTCTGTTATAGGCCGGGCGGGATGTGGATATACAGGGGTCATTGAAATGAATGGGATTTGGCTCGTTGTGAGTTTTAAAACCTCAAGCTGCTAGACCCCCTTACTCTAGCTTAAGCTGTTAGAATGGGATTTATGATGCTTTGCTTTGTATCTGAAGCTGACTTATGAATAGTAAGCGGTGCTGTGTTTTGTGCGAATCCCCCATTTCCTTACTCAGTTTCGCGTTCATTAGACCTCATTATGTAACGAGCTTGTCATAAGCATCTTGTCATTTTTCTCTTTGCAAAAAAAAAAAAGCACCATCTTCAAAACATTTCAAGCTCATTCAAAATGGCTCAGCGTACATCTTCCAGGTAAAATATCACACATCCTGCATGATCACAAGCACATTTTCATATTTTTAACCTTTAACCTGTGTTCTGACAGCACAGCGCAATTACAGCTGCTTAGACTTTTACCGATCAACAAATTTGCGTTTATATTTTTCTGTTCAAAGCATCGTATCACAGCAAGGACATGAAAAAGCAGCCTGAACCGAGAAAAAAAATATAAGCGGAAGATGTCATCCAACACCGTGGTCATGCAGTCACTTTTTTTTTTTTTTTGTATTTTCATCCACCTCCTTGGAGAAATAAGATTAAAATATAATCAATTCCAACACCTGCATTCTCTGCCGGGGAGACATAGATAACAGAGAAAAGATGTTTTCCAATGCAGCTGCACACCTGTCTAAATCCCCATAGCAGGGCCGGGCTTGGACAAAGCTGAAAGAGAAAGGCGTACGCTTCCACAGTCTTTACTGATTCTTTTAATGGGCTTTGATGGGTTTCATTTAACCACAGAAGAAATGTGCAAAAGCATTTTTATTTGGAAGTAATTGAAAATATGTTTTTCAGCCACATTACCGCCCCTCTCCCCTCAGATTCCCTTTATTTTGAGAATTAGCGTGCACAAGCGGACGAGCTGTGTGCCAATACTGGCATCTAGTGGCCCTATCGCAGCGCTACAGCCAGACAACTTGAATGATTTTTATCTCAAGCGTCATGTACAGTAAAGCTGTACAATGCAGATTAAAAACACCCCAGAGCTTGTTCAATTGGCTCATGCGGCTTTTTTTTTTTTTTTTTTTTTTTTTTTTTTTTACAGCTTGTTCCAGTCACCTGAATCTCACACAGTGCAAAGCGCTGTAAACACAAAGGATTCTGGGCATGCAAAATGTAAATGCTAATGAGGGCATAAAACAGCTACTTTTGTTTTCTGCACAGCAGTGTGGCTCTGTTTATTGGATTTGCACATTCTACAGGGCTGAGCAAAACAAGCTGTGTAATGCAGCATGCCAGTAAAGCCTTTAGGGAATCCATATGAGAACAGCTCTGAGAAAGTCAACCAAATGCCAGCAAAAGACATGTCAAATCTCAAAGAGTTCCCAGAGTCTCACTTACTGGAAGATATTTTCATCCTTCTTTAGTGCAATCACTTTCATGCACTTCAAAGGGAATGGCTTTTTTTTTTTTTTTAAGTCAGAAGGACTGCATTCTCATGACAATGGCACCTGTGCTCTGTCATAGAGAATGAGGAAGATCTATTTTCCTAATCCTGCACATAAAAACTGAAAATGTGCCTTATAACGCATAGCCGCGGCGTGGATTCTGAGACATGATGATATGAACGCGTGTCTTTTTCACTCATACAACCAAACTGTCCGAAATGCTTTGCAGGTGTGCTCAGACGATATATATGCATTAACAGACTACAGCCAAACATTAATGGTGCCAGATGTTTCCTCAATGGACCCCAGGCTATCAGAAAACATAAGGCTGAATTTTTTTAACTTGTAATGTTGCCTTTTATAGTAAGATAGGACATTAAATAACTGCGCAGCCTGTCTGACTTTTGCTGCCAGTGCGGTGTAATGGAGCAATAAAATACTTGTGATAATATTTAATCTGCAGCTGAGCCCAGAATGAGTGTTTAATAGCTGATCATTTCCAAGCTAACACATACCTTTAATTCCCATAGGAAATAAACAATAAAGAAATCGAAATTCACACTGACTTAAGATATTGATTCCTTGAAACCGTGCCTGTAAATTTGCATTATGGGGCTGCAGGTCTTTGCCAGTAAACTTTACTAGCTAGGCATACTTTTGTGTGACTTTACAGGTGCATATAATATATACAATCTTGCTTATATACAATATGCAACATTGAAATGGTTTGCGTTGGTTTCATTAAGGCCTCATGCACACTGAAGCTGATAAACTGACGTTTTTGGGAGTTTGGGCATTTTTTTTAACAGCCTAAAGCAGGGTTTCTCAACCAGGGTTCCATGGAACATTAAGGTTCCTCCAGAGGTTGCTAGGGGTTGCTTGAGCAATGAGCAATTTCTTTCTCTCAGATAAGTTCCCACTGACACCAATGATCTTTTTCACTATCTGTAAAAGGGTAATTCTTCCCACTGACCACAAGTGTTAGGAGCATTATTCCCACTGACCATCACACTAATGCATCATGGGCTATAGATTAAGTAATTTTTAGCAGGGGTTCCCTAAAACTGTAAAGTTATTTCAAGGGTTCCTTTGTGTTGAAAAGGTTGAGAAAGTCTGGCCTAAAGTGTTACTAAAGCCACAAAAGTAAAATCTGTCTGTATATGCAGAATAGCATGCTTGTTATATTCACTGTGGAACTTAAGGGGTTAATTCTCTGCATAGCATGCTTGTTATACTCACTGTGGAACTTAAGGGGTTAAGTCTCTGCATTCTCACGTTTGTTTTCAGCTCTGCAGAACGCTTCCATCTTCACTGTGGGCATGTGAAGCCCACTAGGAGTCTCTTCTGGGACATGGTGCTGCTGGCTACCCAGCATGCACCTCCCGATCTCGTGCGTGTGCAGTATACACACTGTGAAGTGCAGGAAGATTATCTGGGCAACGTCTCATTTGCTGTTTCGAAATAACACAATGCTACGACCCAGCGATGCCTGTTGTCTCCTGGGATTGATGACACGCATTTCCCAGGAGACGCTGCAAAGCTGGAAATGACGCGCGCGGCCGCAGCCGTGAAGGAGGAAGTACAAAAATAATAAAGAATTACTAAAGTAAGTAATACAGCAAAAAAATAATTATATGCTAATTCCTTAAAAGTGCCCACATTACTGCTGGATTGTGAGGAGTTCAAAATGTGGGTCGAACTCCGCTTTTAAAGATCACTAAAGAATTTTTTTTTTTTTTAAATAACAAACATGTTATACTTACCTCCGATGTGCAGCTCGTTTTGCACAGAATGGCCCCGATGCACGTCTTCTGGGGTCCCTCGGTACCTCCCCACAATCACTCACCACCTATATGCGAGCGAGCGAGCATGGTGGTGAGTGATTGCGGGCACACTCCAGTGATACAGCCAGCGGCTATTGCCACTCACTGTATCACTCGGCCCCGCCCCCGGCGCGCCGCGTCATTGGATGTGATTGACAGCAGCGCGAGCCAATGGCTGCCCTGCTTTCAATCCATCCACTGTAACCAATCAACGGCCAGGCTGAACGGCGAAGAGGATGTCGGGGGCGAACGCAGGACTTTTGAGGGGTCAGGTAAGCTAAACAGGGGGCCAGGAGGAGCCGGTATTGTGGGATATTTTTTCACCTTAATGCATAGAATGCATTATGGTGAAAAAACTTTTACCTTTACAGCCCTTTAAGCTGGGTACACAGTATAGGAAAACTGGAAGAAAAATTCTGTACAAGGAACGATTGGTCGATTATCTGATCCTTAGTATTGTACTTTTGGCAGCCATTTCCAACGGTTTGCTCTAAAAAATTTATTGTTCGCGAACACAACATCCGATTTTTGCTCAGTGTGTACAGTAACCATATGAAAATAGTTGAATAGAGAAAAACGCACATGATAAGAAGAAAAGAACGATTCGGAAGAAGGTGGCAACAAACATAGAAATCATACACAAAAAAGAATGTTTGCCTTTGTCAGTTAAGAATTTTCGTACAAGTTAATACCATTGTCGGTTACATCATGATACCCACCTTCGTGGAAAATTGTACAACCGTTCATCTGATTGTACCCCACTTAAGATACTCCAACAGCCATATCTCACAGCCATAATTGCTGTGCAAATTATAATTATCCAGCAATTAAAACATACTGAGTGTTAAGAATGAAGGGGCAATAAATTGGTGTAGCGGGTATGTACTTTCCCGGGTGTAAATTTGAACTTGGCAGAGACATTAGTGATGTGTAATTCCCTGCAGCCCAGCAGGTGGACCTGTCGTCCTGGGCTGGGGTTGAATCATTGCTGTGTGTCGCGCCTCCTTTTTGTCCTTCGTCAGCAGTGGTATGGTGGGGCGGGGAACCCGCCGTGCTTGCTGGGAGAGGGTATAAAGGGGCCGGCCATCTTTGTCACGGGGTCGAGTCCCAGGCACCTTCAGCCTGTGGACGGTGGTTTGTGTCGGTTCTCTAGGTGGGCCTAGGCCTAGAGGACAGCCGGAGGTCGTGTTCCATCCCAGGCACCTTTAGCCTGGGGTGAGGTACTCGGATGGAGGTCTGGAGCTCAGTGCCCAACACTGAGTTCCGCGAGGGAAGGAGATCCTAGGGGACCCCGGGAGTGGGTACCCGAATCCGGAAGGCGTAATGGACCGGGGGGAGCTCCTCACTCGAAGACCTGGTGCAGCATATTGCCAGTGACGGGTGAGTCTCTCATCGGAGACCGCCTGGAAGGAAATTCCCCCTCGCTCGGAGACCGCAACCCACTTTCAGGGAGGAAAGTGGAGAACACATTGTGTCTGGGCCTACTCGCATCCACACCTCCTTTTCTGTTCTGTTTCTACCAAGGGAGTTCAACTGATTGTGTTCATTCGAGAAGAATAAAGGAGTGTTGAACTTTAATGGTGTGGGGCTCATTTCCTGACAGACATTGTTCAAGGTAACTCTCGGTGGAGGCTCCAGGTGCACAACACTGACCCGAAGGTAAAAGGACTTTGCTTATATCACACTGACACCTGTGGTGAAGGCCAGGCGTGGTGTCCCCGCTCCCTTCCCCTCTGAAAGATACCCCTAGACAAGAGACAGACGAGCTGAAGAAAAAGAGGGGAGTGAGGAGGGCGCTACACGTGGGGGCTTGGGTCCTGGATAGTGTTTGTGCACCACAGTATTGAACGTGTCTGCTTGAAGAGTTACGAGTAGGCAGGCCTTCATTGGCCAAAGTGCATCCCTGCTCGAAGTCGTGGACATGACCCAATGAAGGGAAAGGCCCGCGCAGAAGAGTGGAAAAAGGGGGAAGTTCAGCCGTGTGAAGTACTACACGTGGGGGCTTCTATTGCACTGCGCCACCAGGCACACCCCCATCGCTTAGTTCGTGGGCGTGACTCAGAAACAGAAAATAAAAAAAGCCCCGAACTGGAGCAAAGGGGAGGAGCCCAATACGTGTGAAGGACTACACGTGGGACGTTGGCGCAAAAACTTTGCAGTGTGCGATGGATCAGCAACAGGTCGCCATGTTTGGACATACATCGTGGATTCCAGTTCAACCTTCCACCACGACATTGACTGCTGCTGCTCCGCTAACAGATACGGGGATCCGGCTAAAGCCAAGGGGTCGATTCACCCTGTATTCGTGCATGGACGTTGAGGCCCTGGGTGTGATTTGTCCCGACTGTTCGGGACTGGTGTGCCAACTGAAGCCATTCGGGCGATGTGAGGCCTGTGGGGAGTTCCTGTTCGAAGTGGATCCAGTGGTTGAGAAGCCGAGAACCATCTGCCCTGGCCGTGCTACGGGCAACACCACTCAGAGAGGAGGAATCACTGCTGTGACAGCCATCCCTGCGCACACTGCAGCGACCGCGGAGGAGGTCGTAAAAATTCAACGGGAGAAATCCGAGGATGCTGACTCGGTCACCAAGATCTTGCAGCGTCCACCACCGAAGAGAAAGGCCGGCACGGTAGCCCCAAACAGCGGTTGTGGTGGACCATCTCGCCCGCTTACGCCCGGCCCGGATGGATCCGTTGACAAGAGTTCCAGACGTCCCGTTTCAAGTAAAGGCCGAGGTAAGCCTGGCGGAGAGATTTGGTGTATGGGAAGAGGTGAAAGCTCAGTCTCCACTACAGGGTACCTGCCTGCGGAGGAGTGTGACACCTCTGACCTAGAGTCGCTCTCGGACATGGGAGACGACGTTGCAATAGATGAACTGTTTGCGGAAAAGGGCTGGGACAAAGTACCTCTCACTTTATCCCAGAGAACCAGGGATCCACCCATGTCTACAGGGGAAAGTACACCCCGGGTGGAGGCACCAGCGCCTGAAGAGAGGTCCCATCCCCAGCCTGCCTCTACATCTCCGGTGCCATCTGTACCGAAGACCGGGGAAAAGAGACTGTTACTGCGGGCACCAATGCCCAGATCAGATGTGGTCAAGGTCCCTTGTCACCCGGACTCAATAGTTTTGCCTGGCGAAGAGGACAAAGCTACCATGCCTCCTTTGGCGAGACTACAACGCCTATTTGGCCAGAAGGTTGCTGCAGAGTACGGATGGGAGTATCCATACTTGTCGAAGGAACTGCTCTATGAGGTGGAAGTGTGCCGGGAGCGCTGGTACAATGACTTTGTGTGGACCCACCTTCAGGTTCCCCACGCCCGCAGGTACCTGGCATGCTCTCCAAAGGCCTCTCAACATTTTAAAGACTGCAAGGCAGAGTGGATGTTGGGACGGCACATCCATGCAGACAAGGTGTTGATCCGGAGCAAGGAAGGAGAAGATGTGGAGTATCATCTGGAGACCATGGATCAACACTTGAAGCCACTTGTTCTGCCGTATCCCCGTTTTTACCTTTAGGAGAGAAAAGACTCCGTTCTTGTTATGCTGCTGAACTTTCTGGGGCCCGTTGCTTTTGTGCCCAGAGGAATGAAGGACTGTTCCTGTTGTTCTTCACTTTCCTGCAAGAGATCACGGACTCTGGGTAGATAGGGCCAAAGAGAAGAGGAAAGTTCCACGAGTGCAATTACCGCGGTGCTGTCACCAGGTGGCAGTGTTGCGCAACGTTAAACACTTTTCACGCACTCACTCTTTGGAGAAAAGGGATTTCTTCCAAGAGAAGTTACTTTTCTCTCACACGAACACGTGTCAGGGTTATATGTGTTAATCCCCTTTCTTTTCCCTCTGCAGGAGAGCATCCCATCAAGACCACTGAGTATGGGGTGGTTCTTAGTCAGGATGGGTGGGAAAAGTAAAATGTGAATATGTGATTCGAACTATGGTTTAATGCTGTTGTTTTTATTCTTTCTGTATTCCCTTTTTATTACAGGGCTCAGACACAATGTTTTAGTTGGGTAGTTTTTTCTAAAAGTTTTATTTTTGTACAATTGTTAGTCGGTCTCTGGATTGGATTATGTCAGCCGTTGAGGGCATGATTTACTCCAGACACTGGGGACCAGTGTCAAACCACCAGGGGGAGAGTGTAGCGGGTATGTACTTTCCCGGGTGTAAATTTGAACTTGGCAGAGACATTAGTGATGTGTAATTCCCTGCAGCCCAGCAGGTGGCACTGTCGCCCTGGGCTAGGGTTGAATCATTGCTGTGTGTCGCGCCTCCTTTTTGTCCTCCCTCGGCAGCGGTATGGTGGGGCGGGGAACCCGCCGTGCTTGCTGGGAGAGGGTATAAAGGGGCCGGCCATCTTTGTCACTGGGTCGAGTCCCAGGCACCTTCAGCCTGTGGACGGTGGTTCGTGTCGGTTCTCTAGGTGGGCCTAGGCCTAGAGGACAGCCGGAGGTCGTGTTCCATCCCAGGCACCTTTAGCCTGGGGTGAGGTACTCGGATGGAGGTCTGGAGCTCAGTGCCCAACACTGAGTTCCGCGAGGGAAGGAGATCCTATGGGACCCCGGGACTGGGTACCCGAATCCGGAAGGCGTAATGGACCGGGGGGAGCTCCTCACTCGAAGACCTGGTGCAGCATATTGCCAGTGACGGGTGAGTCTCTCATCTGAGACCGCCTGGAAGGAAATTCCCCCTCGCTCGGAGACCGCAACCCACTTTCAGGGAGGAAAGTGGAGAACACATTGTGTCTGGGCCTACTCGCATCCACACCTCCTTTTCTGTTCTGTTTCTACCAAGGGAGTTCAACTGATTGTGTTCATTCGAGAAGAATAAAGGAGTGTTGAACTTTAATGGTGTGGGGCTCATTTCCTGACAGACATTGTTCAAGGTAACTCTCGGTGGAGGCTCCAGGTGCACAGCACTGACCCGAAGGTAAAAGAACTTTGCTTATATCACACTGACACCTGTGGTGAAGGCCAGGCGTGGTGTCCCCGCTCCCTTCCCCTCTGAAAGATACCCCTAGACAAGAGACAGACGAGCTGAAGAAAAAGAGGGGAGTGAGGAGGGCGCTACATTGGTAATAAAATGGAAAGTAACTAAATTCCAGTTTCCCTTTTCCTGGAACCAGCCTTCCTCCTAGTGGAAAGAAGGAGAAACAAAAGGAGATCTCTCCTCTCTTGCAGCACTGGTGCTGCCTTTGTATACTGAAGCCAGTCAACTAAGTGGTAGCCAAGGTGTTATATCAGAGACAAATAAAAGGTGGGAAAAAACCCAACTCTCTCTTTGACCCAACTTTTAGACATCACATTCCATAAATCTTTGCTTTTCACATAATTTTGCCAAAAAACATTTGTATTTTTTGATAATCTTTGCCTGAGTAAGGCTAGCTTCAGTGGGCATGAAAAGTCTATGAAGTTACAGTTCTGCATACTGAACATATTTTTATGACAAAAGTAAATACTGCTTTGGCATACAGTGAAACTGTTAAATCTGTAATTTATTTTTTCAAACAGCGCTACCCACTGTGATATAAAATTAAAAATGTCTTAACAAGTTAAACTAGGAGTACTACAAATTACCTCTACTAATTACATTGTATAATTACTCACATATATCATTTATAAGAAATGTCAGCAGTAGGATTTTCTACATGTTTCCCTATCTATAAGATGCCATGGTAAACGATATGATACTAAACCGCATGTGATCACTCAGCTTACCCAGGAATCAGTGGCGGATACTAATGATAAGTCAGCCTGAAAAGTAGGGGGTCCATGCTCTTTCCTAATATGTCAGCTTCAAACATTATTTGCAATGTAAATTGAACTTAATGCAAACAGGCATCCATTTTAAAAGTTGAACATGGAATTATTTACATTAATTAAAATCTCAACCAACGTTAAGTTTTGAAACATGTGTAGCGGCCTCACTCCGTCCTCTTTAGCTAGGGGTATGTCACGCGACAGAGTGAGGTGCGCTACGGCCCATGCCCTCCCCATGGCTGTGGGTGAGGTGAAGGCCAGTACCAATCTTTTCCTTGGGCCAAATTTGTGCTGGTTATGAGGGTCAGTCCTTCCGTGCCAAAATCTCCCTTTGCTCCCATTAACAGAGTCCATACACCCATCAAAGTCCAAACTCAGGTTTATTGCGTATCTCCACATACAGTCAAATGCAACGGCATGATACGATGGGGGAGCAGGTCGAGGCACTGTACAGGTTCCTAGTCCCTACACTCCCTGTGCTATGACCAGGGGTTGCAGGAGTCTTGATTAGAGCTCCTCCGCTGCGCTGTAGCCCCTATCAGGGGAAGATGTCCTCCAAGGGAGTTACCGAAGGCCCATCCGTCACCGGGTTGACACTGCACCGGGTCTTCGGACGGGTGACCTCCCCAGCCTCCTCACCTCAGATGCGGGTCCCCTCGCAAGGGGCGCCCTGGAGCAACTTCACCCTCGCGGGACCCAGTCGGAGTCACCGGGTCCCAGGCCTCCTCAATAGTACCTCACCCCAGGCTGAAGGTGCCTGGGATGGACTCCATCTTCATTCCGGCCAGGCCTAGGGCGCCTAGGCCGGAACCTTGAACCGCCCGCACCCAGGCCTAAGGTGCCTGGGTGCGTGAAGAGATGATCCCCGAAAACGACCTCGTGGCGAGGGCGTCTCCCCCTTTTATCTCCTCCCATCGACACCACGGCGGGTTCCCCGCCCCAGCCGTACCATCTCCGGAAAGGGACAAAAAGGGTAGCACTGTGGTAGTGATTCTACCCTGAGCCAGTAGGTACACTGACACCCACTGGTCAAGGAGAATATCGCACCACCCAATCCTCCACGAATAACAAAAAGGGGTCTGAACCCTAACATAATTACACACCTGGGTCACACTACCCCCAGGTGTATCCCACTAAATTGAGGACCCCGCTACACACTCCCCCCTGTGATTTAACGCTGGTCCCCAGCGTCAGGTGCACACCCATGTCTCCCATTAACGTGGTGACATGGAGTGAACCCCAGAGGCTGTCCCCAAACTTTGAATACTGTACATGCCAAGACCTGTTCAACGGAAAAGGGAAATATAAAACGATAAACTCTCATATAAAACTTCTGATTTGTACACATTTACAATCCCTCCCATTCCTAATCAAAAAACCACCCCACTCTCAGCAGTCTTGATCGATGAATCTCCTGCAGAAGGGAAACAAAAGAAACAACATCCTAACAATCTGTGTCATTTGGCATGAATGGGTCTGTCAGCCGAGAAACCCATTCACTCCAATAAGTAAAGTGATGTATGTGTAACATTTTCAAACAATCGTTGCACAACACTGCCACCTGGTGACAGCGCCGCGGTCACAACACTTGCCGAAGTCTCCATTCTTCCTGCTTTCCTACTCTAACTCTATCCCCAAATGTCTCTGCCTTTTGGCACATGAAGAAAAGGGAGAAAAAAAAAAAAAACAACAGCTCCCAAGTCTCCAGTGAGTGAAAGAAAAGCCCAAATCAAAACAAAAGTAGGGCACAGTTCTAGGCGTCTGGGAATGTCTCTTCCAGAAAGTTTCAACAGCAACAAAATAGGAGTTCACTTCTCCTACAAGTAAAATCTTGGATCCGGCAAAAACAAGGGCTTCAGGTGTTCGTCAAATACTTCCACCGAATATTCGACGTCTTCTCCTTCTTTCCTGCAGATGAGCACCTTATCAGCATGGATATGGCGTCCCAGTCTCCAATCAGCTTTACAGTCTTTAAACTTTTTAGACACCGGCGGCGAACATGACAGGTATCGCCGGGCATGGGGCACTTTGAGTTTTCCCACACAAACTCGTCATACCACCGTGGTCGCAAGACCTCGACTTCATACAATAAGTCCCGAGGCAAGTAGGGGTACTCCCACCCGTATTCACGGGCGACTCTCTGGGAGAAAAGTCTCTGCAATCGAGCTAGAGGCGGCATCACATCTCGCTCACCTTCTCCTGGCTGTACGATGGCCTCCGGGTGCCGAGGTACCTTCACCATCTCAGGCGGCTTTGCTCTTGGTGCCCGCAATGAAGCACGCTGCATCCCCACTATCAGAGCGGGTGATGTGGTTGAATGTGGAAGGTTATTTGGAGGACTAGGCTTCCTCAATAACTCCGGGGCTTGCACCCGGAGCGTACTGTCATCTATGGACATGGGGGAGTCCTGTGGCTTACTCTGCACGGGTACCGGGCGTCTGTCCCAGCCCTTCCGGTGAAACAGCTCGTCTATTTCTCCGTCATCCCCACAGTCCGACAGCGACTCTAGGTCGGAGGTGTCATACATCTCGGCGGGAAGGTAGTCCCTAGTGGACGGAGAACTACCCTCCCCTGCGGGCTCCACCAGATGTGAAATCCCGACACCTCCAACCACACACACAGTCCCAGCCCCTGGCTCACCTGGACCTTTTTCAGCACTGGGATGTCCAGGATTCTTCCGACCGGATCCATCCAGGTCCGGCAAGCAGCGGGGTGAAGCTCGACCACGACCACAGGAGGCCTGCACCAGGCCTATCTTCCTCTTCGGGGGTGGCAGCAGGGAGTCTGTGGTGACCGAAGCAGTGTCCTCGGATTTTTCTCTCTCAGTCTTTGGTTGGGCAGTCACTTCGCCCTGGTCAGCGCGTACGGGAACCTCCGCAGAGGCTTTGATCTCTCCCTCCGGAGTGGCGGTTCCTGTGATGCAGTTGAGGCGTAGGGCCCGGGGCCTTTCCGTGTGTGGTTCAACCTCAAAAAGGAACTCCTTGCATGCTTCGCATCGCCCGAATGGCTTTAGTTGGACCACCAGTCCCGAGCATCCGGGACAGATCACACCGAGGGCCTCCGTGTCTCTGCATGAATACAGAGCCAACTGTCCTCGGGGCCTAAGTCTTATTCCCGTGTCTGTCAGGGGAGCAGCAAATGCAGTCATCTTGAAAGGATAAGGTACCGACATCCACTGGGAGCCTGAGTTCACTCCGACCACTTGCTGCTCCATCACGCGCTGACCACGCGCCGGAGTCTCCACATGTATCTCCACACGTGGCCAGACTCCTCCCACGACTTGCACACTTTCGCGGGCTTCCGCCAGCCTCCGCCCACGAATTGTACAGTCACGGGGTGCCTCGTGGCGCAGTGCAGCAAAAGTCCCCACATGTAGTTCGTCACACGGCTGGACTCCTCCCTCTTCCCGCTCTTTCTGCATGGGCCTCTCCCGGTTTTTCAGAGAAATTTCCACGACTTCGAGCACAGGGACGCACTTTGGCTAATCACATGGCCGACCTGCTCGGACCTCCTCCGGGCAGCAAAGTACAAACACAGCCGTTCCAAACCTCAGGGTCAACACACATTTCATCCCGGACTCACGAGCCCCCACGTGTAGTGGCCTCACCCCGTCCTCTTTAGCTAGGGGTATGTCACGCGACAGAGTGAGGTGCGCTACGGCCCATGTCCTCCCCATGGCTGTGGGTGAGGTGAAGGCCAGTACCAATCTTTTCCTCGGGCCAAATGTGTGCTGGTTATGAGGGTCAGTCCTTCCGTGCCAAAATCTCCCTTTGCTCCCATTAACAGAGTCCATACACCCATCAAAGTCCAAACTCAGGTTTATTGCGTATCTCCACATACAGTCAAATGCAACGGCATGATACGATGGGGGAGCAGGTCGAGGCACTGTACAGGTTCCTAGTCCCTACACTCCCTGTGCTATGACCAGGGGTTGCAGGAGTCTTGATTAGAGCTCCTCCGCTGCGCTGTAGCCCCTATCAGGGGAAGATGTCCTCCAAGGGAGTTACCGAAGGCCCATCCGTCACCGGGTTGACACTGCACCGGGTCTTCGGACGGGTGACCTCCCCAGCCTCCTC
This sequence comes from Rana muscosa, assembly GCA_029206835.1. Lineage (NCBI taxonomy): Eukaryota > Metazoa > Chordata > Amphibia > Anura > Ranidae > Rana > Rana muscosa. Next base: position 337,409,311 of record CM055116.1, on the reverse strand, counting down.
ACCTCAGATGCGGGTCCCCTCGCAAGGGGCGCCCTGGAGCAACTTCACCCTCGCGGGACCCAGTCGGAGTCACCGGGTCCCAGGCCTCCTCAATAGTACCTCACCCCAGGCTGAAGGTGCCTGGGATGGACTCCATCTTCACTCCGGCCAGGCCTAGGGTGCCTAGGCCGGAACCTTGAACCGCCCGCACCCAGGCCTAAGGTGCCAGGGTGCGTGAAGAGATGATCCCCGAAAACGACCTCGTGGCGAGGGCGTCTCCCCCTTTTATCTCCTCCCATCGACACCACGGCGGGTTCCCCGCCCCAGCCGTACCATCTCCGGAAAGGGACAAAAAGGGTAGCACCGTGGTAGTGATTCTACCCTGAGCCAGTAGGTACACTGACACCCACTGGTCAAGGAGAATATCGCACCACCCAATCCTCCACGAATAACAAAAAGGGGTCTGAACCCTAACATAATTACACACCTGGGTCACACTACCCCCAGGTGTATCCCACTAAATTGAGGACCCCGCTACACATGCATTCAACATGTTGGTGTACCCAAGTTACAGCTCATATTTAAATGGAATACATCATGTTCCTTATAACTTGGCTCAGTGGAGTCTCTGGAGGAGGCCATCATCTATCCCTGGGGTCACATACTACTTCTGGTGCAGGCTGTAGGTACATCAGTTAAGGGAATTACGCAACAGTTGTGAACTCCCCGAGAACTATACCGCTTCCTTCAAAAATGCATACAAAATCCCCATTTTGGGCAAAAACTATCTACCCATAAACTAACTACCCATACTAATAGTCTTTCTTCCCCTCTCACCCTTGCAAAGCAAAGTATACTCACTTAAGTCCCCAATCCCTTTCTAATAATGTTAACGTCTTCTGATTGTCCTTTCTCTGGATCCAAAGAGGACCCTGCTGCAGCCCATCCAACAGGAAGTGTTGTGGACACCCACAAAAGGAGCCAAACCAGGAAGCAAACAGAAGAGGGGAAGATTTGGGACTGGATCATCACATGGCCATGGTTACAAGTAAGTAAAAAGGGCTTTTAGATAGGACTATCTTTTTTGTAGAGATTGGTTAGAGGGGTGGTGGATGATAGGAAAGTTTTATCCCAGAGTGCAGCTTTAATCTTGACAGAGCCATAAAAAAAAAGGATGTGATAAACTTTTTTAACTATAATAAATATAATATTATGTAGCGGGGTCCCCTTTAAGACTCCCGGGACTACCTTGCCCAGAATCCCTTTCGGCAATGTTTCCACCCCAGAGACTCATGGGAGGGGTTATAAAAGGAGGAGGCGAGGCTGGGCTCTGCCTCTTGGGGACACGAGACTTCAGTGACTGGTCCTCCTGTGCGGATGTGCCGGAGTGCAAGGCCTGAAGCCTGAGGCCTTGCGCAGCACCAAAGAGCCTTCCACCCCACTGCGAGCCTGGGTGGCATCTGACTTCGCTTATCTACAGCCTTGGTTGGATCGGGGACCCGATCGCTGGAGACACTGTGCGTGAGGACACAGTCGGTGGAAGTTCCCGGACTGGGATCGCGTCCGGAGGGGTGAGCGAGCGTATGCTCTGACCATATACTGTTGTTGCTGATGTGCCTATAGACTACCGTGGCCTAAAAGTTTATATCTGATACTCTAACTGGAGATTCATATCAGAGTTGAACTCAGAGGTTCTTCAGTAAAGTGTTTATTCCATTACAATCTTCCCACTGGATTACAAATGTTATTTCGTTATGTGCACCACCTTTAAAGACTTGCCGGTGAAGAAACCATCATCCCTTATAGACTGAGTTTTAGGTTTCTGAGCCAGGCCTGGCCAGCTACTTAGTTCATTTAGTTACTGCGCCACAGAGCGCCTAGTTAACGGTCGCCCACGCGGCGCACCTTTACTGTTCATTTAATGTATAGTGTGTTTATTGCTGCAGGGCTCTGCAATCTTTTTCATGTGAACTGTTACCACTGTTAACCTTTTTTACCACAAAATCTAAAGTAAATTAGATACCCCTTTCATTATTGCCTTGGTGTCTGAGTTAATCATACAGTATAAGAATTATATTGCTGCCATAACTAACTATGCCAGTAGGGGGTCGAGTACATTGCCGGGGGTTGGCGGAGCTGTCTTCAGGGCCCAAACTAAATCTGCGGCCCTCTTAGTTAAAGGTATCGCTACACGTGGGGGTTCTCGTCCGGGATCCTGATACAGCAATTAAACGCCAGAGGTGCCGGCATGGACCCACAAGCGATAGAAGAGTGGTGCAAAACCTCTGGGGCAGAGCCGAATAACTCGATAGTCATCAGTCTCCCAGGAGAGGAATGGAAGACTGACATGGTAGAGGAGTTAATGAAGTTAGTGTCCCCAGGTCACACACCATGGGTGATAGATATAAAATCAGACCCAGACACTTCATATCAGTATGCACTGGTGGAATACGGAGACGGGATACCAGAGGCTTGCAAGTACAAGTGTGTAAAGATGCCAGACAATAGAACCTATAGGTTGGTGCCCGCAGTAGCTATTAAGAAGGAACCAACACAGATGGGATCACCGCAGGCTGCGGCCTGTACCTCACCAAAAAGAGGAGGTGGGGTGACACCCCCGGTAGCACCCGCACCTGCCACTGCTATATCACCAGAACTGATAAAGGCAATAGGGGATCTACTAATCAAATGTCAGAAGACAAACACGGTGCATGTGGAGACTAGCTACCGGAGACTGAAAACCTTCTCAGGGAAGCTCCCTGTCCCTGCAGGGGAAGAAGATTTTGATACCTGGGTGGAGCAGGCATTACAAGCAGTAGAGGCATGGGAGGTGCCTGAAGCGCAGAAGAGGCAACGAGTAATAGAGAGTCTCAAAGGCGCAGAAGCAGTGAAAAGCTTTCGGTTTGGGAATGCAGATTGCACGGCTCAAGACTGTCTAGCCATGCTACAGGAAGAGTTTGGTCAATTGGAAAAGGTGACAGAGATGGTCTACCAATTTGAACACACTTTCCAACAACCAAGGGAGAAACTTTAAGAGTATGTTAGGAGACTGAACAGGTTGTTGTGCAAGATTGTGTTGAAGAAGGGAATGAAGCCCCAAGATACAGATGCGGCAAGAATGAAGCAAGTATTAAAGGGAGCGTTGCGCTCGGATCCAGTCTGGCTGCACCTGAAAACCTCGGGAGGAGGAACGTTACTGACTTATGCTGATTTGATAAAAATCATCAGAGATGAGGAGGCGCTACAACAGGACCAGCAAATGATTAAGACAAATGTTGTCCCTGCACAGGTGCTAGTCAATCCAGTGATGACCCCTGAAAGAGACTCAGAGGTAGACACTCTAAAATCTCAAATGTCCAAGGTGTTAGAGATGTTGACCTCTCTGATGGCAAAAGACCCAGAGGATCCCAAGAGAGAGGTACCAAGGAAGGAATTATTCTCAATTGCCTCAGCACCCGCATCTTTACAAGAATGGGGAGATATAGTCTGCTTTAACTGTGGAGGAATTGGCCATATTGCAGCTACATGTTCCAGTCCCAAGAAGAAGAAAACGGACAACCGCAAGCCGGCGGGAAACTTCAGAGGGCCCCGGTGAAGGAGTCAACCGGGTGCCCATCACCTTCAGTGAGCTCCAAACTGAATGCAGAAGCCGCTGAATTCATCCAATCTAGTCCTTCATCGGATTACTGGGAAGATGCTTGTGATGTTTGCCCTGAATAGGATCCTAGAGACTCTATGTATCCCTCGGCTCCTGAGACAGATGTTACAGAGCCTGCTGTGTCGCCTGAACCTGTTACAGAGGAAGAGCCTGTGGCGCCAGAGCCAGAAATCCCACGGGAACAAAGGGCTCGCAGAGTCATAAGGTCTCCCAGAAGGTTGACCTACCCACAAATGGGGGAGAGTTCAGAAGATTCTGTGGACAGTGCCAGGAGGAGTGTAGAGAATCCGGATCCCTCCACTGTTCATTTAGTAGAGGGCAACCCCCACTCACTCTCTGGCACAGTTAGGCAGGCCACTCAGGATAGTGTGACCTGTGGGCAAGGGAATCCAACCCCTCGGTTTTGGTGGGAATTCCCTATGCCAACCTCTTATGCAATGTTGTCTGAGGTTGAACGCAGTGTATGCTAAAAGTTTCTTTGGGGACCAAAGAATTTAAGTGGGGGGAGTGTGTAGCGGGGTCCCCTTTAAGACTCCCGGGACTACCTTGCCCAGAATCCCTTTCGGCAATGTTTCCACCCCAGAGACTCATGGGAGGGGTTATAAAAGGAGGAGGCGAGACTGGGCTCGGCCTCTTGGGGACACGAGACTTCAGTGACTGGTCCTCCTGTGCGGATGTGCCGGAGTGCAAGGCCTGAAGCCTGAGGCCTTGCGCAGCACCAAAGAGCCTTCCACCCCACTGCGAGCCTGGGTGGCATCTGACTTCGCTTATCTACAGCCTTGGTTGGATCGGGGACCCGATCGCTGGAGACACTGTGCGTGAGGACACAGTCGGTGGAAGTTCCCGGACTGGGATCGCGTCCGGAGGGGTGAGCGAGCGTATGCTCAGACCATATACTGTTGTTGCTGATGTGCCTATAGACTGCCGTGGCCTAAAAGTTTATATCTGATACTCTAACTGGAGATTCATATCAGAGTTGAACTCAGAGGTTCTTCAGTAAAGTGTTTATTCCATTACAATCTTCCCACTGGATTACAAATGTTATTTCGTTATGTGCACCACCTTTAAAGACTTGCCGGTGAAGAAACCATCATCCCTTATAGACTGAGTTTTAGGTATCTGAGCCAGGCCTGGCCAGCTACTTAGTTCATTTAGTTACTGCGCCACAGAGCGCCTGGTTAACGGTCGCCCACGCGGCGCACCTTTACTGTTCATTTAATGTATAGTGTGTTTATTGCTGCAGGGCTCTGCAATCTTTTTCATGTGAACTGTTACCACTGTTAACCTTTTTTACCACAAAATCTAAAGTAAATTAGATACCCCTTTCATTATTGCCTTGGTGTCTGAGTTAATCATACAGTATAAGAATTATATTGCTGCCATAACTAACTGTGCCAGTAGGGGGTCGAGTACATTGCCGGGGGTTGGCGGAGCTGTCTTCAGGGCCCAAACTAAATCTGCGGCCCTCTTAGTTGAAGGTATCGCTACACGTGGGGGTTCTCGTCCGGGATCCTGATACAGCAATTAAACGCCAGAGGTGCCGGCATGGACCCACAAGCGATAGAAGAGTGGTGCAAAACCTCTGGGGCAGAGCCGAATAACTCGATAGTCATCAGTCTCCCAGGAGAGGAATGGAAGACTGACATGGTAGAGGAGTTAATGAAGTTAGTGTCCCCAGGTCACACACCATGGGTGATAGATATAAAATCAGACCCAGACACTTCATATCAGTATGCACTGGTGGAATACGGAGACGGGATACCAGAGGCTTGCAAGTACAAGTGTGTAAAGATGCCAGACAATAGAACCTATAGCTTGGTGCCCGCAGTAGCTATTAAGAAGGAACCAACACAGATGGGATCACCGCAGGCTGCGGCCTGTACCTCACCAAAAAGAGGAGGTGGGGTGACACCCCCGGTAGCACCCGCACCTGCCACTGCTATATCACCAGAACTGATAAAGGCAATAGGGGATCTACTAATCAAATGTCAGAAGACAAACACGGTGCATGTGGAGACTAGCTACCGGAGACTGAAAACCTTCTCAGTGAAGCTTCCTGTCCCTGCAGGGGAAGAAGATTTTGATACCTGGGTGGAGCAGGCATTACAAGCAGTAGAGGCATGGGAGGTGCCTGAAGCGCAGAAGAGGCAACGAGTAATAGAGAGTCTCAAAGGCGCAGAAGCAGTGAAAAGCTTTCGGTTTGGGAATGCAGATTGCACGGCTCAAGACTGTCTAGCCATGCTACAGGAAGAGTTTGGTCAATTGGAAAAGGTGACAGAGATGGTCTACCAATTTGAACACACTTTCCAACAACCAAGGGAGAAACTTTAAGAGTATGTTAGGAGACTGAACAGGTTGTTGTGCAAGATTGTGTTGAAGAAGGGAATGAAGCCCCAAGATACAGATGCGGCAAGAATGAAGCAAGTATTAAAGGGAGCGTTGCGCTCGGATCCAGTCTGGCTGCACCTGAAAACCTCGGGAGGAGGAACGTTACTGACTTATGCTGATTTGATAAAAATCATCAGAGATGAGGAGGCGCTACAACAGGACCAGCAAATGATTAAGACAAATGTTGTCCCTGCACAGGTGCTAGTCAATCCAGTGATGACCCCTGAAAGAGACTCAGAGGTAGACACTCTAAAATCTCAAATGTCCAAGGTGTTAGAGATGTTGACCTCTCTGATGGCAAAAGACCCAGAGGATCCCAAGAGAGAGGTACCAAGGAAGGAATTATTCTCAATTGCCTCAGCACCTGCATCTTTACAAGAATGGGGAGATATAGTCTGCTTTAACTGTGGAGGAATTGGCCATATTGCAGCTACATGTTCCAGTCCCAAGAAGAAGAAAACGGACAACCGCAAGCCGGCGGGAAACTTCAGAGGGCCCCGGTGAAGGAGTCAACCGGGTGCCCATCACCTTCAGTGAGCTCCAAACTGAATGCAGAAGCCGCTGAATTCATCCAATCTAGTCCTTCATCGGATTACTGGGAAGATGCTTGTGATGTTTGCCCTGAATAGGATCCTAGAGACTCTATGTATCCCTCGGCTCCTGAGACAGATGTTACAGAGCCTGCTGTGTCGCCTGAACCTGTTACAGAGGAAGAGCCTGTGGCGCCAGAGCCAGAAATCCCACGGGAACAAAGGGCTCGCAGAGTCATAAGGTCTCCCAGAAGGTTGACCTACCCACAAATGGGGGAGAGTTCAGAAGATTCTGTGGACAGTGCCAGGAGGAGTGTAGAGAATCCGGATCCCTCCACTGTTCATTTAGTAGAGGGCAACCCCCACTCACTCTCTGGCACAGTTAGGCAGGCCACTCAGGATAGTGTGACCTGTGGGCAAGGGAATCCAACCCCTCGGTTTTGGTGGGAATTCCCTATGCCAACCTCTTATGCAATGTTGTCTGAGGTTGAACGCAGTGTATGCTAAAAGTTTCTTTGGGGACCAAAGAATTTAAGTGGGGGGAGTGTGTAGCGGGGTCCCCTTTAAGACTCCCGGGACTACCTTGCCCAGAATCCCTTTCGGCAATGTTTCCACCCCAGAGACTCATGGGAGGGGTTATAAAAGGAGGAGGCGAGACTGGGCTCGGCCTCTTGGGGACACGAGACTTCAGTGACTGGTCCTCCTGTGCGGATGTGCCGGAGTGCAAGGCCTGAAGCCTGAGGCCTTGCGCAGCACCAAAGAGCCTTCCACCCCACTGCGAGCCTGGGTGGCATCTGACTTCGCTTATCTACAGCCTTGGTTGGATCGGGGACCCGATCGCTGGAGACACTGTGCGTGAGGACACAGTCGGTGGAAGTTCCCGGACTGGGATCGCGTCCGGAGGGGTGAGCGAGCGTATGCTCAGACCATATACTGTTGTTGCTGATGTGCCTATAGACTGCCGTGGCCTAAAAGTTTATATCTGATACTCTAACTGGAGATTCATATCAGAGTTGAACTCAGAGGTTCTTCAGTAAAGTGTTTATTCCATTACAATCTTCCCACTGGATTACAAATGTTATTTCGTTATGTGCACCACCTTTAAAGACTTGCCGGTGAAGAAACCATCATCCCTTATAGACTGAGTTTTAGGTATCTGAGCCAGGCCTGGCCAGCTACTTAGTTCATTTAGTTACTGCGCCACAGAGCGCCTGGTTAACGGTCGCCCACGCGGCGCACCTTTACTGTTCATTTAATGTATAGTGTGTTTATTGCTGCAGGGCTCTGCAATCTTTTTCATGTGAACTGTTACCACTGTTAACCTTTTTTACCACAAAATCTAAAGTAAATTAGATACCCCTTTCATTATTGCCTTGGTGTCTGAGTTAATCATACAGTATAAGAATTATATTGCTGCCATAACTAACTGTGCCAGTAGGGGGTCGAGTACATTGCCGGGGGTTGGCGGAGCTGTCTTCAGGGCCCAAACTAAATCTGCGGCCCTCTTAGTTGAAGGTATCGCTACACGTGGGGGTTCTCGTCCGGGATCCTGATACAGCAATTAAACGCCAGAGGTGCCGGCATGGACCCACAAGTGATAGAAGAGTGGTGCAAAACCTCTGGGGCAGAGCCGAATAACTCGATAGTCATCAGTCTCCCAGGAGAGGAATGGAAGACTGACATGGTAGAGGAGTTAATGAAGTTAGTGTCCCCAGGTCACACACCATGGGTGATAGATATAAAATCAGACCCAGACACTTCATATCAGTATGCACTGGTGGAATACGGAGACGGGATACCAGAGGCTTGCAAGTACAAGTGTGTAAAGATGCCAGACAATAGAACCTATAGGTTGGTGCCCGCAGTAGCTATAAAGAAGGAACCAACACAGATGGGATCACCGCAGGCTGCGGCCTGTACCTCACCAAAAAGAGGAGGTGGGGTGACACCCCCGGTAGCACCCGCACCTGCCACTGCTATATCACCAGAACTGATAAAGGCAATAGGGGATCTACTAATCAAATGTCAGAAGACAAACACGGTGCATGTGGAGACTAGCTACCGGAGACTGAAAACCTTCTCAGGGAAGCTCCCTGTCCCTGCAGGGGAAGAAGATTTTGATACCTGGGTGGAGCAGGCATTACAAGCAGTAGAGGCATGGGAGGTGCCTGAAGCGCAGAAGAGGCAACGAGTAATAGAGAGTCTCAAAGGCGCAGAAGGAGTGAAAAGCTTTCGGTTTGGGAATGCAGATTGCACGGCTCAAGACTGTCTAGCCATGCTACAGGAAGAGTTTGGTCAATTGGAAAAGGTGACAGAGATGGTCTACCAATTTGAACACACTTTCCAACAACCAAGGGAGAAACTTTCAGAGTATGTTAGGAGACTGAACAGGTTGTTGTGCAAGATTGTGTTGAAGAAGGGAATGAAGCCCCAAGATACAGATGCGGCAAGAATGAAGCAAGTATTAAAGGGAGCGTTGCGCTCGGATCCAGTCTGGCTGCACCTGAAAACCTCGGGAGGAGGAACGTTACTGACTTATGCTGATTTGATAAAAATCATCAGAGATGAGGAGGCGCTACAACAGGACCAGCACATGATTAAGACAAATGTTGTCCCTGCACAGGTGCTAGTCAATCCAGTGATGACCCCTGAAAGAGACTCAGAGGTAGACACTCTAAAATCTCAAATGTCCAAGGTGTTAGAGATGTTGACCTCTCTGATGGCAAAAGACCCAGAGGATCCCAAGAGAGAGGTACCAAGGAAGGAATTATTCTCAATTGCCTCAGCACCCGCATCTTTACAAGAATGGGGAGATATAGTCTGCTTTAACTGTGGAGGAATTGGCCATATTGCAGCTACATGTTCCAGTCCCAAGAAGAAGAAAACGGACAACCGCAACCCGGCGGGAAACTTCAGAGGGCCCCGGTGAAGGAGTCAACCGGGTGCCCATCACCCTCAGTGAGCTCCAAACTGAATGCAGAAGCCGCTGAATTCATCCAATCTAGTCCTTCATCGGATTACTGGGAAGATGCTTGTGATGTTTGCCCTGAATAGGAGCCTAGAGACTCTATGTATCCCTTGGCTCCTGAGACAGATGTTACAGAGCCTGCTGTGTCGCCTGAACCTGTTACAGAGGAAGAGCCTGTGGCGCCAGAGCCAGAAATCCCACGGGAACAAAGGGCTCGCAGAGTCATAAGGTCTCCCAGAAGGTTGACCTACCCACAAATGGGGGAGAGTTCAGAAGATTCTGTGGTTAGTGCCAGGAGGAGTGTAGAGAATCCGGATCCCTCCACTGTTCATTTAGTAGAGGGCAACCCCCACTCACTCTCTGGCACAGTTAGGCAGGCCACTCAGGATAGTGTGACCTGTGGGCAAGGGAATCCAACCCCTCGGTTTTGGTGGGAATTCCCTATGCCAACCTCTTATGCAATGTTGTCTGAGGTTGAACGCAGTGTATGCTAAAAGTTTCTTTGGGGACCAAAGAATTTAAGTGGGGGGAGTGTGTAGCGGGGTCCCCTTTAAGACTCCCGGGACTACCTTGCCCAGAATCCCTTTCGGCAATGTTTCCACCCCAGAGACTCATGGGAGGGGTTATAAAAGGAGGAGGCGAGGCTGGGCTCGGCCTCTTGGGGACACGAGACTTCAGTGACTGGTCCTCCTGTGCGGATGTGCCGGAGTGCAAGGCCTGAAGCCTGAGGCCTTGCGCAGCACCAAAGAGCCTTCCACCCCACTGCGAGCCTGGGTGGCATCTGACTTCGCTTATCTACAGCCTTGGTTGGATCGGGGACCAGATCGCTGGAGACACTGTGCGTGAGGACACAGTCGGTGGAAGTTCCCGGACTGGGATCGCGTCCGGAGGGGTGAGCAAGCGTATGCTCAGACCATATACTGTTGTTGCTGATGTGCCTATAGACTGCCGTGACCCACAAGTTTATATCTGATACTCTCACTGGAGATTCATATCAGAGTTGAACTCAGAGGTTCTTCAGTAAAGTGTTTATTCCATTACAATCTTCCCACTGGATTACAAATGTTATTCCGTTATGTGCACCACCTTTAAAGACTTGCCGGTGAAGAAACCATTATCCCTTATAGACTGAGTTTTAGGTATCTGAGCCAGGCCTGGCCAGCTAGTTAGTTCATTTAGTTACTGCGCCACAGGGCGCCTAGTTAACGGTCGCCCACGCGGCGCACCTTTACTGTTCATTTAATGTATAGTGTGTTTATTGCTGCAGGGCTCTGCAATCTTTTTTATGTGAACTGTTACCACTGTTAACCTTTTTTACCACAAAATCTAAAGTAAATTAGATACCCCTTTCATTATTGCCTTGGTGTCTGAGTTAATCATACAGTATAAGAATTATATTGCTGCCATAACTAACTGTGCCAGTAGGGGGTCGAGTACATTGCCGGGGGTTGGCGGAGCTGTCTTCAGGGCCCAAACTAAATCTGCGGCCCTCTTAGTTGAAGGTATCGCTACAATTAAAACATTGAAAACATTGAAGCCACATGCAAATAGTGAAGGGTGTGATTATAACTATATCTATACCTTGGCTAAAGAACCTTGCAAAGGGCCAGATTACAGGCTGGTTGCATATTGATTCATCCAGACAGTAATAGCAGTTTACAATTATTTTATAAAATGAATGTGTACAATGTTGTTTGAAATTGCTCTTTAACTAGAACTACAGCCAAGACATTTTTCTATTTTTGGGCAGAGCAAGGGTTAAAACCTCTAGTATGCTGCAGTATCCTCAATGGGGCTATTATTTTTTATCTACGGACTTGTAAGCTATTACATTTTGTTATTTTGGTTTAGATAAACTTTAATGTGAGTTGGTTTATGATAGAGTCAGTCGATGTATATCTCAGAATGTAAAACACAATCATATAGATGCAGGGGCAGATCCGGGGGGGGGGGGGGCAACGGAGCAATTGCCACCCCCGAGAAATTAGTTTTAGTTGCGGAACTTGCAGGCGCCTGTGAGTCTGAGCGGGCTGTAGTTGCGGAACTTGTGGCGCCTGAGAGTCTGAGTGGGCTGTAGTTGTAGAACTTGTGGCGCCTGCGAGTCTGAGCGGGCGGCGCCGCGTGCGAGTGACAGAGAGGACGGCTCCACGGGCGGCTGATAGCGTGGGCTGCCGGGTGCCTTGGTGTGTGGGCGGGCGGCTCAGCAGCGAGTGAGAGTCAGAGAGTGGGCGGTCAGCTGGGCGGCTCTGTGGGTGAGCGGGCGGCTGGCCAATCAACAAGCCGGAGGCCGGGGGAGCAGAGAGATGACATCATCTCTCACCGCCCCGCACCCGCTCTGCATCCCTGCAGTAACTTTCGCCCTCACTGTGAAGGCAGCAGAGAGATTACATCATATCTCATGCTGCCTGACTCTGACAAGCAAAACACCACCTTAGCAAATGACAATCCACAAGGTGTGGCAGGTGAGGTGGCAAGTGACAATCTGCATCTGGTGGCAGGCAAGTGACAATCCGCAACTTGTAGCAAGTGACAATCCGCAACATGTGGCAAGTGACATTTCGCAACTTCTGGCAAGTGACAATCCGCAACATGTGGCAAGTGACAATCCGCAACTTGTGGCAAGTGACAATCCGCAACATGTGGCAGGTGACGTGGCAAGTGACATTCCACAACATGTGGCAGGTGATGTGGAAAGTGACAATCCGCAACTTGTGGCAGGTGACGTGGCAAGTGACAAACCGCATCATGTGGCAAGTGACGTGGCAAGTGACAATCTGCATCTGGTGGCAGGCAAGTGACATTCCGCAACATGTGGCAGGTGATGTGGCAAGTGACAATCTGCAACGTGTGGCAAGTGACAATCCGCAACGTGTGGCAGGCGCGGTGGCCAGTGACAATCCGCAATGTGTGGCAAGTGACAAGCTGCATCTGGTGGCAGGTGACGTGGCAAGTGACACACTCAGGGCACCCACTGATTCTGCATTATGGTTGAACCATTTCATTTTATATTACAATATAATAATATAAATAATGCGCTTCAATCATCCTGACACCATAACAACCATGGTGCTGTGATCATTGAAGCACTAACACCAGTAATTTCCCTGATAAATTGCCCCCCAAAAAAAATATTTCCTGGTAGTGCCCCTCCCGCCCCTGTATGGATATTAAATGGCATAAATCATGGAATATTCTTTGGAAAATGGAATAATGTTCTTTGATATGTACCTTGTTTGAAGAGGTGATGATGTTTTTATATCAATAAGAAATCTACAATTTTATAAGACTGGATATTGCTTGGAATGTGATGTACTCACACCTCAAAAATCTAATAACTACAGTATGTGGTCTGTATTGTGCAGAGGGGATGTGGTGTCCTAAGATGTTTTGGGAAAACCCAATGTATTAAAGAGGTTCTTCACTGTGTTTAAATTAAATTAAAAGCCAGCAGCTACAAATACTGTAGCTGCTGGCTTTTAATAAAAAGACACTCACCAGTTCAAGAATCCAGCGGCATCCTCACCCAGGCCAGTTCTTTGCCGATCTTTGGATCCCAGGAGCTGGAACGTTATCTGTGGAAAATCAGCAGTGACTCTTTGCGGCTTCACAGCTGGTTTCCCACTGCACATCCACAAACCATGCTGCGCTTTGTGAATGGTCCCAAAGCCTTTTGGGAACTATGATGTGCCCCAGAAGGTTGCAGCGGCAGGGGGGAGTGGTTGTGGAATCACCTAGGACAGGGATATGTAATTAGCGGACCTCCAGCTGTTGCAAAACTACAAGTCCCATCATGCCTTTGCCTCTGGGTGTCATGCTTGTGGCTGTCATAGTCTTGCTATGCCTCTTGGGACTTGTAGTTCTGCAACAGCTGGAGGTCCGCTAATTGCATATCCCTGACCTAGGAGATCCAACCGGAAGTGGGAGTGGGTACCTGTCAAAACCAGGTACACGATCCCCCAATGAAACTGTTACAAAAGTGGGGGGGGGGCATAAAGCGGTACCTCCAGTTTATCCATACCAGAAGAGCTTGGTATGGATTGGGGGGGGGACCCCACGCTGTTTTTTTTCTCAATTTATTTTTAAAATTGATGACGTGAGCAATTTAGAAGCATCCCCATAGAAGTCAATGAGCCTGAAATTCATATCTGAGCTGAACTGCAGTGCTCAAAAAACCCTCAGGACTCTTTTTAAATTTGTACTGCACTGCAGACATGTAAACCGGCTCCATAGAAAACCGGTTTGGTTTACATATCATGCAAATCGGATGTGGTTCAAAATGCATCCAAATTGCATATATGTGAACAGAGCCTTATGCCGTGTACACACGATAGGTTTTACCAATGAAAACATTCCGATGGACATTTCTCATCGGACAAACCGATCGTGTTTGGGCCCCATCTGTCTTTTTTCCATTGGTGAGAAAAAATAGAACATGTTTGAAATGTATCCGATGGGAAAAAAAAAAGATAGCAAATTACGATCGTCTGTGGTACTCTATCGGACAAAAAACCCACGCATGCTCAGAATCAAGTCGACGCATGCTCAGAAGCATTGAACTCGGCTTGTCGGAGTGTTTTACGTTACGGCGTTTGGGACGGTCGGATTTTTGACTGATGGTGTGTAGGCAAGACTGATGGAAGTCAGCTTCATCGGATTTCCGCAAACAGGAACAAACAAGTCTTCTGGATAGCAGCACTCCAAAAATAAAAGCCTTTATTTTAAAATTCAGGGATGCAAATACACACTGCACATCACGTCACACTGGTCAAAAAACTGGATAACGCGTTTCACACTGTACTAGTGCTTATTCATAGCTATTTTAAAATAAAGGCTTTTATTTTTGGAGTGCTGCTATCCAGAAGACTTGTTTGTTCCTGTTTGCTGATATTGGTATTGCCTGCACCCTTGGCTGCTGGGAGGAGGTAATTTTGAGGATTTCTACACCTGAGCGGCTCCCTTTTCTCTGCTTCATCGCATTTCCGATGGAAAAATCCATCGGATTAGAATCCTTAGGAAATCCGATCGTGTGTACAGGGCTTTAGGGTAAAGTTCTGCTTTAATGTTTCACAGAAAATATTTGAATATACTAAGTGGCCCATTAGTAGGGAACCAGAAAGCCTTTAAAGGAAACCTGTGCTATGAGAAACATGCCTTCTAAAACGAATAGTTGCCTGGCTTTTATAATGATCTAATGGCTTCAGTTCTTTCTGATTCAGTGACTCGACATAAGCATGCAAATCAGCTGCATGCTTTTTCCAGGTCAGGGACTCTGAAAAAAAAAGAAGACAATAGATCAAATATACTGCCAGACTAATAGCCGGTCAGAGATGGTCATAGATGGCAGCCTTGGAGCTTCTAATAAGCTTGCTATTGGGTTCTGTCATTTCTAGTTATGTGCTTGCTGATAAAGCATATTATTCCCACAAGTACATGTACCTTACAGAAAAATGACAGCTTCCAATGCCTGCAAAAGCATCCCTATAAATCTGAAGATATACACTGAAATGCCTAAATAACAATCCATCAAGACAGGTCACTGGACATGTGCTGAGCCACACAGGACTAGAGATGAAAAAGAGCCGTTCTCTGAAAATATAACGCTCTTCGCCATGTTACCTTACTGACTGTTCACCGAGAGCTCGAGAAAGTAATTGCACTTGTATCTGAAGAATCTTCTGTGAAGTATTTTTTTATTGGTGACAAAGCCAGTTATTGACAGCGACAACAAGATTGGATTGCAAGTGGTTAAAAAAAAAAAAAAAAAAATTGGGACAGCTTTATCCATCTTGTTTTCATTGTTTCCCTCTCTTGGACATACTCCATTCTCTCCTCTTCTCCTTATGGCTATCTGTCACTAACATAACAGAGGACATGGCATGGAAGCAGCTGAGAACGGATTGATCCATTCGCATGCTTTCAGCTTTTGATTTCCATTCCGCAGAACAAAATCACACTACAATACTTTATTAAATGTGAAAAGCAGCAAAAGGAGAGAGAGGTCTGAGTCAAGCTGACCTCCATCACCAAATGAAAGTGGTAAAGGAGGTAATGATGAACATGTTCATGTATTGGTAAGAGACATTATGACAGGAAAAAAAAAAACATGATTTCTTCTTCATAATCCTAAGTGTTGTTCTCTTCACTGAGCAGCCTGCTTGTGCCACAAGGCTCTTATCAAGCCATTCAACTCCCAACAATCAGTCATATGGTGTAGCCATTTTGGGTATATATGCCTGTCAGCCAGCTGGCAGTAAATACAGAGCTATCAGCAACATAATCTAGTCTGCTTAACACACATGGCTGCTTTTCTTCCTTTCAGTGACACTAAATGTATTAAAATAAGATACCAAGAATAAAAGAAACAGAGAATGCCCCCTTCTTGTCCCTGTCACTTTTAAAGGGGACCTATCCATACCTCCCAACATTTTGAGATTGGAATGAGGGACACCTACCAGCAAACGTATGTAGGCATGGGACACGCCCCCCCTGCCACACCCCCTTAAAGGAGAATTAACTCCAAAATAGTTAATTAAATCCACAAGGGCTTTTTTTTAACCACTACTATTCCTTTATATTGGCTTTTAAAATGTACAAATGCAGCAATTTAGAATTTGGATGAAAGGTTTAGCACTGGGAAAATACTTTTTGAAAGATAAAAAGTGCATTTTATATACAGCTATATGGATCAGACCAAAATGAGTGACAAATGAGGGACATTGCTCCAAATCAGGGACAGTTCCTCAAAATCGGGGACAGTTGGGAGCTATGCCTATCAGAAAAAAATATTGGAGCTGCCATTGACTTATTATGGGGAGTGCTCCTTGGCTTTCATTGTGATTTTTTCTTCACTACTGAATCACTGACCCTGAACAAGCGTGTGAAAATCTGGGCTCATAACACCCTGTACTCATTATTTGTTCCTGGTCATTGACCTGATTAGGTAGTAAAGTTAGGATCAGGGTGTCAGTCCTGGAGGCTGCACCTTAGCCACTTGCCTGCTAGGCACTTTTACCACCTTTTCTTCCCAGGCCAATTTTCAGCGCTCTCACAATTTGAATGACAATTGCGCGGTCATGCAACACTGTACCTATATGAAATGTTTATAATTTGTTTCACACAAATTGAGCTTTCTTTTGGTGGTATTTGATCACCACTGGGTTTTTTATTTTTTGCTATACAAATGGAAAAATACAGATTAAAAATAAAAATAAAAGTTTTTCTTAGTTCCTGTTATAAAATTGTGTAAATTAGTAATTTTTCTCCTTCACTGATGTGCACTGATATGCTGCACTGATGGGCTCTGATAAGGTGGCACTAATGGACACTGATGAGGCAGCTCTAATGGGCACTGATGAGGAGGCACTATTGAGGCTGTACTGATATGCAGCACTGATAGGCGGAACTGATTGGCACTGACAGCCATCACTGATGAGCACAGATTGGCAGCACTGATGGGCACAGATTGGCAGCACTGATGGGCACCGATTGGCAGTATTGGTGGGCACAGATTGGCAGCACTGGTGGGCACTGTTGGGGCTGCACTGATCATCAGTGCCCTGATTGTCAGTACAGATGTCCCCTGTGTGGATTTGCTGGTTTTCGTCGCTCATCCTCTCATGCGTTGTCATCGTGCTGTTGTGATTGGATCTTTACCCCGATCCGAGATCACTGCCGATGCGCGCCGCAGGGGGCATGTAGGCAGCGCGAGTACGGGAGGATGTCATTCAGCTATAGGGTGGCATAGATGGATCGAAATCCGGATGGTTCAGCAGCTAAATTTTGATCCATGTGTTGCCACTGCAGTTGAAAAGAAGTCGATCTACCAATTAACCTCTGTTCAATCGCCCTGTAGTTCAGCATCTGCAGTCAATGGCTGCAGCACTGATCTGTGTATATTGACAGTGGGAGAGACACGCTGTCAGGCCTCGTACACACGACCGAGTTTCTCGGCAAGAACCAGCAAGAAACTTGCTGGCAGAGATGTCTTGCCGAGAAATTTGTTCGTGTGTATGGTTTCTCGTCAAGAAAAAGAAAATAGAGAACCTGCTCTCTATTTTCTCGTCGAGATTCTCGTCGGCATGTTTCTCGACGAGAAAAGTGAGTGTGTGTACACTTACCTGTCCTCCGGGAAGCCCGCACATGTTCGAAATGAATTTGACGCATGCGCGGTAGCTTCCTAGGCATAGATAGGGTATACCAAGATGGCGGCGACGGCATCGAATGTGACGAGCGCATGCTCGTCGTAGTCGATGACGTCACCGCGTACGCTCCATTCAAAGAACCGCGGGTTCTTTGAATCGAGCGTCTGTACACTCGGCCGGGACAAGTTTCTTGTCCAAGAATCTTGTCGAAAAAAACGACATGTTTTTTTCGACGAGAATCTCGGCCGTGTGTACGAGGCTTCAGAATATAACAGCACAGCAGGGAAAATTCCCACATCCACCTAAAATGTGTGCATGGGGGAATCGGTTAAATTTTTTTAATTCAGCCCACTGGCTTAAATGTTTTGACAGGGGGACTGCCCCCTCCAGGACACACTGATTAGTGCTTGCGGCCATTGGCTGTGAGTGCTGATCGGATGCCAATCAGATGCTGGTCTACCAGCATGCCCATTCGACAGAAGCTCGTGAGACCGGCTTCTGTCAGACAGGGAGCTGTACACATGGTCTGAAAGTCAGCTGCTTCCTGCCAAACTGACAGTTTTTGGAAGATTTTCGGTCAGTGTGTACCGGGCATTACTCTGTGGATTAGGAAAAAAAAATCCAAGTTGGTGAGTGAGCACTCAATTGTGAGAGAAAGGAAAGGGCCCCAATGTCGGCAAAGGCTGAATTAGTAATCCACTGGCCAGTGACTAGGTAGGACCTTAAAGTGGTATTAAACCCCAAATCAAACATTATATTGTGGCTTATCATATCTTAGATGTGATGGCTGCATTACTTTTCTTTTTCAGGCTCTCTTAATTTTATTTTCATCTGTTGATCCTGCCAGTAAGTCTGCGTTTTTCAAAAGAAAAAAGCTCTCCTGCAGATGTAGCAATTACAGGCACAAGACAAACCATTTACTACTGACAGAGGTGCTTGCAATGATCAGCTTTTATTTATGTATGAAAAATCTTTCTTCCAAAAGGAAAAAAAAAACTTTTGCTGTAACTGCTTAAAAAGCATGGCAGGAGTTTGGCTTCAATTTGTTATTGTATTTAAATCTGCTAGTACATTTAACACTCCCTTCCCCCCAGACTGACAATGCTGCTGTCCAAATGTGCCCCCAGTGCTCCTTCATCCAGAGTGGAGGCATGCTACAACAGGAAGTGTGTTACTGGCCTGATCACCAGGTGAAAACAGAGGGGGAAGACCTTAAAGCGGAGGTCCCGCGGCCATTCGTTTTTTGGTCATTCAATTATATTCCCCATTGTAAAAGAATACTCACTGTTCTGGTGTACTAAAACATCCGCTGTCCGATTTCGGACGCAAGAATAACTTATATAATCTGAGGAAGGACGTTTCCATTTTGCTTGTGGGCATGTGAAGCCCACAAGCACTCATTTCCTGGATGCAGTGAATGCTTATCTCCCAGCATTCACCGCTTGTTCCCGCGCATGCTCAGTGTTTATGGCGAGCAGCGCCGTAAACTTCCCGGTTGCCATCACAACGGGTGTCGTTGTCAAAAGTTCCCGCCCCGTTGTGATGGCAACCAAAACAATCTCTCGAGATTTCGCTGGGCGGCGTTTCGCACTGACTCTTGGGAAGCATGACACTTAGCTCCCAGGAGACAGTGCGGCGCCGGGGAAAGCTGTATGCACGCCTACTCCCGTGGGAGCGATGCACAGGAAGTAACACTTTGAACATAAATAATAAGGTATTTACAGCGCAAAAAAAATATTGTTGCGGCATTTGAAGATCTATGCTATGTACTGAAGGAGATAAGATATAGTTGTGAATTTGGGTGGAACTCTTTAAAAAGGAAAATTACTATAGCTGCCACATCTAATGATTGGAAAGCTGCACTATATTACATTTCTGGTTTTGGGTTTATTACCGCTTAAAAGTATTAGGTAGACTGCATTGCTATTGTTGCAGGTATTTGTCTTGCTATCACTGGCCTTTCTTGCATTCTTCAGTGTTGAGGAAAGTTACTCCTGTACTGGGCCCAGGCTCCATCAATTCAAAAGGGGGGCCCAGGAGGGATGGCTGTACTGCCTTATTGCTGACACATGTGACTTGTGGATCCCCCTGAATTGCTGCCCGATTCTACTTCTCTTTCTCCCTCTGGCTACTCTAGGGTTGCCACCTTTTCTTCAAGTCAAACCCGAACACTTTAGCAGTGCACAGCAATTTTTTTGTTTTGTATTATAGTATAAACTTGGCAAACTTTTATATTTTGCAATTAAATGCTACATCCCAAACATGGCAAAACAGGCAAAGTCCCCCCCTGGCTTCTGACGGTTGCTATGGGCGACGGCCAGCAGGTTAACTGTGGAGGTGGATCTCGGTGAGACCTCCAAATGTAGCGGATGGTTTCTACTAGTTACTAACATCCACCATATCACCCTGCTTCCAGACTTCCATATATCACTCTCAGAGACAATGAAGAGTCATTTGCGTTGTTTTGGTTTTTGCCTATTGGCGGATAAAACTTGGGGGAAAAGGGAATATAGGATGCCCATAGAACGGTTTACTTCGCCATCATATTTAAAGAATTGGTAGAATAGGTTGAGCCTTGAAGAACTGATGGACTCTAAAATTTACAGTCACTTCCCCTGCATAACCCATGCAGACTATTGCTCCTCCTCTGCATCAACTCCTGCAAACTGTTGTTCCCAGGACTTCTGTCCTCCTGCACAAAACTGCCACTGTAAACTATAATGCCGCGTACACACGATCATTTTTCACGTCGTGAAAAATTATATATTTTTTTTCCAACAAGAAAAACGACCGTGTGTGGTCTTTTTGTCATTTTTCCCAACGTGAAAAACGGCATTAAAAACGACGAGAAAAATTAGAACATGCTCTAATTTTTCTCGTCGTTTTTCCCGTCATTTTGTTCCGCGGCAGTTTTCCCATAGGGAAACACTGCCACGGAGCCTACACACGGTCGTTTTTCTCGACAAGAGAAAAAATGACGGGAAAAACGACCGTGTGTGGGGGAACAAGCCGTTCCCTCGTTTTTCATGTCATGATTCACAACGGTTTTTTAACCGCCGTGAATCACGATCGTGTGTACGCGGCATTAGTCTTCCTGTCCCATCATCTTCACTTTACAAAAGAGATCACTCTGAATAATCCCAGATGCTGGCTGTATTTGTTGATTTGTTAACAGGCCAGGGTTAGGGTTGTCACATCATCCCTTTAATCCAGGACACATATGAATTACACAGGTTATGTGACTGATTAAGGTGGTAATTATACTCACTTTGTGCCTTATCTGCATTAAATCAGCCTCAGAACCTGTGTAATTCATATGTGTCCTGGATGATGTGGCAACCCTAGCCAGGGGTCTGCAGTACCCCTCCCCGGCGGCCTGATTGTTTAACAGCTTGCTTTAGTTGGTGGACTACTGATCCCAGCTAGCCCGACTTGCAAATCCTGCGCCCGCAGGCCGCACTGATTTGACACAAAACCCCACAGTCTCTCCTCTGGTCTCACACCCAGCTCCCCTGGCAGGCCTCTTCCAGATATCCACTGTGTCACACTCACCAATTCTCCTGCCCTGAGTCCATGATAAGGAACTTAACTGGACATGCGTTCCAATAGCTTCTCCAGCCCCTCAGTTCCAGGACACCTCCTCCATGACCGTGTAAGGATGAGGCTTCCTCCCAGCTCTCCCGGGCTCCTCCGCCGAGGCGCGCACCCCCCCACCAGATGGGGATGGCCTCCTGCTGCTATCTAGCACTTCATTCTCCACGTCTCCCAGCCGACAACAACTCCCCTCCAGTGGGCTGGACCTGAGCCCATATGGGAGGCTTGCCCCCTGCCAATTCCAGTTGGGGATTGGTCAGGGCTCCTCACATGAGCTCCCTGTCACTCCAGCTCTCAGCTCTGCCCCTCTTCCAGAACATTCTCCCTGGAAGCAGGGGAGGCGCCCAAGAATTGAAGCACAGGTGGTCACACCCACTGCTACACTAACCACTCCCTGCCCCCAGATCAAAACAAGCAGGCCTAGCCTGAAGCATAGGCCTGCCTAAATTGACCTGCTCTGGCAGCTACTAGGGGTGCAACGGATCAAAAAACTCACGGATCGGATCGATCCTCGGATCAGAGCCACGGATCGGATCAATTTCGGATCGGCAAAAAAAAAAAAATTACTAATATCCGTCATCTCCCCACTGTAATATCCACGTCATATCCCCACTGTAATATCCACGTCATATCCCCACTGTAATATCCACGTCATATCCCCACTGTAATATCCACGTCATATCCCCACTAATATCCACGTCATCTCCCCACTGTAATATCCACGTCATCTCCCCCACTCACTGTAATATCCACGTCACCCCCACCTCCTGTAATATCCACGTCACTCCCACTTACTGTAATATCCACGTCACCCCCCCCCCACTGTTAATATCCACGTCACCCCCCCCACTGTAATATCCACAGTCACCCCCCCCACTGTAATATCCACAGTCACCCCCCCACTGTAATATCCACAGTCACCCCCCCCCCCCCACTGTAATATCCACAGTCACCCCCCCCCCCGAGTCAGGCATCTCCCGCACTTACCCACAATCTCTGTAATAGGCATCTCCCACCGGCCAGTTCAGATCCCAGCAGCGAGGGTGAGGGGTGATGACGTCAGCGGCGCTCAGCGCGCACAAGGCAGACCGCCGCCGGGTGTACCAAGATGGCCGCGGCTCCGGAGCTAGGCCGAAGCCGAGGCCGTGGATCGCTCCGCGGATCGCGTGGTGATCCGATCTGAACACGGTGACCCGTTCGGATCACGGATCACCACCGATCCGTTGCAGCACTAGCAGCTACCATACAAAAATCTTCACTCTAGCACCTACCTATGGTAGAGGGTGCTACACTTGATTTTATTCATTGCACCTCACTTCTTGCTGTGATGAGAATGAGAGACGAGAGAGATTTGTGCAGCTGAGCCCCTTGCTGCAATCACTGGATAAAAATATTTTTAAATATCTTTTGACACTTTGAAATGTCTTTCCATGTGTATGCAAAGAGATGCAAAAAAAGCACCAAAATGCATGTAAAACACAATAATCATGAGACACAAGTCTTTTCAAAAAGAAAATATTGGCTTAGCAGTGTGGAAGAACAAATTAATGAAATTAAGAAATTGGCGAGAAATTACCTTTGTTTTTCAACAGAGAGGCTTTCAGAGCTTCAGGTATGCATTCATTTTACAGTCCAGTGACTAATGCCACGTACACACGACCGTTTTTCATGACGTGAAACATGGAATTTTTTTAATTGGTCATGAAAAACAGTCGTGTGTATGCTCCAGAGCATTTTTCTCGACGAGAAAAATGGCTATTAAAAATTTAGAACCTGTTCTATTTTTTCTCGTCGTTTTTCACGTCGTCGTTTTTCTCGTCGTGAAAAACGGTTGTGTGTACGCTTTAACAACGGGAAAAAAACGTGCATGCTCAGAAGCAAGTTATGAGACGGGAGCGTTCGTTCTGGTAAAACTAGCGTTTGTAATGGAGATAGCACATTCGTCATGCTGTAACGGACTGAAAAGCACGGAGACTGAAAAGCGCGAATCGTCTCTCACCAAACTTTTACCAACACGCGGTAACACGAAATCAGCAAAAGCAGCCCAAAGGGTGGCGCCATCCGACTGGAACTTCCCCTTTATAGTGCCGTCGTACGTGTTGTCGTACGTGTTGTACGTCACCGCGCTTTGCTCTAGCATTTTTTTTCACGATAGTGTGTATTGTATGCTAGGCAGGCTTGAGAAGAATCACGTCGAGAAAAACGGTTGAAAGCATTGGATCAGCTGAAAAGTCAAGAAACTTGTGTTTTCAGAAAGAGAATACAATAGTTGTAGCCTTCATATGTGTTTCAATAGTGTTCTTTATAATTAGGTAGAGACCAAATAGGAACTGCCCTATTATTTTCAGCCAAGTAGCATGATGTCCCAGCATTCAGTGATAAGAAAATATTTTAATATGGATAACAGCTTTTACCCCTTTCATGACTAGAGCATTTTTTGCTATTCGACACTGTGCTATTTTAACTTGCAATTGTGCGGTCATGCAAAGCTGTACGCAAATGACATTTATATCATTTTTTTTCACACAAATAGAGCTTTCTTTTGGGGGTATTTGATCGCCAATGTTTTTTTATTTTTTGCGATATTAAAATTAAAAAGATGGAAATGTAAAAAAATATATGTATATTTTCTACTATTTGTTATAAAACATATCCAATAAATCCTTGGGTAGATGCAATGTTAATTGGCAGAGGCCGAGACTTCTATAGGTAGACAGCTATACAGGTGAAGGCCTCCAGCCGGACACCACTTCTGTATAGGTAGGACCACTGTCTCCTATGGCAACAATCTTGTAGCTGTTACTAACGGTAAAGCTATTCAATTTTCTCCAACACGAACAGTTCTCTTTACCTCACACTCACTCACTGTGGGTCTTCACTCAACTAGCTCCCAGTCTCTCTCACTAAACTTCAGATCCACTAGCCACTGGATCCCCTGAGCTCTTTCACTGTAGCACTCAGTATCTTCCTCAAGTGTCACCCCCACTTCACTGCTGGGTCCCTGGCTTGGCACTCACAGATACACCTCAAACTTCACCCCTGCTGACACGTTAGGTCCCTGGCTTGGCACTCCACAAGCATCACCTCTGCTGTCCCGCTGAGTCCCTGACTTGGCACTTGCTGATGCTTTCCCACTTCTTCACAGTCCCCGGTAGGCGAGAAGCCTGCTTTGGTACTTGCCTCAGCTCACTCACTGTGGTCTCTGGTAGGAAGGTGGATGGTTCTTTGTTCCGACAGCTTCCCCTCTACCTCCGACCATGACTGGTTGCCCCGGCCGGCGGAACCGTTACTTCTGGTTGGACTACAAACCCATAATCCCAACCCTGCACTACTTCTGGATAGATTCTCAGATAGCCTAGCAGCCAGATGTCTCCGGGATAGGCCTTAGGTTTTTGGCCTAGCAGTCCCGGGCAATACAACACACGTCCACCGCGACAGCCATCCAGGTGGCACAGAACCCTGATCATCTGACTCCACCCAAATAAATAGGATCCCCCAGCAGGCCAATGGACCAAAGATAATCCCTGCCCATTGGCTGAGACACCCCATTCATTCCTAATCTGTCCTTGCAATGCCTTTGTCTTATCTAATGTCACCAGACACCCGGCCATCTAGTGACAGAAGAGAGAAGTGCAGCAATTCAAGAATTAGGGCAAAATCAATTGACCTAACAATTGGCCAAGGCAACTATCACTTGGCAAATAAATTTAATAGCAGCCCTGCCTAAACATCAGGGTGCTACATCTATTATAGTAATGGCGGTGGTCAGCGACTTATATTGGGACTGTGATAGTATTATGGGAAATCTGACACAAGCTGACACTGGCTGGGGGGTACATTAACTGACTAACTGAGACTGACATTAATAGTGAATTCCCAGCTCAACTCGCCAGCCAGTCTGCAACCAACCAAATTATCCTGTCTAGCAGTTTGCATTAAAAACAGGGGTTTAGTTAGCACACATTTGCAAATACATGCGTAAGCTGCATAGCCACTCCAAGGCACCCCATTATTAACTGCAGTCCGAACTCTTGTAAATTTATGAGAACCTCGATAGTAGAAGCACATGCATTCTAGCGCATATAGGGCAGGTAAATTAACGCTGTTAACGCAAACTGTTAGATAGGATAATTCAGTTGGTTGCAGACTGGCTGACGAGTTGAGCTGGGAATTTTCTTTGGTTTTGTTTTGCATGCATTGCCCTTCCATGTGCTCCTTGCCATGAAGGCCAGTTATAGGTGGGGCAGTGGCCAGTTGTTTGTTACTGATGTAATATTGGTTAGGGGACACATTGGACACCTTTGCTGCCAGTGTGCTGGGTGTCCATTGTGCCCGTGCCTTTAAGGAGGGGTGGGCTCCCTCCAGGCTTACCTGTCCTCTATCTATCCATTAGAATGCATGTGCTTCTACTATGGAGGCTCTCATAAATTTAAAAAAGTTAGAACTTCAGATAATAATGGGGTGGCTCTGCAGCTTACGCATGTACTGTATTTGCAAATGTGTGCTAACTAAACCCCTGTTTTTAATGCAAAATTTTAGACGGGATAATTTTGTTGGTTGCAGACTGGCTGGCGAGTTAAGCGGGGAATTTCCTTTGTTTTTTTTTTTACTGGCATCAATAGAAACGCTAATACAGTGATCAGTGCTAATACTATGCACTGTCACTGTACATATGCCCCTGGTTGGGAAGGGGGTTAACATCTAGGGCCGATCACGGTGTTAATGTGTGTCTAACAATGTTTACTGTGTGTGTGTTATGTGCTGCTTTCACTAAGTGATCTTGCTGATTTTCCCCCTGCTTTGCAGGGAATAAAAAAAAGCAAGATCGCCTGTCAATATTTGGAGGTCTGTGTTTATAACACAGAGCTCCCTTCCCGGAATGGATCAATCATTGGTCAGGACCCGCTGATCAGCTTGTGCTGTATCAAATCACAGCACAGCCAGGGCAGCGGGCGCACACGCCCCCTACCAAAAAGCGCTGATCGAGTATCAAAGACGTGATTCAGCACAGAATGGCCGCCCTGCAGCAGTATATCTGCGTGGGATGGTTGGCAAGCAGTTAGACACATTTTTGCACATTTCTGCTCATATGTACAGTTCCACCACCACCACCCCCCCCCCACCAGGAAATTACCAAATATTGCAAGGAAATCAACAAAAATCTATTTTGATCAGCAATACCAAGCAAGATGGAGGAGATAGTGTCTCTGGCCTTTAACCACATGGTGAGGGTAAACCCATGTCTGTACAATCCTCAGGAATCCCATTACAAGTCCTGTGCAAACAAGGTTCTGTGTGTGGCACTGGGGCGGCGTCTATAGCTCTGAGAAAGTCCCGCCTGGTGTCGCAACGTGTCAGATGTTTGGCTTCGCCCCCATTCTGAATTCTTTAAACATAGTCAGAAGTATCCGGTACATGACCCAGAACTGGCCCCTCTGTTCTCGATCAGCAATGACAGAATGGACCTAGTATATTGGTGTGCTCCTCCTCTTTCTCTTTTCTTCTTCCATATATGAAGTTACTGCTGCCGCCATGAAACACACCATTTAATTTGTCAAGAGGAGATGAAAATAACCCAGGAAGCAGAAACACAAAGCAACACTTGATGTCACAGATACATTTTTTTTCTATTGGCTAATACAAAAACATAAAAATTTAAAAATGTTTGAAAATGCTATAACATAATGCACATACAAGCATGCAATAAAATGGCCAAAGAGTTAAAGAAAAAACTAAAATCAGGTGCCGCGCTACCCCCAACAATACAGTACAAGAACATTTACAAGCTTATGAAACATAAAAAACAATAATTTTTTGTGTCAGGTAAAAATAAATAAATACACCTTTTACATCAAACAGTGTCCTTACAAATGTCACAAAAGTTACAGATCAACCTGTGACCTTTTCTGCAAAAAATCAATATCAAAAGCGCTGCGAAACAAGTCTCTCTTTATGCTGTGCTCAAGTTCTTAAACAGTGCTCTTTCTTTCCAAACACAAATTCTCCTCCAAAGATCATGAATTGTGGACTACATTACACCTCCTTCAAAATAAAACCACTACCCTTTGTACTCGCACCACACTATGCTCTCACCAGATTCCAGTGACCCTCTAACATTAATAAATGGGACTACAAAAACATAAATTGATGCTGTCCTTCCAGGCAGCCTTCGAGCCTTCTGGGTCACCACCTCTCCTCCAAGTAACGGTTCCCTTTAAAACTACTATTCCTCCCGTTTACTTATTGGTCATTTCCAAAACAATAAGCAACAGAAGAAAATACCATACTGCAGTAATATTTTCTTTAATAGGTTAAAACATCATCCAAAGTGCCCACTCACATATGCTAAAAACAAATTCCAGCTTTAACCACTTAACCTCCGGAAGGTTTTACCTCCTTGGCTTTTTTTTCTGTTCATCACTGCGCTACTTTACCTGGCAATTGCACTGTCATGCAACACTGTACA
This sequence comes from Rana muscosa, assembly GCA_029206835.1. Taxonomy (NCBI): domain Eukaryota; kingdom Metazoa; phylum Chordata; class Amphibia; order Anura; family Ranidae; genus Rana; species Rana muscosa. Next base: position 337,381,587 of record CM055116.1, on the reverse strand, counting down.
CAAATTTAATTTATATAATTTTTTTACACAGAGAGGTTTCTTTTGGTGGTATTTAATCACCACTGGATTTTTTTATTTATTTTTTTGCTTTATAAACGACAACATTATGAAAATGTTAAAAAAGCAAGTTTTTCTAAGTTTCTGTTATAAAATTTTGCAAACAAATAATCTTTCTTCATAAATTTAGGCCAAAGTATAGTCTGCTACATTTTTTTTCTAAAAATAATCCAAATCAGTGAATATCATTTAGTCTGTGTGAAAGAAATGCCACTTGTCAACTCTTTCTCCTCGTTAATACTCCGTATATGTAGAGAGAAAGTAACACTCCGTGGTGCGAATAACGTTTATGCCACCTTTATTTTTTTACAAGGATAGTTATGCACTTACATTTAGTTAAAATCGTGTTTGCAGTTGGGAACGGGAAGTAATGAGCTTCCTCTGCGTTCCAAGAGTGAAAACCGGAAGTCACGCAATGACGCTGTGGCCGGATGACGTCTTGATGATGAAATGCGTGGGGAGAAGCCACAGCGTCATTGTGTCACTTTTGGTTTTCACTCGTGCAACGCAGAGGAAGCTCATTACTTCCTGTTCCAAACTACAAACACAAATTTAACCAAATGTAAGTGCATAACTACCCTTGTAAAAAAATAAAGGTGGTATAAACTTTATTTGCACTACAGAGTGTTACTTTCTCTCTACATATGTGGGGTATTAACGAGGAGAAAGGGCTGACAAGTGGCGTTTCCTTTGGAGGTCTGTTCCAAGAACACAGCAGGGTGGCAGTAAAAGCACAATACCCCCTAGAGGGGAGAGCTTTCTAGTAAGTGCACACACATAAGAAGAGCACTGAGTGGAGCACCAGCACAGCTTAATTAACGTCTTTGCAAGGCACTGAAAGGATTCTAGTCACCAGTCACTTGATTTATTTTAAATAACTTTTTTTCACCGATTTGTTGGCAATTATATAGACTGTTTATTTACAGAGTTGAGGACTTTGAATTCTCTTTTCACAACACTAGAAGGATTTTTGTGATTTGTTGACGTTTTCTTTTGTTTTTGAGTTTTGATATTTGATATTTGTGTAGCGGGGTGTTCCCCTTTAATGCAGAGAGACTACATTACCCAGAACACCATTCGGAGTGTTTCACCGCAGAGACTCATGGGAGGGGTTATATAAGGAGGAGGCGCGGCTGCACTCGGCCTCTTTGGGACACGAGACTTCTGTGACTGATCCTCCTGTGTGGATGTGCCGGAGTGCAGGGCCTGAAGCCTGAGGCCTTGCGCAGCACCAAAGAGCCTTCCACCCCACTGCGAGCCTGGGTGGCACCTGACATTGCTTACCTACAGCCTTGGTTGGATCGGGGACCCGATCCCTGGAGACACTGTGTGTGTGTGTGTGACACAGTCGGTGGAAGTTTTCCCCGGACTGGGACCGTGTCCGGATGGGTGAGAGGGCGTATGCCCAGACCATATACTGTTGTTACTAATGGGCCTATAGACTGCCGTGGCCCACAAGTTGTTTCTGATACTCTCATTAGAGAACCTCATCGGAGCTGAACTCAGAGTTTACATAGCAAAGTGTTTATTTCATCTCTACCTTCCTATTGGATTACAAAAAGGGTATTCTGTTAATGTGCACCACCGTTAAAGACCTGCCGGTGAAGAAAACCATCATCCCCTATAGACTAAGTTGTAGATATCTGAGCCAGGCCTGGTCAGCTAGTTAGTTCATTTGGTTACTGCGTCATAGGACGCCTAGTTAACGGTCGCCCATGTGGCGCACTTTTACTGTTAATTCTATATGCATAGTGTATTAATCTGCAGGGCTCTGCAGATTTATTATCTGTGAACTGTTACCACTGTTAAACCCCTTTCTTACCAAAAGCTTACGTAAATCTTATACCTTTTTATCATTATTGTCTTGGTGTCTGGGCTTACTCATATAGTATAAGAATATTGATTGCTGCCAATACTAACTGTGCCAGTAGGGGGTCGAGTACATTGTCGGGGGTTGGCGGAGCTGCTTTCAGGGCCCAAACGAAACTTGCGGCCTTCTTAATTGGAGGTATCGCTACACGTGGGGGCTCGGGTCCGGCATCCTGATACAGCAGGTGAACGCCAGAAGTGCCGGCATGGACCCCATGGATCCACAAGCGATAGAAGAATGGTGCAAAGCCGTTAGGGCAGAGCCAAACAACTCAATAGTCGTCAGCCTCCCAGTGGAGGAATGGAAGACTGAGACGGTAGAGGAGTTGATGAAGTCAGTGTCCCCAGATCACACACCGTGGGTTATAGTTATAAAGGCAGACCCGGACACTTCATATCAGTATGCACTGGTGGAATACGGAGACGGGATACCAGAGGCTTGCAAGCCCAAGTGTGTAAAGACGCCAGATAATAGAACCTATAGGTTGGCGCCTGCTTTAACTATAAAGAAGGAACCATCACCGATGGGATCACTGCAGGCTGCGGCACGCGCCTCAACAGTAAAAGGAGATGGGGTGACGCCCCCGGTGACACCCGCACCTGCCACTGCTATATCACCAGAATTGATAAAGGCGATAGGGGATCTGCTAATCAAATGTCAGAAGACAAGCACGGTGCATGTAGAGACTAGCTACCGGAGACTGAAGACATTCTCAGGGAAGCTCCCTGTCCCTGCAGGGGAAGAAGATTTTGATACCTGGGTGGAGCAGGCATTGCAGGCAGTAGAGGCATGGGAGGTGCCTGAAGCGCAGAAGAGGCAACGAGTGATAGAAAGCCTTAAAGGCGCAGCAGCAGAAGCAGTGAAAAGTTTTTGGTTTGGGAATGCAGATTGCACGGCTCAAGACTGTCTGGCCATGTTACAGGAAGAGTTTGGTCAATTGGAAAAGGTGACAGAGATGGTATACCAATTTGAACATACTTTCCAACAGCCAAGGGAGAAACTGTCAGAATATGTTAGGAGACTAAACAGGTTGCTGTGCAAGATTGTGTTGAAGAAGGGAATGAAGCCCCAAGATACAGATGCGGCAAGAATGAAGCAGGTCTTAAAGGGAGCGTTACGCTCGGATCCAGTCTGGCTGCACCTGAAAACCTCGGGAGGAGGAACGTTGCTGACCTATGCTGACTTGATAAAAATCATCAGAGATGAGGAAGCGCTACAACAGGACCAGCAAATGACTAAGGCAAATGTTGTCCCCGCACAGGTGCTAGTCAATCCAGTGATGACCCCTGAAAGAGACTCAGAGGTAGACACTTAAAAAGCACAAATGTCCAAGGTGTTAGAAATGTTGACCTCTCTGATTGCAAAAGACACAGAGGGTCCCAAGAGAGAGGTACCACAGAAGGAACTATTCCCAATTGCTTCGGCACCCGCATCTTTACAGGAATGGGGAGATATAGTCTGCTTTAACTGTGGAGGAATTGGCCATGTTGCAGCTACATGTTCCAGTCCCAAGAAGAAGAAGCTAGACAACCGCAAGCCGGCGGGAAACTCCAGAGGGCCCCGGTGAAGGAGTCAACCGGGTGCCCATCACCTTCAGTGAGCTCCAAGCTGAAAGTGAAGCAGAAGGAAAGAGGAGATAAAACACCTCGGAGGAAACACAACATTCCTCAACAGAGATACACCCCAGAGAAAGGGGGCAAGACCCCTCAGAAGAGGCACAGCACTCCCCAGAGGGGGTGCACACCTAAGAAAAATAATAGTATCCCTCAGCGGGTCTGTACACCCATCGAGAGGAGGGAAATTAATGCATACCAGGCTCAAGAAAGATTAAAGTCCAAAGGGAACTGGATGAGAGAGAGTCCGAAGGGAAAGGGCCAGAAGAAGGTGACCCCTGCCAGGCCATATCCGGAGAGGCTAGTAGGCCCATCTCCTATAGTGCCCATTCAAGTGGAGGGAGTCTACACCAGAGCCATCTTGGATACTGGGGCACAAGTGACCCTGTTATACCGAGATTTCTACGAGAAGCACTTGAGTCACCTGCCCATCCAGAAGATAGAGGGACTAGAGATATGTGGGATTGGGACCCAGAATTTCCCCTACGATGGCTATTTGCCTGTCAAGATAATCTTTGACCCATCCGTGGCTGGAAAAGCCGAAGTGTTTGACACTCTGGCAGTTGTGTGCCCTCGGCCGCCAGGAGCCAACAAGAGTTCCCTTATAATAGGAACAAACACGGACCTGGTCCGAAGACTTCTGACCCCTCTAGTGAAAGAGAAGGGGTCAGCGGCCACCAAGATTCACCCCATGCTGAAGACGGCTTATCAACGGCTGGTCCTAGAGCAGAAGACCCCTGGAGAGGGGATAGGGAAGGTGTGGAGACTTGGAAGAGAAGGGGTGGTGTTGCAGCCCAGTGAAGTAACCTGTCTCAGAGCCACTGTGAAGCTTACTTGGGAGCAGCCTGGACCCTTTGTCATGTTGGAGTCTGACCCAAGGGAAGAGTCCCCCGGCCTGGAAGTGATACCAGAAGTGATTCCGCTGAAGGCCCTGAAGAAGGCCCATTGTAGAGTTCCAGTGAGTGTTAGGAACAATACAGATGGCCCCATGGAAATCCCAGCCAGGATGCTGCTGGGCCAGGTGAGCCCTGCTGCCCCGGTCAACTTGTCGGAAGTAAAGGGGGCGGGCGAAGGAGGAGATGCTTGGGAGAAGCTATCCATGGAAAACCCGAACCTGCCCAGGGCTTGGAAGGAGAGAGCCAAGGCCCAGTTGACCAGATGGGAGAAGATCTTCTCCAGAGATGAGTTCGATGTGGGGTGTGCAAGGAGTGCCACCCATCGGATCCGCCTCCAAGAAGATAAGCCCTTCAGAGAGAGGGTCAGGCGGGTCCCACTAGCGGATCTGGAGGATCTAAGGGAACAACTTGCAGAACTAAAAAGGACTGGTGTGATACGGGAGTCCAGAAGCCCTTATGCCTCCCCGATAGTGGTGGTCAGGAAGAAGAATGGATAGTTGAGGCTCTGTATCGACTACAGGACTCTTAACAGGAGAACCATACCCGACCAGTACACCTCTCCGAGGATAGAGGATGCCCTACAGAGCTTGTCTGGAGCCAAATGGTTCAGCGTCATGGATCTCAAGAGTGGGTACTATCAGATTCCTATGCACCCAGAAGACAAGGAGAAGACAGCTTTCATAACCCCAGTGGGATTCTTTGAATTCAACCGGATGCCCCAAGGTCTGTCTGGAGCCCCAGCTACTTTCCAACGTCTCATGGAGAAGACTGTAGGAGACATGAACCTTATTGAAGTCCTTGTATACCTGGACGATGTCATTGTCTTTGGAAGAACTCTGGAGGAACACGAGGAGAGGCTGGAAAAAGTCTTGAGGAGACTTTCGCCTGAGAAGTGTCGGTTCTACCAATCTTCGGTGAATTATCTGGGGCACATAGTGTCTGAAGAAGGGGTGGCCACAGACCCTGAGAAATTGGAGGCATTACCTCCTGGCCACGACCCACCACAATAACAGAACTCAGGTCCTTCTTAGGGTTCTGCTCCTATTACAGGAGGTTTGTGGAAGGATTCGCCCGAATTGCTAGACCATTGAATGAACTGCTCAAGACTGAGGGAGAAGAGGACGACTCAGGACCCAGGAAGCCGGGAGAGTCAGTCAAAGATCAGTGGAACCAGAAATGTGAAGAGGTCTTCCAGGCATTGAAGAAGAGCCTAACCACTGCTCCAGTCTTGGCCTAGGCAGACCCAACCAAACCCTATGAACTACACGTCGATGCTAGTCATGATGGTCTGGGAGGAGTACTTTATCAAGAACACGAGGGGCAACTACGGCCTGTTGCCTACGTGAGCAGGAGCCTGACCCCCTCTGAGAAAAACTACTCCACTCACAAGCTGGAGTTCCTGGCCCTTAAGTGGGCGGTAGTAGACAAGCTCAAAGACTACCTGTATGGGGCGGAGTTCACTGTGAAGACCGACAACAACCCCCTGACCTACCTATTCACTACAGCAAAGCTGGACGCCACTGGACACAGGTGGCTGGCAGCATTGTCTGGATTCAATTTCAGCCTAAAGTACAGGCCAGGGATTGGGAATCGAGATGCAGACGCTCTGTCCAGGAGATCTCATGGTCCCAACAGTGACATGGAAGACTGGACTCAAGTGGCACCTGATGGGGTGCGGGCCCTTTGTCAAGGGGCTGAATTACAAGCCAGAGGGGGCTCAAGGGCGGAAGAGATAGGAGTTACCATGGTAGGAGTACCCAAACAATACTGTGGAGTAACTCAGCTGCGGGAAGACCATCTGCCAAAGTTGTCCAAGAAGGAATTAAGGTGTGACCAATTAGAAGATCCCATGGGGAAATTGGTTCTGGAAGCCCTGGAGAATCAGGATCCAAACAAACTCCTGAGTCACTCCTCAAAGGAAGCCCACCTGTTGAGGAAAGAGTGGGACAGGTTACAGGTACATCAGGGGGTGGTCTACCGAAGGGGCCCCTCTGATGACCTGCAAGATAAATGGCAATTGTTTCTTCCAGAAAAACATCGAGAGGCTGTTCTGATTGCCCTACATGACAATCATGGCCACTTAGGGGCGGAGAGGACCTTTCAACTTGTCAGAAGTCGGTTCTATTGGCCCTGCATGAGGGCAGAAGAAGAGTACTGCCACTCATGTGCACGTTGCATCCAGAGGAAGACTTTACCTCATCAAGCTTCCCCAATGGGCCATCTACAAAGTCAAGGCCCAATGGATCTGGTATGCATTGATTTCCTCTGCCTCAAACCCGACCTGAGTGGACTGGGAAATGTTCTGGTGATAACCGATCATTTCACCCGGTATGCCCAAGCTTTTCCAACCAAAGACCAGAAGGCTTCCACTGTAGCCAAGATACTTATGGAGAAGTATTTTGTCCATTATGGGCTGCCCCAGCGACTTCATTCAGATCAAGGAAGGGACTTTGAAAGTCGGCTGATCCGGAAGCTCTTAGATTCGTTGGGAATCAAGAAGACTCGAACTACACCTTACCATCCACAGGGAGATGCTCAGCCGGAGAGGTTTAACCGAACCTTGCTCAACATGTTGGGGACTCTGGAAAGTGAGAAGAAGCAACATTGGAGCAAACACATAGCAGCCATAGTACATGCTTACAACTGCACCACCAGTGATGCTACAGGTTACTCCCCATATCGACTTATGTTTGGGAGAGAAGCGAGACTACCTGTGGACTTGGCCTTTGGCACCTCTCTGGACCATTCCTCAGCCACATCCCACAAAGGATATGTGGACAGGCTCCGACACAGCCTGAAAGTGGCCTATGAACAAGCTCAAGCGGCCTCAGATCAAAGAGGAGCTTGAAACAAAAGAAACTTCGACTTGAAGGTCCGGATACAAGACCTGCAGCCCGGGGATAGAGTACTGTTACGCAATCTGGGGGTCCCTGGAAAACACAAACTTGCAGACAGATGGAGATCTGAACCCTATGTCGTCTGTAGGAAGTTGCCGGGCCTACCTGTCTACAAGTTGAAGCCAGAAGGGAAGACGTGGCATCGAAACCACCTGCTCCCACTTGCTGAGGCAGTCAGGATACCTCCCGTGAGAGATTCTCCTGAACCGGTCTCTATTCTGGATACTCCCAGGCCAAACACTCGGTCGCAGACCTCTCGAGCTGAAGATGGAGAGGCCTCTCAACTTAGTGAAGATGAAGAAAGAGAACTTGATTGGTTGTGGCCTTCCCCAACTCCAGGAACTTCTACTATAGATCTTCCACCCACTGAAGACACTCCAGATGGGACACTGAACCCAGAGGCCACAGAGTTCATCCCATCTAGTCCTTCATCAGATCACTGGGAAGATGCCCGTGATAGTTACTCAGAGGAAGAGGAGCCTGTGGCGCCAGAGCCAGAAGTCCCAAGAGAGCAAAGGGCTCGAAGAGTCATCCGGCCTCCTAAGAAGCTGACCTACCCACAAATGGGGAATAGCTCGGAGGACTCTGTAGTTACTGCTAGGAGAAGTGCTGAAAATCCAGATCCCTCCATTGTCCATTTGGTGGAGGGCAACCCCAACTCACTCTCTGGCACAGTTAGGCAGGCCACCCATGATAATGTGACCTGTGGGCAAGGGAGTTCTACCCCTCAGTTTTGGTGGGAATTCCCTATGCCAACTTTGTTTACAGAATTGTCTAGAGTTGTACATAGTCTTTGTTAAGGATTATCTTTGGGGACCAAAGAGTTCAAGTGGGGGGAGTGTGTAACGGGGTGTTCCCCTTAAATGCAGAGAGACTACATTACCCAGAACACCATTCGGAGTGTTTCACCGCAGAGACTCATGGGAGGGGTTATATAAGGAGGAGGCGCGGCTGCGCTCGGCCTCTTTGGGACACGAGACTTCTGTGACTGATCCTCCTGCGTGGATGTGCCGGAGTGCAGGGCCTGAAGCCTGAGGCCTTGCGCAGCACCAAAGTGCCTTCCACCCCACTGCGAGCCTGGGTGGCACCTGACATCGCTTACCTACAGCCTTGGTTGGATCGGGGACCCGATCCCTGGAGACACTGTGTGTGTGTGTGACACAGTCGGTGGAAGTTTTCCCCGGACTGGGACCGCGTCCGGATGGGTGAGAGGGCGTATGCCCCGACCATATACTGTTGTTACTAATGGGCCTATAGACTGCCGTGGCCCACAAGTTGTTTCTGATACTCTCATTAGAGAACCTCATCGGAGCTGAACTCAGAGTTTACATAGCAAAGTGTTTATTTCATCTCTACCTTCCTATTGGATTACAAAAAGGGTATTCTGTTAATGTGCACCACCGTTAAAGACCTGCCGGTGAAGAAAACCATCATCCCCTATAGACTAAGTTGTAGATATCTGAGCCAGGCCTGGTCAGCTAGTTAGTTCATTTGGTTACTGCGTCATAGGACGCCTAGTTAACGGTTGCCCATGTGGCGCACTTTTACTGTTCATTCTATATGCATAGTGTATTAATCTGCAGGGCTCTGCAGATTTATTATCTGTGAACTGTTACCACTGTTAAACCCCTTTCTTACCAAAAGCTTAAGTAAATCTTATACCTTTTTATCATTATTGTCTTGGTGTCTGGGCTTACTCATATATAGTGATGAGCCGAACACCCCCGGGTTCGGTTCACACCAGAACCTGCAAACGGACCGAAAGTTCGCACGAACTTTAGAACCCTATTAAATACAATGGATGCGAACGTTCGAAATCTAAAGTGCTAACGACTATTATGCATGTTATTGTCCTAAAAAGGGTTTGGGAACCCGGGTTCTGCACCAGGGGACATGTATCAATGCAAAAAGAAGTTTTAAAAACGGCCGTTTTTCTGGAGCAGTCATTTTAATGATGCATAAAGTGAAAAAAAAAAGTCAAATATTCCTTTAAATATCGTACCTGGGGGTTGTCTAAAGTATGCCTGTGAAGTGCCACGTGTTTCCCGTGTTCAGAACTGTCCCTGCACAAAATTAAATTTCTAAAGGAAAAAAAGCCATTTAAAACTGCTTGTGGCTTTAATGTAATGTCTGGTCCCGGTAATATGGATGAAAATCTTTAGGAAAAATGGCATAGCTACCCCATCACACACCCCCCCCCCCCTACCCCAGCCCATTACCAGCCCCTTTGGGTCTTGTATGGATATTAAGGGGAACCCCGCACACAAAATAAAAAAGGCCCTATATACTCTGAACAGCCGTATACAGGCGGTGCATACAAGACAGGGACTGTAGGTTTGTTCTTATATAGAATCTGTTTGTAATTTTGAACAGGTACATTGTTTAAGTGTAGCTCCAGCCAAAAAATATATTTTTAAGCTTTTTGGAAAACATAGGGAAGGGTTATCACCCCTGTAACATTTGTTTTGCTGTCTGTGCAGTGTGCACCTGTTCAGAACAGTTCACCTCACTTTCCGTCCTAATGACAAATGTTTTTTGAAAATTTGGGGTTTTTATTGAAACAAGAATTGGTGATAAAGAATCAGTGGAGAGGAGACACTTTTTTTCCCATATTAACTCTTACAGGAGAGAATTTGCCTTCCTAGGGGTAGATTTCCTCTCACTTCCTGTTGTATCCTTCCGTTTGCAAGGAGGAGTCGTTTGTAAGTTGGATGTTTGAAAGTAGGGGCCTGCCGTATATACTCAGCTGAAATTTGCCCCTTACATGTTGGTGTTGCCACAACACTGTGAGCCCTCACAGTTACTCTTGGTGGGCGCATGAATGGGCCCTGCTGTGAATTATTAGATCAAGAATTGTAATTGCATGCCCCTGTTGAACAGGGGCTGAAAAATTGGGCCTTTGGTGGTGGTGGTGGTGTTGACACAACACTGTAAGGCCTCACAGTTAGTCTTGGTGGGTGCAGGAATGGGCCCTGCTGTGAATTATTAGATCAAGAATTGTAATTACATGCCCCTCTTAAACAGGGGCAGAAAAATTGAGCCTTAGGCACTGGTGTCACAACACTGCAACCCCTCACAGATACTGTACTTGGAGCACAGCAATGAGCCCTGTTGCAAAGTATTGCATCAAAAATTGTAATTACACGCCCCTGTTAAACAGGGGCTGAAAAATTGGGCCTTAGCCACTGGTGCTGGTGCCACGACACTGCAACCACTCCCAGATACTCTAGTTGGAGTGCAGGAATGAGCCCTGCTGCAAAGCATTGCATAAAAAATTGTAATAACACACCCCTGTTAAACAGGGGCTGAAAAATTGGGCCTTAGCCACTGGTGGCGGCACCCAGAAACAAAAATGTTCTTCCAAGCTATCATCGTCAATCGGATCATTGAGGAGGAGGAGGATAGTCAGTCAACATAACAGGACAGTCTCTCAGCATCAGCATCAGTCTTGAAGGGATGTGACATTTGAAAATATATTAGTCTGTTATATCAGCTTCAGGTGTTTGTTAGCTGGTGGTGATCCAAGACTGGTTCATCTTTATGAAGGTCAGTCGATCAACAGAGTCGGTGGACAGGCGCACCCTGTGATCCGTGACAAATCCTCCAGCAGCACTGAATGTGCGTTCTGAAAGAACGCTGGATGCAGGACAGGCCAGTAGCTCAATTGCATACTGTGCAAGCTCTGGCCAGTGATCCATCCTCAAGACCCAGTAAGCCAGAGGATTTTCGGTGGGGAAGGTGTCCAAGTCTGACCTTGCCCCTAGGTATTCCTGCACTATGTATATCAGACGCTGGCGATGGTTGCTGGAACCGATCATACCTTGGGGCTGCGGACTAAAGAATTGTCTGAACGCTTCGGTCAGACGGCCACCTTCCCCACCGCTCCTTCTTTGACTGACCGAAGCCTCAGCAACTCATTGTCCAGGACCAGGAGTTTGTAACCTCCCAGTCTCTGGGAACGCGTTGCACAGACCTCTCTGCAAGGCCTCCCGGAGTTGTCTCATCCTCTGCTCCCTCTGCGACGGTAAGATAAGGTTCGCAACCTTACCCTTGTACCGTGGATCAAGGAGAGTGGCCAGCCAGTAATGGTCCCTCTCCTTGATCCGAAGAATACGAGGATCCTTCCGCAGACTTTGCAGGATCAGGGAGGCCATGCAGCGTAGGTTAGCTGAGGCATTCAGTCCGGAGTCCTCTGGGTCACTAAGGACGACATGATCCGCAGCCACCTCCTCCCAGCCACGTACAAGTCCACTGGTTTCTTGGGACTGTAAATCATCCCTAAAAGACTGCTGCTGATGATGCTGAGTGCCAGGCTCCACCTCCATGCTGACACAATCCTCCTCCTCCTCCTCCTCCTCTTCTTCCTGTGCGATGGGTGGGACAGAAGGAACACTGTCTGGGTAAAGGGGGCCTTGAGAGGCAAGGAAGTCCTCCTCTTCCTGCCTCTGTTCTGCCTCAAGTGCCCTGTCCATTATTCCACGCAGCGTATGTTCCAACAGGTGGACAAGAGGTACAGTGTCACTGATGCATGCACTGTCACTGCTCACCATCCTCGTGGCCTCCTCAAATGGTGCCAGGACAGTGCATGCATCCCTGATCATGCCCCACTGGCGTGGTGAAAAAAACCCGAGCTCCCCTGACCCTGTCCTGGTGCCGTAGTCGCACAGGTACTCATTGATGGCCCTCTGCTGCGTGTGCAGCCGCTGCAGCATGGCCAACGTTGAGTTCCACCTGGTGGGCATGTCACATATAAGGCGGTTCTTGGGCAGGTTCAACTCCTTTTGCAGCTCAGCCAGGCGAGCACTGGCATTATAAGATCTGCGGAAATGCACACAGACTTTCCTGGCCTGCCTCAGGACATCCTGTAAGCCCGGGTACCTGCCCAAGAACTGCTGCACCACCAGGTTAAGGACGTGAGCCACACAGGGCACATGGGTCAGTTGTCCCTGTCGGAGAGCGGAGAGGAGGTTGGTGCCATTGTCGCAAACTACCATTCCTGGCTTAAGCTGGCGTGGCGTCAACCACCTCTCGGCCTGCCCCTGCAGAGCAGACAGAACCTCTGCCCCAGTGTGGCTCCTGTCCCCCAAACACACCAGCGCAAGCACGGCATGGCATCTTTTTGCCTGCGTACTTGCGTAGCCCCTTGAACGCCTACGGAGCACCGCTGGTTCCGAGGACAAAGCACAGGAAGAGGCCACGGAGGAAGAAGAAGAGGAGGGGGTGGAGGACAGAGGTGTGTCACAACCAGTAGTAGCATTTTGGAGGCGTGACGGTGGAACAACCTCCAACACTACTGCACCTTGTCCTGCATCCTTCCCAGCTGCCAAAAGAGTGACCCAATGGGCCGTGAAAGAAAGGTAACGTCCCTGTCCATGCCTGCTGGACCATGAGTCAGCGGTAATATGCACCTTACTGCTGACCGCCCTGTCCAGCGAGGCCAAGACATTGCCTTCCACATGCCGGTAGAGAGCCGGAATCGCCTTCCATGAGAAAAAGTGGCGTTTGGGAACCTGCCACTGAGGAACCGCACATTGCACAAACTCACGGAAGGGGTCCGAGTCTACCAACTGAAAAGGCAGCAGTTGAAGCGCTAGCAATTTAGCCAAGCTAGCATTCAACCGCTGGGCATGTGGATGGCTGGGAGTGAACTTCTTTCGACGGTCCAGCAGCTGGGGCAGGGAAATTTGCCTGCTAGAATCGGATGTTGGTGTACTGCTAGCAGAGTGCCCGCAAGTACTTGGCTGTGACACACCTAATTCTACACCTTCATTCCTCTCAGAGCAGGTTTCAGAGAGGACTGAAGGTATAGTGGGGTTGGAGATCCCAGCTGATGCGGTGCAAGAAGAGGTCAGCTTTGTTCTTTGGTGTGGGTCTTTAAGGTAGGCTTGCCAACGAGCTGCATGGCAGGTCAACATATGTCTGGTCAAGCATGTGGTGCCCAAGCGGGTGATGTTTTGGCCACGCGATATACGCTTGAGACATATGTTGCAAACAGCAGCTGTGCGATCTGATGCACTCGACTCAAAAAAGGCCCACACCAAAGAACTTTTTGAATAACGGGCAGAGGCAGCTCCCTGCACAGGCAGAGCTCTGCGGTGTGATTCCGTCGGTGTGCTGCCCTTACGCTGGCCCCCCGAGGGCATCCTGCCTCGTTGGAGATGTGCCTCCTCCTCATCCTCCTCCTCCTCCTCCTCCTCTCTCCTATTAGGCACCCACGTGGAGTCAGTGACCTCATCATCCCCTCCCTCCTCATCACTGGAGCCAATCTGGCAGTATGCTGCAGCTGCTGGAACATGACTGCCAGATTGGTGTCCTTCTTGAACATCCCCTCTCTCTGCTCTCACGCTACTGCCTTCCTCTAGCTGGGTATCATCATCAGACCCTTCGAAACGCTGGGCATCCTCCTGGAGCATGTACCCAACACTGTGCTCAAACAGTTTGGGGGACTCCTCAGGAGGACATGGTTGGTCTAGGGAAGGAGTGACTGATGATGACATTGATACCAGGGAAGAGGACGCTTTGGCAGCTGCTTTGCCAGTACCCTGAGCCTGGGTGAGAGAGGATGAGGAGGATGAGGAGGGCTTGGTCATCCACTCTACCAAGTCTTCGGCATGATGCGGCTCAACACGTCCAGCTGCCGAAAAGAAGGACAAGTGTGTCCCATGGCCACGTGCTGATGGTGATGCACCGCGTAAACGACCAGCACTGTTGTCTCTAGACACAGAGCCTGCTTGCCCTCTTTTTTTGGCTCCTGACTGTCTGCCTCTCCTTGTTTGCCTTCCAGACATTCTAATGGCCTGCAGGGAAATGGGAAAAGCAGCAATACAGGCTAAGTTAAGGTGTAATATGGTCAGGAGGCACACTCCGCCCGCTGTAAGTGCCGCAAAATCCTGTTGGTGTAACACACCAGGAAAAAGCAGCAATACAGGCTAAGTTAAGGTGTAATATGGTCAGGAGGCACACTCCGCCCGCTGTAAGTGCCGCAAAATCCTGTTGGTGTAACACACCAGGAAAAAGCAGCAATACAGGCTAAGTTAAGGTGTAATATGGTCAGGAGGTACACTCCGCCCGGTGTAAGTGCCGCAAAATCCTGTTGGTGTAACACACCAGGAAAAAGCAGCAATACAGGCTAAGTTAAGGTGTAATATGGTCAGGAGGCACACTCCGCCCGCTGTAAGTGCCGCAAAATCCTGTTGGTGTAACACACCAGGAAAAAGCAGCAATACAGGCTAAGTTAAGGTGTAATATGGTCAGGAGGCACACTCCGCCCGCTGTAAGTGCCGCAAAATCCTGTTTGTGTAACACACCAGGAAAAAGCAGCAATACAGGCTAAGTTAAGGTGTAATATGGTCAGGAGGCACACTCCGCCCGCTGTAAGTGCCGCAAAATCCTGTTTGTGTAACACACCAGGAAAAAGCAGCAATACAGGCTAAGTTAAGGTGTAATATGGTCAGGAGGCACACTCCGCCCGCTGTAAGTGCCGCAAAATCCTGTTTGTGTAACACACCAGGAAAAAGCAGCAATACAGGCTAAGTTAAGGTGTAATATGGTCAGGAGGCACACTCCGCCCGCTGTAAGTGCCGCAAAATCCTGTTTGTGTAACACACCAGGAAAAAGCAGCAATACAGGCTAAGTTAAGGTGTAATATGGTCAGGAGGCACACTCCGCCCGCTGTAAGTGCCGCAAAATCCTGTTTGTGTAACACACCAGGAAAAAGCAGCAATACAGGCTAAGTTAAGGTGTAATATGGTCAGGAGGTACACTACGCCCGCTGTAAGTGCCGCAAAATCCTGTTGGTGTAACACACCAGGAAAAAGCAGCAATACAGGCTAAGTTAAGGTGTAATATGGTCAGGAGGCTTAGCAACAATGACACTGACACTGTCCCCTAGTAGAGTTGAGCGGACACCTGGATGTTCGGGTTCGACGGGTTCGGCCGAACTTCGAAAAAAAGTTCGGGTTCGGGACCGAACTTTAACCCGAACCCGGACCCGAACCCGAACCCCATTGAAGTCAATGGGGACCCGGACTTTTAAGGACTAAAAAGGCTCTAAAAAGGTAATGGAAAGGGCTAGAGGGCTGCAAATGGCAGCAAAATGTTGTTAAGAGCATGGCAAGTGCTCTGCAAACAAATGTGGATAGGGAAATAACTTAAAATAACATAAAAAAATAATAATAATAATCTTGACCTAGGAGGACGAGGTCCATATGGAGTAGGAGGTTGAAGTGGCGGTGGATGTGGCTGTGTAGGTGGAAGCGGCGGTGGAGGAGGACGAGGTAGCCAACACTGATTCAAAAATACAACAATGGCTGTGTAATGCCGGTGATGTGTCGAATTCTGTCCCCCGTCAAATAGTGTCCACCCTGTACTGCGCTTGCTCAGTATGTAGGACAAGGGGATTTCTAAAATCTCCCAAGACGAACGGCGCCTGCGTGGTGAGTTCAGGTGAAGGCCACACCATCCGTGGTTCAAGACGAGCCAAGTGAGGCCGTGCCCGAAGCGTGGCGATCGAACCGAGCCAGTGAGGGGCCCTGTTACTATGTGCTACCGTATGTCCACTTGGATGGTGGGGCTTGAACCTGCACTCACAGCGCAGGCGCCGTTCATCTTCGGAGATTTTGTGAATCTCCTTGTCCTCTGTACTGCGCAAGCGCTGCGCCTTCGCAGTATGGGCCGGACACAATCCGATGGCCGGACAGTTTTTGTCACAACACCGGTATACATGTCTATTCTGCACAAGGTACGGACAAGTCCTGTGGGATCCATGCCTGGTTCATTTTAATGAACGTGAGCTTGTCCACATTGGCTCTGGACAGGCGGCTGCGCTTGTCTGTGATAACGCCCCCTGCCGTGCTAAATACACGTTCAGATAATACACTGGCTGCAGGGCAGGCCAGCACCTCCAAGGCATAAAGGGCAAGCTCAGGCCATGTGCCCAATTTGGAGACCCAGAAGTTAAAGGGGGCAGACCCGTCATCCAGTACGTGTAGGCCTGTGGACACATACTGCTCAACCATGTTGGTGAAATGCTGCCTCCTGCTAAGACGTTCCATCTCAGCTGGTGGTGCTGGTTGTTGTGGCGTGCTGACAAAGCTTTTCCACATTTCAGCCATGCTAACCCTGCCTTCTGAGGTGCTGCCGGTGCCCCGGCTGCGTTGGCGACCTCTTCCTCCTCCTCTGCCTTCACCTTGTGCTTCCACCGTACGCCCGCTGTCAGGTGGGAATGCCACCAGCAGCGCGTCTACCAGCGTGCGCTTGTACTCGCGCATCTTACGATCCCGCTCCAGTGAGGGAATTAAGGACGGTACGTTGTCCTTGTAACGGGGATCCAGCAGGGTGGCCACCCAGTAATCAGCACCAGTTAAAATGTGGGCAACTCGGCGGTCATTGCGGAAACACTGCAGCATGTAATCGCTCATGTGTGCCAGGCTGCCCAAAGGCAAAGAAAAGCTGTCCTCTGTGGGAGGTGTATCGTCTGTGTCCTCTGTATCCCCCCAGCCACGCACCAGTGATGGCCACGAGCTTGTCTGTGTGCCACCCTGCTGTGAAAATGCCTCCTCCTCCTCCTCCTCCTCCATCTCCTCCTCCACCTCGTCATCCTCCAGAACTGTTCCCTTTCCGCCGGACAATTGTGTACCTGGCGTTTGTTGGTGCAGGAACCCACCCTCGTAGCCACTTGTGAAAGACTGCCCTGAAAGCCTTTGAAATGATCCCGCTTCCTCCTCCTCCTCCTCATCCTCCTGTGCCACATCCTCTTCCATCATCGCCCAAAGCGTTTTTTCAAGGAGGCATAGAACTGGGATAGTAACGCTAAGAACGGCGTCATTGGCGGAGTACTCGAAACAGCGCAACAAGGCACACAGGTCTCGCATGGAGGCCCAGTTATTGGTGGTGAAGTGGTGCTGTTCCGCAGAGCGACTCACGCATGATTGCTGCAGCTGAAACTCCACTATCGCCTGCTGCTGCTCGCACAGTCTGGCCAGCATGTGCAAGGTGGAGTTCCACCTTGTGGGCACGTCACATATGAGGCGGTGAGCGGGAAGGCCGAAGTTACGCTGCAGCACTGACAGGCGAGCAGCAGCAGGGTGAGAACGCCGAAAGTGCGCACACACAGCCCGCACTTTCTGCAGCAGCTCTGGCATATTGGGGTAATTTTTAAGGAACCTCTGGACCACCAAGTTCAGCACATGCACCAGGCAAGGGATGTGCGTCAAACCGGCTAGGCCCAGAGCTGCTACGAGATTTCGCCCATTATCGCACACCACCAGGCCGGGCTTGAGGCTCACTGACAGCAACCACTCATTGGTCTGTTGTTCCATGTCCCTCCACAACTCCTGCGCGGTGTGGGGTTTTTCCCCCAAACAGGAAAGTTTTAAAACTGCCTGCTGTCGTTTACCCCTGGCTGTGCTGAAGTTGGTGGTGAAGGTGTTACGCTGACCGGATGAGGAGGCGGTAGAGGATGAGGATGCGGAGTAGGAGGAGTTAGCAACAGGAGGCAAACTGAAGCGCCCTGCAATCCTCGGTGGTGGAAGGACATGCGCCAAACTGCTATCTGCCTCAGGCCCAGCCGCCACTGCATTTACCCAGTGTGCTGTTAGGGAGATATAACGTCCCTGACCATGCTTACTGGTCCACGCATCCGTAGTTAGGTGGACGTTGCCACAGATGGCGTTGCTCAGTGCACACCTGATTTTGTCCCCCACTTGGTTGTGCAGGGAAGGGATGGCTCGCCTGGAAAAATAGTGGCGGCTGGGCACGACGTACTGTGGGACAGCCAATACCATCAGGCTTTTAAAACTCTGCGTCTCCACCAGACGGAATGACAGCATTTCAAAGGCCAGGAGTTTTGAAATGCTGGCATTCAGGGCCAGGGATCGCGGGTGGCTAGGGGGGTACTTCCTCTTCCGCTCCAATGTTTGGGAGATAGAGAGCTGAACGCTTCCATGGGACATTGTGGAGATGGTTGGTGACCCAGGTGGTAGTGTTGCTGGCAGATGCTCTGTTTGCGGGGTGGCAGGTGCCACTGTCACTACAGAGGTGGATGAAGAGGCCGAGACTGCAGCAGAAGAGGAAGCAGGAGGAGCCAGAGACCTTTCTTGGTTTTTGAGGTGTCTACTCCACTGCAGCTCGTGCTTTGAACTTAGATGCCTGGTCATGCAGGTTGTGCTCAGGTTGAGAACGTTTATGCCTCGCTTCAAGCTCTGATTGCACAGCGTGCAAACCACTCGTGTCTTGTCATCAGCACATTGTGTGAAGAACTGCCACGCTGGGGAACTCCTTGGACCTGGCTTTGGTGTGCTTGGTCCCTTGCTGCGTTGGGCAGTAGCAGACATACTGTCTAGCTGACAGACGCTCCCCTTTTGCACCTTGCTCCCTCTTCTGCTGTGCTGGTGGCTCTGTGCGACCACCGCCTCTTCCTCCAAACTACACTGGTCACCTGCATAACGTTGATTCCATGTGGGGTCGAGGACCTCATCGTCCTCCACATCATCTTCCACCCAGTCTTCACCCCTGCCCTCCTTGTCTGTCTGCACAATTGCGAAAGCAGCAGCAGTTGGCACCTGTGTTTCGTCATCATCCGAGACGTACTGCGATGGTCCTCCCATGTACTCATCATGAAACATAAGTGGTTGGGCATCGGTGCACTCAATCTCTTCCACTTCTGGGGCAGGGCTAGGTGGATGGCCCTGGGAAACCCTGCTAACAGAGTCATCGAAAAGCAGAAGAGACTGCTGCATGATTTGGGGCTCAGACTGCTTGGCTGATTTGCAAGGGGGTGAGGTGAAAGACTGATGGGCATGGGTTTCAGGTGCCAACTCTGTTCTTTCATCAGAAGAGTGGGTGGGAGACAATGTGAAGGAACCCGAGGCACTGTCAGCAACCCAATCTACTATCGCCTGTACTTGTCCTGGCCTAAACATTCGTACAGCCTCATTAGGCGCGACAAAATACCGCCGCAGGCTCGGTCGCCTACTCGCACCTGAGGAAGGTGTTTCACTTGTGCGTGTATCTGGCACAGATCCACCACGTCCTCTCCCTGCAACAGGAGCTCCACCAGCAGCACCACGACCAGGGCCACCACGTCCCTTTGACCTTCTCCTCATATTTTCAAAATTTAGGATCTTGCCCTAAATGGGTGTTTTTGGAAGCGCAGAACACACCCACAGTACGTAACCGCTGACTCGCACAGCTACAGAACTGCAGAAAATGCTATTCAAAAAAAAATGTTGTTTTTTTAGTATAGCACAGTAGGAGAAAACTATAAAGAAATTGTTTATTTCACACACCTCAAAATATGTATAACACACTGCAACCTTTTTTTGGTGCCACTAAACAGCGTTTTTTGGAAGAGCAGAACACACCCACAGTACGTAACTGCTGAATCGCACAGCTACAGAACTGCAGAAAATGCTATTCAAAAAAAATGTTGTTTTTTTAGTATAGCACAGTAGGAGAAAACTATATAGAAATTGTTTATTTCACACACCTCAAAATATGTATAACACACTGCAACCTTTTTTTGGTGCCACTAAACGGCGTTTTTTGGAAGAGCAGAACACACCCACAGTACGTAACCGCTGAATCGCACAGCTACAGAACTGCAGAAAATGCTATTCAAAAAAAATTTTGTTTTTTTAGTATAGCACAGTAGGAGAAAACTATATAGAAATTGTTTATTTCACACAACTCAAAATATGTATAACACACTGCAACCTTTTTTTGGTGCCACTAAACGGCGTTTTTTGGAAGAGCAGAACACACCCACAGTACGTAACCGCTGAATCGCACAGCTACAGAACTGCAGAAAATGCTATTCAAAAAAAATGTTGTTTTTTTAGTATAGCACAGTTGGAGAAAACTATATAGAAATTGTTTATTTCACACACCTCAAAATATGTATAACACACTGCAAACTTTTTTTTGTGCCCCTAAACGGCGTTTTTTGCAAGCGTACATTAAAGTGCAAATTTTTTTTTTTTTTTTTTTTTTTTGCCCTAAACGGGTCTTTTTTTGCACGAGCAAAATAAAATGCTTTTTTTTTTTTTTTTTTTTTGCCCTATGGGTCTTTTGGAAAAGAGAACAATAAAGTGCCTTTTTTTTCCCCTAAAAGTTAGATTTTCTCTGACACTGGGCTCATGGCAGTGTAAAAAGACTGCACTGCAACACAAATAGGTAGACCTATGCAGATCGCTGATTTTAATCTCTGAATCTGGACTCCTATATAATATTCTCTCTCCCTGAAAGCACCAACACAGGAACCTGGCCCTACACTACACTATCTCTCTATCTTTTCCCTCAGATTGTAGAATCAGGACTACCTCTTCTATCTTTCTATCTCTCCCTAAAAGCAGCAGCAGCAGACTAGATCCTCTCCCTATCTATTCTGAAGCAGAGTGTCATGTGTGCTGTGTGCCTCTAGCTTATATAGAAGCTGGGTCACATGTTGCACTGACCAATCACAGCCATGCCATTAGTAGGCATGGCTATGATGGCTTCTAAGGGCACACCAGCTAATCAAAAGGTGATTGGCTGGCCCCTGAAGCATTTCTAAATGCGTTATTAGATTGCCGAACCCGAACCCGAACCCGGACTTTTGGGCAAAGTCCGGGTTCGGGTTCGGGAAAAAGCTAAAGTTCGGTACGGACCCGAACTTTACAGTTCGGGTTCGCTCAACACTATCCCCTGCCTATCCTTCTCTCTCCCTGCACACAAGGTTTATCAAAGTATATGACACTGACACTCTCCCTGCCTATCCTTCTCTCTCCCTACACACAAGGTTTAGCAAAGAATATGACACTGACACTCTCCCTGCCTATCCTTCTCTGTCCCTACACACAAGGTTTAGCAAAGAATAGATTTGACAAGATTTGACACTGTCCCTGCCTATCCTTCACTTTCCCTGCTCCGGAACACACTACACAAGGCCGCCGCGCTGGCGGCCTTTTATAATGTGGGGCGTGTACTAAACCCCCTCAGCTATAATTGGCCACAGGCATCCTGCCTGTGGCCAATCATTGCTCTCCTCGCTGCCGGCGCTGTGATTGGCCAAGCATGCAGGGTCACAGTGCATGCTTGGCCAATCACAGCGCCGGGATTACACTGCGATGGCGCAGTGTATTGTGGGCCGTTCGCGTCACTCGAATTTGGCGCGAACGGCCCAAATCGTTCGTTGTTCGTCGAACGCGCGAACAGCCGATGTTCGAGTCGAACCTATGTTCGACTCGAACACCGAGCTCATCCCTACTCATATAGTATAAGAATATAGATTGCTGCCAATACTAACTGTGCCAGTAGGGGGTCGAGTACATTGCCGGGGGTTGGCGGAGCTGCTTTCAGGGCCCAAACTAAACTTGCGGCCTTCTTAATTGGAGGTACATTTAGATTTGGTTTTTGATTATAAGCCGAGTTTTTCAGCACATTTTTTTGTGCTGAAAATGCCCCCCTCGGCTTATACTCGAGTCACCTTTTTGCGCCTGATCTCCCGGATTTTGGGGACCCAGTACCAGCCGCACACATGTAGCCCCACTCTTCCTCTACAAGTATGCAAAGTTTGTTGTCCGGGGAGCACCGATTTTTCAAAGCTGGGCACCCCTTCCATAGACTCCCATGTTAAACGGTAATTTCTCGGGTGATTTTGGGGACCCTGTACCGGCTGGTCGTAGGTCCCCTGGACCTGAAACTTAGCACACATGTAGCCCCATTTCTCCTTTATAAGTGTGCAAAGTTTTTTGTCTGGGTGACCTACGGCCGGGGAGCAACCATTTTTCAAAGCCGGCCACCCCTTCCATAGACTCCCATGTTAAACGTCAGTCTAGTCATGGACACAGTGAGGCATGGGCACAGTGAGGCATGGACATAGACACAGTGAGGCATGGGCACAGTGAGGCATGGACATGGACACAGTGAGGCATCGACACAGTGAGGCATGAACATGGACACAGTGAGGCACAGTGAGGCATGCAGATGGACACCCTAGGCTTATACTCGAGTCAATCCGTTTTCCCAGTTTTTGTGGTAAAATTAGGTGCCTCGGCTTATACTCGAGTATATACGGTAATTGTATTTGAACAATGAAATTTTTCACTTTGAGGATTACACTTATAAAGTTCATGGTATCATAATATTCTGCACTTTATTACTTTATTACAAAAGTCACTTTATATTTATATAGCAAAGAAATTTTAATGGTTTGATCTTATTTCATCATATACATATATTTATTTATTTTTATTTATATTGTGTCACCAGTATTTCTGCACATGTCACTTTAAGTTGATCAGAAACCACGCATCACTTATTACACTTTAGTATATCACGTGGCACTTTATCCAGTTATTTGGAGCAGCGCCATCACCACCATCAATTATACCCCTTATACTTTCAGACCTTACTTAGGTAGGTGTTCTGGTGGAGGCAGCAGTTCCAAGCTTAACAATCATACCATCACTCCCCTGTCTACTCACATGAGAGTTATAGAGTCTACAAACTATGACATATACTGTATATTTGAAAATTGATCAATCCTGATGTGCTGACAGCTCTCATTTCTTGAAGCCCTAAAATACCATGACAGTAGAAATACCCCCCAAATGGACCCTTTTTGCAAAGTACAGTTCAGGGTATTTAGTAAGAGGCATGGCAAGTTTTTTTAAGTTGTAATTTCTGGTCTAAATTTTTGGGAAAAATAGGATTTTTTTTTTTTTCTTTTACATACTGTTACTAGTTTAGTACATCATCATATGACAAATGTGATGGTGATCAGGGATACTGACTGATGACAGCATGAGAAAAAAATCTGTTTTTTTAAATAATTTTTTTATTTCATTTTTCTAAGGATCTTTTTTTTTAAGATAGCGAACTAATAAAAATAATAAAAATAAAAATAAAATTATAAACAAAACTACCTATCAGAGAAAAAACACTTAAATCAAAATCTATATATAACCATTCAGGAGAGAGGACCTTAACCTCAAAATTCCAGAAGGACTCCCTCTGGCTAAGGACGGCGGATGTAATTACCCCCCCCCCCTGCCAATGTCTATCAACCTTTTCGATGCCCCAAAACTTTAAGTCCCTGGGATCCCTATTGTAACATACTCTGAAATGCTTGGAGACACTATGGAATCTGAGTCCCTTTTTGATGTTATTCATGTGTTCCCCCATGCGCACACTCAGGGGTCTAGAGGTCCTGCCAATATACTGGAGTCCACATTTGCACTCCGGCATATATACCACCCCTTGTGTGCTACATGTTATCAGGTTTTTTATCTGATACCTCCAACCAGTAGCGGAAGATGGATTGTTTGGCAGCACAGTGGTGTAGTGGCTAGCACTTTCACCTAGCAGCAAAAGGGTTGCTGGTTCGAATCCCTACCACGATACCATCTGCCTGGAGTTTGCATGTTCTCCCTGTGCCTGTGTGGGTTTCCTCCGGGTACTCTGGTTTTCTCCCACATTCTAAAGACATGCTGGTAAGTTAATTGGCTCCCGTCTAAATTGGCCCTAGCCAAGCGCGTCGGGACCCTTCGGGTTAAGACTGCGCTATACCAAGATAACCGTCAACTCAACTCAACTCATGAAGACCAAGGAACTGTCCAAACAAGTAAGGAACAATGTTGTTAAGAAGTACAAGTCAGGGTTAGGTTATTAAAAAAAATATCATGATCCCTAGGAGCACCAACAAATCTATCATAACCAAATGGAAAGAACATGGCACAACAGCAAACCTGCCAAGAGATGGCCGCACACCAAAACTCACGGATCGGGCAAGGAGGGCATTAAGGTGAGCGAAGCGATTGATCTGAAGGTGAAGGGTCTGTCACCATTATCTTCCTTGAATTGTGCGATTGTCACGTGGAATCCTCTTGGTACTCACTGGGACCCTTAGTCCTCTTCCCCTCTCTTATTGGACTTTTTGTGACTGCTTTTTAATATTGCATTTTTAATCTACCTGTTCTTGCGCCAGAGGCGTACTAAGTGGGGGCAGGGGGGGCGGGCCACCCCGGGTGCCACACACTGGGGGGGTGTCAGGCCGGCACCCCCCTCTGCGATTGAAATGGTCGCAGCGGCTCGCCGCGGGTTTAGGCAGCGCTGGAGCCGCGGCACAGTGACAGGCACAGGCAGGGGAGAGGCGAGCGGCAAATCGGCGAGGGGGTGTGCGGGGGGGGGTGCAGGGGGACACCACTGCACCTACCATCCCCTCCTCTCACAGCCACGAGCTGTCTGCCTGTGCGATCCCGGATGTCACACAGGCACAGCCGAGCAGTGGTGAAGCCGCCTCCCCCTCCTCTCTGTTTATGTGTAAACAGGGGGAGGAGACCTGCTGTGTATGTGACGGGCACTATTCGACGGGGGACCCATATTGACAGGACACCCGCCACGCTGATCAGAGGTACTAAATGTGGGGGTCTGCACTGAAGGGGGGTGCACTGAACGGGGCTACACTGAAGGGGGGGCTGCACTGAATGGGGGCTACACTGAATGGGGGTCTGCCCTGAAGGGGGCTGCACTGAATGGGGGCTACACTCAAGGGGGGGTGCACTGAATGGGGGCTACACTGAAGGGGGCTGCACTGAATGGGGGCTACACTGAATGGGGCTACACTGAAGGGGAGGGTGCACTGAACGGGGGCTACACTGAAGGGGGGCTGCACTGAATGGGGGCTACACTGAATGGGGTCTGCACTGAATGGGGGCTACACTGAAGGGGGGTCTGCACTGAATGGGGGGGTGCACTGAATGGGGGCTACACTGAAGGGGGGTCTGTACTGAACGGGGGCTACACTGAATGGGGGCTACACTGAAAGGGGGTCTGCACTGAACTGGGGCTACACTGAAGGGGGGTCTGTGTAACATTCAGGGGGTCCAGAGCTGCAGGGTGCTGTGTAATGTAAAGGGGTCCAGAGATGCAGGGTGCTGTGTAATGTAAAGGGGCCCAGAGGTGCAGAGGGCTGTGT
Organism: Rana muscosa; assembly: GCA_029206835.1. NCBI lineage: Eukaryota > Metazoa > Chordata > Amphibia > Anura > Ranidae > Rana > Rana muscosa. The sequence goes on along the minus strand of CM055116.1, from coordinate 337,356,298 downwards.
AATGTAAAGGGACCCAGAGGTGCAGGGTGCTGTGTAATGTAAAGGGGCCCAGAGGTGCTGGGGGCTGTGTAATGTAAATGGGTCCAGAAGGGCAGGGTGCTGTGTAATGTAAAGGGGCCCAAAAGTGCAGGGGGCTGTGTAATGTAAAGGGACCCAGAGGTGCAGGGTGCTGTGTAATGTCAAGGGGTCGACAAGGGCAGGGTGCTATGTAATGTACAGGGGTGCAGGGGGCTGTGGCATGTAAAGGGGTCCAAAGCTGCAGGGTGCTGTGTAATGAAAAGGGGTCCAGAGAGGCAGGGTGCTGTGTAATGTAAAGGGGTCCAGAGATGAAGGGTGCTGTGCAATGTAAAGGGGCCCAGAGGTCTAGGAAGCTGTGTAATGTAAAGGGATCCAGAGGTGCAGGGTGCTGTGTAATGTAAAGGGGTCCAGAAGGGCAGGGTGCTGTGTAATGTAAAGGGGCCCAAAGGTGCAGGGGGCTGTGCAATGTAAAGGGACCCAGAGGTGCAGGGTGCTGGGTAATGTCAAGGGGTCCACAAGGGCAGGGTGCTGTGTAATATAAAGGGGTGCAGGGGGCTGTGTAATGTAAAGGGGTCCAGAGGTGGAGGGTGCTGTGTAATGTCAAGGGGTCCACAAGGGCAGGGTGCTGTGTAATGTAAAGGGGTCCAGAGCTGCAGGGTGCTGTGTAATGTAAAGGGGTCCAGAGATGAAGGGTGCTGTGTAATGTAAAGGGACCCAGAGGTGCAGAGTGATGTGTAATGTAAAGGGGTCCAGAAGGGCAGGGTGCTGTGTAATGTAAAGGGGTGCAGGGTGCTGTGTAATGTAAAGGGGTCCAGAGATGCAGGGTGCTGTGTAATGTAAAGAGGTCCAGAAATGCAGGGTGCTGTGTAATGTAAAGGGGTCCAGTGGTGCAGTTGTGGAGAGGGGGTACACAGTAGTAACAAAAAGATATTGAAGGATGCAGAGGTGAACAGGGGGCACAGTGGGGTGTTTTTACATTTTAATGTGGGGGGGTGCCAGATATAGGATCCGCCCCGGGTGCTGTGTAATGTAAAGGGGCCCAAAGGTGCAGGGGGCTGTGTAATGTAAAGGGACCCAGAGGTGCAGGGTGCTGTGTAATGTCAAGGGGTCCACAAGAGCAGGGTGCTGTGTAATGTAAAGGGGTGCAGGGGGCTGTGTAATGTAAAGGGGTAAAGAGCTGCAGGGTGCTGTGTAATGCAAAAGGGTCCAGAGATGCAGGGTGCTGTGTAATGTAAAGGGGTCCAGAGATGAAGGGTGCTGTGTAATGTAAAGGGGCCCAGAGGTGCAGGGAGCTGTGTAATGTAAAGGGGTCCAGAAGGGCAGGGTGCTGTGTAATGTAAAGGGGCCCAAAGGTGCAGGGGGCTGTGTAATGTAAAGGGACCCAGAGGTGCAGGGTGCTGTGTAATGTCAAGGGGTCCACAAGGGCAGGGTGCTGTGTAATGTAAAGGGGTGCAGGGGGCTGTGTAATGTAAAGGGGTCCAGAAATGCAGGGTGCTGTGTAATGTAAAGGGGTCCAGTGATGCAGGGTGCTGTGTAATGTAAAGGGGTCCAGAGATGCAGAGTGCTGTGTAATGTAAAGGGGTCCAGTGATGCAGGGTGCTGTGTAATGTAAAGGGGTCCAGAGATGCAGGGTGCTGTGTAATGTAAAGGGGTCCAGAAATGCAGGGTGCTGTGTAATGTAAAGGGGTCCAGAGATGCAGGGTGCTGTGTAATGTAAAGGGGTCCAGAGATGCAGGGTGCTGTGTAATGTAAAGGGGTCCAGAGGTGCAGGGTGCTGTGTAATGTAAAGGGGTCCAGTGGTGCAGTTGTGGAGAGGGGGTACACAGTAGTAACAAAAAGATATTGAAGGATGCAGAGGTATGCAGGGGGCACAGTGGGGTGTTTTTACATTTTAATGTGGGGTGGGGGGTGCCAGATATAGGATCCGCCCCGGGTGCCAAATGCTCTAGGTACGCCCCTGTCTTGCACTGCACCTTACCTTATGCTTTTATTATATGTGTCGGAGAACTTGTCAGTTATCAGGCTGATAACAGAAGAACAGAGCAGAAGACAGCTACGGACATAGTACTTTGAAGAGAAATAAAAAAAACACTGCAGATACATGTGCCCAGCTTAAATTTCATGAATTTAAGTTTACATCCAAGTGTGGGTGACTTTCTACCTATGACTGGGTGTGTCAGTGTGGACTGAGTGGCTGTAAGGCCCCATGCACACAGGGCGTTTTTACAGCCGCGTTTTTTACAGCTTAAAAACGCCTGTCCATGTTTTGTAAACATTTTTTGACCTTTTTAAAAAAAAAGAAAAAATCCTGGAGCTCAAAACGCAAATCGCGGCGGTTTTGCGCGTTTTCGCTGCGTTTTTGCGCGTTTTCGCGCGTTGGGCCTTTTTGCAGCTCAAACCTGGAGCTCCAGAACGCACTGGAATTGGGTTTTTTTTGCAGCTGGAAAACGCCTATGCCACTCGGAGCTCATAAAAGCTCTATGTGTGCATGAGACAATAGAATAACATGGATGGGCGTTTTGCAGCTGTAAAAAAAAACGTCTAACGCTGCTGTTAGCAGCTGCAAAAACACCCTGTGTGCATGGGGCCTAAGAGTACTGGCAGAACAGAGGACCCATCATGTCCAGTGACTCCTGTGGGGGTAAGCACTGCATGCATTTTGAGAGTCCTTTTAGGTGAAACAGACAAATATAAAACCTGCAGTTCTTTGTACACAACGGACAAGTATGGGGGGTACATTGAGTGCAAGTTGGTGTGTCTGAACCCACCTCCTGTGTGTTAAATTATGCTCAGATCGCCATTTATTCTAATCCATACCAATACACTGAGTTAATTTACCAGTAAACAATCGTGTGTCCATTTCCTGGTGCTAATTCATAGCCAAGTTAAAAATATCTATACTTGTGTTCTTATAAGTGCTTGCAGTAACTTTTATTCAACCAGGTGTGTAAGAGGGGCTGAGGGTGTTCTATCAGTCAAGGCGCAGAACAGAGAACCCAAATCACCAAGTGGCTCCTGCGGGGCAGGGACGTGCAGTTAGGGGAGGCAGAGCCTCAACTGCCATTAACATTAAAAAAAAAAAAATCGAGCTTCGAGGTTTGTTGCTCGGCAACCTGAGGTCACAGAGACCCCATCATTGGTAAAAAATTGGGGCTTCTAGGACCTATGGTTCCAGAGATACGGAGCTCCTTGCGCAGCCTGTCAGAAGCTACATACAGAGCGGCCAGTTTAAATACAAGCTGGCACAATCTGACAGGATGAGCTCACAGTGCCTCTCCTCAATTCTTGTCAGAGGCACTGAGCTCAACGGACAGCTTGGAGTCTTGGACCAATGGTAAAGTACCATTAGCCCCAGCTGTCCAATAAAAATGCTGCAGTGGAGGCATGCCTCTCACTGCAGTGTCATAGAAGGGGCATGTGTCTAAAAGACAAATGCTCCCATCCAGCCCAGCCCTATTAAAAGGGGAGTTCCAGCCTTTTTTATGTTTATTAAAAGTCAGCAGCTACAAAAATTGTAGCTGCTGGCTTTTAATAAACAGACACTTACCTGTTCCACTGTCCAGCGACGCGGCCACTTCGCTCCTCTCCCCCCCTCTCCGCCGGCGCCTCCATTCTAACTGTGGGCACCCGGCCGTGACAGCTTTCGGCTTCACGGCCGGGCACTCACTGCGCATGCGCGAGCAGCACTGCGGCATGCGCTGCGCTCCCTGTAGGCGATCACCTGTCACGGGTCCCAGGTGATCGCCTACAGGGAGGGGCCGCCAAAAGGCGATATGACGAGTCGCCTAAGCGGTCCCTGGGCGGAAGGAGGAAGTGGGACAGGAAGTCCCACTCCTACTGAAGCCCCCCCCCCACAAAAAAAATTACATGCCAAATGTGGCATGTAAGGGGGCAAGGAGTGGTTTAAGCAGAAGTTCCACTTTTGGGTGGAACTCCGCTTTAACTACAAGGAAAAACATGTGTTTATGGGTATAAGATTTACCCACAATCCCACGTTTTTCTCACACAGTTAAGAGGGAGAATGAGAATCTGCTGCTGATGAAAAGGTACTGTTTTAATCAAGCTAAATCATATATTATTATGCTATAACATAATAATTTATTATTATTTATTTATTTACTGTGAAATTACTGCTTTGAAGTTATAACTTCAAACTTCAGTAATTTGTCCGTTAAGCCACACCTGCTTGAGTACAGTTTTTGAAAATATAGTAAATTACCTTAAAAACAATATACCATATATACTCGAGTATAAGCCGACCCGAATCTAAGCCGAGCCCCCTAATTTTACCCCAAAAAACTGGGAAAACCTATTGACTCGAGTATAAGGCTAGGGTGTCCATCTGCACGCTTCACTGTGCCTCACTGTGTCTCACTGTGTCCATGTACATGCCTCACTGTGTCCATGTGCATGCCTCACTGTACCTCACTGTGCCTCACTTTGCCTCACTGTGTTCATGTGCATGCCTCACTGTGCCTCACTTTGCCTCACCGTGCCTCACTTTGTCAATGTGAATGCCTCACTGTGCCTCACTTTGCCTCACTGTGTCCATATTCCTTGCCCAATCTCCCTACCTAATCTACTGGCGTTGTGTCCATCTTCAGCCTTACGATCTCCTGGCACTGTGATATATTCAGTCTAGTCAGCAGCCATGCAGTGTAACAAAGCGCCTCCTCGTCCGTGACGGAACACGGACTCGGTTTCCCAGCAGTGAGTCAGTGTTCTGCCTATCCCGGATGAGGACGAGGAGGAGGCGGGGCTTTGTTACACTGCACAGCCGTCGACTAGACTGACGTCACAGCGCCGGGAGATCAGGCGCACAAAGCTGCAGATGGACACAGACTCGAGTATAAGCCAAGGGGGGCATTTTCAGCACAAAATTGCCAAATGTGAATGGGGCCTAAATCATATCTCATGTTAAAAAGGCAATGGAGAAGAGATTCTGCTCAGGGTTCCAAATCACACTGCAATAGTGGCAAAATACAGCATGCGTGTTTTGGTGCTATTCATTTTTAATGGCACCTCAAACAGAGTGCAGTTTTGCCACAATTGACACATGATAAATCATGTGGCAATCATGACAAACTGCATCACACAAAGCTTGTCACCCAAAAAGGAGCAAGAGCTTCTTTCGGCTAAAAAGCTTTGTAATTTATCATGTGACAAACGCAGCAAACTCACACTGTTCTGTCCCCGCTACTCGTTTCCCTATGTGTAGCTCAACATGCAGCTAAATCCTCCTATTCTGCAATAAGCCAGATCCTATGTCATTTTGAAGCTTTATTCACAAACAAGGGTGGCTGAAACTAGTAAGAAAAAAACACATACAGAAACATATAATCAGTATAACAACTAGTTTGTAGATGGCGATAAGTAATTTTCACCAACAATGATGTGTTTAGGGGATGCAAGCAGATGCAAGTTTTAGTCCAACATGTGCTCTGATAGCTGGTTCCTTCTTTCAGTCTCTAAGATGGAGTCTGAGTTCCCATGATGCATCTGCTTCCTTTCCTTGGACTGAAGAATGATGGGTATTTTTGTTAAAGCTAAATAGTTTCTAGATTCTGTAAAAAGTGTAATTTTACCACTGGCTCCATCTTAAGGTCAAATCTCATATTGCAGGCAAAACAACTTAATATCTTGCAGGAGGCATAACACACGCCGTGTTAGGCCTCGTACACACGACCGATTTTCTCGTCGTAAAAAACACGTCGTTTTTTTCGACGAGATTCTTGTTAAGCTTGTCGATTTTCTCGTCAAGCTTTCTATGCGTACACACTGTCATTTTCCAATTTCCTCGTGGTTCTCTGCGCTCACGTCCAGCACGTACGACGGCACTATAAAGGGGAAGATCTTTTTTCTTGGCGCCACCCCTTGGGCTGCTTTTGCTGATCTCGTGTTACCGCGTGTGAAGTAAAAGTTTGGGAAGAGACGATTCGCGCTTTTCAGTCTTCGTACTTTTCAGATAGTTTTCTGCCGTTCAGTTTGTGCTTGTGGGTTCGTATCTTGACTTTCAGGGCGTCTAGGCAGGTCGTATCTGTTTTACAGTGCGTTATTGCCTGTTCGTTTCTGAATTTCAGTTCGTTATTCATAGGCCTTGCTGTTCTAAAGTGCGTTCTGTTCTGTACGTTCTGATTAGACGACCGTTTCCTAGCCATGTCGCCTGGACGTTCTCGTTGTCGAGTTCGTGCTGTGCGTGCGCTTGGTGTTGGTCTGCTTGTTTTGGACCAAGACCAGTCCATGAATGGTGTGAGGAGGAGTTCATGGACCAAGAATTGGTTGCTCCAGCGGGACCAATTCTGCCACATGCCTCTGCTGCGGGAGATCGTCGAGAATAATCCTGAGGACTACAGGAATTTTCTGAGGATGTCTGACCCCGTTTTTCAGGAACTGTTGGCTTTGGTGTCCCCCTATATTACCAGGAAGGACACCGTTATGCGGGAAGCCATCAGTGCTGAGCAGAGGCTCATCGCCACGTTGCGTTACCTGGCGACAGGGAGAAGTCTTCAGGACTTGAAGTTCACCACAGGCATCTCCCCCCAGGCTCTGGGCCTCATAATCCCAGACACCTGTTCTGCTATTATACAAGTCCTGCAGGAGGACTATATTAGGGTAAGTTTTCTCCCTTAACATCACATTTTATGTATTACATGTATGCTAATGTATTGTATTTCTTTCATCCTTCCCTAATTACCATGATTGTAATATGCTGAGAATGTCCCCTTTGTCCCCATGCATGTTGGAAGCTTTAGATTGCCCCTTTTTTTTCCTCCCTAAATATTTCCCTTCACTAACTTTTCCAGCAGGGGCGCCTGTTGCTCCAAATGTTGGGGGGTTCCAACCCCAATTTCGGAAATAAACTTCCTCCTTTTTTGCTCTGTTGCCTAATAAACGCCCCCAGTTGTCCCCTCCAATGCAGCCATTTAGTCCCCTCTAATGCAGCCAGTTTCCCCCCAGCCCTGCACTTACCTTCTTGTGGTCAGCGCCATCCTTCTTCTGTCCTTGATGTCTTCTCCTTCCCTTCATGTTGCATCAGCCAATCATGTTACCATTAAACAGACTTGGTGAACATGATTGCCAGAGCAGCCTGTCAGTGTTTACACAAGGAATGCCCCCCTCCTTGCGTCCCCGATTTTTCTTTGAGGAAGCCAATTACATCCCTCAGGTTGTAATTTGCAAGACTTTTTTAATACCTGTTTCTGCTCTGCAATTTTAACCCCCTAAATGACGCAATTATTCATATGTCGGTCGCTTTACAAGAGGCCATCCACCTGAATAGTGGGCGGCATAAACAATACATAGGTTCATGCAACGCATGAACCTATGTATTGTTCTGAGTGATGGGCACAGGAGAGAGGGGACAGTGCTCCAGCGCCCACTCTGGACGCACCGCCACTGCAATGCTATCCTTTGGCCAAACACATCTCCCCCCCCCCAAAATAATTTAGTAATGGCCCATCAGAGGGGGTGATGAATATGATAAATGAGCCTTCCATTATACTTTTTTTACACACCTTAATAAACGTATAATTTGATTGATGTTGGTCTCTAATTTTTTGGGATAGAATTTCCTTGTAATGTATGCCTTTGTTTTTCTAATATTATTTCATCTTGTTTCACTCCACAGCTTCCTTCCACGCCACAGGAATGGCAGACTGTGGCATTGGAGTTTGCCACGCGGTGGGACTTCCCCAACTGCGGTGGTGCCATAGACGGGAAGCACGTCCGCATCGTGCCGCCACCCCGTTCTGGATCCTACTACTACAATTACAAGGGGTTTCATAGCATTGTGCTGATGGCGGTGGTGTCAGCACGGTATGAATTCCTCTATGTTGATGTAGGGAAGAATGGCCGGATGTCCGATGGGGGATCCTTCATCCAGACGGAGTTTGCCCTCCGTCTCCAGAGTGACGACCTTGCATTGCCACCGGATGCAGGGAATATTGAAGGACTCCCCTTTGTTTTCTTGGCTGATGAAGCCTTCGGACTCGGACGGCATCTTATGAGGCCATTTCCACAGAGGACCCTGACCCCAGAGAAGAGTGTGTTCAATTACCGGCTGGCCAGGGCCCGAAGAGTCATTGAAAATGCCTTCGGCATAATGGCCAGCCGGTTCCGCCTTTTTATGACTTCCATCCACTTGGCGGACTACAAAATAAACTATGTAGTGTTATGCTGCTGTGTGCTACACAACTTTCTGAGCCAAAAATCACATTCCTATATGGCCTCAGTTTTGCCAGAGGCTGGACTTTCCCCTGCAAATCCCCTTCCGGGCCTGGAATCTGCCCGTCTTGGCTTGCCCCCCCAAAATGCCTGTGTGGTTCGTGACAAATACATGGAGTATTTCACGGGTAGGGGGGCAATTCCTATGCCAGCCTATGTCTAAGTATCCCAATAAAAATCTTGTTTAAACCTTTAATTATTTGTTCTTTCCTGTCTCCTAGTTTGTCTTTGTGCATTTGTAGTGGCAAGTGTATTTTACTTTAGTAAATAACAACCAATTTCACTATGTTACCTTACAAAAGAACCAAATAAGCTTAGAGAGTATTATAAAAAGAAGCTACACGTTGTTTGTGGTCAAAAATTTTACTCTCTGCACATTTTTTTTTGTTTTACTTTGGGGTTGGCCTGGCCACAACCCGGCAAATTTTGGCTTATGAAAATACAAAAATACCACTTGCATTTCTAAAATGACAACATTGGATACCTCTGAGCAATCTGAGACATTCAGTTACACAAACTATGTCTCTATGTGCCCGTCCTAATATGGGGTCCTGCCACCCCTTGCCCAGCCCAAAATTCAATATGCACACATTTTTACTTTTTTGCAAATAGGAAGTTTACAATCCTGATCCCTATTGTCAACATGTGCTATCTGCCATCAGGGGTGATCAATGGACGTGTTTTGGGGGTGCATCCCCTTCCTCAGTTCACCGACTTTTGATACGAGGAAGGGGTTGCACCCACAAAAGACGTACATGGATATCCCCTGATGGCAGATAGCACATGTTCACACACTGTGTGCATATTCAATTTTTGGCTGTTTTGTTACTTAAAAAAATTGGAAAAAATATAAAAACAAACATGTAAAAAAAAATGTGTTTGGATGGTTTATTGAATTCTCCCCAAAACATCGAGAATGTCTTTAAATGTTTGTTCCATCACATGGATTCTTTGTTTAATTAGGTCCAGTTCCGTGCTACATTCCATCACTTGCTGGATGAGGCGGAGGGCACTGTCAGCAGAGAACGGTGTGCTATCCTTCACAACATTTCCATCCCCTAAAAACCATTAAAAAAAATTAATCAAACTCTGCAGGCCTACCTCGCTTACCTTAAGCTGTGGTGTCAGATACTGACCTGTTGTGGTGACCAGATCCACAACGTCATCCACCTCTCCTTCCTGCACTTCTCCTTCCTCCACCTCAACTTCCTGCACATCTTTCGGTTGTGGATCTTTGGGAGTTTGGGGTTGCTTGGAAGTTGTGGGGTGCATGTGCTCCCTGGAGTGTCCTCCTCCCAGGCTTCTCTCCCCTATGAGAATAAAACCAAAGGTTTATTTATCACACTGTAAAAATCTCATTGTTAAACTTAAAACAGGATAAATTGTTTGGAAGTGGGGTACAAGTGTGTGTTTGTGCGGAATTTAAAGAAAAATGCATTATTTATGACCCCAAATATGTTTAGTATTCACATTTGGATGTAATTTTTTGGACATGGAGGCACCACAAATAAACTCTGATGCACCTGTGTGGGACACCCAAAAAAGGCGGGTCTGGTGGCCCACACTATAGTGCTCCAAAGTACAGATGTGGAAGCAGCTGCTGAGTGTCCTCTCCTTTACACTGATTAAAGTTTGCATTTCATTCTCCTTACAAACACATCATCTAGACTTAAAAATTATCCACAATACTTGGTCAAAAATGGCAGATGTCTAATTACTTTTGGGGGTCTTAAATAAGCCAAAACCGCGGATAGTGGCCGAACGAAGTGTCGGTAACGTAACGAACGATTACTGTGCCCAACCTAGTTCAAAATATTACATTTTGGAAGGGAGTACAATATGCTAAAAAAAAAAAAAATGACAGTTTCTAAAAAGATTAATAGCAGAAAGGTCGTCATTTTACTTACTTTTAGCGAGCATCCTCTTTATGATCCTCAACTGGTCTGGCTCCCTCAGTTTGAGGTCTGACCACCTCTTTCTGAGCTGCTCATTTGAGCGTTTCACCCCGAACTTCGCCCTCAGACTCTTCACAACTTTAGTGAGGATTTTGGCCTTCCTTCTATTTGGTTTGATATACGGCCCATGCTTGGCATCATAATCAGCCTTGACGAAGATGTCCACCATCTCCGCCATCTCCGCAAAAGACATATTCGATGCCTTGAATCTCCTCCTTGATCGTGACGTGTCCTCGGTCTCCGGGCTTGTCTCTTCGCTAGTTGCGGAATTATCAGACACCTGCTGTAACTCCGCCATATCTGTCTGCGCGCCGAAAGAGAAGGGGCGGGGAAAAGATGTTAGTTAGAACGTCATGGGCGGGCGACGTGTGCGGAGCGACGTGTTCGAATTTGGACGCATGCGTGGTGTGTATATAGCAAACACACATGTGACTATAGTACGTTCAGTGTGCGGAGAGAGGAGTTCAAGTGACGGACGTGCGAACGAAGGTATGTGATTTTGTGAGACTTGTAAAAATTGTTGGCCTATACTGTCTTGAGATTGGTGGAGGATATATATGGTGACTAGGATGTGAAGGAGGTTAGACTGTTTGCCTCACATTATTTAAATATAATTTATTTTACTTGCAGATACAATATGAATGTCTTTATTAGCGACAAAGAGTTCCTGGCGGAATTTATTGACCGGGTAAGGGAGCTGCCGGCTCTGTGGGAGACCAAAAACCCCATCCATAAAAAAAAAGGGGTGAGAAAAGCAGCGCTGGAGAAGCTGCTCCCATTTGTGCATACCAAGGTGCCCACAGCCACAGCAAAACAAGTGGACACTAAAATTGGGAGCTTGAGAGGTACCTACAGGACTGAACGCTCTAAGGTGCTGGCTTCTCAGAGGTCAGGAGCAGCAGCAGATGATGTTTATGTCCCGATTTTGTGGTACTACAGCAGGATGTCCTTCCTGGATGACCACATTGAGCCAAGGCCATCACTCTCCACTCTTCCCCCCAGACTTCCCTGCAGCCAACCTGAGCCTTCTCTGGAGCAAGAGGAGGCAGCCATCCTGGATGATCCTGATTTGTCCATCTGGAGCCAGGTATAGTATTAACTGAAAATGTAGTGGGATAAAATTAATGTTTCCCAAATATGTCAGGATGAGAAACATACATTATTTTGTATTACACAAGTGAAATCATGATCTGTAGACATTATTCTGCACTTAATTGTGTGGTAAATAGTCAAGCTGATGTAGTGGTAAATTTAAAGCAAGGATTTATGCATTTACATTCTAATTGCTTCCATCAGGATTACAAAGTTTGATGCAAAGATTAAACCAACATATTAAACTATGTTTCTTTTTCATACACAGGATGAAATCAGCCAGGAGGAGGGTCTGGAAACTGTCAGGCAGGAGGAGGAAGGGCCCAGTGGCAGCCAGGAGGTGGCAGGGCCCAGTACCAGCCAGGAGGTGGCAGGGCCCAGTGGCAGCCAGGAGGTGGCAGGGCCCAGTGGCAGCCAGGAGGTGGCAGGGCCCAGTGGCAGCCAGGAGGTGGCAGGGCCCAGTGGCAGACAGGAGGTGGCAGGGCAAAGGAGAAGCACCAGATCCCAGGTGCCTCCCATCAGGCTTCACAAAAGAGGCAGGAGGGAGAGGACCACCAGTGAGGCAGCAATGGCCCTTATTAAAGAGGCCCATGCCACACTCAAGGAGCCCACATCCCCTGAAGAGGCCATTGCCGGCCTAGTGGAGGCTAAGTTCAAGGTGATGAGCATGGAGCAACGCCTCCTATGCGAACCCTTGCTCATCACCTTGCTCAACAAGGGGGTGATGGAGCAAATTACCCCCAATACCGCCATATGTGAGGTGGCCCAACTGACCCAACCTCAACCTCCACCTCCACCTTCCTCTTCTGCCCCACCCCCTTCTGCTACACCTCCACCTTCTGCCCCACCCCCTTCTGCTACACCTCCACCTTCTGCCCCACCCCCTTCTGCTACACCTCCACCTTCTGCCCCACCCCCTTCTGCTACACCTCCACCTTCTGCCCCACCCCCTTCTGCTACACCTCCACCTTCTGCCCCACCCCCTTCTGCTACACCTCCACCTTCTGCCCCACCCTCTTCTGCTACACCTCCACCTTCTGCCCCACCCCCTTCTGCTACACCTCCACCTTCTTCTTCTGCCCCACCCCCTTCTGCTACACCTCCACCTCCTCCTCCTGACAGGAGTACCCCTCCAGTGGGCCAGCCTCCAGCTAAACGAAGAAGGAAGGCTGCAGGAAAGGCTGCAGGAAAGGCTTCAGGAAAGGCTTCAGGAAAGGCTGCAGGAAAGGTTGCCAGGAAGAAGAGGAAGTGATGGCCTTGCTTCATTGTGGTCGCACTGGTCGGACAGAAGGCAGCCTGTTGTAGTACCACACACTTGGGACATATATCTCACCTGCTGCTGTTCCTGACCTCTGGGAGGCCAGCATCAGATTGTGTTCTGAAATGTGGGCCTTCTCAAGCTCCCAATTTTAGTGTCCACACAGGGTTGCTGTGTGCTCTGGGGTCCCTGGGATGCACAAATGGCAGCAGCTTCTCCAGCGCTGCCTTCTCTTTATTTAATTTATAAACATGAATAAATGTGTTTTTTGTTTAAGTTCATACTTGACTATGTGTATTTTTAAATAAAAAAAAACAAGCTTTGGAGTAAGCAGATACATTTGACTGACAATAAAAGGCACAGATATCACCCCCCCAAAAGAATAACTAAATCTGATTAGCTCAAAAACATGGTGTGAAATTTTTAAAATATAGATTAGAAAATTAAATGGGAGATCGCTATCAAAACATTGAGAAATTATAATTAACATCATTTTGAAAAATCTAACCATTTAAATTATTCCTAAAAACTTGCACGATATAATACACATAAATCTTATAAAGAGCAGCATGAAAAAGGTTAAAAATAAGGCAGAACTCTGTGTGAATATCAGCAGCAAAAGAAGGTCTCTCGTTTTGATTAATGTAACATTCTAACGAAGAATTCAATGCAGAACATTTAAACGATGAAATATTTATGAGCGTGACGAATGTGCTCTCTCCATTATGAAGGCTTGTTTTACCAGAAGATGCGCTCCCGTCTCATAGTTGCTTGTGAGCATGCGCGCTTTTGGAAGAGTCGTAAAAGCATACACACGAACCATTTTCTCGTCACAAAACAGGCCGACGAGAAACACGACGAGGAAATCTGGAATCCTGACGAGAAAATAGAGAGCAGGTTCTCTATTTTCTCGTCGAGATTCTCGTCAAGTTTCTCGTCGTAAAACCATACACACGAACGTTTTTCTAGACAAAAAAACTCTCGCGGCACTTTTCTTGACTGTTTTGGACGAGAAAATCGGTCGTGTGTACGAGGCCTTAGGGGTGACATTAACAATTAATGCCACTCAAACACGTGTCGTGCATTTTGCCACTATTGCAGTGCGATTTGGAATCAAGGCCAGAATTGCGGTGATTCTGCCCACGATCCCAAATTGCCAGTTCTGAACAGGGCCTAAATCATATATGTTAAAAAGGCAATAGAGAAGTGATAGTGAAGCCTGGTTAGAGAGAAGAGATTATGTGCGCCTGATTGAAAACTAAAGTACAACAGAGAGCTGGTTTCTATTGTCTCAAATAAAACAATATGATGAAATAAAAGACAGAAACAACAAGGAGAAGCTGCTGCATAATAATAATCTGTTAATTGTGCTTGTCACTTTTATTTGAGAGCAGACTTAGGAATACAAGTAAAGGGTAAGAGTAGAATTACCAGTGTCATACAGGTCAAAGCAAATGATGTTCTGGTAGAGTCATTTACTATGTTACCTTGACATAGTAAAATTATATTTAAAAAAAATGGAACAGGCTGACATCTTTAAATGTTAGCGCAATGTGTAATCATTTTTGACATTCAAATTTGGAAATCTGGAAGATTTTATATGGGAAGAAGTAAAATTTGATGCTTATGTTTGGAAAAAGTAAATTCTAGAAGCTTAAAAATTGGTTAAAAATTATGGTTTGCAGTTGGGACCCTACACCATATTTATTGAGACTGCCCTAAGATACACTCATTATTTGGCCCTCCACTTCCTTTAGAGTCAGTATACTATTGTAGTCAAGTGCTCTGCCCCGCCGCTCTCCCCTGCAGCAGCTGAGACTCCTGTGTGTGTGTGTGTGCCCGCTGGGCTGTTCCCCTGGCGCATGCATGGTGGGAATGGCTTTGCAGAGTAGACGTGCAGAATGGAAAAAAATTTTTTTGCTTCGGATAGGTTCGTTATGTTACTAATTTTGTTTCGTTGATTCGTTTCGGAATTAGTTTAGTTTTGTTATGTTAAAATGTATTTAATTTATAAATTTTTTAACGAATTCCAAATTTTCGGAAGGATTCAAATTCAGATCGGTCGAAAAATATCTTAAATAACTAAGAGGCAGAGTCACTCGATGATGTTACCGGGTGACTCCGCCTCATTGTAACGTCACTGGCCCAGCATGCCCCGATCAATGACGTCACAAAAAGGTGAAGGATCACCCGGGTGGCCCAACCCCTTAGCTATAAGCAATGTCAGACGGTGGAGCAGGCAGACGGCGAGAGCCTTAGACGAGACCGGAGTTTGTTTGTTTTTTTCCTTTTTTCGGGCCCAGTGGTGTGGCAGGCGTCATGATTGATGATGGATCTACACCGAGGGTTGTTTTTTTTTTTTAATAAAGGAATTGTCAAGATTCGTATTGTGTCTTTACTCACTTTTTTTTACACTTTCTTGGTGAATGGGTGGGGGGCCCCTTGCCCAGGGTTGTGGGGAAGAGGCCCTTGTCCTCAACAACATAGGGACAAGGTGCTTTGGGGCAGGGGGCAGCCGCTTATTTTTTTCCGCATGGGGTCCCCCTTAAAATCCATACTAGACCCGAAGGCCCCACGCTGTTTTTTTTCCTCAATTTTCAGTCTATATACAGTCTCCTTCTGCACACCCTTGCTTGCTGGCTCCGGCTGAATCGCTGTTAGTTGATCTGACAGGCTCTCAAAGCCCCTAGTTGTGTAGCAAAAATACAGTGAACAACTTGTACTTCTCCTCTGTGGCTACTGGTCCCAGCACCACTTCTTCAGGCACTGCCAACCGACCTGGCTGCAGCTGCCTCTTTCCTTAGCCCTCCAGGCTAACTCTCCTCACCCGTCCCCCAGACTGACTCTTCACTAGCACACCCAGCGGACTCTGATCAGCCCACCCGGCTGACTCCCAGGATTTTTCCTGGGGAAGAATGAAGACTTAAAGGGGTTGTAAAGGTTCGTTTTTTATTTTCTAAATAGGTTCCTTGAAGCTAGTGCATTGTTGGTTCACTTACCTTTTCCTTCGATTTCCCTTCTAAATAGTTTTTTTCTTTGTCTGAATTTCTCACTTCCTGTTTCTCCTTAGTAAACTTCACACCATCATCTGAGTGGTGTTTAGTCAGCCAGAACAGCTTACTGAACAGATTACTGAGGAGGAACAGGAAGTGAACAATTCAGACAAAGAAAACAAAGAAAAAAAAAATTTAGACGGAAATCTAAGGAAAAGGTAAGTGAACCAACAATGCACTAGCTTAAAGGAACCTATTTATAAAATAAAAAACAGGGAGACTAGCTACATGTGGCAGTCTCCCCCCTTGTTAGTCCCCAGTGCTGATCTACTCACGCTGTCCTCTCTTGCTCCTGTGCCTCCAGTAAGGGTTTTCCCCATGTGTTGTGGCAGGACCTTCCAGCAACCGTGCCCCAGCCCAAGGCAGGACATCCCCCCCCAGACTAGGGGGCACCCCTGAGGGCCTCCTCAGCACTGTATCTCCATCTTCCACCCAACTGCCCCTGCTGGCATGACTCATGCCTATTTATGTGGTAAGCTCTGCCCCCTGCCAGCCCACTACTAGGGTTTGGAAAAGGCCTCATAAATATTCTAGGCAGCTCCTCTTAACCTCCACCCACTAGCTATAGAACATTCTCCAATGTCCCAGAAACAGGGGGAGGCACCAGAAGAGCTGTCAGGATGAGTCATCCAGCCCTGACTCACTGAACCCTGGCCCAGATTCTACAGCTCAGGCTTAGCCCTGAGCTTAACTAAAATGTACCTACTCTAACACAACCAACACTATTTCTAGCAAATGTGCTTGCAGTAATTTTATAATCAACCATGTGTTAGAGGGTCTGGGGTTGTTTCATGGAGTCGAAGCTCAGAACAGAGAACCCAAAATCACCAAGTGGCTCCTACGGGGGGTGGCGCTAAACTATCTTCTGGGGTTGCTGATGCCGAATACAGCTAAACTCACTACTGAGCTAATTAATTATGTTTTGACTGTAACTAGATGCCTGATAGCTTTAAAATGGAAACAACTACCACCCTCATTAGCAGGTCTTTAGAAATGTATTCATGATGTCTATGACAGGGGATATTTGACAGTTCTGTTCAACAACACTCTTTCTAAATTTAAGAAAATATGGCGACTCTGGCACCTTATAGCCTCACCCTAATTTTTTATGCAGAATATTCAGCAATGTGCTCTCCGTTTCCCATTGCAGTATCTTGAAAAATTTGGAGTAACCCCACAGATGGGGTCACAACCACCTTTCCCCCTCCCCTTGTAGATGGGGGGGTCTGTGGGGGAAACTGGAAGTCACCTTTGAGTGGGTTCATTCTTAAAGTGCTGTATAATAAAATAAAGATTTGGAGTATTATGCAGTGCCGAATGCTCTTCTACAACATTTTATGTTGTCAACAAAGAAGGCTGCATTCCGTGTACATCTAGGGGTGGAAGGTCTGTGCACTAAGTGTGAGCTGTGGGCTTTCTAACTTGTACTCCCCTCTAGGATAAGGGGGGCCCCAGATATCTGTCCCTCCCCTCTATGTGAAAGCTAGGTTCACATAGCCACAGTCTCTGAATTGTGATCTGCTGTTAATCACTTTTCACAGGGTTGTAGAGCCGTAGCTTCAAGGCGTTCATCAGCCAATACAGCCACTTCCTAAATGCCTGTTTTTTTATAAAAAAAACAAATCTAATTTGTCAAACAACAATTTTGGAGGGAAATAACACATTGCAACCTAAATCCAAGTGTTTGGCTTACAGTTGCAGTATGGTCCAGGTTACTTCAATGGGCGTGTTTGAAAAGTGGTGCCGTCTGTCAGCTCAACAAGCTGAGTGGAATTTGCCATGGCAATGAAGCAAGGTATCACGGTAGCAACATTTGTATGATGCCCTTCACCTGCCTTGTTCTGTTGTTGGGGACAGTGCACATGCGACTGAACCACCCTTTCAGTGTTGCCAACTATCCATAAAATTATAGACAGTTTTTTTACAGTCTGTAATATCTCTGTAATATCTGTGGACAAGAGCTGTACTGAGCATACGCAGTTCTGGAGTCAGCCGATTAGCAATCGCCTGATCTCGGATGATTGGGCGGGTCACAGGTGTGAAGTCACATTGTGGCACACATTGGGCCTATGATAGAGTTCTACACCCAATGCGCCATTTTGATACCATCCAAACCACACAGCCTGCCTAGCCTGCTCCTCTCTCCAGGTACAGTACCTGCTAGTGCTGTTCTGCAGATTCAGCCATGCTGCTGAAAATTACTCAGGTACCTCCAAGGATTTGGAGGGAAGAGAAAAAGAGAAATCAAAGAGAGATTCCTATAGTGCAGTAGTTTACAGATAGTTTAATACAATGTCTGAAGAGAGGATAAAATGCAACAATGTACTCACATCTGTGAGGTTGCTGAGCTCCCTTATGGGGATCAGACAACCTGAGGTTGAAAGCCTGCAGGAAATATAACTGTCCTTGCACAGACATGCTTGGTGGGGTAACCTGAATGATCCTACACGCTGCAGTCTCAGAATTTTGTTGTATTCACTGTAAGATTTCTTTGAACCCCAAAGACAGGAAAGTGGTGTCAGCAGGGACATCTGAATATAAAGTAGAAGCTGAGAAGTAGTCTTCATAAATTTGATATTTATTGCCCACGGAATATTAAAAAAACACTGTCATGGCAATATACTGGTTACTTCCTCAGATTGGTGCATAAAACACTGTAAACAGCTGTGATCTGTCTCCCCTGCTGTTTATTAGTGTGCTGAAAGCATGATACCAAAGGGTCCATGCTAATCAAAAACATTGATGCCATGTGTAATAAAAATTGCCAATTTTTATGTTTTTTTTATTAAACTACAGACATACAGTATCAACAAGCAAAAAATTAGCCATGGTTGTCATTTATTTTGATGATGATACTGGTAAAACTCAGTACTAGTTCCACTGCCTCATTGATCTCCAGAAGTTGGTATCCCCCCAAAAAAATGTATTGCTCTTTGTACAGATGGTGTAATGGTTGACCCACCAGAGCAGTCTTTCATTTTCATATTCACTGCATATGGCATATTACTGCCCTGTGAGCTATAGATGCCTGTAAGGCTATAAA
This sequence comes from Rana muscosa, assembly GCA_029206835.1. Lineage (NCBI taxonomy): Eukaryota > Metazoa > Chordata > Amphibia > Anura > Ranidae > Rana > Rana muscosa. The sequence goes on along the minus strand of CM055116.1, from coordinate 337,337,656 downwards.
TTAAACTGTGACCCAGGCAGAGTTGCTACCGGCAAATGCTGATCTCACAATGTATGACCACAAACTATATCAAACACAAAATTTAAACCAATTAGTATTTCTTAATTTGCTGCTGGTATTGACAAAGATGTGGTGGTGGCAGAGGAGGACTGAAAAGCAGATGTCTTGAGCAATATTGATTCCTTACCGATGTGACTGTTCACCATACAGAAGTATTTTGTGTTTCTTCTGTTTTACCAGTTCTTTTTCCAAGACAGAAGGATACTGCTAAAGTTTTTGAACATTTTTGGGCCAAGTATTTGTCTCCTGAGAAACGACTAAATGTATCTTTTGGCCGAAAAAGGGTCATTTTGCCTTACATGAGAATGGGTTAATCACTGTCCGTCTGATGTGAAGCTATTTGTCACTGTGTTAAGAAGGTCCACCCTCTTTTTTCTTGTGACATTTGCCACAGGGGCAGAAAATGATGAATTTCCCAAAAAAATTCAGTTGTCAGTGGAACAGGAGGTGAAAACCTTACCTTCAAATAGCGACACCTGTTCCTCTGGCCACTGTTTAAGGCTATTAGTACACAGTTTAGAGGGATTTTCTCCTACTTATTTGTAAAAATGCATTGCTGTCTGTTCTTCTTGCTAATACAGCTTTGCTCTCTACAACCACACAGGAAATGGGGATTCCCCCCATAGTTTCAGAAACTGCCATTAAAGTCTGATAGAGGTTCAAGATTTCCACCTGTAGCGGCCTCCACTCTCTCCTCTCTATTCTTCTTGCTCTGGCTTTTGTCTAGGGGTATTCTGAAGGAGAGAGTGCGGGGTCACCACGCCAAGCTTTCACCGCAGATGTTTGTGTGGTGTGAGCAAAGTTTCTTTACCTTCGGGTCGGTGTTCGGTGTTTGGAGCCTCCGCTTCTTCTGTGGAACAGTGTCTGCCAGTAAATGAGCCCCACACCAATAAAAGTCCAACACTCCTTTATTCTTCCAATGTAATGCACAGACAGTTGGAATCCCTCAAGTAACAGAACAGACAGGTGAGGGGTGTGGATGCGAGTAGGCCCAGGCACAATGACTTCTCCACTTTCCTTCCTGAAAGTGGGTTGCGGTCTCCGAGCGAAGGGGGTTTTCCTTCCAGGCGGTCTCCGATGGAAGGCTCACCTGTCACCGGCAATATGCTGCACCGGGTCTTCAAGCAAGTATCTCCCACCGGTCCATTACGCCCTCCGGATTCGGGTACCCCATCCCAGGGTCCCCTAGGATCTCCTTCCCTCACGGAACTCAGTGTTGGGCACTGAGCTCCAGACCTCCATCCGAGTACCTCACCCCAGGCTAAAGGTGCCTGGGATGGAACACGACCACCGAACGTCCTCTAGGCCTAGGCCCGCCTAGAGGACCGACACGAAACACCGTCCACAGGCTGAAGGTGCCTGGCACTCGAAAACGTGACAAAGATGGCCGGCCCCTTTATACCCTCTCCCAGCAAGCACGGCGGGTTCCCCGCCCCACCATACCGCTGCCGAGGGAGGACAAAAAGGGAGCACAGCAATAGTTCAACCCAAGGCGACAGCGCCACCCGCAGGGCTGCAGGGAACTGCACATCACTGGTGTCTCTGCCAGTTTTAAATACACAGAAAAGTGTATACCCGCTACACTCTCCCCCTGGTGGGTGATTTGACACTGGTCCCCAGTGTCTGGAACAAACCATGCCCTCAAGGGCTGACATAGTCCAATCCAGAGACCGACTGAAAATTGTAAAAAAATCCCCAAAAAACTTTAGAAAACTAAAACTAGCTAGAGCAGTTGTGCCTGAGCCTCACATGAAAAGGGAGGGAAAGGGAAACAACAACACTTAACAACAACCTTGAAATCACATTTTCACATTACACTTTTCCCCACCCATCCTGACTAAGACCCACCCCATACTCAGTAGTCTTGATGGGATGCTCTCCTGCAGAGGGGAAAAGAAAGTTAACACACATAAACCCTGACACATGTATTCGTGTGAGAATGGAAAAAACTTCTCCTCAGAGAAATCCTTTCCTTCATAAAGTGTGTGTGAACAGTAATATCGATGCGCAACACTGCCACCTGGTGACAGCATTGCGGTAACTGCACTCGTGGAACTTTCCTTCTTCTCTTGGACCCTATCTACCCCAGAGTCCATTATTTCTTGCTGGAGAATTGAAGAACAAACAGGAACAGTCCTTCTTCCTCTGGGTAACAAGAACAACAACCCCCGGAAAGTTCAGCAGCATAAAGAACAAAAACTGAGTCTCTCTTCTCCTATAGATAGAATCGAGGGTGCGGCAGGACAAGTGGCTTCAAGTGTTGATCCATGGTCTCCAGATGGTACTCAACATCTTCCCCTTCCTTGCGTCAGATCAGCACCTTGTCCGCGTGGATATGTCGTCCCAGCATCCATTCTGCCTTGCAATCTTTAAAGCGCTGAGAGGCCTTGGGGGAACACGCAAGGTACCTGCGGGCGTGTGGAACCTGAAGGTGGGTCCACACAAAGTCATTGTACCAGCGCTCCCGGCAAACTTCCACTTCATACAATAGCTCTTTGGACAAGTATGGATACTCCCATCCATACTCAGCAGCAACCTTCTGGCCAAATAGGCATTGTAGTCTCGCCAGAGGAGGCATAGTGGCTCTGTCCCCTTCGCCGGGCAAAACTATTGAATCCGGGTGGCGAGGGGCCTTGATTACATCTGGTCTGGGCATAGGTGCCCGCAACAACAGTCTCTTTTCCACGGCATTAGGTGCAGGAGGCACCGGGAAGGCAAGAGTAGGCTGGGCACGGGACCCCTCCTCAGGCGCTGGTGCCTCCACCCGGGGTGTACTATCCCCTGTAGACATGGGTGGGTCCCTGGTTCTGCGGGACGAGGCGAGAGGTACTTTGTCCCAGCCCTTTTGAGCAAACAGTTTGTCTATGGCAACATCGTCTCCCAGATCGGGGAGCGACTCTAGGTCGGAGGTGTCACACTCCTCCGCAGGTATGTAGCCTGTAGTGAAAACGGGACTACCACCCCCCACGAACACACAGGGTTGTGGATCCCCGACACATCTGCCCACACACCAAGTCCCTCTGCCTGGCTTACCTCAGACTTTTCTTGAGGCAGGACGTCCGGAACTCTTCTTACCGGATTCATCCGGGCCGGGCGTAGGCAGGCGAGATGGTCAACCGCTGGACGGGGCTACCATGCCGGTCTTTCTCTTCAGCGGTGGACGCTGTGAGACAGTGGTGACCGAGTCAGCATCCTCGGATTTCTCCCGTTGAGTACTTGCGACCTCCTCCGCGGTCGCTGCAGTGCGCACAGGGATGGCTGTCAAAGCAGTGATTCCTCCAACTTGAGTGGTGCTGCCTGTGGTACTGCCGGGGTAGATGGTTCTTGGCTTCTCAATGACTGTATCTACCTCGAATAGGAACTCCCCACAGACTTTGCATCGCCCGAATGGCTTCAGATGACACACCAGTCCCGAGCAGCCGGGACAAATCACAACCAGGGCCTCAACGTCCATGCATGAATACAGGGCGAATCGTCCCCTTGGCTTTAGCCGAATCCCTGTATCGGTCACCGGAGCAGCAGCAGTCAAAGACGTGATAGAAGGATGAAGTGGAACCCACGCTGTTTGTCCGAACATGGTGACTTGCTGTTGGTCCATCGCGCACTGCAAAGTTTTGCGCCAACGTCCCACGTGTAGTCCTTCACACGTATTGGACTCCTCCCCTTTGCTCCAGTTCACTGGCTTTTTCTTCCTGAGTCACACCCACGAACTAAGTGGTGGGGGTGTGCCTGGTGGCGCAGTGCAAATAGAAGCCCCCACGTGTAGTCCTTCACACGGCTGAGCTCCCCCCTTTCCTCGCTCTTCTGTGCGGGCCTTTCCCTTCACTGGGTCATGTCCACGACTTCGAGCAGGGATGCACTTTGGCCAATATGGCCGACCTACTCGGAACTCCTCCGGGCAGACACGTTCAAACTCCGTAGTAGCACGAACACCATCCCGGACCCGAGCCCCCACGTGTAGCGGCCTCCACTCTCTCCTCTCTATTCTTCTTGCTCTGGCTTTTGTCTAGGGGTATTCTGAAGGAGAGAGTGCGGGGTCACCACGCCAAGCTTTCACCGCAGATGTTTGTGTGGTGTGAGCAAAGTTTCTTTACCTTCGGGTCGGTGTTCGGTGTTTGGAGCCTCCGCTTCTTCTGTGGAACAGTGTCTGCCAGTAAATTAGCCCCACACCAATAAAAGTCCAACACTCCTTTATTCTTCCAATGACAGAGTAATGCACAGACAGTTGGACTCCCTCAACCAACAGAACAGACAGGGGAGGGGTGTGGATGCGAGTAGGCCCAGGCACAATGACTTCTCCACTTTCCTTCCTGAAAGCGAGCGAAGGGGGATTTCCTTCCAGGCAGTCTCTGAAGGAAGGCTCACCTGTCACCGGCAATATGCTACACCGGGTCTTCAAGCAAGTATCTCCCACCGGTCCATTACGCCCTCCGGATTCGGGTACCCCATCCCAGGGCCCCCTAGGATCTCCTTCCTTCGTGGAACTCAGTGTTGGGCACTGAGCTCCAGACCTCCATCCGAGTACCTCACCCCAGGCTAAAGGTGCCTGGGATGAAACACGACCTCCGAACGTCCTCTAGGCCTAGGCCCGCCTAGAGGACCGACACGAACCACCGCCCACAGGCTGAAGGTGCCTGGGACTCGAAAACCGTGACAAAGATGGCCGGCCCCTTTATACCCTCTCCCAGCAAGCACGGCAGGTTCCCCGCCCCACCATACCGCTGCCGAGGGAGGACAAAAAGGGAGCACAGCACACAGCAATGGTTCAACCCCAGCCCAAGGCGACAGCGCCACCCCCGGGGCTGCAGGGAACTGCATTTCACTGGTGTCTCTGCCAGTTTTAAATACACAGAAAAGTGTATACCCGCTACACACCACTTTGTAAAGCCAGTATAAAAAACAGCAGAAAAACAGCTGGTATTCTTTTGTTTTTTATACTGGCTTTACGATCGCTACATGTAGCGCTATTTTATGCCATTGCTACAAGAGTTTTATTTTGTGGATTATCTTAATTAATGAACTTCACGAAGAGCACTTAGATTGTGTTTATTTTATCTGCATACTCGTCCTGGATGATCTGGTTCCATTGCTGTGCCGGCGAATCATCTCTATCTGATTGTGGATACAAGCGTATTTGACCTTCTGTTAGCTCAGAGGCCCACCATATCTGGTAAGAATATTGACTTGCTGGTGGAGGGCCTGTCTTTGTCTTCCACTCTGGGATTTATTAGTCTCTTTATATTTGTTTATGGACTTACCTTGTTTTATTGCGCTGCACTAATTTGATTTTGCACCTATAGCAACCCTATACCTCATTATACTGAACCTTTACCACATATGAACCACATCTACCTTGCACATGTGCTGAGACTATACCGTACCTAAACTGTACATATATTGCATGCAGGTTACTGGCACTATTGTTAAGTGCACCAACGCTCTACAATAATTGCCAGCAGAATATCTCAAAGAACTGCCCTTCTTGAAAAAAATTGTTCATCGAATCCCCTTTGTTCCCCTGCCCCTTCTTCTACCATCCTCCGCTTTGGACAGTGCATAGCCAGTCGGTCTAGGACTAGCATCACCGCCATAAATGCGCTCTAACAGTATAGTTCCAGCACTTGGTGGATTAAACTTTACTACTGCTCACTGCTACACTTCAGGTGGCCTTGATACTATCTATGCTGATCATAATGCCAAATGTCATCTTATGCCTAGTTTTTGCTGTTAATCACTTTGCATGCCAATTAGAGTTGTTACCATCGTCAATTCATTTTATGCTGGCCTTGTTACCAATCATATTAGGTAACAATATATTATGTTTGCCCTTACTACCTGGTTTGGTGCCTGTTTTGTTTGATATAGCACTACTACTGGGTACTCTGTATTACTTTTATTGATTTTCTGTGGTATTGTATGTTTGTACACTCAACCTGGTCCATTCCTTTAATGGACTTGACCGACCAACAGTTTCTTTTGTATATACAGAGATGAAGAAGGTATTTCATAGATTTGCCTTCTATTTATCCCTAGTCACCAATTAGTGACTGGCCTACATGTTCAGACCTGATCTTTTACTATTAATACATTTAAAAAAAAAATTGAGGTTTGTCTCACTTTCTTTCACAGCTTATCATTCAATTCAAATTTTTGCTAACTTGACAATCCCTTGTGACTTTTCTGTTGACCTCTCACAGTTGATTGTGTTGGACCCATTCTGGAATGACAATTTGTGCTCATGCATGAGTACTTCAATCCATCCAAGCAGCCTTTCAGGAGCCTCTTACTATAATAATAGGTGTCAGGCTAGATTCACACTTAGGCAGGTGCAGGAATGTGTGTAAACCGCACCTGTTCCCGCACCCACAAGCACCCACAAGCAAAATGCACTGCTCCCTAGCAGACGCACGAGTTGACATTAATTCTTAATAGCACCCACACGCATCTGAAAATGTGGCGCTTTTTTGGATGCATGAAACCCCATGGTGACAAAGCAATATGCAGTTTCAGTGCGGCTGCGATTTTCAAATGGTGCAGGGACCTTTTATTCCTGCGTTTCCCACTGGTACAGCAGCCCATGCTGTGCCAGCGCAAACGCAGCACACAGGGAATGGCTAGATGTGAACCCAGCCTCCGTCTGTTGCTCCCCTCTTGCTGGTGAGTGAGATTCTGAAGTATTTAGTCAAGTGAGGGAGTGACGCCATATGAGAAAGCGTTTTCTTTAGTAACACAGGAAAAATTGCATACTCATGTACGCTCTGTCAGCTGGTCAGAGAGCGTGTGGGTAATTAAATACTCTCTTTACACAGGGAGTCCATGTAGGATAGTTCATGTGCAGCACAAAAGTATAATGGTGGTCTCGGGTGTGTTGACTGAGGACGGCTGCTGGCTCGTAACAAGTTAGAAGGGGCCCTGCAGAAAACAAGACACAAAGAAGAGCAGAGCCAATCTAAGTGTAGCAATTTTTAAACATTTAATTCTAAGGTAGACAATTGGGAACTCACAAGATCATAGATGTGTCAGTGCATTGGAATGATTATGGAGGTTCATCCACTCATAGGGGAAGGCGGTCGGCTCGCAGGTGAAGAGGCAGCTGGTGGTCCGGCTAACGCTGGTGGCTCCCAGAGGTTTCAGGCGCTCAGAACGGATCTGGGGTGGTGATGCATGTCACTTCCGGTTGGAGAAGGAGTGGGGAGGAGCGCGTGTTCGGAGCATGCGTGCTCCTTCAACAGGCAATGTCGGTGGCCATATTGGAAGTGGTATTAAAGGACTATTTGGCCAGGAAGTGTGGATGCGGTACCATAGCAACCGCTCACAGGTAGGGAAGGGGATATCACTGCTTTAGGTAGGTCAAACGAAGGTGAAAACCTCTCCTCCAGTTTAGAAGCCCAGGTGCTGGCAATGCATGTAGAAATAAAACAGGAAGAAGTTCTGGACAGCCGCACTCCAAAAAAGTTTTTGCCTTTTATTCAAAAAATTTTATCAAAAATACATGCCACAGCAGAACGGACAGATCTGACACGTTTCACACTAACAAACAGTGCTTAGTCATAGCTAATAATCACAGAAATTAACTTTATATAAATACTTTTTCATTGTAGACCATGTGACCAGAGAATTTGCTTTAATTGATTGACCAATTAAACCTGAATTGATCACCTGAAATCTCAACACATTCTGTGAAACACAATCCAACCTTAAATAACAACTGTGATTATATGGTGTGCCCATAATGAATAACTATGTGCAGGTGTGTATATGAAAGAAATTGATTAATAAATACATGGAGCTCATAAAATTCATGAATAAAATGTGGTTATACATGTAAACGTATATGTGTGTCCATACACTCGTGTATGTATTGTGACAGCAGGAAGGTAAAGTCACCTGGTTGCATCCAGGGGGGTAGATATATTTCGCCCAGATTCAGGCTTTACGCCGACTTATACAACTAGGTGGAGAGTTGTATAAGCCCAGCTAAGGCTAGTGGGCTCATGGATGACTCATACCTCTAGGGAGAGTGTGGGGCGTCGTGCAGACAGGGAGTTGATGAGACCAGCTGAAGCTTGTCAGCTCATTTAGGCCTCTATAAGAACTCCCAGCTTCATTAGATGTTAGCTCATGCCTGGACCCAGACCTGTGTGGACTGTCTAGGGAGAGTGAACCCCTGTGCGGTGAGACAAAGCCTGTGTGGCTATTTGCTTGGACATTTAAAACCAGGGACTTAGGGACTAGGACAGCACTAGGCTGATCCCAGTTGTTAGTTAGGAAACCTGTATGTTTAGTCAGAGGTCAAGTTGACCAGGATTTATTTTGTTTATGTTTCTTTTGCTTTGCTGTGTTTTGTCACTGTAAATAGAAAATACACCGCACCTTTTTGATTTTGAAAACCACAACCTCCGTTTGCTGGGCCTGTTTTTGTGTGGGGAGCCCATCTCGGGGGTCACACACGCCCGCTGCCGAGCTAACCCCCTCACAGTTGGTGGAGAATGCGGGCAGTTTTTTTTAAGCCAGCATGGAGGAGATACTGAAGCAGCTGGCTCTAGCAAATGCCAATCAACAGCAGACAAATGCAGGTTTGCAAAAGAGCCTTGCAGCTCATCAACAGAGCCTTGCAGCTCAACAACAGAACTTCGCAGCCCAGCAGCAAGCTCATCAACAGAGCCTTGCAGCCCAGCAGCAGACAAACGCAACTTTGCAACAGAGTCTGGAGGCTCAGCAACAAGCCCAGCAGCAATCTGAGGCCCGCTTCATAGACCTGTTGCAGAAGCAAGAGCAGAGACTACAACAACAGATGGAAGCAGTAATGCAGCAACGTCCGCAGACCAGTGAGGAAAGCCGTCCCACTAATACCGCGTCCTTTGGGGTGAGTCGTTTATTGACAAAAATGACTGGAGAGGATGATCCAGAGGTATTTTTGACCACATTTGAAAGGACCGCTGAAAGAGAAAAGTGGCCTGAGGAGCAGTGGGCTGGACTGGTGGCTCCTCTGTTAACTGGTGAATCGCAGAAAGCTTACTATGACCTAGAGCCTAACCAAGCAAAAGACTATGTGATGCTAAAAGCTGAAATATTGGCAAGGCTGGGTGTCACCCAGGCTGTCCAGGCTCAGCGTGTGCATAACTGGACTTTCCAGCTTGGAAAACCCCCCAGGTCTCAAATGTATGATCTCATTCACCTGAGCAGAAAGTGGCTACAGCCAGAGACTTTGTCCGCACCAAAGATTGTGGAACGTGTTGTAATGGATCGGTTTTTGAGAGCTCTTCCTACTGCCATCCAAAAGTGGGTAAGCCATGGAGACCCAGAGACGGCCGATGGTCTTGTGGATCGTGTGGAGAAATACTTGGCTACAGAGAACCTGACGGCCTCTTCCAGAGACACTCGGATTTTCCACCCTAAGACCAGACCATCCCCAGGGGCGGATAAGAGGATTCCAAGGGGTGAGGGTGGAGAGAGTGAGAGGGTGGGAGCTCTACCCCAAGTTTGGCGAGAACAGCCTGGGAAATCAGCGGCTCAAGAGGCCGCAAGAAGGATCGTTTGCTACCGCTGCCGGCAAGCGGGACATATTGCAGCCAATTGCCCGGTTGTGGAGGAACCCATGCAGTGTGACTTTCTGACGGGCAGACGTCAGTCGCTGTGTGCGACAGTCGCATGCACTGCCATTCGAGGAACTGAGAAACATTTATGCAAAATGTGTGTTAATGGTAGAAATGTTGTGGTATTGCTGGATTCAGGTAGCCTTGTGACCCTGATAAAGGCTGAGTTAGTTAAAACAGAGGTCTCTGGGAATAGCAAGGTAGCTGTTATTTGTGTGCATGGGGACACCCGAGAGTATCCAGTGACTACAGTGTGTTTCGAGACCCCCAAAGGTACCCTCTCTCATCCAGTGGGCTTAGTATCTCAGTTACCGCATGACGCCATTGTGGGAAGGGATTTTCCGAAGTTCTGGGAACTGTGGGATGATCCTGAGCCCCCCACTGGTGCCCCTATGTACCAGGAATGTGATAGCCAGAACTCCCCTGAGAGTGGTGAGGACTCTCCGGGATTTCCCTTATCAGTATTGGCAGGGGAGACTCAAGAAACTGGAGAGGAGCCCACCTCCTCAGACGAAAACCTACCGTCGGTGGAGTTTTCTGATCTTGAGGTTCACAGGGAAAACTTTGCCACAGAACAGTTGAAAGACCCCGCCCTAATAAAGGCACGGGAAAACGTAGTGAAAATAGATGGCGAGTTAGTGAACCCAGATAATACCTGCACTTACCCATACTTCAGCGTAGAGAAGAACCTACTGTATCGGGTGGCAAAAAGGGCAGAAGAAACCGTTGAGCAGCTTGTGGTGCCCAAACCTTACAGGAAGTTGGTGTTGGAGTTGGCCCATGGGCACATTCTTGGAGGTCATCTGGGGACAGAGAAAACCCAAGAGAGGGTATTACAGAGATTCTATTGGCCGGGGGTGATGAAGGACATAGAAAATTATTGTTCCTCCTGCCCTGTGTGTCAGAGGTCGGCCCCGATGCCACATTTCCGTAGCCCGCTGGTCCCTCTACCCATCATTGAGGTCCCGTTTGAGAGGATCGCCATGGATTTGGTAGGTCCTATAATCAAGTCCGCTAGGGGGCACCAGTACATATTAGTTATAATGGACTATGCCACCCGTTATCCAGAAGCGATCCCTCTCCGAAATACCTCGGCCAAAACCATAGCCAAAGAGCTATCTCTTGTGTTTAGCCGGGTGGGTATTTGTAAAGAACTGCTTACGGACCAAGGTACACCCTTTATGTCCCGGGTTATGAAGGAGCTGTGTAAATTGTTCAAAGTGACGCAATTACGTACATCTGTGTATCACCCCCAAACCGATGGGCTGGTTGAAAGATTCAACAAAACCCTAAAACAAATGTTGAAGAAAGTGGTGGATAGAGATGGAAAGGATTGGGACTGTCTACTTCCTTATCTGATGTTTGCTATTAGGGAGGTGCCCCAATCCTCTACGGGATTCTCCCCCTTTGAGTTACTGTATGGGAGACACCCAAGAGGGCTGTTGGATATTGCCAAGGAAACTTGGGAAAGTGAGAGTTCTCCCCACAGGAGTGTGATTGAGCATGTCGCCCTGATGCAAGACCGAATTGCACAGGTAATGCCCATCGTGAAGGAACATTTGGCCCAAGCGCAGTTAGCACAGCAGAGAGTGTACAACCGTGGAGCCAAGACCCGTACCTTTTCCCCGGGGGATAGGATACTGGTACTTGTCCCTACGGTTGAAAGTAAATTCCTTGCCAAATGGCAAGGCCCCTACGAGATAATGGAAAAAGTGAGCGAAGTGAATTACAAGGTCAGACAACCAGGAAGGCGAAAGCCCGAACAGATCTATCACGTTAATCTGTTGAAAGCCTGGAGGGATAGAGAGTCCCTAGTCGCAGACACTTGGTCACCAGCTCAAACTGGTTGCGTGATTCCTGAGGTTGGAATAGCAGCCACCTTGTCACAACCCCAACAACAGGAGGTTAAGGAGTTTGTGCTTCGCAACAAGGAGGTATTCTCTGAGCTGCCGGGACAAACATCTGGGGTAGAGCATGACATCATTACCCCGCCCGGTGAAAGGGTGAAGTTAAAACCCTATCGGATCCCAGAGGCCCGACGGGAGGCAATACGGGAGGAAGTACAGAAAATGCTGAACTTAGGGGTGATAGAGGAGTCCCAAAGTGATTGGTCTAGTCCCATTGTGTTGGTGCCTAAACCGGATGGGAGCTGGCGATTTTGTAACGATTTTCGTCAGTTGAACAAAGTTACAAAATTTGACACCTACCCCATGCCACGTATAGATGAGTTGATCGACCGGCTGGGAACAGCCCGATACATGACGACTCTTGACCTCACAAAAGGGTATTGGCAAATCCCCCTGGCCAAGTCGGCCAAAGAGAAAACCGCATTTGTAACCCCAGACGGGGCGTTCCAATATAAAAGAATGCCGTTCGGGTTACAGAATGCGCCGGCCACATTCCAGCGGAAAATGGACCAGATGCTGAGGCCCCATCGGAAGTATGCTGCGGCTTACCTGGATGACGTAATTGTCCATAGCACAGATTGGGCCTCACATCTGCCAAAAGTGCAAGCAGTCCTGGACTCTGTTCGGGAAGCGGGGTTTACGGCTAACCCCAAGAAGTGTACCATTGGGCAGGAGGAGGCCAAATATCTTGGGTACACCATTGGGAGGGGAGTAATAAAACCCCAACTCAACAAAGTCGAGGCCATCCAGAGTTGGCCACGTCCCAACAGCAAGAAGCAGGTACGAGCCTTTCTGGGAATCGCTGGGTATTATCGGCGATTCATTCCCCACTTTGCTTCTAAGGCTGTGCCCCTAACCAACCTGACGAAGGGGAAAGGGTCGGTCATGATTAAATGGACCCCCGAGGCTGAGGCAGCATTCCAATTCTTGAAACAAGCCTTATGTAGCCAGCCAGTGTTGTACTCACCCGACTTCTCTAAAGACTTTGTCGTACAAAGTGATGCGTCAGATGTGGGGTTAGGAGCAGTATTGTCCCAGGTCTGGAACGGGGAAGAGCACCCAGTCATTTACCTCAGCAGGAAGTTGAAGTCCCATGAGGTAAATTACGCCACCGTTGAAAAGGAGTGTTTAGCGGTGAAGTGGGCTCTAGATTCCCTTCGGTACTACCTGCTAGGTAGGCACTTTGACATGGTTACGGATCACGCTCCGTTAAAGTGGATGGCTCAAAACAAGGAAACAAATAGAAGAGTGAATAGGTGGTTCCTGGCCCTCCAGGAATTCAACTTCACAGTAAAGCATCGCCCTGGCGTTCAAATGGGGAATGTGGATGCTTTGTCTCGAGTACATGAATGCCTGATTGCTGGTGTTCCAACCCCGAGGTTAAAACAAGAGGGGGGGGTATGTGACAGCAGGAAGGTAAAGTCACCTGGTTGCATCCAGGGGGGTAGATATATTTCGCCCAGATTCAGGCTTTACGCCGACTTATACAACTAGGTGGAGAGTTGTATAAGCCCAGCTAAGGCTAGTGGGCTCATGGATGACTCATACCTCTAGGGAGAGTGTGGGGCGTCGTGCAGACAGGGAGTTGATGAGACCAGCTGAAGCTTGTCAGCTCATTTAGGCCTCTATAAGAACTCCCAGCTTCATTAGATGTTAGCTCATGCCTGGACCCAGACCTGTGTGGACTGTCTAGGGAGAGTGAACCCCTGTGCGGTGAGACAAAGCCTGTGTGGCTATTTGCTTGGACATTTAAAACCAGGGACTTAGGGACTAGGACAGCACTAGGCTGATCCCAGTTGTTAGTTAGGAAACCTGTATGTTTAGTCAGAGGTCAAGTTGACCAGGATTTATTTTGTTTATGTTTCTTTTGCTTTGCTGTGTTTTGTCACTGTAAATAGAAAATAAACCGCACCTTTTTGATTTTGAAAACCACAACCTCCGTTTGCTGGGCCTGTTTTTGTGTGGGGAGCCCATCTCGGGGGTCACACACGCCCGCTGCCGAGCTAACCCCCTCACAGTTGGTGGAGAATGCGGGCAGTTTTTTTTAAGCCAGCATGGAGGAGATACTGAAGCAGCTGGCTCTAGCAAATGCCAATCAACAGCAGACAAATGCAGGTTTGCAAAAGAGCCTTGCAGCTCATCAACAGAGCCTTGCAGCTCAACAACAGAACTTCGCAGCCCAGCAGCAAGCTCATCAACAGAGCCTTGCAGCCCAGCAGCAGACAAACGCAACTTTGCAACAGAGTCTGGAGGCTCAGCAACAAGCCCAGCAGCAATCTGAGGCCCGCTTCATAGACCTGTTGCAGAAGCAAGAGCAGAGACTACAACAACAGATGGAAGCAGTAATGCAGCAACGTCCGCAGACCAGTGAGGAAAGCCGTCCCACTAATACCGCGTCCTTTGGGGTGAGTCGTTTATTGACAAAAATGACTGGAGAGGATGATCCAGAGGTATTTTTGACCACATTTGAAAGGACCGCTGAAAGAGAAAAGTGGCCTGAGGAGCAGTGGGCTGGACTGGTGGCTCCTCTGTTAACTGGTGAATCGCAGAAAGCTTACTATGACCTAGAGCCTAACCAAGCAAAAGACTATGTGATGCTAAAAGCTGAAATATTGGCAAGGCTGGGTGTCACCCAGGCTGTCCAGGCTCAGCGTGTGCATAACTGGACTTTCCAGCTTGGAAAACCCCCCAGGTCTCAAATGTATGATCTCATTCACCTGAGCAGAAAGTGGCTACAGCCAGAGACTTTGTCCGCACCAAAGATTGTGGAACGTGTTGTAATGGATCGGTTTTTGAGAGCTCTTCCTACTGCCATCCAAAAGTGGGTAAGCCATGGAGACCCAGAGACGGCCGATGGTCTTGTGGATCGTGTGGAGAAATACTTGGCTACAGAGAACCTGACGGCCTCTTCCAGAGACACTCGGACTTTCCACCCTAAGACCAGACCATCCCCAGGGGCGGATAAGAGGATTCCAAGGGGTGAGGGTGGAGAGAGTGAGAGGGTGGGAGCTCTACCCCAAGTTTGGCGAGAACAGCCTGGGAAATCAGCGGCTCAAGAGGCCGCAAGAAGGATCGTTTGCTACCGCTGCCGGCAAGCGGGACATATTGCAGCCAATTGCCCGGTTGTGGAGGAACCCATGCAGTGTGACTTTCTGACGGGCAGACGTCAGTCGCTGTGTGCGACAGTCGCATGCACTGCCATTCGAGGAACTGAGAAACATTTATGCAAAATGTGTGTTAATGGTAGAAATGTTGTGGTATTGCTGGATTCAGGTAGCCTTGTGACCCTGATAAAGGCTGAGTTAGTTAAAACAGAGGTCTCTGGGAATAGCAAGGTAGCTGTTATTTGTGTGCATGGGGACACCCGAGAGTATCCAGTGACTACAGTGTGTTTCGAGACCCCCAAAGGTACCCTCTCTCATCCAGTGGGCTTAGTATCTCAGTTACCGCATGACGCCATTGTGGGAAGGGATTTTCCGAAGTTCTGGGAACTGTGGGATGATCCTGAGCCCCCCACTGGTGCCCCTATGTACCAGGAATGTGATAGCCAGAACTCCCCTGAGAGTGGTGAGGACTCTCCGGGATTTCCCTTATCAGTATTGGCAGGGGAGACTCAAGAAACTGGAGAGGAGCCCACCTCCTCAGACGAAAACCTACCGTCGGTGGAGTTTTCTGATCTTGAGGTTCACAGGGAAAACTTTGCCACAGAACAGTTGAAAGACCCCGCCCTAATAAAGGCACGGGAAAACGTAGTGAAAATAGATGGCGAGTTAGTGAACCCAGATAATACCTGCACTTACCCATACTTCAGCGTAGAGAAGGACCTACTGTATCGGGTGGCAAAAAGGGCAGAAGAAACCGTTGAGCAGCTTGTGGTGCCCAAACCTTACAGGAAGTTGGTGTTGGAGTTGGCCCATGGGCACATTCTTGGAGGTCATCTGGGGACAGAGAAAACCCGAGAGAGGGTATTACAGAGATTCTATTGGCCGGGGGTGATGAAGGACATAGAAAATTATTGTTCCTCCTGCCCTGTGTGTCAGAGGTCGGCCCCGATGCCACATTTCCGTAGCCCGCTGGACCCTCTACCCATCATTGAGGTCCCGTTTGAGAGGATCGCCATGGATTTGGTAGGTCCTATAATCAAGTCCGCTAGGGGGCACCAGTACATATTAGTTATAATGGACTATGCCACCCGTTATCCAGAAGCGATCCCTCTCCGAAATACCTCGGCCAAAACCATAGCCAAAGAGCTATCTCTTGTGTTTAGCCGGGTGGGTATTTGTAAAGAACTGCTTACGGACCAAGGTACACCCTTTATGTCCCGGGTTATGAAGGAGCTGTGTAAATTGTTCAAAGTGACGCAATTACGTACATCTGTGTATCACCCCCAAACCGATGGGCTGGTTGAAAGATTCAACAAAACCCTAAAACAAATGTTGAAGAAAGTGGTGGATAGAGATGGAAAGGATTGGGACTGTCTACTTCCTTATCTGATGTTTGCTATTAGGGAGGTGCCCCAATCCTCTACGGGATTCTCCCCCTTTGAGTTACTGTATGGGAGACACCCAAGAGGGCTGTTGGATATTGCCAAGGAAACTTGGGAAAGTGAGAGTTCTCCCCACAGGAGTGTGATTGAGCATGTCGCCCTGATGCAAGACCGAATTGCACAGGTAATGCCCATCGTGAAGGAACATTTGGCCCAAGCGCAGTTAGCACAGCAGAGAGTGTACAACCGTGGAGCCAAGACCCGTACCTTTTCCCCGGGGGATAGGATACTGGTACTTGTCCCTACGGTTGAAAGTAAATTCCTTGCCAAATGGCAAGGCCCCTACGAGATAATGGAAAAAGTGAGCGAAGTGAATTACAAGGTCAGACAACCAGGAAGGCGAAAGCCCGAACAGATCTATCACGTTAATCTGTTGAAAGCCTGGAGGGATAGAGAGTCCCTAGTCGCAGACACTTGGTCACCAGCTCAAACTGGTTGCGTGATTCCTGAGGTTGGAATAGCAGCCACCTTGTCACAACCCCAACAACAGGAGGTTAAGGAGTTTGTGCTTCGCAACAAGGAGGTATTCTCTGAGCTGCCGGGACAAACATCTGGGGTAGAGCATGACATCATTACCCCGCCCGGTGAAAGGGTGAAGTTAAAACCCTATCGGATCCCAGAGGCCCGACGGGAGGCAATACGGGAGGAAGTACAGAAAATGCTGAACTTAGGGGTGATAGAGGAGTCCCAAAGTGATTGGTCTAGTCCCATTGTGTTGGTGCCTAAACCGGATGGGAGCTGGCGATTTTGTAACGATTTTCGTCAGTTGAACAAAGTTACAAAATTTGACACCTACCCCATGCCACGTATAGATGAGTTGATCGACCGGCTGGGAACAGCCCGATACATGACGACTCTTGACCTCACAAAAGGGTATTGGCAAATCCCCCTGGCCAAGTCGGCCAAAGAGAAAACCGCATTTGTAACCCCAGACGGGGCGTTCCAATATAAAAGAATGCCGTTCGGGTTACAGAATGCGCCGGCCACATTCCAGCGGAAAATGGACCAGATGCTGAGGCCCCATCGGAAGTATGCTGCGGCTTACCTGGATGACGTAATTGTCCATAGCACAGATTGGGCCTCACATCTGCCAAAAGTGCAAGCAGTCCTGGACTCTGTTCGGGAAGCGGGGTTTACGGCTAACCCCAAGAAGTGTACCATTGGGCAGGAGGAGGCCAAATATCTTGGGTACACCATTGGGAGGGGAGTAATAAAACCCCAACTCAACAAAGTCGAGGCCATCCAGAGTTGGCCACGTCCCAACAGCAAGAAGCAGGTACGAGCCTTTCTGGGAATCGCTGGGTATTATCGGCGATTCATTCCCCACTTTGCTTCTAAGGCTGTGCCCCTAACCAACCTGACGAAGGGGAAAGGGTCGGTCATGATTAAATGGACCCCCGAGGCTGAGGCAGCATTCCAATTCTTGAAACAAGCCTTATGTAGCCAGCCAGTGTTGTACTCACCCGACTTCTCTAAAGACTTTGTCGTACAAAGTGATGCGTCAGATGTGGGGTTAGGAGCAGTATTGTCCCAGGTCTGGAACGGGGAAGAGCACCCAGTCATTTACCTCAGCAGGAAGTTGAAGTCCCATGAGGTAAATTACGCCACCGTTGAAAAGGAGTGTTTAGCGGTGAAGTGGGCTCTAGATTCCCTTCGGTACTACCTGCTAGGTAGGCACTTTGACATGGTTACGGATCACGCTCCGTTAAAGTGGATGGCTCAAAACAAGGAAACAAATAGAAGAGTGAATAGGTGGTTCCTGGCCCTCCAGGAATTCAACTTCACAGTAAAGCATCGCCCTGGCGTTCAAATGGGGAATGTGGATGCTTTGTCTCGAGTACATGAATGCCTGATTGCTGGTGTTCCAACCCCGAGGTTAAAACAAGAGGGGGGGGTATGTGACAGCAGGAAGGTAAAGTCACCTGGTTGCATCCAGGGGGGTAGATATATTTCGCCCAGATTCAGGCTTTACGCCGACTTATACAACTAGGTGGAGAGTTGTATAAGCCCAGCTAAGGCTAGTGGGCTCATGGATGACTCATACCTCTAGGGAGAGTGTGGGGCGTCGTGCAGACAGGGAGTTGATGAGACCAGCTGAAGCTTGTCAGCTCATTTAGGCCTCTATAAGAACTCCCAGCTTCATTAGATGTTAGCTCATGCCTGGACCCAGACCTGTGTGGACTGTCTAGGGAGAGTGAACCCCTGTGCGGTGAGACAAAGCCTGTGTGGCTATTTGCTTGGACATTTAAAACCAGGGACTTAGGGACTAGGACAGCACTAGGCTGATCCCAGTTGTTAGTTAGGAAACCTGTATGTTTAGTCAGAGGTCAAGTTGACCAGGATTTATTTTGTTTATGTTTCTTTTGCTTTGCTGTGTTTTGTCACTGTAAATAGAAAATAAACCGCACCTTTTTGATTTTGAAAACCACAACCTCCGTTTGCTGGGCCTGTTTTTGTGTGGGGAGCCCATCTCGGGGGTCACACACGCCCGCTGCCGAGCTAACCCCCTCACAGTATTTATTTAAATGTGTGAAAGAATATATAGTAGATATTCGTGAATGAATGAATGAATGAATGAATAATCAAATGGATAAATAAATAAAGTGATTGAATAAATTGATATAAGTGGATAATTAAAATAATTTAGTGTAACCATATTTATTCATTTAATCAATGTGAGTGAGTAAATATTGTGCATTGTGCACATCTAAATATGAAAACGTTAGTAAATATGTATAAGGGAGAGATCTGTATTAAAATGGCCGCTCTCTACATGTATATAAATACGATGTATACATTGGTTGAAAAATGAAGCCAATGTATAGTAATAATAATGGTAATGGTAATAATGTTAGCCCCAGTCACACTGGTGTAGCGGCCTCCTCACCCCGACCTCTTTAGCTAGGGGTATGTCGAGCGACAGAGTGAGGTGCGCTACGGCCCATGTCCTCCCCATGCATGTGGGTGAGGTGAAGGCCAATACCAATCTTTTCCTCGGGCCAAATGTGTGCTGGTTATGAGGGTCAGTCCTTCCGTGCCGGAATCTCCCTTTGTTCCCATCAACAGAGTCCATACACCCATCAAAGTCCAAACTCAGGTTTATTGCGTATCTCCACATACAGTCAAATGCAACGGCATGATACGATGGGGAAGCAGGTCGAGGCACTGTACAGGTTCCTAGTCCCTACACTCCCTGTGCTATGACCAGGGGTTGCAGGAGTCTTGATGAAAGCTCCTCCGCTGCGCCGTAGCCCCTATCAGGGGAAGATGTCCTCCAAGGGAGTTACCGAAGGCCCATCCGTCACCGGGTTGACACTGCACCGGGTCTTCGGACGGGTGACCTCCCCAGCCTCCTCACCTCAGATGCGGGTCCCCTCGCAAGGGGCGCCCTGGAGCAACTTCACCCTTGCGGGACCCAGTCGGAGTCACCGGGTCCCAGGCCTCCTCAATAGTACCTCACCCCAGGCTGAAGGTGCCTGGGATGGACTCCATCTTCATTCCGGCCAGGCCTTGGGCGCCTAGGCCGGAACCTTGAACCGCCCGCACCCAGGCCTAGGGTGCCTGGGTGCGTGAAGGGATGATCCCCCAAGACGACAGACCTCGTGGCGAGGGCGTCTCCCCCTTTTATCTCCTCCCATCGACACCACGGCGGGTTCCCCGCCCCAGCCGTACCATCTCCAGGAAGGGACAAAGAAGGGTAGCACTGTGGTAGTGATTCTACCTCGAGCCAGTAGGTACACTGACACCCACTGGTCAAGGAGAATATTACACCACCCAATCCTCCACGAATAAGAAAAGGGGTCTAATCCCTGACATAATCACACACCTGGGTCTCTCTACCCCCAGGTGTATCCCACTAACTTTGAAGACCCCGCTACACACTCCCCCTGGTGATTTGACGCTGGTCCCCAGCGTCAGGTGCACACCCATGTCTCCCAAGGAGGGGTGACATGAAGTGGGCCCCAGAGGCTATCCCTCAAATTTTGGATACTGTATGTGCCAAGACCTGCTCAACAGAAAAGGGAACTATAAAACATTAAAACTTTTGTATAAAACATCTGTCATGTACACATATACAATCCCTCCCGTCACTGTCTAAGAACCACCCCATACTCAGTAGTCTTGACCGACGAATCTCCTGCAGAAGGGAAACAAAAAAAAAAAACATCCTAACACTCTGTGTTAACTTGGCATGAGTGGGTCCGTCAGCCGAGAGACCCACTCACTCCAATAAGTAAGTAATGCATGTGTAACATTTTCAAACAACCGTTGCACAACACTGCCACCTGGTGACAGCGCTGCGGTAATGACACTTGGTTAGATCTTCATTCTTCCTGCTTTCCTACTCTAACTCTACCCCAAGAGTCTCTGCCTTTGGCACATGAAGAAAAGGGAGAAAAAAAAACAACAGCTCCCAAATCTCCAGTGAGTAAAAGAAAAGCCCAAATCAAAACAAAAGTAGGGCACAGTTCTAGGCGTCTGGGAATGTCTCTTCCAGAAAGTTTCAACAGCAACAAGATAGGAGCTCACTTCTCCTATAAATAGAACCTTGGATTCGGCAGAAACAAGGGCTTCAGGTGTTTGTCAAATACTTCCACCGAATATTCGACGTCTTCTCCTTCTTTCCTGCAGATGAGCACCTTATCGGCATGAATATGGCGCCCAAGTCTCCAATCAGCTCTGCAGTCTTTAAACTTTTTAGACACCGGCGGCGAACATGACAGGTATCGCCGGGCATGGGGCACTTTGAGTTTTTTTCCCACACAAACTCGTCATACCACCTTGGTCGCAAGACCTCGACTTCATACAATAAGTCCCGAGGCAAGTAGGGGTACTCCCACCCATATTCACGGGCGACTCTCTGGGAGAAAAGTCTCTGCAATCGAGCTAGAGGCGGCATCACATCTCGCTCACCTCCTCCTGGCTGTACGATGGCCTCCGGGTGCCGAGGTACTTTCACCATCTCGGGTGGCTTTGCTCTTGGTGCCCGCAATGAAGCACGCTGCATCCCCACTATCAGAGCGGGTGATGTGGTTGGATGTGGAAGGTTATTTGAAAGACTAGATTTCCTCAATAACTCCGGGGCTTGCACCCGGGGCGTACTGTCATCTATGGACATGGGGGAGTCCTGTGGCTTACTCAGCACAGGTAGTGGGCGTCTGTCCCAGCCCTTCCGGTGAAACAGTTCGTCTATCTCTCCATCATCACCACAGTCTGACAATGACTCTAAGTCGGAGGTGTCATACATCTCAGCGGGAAGGTAGTCTCTAGTAGACGGAAGGCTACCCTCCCTTGCGGGCTCCACCGACTGTGAACTCCCGACACCTCCAACCACACACACAGTCCCAGCCCCTGGCTCACCTGGACCTTTTTCAGCACTGGTATGTCCAGGATTCTTCCGACCGGATCCATCCAGGTCCGGCAAGAAGCTGGGTGAAGCTCGACCACGACCACAGGAGGCCTGCACCAGGCCTATCTTCCTCTTCGGGGGTGGCAGCAGGGAGTCTGTGGTGACCGAAGCAGTGTCCTCGGATTTTTCTCTCTCAGTCTCTGGTTGGGCAGTCACTTCGCCCTGGTCAGCGCGCACGGGAAACTCCGCAAAGGCTTTGATCTCTCCCTCCGGAATGGCGGTTCCTGTGATGCAGTTGAGGCGTAGGGCCCGGGGCCTTTCCGTGTGTGGTTCAACCTCAAAAAGAAACTCCTTGCATGCTTCGCATCGCCCGAATGGCTTTAGTTGGACCACCAGTCCCGAGCATCCGGGACAGATCACACCGAGGGCCTCTGTGTCTCTGCATGAATACAAAGCCTACTGTCCTCGGGGCCTGAGCCTTATCCCCGTGTCTGTAATGGATGCAGCAAATGCAGTCATCTTGAAAGGATAAGGTACCGTCATCCACGGTGAGCCTGAGTTCGCTCCGACCACTTGCTGCTCCATCACGCGCTGACCTCGCGCCGGAGTCTCCACGTGTATCTCCACACGTGGCCAGACTCCTCCCACGACTTGCACGTTTTCGCGGGCTTCCTTCAGTCTCCTCC
This sequence comes from Rana muscosa, assembly GCA_029206835.1. Classification (NCBI taxonomy): domain Eukaryota; kingdom Metazoa; phylum Chordata; class Amphibia; order Anura; family Ranidae; genus Rana; species Rana muscosa. The sequence goes on along the minus strand of CM055116.1, from coordinate 337,315,511 downwards.
CACGAATTGCGCAGTCATGGGATGCCTCGTGGCGCAGTGCAGCAAAAGTCCCCACATGTAGTTCGTCACACGGCTGGACTCCTCCCTCTTCCCGCTCTTTCTGCATGGGCCTCTCCCAGTTTTTCAGGGAAATTTCCACGACTTCGAGCACAGGGACGCACTTTGGCCAATCACATGGCCGACCTGCTCGGACCTCCTCCGGGCAGCAAAGTTCAAACACAGCCGTTCCAAACCTCAGGGTTAACACACATTTCATCCCGGACGAGCCCCCACGTGTAGCGGCCTCCTCACCCCGACCTCTTTAGCTAGGGGTATGTCGAGCGACAGAGTGAGGTGCGCTACGGCCCATGTCCTCCCCATGCATGTGGGTGAGGTGAAGGCCAATATCAATCTTTTCCTCGGGCCAAATGTGTGCTGGTTATGAGGGTCAGTCCTTCCGTGCCGGAATCTCCCTTTGTTCCCATCAACAGAGTCCATACACCCATCAAAGTCCAAACTCAGGTTTATTGCGTATCTCCACATACAGTCAAATGCAACGGCATGATACGATGGGGAAGCAGGTCGAGGCACTGTACAGGTTCCTAGTCCCTACACTCCCTGTGCTATGACCAGGGGTTGCAGGAGTCTTGATGAAAGCTCCTCCGCTGCGCCGTAGCCCCTATCAGGGGAAGATGTCCTCCAAGGGAGTTACCGAAGGCCCATCCGTCACCGGGTTGACACTGCACCGGGTCTTCGGACGGGTGACCTCCCCAGCCTCCTCACCTCAGATGCGGGTCCCCTCGCAAGGGGCGCCCTGGAGCAACTTCACCCTTGCGGGACCCAGTCGGAGTCACCGGGTCCCAGGCCTCCTCAATAGTACCTCACCCCAGGCTGAAGGTGCCTGGGATGGACTCCATCTTCATTCCGGCCAGGCCTTGGGCGCCTAGGCCGGAACCCTGAACCGCCCGCACCCAGGCCTAGGGTGCCTGGGTGCGTGAAGGGATGATCCCCCAAGACGACAGACCTCGTGGCGAGGGCGTCTCCCCCTTTTATCTCCTCCCATCGACACCACGGCGGGTTCCCCGCCCCAGCCGTACCATCTCCAGGAAGGGACAAAGAAGGGTAGCACTGTGGTAGTGATTCTACCTCGAGCCAGTAGGTACACTGACACCCACTGGTCAAGGAGAATATTACACCACCCAATCCTCCACGAATAAGAAAAGGGGTCTAATCCCTGACATAATCACACACCTGGGTCTCTCTACCCCCAGGTGTATCCCACTAACTTTGAAGACCCCGCTACACTGGTATACAAAAATTTGAATATACTGTATACAAAAGTTAATACGAACGAAGGTACTGGTATTCATAGCTATGTCCGTTAATTAACATACTGCTAGGCATCATCCGACTGCATATGTCTATATAAAGAGACCTGTGATTAGACACGTGTTTATTGATAATGGTGGTATAAACCAAATTGTCGTATGTGTATGAGGGAGCATGTGTTCTAAATATAAATGTAAACATGTATATATATTGTGTGTTATTAAAACCACATGACTTAATAAGGAACCCCCACTCACACTTATATCTAATGATAACACAGGTAGATGTATACATCGTCAACCTTTTGAATGAAACAACTCTAGTGATCAAATAGATCGCAGCTTCAATCAGAAGGTGAACGTGTAGATCCTATTAGCAATATAGACCATTACTGGAATAAATATAAAGGCGACCATTATATAAAATAAAAAACTTGCTATACTTGACATCGTAATTCAAACCATTAACACATGTGGACAAAACCACATAAAATGTAATATAAAAACATATACATAATCCGCACTAGATGGAAAATGTGCACTAATGAACAGCCCTATCCTTCCAAAATGTGACTACCAGATCTCAGTTAAAGCGGAGCTCCACCCTAAAGTGGAACTTCCGCTGATCGGAACCCTCCCCCCTCCGGTGTCACAATTGACACCTTTCAGGGGGGAGGGGGGTGCAGATACCTGTCTAAGACAGGTATTTGCACCGACTTCCGGGAGTCCTCTCTGCGGGAAATCTGCGGGAGAACGTCACTTCCCGCAGATTCCCCGTTGTGTTCTGGGAGACACTCGGCTCCCAGAACACAGGGGACCATTCAGAACGGCGCAGCGCGACTCGCGAATGTGCCGTAGGGAACCGGGCATGAAGCCGCAAGGCTTCACTTCCTGGTTCCCTCACCAAGGATGGCGGTGGGGGCAGCAGAGTGACGAGCGATTGCTCGTCCTCTGCTGCGGACGTCGCTGGACTCCAGGACAGGTAAGTGTCCTAATATTAAAAGTCAGCAGCTGCTGTATTTGCAGCTGCTGGCATTTAATATATTTTTTTTCCGCGGCACCTCCGCTTTAAATAAATAACTTAGTTAATGTTATCATAATATAAATATATTGAGTACTGTGGAACCACTATTGGAAACTAAAGGATGGGTATTCATACAAAAGTAAAGCAGAACCCTCACCTAATGTTACTGGAATCAACTTTTATACCCATATGTAAATGCCGCTGGCATAGTATTGGGTAAAAAACTAGATGGTACAGAAAAGTAGAGGTGATGACATGTAGAATGGCAACCTGTACCTCAAGCGGCAAACTAAGCCAAACAAAGAAATTGAGTCCCAAAAACACTCAAAGACCACCCTAAACTGGAAGCTCTGATATATTTATTTAATATACCCTGGTTCCCCAAACATGACCAAGTACATGTGTGTGACCAAACTTGACTAGAAGTGCTATAGATGTATGTCGATAATTTACAATGTTCATCGATAAAATATAGTTTTGAGTCTATGGTCATACACCTTGCAATCATGAATAATCTGATTGCCAGGACTAAGACCAATAACACCTAATTAATGGCTAAAGCTTTGAGTCTATGGTCATACACCTTGCAATCGTGAAGGATCTGATTGCTAGGACTAAGACCAATAACACCTAATTAATGGCTCTAAAGAGAGAGGATCTAACCTAATCAAATGAATGGAGGACAGGGTTAATCGTAGTAGTGGGAAACATCCCACTCAAAGTTTAACCCTGAAGGTATTCTTGTATGTAAGGAAAATATCCAGAACACTTCGCGCTTGCAAAGCGTTCTGAATCTATCTCCTCCTCTTTTAGGAATTGTAACTCTCTCTATACCTTGGATGGAAAGACTGGAAACATCCTTGAAATGGACAAGATTCCAGTGTTTGGCCACATTAGTGGACTTATTTTTCTCAATATCTTACAAATGATCATACAGTCGATCCTTTGGTCGACGTATAGTACGACCCACATATTGGACATGGCAGACTTCACAAGTGATTCCATACACTAAAAATTTGGTGTTACAATTTATGAAATTTCAAAAGTTTTACCATTATTGCTAGACTTCACGCATTTGCCTTTTTTTTTTATTTTATTGAAGTTTTTCACCACATACAACACACACAGCTTAACCCCTTACTCCTTACTGGGCACATATACCCCCTTCCTGCCCAGGCGAAATTTCAGCTTTCAGCACTGTCACGCTTTGAATGACAATTGCGCGGTCGTGCGACGTGGCTCCCAAACAAAATTGACATCCTTTTTTTCGCACAAATAGAGATTTCTTTTGGTGGTATTTGATCACCTCGGCGGTTTTTATTTTTTGCGCTATAAACAAAAATAAAGCGACAATTTTGAAAAAAAAGCAATATTTTTTGATTTTTGCTATAATAAATATCCCAATTTAAAAAAAAAAAAAAAAATTTTTTCCTCAGTTTAGGCCGATACGTATTCTTCTACATATTTTTGGTAAAAAAAAATCGCAATCGGCGTTTATTGATTGGTTTGCGCAAAAGTTATAGCGTTTACAAAATAGGGGGTAGTTTTATGGCATTTTTATAAAAAAAAAATTTTTATTAGTAATGGCGGCGATCAGTGTTTTTTTTTGTGACTGCGACATTATGGCGGACACATCGGACACTTTTGACACTATTTTGGGACCATTCACATTTATACAGCGAACAGTGCTATAAATATGCACTGATTACTGTATAAATGTGACTGGCAGGGAAGGGGTTAACACTAGGGGGCGAGGAAGGGGTTAAATGTGTTCCCTGGAGTGATTGTTACTGTGTGGGGGAGGGGAGTGACTGGGGGAGGTGACCGATCTGTGTCCCTATGTACAAGGGACACAGCATCGGTCCCCTCTCCCTGACAGGACATGGATCTCTGTGTTTACACACAGAGATCCACGTCCTGCCTCTGTAACAGCCGATCGCGGGTGCATGGCGGACATCGCGGCCGCCAGGCACGCGCATCGGCATTGCAGTGACGCGCCGGGCATGTGCGCGCGCCGCCGGCGGCGCTCGCGCGCCCCCAGTGGCCAAATTAGGGGAGGCCGTATAATTTGGCCTCCCGGCAATTGACAACTACCTTGCGGCCGTATATACTCGTACGGCGGGCGCGAGGTGGTTAAGCACCTACAGTACAGAAAAAGAGCATGTACAGAAAATAATATACTTTGCAATGTGAACCCAGTGATACAGTGCATAGCAATGGAAGGGTACAACAAGACCGCTCAAGTAAAATCTAGGAGGGTATATATTATGATAAACCCACTAGTCATCAGAAACACATCAGAATTTACTGGGATAAGAGGAAGGCATAAGAGCAAGGCAAAGCCCTGACACAATAACCCGGCTCACCCCCAACTCACTAAGCTGTTTCAGGTTCAGCTAACCAAGTGTGCCAGACCTTGTCGTACTTCAGTTGGCAGCCCCGATTAGCATAAGTATCCTTGTATAAAGGAAGGCTGTTGTTCACTAAGAGTTTCCATTGCACTAGAGAGGGGGGAGGGCCTGTTCGATTGCATAGCAATGTTCTTACGTGCGTAGAAGAGCAGCAGGGTAATCAGCGTGCGTTTGACAGAGGACGGTACAATGGTCTCAATTAACCCCCAAAAGGCACACCTCCATTGTCAAAGGCACAGCAACCAAGGCAACTCTGTTAACCAAATCTAGCACATCTTCCCAATACTGCTGGACCCCTGAGCATCGCCAGAAGATATGGGAGAAGTCGCCCGGTGAGGCGCCGCATCTCCAACACTCTGAGGAATGAGCAGGGTCCATCTTGTGAAGTCTGTGTGGGGTAAAAAAAGCCCTATGAACAATTTTGTATTGCACTAACCTGTCACACATGGAGACCAGAGAGTTGAAGGGAAGGTCCCACACATCATCCCAATCATCATTGTCTAATGTGGGGATACAGTCTGCCATTTAGTCCAGAGTTTGTCAAGAGGTGGAAGAGACACAAAGATCAAGTATGAATAGAGATGCGAGGTGGGCTTTACTTCGCAACTAAATCTAAGTGTCCTCTCCAGTTCCGACTGCGCCATAATACACGAAGATTGTGGAAATTGCACCGCAAATGCATGGGACAGTTGAAGATATCTGAATAGGAAATGGTGAGGTAAATTGTACTGGGAGGAAAGGTGAGAGAAAGGGAGTAAGGAGTTTTGGGACACTATTTGTGACATGAGTTTGATACCGTATTTTGTCCACGCGTATGGGTCAGGGATTTTATAGATGTGGGATAAGCTAGGGTTCAGCCAGATAGGGGCATTGGGGGAGATTTCAGACTGTTTACATTTCTCATTGGCCAATCCTGTCCGCCATGCCCGCAGGGTGGTAAGCATAGAGGGGGTCAGAGGATAGGGGGCACGAGGGCCCCAAAAAGAAACAGTTGAAGAGCTTCCAGCGAACCGACCACTGTTGCCTCCAGCACAGTTGACAAGTTCATTCTGTCCGGCTGTAGCCACCATGCCGCTGTCACCAACTGTGCGGAGAGGTAATATTTATAACAGTCCGGGAATGCCATGCCACCCTACGTTTGTGGCCTCATTAATGTTGTCAGTCGATACCTGGGAGGAGAGGGGCCCCATAGGAAGGAACAAAAGATGCGGTTCAATTTCTTAAAAAATTACTTGGGTACCCATTGTGGGGAGTGGCGGAAGAGATATATGAGTTTGGGAATAATCTTCATTTTTATGAGGTTAACTCGCCCCCATAATGACAGGGGCAGGTTATTCCATGATTTGAGCTTCGTCTGGGACTCTAAAAGTACTGGGGCGAGATTCAAAGATATAAAGTCCGAAGCTGAACCGGAGACAAGCACCCCTAAATATTTAAACAAATCCACCCACAGGAGGGGGCTATCGGGAGGGGATGTGGACCTGGCCGCTGGATCAATCGGGAATAGGAGGGACTTGGACCAATTTACCCTAATACCGGTGACCTCAGCGAAGGTGTCTAAAATATTCAGCGCCCCCTGCAAGGACGGGCCAGCATCATTAAGGAAGAGCAACATATCATCCGTGTACAGGGCCACCCTCTCCTCTAGCAACCCGAGTCGGAGACCTTTAATGTGCGGTGAGGTGCGAAGTGCCTCCGCCACCGGCTCAATAGCAAGGGCAAATAAAGCCGGAGAAAGAGGACAGCCCTGCCTAGTTCCCCTGGTAAGCCTGAAGGGGACAGATAGTCCACCCCCCAAGCGCACAGAGGAAGGCCTTTTCTACGTCTAGAGAGGCCACCGCCCGTGATCCCATATTAAGGTGTTGAGCGTGTATGTGAAAAGCCTTCTGAGATTAACATCTGTGGACCTACGGGGCATGAAACCTGTCTGGTCTGGGTCTATCACTGGACCAGACAGGTTTCATGGGATACAACCGAAGGGCCAGAAGCTTAGTCAAAATTTTAAAGTCAGAATTAAGAAGTGCTATAGGTCGATAGGAAGCACAGGAAGTGGGGTCCTTAGGTGCCTTATATATCAGTGTCAAGTAGGCATGGTACATAGATCCGGGCAGTCCACCGTCTGCCAGACATACGGTATATAATTGTGCCAACAGGGGTGCCAAAAGTTCCACATGTGCTCTATAAAAGTCTATCGGGAGCCCATCCAGCCCCGGCGCCTTGCCGGGAGGGAAGGACCGGATAGGCTTTGCTTTATGACCTCCAAAGCCGTAAATGGTTGGACCAAAGTCTCTCTTTCCTGGTCAGAGAGCCAGCCAAGCGCCAACGGATCCAACAGGCCGTTCAGCGACTCAGGCTGAAAATCTGAGGACAGGCCGGATGAGTATAAAGTGTCATAAAAGGTGTTGAATGTCTGTAGGATATCAGAGGGGGAGGACACCGTCTTACCTCCCGGGGTCTGTAGGGTAGACACAAGGGTAAGGGGTTGATCATGCTGTGCTATCATGGCCAGCAGGCGGCCATTCCTATCACCCTGTTCAAAAGCCCTCTGCTTACCCTTATATGATTCGAGTCGTGTGACCTCAGCCAGGTGCAACTGCAGTTCCCTCTGAGCCGCCATCAGCAGGTCAAAGTGAACAGGGGTGGGGTCATTACTATACTTAGCAGTGTGGTCATTGACCGCCTTCTGCAGCGCCAGAGTTAAAGCCGATTGTTGTTTTTTAATGCTAGCAATAAAAGAAATATACTGTCCCCTCGTGAAAGCTTTAAAGGCATCCCAGACAATGTCAGGAGAAGAAGATTCCATGTTTTTTTCCCAGAACTCAGTCAGCAGGGGCGGCAGTTTGTCAGAAAGGTCTGGGTGAGAAACCCATTGTGTGCCCAACCTCCAGAGCGCAGCGCTCCGGGAAACCGGGGAGCGAAGCACCACCTCCAAAGGACTATGATCAGACAGCCCACTAGGCAGATGGGACGTCTCCAACACATCCGCTAACAGTGTGGGGTTGGAGAAGGCCAGATCTATCCGTGACGCAGTCTTATAAGATGCTGAAAAACATAAATAAGCCCTTGTGGTTGGGTGCCTCCACCTCCAGACCTCTACCAGCTCCACCGCCTGAGCCCAGGCAGAGAGGTCCATACACTGTTTCTTAGGTGGGGTAGGTCTATCTAGGTCAGGTGACAAAGTGGCATTGCCCATCACCAGAACCTTCCCCGGGCAGAAAGGTGAAATCTTTTCCACAACGTCATACAATATTGCGGGTGAAAAGGGGGAGGGATGTACAGATTTATAACAATATATCTCGTAGACCATAACGTGAACACCACTATCACAAATTTCCCCTGGGGATCAGTACGGATCTCCTCGATGACACAGGGGAAATTCTTGTGGATAAGGACCGACACACCTCTGGCGTATGTGGAATACGTGGCATGTATCGCTTGCTGTATCCAAGGTTTTTTAAGAGTCAAAATCTTACTGCCCATGAGGTGAGTCTCCTGGAGGAGAATAAGCTGGGGGGAGTGAGATTTAAATATTGGAATAAAAGGGCTCGCTTGAATTTAGAGTTAAGACCTCTGACATTCCAGGAAAGGATAGTGAAGGAGCCAGCTAATTGACTAGCCATTGGGCGGTGGGGAGAAATAATTGAACAGATACACTAGAGGGCATATACATGTGCACCCCATGAGCAGCAAGATCTCAGTCACAGTGCAGAAAATACTGACAGTACTTAAGCATATCACAAAACAAAAACAGAAAAAAACAACAAAAGAATGAACTGAATCCTTCGTGAAACACAAAAAACACATGTAATCAAACACAGTAACTGAACTAAAACTTCCCAAGCACCAGGTGCCTATCCTACCAATCCCCCCTACCCCCCAGAACATCATGGAGGTCAGGAAGCGGTCTTTACTCAAAAACAAGAAAAAACAATACCCGTATAGCTAAACCTGAAAATTAGGCCACAATACAGTCCTCTGCAGCACTGAACTAAGCTGCAGGCTCAACCCTACAATAGAGATTCTCCAAACAGGTGTAGGAGTAACAGTTCAGGGAGCTTCTGGTGATCTATGTAGAGTCAAGCTGCAAGGGGTAAGTGCGTATCTAGCGTACAGGTGTGCTTGCCGTAGCTCCAGCATGTGTGAAAAGTCAGATAATAGGATAGGAAGTTCAGGATATGTATGATCCGTGCATCAAATAACGTTTAAGCTATAAGAGACCATTATCTCAGAGTGGCCAGCCAGCCATCAGCCTCCACAGGGGTGGTGTCAAAAAACCAAACCTTGCCGTCATGTTGGACCCGGAGTCAGCTAGGGTAAATCATACAATATTTAATATTTTTTGCTCTAAGCCGTTTACGGACATCATTGAAGGTATTTCTCTTCCTCTGTAACTCGGCCGAGAAGTCAGGGAAGAGAAGGACGGAGGTGTTGCCGTATTTAAGTGTGGGATGTTTACGAGCTTCTGCCAAAATCTTGTCCCTGTCTCGGTAATTCAGAAAGTGGACCAGGAAGGGTCTGGGGAGGTTCCCCGGGACGGCTCGGCCCATGGGCACCTGATGGGCTCTTTCAACCACATAGGTAGGAGTAACAGCGGTAAAACCCAGCAGGTCCTTAAAGAACTCCTCCGTAAATTCCGCCGGATGACCCCCCTCATCCCCCTCAGGTAGGCCAAGGACTCGAATATTGTTCCGCCTGAGCCGGTTTTCGGCATCGTCAGACTTTGCAACGAGGGCCTGCACTGTGCGCTGTAACTCAGCAATGGAGGTGTCGTAGATAGCGGTGAGATCCTCAGTAGCCGAGATCCTGAATTCAGACTCAGTCATCCTCCCCCTGATCTTGTCCAAGTCGTTCCTTATCAGGTTGCATCCCTCAGCAAGGTGATCTATGCGCATCAGCAGCGAGGTTCTGCTCTGGTCAATGGCTGCAAGGATCGTGGTGGTACTATCTTGCGGTAAGTGAGCTGATGTCGTCGCCACCGGAGCGTCCCCGGGCTCCATTTCCAAGTCGACTAGTAGGCCAGTAGCCTCCCGACCAAAACGGGGTCTGGTCTTGGCGAGGGGAAGATCAGTGGTTTCTGCTGCGGAGTGGACCTAGCCGACTTAGGATGCGTCTTTTTTGAGGGCATCTGCGCTGGGGAAGGCACAGGGGGGGATCTGCAATGCCCGTGCCCAGGGTGGTGGTTGCAAGGGGGCAGGCAATAACTAGATGCGGTTGTGACCACGTCACCTCTGTCGGACCAGGTAGGCAGGTGTGGCTCAGCAGTCCTCCCTCACCCGGCAGGAAGATGGAGAGGAGGGCAGAGATGTGGGAACTGTGCACCCAGGCCTGGGATGCGTGGGGGCCCTAGCATTTCAGCAGGATGGGGCCCGGGAAAATGGCAGCCGTCACCAGGCCCAAGCAGGCCGCAGTCAGGTCCAGCAGGTAGTGTCAGCCCAGCGGCTGCGTTAACAACGGCAGGAGGGGAGGAAGGGATGGTATGGACAGGGATGGCAGGCCTGTCCATATTCCAGAACCCTGGATGGTGCTTTCACCGCCGCGAGTCCCAGGCTGGCAAGATGGCCGCTGTCAGCTAGGCCTCAGCAGGCCTCCACAGGTATCGCCAGCCCGGCAGCCCTCTGAAACACAGCTGGGACGCGAGGAGGTAGGGGGGAAACACTAGGATGGCCCGACAGAGCACCGGAGCCGCAGATGGTCAGGGCCCGGTGGACAGATGGAAGGCTCCGGCCGGGAAGATTGTGGCGGCGGCCGTGAGTACAGGCCGGCTATGGCCGGGCAGATGTCTCCTCCAGCGAGCGGCTCCTCCGCACAATATGCTGCCAGGGCAGAGCAGGAGAGGAAGAGGAACAGTCCTGAGGCTGTGGTGGCGTTCGCTGGGTTGACAGATGCACGGATGGCACAGGATGGAGAAAGGATTACCAGAGCTCTCTTGGAACACATCCGCTGCTGCTCACATCGGGACACGCCCCCACGCATTTGCCTTTTTTGATGTAGCGACAATAGTCGCATCCTTTAATGCCACACGTGAAATCTCCTCTGAAATGCAGCCAATTCGGTTCCGATTGTTCATGACAAAATAAACTAGGTGAAAGAGAGCTACCCAGTGTGGGTACTCTTCGGGATACTAATTTGACGCCTTTGGAGAGAATTTCGTTGTAAATGGGGTCATTAAATAAAATTGAAAGTTATTTAGTGACTGTGTTTTTGATCTTACTGTACTCCGAGCAATAGGGTGTAGAGAAAAAAGGGGTGTTAGTAGAAGACAAAGAATGTGTTTTATTTTTATTCTTATTCTTTATTCATATACACAACTGCACATAGTTATTCATTATGGGCACACCATATAATCACAGTTGTTATTTAAGGTTGGATTGTGTTTCACACAATGTGTGGAGATTTCAGGTGATCAATTCAGGTTTAATTGGTCAATCAATTAAAGCAAATTCTCTGGTCACATGGTCTACAATGAAAAAGTATTTATATAAAGTTCATTTCTGTGATTATTAGCTATGACTAAGCACTGTTTGTTTGTGTGAAATGCATCAGCTCTTCTGTCCGTTCTGCTGTGGCATGTATTTTTTATTACATTTTTTGAATAAAAGGCAAAAACTTTTTTGGAGTGCGGCTGTCCAGGACTTCTTCCTGTTTTATAACCGCTCACAGGTAATCGTAATGCATATCAAGTGCGCTGGTGTGACAGGCTGTCTTGATTGTCAATACAGGGGGCAGGATGGGCTTATATAAAACACGAATGAACGTGTAACTAAAAACAGTAAAATGACAATGGCTTGCATAACAATGGATAATAAAACATATATAGAGTTATACAATAAACATTTCATGTTATACAATTGAAGCAATCAGACAATAAAAAGGTCTCATAGCAGCAGTAATGGGAGATTGATGAACATGGAATTTCAGAAGAACCAGAATAGAAATGAAAATGAGATAAAAACTAAAAATAAGAATAATAAAAATAATAATAAAAAAAAATTAAAATGAAAAATATAAAGATATAAAGATAAGGATAAAAATGAAGAAAATAGAAATAAAAATAGGAACAGACGATTTCTCTCTACTCCCCTGTCAGAACGGGGATCTGCTTTGTTTACAATGGAAGATCCCCGTTCTGGCTCTCTGTGGAGTGACGACGTGCCATGGGCGCCCACGTGCCTGCTATAGCTATTACACGAAGCGCCATACCGGTATGGCAATTCACGCAATAGAGCCGCCCTGCAGCAGTATATCTGCAAGGGCTGGTTGGCAAGTTGTTAAAGTGGATGTAAACCTTCACATACACCCAGTGAAGTGAACAGCCTCAGATGATACACAGGGGTGAAACAAATCTCCCTACATAAGTTTTACATGTACATATGCTGTGTTCATCTTTATATACTGTTTAAAAAGTGCACATCGTGTTAGAATTTTCTCTTCGTGATTCACCTGTGGGTGTATATTTTTACTATACACTGTGAGACAGCTGATTGGAGGACAGGCACACACCCCCTCCCCACACATGCAGTTTGCCTATAAATAGTTCAGCTTTGCGCTAATCTATTTATAGCTCCCTCCCTGACACAAACTTCAGGCTCCCCGTCTCGGAGAACATCTCAGAAATTGTCAGGCTGATAACAGACGAACGGAGCAAGAGAAAGCTACAGGTGCTTTGAAGAGAGATAATTAAACCCTCCTGTCCTTTACAGCCAAGGAAGCTGTTTTTGTTTGATCTGCAACTGCCAAGGTGCTTTACATGTGATCAGTTATGGTTTGACAGTTTGGTTGAGGACACAATCAAATGTGACAGGTAGATTTAGTTCCGCTTTATGATTTACTGCTGTTCACTGGCTCTGGGCTTCAGCAAAATGGCAGCCTACAACAAGAAGAAACAGGAGTAATGCTGGAGGCAATATACAGCACACACTACTTTTGTTTGCATAAATATTAATGTGGAATGTAAATAACAAACATGTTTATACTTACCTGCTCTGTGCAGTAGAATTGCACGGAGTGGCCATCGATCCTCCTCTTTTTGGGTCCCCTGCCGGCACACCTGGCTCCTCCTCTCTTGCTGGTGCTCCCAATAGGGAACCGATTCCAATGGGGGCACTCAAGTGGGCTCGCTCCCAAGCCCCCCTGGTGCGTCCATTGACACAGACAGCAGGGCTTGGCCCTGCCCCCGGTTCCCATGTCACTGCTGCCAATTGCTCCCACCAATGTTAATCTGCCCAATGAGGAGGGAAGAAGTGAAAGTAAAGGAGCACCCGGTATCCAGTAAATGCAGTTATTAAAGATGCTTTATTTGAACTTTCAGCAATAAAATGAGGCCAGCGCGTTTCGGGGGACTAAGGACATCAAGGCTGCTAATAAAAATTGTTGAAAAATGGTCCTGTTGGGGGGTGCCTTTGGCACATAGATCAGACCGATAGATGTCCAAACGCTGACTGTGTGTTCAGAGAAGTGGGACAGCGGTGCGAGCCTCTGCTCTTATGCACCTCACTGGATCTGATCAGGCTCAGGTAAGAATAGGGGGGGCTGGGGTGATCCTGAAGCAGAGAAGGTTTTTTACCTTAATGCATAGAACAGATTTAGGTTAAAAACCTTGAGGCTGTAGAACTAGTTTAAGCTTGGGCGGTAAGGCTGACTATTTGCGGTTCCTGCTGAACCGGCCGAGATTCAAACTGTTAATGGGCAGGCTGAATGTACCAAGCTGATCAGTCAATCAAACTTGGATACAACCAGCCTTCTGGATTCTCTTGATTATCGCTAGCAGCTGCCATAGCCACTAGCGATAATCACTGTCTTCTCCCGGTGGGGGGGCGGGGGAAGGCGTGGGAAGCTGCCCCCACCGCCAGGAGAGGACAGTGATTGTCGTGGGGAGAAGGCAATAGCTATGCAGGGGGGATTTCCCTGTCAGCACTGTTGGTGTTGATGGGGGAAACGTGGGGAAATCATGCAAATAGAAAAGTGACGGCAGAAAAAGACCAAGTAGTCCATCGAGTCTGCCCATTTTTTTTGGGGGGGGGGGGGTTTGGTTATTGTTTTGTTTGTTTTTTGTTTTTTTCCGTTAACTTTGTTGTCTAACTATAGATCTATATTTATCCCAAAAGGTAAAAGAAAAAAGAGGGCGCGGGTGGGCTGGCGGTGGTGGGACGCTGGTTCCAGCCTGCGCCGGCGCTCTGTTGTTGTTTTTTGATGCCTTGTAGCCCACTTGAGGGCGGAAGTGACGTTTTGACTGCCGGAAGTGGCGGATGGAATTTTTTGATGGAGCGGTGGCCCAGCGCCATAGGAGGATTTTTCAGCTATATACAGGCAGGCGGCAACAACAACTGGCCAACCTTGGCGGCTTGTGTAGTACAGGTAAGCCCCATCATACGTACATATAGTCCATCCCTTTTCCTTCCAGATAAAAGACATTGTCTTTATGCGGTCTCTATAGTCTACTAATTACCAAACTGGTGTACAGTGTATGCAGAAATGTAGATGGGTTAGCAGTTGCTGTAAGTGTGGTCAGTGAGGGGTTTAGCCATACTGGCATGCTCGTTGGGTGAGAGGAGGAGTGACCTGTGGTGGGTGGGGCTACAGACAGGTGACCACTCACGCCCATTTCACACAAGGTTTAAAGAGAGTCCAGAGGGGAGTCCAGTCACTGTCACTTTTTGGCTCTGAGGAAGGGGGCTCGCCCTCGCAACGCGTCAGCCATAATATCTGTCGTCTTGACTCTCAGGTTATCTGCTCACTTGGTTCCAGCCAGAGGCTATCTCCTTGGATAGAATGCTATGTGCCTATTAATTTACTTGCTTTGTGAGTATTCATGATCTTTTAACTTACTTTTAAAAAACCTAGCCATTGGTAATGCACTAGGTCGGTGCGCCCTCTTTTTTCTTTTACCTTTTAGTCCTAAAAATACCAATTATTCTGAGGAGGGCAGCAAGATTCCTGGTCATTCCCTTTCAAACGGAACACTCTGGTTGTGCCACCAAGAGACCAAACTTCCAAGCGCAGGAGACTGTTTGTGTTTCTATATTTATCCCAAGCATGTTTAAAGCCATTTGCAAGAAAGAAATTTGCACTGCGTATGGCCGGGCTAATTGAGCCCAAGCATAAATGCCCCTTTTTAATGTACAACCCCAATGATGTCAGGTATGATGAAACTAGTAGGGTGGAGTCTCACAACGCTGATTCTTAAATTGATCTGCAGATTGTTTTTTATCCTGGAGCTTTTTATCTTTGTCTGATTGGACTTGTGTTATCCCAATAAACCATTGCGGTTTTATGCTATGTTGACGTTCTTTTCCTCTTTTTTACACCTCACCTGGGAGCGAGAGACAGAGAGAGCAGCCATTTGAACTGATTAATCCTGCATACATCAAGAGGACGGATTCTTTGCATTGTATGAACACACACTTTACTTGGCTCCTATAACGTGGAGTCTAGTCATCTAGTAAGAGCACAGCTTTTCTTTTTTATCACAGTGGAGGGTGCACTTCTGGTGTTTAGTCATTCATTACCACTGAGAAACAAATATTCAATAACATTTTCACTTATTTTGGATTCTTGCATGGACTGATCACTGTAACTTTGGATGTCTTCAAAGACTGTTTATTGTATTTACACATATTTACATTTATATTTTGTGCGTTTTTGTTATATCACTCTGTAGCAGGGTGCTCCATTTAAGGGGAGTGTCTGAGTGGTAATTAGGCTCAGACACATTGATTGTTAGGGTTTATGGACCGTTTCTGTTGATGAGAGATAGTGTTGGTGCACAGTTCCCTGTGGCCTACAGGTGGCGCTGTCGCCACGGGCCAGGGTTGAACCACCAATGCAGGGCTGCGCCTTTTGTGTCCCCTCTCGGCAGTAGTACGGCAGGGCGGGGAACCTGCTGTGCCAGTCGGGAGAGGGTATAAAAGGGGCAGACATCTTTCGTTCGAGGTCCACGCCCAGGCACCTTCAGCCTGGGTGTGTGTGGTTCGTCTGCGCCCAGGCACCTTCGGCCTGGGCGTGAGGAGGGTCGTCTCCAGGTGCCTTAGGCCCGGAGGTGGAGTTCCTGTTCCATCCTAGACACCTTCAGTCTGGGGTGAGGTACTATTTGAAGGCCCAGGGCCCAGCAACCTTCGGCTGGGGTCCACTAGGGATCGAGGACTCCCAGGGTGCCGCCTTGCGAGGGGACCCATATCTAGGATGAGGAGGCCAGGGAGGTAACCCTTTCCGAAGACCCAGCGTAGAGTCGTGGTGACGGTGAGGGCCTCTGGTAACTCTCCGGAGGGATGTTTTCTCCTTGACATGGGCCAAATACTTTAAGAAGGAAGTTCATCAGGTCAGTGGCAGTGACCCTACTCGTTCAAGTCAGTGGCAGTGACTCCATAGGGCAAGGCCCTATTCACCAGGTCAGTGGCAGTGACCCTACGTTCCAAGTCAGTGGCAGTGACTTTATTCACCCGGTCTGTGGCAGAGACCAACCTCACGGTCTGTGGCAGAGATCGTGCGCCAAAGCTGTTTGAGAAACCTAAACAGTCTAAAGAGTTAAGCTACGTTTGTGCCTGGACCTCCTCCATACCTAAGCTGTCCTGTATCTTCGCTCCAACCTGTCTGCTCTCAAAGAGGCTGTTTATTATCCTGTGTGAAATAAATGTTGAGTTGGACTTTCAGCTAGTGTAGACATTCACATTCCTGGGGAAAACGAGGACTTGCATCTATCTAAAGTAGAGGTGAGATCATTCTTGGGAGGACTTTGACTCTGGCCGCAGACAAGGCCCAAAAACGAACACCGCTCAACCTCTTTACTCAGGAGGGTACAGGCTTGTGGTGCGGTGTGCCTCTCTCTGCCTGCGAGGAGCCTAATTAAATGCAGGTTGGGGAGAGGTGGGTGCGCTACAACTCTTTTTAGCGCGGCAATCTTTAGTTCCTTATTATTTATACACATATGTTCTGTTGTGTGATTGTCAGCTGCTGTTTTTGATTATCAAACGTTTTCATCTGCGCAATTACTATATACATTTTTTTTTTTTTTAATCTACTCACAATTTACATTTGATACAGAATAAGATATTCAAACAAAAGCGATGCATCGCTCAGAGCAGTGGAGCCTTAGTATAAAGCTGGAAGTTGCAATCCGGGTGCCAAAGTTGTGGTGTCCTCCCATCCACCAAAAGACATTATAGTCAACAAGAAAAAAACAGCTAACAGCTGGCAACTCCATAAACCTCAGATATTTTTATTTTTCCATACCAGTGAGTACAAAGACTGTGCCAGGCGCGTTTCGGCAATAAGACTTGTTCATAGCATAGATAATAAGATATTATTAATTTCTCAAATCCCTTTCCTATTCTGTTTTCTGTTCTCTTTTTGTTATGTTTCTACTTTAAATAGACAACTCTATACTTTATTTTATTAAAAAGCACACAAAATGTTTTGGTTGTTTTTGAAGAAGCATTCATTATGACTCAATGCCCTACACCTCAAATTCTGCACATAGTACAAAACTTTTTCTCCCTGTATATGTGTAACTTTATACAAATAAACAAAACCAAAAAGAAACAGGACCTTCAAAATATCTCACAATGCCCCAAAGAAACAATGGTTTTGTTCATTAGTGAATGAATGCATTGACTTGAAAGAGGTATGCAAATCAGAAGTTCTGACTTTCCTCATCTGGTCGCTTGTTAAAGGGTCATTGTTTTAGTAAGTATTGAAGCCGGAGAAAGCCAGGAAACTAGCATTTGCAGGTGGCCAGCAATGGCAGCTTTCATTTTTCTCCCAGCATAGGTTTTCTTTAATCCATTTACGTAGTGGGCTTTTACGATTTATTGCACTCCATCTGTGATTACTGAATAGCCTTTTTCAAGCATCATTTTTACCAGAGAGACAGAATTCAATTGGCATGCATTGCCTGATACCAAGCAGATGGCTAAGAAAGATTTTTTTTTTCATTTCTAACCTGGGGTTCTAATGTAAATGGAGTATATGCCCTCAGCCTAGCACAGTCAGAGTCTTTCAACCATTATCCCATACAAAGAAAACAAAAAACAAATAGGATTCCGTTACAGTCTGAACAACAGGATTCGATATTGTTAAATTCACTTATTGTACTACTGAAGCAAACTCTTCAGTGCACCAGGCTGACTTCAAACACATTGTAAAATCCAGTGGAGACGGAGCACATCATCCTAATGTGAAGACAGCGTGATAAATTCCATTCCACCATTACATCCCTTTGCCTAGAGACACTGAAGCAGAGCGAAGTTTATTTAATGAGAATGTAACTTGTATTATTTAGGGCATGTTTAAACAGTGAGCCATAATGCAACTAAATTTATATAGCATCTGCACAGCGCTCCGCAGATTCGGAGAGCAACTTTTTATCCTGTCATTCTCAGTAAAAACGATCATTAAAGATCCAAAATGAGCCAGCTGCGATATTTTGTGATTGAAGCTAAGTCTTTGGTGGTGACAAATGGAAATGTACTTACCATAAATTAGAATCCCACACAGAGCCTCGCACTAGGTGTTTTAAGTGCAGCTTTTGGCTTTGCTGTGTACTGTTATATATTTTCTCTCATAGCCACTCTATTAGCTGAAAGATAGTACTTAGCTTTGATGCCAACAAAGTGACAGGAAGATGGGCCCTAAATATGATAGCTGTACAGCAGTTAAATGACTATTAAATGTAAAGATATGATTTATTTATTTCTAACACCGTCTAGTTGTCTCATTACAAAAAAATAAAAAAAAGCAACACTTATAGCACCTATTTTCATGATAGATGGAATATCACATGTCCATAAAACCCCTCCCTTTAGGATTTTGGGAAT
This sequence comes from Rana muscosa, assembly GCA_029206835.1. Taxonomy (NCBI): domain Eukaryota; kingdom Metazoa; phylum Chordata; class Amphibia; order Anura; family Ranidae; genus Rana; species Rana muscosa. Next base: position 337,296,961 of record CM055116.1, on the reverse strand, counting down.
TTCACCAAATTATATTACACCACCATAAGCTGAATGCAGACCATTGACTTTCATATGCAACAATTATTAAATGGCAGTTTTGTTCTGTTAAGCCCTGTACACACGATCGGTTTTACAGATGAAAACAGTCCGATGGACTTTTTTCATCGGACAAACCAATCGTATATGGGCCCCATCGGTCTTTTTTCCATCGGTAGAAAAACATAGAACCTGTTTTAAATTTAAATTTATCCGATGGGAAAAAAAAACGATAGCAAATTACTATCGTCTGTGGGGAACTCCATCGGATAAAAAACCCACGCATGCTCAGAATCAAGTTGACGCATGCTCAGAAGCATAGAACTTCATTTTTCTTGGCTCGTCTGAGTGTTTTACGTCACGGCGTTTGGGACGATCGGTTTTTTGACTGATGGTGTGTAGGCAAGACTGATGGAAGTCAGCTTCATCGGATTTCCAATGAAAAAATCCATCGGTTTAAAATCCATAGGAAATCCGATCGTGTGTACAGGGCTTTACAACAAACAGGAGATGTTTGCAATAGTGGTAAAGATACCATATCTTATCTTCCTAAAATTGACCATTCCTCTTATTATGATAAAAGAAGCTATTTATGTGATGTTTACCACAGTTAAAAGGCAACTGATTTACTACTGGCTACACATCTGGATCTGGGCAGCTTTACTACTGAGCCATCCTATTTAAAGCCCAACTCCAGCTTGGGCAAAAAGGGAAAAAAAATCACTCCCTGGTATCTTTAAAAAAACACAATAAGCAGCTCTGACTGCAATAGTGGCCCTATCTCTAGGTCTGTAGACTGCAGATTCGCTGATCCAGCAATGCTGCGCAATTCTTTTTCTGGGTTTTATAATGTTTCGTGTCATTTAGCCCAACTTTTGTAAGCTCAAGGTGTCGAAGGCCCACCCCCACCCTAGACTCACAGGAGAAAGCTTCAAAGAGCGGCCCTACATCTCTTTGTAGCCTTCAGTATCCACACACTGCCAGAGATAGAAGACTAAAGCCTCGTACACACGATCGGATTTTCTGCAGACAAAGTGAAGGGCGTTGGCCAGGTTGGCCAGAAACAAATGGCACACAATTGTCGGCCAACAAACACGAACGTAGTGACGTACTACGTGGTTTTTCAGCTCTTTAGCGCCACCCTTTGGGCACCTTCTGCTAATATTGTGTTTGGTGAGAATTGCTTCCAAGCATGCGTGTTTGTACTTTGGACTTTTATCCGACGGACTTGTGTACACGCGATCGGAAAATCTGACAACAAACCGTTGTCCACGAAACATATTAAAGCCTGCCATCCAACATTTGTCCGCGGAAAATCCGACAACAATTGTCCGATGGAGCGTACAAACGGTCGGATTTTAGGCCAACAGTCTGTCAACACACAATTCTCGACGGAAAATTCGATCACGTGTATGAGGCTTAGGAGGCCCTCAAAATCATGTAAACGGACTGAAGAATCCGGGAAAAAGGTATTTATACAGTTTAAGGGTGCATGGGTGCTCCACTTGGCGGAGAAGTCAAAAAAGGAATATTCCATAATGGGAATTGCCCATAACATTGTTAAATGGTCTTGCAGCCTATAGCCTAGTGTCCAATCGTTTTTTTTAAGCTTGCCTTAGTAGTACTTCTCAGATCCCACTGTAGCGGGTATATACTTTTCTATCATGTTTGAAACTGCCAGAGACACCAGTGATGTATAGTTCCCTGTGGCCCAGCAGGTGGCGATGTCCCTTTGGGCTGGGGTTGAACCATCACTGCAGTGCCGTACCCTTTGTGGCCTCTCGCAGCACCTGTACAGCGGGGCGGGGAACCCGCTGTGCTTGCTGGGAGAGGGTATAAAGGGGGCGGACATCTTTGTCACGGGGTTCGAGTCCCAGGCACCTTTAGCCTGAGGGCTGCTGTCCGTGGTTGGTGTCCAGGCGGCCTAGGCCTGGACACCAGGAGTTCGGGAGCCACCCTAGACACCTTTAGTCTGGGGTGAGGTACTTCGTTCCAGGCCTGGGACCCAGCTACTTCCACTGGGTTCCACCCAGGAGGGATCGTCCTAAGGTGCCCGACGGACTGGGTACCTGAATCCAAGACGCAATGGGCCGCGCAGGTGACCTTCCCGTAGATCTGGTGCAGCAGATTGCCAGTGTCGGGACAGGGCCTCCGGAGACCGTCTGGATGGATGCTTTCACCAAATAGAGGCCTTATTCACACGGAAGGTGGTTCATGTTCCATGACCAGTGGCAGCTGGTCGGCTTGGGTCAGTGGCAGGGGCCTGCAATTGGGCCTGCGACAGGGGCCTCGACAGTTCACTCGGTAGGTGGCAGCTACCAATTCACGGTCGGTGGCAGAGACCGTGCGCAAAGCCTATTCGCTAAAAAGGAATAGGAGAGTTAATTGTGCCTGGGCCTACTCGTATCCACACCCCCTGTCTGTCTGTTGAGGGAGTCCAACTGATTGTGTTTCATCCTGACATTGGAAAAATAAAGGAGTGTTGGACTTTTATTGGTGTGGGGCTCAATTACTGGCAGACACTGTTCCACAGAAGAAGCAGAGGTTTCAAACACCGAACACCGACCCGAAGGTAAAGAAACTTTGCTCACACCACACAAACATCTGCAGTGAAAGTATTGGCGTGGTGACCCCGCACTCTCTCCTCCAAGGTACCCCTAGACCAAAGCCAGAGAGAAAGAAACCGGAGCGAGAGAGAGAGAGAGTGGAGGCCGCTACACCACATTAAGATAACATGACCCATTTTCTACTAAACAGTGCACTACAGAATACATAGAGATGAAGTCTTATCATTTATCTGGCATACTAGGGAAGAGACCATGGGATTGCAGGCAGTCCGCACCCCAAACCAAACAATCTTCCTCCCCAATACAGCCATAATAAAAAACACCACACAAAAATATTAGCAGATAATGGCCACGGCACTTTATTCGTTTGCAATTAATACATCCAAAAATCATAAATATTTATACATTTTTTATTCAACCAAAAACTCAAGTAAATATTTAAAATCAACTCAGTTATTGGAACTCAAGCCATATTGAAGTAAAAGAAAAATAACCCCCCCCCCCCCCCCCCCAGCAATCCAGGGTGACAAACCACATACAGTATCTCACAAAAGTGAGTACACCCCTTACAATTTTGTAAATATTTTATTATATCTTTTCATGTGACAACACTGAAGTAATTACACTTTTCTACAATGTAAAGCAGTCAGTATACAGCTTGTATAACAGTGTAAATTTGCTGTCCCCTCAAAATAACTCAACACACAGCCATTAATGTCTAAACCACTGGCAACAAAAGTAAGTATACCCCTAACGGAAAATGTCCAAATTGGGCCCAAAGTGTCAATATTTTGTGTGGTCAACATTATTTTCCAGCACTGCCTTAACCCTCTTGGGCATGGAGTTCAGCAGGTTGCCACTGGAGTCCTCTGTCACTCTTTTATGATGACATCACAGAGCTGATGGATGTTAGAGACCTTGAGCTTCTCCACCTTCTGTTTGAGGATGCCCCACAGATGCTCAATAGGGTTTAGGTCTGGAGACATGCTTGGCCAGTCCATCACCTTTACCCTCTTTAGCAAGGCAGTGGTCATCTTGGAGGTGTGTTTGGGGGTCGTTATCATGTTGGAAGACTGCCCTGCGGCCCAGTCTCTGAAGGGAGGGGATCATGCTCAGTGTAATGTACCTTAGGTGTGAGCTTGACATGCGGAGAGGGACCTCCCGTACAACCCCGGCTCAGAGACCACTGGAGTGGGGACAATGGTGGTAAGAGCACGGTGAGGTAAGGGTGCCTGTCTGATCCTCACTGCTTGGGGTGGTGGAGCCGAGTGGAGACTGGAATGGCTGGTACAGGAAGCAGCGGATGCAGGTCAGCAGGTTGCAGAGCAGAGGATGCAGGTCAGCAGGTGCAGCTTGCAGAACAGAGGATGCAGGTCAGCAGGTGCTGGTTTGCAGAGCAGAGGATGCCGGGTCATACACATCAAGGTAAACATCATAAGTGGCAGGCAGAGAATAGTCAAAGTTCAGGCTGGGTTTTGGCAACAGGCAGACAGGCAGATAACTGAACAGGGTCAAATGAGCCGAGGTCAGGACTGGAAAAAGAAGCGTGGTCAGGAAGCCAGGTCAAACACAGGAACAGGATACAGGCACAGAATCAGGAACTCAGGGAACAGAAGCAGATCAGACCGCAAGGGGCAACATCTCTGGAGTGTCTTTTATAGGCTGTTGGGAGCCAAATCGCGTCTAACGCGCACGCATGCGCATATGCGTGCGCAAAGTCCGCGATTCGCGCATGCGCGTAGGCGCACGCCTTCTGAAGCGCCCAGTACGTCCCTGACAGTGACAGAGCTCTTTTCTGGGGGTGACTGTGAAAAAAGGCCTGGATTAACTCTCGGCCGTGGATGTTCTGTTGGGGTTCCCAGGAGTTCTCCTCCAGACCGTACCCCTTCAATTTGATCAGGAATTAAAGCTGGTTCCCTCTTCTTCGGCAGTCCAAGATGGCCTCCACCTCGAACTCCTCATCACCGTCAATGATTACAGGCTCGGGTGGTCCCGATCCCCTGTCTGGGAATGGGTTGGGCACTGCAGGTTTCAGCAAGGATACGTGAAAGACTGGGTGAATCTTCAACGACTCCGGTAAGGCAAGTTCATAGGAGACCTCGTTTAATTTTCGTTTTACTGGGAAAGGGCCGATGAATTGGGTGCCAGTTTCGGGGCAGGCCATCTTAAGGTTGGTGGTAGATAACCATACTTGGCCACCCTGTTGCAGGCATAATTCCCCTCTCCTTTTCCTGTCAAAGATCCTTTTATTGGCTGCTTGTGCCTTAGTCATGGCTTCCTGCAATATCTTGCTGTTACGGGTCAGAAAATCAACGGTAGTCTGGACCGCCGGGACTGTTGAATCAGGGATGAGATCAGGTCAGAAGGTCGGGTGAAACCCGTAATTGGCAAAAAATGACCTGTAGCCGAATGACTGGCGTTGTTAAAGTCACACTCTGCCAGGGGTAGTAAAGCTACCTAGCCGTCTTGAACGAAGGTGGTAAAGCATCAAAAGGTACTGTTCGAGCCTCTGGTTTGTTTTTTCGGTTTGCCCGTTAGTTTGAGGGTGGTAGGCCGAGGACATGGACAACTCAATCTTCAGGATCTTGCACAAAGCCCTCCAGAAGCGAGAGGTGAACTGCACCCCTCTATCCGAAATGATGTCCGCAGGGACCCCATGTAGACTTACTACTTCACTAATGAAGATCTTGGCAGTTTCCATGGCAGAGGGCGTGCCCTTGAGAGGCACGAAGTGGGCCATCTTGGATAAACGGTCAACCACTACAAAGATGGCTGAGCAACCTTCAGACGGGGGAAGCTCCACTATGAAGTCCATGGCAATCATTTTCCAGGGATGGTCCGGGCTGGTAAGGGTCTGAGCAGACCCCAGGCCTTTCTTCTAGTGGTTTTGCTACGGATACAGGTGGCACATAAACCTACATATTCCCTGCAGTCTTTTTCAAGATCAGGCCACCAAAACGTGCGTTGAATCAGTTCCAGGGTCTTATGCATTCCGAAATGGCCTGCCAGGGGGTGATCATGACACAAGTTTAACACTGTGACTCGAACCTCTTCTGGCACAAAGATCTTGTCATTCTTCCAAAGTAACCCATCCTTGGGTACCAGAGTGACTCCAGAAGGACCGGACACACCTGTAGAAGCTTGCTTCAAGACAGACATCAGGCTAGTTTGTAAAAGTAAGAAGTTGCCTTCCGAAAGAATGGTATCTGGAGCTGACACCTCTTTCGGATCATCAAACATGCGGGAAAGAGTGTCTGGTTTGGTGTTCTTGGAGCCTGCCCGGTAAGTTATGTGGAATGAGAACCTAGAGAAAAATAGTGCCCAACGTGCCTGGCGTGGTCTCAGACGTTTGGCAGATCTCAGATACTCTAGGTTCTTGTGGTCTGTGTAAATGAGTATAGGATGCGCTGCTCCCTCCAACAAGTACCTCCACTTTTCAAGGGCAGATTTAATAGCCAGGAGCTCCCGGTCTCCAACATCATAATTCCTCTCGGACGGGGTGAGCTTACGGGAGAAGAAGGCTACCGGGTGCATCAAGTCCTTGAGACCTTGGCGCTGGGAGATAACAGCTCCAACCGCTGTCTCTGAGGCGTCTACCTCAAGTAGATACGGTATGGCAGGATCGGGATGACTTAGGATAGGAGCAGACGTAAAAAGTCTCTTTAGGTTTGTGAAAGCAGCCTGTGCTTCAGATGTCCACTGGAATCGAGCATTTTGCTTCGTTAGCTGCGTAATCGGGGAAATAATAGCGGAGAATCCCTTGATAAACCTCCGATAAAAATTTGCAAAGCCAACGAAGCGCTGCACCCCCTTTTTGTCTGAAGGTGCAGGCCAATCCAGAATGCCTGAAACCTTCTGTGGGTCCATCTTAAACCATTCTGTAGAGATAACTAGGCCAAGGAACTGGATACTCTGTCGCTCGAATTCACACTTTTCTGGTTTTGCGTACAGTCCATGCTGGCGGAGACGACAGAGTACACTCTTGACGTGTTCCCGGTGCTGCTCGAGAGAGGAGGAAAAAAAATCGAAATATCATCAAGATAGACAACTACGTAAATGTCCAGACAGTCTCTGAAAACATCATTGACTAGATGTTGAAAGGTGGCAGGGGCGTTACATAGGCCGAAGGGCATTACTAGGTATTCGTAATGGCTGAACCTGGTACGAAAGGAAGTCTTCCATTCATCCCCTGCACGGATGCGTACCAGGTTGTACGCCCCCTGCAGGTCTAATTTGGTAAACACAGAGGAAGTCCTGAGTCTTTGAAAAAGTTCAGGTACGAGAGGCAGAGGGTACCGGTTCTTGACCGTAATTTTATTTAATTCCCAGTAATCTACACAGGGCCGAAGAGAATGCTGGAGAAGTGGAAGGACGGATGAAACCCCTCTTAAGGTTCTCATCAACGTATTCTTTCAGTACCTCAAGCTGCCGTTCAGATAGAGGGAAGATCCGTCCGAAAGGAATCTCAGCACCTGGAAGAAGCTTGATTGGACAATCGTAAGGACGATGAGGTGGGAGGACTTCAGCCCCCCGCTTGCTGAAGACGTCCATGAATTCATGATATTGTTTGGATACAAAAACTTGTATCTCTGGATCTGGATCCAAGCATAACAGAGGACCCGAGGTGCTGGGACGTGGAAGCATGCAGTGGCGTTGACAATACGGTGACTGGAACTTAATACTTCCGGTTCCCCAATCAATCTGTGGATTGTGTGCCTGAAGCCAGGGTAGACCCAGGATAACTGGAAACATGGGAGATGCAATAGCATCCAAAGTTAATAGTTCCTTATGGTCCGTGAAGGTGATCACAGACAAAGGAGGGGTCTCCTGTGTCACTATTCCGGACTTGATGCGAGACCCATCTGCCAGGTAGATGGAAAGTCCCCGAGTCTTAGGTTGGAGTGGGATGTGTTGTTGTGCTGCAAAGTCTAGATCAACAAAACAACTACATGTCCCTGAGTCGATTATTGCAGTTACTGGTATAGTCCTCCCTGGTAGTTGGAAGGAGATAGGAAGAGCCAGGTGAGTAGCATTGGTAGATGAAGGTGAGTAGTTGGGCGAAGAGGTTGCCAGGACCTTGCGCAGCTTAGCGGGACACGAAGAGACATAATGACCGGGTTCCCCGCAATACAGGCATAGATAATTCTGCAGCTGACAAAGTCGTTCTTTGGCAGATAGGGAGTGTTTCATCAGCTTGGGTATGCAGCTTTAATTGCAAAAGCTGATATAAAATCTTCTTCCAATTCACCCAGAAAGTGAAATTGGGATTTCAGTTTGAAGGTCAGTATTTTTTCGACAGGTGTTTACCGATGGGATGCTCTCTTTCTTGTTTTTATTTTGAGTATCTCATCGTTTATTGAATGGGTGGTAGCTAAAGTAGCGCGAACTGACAATGTTTTACATTATCTTGATGATTTTTTGTTTTTAGGTCCAGCTGAGTCGGGTCATTGTTCATCATTGTTAAATAAATATTTTGAAATATGCCGTCATTTTGGCGTCCCCTTAGCGTACGATAAGGCGGTTTTCCCTACCACATGCCTGGAATTTTTAGGTATCACTATTGATACCATGGCAATGGAATTCCGGCTGCCTCCAGAAAAGATTAAAAAATATGTATATTAATTTCTAGGATTCTTCAAGCTAAAAAAGTTTCCTTAAAAAATATGCAGGATTTGTTAGGCCTCCTTGCATCTGCCAGTAGGGTACTTCCTATGCGGCGTATTTTTTCATGAAGGCTTTACATGGCCAACCCTTAATCACATATTAGGGTGTCGCATTACATTAAGGAAGACTTGTTAGTCTGGCAAAATGTTTTATTAGTCTGAGAGATCTGTGTGGCAGGAAGATTTTATTTTAGATCAGGATTTTCAGTTATTTACGGATTCTGCAGGGTCTTTGGGTTTCGCTGCTATTTGGCAGACCCATTGGTGTGCAGAACCATGGCTGTTAGACTGGAAGTTGAAAGGTTTGTTAAAAAACATTGTTTTATTAGAATTGTTTCCAATTATTGTTGCCATAGAGATCTGGGGAACCCATTTTCAAAATAAGAGGCTTTTATGTAGTACAGACAATAAGGGCGTCTTATATGCCATTAACTGCCTCTCTTCAAAGTCTAAACCAGTTGTAAACCTGTTGCGTTATTTAGTTTATAAATGCTTGACCTTAACTTATGGGTTAAAGCTAAATATGTCCTGGGTATGGAAAATGTGGTAGCTGATGCTCTTTCCAGATTTCAAATGAATCGTTTTTTTCAGCTATTTCCGGAGACGGACGGGATTGGAACTGCATGCCCCCAGCAGCTTTAGAGCATACTTTAGTATCGGACAACATAATCAATTCCTTGGCACCCTCAACATGGTGTGGGTACAAGAATGCATAGTGGCTATGGCTGTCTTGCCTTAATTCATTAAACCACAATCTGTTGGATTTTTCAGAACAGTTAAGCCCTGTACACACGATCAGTTTGACTGATGAAAACCGTCTGATGGATTGTTTTCATCAGACAAACCGATCGTGTATGGGACCCATCAGTCTTTTTTCCATCGGTTTTAAAAAATGGAACATGTTTTAAAATTATCTGATGGATAAAAAACTGATGGCAATTTACGATCGTCTGTGGGGAAATCCATCAGATAAAAAACCCAAGCATGCTCAGAATCAAGTCGACACATGCTCAGTAGCATTGAATTTCATTTTTCTCAGCTCATCGGAGTGTTTTACGTCACCACCTTTGGAACGGTCGGTTTTTTGACTGATGGTGTGTGGGCAAGACTGATGGAAAACAGTTTCATCAGATTTCTGATGGACAAATCCATCAGACGAAAATCCATAGGATATCTGATCGTGTGTACAGGGCTTTAGTGTTATCCTTTTTAAACAGCTTGATGGTTAAAAATTACTCTTGGTCTCATATAAACAAAACCTTATCTGGGGTATCCTTTTTTTCTTGCAATTAACTCTTTACCATCTTGTTTCAAATTCTTCTCTGTACGCCAAGCACTAAAGGGTTATAAAAAATCAAATTATTCGTTGGACAAGAGAAGACCCATTACTCCAGAAATTTTGTTGGGATTGTGTAATATCTCGGATTTGATATGTTTTTCTCCTTATGAGGCAAACCTTTTTAAAGCCTCATTTTCTATCTGTTTCTTTGCTGCTCTGAGGGTATCTGAATTAGTCCCTAGGAATATTTGTAGCAAGACAGGCCTTAAGATTCATGATGTCATTCTTAACCCCGAAAATATTCAGCTCTTTATCGGCCAATCAAAAATTGATCAGCTAGGTAAGGGCTCTTGGATCACGCTGGCTGCATGCTCCAATAAGCTCATATGTCCAGTTGTATTGTTGAACTCTTATCTACATAGTAAACCAGCTGACGGAGAATTTTTATTTCTGCATCAGAGTGGTTTTCCCTTGACTGTTTTTCAATTCCAGGCTGTACTTCGTAAATCTTTATGTCGTCTCAATTTAGGTGATGCAAACATATCATCTCATTAGTTTCGCATTGGAGCTGCCACAGAAGCAGCTAGGATGGGATTCTAGCAGTATTAAGCAATTGGGTAAGTGGAAATCAGATGCCTTTAAGTTGTATGTGAGACCTAATAATATTTTTTGAATTGTTTTAGGTGGTCAGCGAATAGTATGGATAATTGGACACTCATTTATCTTTTGGGCATGCAGAAGAGCATCGTCCCAGATTTATACGGAATTTCTGGATTTGGATCCTAGCCTTTTTTCTATATGTTGGAATGGTAAAAGAGGCATGGTCTGGGCGGAACTCTTGTCCGAGTTGAGTGCTATGGCTTATGGTCCTCCTCTCCCAGACATTTTGATCATTCATCTGGGAGGGAATGACATAGGCAAGCAAAACACTTTAAATTTAATTTTTCAGATTAAACATTGCCTTTGGTTTATCAAGGCAATGTATCCCGGCTCGGTTGTAATTTTCTCCAAAATCATTCCTAGACTAAAATGGTTGAGATCTGCAGTTTTTCGCCCTTTTGAAAAGATAAGGAAACGTATAAATAGGGTTGTTGAAAAATTTATGGTCCTTGGTTATGGTTTCTCGTATCGTCATTTGGAACTAGAAGTGGGTGTTCCGGGCCTTTATCGGAAGGATGGTATCCACCTGTCTGATATCAGTTTGGACATAATGAATAATAATCTCCAGACATGTATTAAGCAGGCCGCGGTTTGGGTGTAGCCAGAAGGGCTTTAAGCCCTTTCTGTCTATTTGGGGACAGTTTAATAAATACTGATGTGGTTTTGTAATACAGCTTGAGCTGTAATAGCTGAGCTGAGTAAATGGTCGTTATATATATTTAAGTTGATTTAAAATTCCTATGGTGAAATTTATGTGAGTTGTTATATAATTAATATTAAAACCAATAATAAAGGCCGTGGCCATATATTTATTCAAAATAATCTCAAGTGATTTATTTATTAAAACATGTCTGGTGATCATTTTAAGTATTTGCTGCCTGTTATCCCATATGGGGAAAAGGGGATAGGCGTTTCAAGGCCCCCCTTTTCCTCATGGGATAACGGCGGCATGGAGGTTTTAAGTATCCCCCACAGGTCAGGGGCTCTGGGTTTTGGGGGAGCCTTGTAATTGCCTGTGAGGGGGAGCCTTGAAAATTAATGGAATGTTCCAGAACCCTCGGGGACCCCTATATAAATGGGGTCCGGACAGGGTCCGTGGCCAGTCGCCGGTGGATGGTATAGCTGTAGGAGCTCCCCAACCCTCCCTCCCTTGTTGCGGCCTTTATAATGTGGTGGGTCACCTTTCTTTGGAAAGGGGGACAGTTTATTAAATACTGATGTGGTTTTGTAATACAGCTTGAGCTGTAATAGCTGAGCTGAGTAAATGGTCATTATGTATATTTAAGTTGGTTTAAAATTCCTATGGTGAATTTTATGTGAGTTGTTATATGATTATTAATAAAACCAATAATAAAGGCCACGGCCATATATTTATTCCAAATAATCTCGAGTGATTTATTTATTAAAACATGTCTGGTGATCATTTTAAGTACTGTATTTATTGGCGTATAAGACTCACTTTTTTACCCTGAAAATAGAGGGTAAACTGTGCCTGCGTGTTATACGCAGGGGGCTGTGGAAAGTTTTTTCCCTGAAACTTCCCTCTTACAGTTAGGGTGCGTGTTATATTCCTGTGCGTGTTATACGCCGATAAATACAGTATTTGCTGCCTATTATCCCATTTATCCCTCTTTCTTAGAGCTCAGACTTTACTGGCTCTACTCTAGTCTTAGCCCAAATGGTATAGAAGGAATCATATTGTTCCTTTAGTTTCTAAGTTCATTGTTCATTCTCCATGATCTTATTTACTATTTAAAACCACTTTTTCATAGAGAATATTTGGGCAGTTCTCCAGAAGCAGGACATAAGGCTCATGACCACATTGAGAAGTTAATGAATTAAGGTCATTTTATACTTCTCAATGAACAATGGGGGGTTGCATATCATCTGGGACCTCTAGATGTGAATTTTCAGGCTTGATCCCCCTCTATCCCCTGATTTTTAACCAGAATTTTATGATGCATAGGGAATTCCCACCACAGATGGGGAAACTAACCCAAGAATAAAAAATTTATGGTTTTGCAGCCTACCTGTCCGTAGATTTAGTGGATGCATTGGTTTTCTTTTTTCACCCTTTTTTCATTTAATTTAACCTGGTAATTCTACCATTAAAGTGGTTGTAAACCCTGTCGATAATTTATTTATTTTTTATCTAACCTGCAAGACAAAGCTATAATGAGCTAGTATGACTAGCATACTAGCTCATTATGTACCACTTACCTTAGATCAGGGGCCCCCGAAGTCGTCCGTCGTCCGTCCGTCGTCCGTGTCCCTCCTCTAGACGCATCCATCGCTGCGGCGATAGCCGTTATGTTCCGGGTATCGCCGCTGCAGCCAATCACAGCGCCGCTCCGGCGCTGTGATTGGCCGGAGCGGCGAAGACGTGACTCCGCGCATGCACGCGTGATCCGTCGAATTCAGCTACGTCGTCGAATGTTGCGACCTAGCCGAATTTGTGAATGGGGTTAACCCCATGCGCATGCGCGTGACGTCAGCGTCGCCGCATTTAAATGCAAATATCTCCTTAACCGTGTAGGTTAAGGAGATATTTCATGCACATACAGGTAAGCCTTAATCTAGGCTTACCTGTAGGTGTTTGTTTATAAAGTAGGTTTACAACCACTTTAACGCACTTCTTGTCCTAGAATAACAACCATACTGAGCAGTGTTTCATCAGCTCACAAGATTTATAGCTGGATGAACTGCTACACTTTTTGCACTGAACAGATATATATAAACACTTTCAATGGTCTAAGTAACAGACCAAAACGGTGCAAATATAAAAAAAATATATTGTCAGAGTCTTAACGCCTAGTACACACTACAATTTTTTTCCAAAAGTGGAACTTCCACTTTAACGACTCCTGACCCCCTGACATCCCACATTTGGCATGTAATTTATTTTTGGGGGTGAGAGGGAACCTAGGTTTGACAGGTACCCAGCTCCCACTTCTGCTCATGGCGCTGCGGCGCCGAGCGGAAGTTCTCCTCTCCCCTCTCCCTCTCCCTCCCTGCAATTTTCTGGGACATGTCACAGATCCCAGAAGATTTCCCGGCCATTCAGAACGCACAGCGTGACTCGCGCATGCGCAGTGCACACCCGGCTGTGAAGCCGCAAGCTGTCACAGCCGGGTGCCCACACTTGCAATGCCGGCGCCGCGGAGAGGAGAAGGAGAGAAGCAAGCAGGGTTGCCAACTTTCAGTAAATTTACAAACAGTTTGTAAAATCCATAATTGTTTCATCTGTCCATGAATGTCAGTTACGGACATGCAGCCTACATGTCTGCAATGGACATTCATGGACAGATGCAAAAAGTACAGATTTTACAAACTGTTTGTATATTTACTGAAAGTTGGCAACCCTGGAAGCAAGACTTTGGGCAGCCGCATCGCTGAATCGTGGGACAGGTGAGTGTGTGTTTATTAACCGCTTGCCAACCGGCGCACGCTGATGTACGTCGGCAGAATGGCACGGCTGGGCATATTGGCGTACAGGTACGTCCTCTTTAATATGCACAGCCGTGGGTCTTGCCGAGCCGCCGGCGGCACGCTCGTGATAGGGTGACCACGTGTCCCGGATTGCCCGGGACAGTCCCGCATTTTATAGGTCTGTCCCGGGCACATTCATTCCAGGACAATACAGTGTCCCGGAATGAAACTGACACAGCCACCCCCCAGGCCAATCTGATGCCCCCAAAAAAGGCCGCCACATCACTGCTTTACTCACTGACAGTACTTGTCCTGGCCGGGAATGCCTGGAGGAGCACAATCCCCGCCCCCTGCTTGTGATTGGAGAAATCATAAATCCCGCCTCTTGTGTCCAATCACTGTGCTGTGATTCGTTACAGCACAAGCTGATTTTTGGGAAGGGAGGGTGTCCCTGAATGGTAGTTTGGAAATGTGGTCACCCTAGCTCACGACCCGGTCGGGTACTCCGTGACCGCGCATGCGGGACCAGCGTACCCGCTTGCCGCCATTGTCCCGCGATCGGGTCACAGAGCTGAAGAACAAGGAGGGGTAAGTGTAAACAAACCTCTCCCCGTGCTTCCTAGTTAGCCTGTCACTGATCGTCTGTTCCCTGTCATAGGGAACGACGATCAGTGACATCACACGCCAAGCCACGCCCCCCTACAGTAAGAATCAAACATTAGGTCACACTTAACCACTTTAGCGCCCCCTACAGGTTAACCCCTAAACTGCCAGTGTCTATTTCACAGTAATCAGGGCATTTTTATAGCACTGTTCGCTGTAAAAATGACAATGGTCCCAAAATAGTGTCAAAAGTGTCCGATGTGTCAGAGTCATGATAAAAATCGCTGATCGCCGCCATTACTAGTAAAAAAATAATTATTAATAAAAATGCCATAAAACTATCCCCTATATTGTAGACGCTATAACTTTTGCGCAAACCAATCAATAAATGCTTATTGCGATTTTTTTTTTTTTACCAAAAATATGTAGAAGAATATCAGCCTAAACCTGAGGGAAAAAAAAAAATTATATATTTTTTGGGGATATTTATTATAGCAAAAAGTAAAAAATATGTAATTTTTTTAAAAATTGTCGTTCTATTTTTGTTTATAGCGCAAAAAATAAAAACCGCAGTGGTGATCAAATACCACCAAAAGAAAGCTCTATTTGTGGGGAAAAAAGGACGTCAATTTTGTTTGGGAGCCACGTCGCATGACCGCGCAATTGTCAGTTAAACGCAGTGCCGAATCGCAAAAAGGGGCCTGGTCCTTTAGCAACAAAATGGTTCGGGTCTTAAGTGGTTAACCTCTTGCTTACTGTGCACTTAAACCCCCCTCCTGCCCAGACCAATTTTCAGCTTTCAGCACTCTCACTCTTTGAATGACAATTGCGCCGTCATACAACACTGTTCCCAAATACATTTTTAACATTTTTTTCCCACAAATAGAGCTTTCTTTTGGTGGTATTTGATCACCTCTGCGGTATTTATTTTTTGTTAAAAAAAATAAAAAATGACCGAATTTTAAAAAAAAAATACAAAACCGTTTTATATTTTGTTATAAAATTTTGCAAACGGGTAATTTTTCTCCTTCATTGATGTACGCTGATTAAGGCTGCACTGATGGGCACTGATAGGCGGCACTGATGGGCACCGATGGGCTGAACTGATGGGCACCGATAAGGCGGCACTGGTGGGCACTGGTGGGCACTGATAGGCGGCACTGGTGGGCACTGATAGGCGGCACTGAGAGGTGACACTGAGAGGTGGCACTGATGGGTGGCACTGAAGGGCATTGATAGGTGGCACTGGTGGGCACAGAGAATTGGCACTAATAGGTGGCATTGATAGGTGGCACTAATAGGTGGCAGTGATGGGCACTGATAGGTGGCAGTAAAGAACACTGATAGGTGGCAGTGATGGGCACTGATGGGTGGCAATGATGGGCACTGATCAGCACTGGTAGGTGACATTGATAGGCAGCACTGCTAGGTGGCACTGATGAGGCACTGACTGGCACCACTGGTGGGCATTGATAGGTGGCAGTGATGGGCATTGATAGGTGGTACTGATTGGCACTGACAGGTGGCACTGGTGGTCACTGTGGGCACTGGCAGGTGGCACTGGCAGGGGGTACTTGTGTGCACTAATGAGGCAGAATTGCCTCTTCCACCGATGGGCCGATGTCCCTTACACAGCAGCCGGTGATCGGCTTTTTTTTCTCCTCACGCTGTCAGAGCGAGGAGAAAAAAAAACGATTACAGAGCTTTGTTTAGATCACGTGATCAGCTTTCATTGGCTGACAGCTGATCACATGGTAAGGGGCCGGGACCGGCCCCTTACTCGGATCCGTGATCACCCGAGTCTCAGTGACTCGGTGATCACAGTGCGCGCCGCGCGTGCCCTGCAGGGGGCGCGTGCAAAGGGGAGGACATCTATCGACGGCCCCCCCAGCAATTGGGGTCCGTGCTGTAGCCGTCATTCGACTATAGCGCGGGCTCCTAGTGGTTAAAAGTCAGCAGCTGCACTTTTTGTAGCTGCTAACTTGTAATAAACACAGAAATAGGTGGAACTCCGCTTTAAAGAAAAAAAAAACTGACAGTTCCGGAGGAGCCACTGTATTAACTAGCCAATGCTCTGACAAGGGGATGCCCCCCGCCATTGGCTGAGAGTGCTTATCGGGAGCCAATTGGCAGGCCTTTTTCAGTCATGCCTATTCAGCCGGCTTCTGTCGGGCTGGCTTCTGTTGGACCGGCTGCCGCACACATAGGCTGAGTGTCGGACAGGTTCTAATGAACCGGCCAATACCGTCCAACATTCCCCTAGGGCAGTGATTCTCAACCAGGGTTCCTCCAGAGGTTGCTAGGGGTTCCTTCAGCATTGGGCAATTTCTGCCTCTCAGATAATTTCCTACTGACACCATTGATCTTTTTAGCTATCTGTAAGGAGGTATTTCTTCCCAATGACCACAAGTGTAAGGACTAGGGATGAGCTTCGTGTTCGAGTCGAACATACGTTCGACTCGAACATCGGCTGTTCGATCGTTCGACGAAGATCGAACGATTTGGGCCGTTCGCGCCAAATTCGAGTGACGCGAACGGCCCACAATGCACTACGCCATCGCAGTGTCATCCAGGCGCTGTGATTGGCCAAGCATGCACTGTGACCCCGCATGCTTGGCCAATCACAGCGCCGGCAGCGAGGAGAGCAATGATTGGCCACAGGCAGGATGCCTGTGGCCAATTATTGCTGAGGGTGTTTAGTACACGCCCCACACTATAAAAGGCCGCCAGCACGGCGGCCTAGTGTAGTGTGTTCCGGAGCAGGGATAGAGCAGCATAGGCAGGGACAGTGACTGTTATTTCTTTCTTGCTTAACCTGGATTCCTTTAGTTTAGGGAAAGAGAAGGATAGGTAGGGAGAGTGTCAGTGTGTTTTGTGCTTGTGCTATAGTGTGCTTAAAAAAAACATTTATTCTAGGGACAGAAAACTGTAGGTAGGGACAGTGTCAGTTTCTTTCACTCTGCAAGTCCTTGTTTCCAGGGACCTGGAAGGACAGTGAGTGAATTGTCCTTGTGCTATATTGTGCTTAAAAAAACATTTATTCTAGGGACAGAAAACTGTAGGTAGGGAGAGTGTCAGTTTCTTTCACTCTGCAAGTCCTTGTTTCCAGGGACCTGTAAGGACAGTGAGTGAATTGTCCTTGTGCTATATTGTGATTAAAAAAAACATTTTTTCTAGGGACAGAAAACTGTAGGTAGGGAGAGTGTTTTTTTTCTTTCACTCTGCAAGTCCTTGTTTCCAGGGACCTGGAAGGACAGTGAGTGAATTGTCCTTGTGCTATATTGTGCTTAAAAAAAAAAACATTTTTTCTAGGGACAGAAAACTGTAGGTAGGGAGAGTGTTTATTTTCTTTCACTCTGCAAGTCCTTGTTTCCAGGGACCTCTAAGGACAGTGAGTGAATTGTCCTTGTGCTATATTGTGCTTAAAAAAAACATTTATTCTAGGGACAGAAAACTGTAGGTAGGGAGAGTGTCAGTTTCTTTCACTCTGCAAGTCCTTGTTTCCAGGGACCTGGAAGGACAGTGAGTGAATTGTCCTTGTGCTATATTGTGATTAAAAAAAACATTTTTTCTAGGGACAGAAAACTGTAGGTAGGGAGAGTGTTTTTTTTCTTTCACTCTGCAAGTCCTTGTTTCCAGGGACCTGGAAGGACAGTGAGTGAATTGTCCTTGTGCTATATTGTGCTTAAAAAAAACATTTATTCTAGGGACAGAAAACTGTAGGTAGGGAGAGTGTCAGTTTATTTCACTCTGCAAGTCCTTGTTTCCAGGGACCTGGAAGGACAGTGAGTGAATTCTCCTTGTGCTATATTGTGCTTAAAAAAAACATTTATTCTAGGGACAGAAAACTGTAGGTAGGGAGAGTGTCAGTTTATTTCACTCTGCAAGTCCTTGTTTCCAGGGACCTGGAAGGACAGTGAGTGAATTGTCCTTGTGCTATATTGTGCTTAAAAAAAACATTTTTTCTAGGGACAGAAAACTGTAGGTAGGGAGAGTGTCAGTTTATTTCACTCTGCAAGTCCTTGTTTCCAGGGACCTGGAAGGACAGTGAGTGAATTGTCCTTGTGCTATATTGTGATTAAAAAAAACATTTTTTCTAGGGACAGAAAACTGTAGGTAGGGAGAGTGTTTTTTTTCTTTCACTCTGCAAGTCCTTGTTTCCAGGGACCTGGAAGGACAGTGAGTGAATTCTCCTTGTGCTATATTGTGCTTAAAAAAAACATTTATTCTAGGGACAGAAAACTGTAGGTAGGGAGAGTGTCAGTTTATTTCACTCTGCAAGTCCTTGTTTCCAGGGACCTGTAAGGACAGTGAGTGAATTGTCCTTGTGCTATATTGTGATTAAAAAAAACATTTTTTCTAGGGACAGAAAACTGTAGGTAGGGAGAGTGTTTTTTTTCTTTCACTCTGCAAGTCCTTGTTTCCAGGGACCTGTAAGGACAGTGAGTGAATTGTCCTTGTGCTATATTGTGCTTAAAAAAAACATTTATTCTAGGGACAGAAAACTGTAGGTAGGGAGAGTGTCAGTTTATTTCACTCTGCAAGTCCTTGTTTCCAGGGACCTGTAAGGACAGTGAGTGAATTGTCCTTGTGCTATATTGTGATTAAAAAAAACATTTTTTCTAGGGACAGAAAACTGTAGGTAGGGAGAGTGTTTTTTTTCTTTCACTCTGCAAGTCCTTGTTTCCAGGGACCTGAAAGGACAGTGAGTGAATTGTCCTTGTGCTATATTGTGATTAAAAAAAACATTTTTTCTAGGGACAGAAAACTGTAGGTAGGGAGAGTGTTTTTTTTCTTTCACTCTGCAAGTCCTTGTTTCCAGGGACCTGTAAGGACAGTGAGTGAATTGTCCTTGTGCTATATTGTGATTAAAAAAAACATTTTTTCTAGGGACAGAAAACTGTAGGTAGGGAGAGTGTTTTTTTTTCTTTCACTCTGCAAGTCCTTGTTTCCAGGGACCTGTAAGGACAGTGAGTGAATTGTCCTTGTGCTATATTGTGCTTAAAAAAAACATTTATTCTAGGGACAGAAAACTGTAGGTAGGGAGAGTGTCAGTTTATTTCACTCTGCAAGTCCTTGTTTCCAGGGACCTGTAAGGACAGTGAGTGAATTGTCCTTGTGCTATATTGTGATTAAAAAAAAATTTTTTTCTAGGGACAGAAAACTGTAGGTAGGGAGAGTGTTTTTTTTCTTTCACTCTGCAAGTCCTTGTTTCCAGGGACCTGTAAGGACAGTGAGTGAATTGTCCTTGTGCTATATTGTGCTTAAAAAAAATAATTTTTCGAGGGACAGAAAACTGTAGGTAGGGAGAGTGTTTTTTTTCTTTCACTCTGCAAGTCCTTGTTTCCAGGGACCTGTAAGGACAGTGAGTGAATTGTCCTTGTGCTATATTGTGCTTAAAAAAAATATTTTTTCTAGGGACAGAAAACTGTAGGTAGGGAGAGTGTCAGTTTCTTTCACTGTGAAAGTCCTTGTTTCAAGGGACAGAGAAGGACACCTGAAGGTAGCCCTTATTGCTTTTTTCCCATCTCCCTGCAGGCCATCTATTAGAATGTCTGGAAGGCAAACAAGGAGAGGCAGACAGTCAGGAGGCAATAAAAGAGGGCAAGCAGGCTCTGTGTCTGGGGGCAACAGTGCTGGTCGTGGACGCGGTGCATTGTCATCAGCACATGGCCATGGGACACGCTTGTCCTTCTTTTCGGCAGCTGGACATGTTGAGCCACATCATGCCGAAGACTTGGTAGAGTGGATGACCAAGCCCTCCTCCTCCTCCTCATCCTCTCTCACCCAGGCTCAGGGTACTGGAAAAGCAGCTGCCAAAGCGTCGTCTTCCCTGGTATCAATGTCAGACAAATCATCAGTCACTCCTTCCCTAGACCCACCATGTCCTCCTCCTGAGGAGTCCCCCGAACTGTTTCAGCACAGTGTTGGGTACATGCTCCAGGAGGATGCCCAGCGTTTCGAAGGGTCTGATGATGAAACCCAGCTAGAGGAAGGCAGTAGCGTGAGAGCAGACAGAGGGGATGCTCAAGAAGGACACCAATCTGGCAGTCATGTTCCAGCAGCTGCAGCATACTGCCAGATTGGCTCCAGTGATGAGGAGGGAGGGGATGATGAGGTCACTGACTCCACGTGGGTGCCTAATAGGAGAGAGGAGGAGGAGGAGGATGAGGAGGAGGCACATCTCCAACGAGGCAGGATGCCCTTTGGTGGCCAGCGTAAGGGCAGTACACCGACGGAATCACACCGCAGAGCTCCGCCTGTGCAGGGCGCTGCCTCTGCCCGTCATTCAAAAAGTTCTTTGGTGTGGGCCTTTTTTGAGGCTAGTGCATCAGATCGCACAGCTGCTGTTTGCAACATATGTCTCAAGCGTATATCGCGTGGCCAAAACATCAGCCGCTTGGGTACCACATGCCTGACCAGACATATGTTGACCTGCCATGCAGCTCGTTGGCAAGCCTACCTCAAAGACCCACACCAAAGAACAAAGCGGACCTCTCCTTGCACCGCATCAGCTGGGATCTCCAACCCCACTATAACTTCAGTCCTCTCTGAAACATGCACTGAGAGGAATGAAGGTGTAGAATTAGGTGTGTCACAGCCAAGTACTTGCGCCCACTCTGCTAGCAGTACACCGACGTCCGATTCTAGCAGGCAAATTTCCCTGCCCCAGCTGCTGGACCGTCGAAAGAAGTTCACTCCCAGCCATCCACATGCCCAGCGGTTGAATGCTAGCTTGGCTAAATTGCTAGCGCTTCAACTGCTGCCTTTTCAGTTGGTAGACTCGGCCCCCTTCCGTGAGTTTGTGCAATGTGCGGTTCCTCAGTGGCAGGTTCCCAAGCGCCACTTTTTCTCACGGAAGGCTATTCCGGCTCTCTACCGGCATGTGGAAGGCAATGTCTTGGCCTCGCTGGACAGGGCGGTCAGCGGTAAGGTGCATATTACCGCTGACTCATGGTCCAGCAGGCATGGACAGGGACGTTACCTTTCTTTCACGGCCCATTGGGTCACTCTTTTGGCAGCTGGGAAGGATTCAGGACAAGGTGCAGTAGTGTTGGAGGTTGTCCCACCGCCACGCCTCCAAAATGCTACTACTGGTTGTGACACACCTCTCTCCTCCACCCCCTCCTCTTCTTCTTCCTCCATGGCCTCTTCCTGTGGTTTGTCCTATGAACCAGCGGTGCTCCGTAGCCGTTCGCGGGGCTACGCAAGTACGCAGGCAAAAAGATGCCATGCCGTGCTTGCGCTGGTGTGTTTGGGGGACAGAAGCCACACTGGGGCAGAGGTCCTGTCTGCTCTGCAGGGCCAGGCCGAGAGGTGGTTGACGCCACGCCAGCTTAAGCCAGGAATGGTGGTTTGCGACAATGGCACCAACCTCCTCTCCGCCCTCCGACAGGGACAACTGACCCATGTGCCCTGTGTGGCTCACGTCCTTAACCTGGTGGTGCAGCGCTTCTTGGGCAGGTACCCGGGCTTACAGGATGTCCTGAGGCAGGCCAGGAAAGTCTGTGTGCATTTCCGCAGATCTTATAATGCCAGTGCTCGCCTGGCTGAGCTGCAAAAGGAGTTGAACCTGCCCAAGAACCGCCTTATATGTGACATGCCCACCAGGTGGAACTCAACGTTGGCCATGCTGCAGCGGCTGCACACGCAGCAGAGGGCCATCAATGAGTACCTGTGCGACTACGGCACCAGGACAGGGTCAGGGGAGCTTGGTTTTTTTTCTCCACGCCAGTGGGGCATGATCAGGGATGCATGCACTGTCCTGGCACCATTTGAGGAGGCCACGAGGATGGTGAGCAGTGACAGTGCATGCATCAGTGACACTGTACCTCTTGTCCACCTGTTGGAGCACACGCTGCGTGGAATAATGGACAGGGCACTTGAGGCAGAACAGAGGCAGGAAGAGGAGGACTTCCTTGCCTCTCAAGGCCCCCTTTACCCAGACAGTGTTCCTTCTGTCCCACCCATCGCACAGGAAGAGGAGGAGGAGGAGGAGGATTGTGTCAGCATGGAGGTGGAGGCTGGCACTCAGCATCATCAGCAGCAGTCTTTTAGGGATGATTTACAGTCCCAAGAAACCAGTGGACTTGTACGTGGCTGGGAGGAGGTGGCTGCGGATCATGTCGTCCTTAGTGACCCAGAGGACTCCGGAGCGAATGCCTCAGCAAACCTACGCTGCATGGCCTCCCTGATCCTGCAAAGTCTGCGGAAGGATCCTCGTATTCTTCGGATCAAGGAGAGGGACCATTACTGGCTGGCCACTCTCCTTGATCCACGGTACAAGGGTAAGGTTGCGGACCTTATGTTACCGTCGCAGAGGGAGCAGAGGATGAGACAACTCCGGGAGGCCTTGCAGAAAGGTCTGTGCAACGCGTTCCCAGAGACTGGGAGGTTGCAAACTCCTGGTCCTGGACAACGAGTTGCTGAGGCTTCGGCCAGTCAAAGAAGGAGCGGTGGGGAAGGTGGCCGTCTGACCGATGCGTTCAGACAATTCTTTAGTCCGCAGCCCCAAAGTATGATCGGTTCCAGCAACCATCGCCAGCGTCTGATAAACATGGTGCAGGAATATCTAGGGGCAAGGTCAGACTTGGACACCTTCCCCACCGAAAATCCTCTGGCTTACTGGGTCTTGAGGATGGATCACTGGCCAGAGCTTGCACAGTATGCAATTGAGCTACTGGCCTGTCCTGCATCCAGCGTTCTTTCGGAACGCACATTCAGTGCTGCTGGAGGATTTGTCACGGATCACAGGGTGCGCCTGTCCACCGACTCGGTTGATCGACTGACTTTCATCAAGATGAACCAGTCTTGGATCACCACCAGCTACCACACACCTGATGCTGATATAACAGACTAATTGATTTTAACATGTCACATCCCTTCAAGACTGATGCTGATGCTGAGTGCCTGTGCTGTTATGTTGACTGGCTATCCTCCTCCTCCGAGTCCTCAATGATACGATTGATGATGATAGCTTGTAAGATCATTTTTGTTTATGGGTGCCGCCACCAGTGCCTAACGCCCAATTTTTCAGCCCCTGTTTAACAGGGGCGTGTAATTACAATTTTTGAAGCAATACTTTGCAACAGGGCTCATTGCTGTGCTCCAAGTACAGTATCTGTGAGGAGTTGCAGTGTTGTGCCACCAGTGCCTAAGGCCCAATTTTTCAGCCCCTGTTTAACAGGGGCGTGTCATTACAATTTTTGAAGCAATACTTTGCAACAGGGCTCATTGCTGTGCTCCAAGTACAGTATCTGTGAGGAGTTGCAGTGTTGTGCCACCAGTGCCTAAGGCCCAATTTTTCAGCCCCTGTTTAACAGGGGCGTGTCATTACAATTTTTGAAGCAATACTTTGCAACAGGGCTCATTGCTGTGCTCCAAGTACAGTATCTGTGAGGGGTTGCAGTGTTGTGCCACCAGTGCCTAAGGCCCAATTTTTCAGCCCCTGTTCAACAGGGGCATGTAATTACAATTCTTGATCTAATAATTCACAGCAGGGCCCATTGCTGCACCCACCAAGAGTAACTGTCAGGGCTTACAGTGTTGTGGCACCAGCACCACCATCAAAGGCCCAATTTTTACTACCACTGTTCAACAATTATATGTAATTAAAATTCCTGATATAATAGTTGACAGCAGGGCGTTCCAGCACCAACCAAGAGTAACTGTGAGTGCTTACAGTGTTGTGCCAACACCAACAACTAAGGGGCCTATTTCTGCAGAGTATATACGGCAGGTCCCTACTTTCAAACATCCAACTTACAAACGACTCCTACTTGCAAACGCAAGAAGACAACAGGAAGTGAGAGGAAATCTACCACTAGGAAGGAAAATTCTCTCCTGTAAGAATAAATATGGGAGAAAGGTGTCTCCTCTGTACTGATGCTTTATCAGCAATCCTTGTTTCAAGAAAAAGACCACATTTCAAAAAGAGTTGTCATTGGGACGGAAAGTGAGGTGAAATGTTCTGAACAGGGGCACAGACAGCAAAACAAATGTTACAGGGGTGATAACCCTTACCTATGTTTTCCAAAAAGTTTAAAAATAGATTTTTGGTCTGGAGCTACACTTCAACAATGTACCTGTTCAAAATTACAAACAGACTCTACATAAGAACAAACCTACAGTCCCTGTCTTGTATGCACCGCCTGTATAGGGCTGTTCAGAGTATATAGGGCCTTTTTTATTTTATGTGCGGGGTTCCCCTTAATATCCATACAAGACCCAAAGGGGCTGGTAATGGGCTGGGGTAGGGGGGGGG
The DNA here is from genome assembly GCA_029206835.1 of Rana muscosa. Taxonomy (NCBI): domain Eukaryota; kingdom Metazoa; phylum Chordata; class Amphibia; order Anura; family Ranidae; genus Rana; species Rana muscosa. The sequence continues at coordinate 337,272,478 of CM055116.1, read as the reverse complement.
TCATGGGGTAGCTATGCCATTTTTCTTAAAGAATTTCATCCATATTACCGGGACCAGACATTACATTAAAGCCGCAAGCAGTTTTAAATGGCTTTTTTTTCCTTTAGAAGTGTCATTTTGTGCAGGGACAGTTCTAAACACGGGAAACACGTGGCACTTCACAGGCATACTTTAGACACCCCCCAGGTACGATATTTAAAGGAATATTTGACTTTTTTTTTTTCACTTTATGCATCATTAAAATGACTGCTCCCGAAAAACGACCGTTTTTAAAACTTCTTTTTGCATTGATACATGTCCCCTGGTGCAGAACCCGGGTTCCCAAACCCTTTTTAGGACAATAACATGCATAATAGTTGTTATAATTAGCACTTTAGAATTCGAACGTTCGCATCCATTGTATTTAATAGGGTTCTAATGTTCGTTCGAACTTTCGGTCCGTTCGCGGGTTCTGGTGCGAACCGAACCCGGGGGTGTTCGGCTCATCACTAGTAAGGACCATCCTTCCCACTGACCATCACACTAAGGTTTCATGAATTGTAGATCTGTAATTTTTAGCAGGGGTTCCCCGAGACCGTAGAACTATTTCAAGGGTTCCTCTGTGTTGAAAAGGTTGAGAAAGGCTGCCCTAGGGTGTACGAGGCTTTAGACTCAGAAATGCTTTCCCTGACATTTGTTAAGCACTGATATGTATTTAGAAGGGTAATGGTCAGTGGCGGCCCGTCCATAGGGGGCGCCTGGGCGCCGCCCCCCCAAAGCCAGTCACACAAAAAAAAAAATATATAAAAAAAAAAAAAAGAAAATGTCCCTTTAAGAAAAAAAAAAGTACCTTTTAAGTGTACTGGGGCGGGCGCCGAGCGCCGGTCACAGTGCGCTATGAAAGCGTGATGCCAATGCAATCCCGTGATTGCAGGCAAGACGCTTCATTTGCAGTGTTTTTTGATGCTCTGTGGCGTTTTTGGGTGCGCCTCTAAGCGTTCATTGGGTCATACTCCTTCTCCTTCATGTCTGGTCAGTGCTGTCCCCGGCGCGTGTCACTTCCGGTTTCGGGTCTGTGCGGAGGAGCCAGGCAACTGAGGCAAGGTAAGGTACTTCTAACAGTGGCAGCCTGTATTTTCTTTCAACCCCCATATACAGCATCTGTATGTGTTCTTCTCAGTCTGGGATCAGACTGAGGATGGATGGAGCCGTGCTTCACCTCTCTGCCCTGCCTGGAATCAACCTCCGCTCAGCCCTTCACCCGACAATCTGCTGTGGAGCCTTCAATACACATCTCCGTATGTGTGAGCTGTGAGGGCTCCGAGCCCTGCGTCCTCCTAGAGTCATGCTGTGCAGGTCTGTGTATTCTCTCATCTCTCTCTCTCTCTCTCTCATCTCTCATCTGTATCTATCTACAATTTCTCTATCTCTCTATCTATCTATATATTATATCTCTCTCTCTCTCTCTATCTCGCTCTCTACCTATCTCTCTATCTCTATCTATCTCTCTATCTCTCTATCTATCTATCTATCTATCTCTATCTATCTATCTATCTCTATCTATCTATCTCTCTATCTATCTCTATCTATCTATCTCTCTATCTATCTATCTATCTCTCTATCTCTCTATCTATCTCTCTATCTATCTCTCTATCTATCTCTCTATCTATCTATCTCTCTATCTATCTATCTATCTATCTCTCTCTATCTATCTCTCTCTCTCTATCTCTCTCTATCTATCTCTCTCTCTCTCTCTATCTCTCTATCTCTCTCTCTCTCTATCTCTCTATCTCTCTCTCTCTAACTCTCTCTATCTCTCTCTATCTCTCTCTATCTATCGCTCTCTCTCTCTCTATCTATCGCTCTCTCTCTCTCTATCTATCGCTCTCTCTCTCTATCTATCGCTCTCTCTCTCTATCTATCGCTCTCTCTCTCTATCTATCGCTCTCTCTATCGCTCTATCGCTCTCTCTATCGCTCTCTCTATCGCTCTATCTATCGCTCTATCTATCTATCTATCGCTCTATCTATCTATCTGTATCTCTCTCTCTCTCTCTCTCTCTGTATCTATCTATCTGTATCTCTCTCTCTCTCTCTCTCTATCTATCTGTGTATCTCTCTCTCTCTCTATCTATCTATCTGTATCTCTCTCTCTCTCTATCTATCTATCTTTATCTATCTCTCTATCTCTCTCTATTCTATCTATCTATCTATTTCTCGATCTCTCTATCTATCTATTTATATATTCTATATCTATCTATCTGTCTATCTATCTGTATATCTGTCTATTTGTCTATCTGTCTGTCCTATCCAATCTATCTGTCTGTCTGTAGGCCCCATCACAGGCGAGTGACAAGGGGGGGGGGGTGGGTTGGGGTTTTGTTTGCGCCCCCCTAAAAAAATGGAGCACCAGCCGCCACTGGTAATGGTAAGGACCTGCTTTCAGAACACTTGCAAGACATCTAGCTACCATCTCTCTGTTGCTCTTTCATCCAGAGTTTAACCGATTGCCGACCATCACACGACGATATACGTCGGCAGAATGGCACGGACAGGCAGATGGGCGTATATATACTTCCCCTTTAAGAAGCGACATCGTGGACGCGCGTGCCGCAAGCTCCGTGAGTCCGACCGCCGGTCCCGCGGACTCGATGTCTGCGAGGATACCCACCATCGTCTCACGGAGAGGAAGAACAGGGAAATGCTGATGTAAACAAGCATTTCCCAAGTTTTCCTAGTGACAGGACACTGATCACAGCTCCCTGTAATCGGTGTCGTGTCGCACACAGCCCATCCCCCCTACAGTTAGAAGCACTCCCTAGGACACACTTAACCCCTTCAACGCCCTCTACAGGTCAACCCCTTCATTGCCAGTGTAATTTTTACAGTAATCAGTGCATATTTATAGCACTGATCGCTGTAAAAATTACAATGCTGCCAAAATGGTGTCAAAAGTGTCCGATGTGTCCGCCATAATGTCGCAGTCATGATAAAAATCGCAGATCGCCGCTAGTAAAAAAAAAATATTAATAAAAATGCCATAAAACTATCCCCTATTTTGTAGACGCTATAACTTTTGTGCAAACCAATCAATAAAGGCTTACTACGATTTTTTTTTTTTCCAAAAATATGTAGAAGAATACGTATCAGCCTAAACTGAGGAAAAAAAATGTTTTTTTATATATTTTTGGGGGATATTTATTATAGCAAAAAGTAAAAAATATTATTTTTTTTCAAAATTGTCGCTCTATTTTTGTTTATAGCGCAAAAAATGAAAACCACAGAGGTGATCAAATACCAACAAAAGAAAGCTCTATTTGTGGGAAAAAAAGGACGTCAATTTTGTTTGGAAGCCACGTCGCACGAACCGTGCAATTTTCAGTTAATTCTACGCAGTGCCGAATCGCACAAAGTGGCCTGGTCGTTGGCCAAATGGTCAAATGGTCCGGAGCTTAAGTGGTTAAGGACTCTACTACAGGAGGTGTGTTACTGGCCAGATCACCAGGTGAAAACAGAGGAAAATGACAAAAAATAAAATGAATGCAGCCACCATATCTAATGATTGGCAAGCTGCAATACATTACATTTTTGGTTTTGGGTTTAATACCACTTTAAGTTACACTTTAATTGGAATGTATACTATGTGGTATATGTACCGTACTGAATGCTTCTGTACTGTGTAAAAACAACAGGCATTTTTTAGAAATGTGATTGAAAGAAGATTTGTCCATGTTGCCATAGTAAGCAGAGTTATACTCAGGGACAATTTAATTAGGAACACCAATTTAGTCATAAAGTGGTGCACATGCTTGGCAACAATTCTTAGGATCTCTTGGGAATTCAAGTAATGCTAACTTGGCAGAAAGGAGTATAAATTGAATGTGTGAAAAGTCTACAGATATTTGAGTTTGCTAACATAAAAAAAGAGTTTTAAAACAAACCCCTACTGAACTCTGTAGCTGCAGACACTGGAGTAAATCATCCTCAGGGTCCATGCACAATAGCTTAAAAAAAGGCTCCTAGCAACAGCTTTTGAGCATTTTTTTTCTGCTTCTAAAAGCAAATAGTGTTATCCTATGTGTCCATGCACATTATTTTAATCTAGAGTTTAGTATTTTTAAGCTTCAACGTTTAAGAGCAGAAAAAAATATTTTCTTAGTGGGTAGCCACCGGCATCCTTAACAACCGGTGAATAGCTGGTTGTTAAACAGCAGGCTGGCAAGGCAGCCACTGCATCCTTAACAATGGATGGTTAATAAACTAAGGGTAGAAGAGGTGCCCCATGACATCACCTGGTGACCCCGCCCCCTTGTAGCATCATTAACCAGGGCATACTGGGTCGATGATTTCACAAGGGGGTGGGGTCACTGAGGAGGCCCACGCCTTAGTTTATTTAGCAGCAGCTACAAAGTGGGCGGCGGTGGATCTACTCTGGGAGACAATTTTTTAAAAATGTTTCATTTTTAAGGACTTATTTTTACTCACTTTTACCACTTTTTTGGTGAATGAGTAGGCCATACTCATTCTCATTGGGGGACCGGGATCTGGGAGCCCCCTTGTTAAAAAGGGCCTTTTTAGATTCCGATAAGCCGACCTGCCCTCATACCCACCGGCCAGGGTTGTGGGGAACAGGCACTTGTACCCATGGGGACAAGGTGCTCTGAGGGGAGAGACCCTCTTGCCCCAAAGCACCTCTCTATGTTGAGGGTATGTGGCCTGGTATGGTTTAGCATTTTTTTGTTTACATTCAGCTGTCAGTGGGGAATCACGCTGACAGCTGATGAGTCATCGGTTGATAAGGACGAGGGCAGCCACCCGCTCTTTAACAACCCGCTACACACTGCTAAACGCTGGCACAAAAATTTTTAAAAAACGGGAAAAATTAATAATGACGTTTTTTATCCATCGTTTGTCCGTTGTTTTTTCTTCTCTTAGTGCGCATGGAGCCTCAAAGTTGAATGCAAACACACTTTCAGCAGCTCAGCCCATTCTGCTCTGTTCTTTAGTAGAAGCAGCTTGGGTGTGGAAGTACTTTTGGGTCTGGAAGCAGCTTGGCACAGGCAGAATTTGTAAAGTGTGATTGGATATGGCTTTGCAAAGTCTGCCTGAACATTTTTCACTGTATGGCTATCTGTATTAATAAGCAATTGTACCCAGTATATTTTTAAATTACAAGTTAAATAATTTAAAGGAAGAAAATGAGTGCTTGTAACAGGAAATATAGACAGTTGTTCCTTTTGTAGCTATTAAAAGAGGCTGAAAAATCTCCTTATTTTCAGTAACACTTTTAAATTAACATTAGCAGCTTCATTTCAAAGACTTCCATGTAATAATCATGTGTATTTATGTTGCATAGACTAGGATACAGCAGAAAAGATCAGGCGCCTGCTGAAGAGCAACAATTGCTATGTGAAGAACAGAGGTCAATATCAGTCTTGTGGATCAAAGCTACTGGGAACTACTCATGGGAGACTATAACATATAAAACAAGCAGCACGAGTTCCTAAAAGCACTTAGATCCACAATAATTGTCTCAAGAAGGCTTGCAATTGGTGAAGGGACCAATAACTATGTGAACCGCACCATGGTCATTAAAAAGCTTGTATCTTATTAAAAGTAAAGGGGATCAGCTTGATCAAACAAGTGCCAGAGGTGTGTATTAACATCAGCTAACCTTCATAAGCACTCCACTTAGAACGGTCCGGGACGTGTTTGGATGGATGGCGGATCACAGCGATGGTGATCCCAAACACATCCCAGACCATTCTCAGTGGCGTGTTCATGAAGGTTAGCTGATGTTAATACACACCTCTGGCACTTGTTTGATCAAGCTTATTCCCTTTATTTTTTAATAAACTACAAGCTTTTTAATGACCATGGTGTGGTTCACATAATTATTGGTCCCTTCACCAATTACAAGCCTTCTTGAGACAATTATTGTGGATCTAAGCACTTTTAGGAACTCTTGCTGCTTGTTTTATATGTTGCATAGAGGATAAGCTACTAATTAATTTTATGTCATGAATGTAAAAAAAAGGTATAAACCTCAGTTTCCCTGGTGACAAATAACTAATCACACAGATATGAAGTCAATTCATACTCTCTGAGAAAACCATAACACTACTCAAACAAAACACAATGCCTCATTATGAAGCTTCCTTATTTCATCAATAATATGGACAAGCTAGCCACAATACTTAATTATTGCTACAAGAAAAATACTATCAAGGCAAGTGCTTGAACACAGGATCATACTGCTCAGGCAAATAAAATTCTCTGAATGGACTTGTTTGTCAAGGCTACATTCTGTTCAGTGCTGTGTTCAAATGGCAACAAACTGTTATTTTACCCATTGAACCCCATTTGGGGGCTGCAAGCGTATTCCGCACATCCACATTATTTTATATCTAACACTTTATGATTACATTCCAGGGACGTACGTTGAGGTCAGTGGCTGGTGAGGCACTGGCTAGTATCAGAGCCAGATACACACAGGTTACATATACCACGAACGTTAGAGCGAGAGCAAAGATTCCAGCACTAGACCTCCTCTGTAACTCCAAATATGTAACCTGTAAAAAAAATTAAAGCGTCGTCTATAGAGATTTTTAAGTACTTTTAGACACATGCCCCCTTCTATGACACTGCAGTGAGAGGAGAGCCCCCACTGCAGCATATTTATTGGACAGCTGGGACCAATAGTTCTTTACTATTTGTCCAAGGCTCCAAGCTGTTCATTAAGCTCAGTGCCTCTGACAAGAAGTGAGAGGCACTGTGAGCTCATACTCTCCGTCTGCTGCAAACAGAGTGTGCCAGCTTGTAATTAAACTGGCTATGCTGTATGTAGCTTCTGACAGGCTGCACAAGAAGCCCTGTATCTCCACAACCATGGGTCCCAGGAGCCCCAAATGATGACCAGTGGTGGGGTAGGACTTCGGCCACATACCCCCCCCCCCCCCCAAATTTGTGACTCCAGGTTGCGGAGCTATGACCCTCGATCTTTTATTTTTTATGTTCATGGCAGGTAAGGCTCTGCCATGAACATAAATGGATGAGTTTGCTTCTATGCATTAAGATAAAAAGCCTTCCATGTGCAGCAGCCTCCCTCAGCCGGAGCCCCATCTAGATCCAGCAAAGTTGTAGAAGTGTCTCGGCTGCCCGGGACTCCCCTCCTCATTGGGTGAGATGGCAGCACAGCACCATTGGCTCCTGCTGCTGTCAATCAAAGTCAGTTAGCCAATGGGGAGAGAAAGGGGGCGGGGTGGGGCCCGGGCCGCGGCTCTGTGTATAAAAGAACACAGGGAGCTTTGTCTCAGCTCGGGTGCCCCCATAGCAAGCTACTTGCTGTGGGGGCACTCAACAGGAGGGAGGAAATTCGAAGAGGGACCCGAAAAGAGGATCTGGGCTGCTCTGTGAAAATCCACTACACAGGGCAGGTAAGTATAACATGTTTGTTATTTTAAACTAAAAAATTTTTTACATTTGAGACTTTAGTATCACTTTAACCACTTCCCGCCCGGCCTATAGCAGAATGACAGACCGGTGGTGGTTCAGTTATCCTGACTGAGCATCATTGGGGGCGTGCATCGCGGCTATCTGTGGTGCGGCGTGTCAGTCTGACACACCGCTACACTGATCTCGGTAAAGAGCCTCTGACGTAGGCTCTTTACCATGTGATCAGTCGTGTCCAATCACGGCTCATCACGATGTAAACAGGAAGAGCCGTTGATCTGCTTTTCCTCACTCGCGTCTGACAGACGCGAGTAGAAGAAAGCCGATCGGCTGCTCTCCTGACAGGGGGGTCTGTACTGATTGTTTATCAGCGCAGCCCCCTCTCGGATGCTCGCCCAGGACCCTCAGGATGCCGCCAGGACAACAATGGATGGCCACCACACTGGACCACCAGTTATGCCACCCTAAACCACCAGGGAAATGCCAATCAGTGCCCATATCCAATGCCTGCCAGTGCCATCAGTAAAGCCTATCTGTGCCATCTATCAGCGCCGCATATCAGTGCCATGTATCATGGATCGCCCCCCCCCCCCAGGTGCCTGCGGCGGTTGGCATCATTGCAGGAGAAATCCGAGATGAGGGGGAGGCCACCGTTTAATGGCCACCCCCTTACGATCGCTGATGATGAATCATCTTTTTACTCTGTCTGTGAAAGTGTAAACACAGACACAGGAAGTGGTGTCACTCTCCACGAGTCGGTCTTTTGGTCCGGCGCGAGGAGGGGAAGACATCTCACAGTAAGTGCAAAACAGTACACTGACACCAGGACACGTAGGCACACTTTTCACTCCCAGTCACCCCTCGATCACCCCCCAGATAACCCCCTGCACCCCCAGTCACAGTGTCACCGTTTGCTGTGTTAATTTTTTTACTGATCACAGCATTTGGTGTCATTTGTGACTGCAAAAAGTGTCAGGGCAGTTAGTGTTAGGCCCCTTTAGGTCCAGGGTACCCCCCCCTAATAAAGGTTTAACCCCTTGATCACCCCCCAGGTAACCCTTTCACCCCCTGTCACCAGTGTCACTAAGCAATCTTTTTCCTGATCGCCGTATAAGTGTCACTGGTGACACTAGTTAGCCTATTAGTTATTTAGGTTCACCGTCAGCTTTTTATAGCGTCAGGTACCCCCATATACTACCTAATAAAGGTTTTAACCCCCTGACTGCCCCCTAGTTAACCCTTTCACCAGTGATCACTGTATGAGTGTTACGAGTGACGCTGGTTAGTTAGTTTGCCTTTTATAGTGTCAGGGCACCCGCCATTTATTACCCAATAAAGGTTTAACCCCCTGATCGCCCGGCGGGTGATATCAGTTAGGTTTAGTGTCAGATAGGGTCTGCGTCGCCCCAGGCAGCGTCAGATTAGTGCCAGTAGCGCTAACACCCATGCACGCAGCATACACCTCCCTTAGTGGTATAGTATCTGAACGGATTAATATCTAATCTGATCAGATCTATACCAGCGTCCCCAGCAGTTTAGGGTTCCCAAAAACGCAGTGTTAGCGGGATCAGCCCAGATACCTGCTAGCACCTGCGTTTTGCCCCTCCGCCCAGCCCAGCCCAGCCCACCTAAGTGCAGTATCGATCGATCACAGTCACATACAAAACACTAAACACATAACTGCAGCATTCGCAGAGTCAGGCCTGATCCCTGCGATCGCTAACAGTTTTTTTGGTAGCGTTTTATACAGTTGCTGACAGCCTAGGTCCTTTTTTACCTGTGAATCTCACTAGTTGTACCAGTAAATTTAGAGCCCAAAATGGCAAATCGAAGGTACACTAGTGAAGAGGCCTACACGTTTCTGAGCATGAGAGATAGTGAAGAGGAGGTCACTCATCTGTCAGATTCAGGCTCAGAATACGATCCTGTAGACGACAGCGGCTCCATGACAGATAGCACTGATGACGAAGTTGAGGTCCCTGCCAAGGTCAGGTGTAGCCGACCCCATTCTTCTGCTGTTGTTGAGGTGCAAGAACCGCAGGGCTCTCGTATGGAGCAGAGAAGTACTAGTGCCGCTCATCCTTCTGGTGAACTGGCAAGCACCAGCCGTGAAGTAACACTTGGTGACGTGGCGAGTTCCATAAGTGCAGTTCAAGCTGGCGAGGTGGCAAGCACAAGTAGTGTCCCACTGCCACCAAGAAGAAGCCAAAGACAGGCCCGTCGTGCCCATAGTGTCCTTCCTGCAGAATTTGCCAATCCTAATTGGGAGCCCACCACTTCTGCAGCACCCGTACTTCCCCCATTCACTGTCCAACCCGGAATTCAGGTGGAAACAGTTGATTTTACGCCACTTGATTTTTATTTGCTGTTTTTCACGGAAGATCTCTATAGATCTATTGGGGACCAAAGTAATTTGTATGCTGAACAATTCACCGCCACTACTCTCCAGTCCTCCCTTACCAGAGATTGGAAACCAATTACGGTTTCCGAATTTAAGACCTTTCTGGGCCTATCCCTCGACATGGGCATAGTTAAATTGAGTGAGCTGCGGTCATATTGGTCCATTGACCCAGTTTGCCATGTGCCCCATGCTCTCTGCCTCCATGGCCAGGGCATGATACGAGCAGATCTTGCGGTTCATGCACTTCAACAACAATGAACTTTGTCGTCCTCGTGGAGACCCTGAATTTGATCGGCTCTACAAAATTCGGCCCCTCATAAACCACTTCAACAAATGTTTTGCAGCCTTGTATACTACCCATCAAGTTGTCTGCATTGATGAGTCCCTCATTAAATTTTCTGGCCCCTTGGCTTTCAAACAGTACCTTCCCAGTAAGCGTGCCAGATATGGGGTCAAGACGTATAAGCTCTGTGACAGGGCCACAGGCTATACATCTAATTTTATGGTTTATGAGAGAAAAGATAGTCACGTAGAGCCGGAGAACTGCCCAGATTACATAGGGAGCGCTGGTAAGATAGTGTGGAACATGGTGTCACCCTTATTTGGAAAGGGGTACCACTTGTATGTGGACAATTATTACACGAGCGTGCCACTTTTTAGTCACTTGTTTGATCATCAAATTGGCGCATGTGGCACTGTGCGACCTAATCGCCAGGGCTTACCCCAGAGGCTTGTAGATTCCCGTCTTAGGCTGGGGGAGAGAGCCTGCTCAAGGTGTAATAATTTGCTCACTGTGAAGTGGAGGGATAATAAGAATGTTTTTGTTCTTTCCTCCCTTCACGCAGACACGACAGTCCAAATTCGTACGGCAACTGGTGTTGTGGCGAAACCCCTCTGTGTCCACGAATATAACAAAAATATGGAAGGGGTGGACCTCAACGACCAGTTGTTGGCGCCGTACCTAGTTGCCCCTAAGGCCAGACGTTGGTACAAAAAAGTGTCTGTATACTTATTTCAATTGGCTTTGCTGAACGCTCATGTGCTATACAGAGCTTCAGGACGGACTGGATCTTTCCTTAAATTCCAGGGACATATTGTCTGAGCCCTCCTGTATCCATGCGGTGCTGCACCTCACCATCCCCAACCAAATGCAGGCTGCATGGGAGGCATTTTCTGTATGCCATCCCTGGTACCCCTACCCAACGAGCCCCCCAAAGAAAATGTTGTATCTGTAGAAAGCGCGGATATAGGCGTGACACCCGTTATTATTGTCCACGCTGTCCTGACAATCCTGGTCTTTTGCATTGGTGAATGTTTTGAACGCTACCACACACTAGTGCAGTATTACCATAGGGTACAGCATTTCACAGACTAGGACACACTTAGGCCCCTTTCACACTGGGGCGGGCAGGAGCGGTGGCGGTATAGCAGCGCGATTTGCAGAGCTGCTATACCGTCGTTCTTAACGCGGTATGCGGTCGCTAGGGGGGTGAATTTAACCCCCGCTAGCGGACGAAAAAGGGTTAATACCGCCCGCAAACCGCGGCTATTGCCGCAGTTTGCGGGCGGTATTACCGCGGTGTCCCATTGATTTCAATGGGCACCCGCGGTAAAGGAGCGGTGAACTGACCGCTCCTTTACCGCTGTAAAGAAGCAGCTAGCAGGACTTTTGGAGCGGTCCTGCTAGCGCACCGCTTCAGTGTGAAAGCCTTCGGGCTTTCACATTGAAGGCTACAGGGCAGGAATTTTTCATGCGGTATAATAGCGCTATTATTAGCACTAAACCGCATGAAAAACGCCCCAGTGTGAAAGGGGCCTTACACAGGGTCTCCCAAGATGCCATTGCATTTTGAGAGACCCGAACCTGGAACCGAACCGTTACAGTTACAGTTACAAAAAAAAGTGTAAAAAAAAAGTAAAAAAAAAAAAAATATATATATATATATATATATATATATAAAATAAAAAAAAACTAAAATAGTTGTCGTTTTATTGTTCTCTCTCTCTCTCTCTCTATTATTCTGCTCTTTTTTACTGTATTCTATTCTGCAATGTTTTATTGACTTACGAACGCTCGACTTACGAACAACTACTTACGAACGGGACGCTGCGGGGACTAGCTGCTGTTCTGCGCATTTTGCGGGCATTTTCTGCTATTTTCAACGGCAGCACATTCGACGGAACCTCGTAAAACTACATATCTCTCGTTCTGCGCATGCGCGGCCATTCGACGGAACATCGGAAAACATCAGAAAATTTCGGAAAATTACGTATCTCCTGTGACGGATCTCGGATACCCCAAGTGGGCACATCTGCCAGACCTGTGTCTCCTGTCCTCCAAACGCACCCGCAGCCTGCAGATTCGCCATAACCAGCCCTTAACCCCTCAATCACGAGACAATCCACACAGGTGTTGAGGGTTAAACATGCAGAGCATCAATAGTTTATTAAATTCAAAACATACACTTTTACACACAGTTAGGGACACTCCCCTTAGCCTTGTCATAGAGGGGGGGGTTGGGGACAAGGAAGAACCAATGGGAACTGAACATTGAAACAGAGACTACAGTTAAACATAAAGGGATTATGGTAAGCAGGCAGCCCTTCAATACACATCCCCTGCGGAGAGATGTCTGCAGTCCAGACCATTGTCTATGTGCCATTAACCAACACAATTAAACACAGCAACAATGCCAGCTTTCTCCACGTCTCTCAGTCTCTTCTTGGCCATAATCTGTGGGTAAGCGGCCAGCCCACAGTCCCTTCCAAAACACACAGTGACAGTGGGTTCTGTCACATTTCTCCCCTTTTAAAAACAGACTAACCAGGTTCCTGACCCCCAACTGGTCTGGACCTGTGTTAGTCACAAACTTCCACCCCAGCCAACCAGGAAAAGGAAAAGTACGTCTCTGGCGCTGGCGAGCAAAATTGCACATACGGTCTCCCGTGAATAAAAACAGCCGCTGCAGAGTGGGAAAAGCTGTCCGCACTCCCGTGATCCGGGACTGGGTTGCAGGTATTGGGGGTAGCTGAATAATCCTCTGCCCCGATGCCAGCGCTTCAACTGGTAGGGAACGTAGGATGGTAGTGCTATGCATTTGGGGAGGAAAACGTACTTGCTTTTCTCCTGGTGTAGTTACCAGCCGCTGAGGAGGTATCTTGCAGGGACAATCTCCCGGACTCTCCATCTCTTTTTCTGATGCTGGGCAGAAGCCAACAGCGCTCTGCCCCGTAGCCAGCGCTTCTGTTAGGGGGACATATACAACGGTAGAGTTCAGCCGCTGGAGAGGGGGAAGGGTTTTCTCCCCTCCTGGTTCTGTGACCAGCTGCTGAGGCGACTTCTGACAGGGGCTGTCTCCCAAACCCTCCAAAAACCTACTGAGGTCTGGGCCGGGGCCAGCGGCACTCTGCCATGCAGCCAGCGCCTCTGCTGGGGGGATAAACACTGGGGTAGTGTCCAAGTGCTGGGCAACCAGCTCACTGAGTTCATCCCTCGGACTCCCTGGATCTAACTCTGAGGGTGGGCAGAGGCCAGCGGCACTCTGCCCCGTAGCCAGCGCTTCTGCTGGGGGGATGAACATTGGGATATTGTCCAATTGCTGGGAGGGAGAATTGCTTCCTCCACTCCCGGTGGGGATATCTGCTGTTGGGGAAATGGCTCATGAAGATCATCTCTCAGACTCTCCGGATCCAACTCTTTTTCTGATGCTGGGCAGAGGCCAGCGAAACTCTGCCCTGTAGCCAGCACTTCTGCTGGGGCACCGGATGCGATACTCTGGCCTTGCTGCTGATCGCAATTTACCGGCCTTCCAGCGCCCATCTCAACTCCCCCTTCTGAGACCTTTATGCTATTAGCTTGTCTCTCTGCTTGGGGAACATCTAGTGCGTTCCGGCATTCTAGCACTCGCAGTGCCCTCTGTATCATCGCCGCTTCTTCCATTGCGGTTAGGACAGGAAAACTTAGGAGCACCCCTGGCCCCATTTGCTTCGCATCTTCGTGACTGTCTGCTATTTCTCCCGGACAGTCCCAAGCAACGGGAGCCATGCCAGGCTGCTGATCACCGTCAAACAGCTGCTTGTAGGCAATCTCGAGCTCCCATTCCTGCTCAACCAGGAACTCCAATTCCTCCAGGTCACACGCCTCTTCGGAGAGGTCCAGCACCTCATCTCGGTAGTCCAGGATGTTTTCCAGCCGCCACTCCTCATCGCTCCCAAAGTCTGGGTCTCCGTACATTTTTTGATGGAGCAGCCCCACGCCGCCGTAGCCAACGCCTTCTGTCGGGCTGCCATCTGCTGTACCTGGCCACAGTTGAGCCGCGAACCACCGGAGGGCTCTGTAGCTGGCGTCCAGTCTCATCTTCTCCTGGACCAATCTTCCGAGCTCCGTCTTCCACTCATCTTGCGGTCGTTCCCTCAGGAACACCTCTCGCGCATGGTACTGCGTCCAGTACATCTCTGTGGAGGAGGGAAGGATCTTCCCCTGATGGTGCTGCTCGTGGCTTAGCGTTTCATGCCAGAGTTGCCAGCGGATCACATCCCCCCAGCCGAGCATGGTGCGCTCTGTCGCTGGTCCCCTATGTTGCTTCCGCATGCCTTGCAGCCTCCTCCCGAACTCCGCTCTCATGCTGGCTGGTCCCCATATTGCTCCTCGGCGGCTGCCCAGATCTTGAATCCTGGTGGTGGTTTGGATGACCCGGACTGCAGGAGACATCCCACCGCTGCCAACACTGTGACGGATCTCGGATACCCCAAGTGGGCACATCCGCCAGACCTGTGTCTCCTGTCCTCCAAACGCACCCGCAGCCTGCAGATTCGCCATAACCAGCCCTTAACCCCTCAATCACGAGACAATCCACACAGGTGTTGAGGGTTAAACATGCAGAGCATCAACAGTTTATTAAATCCAAAACATACACTTTTACACACAGTTAGGGACACTCCCCTTAGCCTTGTCATAGAGGGGGGGGTAGGGGACAAGGAAGAACCAATGGGAACTGAACATTGAAACAGAGACTACAGTTAAACATAAAGGGATTATGGTAAGCAGGCAGCCCTTCAATACACATCCCCTGCGGAGAGATGTCTGCAGTCCAGACCATTGTCTATGTGCCATTAACCAACACAATTAAACACAGCAACAAGGGGGGGCGGATGGGGGAGAAGGGATGTAGCATTACATTACATTATCTCAATGCCAGCTTTCCCCACGTCTCTCAGTTTCTTCTGGGCCATAATCTGTGGGTAAGCGGCCAGCCCACAGTCCCTTCCAAAACACACAGTGACAGTGGGTTCTGTCACATCTCCCTTTCTGCACATGCGCGGCCATTCAACGGAACATCCGAAAATGACGGAAAATTATGTAATTGCCATTCTGCGCATGCTTGGCCCGACTTACGAACATTTCCGACTTAAGAACAAACCGAAAGTCCCTAACGTGTTCGTAATTCGGGGACCCCCTGTATTATTTTTTATCATGTTTGCTTTTCAGGTATGTAATTTTTTTTATACTTTACTGTGTACTGTGTTTTATTGTTAACCATTTTTTGGTTTTCAGGTACGCCATTCAGCTGCAGCGCGGATTTATTTATCTTGACAGCAACAGCGTTTGCTCCCACGATACATAAAGCCGTGACTCCAACGCTGTAGGAGGTGATTTCACCACCACAGTTAAAAAAAAAGAGCATATATGCCGAAGCATGGGGGCAGCAGGGGCGGAGGAGCGATTTGCTCCTAACTTTTGCGGGAGGATGCCCTAATGCTTCGGCATATATAAATGGTGCATGTATGCCCATCATTAGAAGTGGGTGGATGAAGGGAGGTATTCTAATGGTGGGCATACCCACCAATCAATCTCTTTTTTTCGTTCAGCCAACAGGCTGCATGAAAAAAAAGATGACAATATATGCCCAACAAAGACCAGCAACGTACTGGTATGTTGCTGGACTTTGAATGGTTATACCAGAATGATGCCTGCGGGTTTAGGTATCATCTTGGTATCATTCTTTTCAGCTAGCGGTCGGCTTTAATGTAAAAGCAATTCAAGCGGCGAATTAGCCTCTAGACTGCTTTTACAAGCAGTGGGAGGGAATGTCCCCCCCCCCCAACCGTCTTCTATGGTTTTCTTTGGATCTTCTGTCCCAAAATGGAACCTGAGAATGCAGCCGGTGGTTCTGCAGCTGACCATAGAGCTGATAAGGACCAGAACGACTCCAATCATCTCTATGGCCTAAGAAACCGGAAGCTACGAGCATTTCATGACTTAGATTTTGCCAGATATAAACAGCGCCATTGGGAAAGCATTTTATCACACCGATCTTGGTGTGGTCAGATGCTTTGAGGGCAGAGGAGAGATCTAGGGTCTAATGGACCCCATTTTTTTTTAAAAAAGAGTACCTGTCACTACCTATTGCTATCATAGGGGATATTCACATTCCCTGAGATAACAATAAAAATGATTAAAAAAAATAAATGGAAGGAACAGTTTAAAAATAAAATAAAAAAGCAAAGTAAATAATAATAAAAAAAGCACCCCTGTCCTCCCTGCTCTCGCGCAAAGGCGAACGCAAGCTTTGATCTGCGTCATATGTAAACAGCAATTGCACCATGCATGTGAGGTATCACCGTGAAGGTCAGATCGAGGGCAGTAAGTTTAGCCCTCCTCTGTAAATCTAAAGTGGTAACCTGTAAAGGCTTTTAAAGGCTTTCAAAAATGTATGTAGTTTGTCGCCACTGCGCGTTTGCAGATACTAAGTGGGAAAAAAAATGCAACACCCACCATTTTAATCTGTAGGGCTTTTTCTTTAAAAAATGATATAATGTTTGGGGGTTCAACGTTATTTTCTTGCAAAGAAAATATATTTTTTCATGTAAACAAAAAGTGTCAGAAAGGGCTTTGTCTTCAAGTGCTTAGAAGAGTGAGGCCTCGTACACACGACCGATTTTCTCGTCGTAAAAAACACATCGTTTTTTTCGACGAGATTCTTGTTAAGCTTGTCGATTTTCTCGTCAAGCTTTCTATGCGTACACACTGTCATTTCCCAATTTCCTCGTTGTTCTCCGCGCTCACGTCCAGCACGTACGACGGCACTATAAAGGGGAAGATCTTTTTTCTTGGCGCCACCCCTTGGGCTGCTTTTGCTGATCTCGTGTTACCGCGTGTGAAGTAAAAGTTTGGGAAGAGACGATTCGCGCTTTTCAGTCTTCGTACTTTTCAGATCGTTTTCTGCCGTTCAGTTTGTGCTTGTGGGTTCGTATCTTGACTTTCAGGGCGTCTAGGCAGGTCGTATCTGTTTTACAGTGCGTTCTTGCCTGTTCGTTTCTGATTTTCAGTTCGTTATTCATAGGCCTTGCTGTTCTAAAGTGCGTTCTGTTCTGTACGTTCTGATTAGACGACCGTTTCCTAGCCATGTCGCCTGGACGTTCTCGTCGTCGAGTTCGTGCTGTGCGTGCGCTTGGTGTTGGTCTGCTTGTTTTGGACCAAGACCAGTCCATAAATGGTGTGAGGAGGAGTTCATGGACCAAGAATTGGTTGCTCCAGCGGGACCAATTCTGCCACATGCCTCTGCTGCGGGAGATCGTCGAGAATAATCCTGAGGACTACAGGAATGTTCTGAGGATGTCTGACCCCGTTTTTCAGGAACTGTTGGCTTTGGTGTCCCCCTATATTACCAGGAAGGACACCGTTATGCGGGAAGCCATCAGTGCTGAGCAGAGGCTCATCGCCACGTTGCGTTACCTGGCAACAGGGAGAAGTCTTCAGGACTTGAAGTTCACCACAGGCATCTCCCCCCAGGCTCTGGGCCTCATAATCCCAGACACCTGTTCTGCCATCATCCAAGTCCTGCAGGAGGACTATATTAGGGTAAGTTTGCTCCCTTAACATCACATTTTAGGTATTACATGTCTGCTAATGTATTGCATTTCTTTCATCCTTCCCTAATTACCATGATTGTAATATGCTGAGAATGTCCCCTTTGTCCCCATGCATGTTGGAAGCTTTAGATTGCCCCTTTTTTCTCCTCCCTAAATATTTCCCTTCACTTACTTTTCCAGCAGGGGCGCCTGTTGCTCCAAATGTTGGGGGGTTCAAACCCCAATTTAGGAAATAAACTTCCTCCTTTTTTGCTCTGTTGCCTAATAAACGCCCCCAGTTGTCCCCTCCAATGCAGCCATTTTGTTCCCTCAAATGCAGCCATTTAGTCCCCTCTAATGCAGCCAGTTTCCCCCCAGCCCTGCACTTACCTTCTTGTGGTCAGCGCCATCCTTCTTCTGTCCTTGATGTCTTCTCCTTCCCTTCATGTTGCATCAGCCAATCATGTTACCATTAAACAGACTTGGTGAACATGATTGGCAGAGCAGCCTGTCAGTGTTTACCCAAGGAATGCCCCCCTCCCTGCGTCCCCGATTTTTCTTTTAGGAAGCCAATTACATCCCTCAGGTTGTAATTTGCAAGACTATTTTACTACCTGTTTCTGCTATGCAATTTGAACCCCCTAAATGCCGCAATGATTCATATGTCGGTCGCTTTACAAGAGGCCATCCACCTGAATAGTGTGCGGCATAGACAATACATAGGTTCATGCAACGCATGAACCTATGTATTGTTCTGAGTGATGGGCACAGGAGAGAGGGGGCAGTGCTCCAGCGCCCACTCAGGACGCACCGCCACTGCAATGCTATCCTGTGGCCAAACACATCTCCCCCCCCCAAAATAATTTAGTAATGGCCCATCAGAGGGGGTGATGAATATGATAAATGAGCCTTCCATTATCCTTTTTTTACACACCTTAATAAACGTATAATTAGATTGATGTTGGTCTCTAATTTTTTGGGATAGAATTTCCTTGTAATGTATGACTTTGTTTTTCTAATATTATTTCATCTTGTTTCACTCCACAGCTTCCTTCCACGCCACAGGAATGGCAGACTGAGTTTGCCACGCGGTGGGACTTCCCCAACTGCGGTGGTGCCATAGACGGGAAGCACGTCCGCATCGTGCCGCCACCCCGTTCTGAGTCCTACTACTACAACTACAAGGGGTTTCATAGCATTGTGCTGATGGCGGTGGTGTCAGCACGGTATGAATTCCTCTATGTTGATGTAGGGAAGAATGGCCGGATGTCCGATGGGGGATCCTTCATCCAGACGGAGTTTGCCCTCCGTCTCCAGAGTGACGACCTTGCATTGCCACCGGATGCAGGGAATATTGAAGGACTCCCCTTTGTTTTCTTGGCTGATGAAGCCTTCGGACTCGGACGGCATCTTATGAGGCCATTTCCACAGAGGACCCTGACCCCAGAGAAGAGTGTGTTCAATTACCGGCTGGCCAGGGGCCGAAGAGTCGTTGAAAATGCCTTCGGCATAATCGCCAGCCGGTTCCGCCTTTTTATGACTTCCATCCACTTGGCGGACTACAAAATAAACTATGTAGTGTTATGCTGCTGTGTGCTACACAACTTTCTGAGCCAAAAATCAAATTCCTATATGGCCTCAGTTTTGCCAGAGGCTGGACTTTCCCCTGCAAATCCCCTTCCGGGCCTGGAATCTGCCCGTCTTGGCTTGCCCCCCCAAAATGCCCGTGTGGTTCGGGACAAATACATGGAGTATTTCACGGGTAGGGGGGCAATTCCTATGCCAGCCTATGTCTAAGTATCCCAATAAAAATCTTGTTTAAACCTTTAATTATTTGTTCTTTCCTGTCTCCTAGTTTGTCTTTGTGCATTTGTAGTGGCAAGTGTATTTTACTTTAGTAAATAACAACCATTTCACTATGTTGCCTTACAAAAGAACCAAATAAGCTTAGAGGGTATTATAAAAAGAAGCTACACGTTGTTTGTGGTCAAATATTTTACTCTGTGCACATTCTCTTCATTTTTTTTTTTTTTTTTTTTTACTTTGGGGTTGGCCTGGCCACAACCCGGCAATTTTTGGCTTATGAAAATACAAAAATATCAGTTGCATATCAAAAATTACAACATTGGATACCTCTGAGCAATCGGAGACATACACTTACACAAACTATGTCTCTATGTGCCCGTCCTAATATGGGGTCCTGCCACCCCTTGCCCAGCCAAAAATTGAATATGCACACATTTTTTATTTTTTACATATAGGAAGTTTACAATCCTGATCCCTATTGTCAACATGTGCTATCTGCCATCAGGGGTGATCAATGGACGTGTTTTGGGGGTGCATCCCCTTCCTCAGTTCACCGACTTTTGATACGAGGAAGGGGTTGCACCCACAAAAGACGTACATGGATATTCCCTGATGGCAGATGGCACATGTTGACACACTGTGTGCAGATTCAATTTTTGGCTGGTTTGTTACTCAAAAAATTAGAAAAAATTATAAAAACAAACATGTAAAAACAAATGTGTTTGGATGGCTTATTGAATTCTCCCCAAAACATCGAGAATGTCTTTAAATGTTTGTTCCATCACATGGATTCTTTGTTTAATTAGGTCCAGTTCCGTGCTACATTCCATCACTTGCTGGATGAGGCGGAGGGCACTGTCAGCAGAGAACCGTGTGCTATCCTTCACAACATTTACATCCCCTAAAAACCAAAAAAAAAATTAATAAAACTCTGCAGGCCTACCTCGCTTACCTTAAGCTGTGGTGTCAGATACTGACCTGTTGTGGTGACCAGATCCACAACGTCATCCAACTCTCCTTCCTGCACTTCTCCTTCCTCCACCTCAACTTCCTGCACATCTTTCGGTTGTGGGTCTTTGGGAGTTTGGTGTTGTTTGGAAGTTGTGGGGTGCATGTGCTTCCTGGAGTGTCCTCCTCCCAGTCTTCTCTCCCCTATGAGAATAAAACCAAAGGTCTATTTATCACACTGTAAATCTCCTTGTTAAACTAAAAACAGGCTAAATTGTTTGGAAGTGGGGTACAAGTGTGTGTTTGTGCGGAATTTAAAGAAGAATGCATTATTTATGACCCCAAATATGTTTAGTATTCACATTTTGGATGTAATTTTTTGGACACGTAGGCACCACAAAAATTCTCTGATGCACCTGTGTGGGACACCCAAAAAAGGCGGGTCTGTTGGCCCACACTATAGTGCTCCAAAGTACAGATGTGGAAGCAGCTGCTGAGTGTCCTCTCCTTTACACTGATTAAAGTTTGCATTTCATTCTCTTTACAAACACATCATCTAGCCTTAAAAATTATCCACAATACTTGATCAAAAATGGCAGATGTCTAATTACTTTTGTGGCTCTTAAATAAGCCAAAACCGCGGATAGTGGCCGAACGAAGTGTCGGTAACGTAACGAACGATTACTGTGCCCAACCTAGTTCAAAATATTACATTTTGGAAGGGAGTCCAATATGATAAAAAAAAAAAACATGTCAGTTTCTAAAAATATTAAGAGCAGAAACGTCGTCATTTTACTTACTTTTAGCGAGCATCCTCTTTATGATCCTCAACTGGTCTGGCTCCCTCAGTTTGAGGTCTGACCACCTCTTTCTGAGCTGCTCATTTGAGCGTTTCACCCCGAACTTCGCCCTCAGACTCTTCACAACTTTAGTGAGGATTTTGGCCTTCCTTCTATTTGGTTTGCTATACGGCCCATGCTTGGCATCATAATCAGCCTTGACCAAGATGTCCACCATCTCCGCCATCTCCGCCAAAGACATATTCGATGCCTTGAATCTCCTCCTTGATCGTGACGTGTCCTCGGTGTCCGGGCTTGTCTCCTCGCTAGTTGCGGAATTATCAGACACCTGCTGTAACTCCGCCATATCTGTCTGCGCGCCGAAAGAGAAGGGGCGGGGAAAAGATGTAAGTTAGAACGTCATGGGCGGGCGACGTGTGCAGAGCGACGTGTTCGAATTTTGACCCATGCGTGGTGTGTATATAGCAAACACACATGTGACTATAGTACGTTCGGTGTGCGGAGAGAGGAGTTCAAGTGACGGACGTGCGAACGAAGGTATGTGATTTTGTGACTTGTAAAAATTGTTGGCCTATACTGTCTTGAGATTGTTGGAGGATATATATGGTGACTAGGATGTTAAGGAGGTTAGACTGTTTGCCTCACATTATTTAAATATAATTTATTTTACTTGCAGATACAATATGAATGTCTTTATTAGCGACAAAGAGTTCCTGGCGGAATTTATTGACCGGGTAAGGGAGCTGCCGGCTCTGTGGGAGATGAAAAACCCCATCCATAAAAAAAAGGGGTGAGAAAAGCAGCGCTGGAGAAGCTGCTCCCATTTGTGCATACCAAGGTGCCCACAGCCACAGCAAAACAAGTGGACACTAAAATTGGGAGCTTGAGAGGTACCTACAGGACTGAACGCTCTAAGGTGCTGCCTTCTCAGAGGTCAGGAGCAGCAGCAGATGATGTTTATGTCCCGATTTTGTGGTACTACAACAGGATGTCCTTCCTGGATGACCACATTGAGACAAGGCCATCACTCTCCACTCTTCCCCCTAGACTTCCCTGCAGCCAACCTGAGCCTTCTCTGGAGCAAGAGGAGGCAGCCATCCTGGATGATCCTGATTTGTCCATCTGGAGCCAGGTATAGTAGTAACTGAAAATGTATTGGGATAAAATTAATGTTTCCCAAATATGTCAGGATGAGAAACATACATTATTTTGTATTCCACAAGTGAAATCAAGATCTGTAGACATTATTCTGCACTTAATTGTGTGGTAAATAGTCAAGCTGATGTAGTGGTAAATTTAAAGCAAGGATTTATGCATTTACATTCTAATTGCTTCCATCAGGATTACAAAGTTTGATGCAAAGATTAAACCAACATATTAAACTATGTTCCTTTTTCATACACAGGATGAAATCAGCCAGGAGGAGGGTCTGGAAACTGTCAGGCAGGAGGAGGAAGGGCCCAGTGGCAGCCAGGAGGTGGCAGGGCCCAGTGGCAGCCAGGAAGTGGCAGGGCCCAGTGGCAGCCAGGAGGTGGTAGGGCCCAGTGGCAGCCAGGAGGTGGCAGGGCCCAGTGGCAGACAGGAGGTGGCAGGGCCCAGTGGCAGACAGGAGGTGGCAGGGCAAAGGAGAAGCACCAGATCCCAGGTGCCTCCCATCCGGCTTCACAAAAGAGGCAGGAGGGACAGGACCACCAGTGAGGCAGCAATGGCCCTTATTAAAGAGGCCCATGCCACCCTCAAGGAGCCCACATCCCCTGAAGAGGCCATTGCCGGCCTAGTGGAGGCTAAATTCAAGGTGATGAGCATGGAGCAACGCCTCCTATGCGAGCCCCTGCTCATCACCTTGCTCAACAAGGGGGTGATGGAGAAAATTACACCCAATACCGCCATATGTGAGGTGGCCCAACTGACCCAACCTCAACCTCCACCTCCACCTTCCTCTTCTGCCCCACCCCCTTCTGCTACACCTCCACCTTCTGCCCCACCCCCTTCTGCTACACCTCCACCTTCTGCCCCACCCCCTTCTGCTACACCTCCACCTTCTGCCCCACCCCCTTCTGCTACACCTCCACCTTCTGCCCCACCCCCTTCTGCTACACCTCCACCTTCTTCTTCTGCCCCACCCCCTTCTGCTACACCTCCACCTTCTTCTTCTGCCCCACCCCCTTCTGCTACACCTCCACCTTCTTCTTCTGCCCCACCCCCTTCTGCTACACCTCCACCTTCTTCTTCTGCCCCACCCCCTTCTGCTACACCTCCACCTCCTCCTCCTGACAGGAGTACCCCTCCAGTGGGCCAGCCTCCAGCCAAACGAAGAAGGAAGGCTGCAGGAAAGGCTGCA
Source organism: Rana muscosa (assembly GCA_029206835.1). Taxonomy (NCBI): domain Eukaryota; kingdom Metazoa; phylum Chordata; class Amphibia; order Anura; family Ranidae; genus Rana; species Rana muscosa. The sequence goes on along the minus strand of CM055116.1, from coordinate 337,248,901 downwards.
GGAAAGGCTTCAGGAAAGGCTGCAGGGAAGGTTGCCAGGAAGAAGAGGAAGTGATGGCCTTGCTTCATTGTGGTCGGACAGAAGGCAGCCTGTTGTAGTACCACACACTTGGGACATATATCTCACCTGCTGCTGTTCCTGACCTCTGGGAGGCCAGCATCAGATTGTGTTCAGAAATGTGGGCCTTCTCAAGCTCCCAATTTTAGTGTCCACACAGGGTTGCTGTGTGCTCTGGGGTCCCTGGGATGCACAAATGGCAGCAGCTTCTCCAGCGCTGCCTTCTCTTTATTTAATTTATAAACATGAATAAATGTGTTTTTTGTTTAAGTTCATACTTGACTATGTGTATTTTTAAATAAACAAAATCAAGCTTTGGAGTAAGCAGATACATTTGACTGACAATAAAAGGCACAGATATCACCCCCCCCCCCCAAAAGAATAACTAAATCTGATTAGCACAAAAACATGTTGTGAAATTTAAATAATATAGATTCCAAAATTAAATGGGAGATCGCTATCAAAACATTGAGAAATTAGAATTAACATCATTTTGAAAAATCTAACCATTTAAATTATTCCTAAAAACTTGCACGATATAATACACATAAATCTTATAAAGAGCAGCATGAAAAAGGTTAAAAATAAGGCATAACTCTGTGTGAATATCAGCAGCAAAAGAAGGTCACTCGTTTTGATTAATGTAACATTCTAACGAAGATTTCAATGCAGAACATTTAAACGATGAAATATTTATGAGCGTGACGAATGTGCTCTCTCCATTATGAAGGCTTGTTTTACCAGAAGATGCGCTCCCGTCTCATAGTTGCTTGTGAGCATGCGCGCTTTTGGAAGAGTCGTAAAAGCATACACACGAACCATTTTCTCGTCACAAAACAGGCCGACGAGAAACACGACGAGGAAATCTGGAATCCTGACGAGAAAATAGAGAGCAGGTTCTCTATTTTCTCTTCGAGATTCTCGGCAAGTTTCTCGTCGTAAAACCATACACACAAACGTTTTTCTAGACAAAAAAACTCTGGCGGCACTTTTCTTGACTGTTTTGGACGAGAAAAACGGTCGTGTGTACGAGGCCTGAGTGATGTGTGACATAAGCTTCGGGAAAAATATTTTTTTTATTTTTTTTTGCACAAAGTTGTCACTAAATGATATATTGCTCAAACATGCCATGGGCATATGTGGAATTACACCCCAAAATACATTCTGTTGCTTCTCCTGAGTACGGGGATACCACATGCGTGAGACTTTTTGGGAGCCTAGCCGCGTACGGGACCCCAAAAACCAAGCACCGCCTTCAGGCTTTCTAAGGGTGTAAATTTTTGATTTCACTCCTCACTGCCGATCATAGTTTCGGAGGCCATGGAATGCCCAGATGGCACAAACCCCCCCCCCCCCCCAAATGACCCCATTTTGGAAAGTAAACACCCCAAGCTATTTTCTGAGAGGTATGGTGAGTATTTTGCAGATCTCGCTTTTCGTCACAAAGTTTTTAAAATTGAAAAAAGAAAAAATATATATATTTTCTTTCTTCATTTTCAAAAACAAATGAGAGCTGTAAAATACTCACCATGCCTCTCAGCAAATAGCTTGGGGTGTCTACTTTCCAAAATGGGGTCATTTAGGGGAGTTTGTGCTATCTTGGCATTTTATGGTCTTCGAAACTGTGATAGGTAGTGAGGAGTGAAATCAAAAATTTACACCCTTAGAAATCCTGAAGGCGGTGATTGGTTTTCCAGGCCCCCGTACGCGGCTAGGTTCCACACATGTTGTATCCCCGTAATCAGGAGAAGCAGCAGAATGTATTTTGGGGTGTAATTCCACATATGCCCATGGCATGTTTGAGCAATATATAATTTAGTGACAACTTTGTGCAAAAAAAAAAAAAAGTTTGTAATTTTCCCGCAACTTGTGGCAAAATATAAAATATTCCATGGACTCAACATGCCTCTCAGCAAATAGCTTGGGGTGTCTACTTTCCAAAATAGGGTCATTTGGGGGGGGGGGGGTTGTGCTATTTTGGCATTTTATGGCCTTCAAACTGTGATTGGTAGTGAGGTAGTATCCCTGTACTCAGGAGAAGCAGCTAAATGTATTTTGGGGTGTAATTCCACATATAACCATGCCATGGGTGAGCAATATATCATTTAGTGACAACTTTTTGTAAAAAATGTATTTAAATTTTTTTGTCATTATTAAATCACTTGGGACAAAAAAATTAAATATTCAATGGATCAACATGCCTCTCAGCAATTTCCTTGGGGTGTCTACTTTCCAAAATGGATTCATTTGGAGGGGTTTTGTACTACCCTGACATTTTAGCACCTCAATAAATTCCAGAAAATGTACCCTAGTTTGTAGACGCTATAACTTTTGCGTAAACGAATAAATATACACTTATTGACATTTTTTTTTACCAAAGACATGTGGCTGAATACATTTTGGCCTAAATGTATGACTAAAATTTAGTTTATTTGATTTTTCTTATAACAAAAAGTAGAAAATTTTCGGTCTTTTTCCATTCATATCGCAAAAAATAAAAATCGCAGAGACAATCAAATACCATCAAAAGAAAGCTCTATTTGTGGGAAAAAAAGGACACAAATTTCGTTTGGGTACAACATTGCATGACCGCGCAATTACCAGTTAAAGCAGCGCAGTGCCAAATTGTAAAAAGTCCTCTGGTCTTTAAGCTGCCAAATGGTCCGAGACTGAAGTGGTTAAACAGCGACAGCCCTGAAAGTTGAAAATTGGCTTGGGCAAGAAGGGGATGTAAATGCCTCGTATCGAAGTGGTTAAGTTCAACAGTTTATAAACTAATAGTATGAATACTGTATTTATTGGCGAATAACACTCACTTTTTTACCCTGAAAATAGAGGGTAAACTGTGCCTGCGTGTTATACGCAGGGGGCTGTGGAAAGTTTTTTTCCTCAAACTTCCCTCTTAAAGTTAGGGTGCGTGTTATACGCCTGTGCGTGTTATACGCCGATAAATACGGTAATTTCTGTTTTATTTTGTATTTATTCTAAATGTATACTGAAAGACATGCTCCCTGCATTGTACAGAAAATAATGCAAGCAACACAAGAGCACATGGAACATTGTAAAAACATTCTTCCATCAGAAGAGGGGATCCTCTGATTAATAATACCAGTGTAGCGCCCTGCTCCTATTGAGTAGGCGCTATGTTTAAATTTAAGTTATCTGAGCTGTAGTTTGGCTCAGAATGATTGTATTAAATTGCTGGTTTCTGTTCCAGTCCAGCTGTGTTGCGCATTTTCCACTTGACTGTAGGTGTCGCGGTCACCACAGGGCATGGTTGGAAATGCAGCAGACTGGGTGTGTTGAGTATTCTTTGCCCAGAAGCAGCCCAGTGGGAGTGGTCCCCCCGCTGTGCATTCTGGGAGAGGGTACTTAAGGGACAGACACCAGTTTCCGGGTCTCTCTGACCTGATGGCCATCCGGGCCTAAGGTGTGTCGAAGCAGCTGTTCTGCCTCGGGGCCTGCTGGGCCGAGGCTCCGTTACTGACAGTAGGCCCAGGAGTTTCTGGGGCCTACTGGTACAGGGGTGGTCCCATGCTGTCTTACCTGCGGGACGAAGCCGAACAATTGGAGACTCAATTGGAGGATGCATCCCGGCCCATCTACCTTACAGTGTTGCCGGCTTGGCTGAAAGAAATCTGGTACTGTGTGACTGTACTTAGACTGTGCAAAAATTCTGGATCAAACAATCCTGTGGCAGAGGATTGTGCAGAGACTATGTATTCTTCAAGTCTGTGGCAGAGACTATGATCGAGCACCGCACCGGCTGCTAGGTCGGTGAGAGAGGCCTATCCGGTGGTTGCTAGATCCAGTGTGGAAATTGTTTGTCCTCTGGAAAAAAGAAGCACCCGTGATCCACAAAAGCAAGGTACCTGAATCTCCCCTAACACTCCATCCCTCTAACTGACTTTGTTTAATAAAACCATTGGAAAAGAGACTATGTGTTGGTGCTGACATCTGTGAACAACTCTATAATGGGACACCTATGACAGACACGGTGGAATAGTAAGGTAACGGCAAAGGCCCAAAATTAAACCAGCAGCTCCTGCGGGGGTAGTGCTACACCAGAAATGTCACTAAAACCCAATTTGTGATTCTGGCAAATCACTTGTAACAGCACTCTTCTGTCAAACCAGAACAAATAGTCTTTAGTAAAAAAAAAAAAAAAAAAAGCACAGATTTGTACTTGGCTCTGGTGACTATAAATGCTGTTTAAGCCATCACATGTCCATTCCATTTTAGTCCAGATTTAATTGTTGCCAGCTATGCAAATCTTTTGTAAAATATCTGGGCCTGCTTTACGGGCTCAATTTAAAAATAGGAAAGCATTCTGCATTGCTTTAAGAGTTCCAATTTGGTGATGGCATAAGTAATTGAGTCATTCCCTTCTGCTGTTACTGAGTATAATGTCAGAAGCTGACAGATCTGATTTTCTCTGAGGGCTTTCAAGCTGAAGTTTGCATCATGGTCTCATATTAATGCGTTTCCATTTCAGGGAACTACTAAAGTCATAGGTGAACCTTCCATTTTCCTGAAAAGTCATTTCTAGATTGCTGTTCCATAGCACCGGCTAAACAAATGAGATTGTACTGCATCAGCTACATACACAGTAAAGAAAGCCATTTGGTACTACCATGAGGCACCATTAGTTTACAGGCAGCATGGGAGTGCATTATTGGTTTGTTCTACAAAATGTCTCTGAACAACAGTGGTGGCCTTTTTGCTGTGTGTGGAGCATATTTCACCACGTCAGTACACATCCTCAATACATTTCATTTTCATATTCCAGAAACCTCTCCCCAAACAGGCCGAAGTAAACAAAACACTGGCAGCCATTGTTAATGTTCTTTTGTGTGCAAGGGATTTTTTTTTTTTTTTTTTTTTAAGGTTTTCAGTGATCCATGGAAAATAAATCTGTCTGGATGTGAAAATTGGATTTTTATGTGAGAATGTAGTGTTCAGCACACAGGCCCACTTACAGCTTGATAGCTGAGATTCACTCTGTGTCTTATTGATTATTCTCTTGTCCGTATCGTTTTATGTACAGCGCTGTGTACTCAGACAGACTATTATCATTGTCAAGCCTACTGATGTTTAACCCCTTCCTGTACCACAAACTAGATATCTGTTCAGGGAAACATTTTTTTTTTGTTTTTTTATTTTCTTGTTATACCTCAGCCCGTCCAGTTTATAAGACTGTCCAGAAGCTGCCTCTGATTTATCTGAGAAGCAATCTTGCCGTTTTTATTGTTATTTTCGTGTTTGATAGAAGTAGCCTTGAATGCCTTTTTTTTTTTTCTTCCATCCTGTGCAGACTTTGATAAATAACCCCTGCGCTCTGTTTCTCTCTAACACATACACAGCATTAGAACACCATTTCCATTTTAATTCAGCAATCGAGCTGCAGAGCCATTCAGGCTGTTATCATCTCAATCCTGTGTCACATACATCTAATGAAAAATATGTAATGTATGGGACATAGCTGACATTACCTTGACACTTACGCATACAAATATGACGTTTATTCTCTTTCTTAGGTTCCGCAGAATTACCGCTCTAAACACAAAGCCGACTTTTAAACCGAAGTCTTTAAACTATGTGGGTCATGTGGTACATTTTCAGCAAAATGAAGAGCATGAAAGAAAATTCTACAGTCATTGCAAAGTTTAATAGTGTCCAGATGTAAAATGGTTTGAGTCATTATGTTCTTTCAGGGTAAATGCGTAATGTACTCATGTCTTAATTTCTTTGTAATACACACTGTGAGCTACTAGCATCCATCATAAATAATGGAGTTTACTGGTGTGGCTTGATGGAGCATAGACACAGTGAAAGGAAGAGATGGTGATGGAATGGGGAGCAATGTCTGAGAATTCCACACGTAAGGGCAAAATAAAAAGGTTGGAAAAACATTTAGATGCCTTCTTTGCAGTGATATAACTACAGAGATGTAGTAGCTTTTAATACAGTAAGGCATGATTCAAGGCAGAAGAAAGAAGAGTATACATGGAAGAGGGCAAAAAAAAAAAACATGCACTCTTTATATAAGAAAATAAACCACATTTATGACTCTGTCAGACTACAGCACATGTTATATCATGCATTACCACAACACAAGAACACTGTGTATATGTGCATTGTTAATTCTTAAAGGGGAAGTTCCACTCTTCCTCCTCCTCCCATATTGGGAACATATCTTGGAGAAGGGAGCGGGTACCTAGTTTTGACAGGTACCCACTCCCACCTAGGTGATTCAAGCAGGAGTTCTTCTCCCTCCTCCCTGTCCGCAGACTTCTGGGACACGTCATTGCATGCATAGTGGGCAGCCAGCTGTGAAGCTGCAAGGAGTCACAGCCGGCTGCCCAAAGTTAACATGCCGGTACCAGGGACCTGGAGACTATTGAAGAACTGTCCTGGGTATGGATGGTGCTGGATCCATGAACAGGTGACTGTCTCCTCATTAAAAGTCAGCAGCTACTGTTTTTATAGCGGAACTGACTGAAGAACCCCTGTAATTGCACCCGAAGACTCATATACAATAAAAACAAAAGCAACTGGGCTGCAGGGTACACCAGCATACTCCACTGGTGAACATAGCACAGGGGCAATTTTTTCGTGCATTGAGCCATGTTCAAGGCCTCATTAAAAAACAAAAGGACTACGCTAATGCAATGTGCAAAAACTCTTTTGTTATGGTGTGGAACCTGCTGACAGCAACTAGGAAGTGCTTAAATCACTGCAATATTTTAGGTGCTCCCTAGTTTCCCGACTGGCTGAATATAGGACAGGTTAGATAGGATCTGTTGCTTCAAAATGTTGAAATGGTAATCTTATCTCAATTGTAGTGTGATAACTTTGCAGATATTTTTAATTTATACTATGTGGCTGCTCACTATTAGAGACGCATTTGCAAGCGCTTGCCAAACTGTTGGCGCTATATAAATCCTGTATTATATTAATAATAATATTATAAGTATATGTATCACTACCCCCGTAGGAGCTGCTGGTTATTTTTGGTCCTGCCGTTACCCCACAGTTCAATGTATCAAAACTTACTTGGCTCTAAATTGGGCAATGAGCCCACAGATGCATTCACCAGTCACTTAGTCTTTTTCCCAATGCTTTTTATTAAACAACTTGAACAGTAGAGGGATGGAGGGTTAGGGGAAAGTTCAGATACCTTGTGCGGATCATTGAGGAACTTGAGATCCAGAAGACAGATACAACTCCTTGTCAGCGGATCTTGCTCACCCGGATAGGCCTCTCTCACTGACCTAGCAGCCAGAATGATGCACGGACAAAAGTCTCTGCCACAGACTTGATGATAGCAATAACTATTTGTACAATCCTCTGCCACAGGATTCGGTAATTAGCAATAGACAAGCGAACACAGCTACACAGTACCTAAAGTCCCTTTAAGCCCATCCGGCAGTACTGTGAGGTAGATTGGTTAGGATGCATCCTCCAATTGAGTCACCAGGCCCTTCTTGCTATACCAGCCTTTCGCTCGGTCCTCTCCAAGATGAGTCCTTCCCCAGATCTTTCAATTGCTTGGCTTCTCCCCACAGGTAAGACAGCACAGGACCACCTCTGAACCAGTAGGCCCCAGACAAGCTTCTGGGCCTACTTGCAGTCACGTAGCCTCGGCCCAGCAGGCCCAGAGGCAGAAGAGCAGTTGTCACATGCCTTTGGCCAGGCGGGCCATGAGGTCAGAGAGCGATAAAAATGGCGTCTGCCCCTTAAGTATCCTCTCCCAGAATGCACAGCGGTGAACCACTCCCACTGGGCTGTTTCTGGGGAAAAGGGACACCCAATACACCTTAGCCTGTTATCCTTCCATCACTGGCCTGTGGTGACAACGACACCTACAGACGACAGTGTGGAACTGCACACAACACAGCCAATGCTGGAGCAGAAGCTAATTTAGCCATAATATTGAATCTGAACTATGTACAGAACAGATAACCCACTAAATTTACATGCGAGCGCCTGTTCAACAGGAGCAGGGCGCTACATATACAAAAATGACAGAATAAAATAAATAAATAAATTGGGTTAATATAGCTAGAAAAGCTTTAAAAGGAGAAGTCTGGGGTTGTTAAAAAAACAAAAACATTTATACTCACCTCCATGCTGCAGCATCGGTCTGATGCTGCAGCTTTCCCCCACTGGCTCTAAGCCAGAGAACTGAGTGATCACATGGCCAGCTCGGTCAGCTCTGATCTGAGAGTGGTGACTCAGTCACCGCTCTTTGCCCTTCCCCTCCAGCTCACTGAAGTGCTGGGGTGAGAGGAGGTGGGAATGGCTGGCTCCAGCTTAGATGCATGCTGAGAGGCTAAGCCAGCTGCCAACCAGACATCTGGGTGGATCACGCTGTTGGCTGATTCCCGGTCACAGAGGATCACAAGCAAGTGCTCATCTGTAACCCACAAGAGAAGTATGGCCAAAAAAATAAATTATTTGAATGCCTTTTTAGTCGTACAACTAATCAATGACACCAAAGAAGGGTAAAGGTTTTTTGACGTTCTGAGTCACTTTATCAGATATGGAAACATGAAAGCTCCGGCAGCACGTAAAAATTACCCTAATATTTTCTCCTGATTTTGCAGACCTTGCTTAATGTTGCTCCAGTTTTACCTGTATAAATCCGCTTCTGTCTTTCTTCTGGTGATGTTGTCAGCCATGATGTCAGCCATGATACTTTCAATGCTAGAAAGTATATTCAATGAAAATTCATATGCTCCTTTATCTTTTCCAATTTATCGTCATGTTATAGAAACCAGAAATGGTAGATAATAAAGTGGCTGATTGTCAATTCTAATAAAAAAATACAGGTGGGGAGTGTTCGCTTTCTAAGAGCCGTTGTAGCAAGTAGAGTGTCCTTGTGAGCTTATACAATGGAATAAAGGCTATTAGGTATGTGAAGAAGTTTTTGTTTAGGAAACAAATACACTATATTTAAAGTTCCAATCAAACTCAAGGACACTGTAACAAATAGAGAAAGTATTTAGAAATTGGATTATGAGAAAACAGATGGAACAAGTGAGAAAGCAAGATTTAATGTTTATAAAGTGTTGGAAGTGCAAAAACATCCACTCTATATATATATATATATATACTATAGATGGCACTGTAGTTATATACTAGTGTCTGTGACTCTGTGTGTTTTTATATGCTTATGTATTATTGCACAGGAAGGGCGTTTTTTTTCCCTCCCTTTCCTGTAATGCTGTTCTCACACACGTCTGCTGTTCTCCTACGCAAATAAAGCTAAATTTTCCATTTCTCAAGATCTTAGTGCCTCATCTTATCACATAACTATCATGTTATAGGCCCAGGCAGTGGCGGAACTACCGCCATAGCGACACACGCAGCCGCTATGGGGCCCGCAACCGAGAGGGGCCCGTGGGGGGGAGGAGGAATGCATACTGCCGGGGGGTGAGCACCGCCCGTACAGTCCCCCAGCCAGGAGAAGTGAGGAGAGGAAGAGGCGAGCTGTGCGTACAAGCAGAGAGCTGTAATAGCTTTCATTTGAATGTCCTTGTCCTGTGTTCCCGGGGCTCACCGTCACATAGCCCTACCTCTTGGCCCGGCGCCTTTGATAGACAGAACGCCGGTCCAATGCGGGACATGTGACGTCATCAAAGGCGCCGGGCCAAGAGGTGGGGCTATGTGACGGTGAGCCCCGGGAACGCAGGACATTCAAATGAAAGCTATTACAGCTCTCTGCTTGTGCGCACAGCGCGCCTCTTCCTCTCCTCACTTCCCCTGGCTGATGGACCGTGCGGGCGGTGCTCGCCCCCCCACTCTGAGGCAGCCCCATGCTCGCCAATAGCCATTTGAGGGCTGCAGTATGCATTCCTCATCCTCCCTAGTAGTTCCGCCACTGGCTCGCCTCTTCCACTGCACAGGTGAGGCTACATTGTGCAGGGGTCATGCTGCATTGGGCACAGGTGAGGCTGTATTGGGCACGGGTCACGCTGTAATGGGCACAGGTGAGGCTGCATTGGGCACAGGTGAGGCTGCATTGGGCACAGGTGAGGCTGCATTGGGCACAGGTGAGGCTGCATTGGGCACAGGTGAGGCTGTATTGGGCACGGGTCATGCTGCATTGGGCACAGGTGAGGCTGTATTGGGCACGGGTCATGCTGCATTGGGCACGGGTCACGCTGCATTGGGCATGGGTCACGCTGCATTGGGCACGGGTCACGCTGCATTGGGCACAGGTGAGGCTGCATTGGGCATGGGTCACGCTGTATTGGGCACAGGTGAGGCTGCATTGGGCACGGATGAGGCTGCATTGGGCACGGGTGAGGCTGCATTGGGCACGGGTGAGGCTGCATTGGGCACAGGTGAGGCTGTATTGGGCATGGGCAGGCTACGCTGCATTGGGCACAGGCCACACTGCATTGGGCACAGGTGAGGCTGCATTGGGCACTGGACACGCTGCATTGGGCACAGGCCACACTGCATTGGGCACAGGTGAGGCTGCATTGGGCACTGGACATGCTGCATTGGGCACAGGCCACGTTGCATTGGGTACAAGTGGGCACAGGTGAGGCAGTATTGGGCACGGGCAGACCACGCTGCATTGGGCACAGGTGAGGATTATTGAAGCACTAACACCAGGTGTTTGGAGTATCTTTATCTGTTGATTAAACTTTCTGGAATACATATATTGCTATTGTGGTGTAGGATCTGGGTTCTTTCTTTCTTTCTTTCATCTCAGACTCGAACCACACGCCCTTTAAACCACGCCCACTATTTAATTTAAGTCCGCCATTTTTTTGTGGGGGGGGCCCATACAACATTTTGCTATGGGGCCCTGTGATTTCTAGTTACGCCCCTGGGCCCAGGCACTAAACAGGATACTACAAGCTGGCAAGTTCTGTATCCAAAGAAAGGGAAGCCCAAAGGGCTAACGTTGCGCTAATGATAATAAGTGATAATGAGTAAAAAAAGAGATGTGACAAATAATGAAAATTAACACCTAAAGGCAGCTAGCATAAAAAGTCCTATACAAAAAAGACCCAATAACAGAAATAAGAAAAATGAAATATGCAGCGCTAAATAGGTGAACATAGGACCAGTTAACCTAATCTGGTCCAAACAATGAAAAACAAAAGTGAGTAAGTGACCAACAATCATTAAAAACACACCGTGAAGTGATAATGAGAAGATTACCAAACAAGGTAAATAAAATGAAAGTGATGCTATATATAATTAGTGAAATGAACACAAAAACTAAAACATCATAAACAAAAGTCCCAAAAAAAATTAAATGACAAAAAAATAAAAAGGTGAATGGCTGGAAAAGCTTCTTCCCAATAAAGCTGTGCAGACTGGCAAACGTGACACCCAGGTGTGTGATGGTCCTGCTTACCGGATAGCCGTGACTGTATCCACAGTCTCACCTAACACAGGGAATAAGGCTTCCCAACAGCCCAACGATATCCTGAACAGTATCTCACCAGCCAGAAAGTTGTTCCCAATGAGAGAGAAAACAGAGAAACTCCATGGTGTAGTATGTAAAAATCCGGTTTAATGATATAGTAAGGGTTACACTTACAATTAGTAGATGGTCAGTCAGCGATAAAAAGCAGAGAATGTGCAGCCCCCTGGCCGGTGACGTCATCACGCATTGAGTACACACGAGGAAGTATCCGCGGAGCACAGGAGCCCGGGAAAGATTTGAACCAACGCCGCTGTATGTACCGCTGTCATTGCTGCACATTCTCTGCTTTTTATCGCTGACTGACCATCTACTAATTGTAAGTGTAACCCTTACTATATCATTAAACCGGATTTTTACATACTACACCATGGAGTTTCTCTGTTTTCTCTCTCATTGGGAACCACTTTCTGGCTGGTGAGATACTGTTCAGGATATCGTTGGGCTGTTGGGAAGCCTTATTCCCTGTGTTAGGTGAGACTGTGGATACAGTCACGGCTATCCGGTAAGCAGGACCATCACACACCTGGGTGTCACGTTTGCCAGTCTGCACAGCTTTATTGGGAAGAAGCTTTTCTAGCCATTCACCTTTTTATTTTTTTGTCATTTAATTTTTTTCAGGACTTTTGTTTATGATGTTTTAGTTATTGTGTTCATTTCACTAATTATATATAGCATCACTTTCATTTTATTTACCTTGTTTGGTAATCTTCTCATTATCACTTCACGGTGTGTTTTTAGTGATTGTTGGTCACTTACTCACTTTTGTTTTTCATTGTTTGGACCAGATTAGGTTAACTGGTCCTATGTTCACCTATTTAGCGCTGCATATTTCATTTTTCTTAAGTTCTGTATCCAAGCTGCTGAAAAATGGTAGATTGCTCAGATGTGAGTTTAAAAAGGAAGTTAGTGATCTGGTGGAACCCATTGTAACCTTACCCATGCCTCCATCCCTAGTATTTGTGAAAAAAGGAAGAAGGGCTTGTGGGACTTTAAATGAGACATGGATGGGCGTAGGAAATTGATCTGGGATAACATAAATAGTAAACACAGTCCCAGAGGGGAAATCACTGTAAACCATGGGGAGTTGCTGAATAATCAACCCAAAGAAGTAAAAATCAAAATCAAGACATGTATATGAATATCAAAGTATAATGTATTAAAATGAATAATACATAGATCATGCAATCAAAGGCATAATACAGGTAATAATAATCACAATAGCATGGTTGGTAGTTCATAATAGAGGGCATGATTACAAAAGCAACTACAGTACATGGACATACAGGTGCAGTGAACATAGTTATCCAAAATTAGATCCAGAGTATTTAATGATAAAAGTGTAGTTGGGCAGATTTAAGCTTGGCATCCCTGAGCATGGACTCAAATTTTATCTGGGATAACACAGATAGTGAACACAGTCCCAAACAGGGGGAGATCACTGTAATCCATGGGGAGTTGCTGAATAAACAATCCAAAAAAAATGAAAATGAAAATCAAGACAAGTATATGAATATCAAATTATAATGTATTAAAATGTATAATACATGGATCATGCAATCAGGGCATCATACAGGTAATAATAGTCACAACAGCATGATTGATAGTTCATAATAGAGGACAGGATTAAAAAACAACAACCACAGTACATGGACATACAGGTGCAGTGAACATGGTTATCCAAAGATTGATCCAGAATGTTTAATGAAAAATGTGGTTGGACAGACTTGAGCTTGGCATCCCTGAGTATAGGCTCGACGCGTTTCTTGGCGTTTAAAGACAGTCATCAGGAGTGGGGTGCATATATTTTTTACTGGAGAAGGGGGGAAAAAATAGGTCAATGAGGTCATAGAATTGTCTAGATAGAGCTTAAAACATAAAGCAAGGTTAGATAGGTTTGTACATTACCCATGTAAGGGCCCAAGAAGAAAGATTTTGATTTTTACTTCTTTGGGTTGATTATTTAGCAACTCCCCATAGTTTACAGTGATTTCCCCTCTGGGACTGTGTTCACTATTTATGTTATCCCAGATCAATTTCCTACGCCCATCCATGTCTCATTTAAAGTCCCACAAGCCCTTCTTCTTTTTTGCTCAGATGTGAGGTTTGCAGTCGCAAAGCTCAACAATACCAACTACCAGCTGTGGAAGTTCAAACTGGTGATGCTGCTGAGCAAAGATGACTTGTGGAAAGTACTGAATACAAACAGACCTACTTATGGGCCCACGGAGGAATGGGACAGGAAGAACAGGCAAGCAAAAGCATTCCATATGTTTTCCAGTGGAAGATGATCAGCTATACAACTAAAGGTATGTGGACCGCAGTGTTAAATTTGGCAGCAAATTTCAATTTAGTTTTAGTCTTAAGCCCTGTACACACGATCGGATTTCCTATGGACTTTAAACTGATGGATTTTTTCATTGGAAATCCGATGAAGCTGACTTCCATCAGTCTTGCCTACACACCATCAGTCAAAAAAACGATCGTCCCAAACGCCGTGATGTAAAACACTCCGACGAGCCAAGAAAAATTAGTTCTATGCTTCTGAGCATGCGTCGACTTGATTCTGAGCATGCGTGGGTTTTTTATCCGATGGAGTTCCCCACAGACGATAGTAATTTGCTATTGTTATTTCTTCCATCGGATAAATATAAAACATGTTCTATTTTTTAACACCGATGGAAAAAAGACCGATGGGGCCCATACACGATCGGTTTGTCGGATGAAAAAAGTCCATCGGACTGTTTTCATCGGTAAAACCGATCGTGTGTACAGGGCTTTAGTCTTAGGACTAAAATGCCATTTTAGTTTTAGTCCCCCTTGTTCGGGCACTAGCAGGGATTAAAAGCGCCTTTCTAGCGTCCGAAAAGCGCCACTAAAACAACAGTAAAGCATTGCTAAAACTAGCAGTGCTTTACCACTGACGCTCTGACCTCCCGAGTGTGAAACTGCCCTAAGAGCAGATGTTTGAAAGGCTTTAAAAAGGCCCCTCAAACACCTATGCACAAGATACAATAGGTAGCACATAGTGCTGTTCACACTAAGCGCCTTTCTAGCGTCCGAAAAGCGCCACTAAAACAACAGTAAAGCGTTGCTAAAACTAGCAGTGCTTTACCACTGACGCTCTGACCTCCCGAGTGTGAAACTGCCCTAAGAGCAGATGTTTGAAAGGCTTTAAAAAGGCCCCTCAAACACCTATGCACAAGATACAATAGGTAGCACATAGTGCTGTTCACACTAAGCGTTAGGGTCGCGTCGGTTCAAAATTGAAGCCTATTGTCGAGTCAGAAGGGGTTGGAACGCCTCCCATTCAAGTCTATGGTAACGCCTCGCAAATGCACTGGCAGGCAGTTGCAGAGCGGTTGCGGGGCGTTAAGATTTGTTCATTTACTGTAACGGAATAGGCATTTGTGGAGCAGTTTTAACACTTGTCAAACACTTTAAAACTGCCCATAGGGCGTTTGGGGAGCATTTTTAACTTCTAATTAATGCTTGTAAAACGCATGCCTAATGCCCATACTAAAGCTCATTGACGCTTGTCTGACGCCCATACTGTTGAGCGTTAGAAATTGAGTCAAGTGTGAACAAGCCCTTAAGGTTTGAACAAATGCATAGCTACAGCTAAGTTACCGTATTTATCAGCGTATAACATGCACCCTAGTTTTAGGAGGGAAGTTTCAGGAAAAAGTTTCCACAGCCTCCATCCTCTACGCAATACACAGCCCCCCCACCCTCTGCACAATACACAGCCCCCCATCCTCTGCACAGTACACAGCCCCCCACATTCTGTACAGTACACAGCCCCCCAAGGTACACAGCCCCCCACCCTCTGCACAGTACACAGCCCACCACAATACACAGCCCCCACCCTCTGCACAGTACAGAGATCCCCACCCTCTGCACAGTACACAGCCCCCGCAATACACAGCCCCCACCCTCTTCACAGTACACAGCACCCCACCCTCAGCACAGTACAGAGCCCCCGCAATACACAGCCCCCACCCTCTTCACAGTACACAGCCTCCCACCCTCTGCACAGTACACAGCCCCCCACCATACACAGCCTCCCATCCTCTGCACAGTACACAGCCCCCATCTTCTGCACAATACACAGGCCTCCAACCTCTGCACAGTACACAGCCTTCCACCCTCTGCACAGTACACAGCCCCCCATCCTCTGCACAGTACACAGCCCCCCACCCTCTGCACAGTACACAGCCCCCCACAATACACAGCCCCCCACCCTCTGCACAGTACACAGCCCCCAAGGTAAACAGCCCCCCACCCTCTGCACAGTACACAGCCCCCCACAGTACACAGCCCCCACCCTCTTCACAGTACACAGCCCCCCACAATACACAGCCACCCACCCTCTGCACATCACACAGCCCCCCACAATACACAGCCCCCCACCCTCTGCACAGTACACAGCCCCCCACAGTACACAGCCCCCCACCCTCTGCACAGTACACAGCCCCCCACAATACACAGCCCCCCTGCACTCCCAGGAGACCCTCAGGATCCTGGGACAGCACTGCCAGCATACTCTACAGTTAAGAATAAATCACTGCCAGCCCTTTCTCATACACTGCTCCTCCTGTGTCACTCTCATTGGAAATCAAAGTCTCTAAATACCTCAATAGCTCAGTTCTTTCATTGACCCTGTCACATGACTGCTCTCCTCTGAAGTTTCATGGATGACTCCTCCTTCTCCTCCTCCAATCTAAAGCAACACTCGGAGGAGAAGGAGGAGTGGGAGGAGGAGAGCGGCCGACAAGAACAAGGTAAATTGAGGTATTTAGAAGCTTTGTTTTACAATGAGAGTGACACAGGAGGAGCGGTGTAGGAGAAGGGGCTGGCAGTGATTTTATTCTAACTTTAGACTATGCTGGCAGTGCTGTCCAAGGGCCAGGAGAGGTGGGCCGGCCGGCCTGACACTCCCCCAATGTGTGGGGCACTCGGGGCGGACCGCCCAATCCCGCCCCCGTTGGTAAAAACAAATATCGTGTATAACACGCACACGCACTGTGTTATACGCCGATAAACACGGTAGCTTATAAGGGTAAACATCCCTCCTTGCCATTTTCATCCCGTTTTCATTCCTCAATGAAAAAAAATTGATTTTCGGCATAGATTTTGTCAGTAAACGAAAATGTGCTGTACTTTTAGTTTCGTTTTCGTCACTGTAAAAATGCCACTGACTAAATCTTTGACGAAAATTGTGACCTTCCCACTCTTTCCCCCTCTGCCCTAACCAGCCTTAACTCCCCTATTTCTGAAGAAGAAGTAGCTGACACGGTTAAATCTCTCCTGAATAACAAGGCCCCTGGGCCTGACGGTCTACCATACCTCTATTATAAAACCTTCCTGCCACTCCTTCTCCCCCATGTCACCCCTCTGTTCAACTCCTTCATGGCCAACACGCCCATTCCGAGAGACATGCAGACCTCTTTCTTTACAATGATCCCCAAACCAGGAAAGGACCGTACACTATGCTCTAATTACAGGCCGATTGCGCTCTTGAATGCAGACTTAATTTTTTTTACTAAAATACTAGTCAATAGGTTAAACAACTTTATGCCGTCACTTATTCCTAAGGATCAAGTGGGGTTCATTCCCCTCCGACAGGCTGGGGATAATACCCGGAGAGTTATTGACCTTGTGGAGGTAGCAAACAGGAACAGGTCTGAGGCGCTGCTCCTAAGCCTAGACGCGGAAAAGGAATTTGATCGGCTGGACTGGCCTGTCCTCTTTGCTACCCTTCGTCGAGCCAGTATAAAGGGCCCCTTCCTACAAGCCATTACCCATTTATACTCGTCCCCCTCGACCTTAGTCAGGACTCAGTTTGCCCCCTCGTCCACTTTACCTATTACAAACAGCACGCAACAGGGCTGCCCGCTCTCCCCTATGCCCTATGTATTGAGCCCCTAGCAGCTCACGTTAGACTCAACCCAAATATTTATGGCATCCTAGTCCATATTAGGGACTTTAAGATTTCTTTATTTGCAGATGACGTCCTGCTCACACTTACCCAGCCCCATATTTCCCTCCCGAACCTACATGTAGAATTAGACCATTACAGTACTCTCTCGGGCTATAAAATTAACAACTCTAAGACAGAAGCCCCCCCCTTAACATGACTCTTTGGACACTGTCTGCCTTCTCCCAATCATTCAACTACACATGTAAGACATCCACCTTAAGGTACCTCGGGGTCCACCTCACACCCTCCTACGAAACTCTATACAAGGCCAACTTTCCTCAACTATATAAATCCATCGGGGCCTCCCTGGCCAAATGGAAAACCCTAAAGCTATCTCTCTTTGGTCGCCTGGCGACCATTAAGATGGCGATCCTACCCAGACTCCTCTACCTCTTTGAGACACTCCCTATCCCTATCCCAGCCGCACACTTCAGAACCCTTCAAGGCGACTTGCTCAAGTTTTTTTGGAACTACAAGAGGCACAGGATTGTTAGATCCATTTTGTATGCCCCCCCGTGGCCAAGGTGGCTTTGCCTTTCCCAACATAGCCAAGTATTACTTGGCTGCCCAGTTGCGCCCGGTGGCCTCTTGGTGTACCCTTTACGCGTACAGCAGATGGACGCAAATTGAAAAGCTGTGGCTGGCCCCCACCCATCCAAACTCCATGCTATGGAGTATGGATGTGCCTCTCGGTGGGTCCCAATTGTTAGGGCCAATGGCTCTCTTACGGACACTATGGTGACATGCTAAATCAACGTACCACCTCCGCGGCCTCCCTGGTCAGCTCCTTTCTATTTACTCCCAATGTCCCGGACAGCTTGACCTCGCGAATGTCCCACTTCTGGATGAATAGGGCCTTGTTTCGGTACGGTCAGTTGGTGGATACCAGAACCAGAACCCTGAGGTCCTTCCAGACAGGCCAGACAGGCCTTTTTAAGTTACCTACAAATCCGCCATTTTGCCCAGTCCCTAGTACTGTTGTGGAAAATTTTATGAAGATGTATTTAATATGTATTGTCATAGTGTCACCAAGTGTTAGTACTTCCGCAACCCGCTCTAAAGAGCTGACTGGGGCAGTCTGAGGCTGGTTGAGATAAACTTTCTGATTTGGAGAAGGGTGTTTGCGGAGTGGGGCCTCTCTGCAAACGCATTATCGGTTTAGCGGATATATGCTTTTGTCATCTCTGTATGCCTGATCAGCATTGAGGTGGTGGCATGAGCGTACACCTGCAGATAAGCTCCCCTCATCAGGAACTGTGTTCATTGGTTATTGTATTATTGTATTCCTTTGAGCTATATTTCTTGTGTTGTATTCATGTATTGGATTGTATGGGACATCTTGTTAGAGGGATACCCATGGAGGACAGATGCTGTGTCCTCACTTCCTATGGAGGAGGTCACATGTTGTGACATCACTTCCTGCTGGGAGTTTAATAAAATAACCTTTTGTGGGCGTCAACGGTCAGTGAGGCTGTGATGACGAGATGAGAAGGACAGTCTGGTGATGCTTCTTGATTTGTATGAATGGGGTTCGAATGAAGGTGAGTGAATTTTAGTTTAAGAAGTATTATTACATTAAGATGAAATGTGTGCTTATTTAGCACAAGGCAAAAATGGCTGTGTGCTCTGCAAACAACCAATTATTTTGCCACTACAGTATCGAACCTGCAATTCTCTCCCTTAACCGAGTTTGAGAAAATCTGCTTAGAGGGTTCGTCCCCTAAAGGTATGATATCGTGCACCCTGATCACAGATATGTCACCAAATGGACCTCGGCATGCCTATATGCGCAAGTGGGAGCAGGCCTTGGGTGAGGATATACCCTTGAAGACATTGCAAATTATATGGTCGCAGGTCCCTAAGAGTTCTGTCTGTACGCTATACAAAGAAAATCAATACAAAATTTTACTTCACTGGTACCAAACTCCTGACCTGCTCCACTCTATATACCCCTCTGCCGATCACCATTGTTGGCGCTGTTGTAAAGAGGTGGGGACGCTATATCATACCTATCGGACATGCCCGCTGATAGTCCCCTACTGGCAAATGGTGCACTCTCTTCTCCACTCCATCTTTGGCTCCTGGGTGCCATTCGACCCTAAAATGTTCCTTTTGGGCCTTCCACCCCCTTCCTTTTCTAAATCCTCGAAAAAACTCTTAGCCCAGGTGCTAACGGCTGGGAGATGCTTGGTAGCCCTGAAATGGAAAAGGAAGGAACCCCCCTCTTTGTTTGAATTGTATTCCAGGATCAGAGATGTTAAGCGGATGGAATATCTGACAGCTTCCCTAAACAATAACTTTGATTCACACAACCGAAAATGGGAACTGTTGATGTCCCCGGGGCGGTGAGGAGACCCAGGGTCGGGTGGTTGTCCTTTTCTCTGCTACCCTTTGCTTCCTTCTACCCTTTCCTCCTCTCCTTATCCCCACCCTCTCTAGTCTCCTTTGCTCTAACTTTTTTAACCTTTTCTCACTCCCTTTTTGTTACTGATTTGTATCTGAACGAATCCAAACTTAATGGTAATACAGAAGCATTGAAGCTAACTTCATTGTTTGATTATGGATATGCACGGCTTATTGTCTATCTGTTTTATATGCCTTAACTTTGTTTCTCTCTGGACGACAATGTATGTGGACTGTTCGCCTGGTGTTTACCACTTATCACAAAGCGTGCCTTTTCTGTTTTTGTTTTGTTTGTTTTTTTCTGTTGGAAAATATGGAAATTCAATAAAATTGTCAGTTTTCAAAAAAAATAAAAATCTGGTCACCTTAGTTTACAACCCCTTTAAGAAACCAGACCCGAGCAAGAACTAACACTAGGATATGGCAAAGGAAAAATGATTGATGAATATAACAGAAGAAAGTGCTTGTGATAGTGCACCAATCACACAATAAACTCCCAAACAAAAAGGTGTAGCTGAAAAGTAAATTCAAACTCTTATTGACATGGCCAAGTGCATACTTTCAGATTAGGGTTGCCACCTCATCCCTTTAAAACTGAACACATATTAATTACCCAGTTTCTGTGGTTGATTAAGGTAGTAATTAAACTCACTTGGCGCCTTATCTGCATTAAATTTGCCTCAGAACCTGTGCAATTCATATTGGTTTGAGTTTAAAGGGAGGAGGTGGCAACCCTATTTCAGATGCCAACCTACATAACAAGTACTGGGGAGAAGCAGCCATGACTGCAACATACCTACAGAACAGACTACCATTATTCACTTCAGCCCCGGATGGATTTACCCCTTATTGACCAGGCCATATTTTGCAATAGGGCACTGCGTCGCTTTAACTGACAATTGCACAATTGTCGTGTGACATTGTACCCGAACAAAATTGATGTCCTTTTTTCCCACAAATAGAGCTTTTTTTTGGTGGTATTTGATCACCTCTACTATTTTTATTTTTTGCGCTATAAACAAAAAAAGCGCCAATTTCGAAAACAAAACATTTTTTTTTTACTTTCTGCTATAATACATATCCCCAAAAATTTTGGGGGGGATATGTATAGGCCAATATGTATTCCTCTACATATTTTTGGTAAACAAACACCCAATAAGAGTATATTTATTGGTTTGCGCAAAAGTTATAGCGTCTACAAAATAGGGATAGATTTAGGGACTTTTCATATTTTTTTGTGTTTTTATTGGTAATGGGGGCAATCTGCAAATTTAAGCGGGACTGCGACATTGCGGCAGACAAATATGACCCTAAGTGACACTTTTTGGAGACCAGTGACACCAATACAGTGATCGGTGCTATAAAAATGCACTGATTAATGAATAAATGACACTGGCAGGGAAGGGGTTAACAATAGGGGCGATCAAAGGGTTAACTGTGTTCCTTGGGTGTGTTCTTACTGTGTGGGGGATGGGCTCACTGGGACAACTCAGAGATCGCTATTCCCGATTACTTGGAACAGCCGATCTCAGTGTTGTCCCCTGTCAGAACAGGCTCCCCCGGTGTGCACAGTATCTCATGCACGGAACGATGTACAGGTACGTTGTTTCACGCAGCCGGGTTGCCCTGCCACAGTATATGTGTGCTGAGCAGTCCGGAAGTGTTCTAACTGTATTGGGGATGGGCTCACTGGGACAATTCAGAGATCCATGTTCCTGATTACTTGGAACAGCCGATCTCAGTATTGTCCCCTGACAGAACAGGGATCCGCCTTGTTTACATAGGCAGATCCCCGTTCTGCCTCACTGTGGAGCGATCAGGGGTTGCCGGCAGACATCGAGTCCCCGGGACCCGAGTGCGCTCCCCGGCGTGCAGAGTATCTCATTCACATACAGGTACGCCGTTTGGTGCAGCCAGGCCGCCCTGCCACAGTATATGTGCGGTCCAGAAATGGTTAAAAGCTGTTGAAAGCACCAAAATTGAAATGTGGCATGGATCAAAGCCTAGCATAGGGCGCATTAGAGTGTTCAGATGTCAGCATATGCTTGTGTAGCAATACCCCCAGTTAAGAGGGCTACTGGTATTATCTTTGGGCCTGTAACACTCTGCTGTCAACCCCCAGTAACTGGCTCTACCCTCCCTTGGCACAGCTAGTGTGACTAAAGAATTGTGAGACCTGTAGGCTATGGGTATCCCAATACTGCAAATAACATACACAGTAATCACACCACACAAAGTGTCTGCTTAATCACTAATGTGTTTGCTGAATAAAATAAAAGATCAGATTAAGCAGCAGTACATCTATTAATGCAGAGCCCTGCAATAAGATTTAGTCAGCATATAAAACAGGTATACAATCCCCTCAATCCTATGCACATCAATTAGTAAACCCCGCTTGCAAGCTTCCCCCTCGTGGGCAAGATGGCGCCCAGCAATGTCTCTACTCTATGCCGTCAGGCCTGACTACTTCACAATGTTTCTGTAGAGAAGGATCTTCGCTAGCAATGGTGGTGCACTTTTTAGGTTATTTGTAATCCACAGGGTGTAAAACAAATAGCTGCTGAATGTGCGACAAAGGATTCAACTAAGGCTGCACGGCACACTGTCCCTCAGGTGAGCAGCTCAACTTGATAACGATGGGCCCTAAGCAAAAGACACGGGGCCTAAAGAGTAACTTAAGAAATCTTTGAGCAAGTGCTCTCTCACCCAATCGAACCAGTCCGTACGGCCGACTTCCACCACTGTGCGTCCCACACACAGTCTCACGATACCCGGGGTCTCCGATCCTCCCGACAAGCCTTGGAAGGTAGATACACGAGACGTCTCAGGTAGTAGAAGGCTCTTTGGATCCACAGGGCCCAGCTGTGGGGCCTAGTCCAGAACAGCAGACTCAGCACAGAGTTCCACTTGCTAGGCGGGCGATGTCCAAAGAGACCCCCGTGATGCTCCGCCCCTCCTTATATAGTCCCACCCCAGCAGACCTTGCGCCGGACCCAAAGGAACTGTGGGTATCCCGTTGCACACTGGGTAAGGTAGTCTTTAGGGCTACTTAAAACAACACCCCGCTACACACTCCCCCCACTTAAAATCTTTGGTCCTCAAAGAAATCATCAGCATTGTTCTATGTACAAGCAACACAATTCACGGCTACAAAGGAGCCGGGCAGAGGAATCTCCCACCAAACTTGGTGAGGGAGATTGTCTTGCCGACAGGTCACATTAACAGAGGTGGCCTGCCTAACTGTGCCAGGGAGTGAGCTGGGGTTGCCCTCCACCAAATTTGCAGTAGAGGGGACAGGCTTATTTACTGTCCTTCTTGCAGTGACAATAGTCTCTTCCGAGCACTCCCCCATCTGAGAATAGGTTAGTCTTCTTGGGGGGTGGATAGCTCTTCTTCCCCTTTGTTCCCTGGGAGCCGGGGGTTGCAACTGTAGGAGGTTCCTCCAATCTTCCTTCTGCCAAGTCAGGTGTATTGGATTTACATGGCTCAGGGGCGTCTGTTTCAGGTGCAGAAAGGTATAAGGAATCCCTGGGATCTTCTTCTGGAAAAGACTCTTGAGCATCCTCCCATTCCTCAGCAAGCGTATCAATCGGTACAAACTCAGCGGCCTCCGCTTTTAAAGTGTCTCTAAGGGCAACCTCAGGTGATGGAGAGGTCGTGGTCATGGATTCAGGTATCGGTGGTGTCCAAAGACATTCAAGTCCCAATTCCTCCTCCTCACTCTGGTCTTGGGCATCCATCTCTGCTGAACTGGCTGCTTGGGATCTAGTGGCAGGCCTAGGGGTATTTGAGACTGAAAGATGCTCGGAAGAATCCGAGGCAGGAGGCAAACGAACAGATTAGGAAAGGGGCAGTAGGTGATTCCTGTGTCATGTCTTCAATGGCCCCACACTTCCTTCTGGTTTAAGTTGGTATACAGGTAAACCTGGCAGTTGTTTGCAGATCACATAGGGTTGAGACCTCCACCGGTCAGCCAGCTTGTGCTTCCCTGGTATGCCTAAGTTCCGCAACAGCACCCGGTCTAGTGGCTGCAAGTCATGAATCCGAACCTTTAGGTCATAGTTCAACTTGTTCCTGGCTCCTCTTTGATCGGAAGTTGCTTGGGCCTTTTCACATGCCATTCTTAAACTCAGTCGTAACCGATCCACATATCCTATGTGAGAGGCTGCTGAAGTATGGTCTATCGAGGTACCGAAAGCCAGATCTACTGGTAGCCTTGCTTCCCTGTCAAACATCAATCTGTACGGGGAGTATCCTGTAGCGTCACTGATTGTACTATTATATGCATGCACAATAGCGGCCTCATGCTTTCCCCAATGTTGCTTCTTCTCACTGCTCAGAGTCCCCAGCATGTTTAACAATGTCCGATTGAATCTCTCTGGCTGAGCATCCCCTTGTGGGTGGTAGGGGGTAGTTCGGGTCTTCTTAATACCCAGGGAATCCAACAGCTTCCTGATCAGCCGACTCTCGAAGTCCCTTCCTTGGTCCAAGTGAAGGCGTTCAGGTAGGCCATAATGTACAAAGAACTTCTCTACAAGTACCTTGGCCACTGTGGAGGCTTTCTGGTCTTTGGTTGGAAACGCCTGGGCGTAACGAGTGAAATGATCGGTTATCACCAGAAGATTCCCATTTCCATTTAAATCAGGTCCTATACAAAGAAAATCAATGCATACCAGATCCAAGGGCCCTTGGCTTTGTAGGTGGCCCATTGGGGCGGCTTGATGAGGCAGAGTCTTCCTTTGTATGCAACTTGCACATGAATGGCAATATTCCTCCACTTCAGCCCGCATGCAGGGCCAGTAAAACCGGTTCCTCACTAGTTGAAAAGTTCTTTCCGATCCTAAATGACCATGATCCTCATGAAAGGCAGTCAGGACAGTCTTCCGATACTTCTCAGGCAGAAACAGTTGCCACTTATCCTCCAGATCATCAGAGGGGCCCCTTCGGTAGACCACCCCTTGATGCATCTGTAACCGATCCCATTCCTTCCTCAGTAGGCAAACCCCTTTTGACGGGTCCTTCAGAAGTGAGTCTGGGGTTTGGTTCTCTAATGCTTCCAGGGCCAGTTTTCCCAACGGGTCTTCCAGTTGATCTCTTCGCAGATCTCTCTTCGAGAGTCTGGGTAGGTTCTCTTCTCCAATCTGCGTTACATCACAATAATACTTGGTTACCCCCACTACTGAGACCCCAATTTCTTCGGCCCTTGACCCTCTATTGGCTTGAAGTTCCGCCCCTTAATACAAGGCTTGCACTCCCTCTGGGGTCAGTCGAGTCCAGTCCTCAGCATGGTAAGTGGGAGCATGGACCCTTCTTGACAGGGCATCTGCATCTCTGTTTCCAGCCCCAGGTCTGTATTTAAAACTAAAGGTGAACCCAGAGAGGGCTGCTAGCCAGCGGTGGCTGGTGGCATCCAGCTTGGCGGTTGTCAGAAGGTAAGTGAGTGGATTATTGTCTGTTTTGACCACAAATTCTGCGCCATACAGGTAGTGCTTCAACTTGTCCACCACAGCCCACTTCAAAGCCAGAAACTCCAACTTGTGGGTGGGGTAATTCCTTTCAGCTGGGGTCAAGCTTCTGCTCACATAGGCAATGGGTCTCAGCAGGCCATCGTACTCCTGGTACAGTACTCCTCTCAGACTGTCATGACTGGCATCCACATGCAACTCATATGGCTTCTTAGTGTCTGCATAGGCCAAGACAGGGGCAGTGGTCAAACTTTCTTTCAATCTCTTGAACACTTCTTCACACCTCACAGTCCACTGATCTTCCACAGACTCCCCTGGCTTCCAAGGGCCGGAGTCATCCTCCTTTCCTTCTGTCTTCAAAAGTTCATTTAAAGGCTTGGCGATCTTGGCAAAACCCTCCACAAACCTTCGGTAATAGGAGAAGAACCCCAAGAATGATTGAAGCTCAGTCACTGTAGTGGGCCAGGGCCAGGAGGTGACAGCCTCCAATTTTTCCAGATCGGTGGACACTCCTTCTTCAGACACAATGTGCGCCGGATAGTGGACTGAAGATTGGTAAAACTGACATTTTTCCAGCGAGAGTTTGAGTCCTTAATCGCTGAGCCTCCTCAAAACCTTCTCCAACCTCTCTTCATGCTCCTCTAGAGTCCTGCCAAACACAATAATATCATCTAGATACACTAGTACTTCGATGAGATTCATGTCTCCTACGGTCTTCTCCATGAGTCGCTGGAAGGTGGCTGGGGCTCCTGACAAGCCTTGGGGCATGCGATTGAACTCATAAAACCCCACAGGGGTGATGAAGGCAGTTTTCTCCTTATCCTCAGGATGCATGGGGATTTGGTAATACCCACTCTTCAAGTCCATTACACTGAACCATTTTGCTCCAGACACTGTAGGGCATCCTCTATTCGGGGGGTAGTGTATTGGTCAGGTATTGTTCTTCTGTTGAGGGTCCGATAATCGATGCATAGCCTCAACGACCCATTCTTCTTCCTCACCACCACTATGGGGGATGCATATGGGCTTCTAGACTCCCGGATGACACCGGTTCTCTTTAGCACTGTCAGTTGCTCTCGCAGATCCTCTAGATCAGCCCAGGGGACCCGCCGAACCCTTTCTCTGAATGGCTTGTCCCCCTGTAGGCGGATCCGGTGGGTGGCACTCTTCGCACACCCCACATCGAATTCATCTTTAGAGAAGATTTTCTGCCATCTAGTCAATTGGGCTTGGGCTCTCTCCCTCCATGCCAGTGGCAAGGCCGTCTCCTCCAAGCAGAGTTTCTCCACAGTAGCTCTCCCTCCTTCCTCATTTTCCAAGTCGGATAAGGCTACCAGAGTGGAAGGATTCGCCTGACCTAGAAACATCCGGGGTGGGATCTTCACAGGGGTGTCAGTAGTGTTTCTGAGGCTCACGGACACCCTTCTATTTGACTTCTTCAGGGCTCTTAGTGGGATCACCTCAGGGATGACTTCCAGCCCTGGGTGGGCGTCCAAGGGGTCTGGTTCTAGGACTATGAAAGGTCCAGGTTGTTCCCAGGTAAGTTTCACAGTAGCCTTCAGACTGGTAACCTCACCGGGCTGTAATACCTTCTGATTTTTATCCAACTTCCAGACCTTCCCCACTCCTTCTTCGGGAGCTCTCTGCTCCAGTACCAGACGCTGGTAGGCCTGCCGCAACATAGGATGGACTCTGGTCGCTGGGGCATCCTGTGCCTGTGCTATAGGGGCCAGTAATCTCCTGACCAAGTCAGTGTTTGTCCCTATTATGAGGGAACTCTTGTTAGCTCCTGGAGGGCGAGGGCAGACTACCGCCAATGTGTTGAAAACTTCTGTGTCTCCAGCTACCGATGGGTAGAAGGCCAACCTAATTGGGAGGTATCCGTCATATGGGAAACTTTGGGTTCCAATTCCCTATATTTGCAAGTCTTCCAGTTTCTGCAAGGGCAAATGTTTCAGATGCTTCTGATAGAAGTCCCGGTACAGCAGGGTCACTTGAGCCCATGTGTCGAGAATGGCCTTTGTATAGATCCCCTCCACTTGAATGGGGACACCGGGGGAGGGTCCCACTAGTTTGACTGGGAATTCATTCAGAGAAGTCTCCTTCCTGGATTCCGCTGGTTTGGCCTTCTGTAGTTAATTCCTTTTTACTCTTTTCCTGGATCTGAGTCCTTGTTGGGCCTGGTATGCATTGATTTCTTGCCAAGTTTTATGTTTTGATGTAGAGTGAGGAGTATTAAGTTCCTGAGTTGTGACATTGTTCCCCTCTCTTCTTGGCTTCTCTGGTTTCTTGATTCCATTGGAGTTTGCTGGAACTGACGGGCACCCGGTTGACTCCTTCACCGGGGCCCTTGGAAGCTTGGGTATGAACCTTGCCTTTTCCTCGGGCTGGGACACTCTCAGCTGTAATGTCCAACCCCTCCACAGTTGAGGCAAACCTCATCTCTTCTGGCTTGTGGGGAAACCGGCGTTGAGGCACTCTGATACACATCCTTCTTCGGCTCCTCTGTTTGCATGACCCCTGGACTCTTAGTCATTAAGGAAGTCAGCATTTCTAGAACTTGGGTCATTCATGACTTCAAAACCGCCACCTCAGAGTCCCGTTCTGTGGCTATGACAGATCTAACCTCAGCCATGGGAGGAAGAGTGGGCTTCTCCGATGTCTGCTGGTCTTTGAGCAATGCCTCTTCATCCCTCACTAATCGCACGAGATCTTGGTAGTTCAAAGACATGACTCCCCCAGTTGTCTTCAGGTGGAGCCAGACTGGATCAGAGCGTAGCGCTCCCTTCATGACCTGCCGCATCCTGGCTGCATCTATAGCTTGAGGCACCATTCCTTTCTTCAGCACTATTTGGCAAAGCATTTTGTTCAGCCTTCTCACATATTCTGAAAACTGCTCCCCTGGCTGTTGAAGAGTATGTTCAAACTTGTACATTAAGTGAGTAACTTTCTCCAGTTGGCCAAACTCTTCCTGCAACATGGTTAGGTAGTCATAAGCAGTGCAAGAAGTGTTGCTGAATCTGAGGTTCTTCACCGCTTCTGCAGCGGCCCCCTTTAAACTTTCATTAATGCGCTGTTTCTTCTGGGTCTCTGTCACTTCCCATCCTTCTACAGCCTGCATTGCTTGCTCTATCCATGTGTCAAAGTCTTCCTCCCCGACTGGCACGGGCTGTCTACCTGAAAATATTCTAAGTTTTCGGTAACCAGTCTCCACGCATACCGTGTTGCTCTTCTGACATTTGGCAACCAGGTCCCCTAAAGCATTAAGGAGTTCAGAACCTATAACGGTCAGCTATACTGTTAGTTCGGGTGGTTCTTTCTTCATGGGCTTTGCTTGCGATAGACCGTATATCTTTTGGTCTATCGCCTGTAAACTCTGACCTCTAAAGCTCTCTGGCATCCCTTCATGCCATTCCACCAATGCGTAAGTAAAGGAGGCCTCCGGATCCAGCTTTAGATCCATAATCTATGCCTTCTGACTCGGGGAAAGCAGCATCATGAGCCTCTCCACATCGTCCTCCTGCCAGTCTTCCCCGGGGAGATCAATGACCACCACCATGTCCGGACAAGCTCCGGCTGTTATGCACCACTGTGTCACTACCAACGGATCTATGCCGATACTTCTTGCAGGCTTGACTGCAGCGTACAGGATCCCGGACTCTGAGCCCCCACGTGTAGCAATACCCCCAGTTAAGAGGGCTGCTGGTATTATTTTCGG
The DNA here is from genome assembly GCA_029206835.1 of Rana muscosa. NCBI lineage: Eukaryota > Metazoa > Chordata > Amphibia > Anura > Ranidae > Rana > Rana muscosa. Next base: position 337,219,823 of record CM055116.1, on the reverse strand, counting down.
GCCTATAACACTCTGCTGTCAACCCCCAGTAACTGGCTCTACTCTCCCTTGGCACAGCTAGTTAGGCTAAAGAATTGTGAGACCCGTAGGCTATGGGTATCACAATACTGCAAATAACATACACAGTAATCACACCACACAAAGTGTCTGCTTAATCACTAATGCGTTTACTGAATAAAATAAAAGATCAGATTAAGCAGCAGTACATCTATTAATGCAGAGTCCTGCAATAAGATTTAGTCAGCATATAAAACAGGTATACAATCCCCTCAATCCTATGCGTATCAATTAGTAAACCCCGCTTGCAAGCTTCCCCCTTGTGGGCAAGATGGCGCCCAGCAATGTCTCTTCTCTATACCGTCAGGCCTGACTACTTAGTTCACAATGTCTCTGTAGAGAAGGATCTTCGCTAGCGATGGTGGTGCACTTTTTAGGTTATTTGTAATCCACAGGGTGTAAAACAAATAGCTGCTGAATGTGCGACAAAGGATTCAACTATGGCTGCACGGCACACTGTCCCTCAGGTGAGCAGCTCAACTTGATAACGATGGGCCCTAAGCAAAAGACACGGGGTCTAAAGAATAACTTAAGAAATCTTCGAGCATGTGCTCTCTCACCCAACCGAACCAGTCCGTACGGCCGACTTCCACCACTGTGCGTCCCACACACAGTCTCGCGATACCCGGGGTCTCCGATCCTCCCGACAAGCCTTGGAAGGTAGATACACGAGATGTCTCAGGGATTCTTCCGTGAAGAGTAGAAGGCTCTTTGGATCCACAGGGTCCAGCTCTGGGGCCTAGTCCGGAACAGCAGACCCAGCACATAGTTCCACTTGCTAGGTGGGCGATGTCCAAAGAGACCCCCGTGCTGCTCCGCCCCTCCTTATATAGTCCAACCCCAGCAGACCTTGCGCCGGGCCCAAAGGAACTGTGGGTATCCCGTTGCACATTGGGTAAGGTAGTCTTTAGGGCTGCCTAAAGCAACACCCCGCTACCCTTGTATTCCAAGCGAGAAGTGATCCAACCTAGAGAACACAACCATAGAGGGCATTCTGGTTGGGTACAGCAAACAAAGTAACGGATATAGAATCCTCTACCCAAAGACTGACAAAGCGATAATAAGGAGCTATGTTTATTTCAATGAGAGCTCATCATCAAAAACAATGATCCCTGAAAGCCGTGAAGTGAATCTGCCGAGTGAACCAGCAAAAGAAGCTGATCAAAATGAGGCTGCGCAGAAGTCAGAGTAAGAGGTGGAACTCTCAGTAGATACCGTATATACTCGAGTATAAGCCGACCCGAGTATAAGCCGAGGTACCTAATGTTACCACAAAAAAACTGGGAAAACTTACTGACTCGAGTATAAGCCGAGGGTCAACAATGCCTCACTGTTCCCATCCTTACTGTGCCCATCCTCACTGTTCCTCACTGTTCCCATCCTCACTGTTCCTCACTGTTCCCATCCTCACTGTTCCTCACTGTTCCCATCCTCACTGTTCCCATCCTCACTGTTCCCATCCTCACTGTTCCCATCCTCACTGTTCCTATCCTCACTGTTCCTATCCTCACTGTTACTATCCTCACTGTTACTATCCTCACTGTTACTATCCTCACTGTTCCCTAGCTCACTGTTTAAATTTAACATTGTAAATAGTACCTGAAAAAAAGTTGAGAGGCTGCGGCGTCCATCGTTTAAATCTCACGGTCTCTTCCTGGTCCCTTCCGTGATAGGCGATTCTCAGCAGACACTCTCCGCCTATCACGAACGTTCTCTCATCCTCAGTTTCCCAGCAGACGTCTGTGATTGGCGGAACACCGAACACAGTGTCTGCTGGGATGGGTGAGGATGAGAGAACGTTCGTGATAGGCGGAGAGTGTCTGCTGAGAATCGCCTATCACGGAAGGGACCAGGAAGAGACCGCGAGATTTAAACGATGGACGCCGCAGCCTCTCAACTTTTTTTCAGGTACTATTTACAATGTTAAATTTCGCTGACTCGAGTATAAGCCGAGGGGGGGGGGGACTTTCAGCCCAAAAAAAGGGCTGAAAATCTCGGCTTATACTCGAGTATATACAGTAAGTTAAGTTCCCTACTAAATCCTGTTGAGCAGCCTGAAATTAGATGATCCACCTGGGCGACAAAAGAGGAAACCACCCTGCAAGCTGTCATATGCTGCTAAGACACAAAACATGCTTGAACCAGCATCCAGGGAACACAAATCAAAATTTCCAAAAAGTAAAGGCAATAAATGGAGAAAGGCAGCAGAAGAAGAAATCAATTGCTTCACTAAAAAAAGAACTGGACACTTGCCGATGGCAAATGAATGTCACACTATCTTCAACTGAAGCTGAGTACATTGCAGCACCACATGCATGTCAAGAAGGATTTGCCAAATTTTAACCGCTTAGCCACCGAAGATATACTGCAGCAGGACGGCCGCTATGCACCACATCACGTACCTGGTACGTGACCTGACACTTCTGGGTCTAGGGGTCACGCCCGCTTATGCTGTGATTGGACACAGCGGTAGCCAATCAGCTGGTCCAGCATATGCAATATCCACCAGGACCCGCCGATCAAATAGGAGAAAGGCAGAATGGCGGTCTGCCTATGTAAACAAGGCAGATCACCATTCTGTAAGAGGGGAATGTGCTGATCTTGTGATCTTTACATTCCCCCAGTCAAAGCTACCACCCTCCCCCCCACAGTTAGTAATAACTCCCAGGGAGGAATTTAACCCTTTGATCACCCCTGATGTTAACCCCTACCCTGCCAGTGTCATTAGTACAGTAGGTGTCCGATTTTTCCACCGCAATATCGCAGTCCCGCTATAAGTCGCTGATCGCCGCCATTACTATTAAAAAGTAAAAATAAAAAAATATACCATAGTTTGTAGACGCTATAACTTTTGCTCCAATCAATATACACATATTGGGATTTTTTTTACCAAAAATATGTAGCAGAATACATATTGGCCTAAACTGATGAAGAAATTAGATTTTTTTTCAGAATTGTAAAGGGAATGTTTTATAGCCGAAAGTAAAAAATATTGTGTTTTTTTTTTCAAAATTGTTGGTCTTTTTTTGTATATAGCGCAAAACTAAAAACCACAGAGGTGATCAAATGCCACCAAAAGAAAGCTCTATTTGTGGGGGGGAAAAAGGACACATCTGCGCAATTGTCAGTTAAAGTAAAGCAGTGCCGTATCGCAAAAAATGGCCCGGCAATGTAGGGGGGTAAACCTTCCGGAGCTGAAGTGGTTAATAGACATGGGCGTAGACATGGCAAAAACTATTTCCATTTTCAAAGACAACCAAGGATGTATAAAGCTAATGCAATCAGAAAGGGTCAATCTTAGCACTAAGCACATCGACATGCTTAGGGACACTCAAGAGCAAGGTGTTATTGACACTCACCAAGCCATTGTTAAAGGATTGACATAGTCTTCTTCAGAAGAATTTCAAAGTCATATAGCAAAGCACATGCTTTTGAGGAGTGTTGGAAGTGCAACAGCATGTACTATGCATGTCAAACTATAGATGGTGCTGTAGTGATATACTAACATGTTTGTTTATATGTGCTTGTATATTCTGCACAGAAAGGAACTTTTTTTTGTCGGCTCTCGCCTGTAATACTGTTCTCACACCTGTATGCTGTTCTCCTATGCAAGAAAAGCTAAATTCTACAGAAGTTACTGTGCAAGATAAAAAAGAAAACACTACAGTATAGTTACATAGTTAGTCAGGTTGAAAAAAGACACAAGTCCATCTAGTTCAACCAATAAAAATAAATAAAAATAAAAACTCATACAATCCCATATATAGTGCCTTGAAAAAGTATTCATACCCCTTGAAATTTACCACATTTTGTCATGTTACAACCAAAAACATAAATGTATGTTATTGGGATTTTATGTGATAGACCAACACAAAGTGGCACACAATTGTGAAGTGGAAGGAAAATGTCAAATGGTCTTCAAATTTGTATTTATTGATCCGTACATCACGTTATTAGCAGCGCAGCACTTTCATTAGTATAAAGAACAGAGGACCCATCCTAACCAGCAGCTCCTGCGGGTGTAGCACTACAAGTAGATAAGAAAACGTTATCAAAGATCTTTGTGCCAGCATATAAAACAAAGATTTCATAAAACAAACAAATCTGTTTAAGCCCAGGTTCACACTGGGCCGCGGGAATGAAGCCATGCGAGTTCAGCTGAACTCGCATGATTTCACTCCTGCTTGGCAGTCCCGATTTCGGCCACGATTTCAGAGACATCTGTGCAGGTTTCTGCACAGATATCAATGTAAATTGCAGCCCGAAATTGCAAAAAGTAGTACAGAAACTACTTTTTGAAATCGGTGCAGCGCCACAGATTCCCAGATAGTAGCTAATGTTCCCTAGTTCTTTGATTTCAAAATTTTCCTTTAGCTTGTAAACTATCTGATTATAATCTCAAGTTATAATGTCACATCGACATAGATAAGGATGTATACCTATCTGTCTTCTTGATTCTTGGAGTAGAGAGAGGGGTCTGCTTTACTTCTTGAGAATCCCTCTCTAGTAAGTACTTCATTCACTTTCTCATTCCACATCCTTGCAGATTACTTAAAATCGTAGATGCTCTTCTGGAGTTTACACACAAGGTTGTCTCCTTGCTTAAACCCTGGTGGTTGCTCCATGCTGCTTCCTTAATGTCTCCATATAGGAAAGCAGTTTTAACGTCTAGGTGTTTTACTTGCATGCCTTTCCCAGCTGTAACACGTAAGCCTCGTACACACGGTCGGACTTCAAACAAACTTTTCCGTGGATTTTTGTCCGAAGGGAGTTGGCGGTGAATGCCCATAGCATACACACGCTCAGACTTTTTCGGCAACAAACACAAATGTAGTGACGTTTCAACGTACTGACGACACTTCAAAAGAGGAAGTTCAATTCTCCGGCGTCACCCTTTTGGCTCCTTCTGCTAATCTCGAGTTAGTAGAAGTTTGGTCAGTGTTGATTCGCAATTTTCATTTTCACTAGAACACAAATCTTTGTAAATATGTTTGTCATTTCTCCGTATCATCAGCAAAGCAGCTTTATTATTATCCCATTATTAAAGAAGACGAGAATGTGCGCTGCATTTCTAGATTTCATAACTTTCCGCGTCACAAATGTGATATCTCCATTACGAACGCTAGTTTTACAAGACAGAACGCTTCCGGCTGGTCCTTGCTTCTGAGCATGCGTGTTTGTACTTCGGACTAAAGTCCGATGGATTTCTGTACACACGATAGGACTTTGCACCGTAGGACTTTTGTTGCCGAAAAGTTTGTCCGTTTGCAGAGCGAACTTTTGTCCGATGAAAACTGAAAAAGTTTGTCCGATGGAGCGTACACACGGTCGGATTTTTTTGAAAACCTGCTCATTTTGAAGCTTGTTGTGAAAAAGTCAGATTGTGTGTATGGGGCTTAAGAAGTGCTCTGATAGTTGAGTGTTTTACGATGGGTGTGAATGTTTCATCGTAATCTTCACCGACTTTCTGGAAGTAAAGCCGCGTACACACGACCGGTTTTCTCGCCAAGAAACGACAAGAAAACTGTTGGGAGAGCTTTCTTGCCGAGAAAACCGTTCGTGTGTATGCTTTCTCATCGAGAAAACTGCCCAAAATCTTGACGAGGTCTTTTTTCTCGTCGGAATCTCATTTTTTCTCGGCGTGATTCTCGTCAGACTGTTTTTGGATGAGAAAACCGTTCGTGTGTATGCTTTTCCGAGTCTTCAAAAACCGCGCATGGTCAGACTCAAGTATGAGACGGGAGCGCACCTTCTTGTAAAACTAGCGTTCGTAATGGAGATAGCACATTCGTCACGCGGTAAGAATTTTTGCATCATTTAAATGCTGCACATTAAAATCTTCTTTAGAATGGTACAATAATGAACAATAATGATAGTTTTTGGCTGCAGATATTCACACAGAGTTCTGACTAACTTTTTGCAACATTTATGAATGCAGATCTCATGAATATGTTATTTTATTTTCTCGAGCAAGATCTCATATTTTTTTTTTTTTTTATTTTGTAAAAATTCAGATATGCATTTTAAAATTGTATTTAATTTCTAGTGATCTCCATTTTTTGCTTTTCTCCTGCGTAAATTTAACACAATTTAAAAATAATTATCTTCGATTTTTTGACCTTCAATGAGATTTTTTGGTGTTATCTGTCCCATTTAAAATCTAGCTTTTTAATTTTCGAAAATTACCTGCCTACTCACCAGCTAAATATTTTGCTTTAATAAAAACACATAGGCAAGTATTAACTGTAAAAATAAATGCCATTTATTCTGGTAGAGAAAATAAGAATAAACAAACTAGAAGGCAGCGCTGGAGAGCCTGCTGCAATTTGTTCAACTGTGTGTGGACACAAAAATTGGGACCTTGGGAAGCACAAACATTAGTGAGCCCAATCTGGTCTTGGACTCCCAGAGGTCAGGAACAGCAGCAGGTTAGATACATGTCCCAAGTCTGTGGAACTACAACAGGCTGCCTTCTGTCAGACCACATTGCAGCAAGGGAATCACTTTCTGGTCTTCTTGCTCCGCTTCCCGGCAGCCTTCTTGGTAGGCTTCCCTGCAGCCTTCTCTGCAGCCTTCCTTGTCCGCCTGTCTGGAGGCTGTGCCTCTGGAGGTGTACTCATGTCAGGAGGAGGAGGTGGAGGTGGGGAAGGAGGAGGTTAAGAAGAAGGAGGTGGAGGTGGAGAAGAAGGAGGTGGAGGAGAAGAAGAAGAAGGAGGAGGTTATGAAAAAGGAGGTGGAGGTGGAGAAGAAGGAGGTGGAGTAGAAGAAGAAGGAGGAGGTTGAGAAGAAGGAGGTGGAGTTGGAGAAGAAGGAGGTGGAGGAGAAGAAGAAGGAGGAGGTTGAGAATAAGAAGGTGCAGGAGGATGGCCGTGGTCACAAATGACAGTGGTGTCAGTGAGTCTTCCCATCAACCCCTTATTTAAAAGGGAAATGAGCAGGGGCTTACATAGTAGCCGTTGTTCCGTTGGCATCTGGGCCATTTTCATGCCGACCCTTGCCACATAGCCCTCATCATGGGTTGGTGGCTGCTGGAGGGTGGCATGTGCCTCTTTAATCAGGACCAGTGCTGCCTGACTCACAGACCTATCCCCCCTGGCCCTTCTTGGTGGCATGCGGATGGGAGGCACCTGACACCTTGTACTGCCACTTGGACCAGCCACCTCCTCTCTGCCACTTGGACCAGCCACCTCCTCTCTGCCACTTGGACCAGCCACCTCCTCTCTGCCACTTGGACCAGCCACCTCCTGCCTGACATTTTCCTGCCTCTCATCTTGGCTGACCTCCTCCTGTGTAAAAAAGGGACATATTTAGAGTTTGGTTTCATCAATCACATACAGGGGGTTATTTACTAAAGGCAAATCCACTTTGCACTACAAGTGCACTTGAAATTGCATTAAAAGTGTACTTGGAAGTGCAGTCGCTGTAGATCTGAGGGGGACATGCAAGGAAAATAAAAATCTGAAATTTAGCTTGCACATGATTGGATAATAAAATCAGCAGAGCTTCCCCTCATTTCAGATCTACCCCTCAGATTTGTCAGTTGTATGGGTCAACCCTGGAAAAATAGAGAAACTGGTCCTCCCTCATATGGCCAAAGGTACTTGGTCATGTGGGCATTCTCCCTTAAAGAGATGGCGCCCTTAAAGATAATTTCCTACAACGTCAGAGGTCTAAACAGTCCTAGCAAACGGCATCAAATACAGCAGGAACTGAAAGGCTGGGCAATAAATATAGCATTCCTGCAAGAGACCCACCTTAAATGGTCTACTAGGGTGGGACTGAACACTAAAAATTTCCCAATATGTTTTTTGGGATATTCCCCCAATAAGAGATCCAAGGGGATAGCAATAGGTTTTGATAGGAACACACCATTTGTCTTAAAAGCAATGGAGTCAGATGGTGAAGGAAGATATTTATTTGTGAAGGGGTTTTTGTTCAATAAAGAGTACACATTAGTAAATATCTACTGCCCCAATGTCCACTCCAGTTTATTTTTAAAAAAGGTATTGAATAAATTGGAAAATTTTAGAGAGGGAAAAGTGATAACGGCAGGCGATTTAAACTTTGTTTTTGACCCAACCTTGGATACCCAACCTCTCTCTATTCGTTCAGAAGGAAAACATTTAAAAGCAGTTAAACAAAAACTTTATCAGCAGCAATTAGTAGAGGCTTAGAGAATATTACATCCAAGGGGGAGGGACTTCACATATCACTCCCAGGTACACTCCTCTTACTCAAGAAAGGATTACATTTTCTTAGACCATCAGCTCCTTGAAGGTTTATTAAAAGCGGAAGTGAAATCGATCACCCTCTCTGATCATGCCCCGGTTATAGTAAGCTTGGAGTTAAAGGATGTACCAGAGAGGCAAAGATCTTGGAGGTTGGACGAATCACTTCTATATGATCAAGATATCCTAGGAGACTTGGAAAAGGAAATTATTTTTTTCTTTACAGAGAATAACATAGAAAATATTGCACCAACAACTCTGTGGGAAGCTCATAAAGTTTGTATGAGAGGGAGATTAATAGCGGAAGGGGCTAAGAGAAAAAAAATTTGGACGGCCAAAAAAAGTCCCTTTTACAGGAAATCAAGGAGTTGGAACAGAAACATAAGAGAGCAAATGATAGTGAGGTAATGGTGGAATTAATAGCAAAACGCGAAGCCTTGAGGGATTTGATGGAGCAGGAGACCAAACAAGCTTTTATTAGAACTGCAAATAAACAATATACATTTGGGAACAAATCAGGGAAATTACTGGCGGGACAAATTAAATCCAGGAGGAACCCGAATTTCATAGTAAAAATAAAAAAGGGGAGATGAAGTACTCCACTAGGGACATCAGTAAAATATTTATGGAGTACTATCAATCATTGTACAAGGTGAATGATCCACAAGATCCCGGGGATGTGCAAAATAAAAAAATAAAACAGAACAGTATTTAAGGGGGATTAAATTGCCTGTAATACTAGAAGAGGACTCAAGGATACTGGACAGTGATATCTCTAAAGAGGAAATAGAGCAGGCAATTAAAAACAGTAAAGGAGGAAAAAGTCCCGGGCCAGATGGCTATACATCCCTATACTTTAAAAAATGTATTGGAATCCTGACTCCCCACTATCATTCATATATGAATTCAATAGGGGGGGGGGCCTTAAGATACGAGGGGAAGCTTTGGGCGCCTATATCTCACTTTTAGTAAAAGAAGGAAAAGATCCCACAATGTGCTCAAGCTTTAGGCCGATATCCCTGATAAATGAAGATGTAAAAATCTATGCGCGGATCCTGGCCGAAAGATTAAAGCCCTACATGCCAGAATATATAGGGAAAGATCAAGCGGGTTTTGTCCCTGGGAGGGAGACCAGGGATAATATACTAAAAACAACCCTCTTAATTCATGAGTCTAAGAAGGGGAAGAAGCCAGCCTTGTTTCTATCAATAGATGCCGAGAAGGCCTTTGATAGGCTGGATTGGGACTTTATGCTGCAGACACTATATAAATTTGGCATAGGACCCCGTATGCTTAAATGGATAAAGGCATTGTACTCAAACCCTACTGCGCAAATGCAAGTAAATGGAACCCTCTCGGAAACTTTTCAACTTTTCAATGGCACACGTCAGGGGTGCCCACTGTCTCCCTTGCTTTTTGTATTTTCATTAGAACCTTTTTTAGCATCTATAAGAGCAAATCAGGAGATCCAAGGTATAGAGGTCAGGGATCAAGAGCATAAGTTATCCGCTTTTGCGGACAATATTATGGTCTATATAACAAACCCTAGACAGACACTCCCAAAGATTATGGAAGAACTGGATAATTATGGGGGAGTGTCAAATTTAAAGATAAAAATGAAAAAAACAGAGATATTAAATATTTCAGTCCCCTTGAGTGAAAGTCGAGATCTTAGAAAAATGTACCCCTTTACGTGGAAACAAAAGGGTCTGAAATATTTGGGAGTATTTCTGTCGAAATCAACACTAGACCTTTATCAAGATAATTACTTACCCCTCCTGATTTTTTTTTAAAGCGATCTGAAAGGATATCCCGCACATAGACTGTCATGGTTTGGCAGAATAAGTGTGATTAAAATGATCACTCTGCCAAAAGCCTTGTACATTTTTCAAAGTCTCCCAATTGATGTTCCGGTGGCGTACTTTAAAACCCTGAGATCAATAATACAGAGATTTGTGTGGAATAATAGAAATAATCGCATTGCCTACAAGACATTGACTAGACCAAAAGAGAAGGGAGGTATATTTCTCCCCGATTTTGAAAAATATCATGAGGCAGCAGTTCTGCGGAGGGTCATGGACTGGGTCCACGCTCCACGGCAAAAAAAATGGGTGGAATTGGAAGAAAATATAATTAAACAGATGCTAGGACAGATAATTTGGATTCCAAGGCAGTATAGAGGTTCCCTAGTAGATGTGGCACCAATTACGTTAGAAGCATTGAGAAAGTGGGATAAACTAATTAAAAACACACAGGGACAATATAACAGCCCTTTAATGGTCATAACAGGTAATAATTACTTTCCACCAGGGAAAGATAATAAATTATATTTAAAATGGACCACATCGACCTCTTTGCGATTAAAGGATATTATGAAAGGAAATGCACTTTGTTCCCTTTTGAAACAACGTGAGAGGTATAGGACAACCCCATGGGATGTCTGGAGATACAAAAAACTTCAACACTTTGTAGAGTCCCTCCCAAAACCCCTTCAGGGAAAGGATACCTTGAATATTTGGGAAAAAATGGCAGATCAAGGAGGGACAGATAGATATGGAATTTCTAGCCTGTATAAAGAGTTGATAACACACCCAGATGGAGGATCCGTGTGCCCAACAGAGAATTGGGAGCTGGAACTAAATCTCTTGTTGCCAGAGAGAATGAGGGGCAGATTATGTTCACTCCACCTCTGTGGACGCGTGGATAAAATAAATTAACTATAAATTATTAGCCAAATGGTACTATGTCCCGGTGAAATTACATAAAATAAACCCCCAGGCTTCACCCCTATGCTGGAGGGAATGCGGGGAGGAGGGAACCCATGCCCACATATGGTGGCAATGCCCCAAGATTCAACCATATTGGGAGGAAATAATAGACCTAATTAAGACGATTAGTGGTATTGAAATCAGAATGGACCCATGGCAATGTTTGTTCCATGCAACAGACATCCCTAGGAAAAAATTACAGAGAAGCAATTATTCCAATCTTATTGAACTCAGCAAAGTTATTGATTCCAAGACAATGGAGGGTAAAACAAGCCCCAACGATACAGGAATGGCTGAGGGAAGTAGATAAAACAAGATGTATGGAAGAGGTAACACACCTGCATAAGGATACTAAAACTGAATTTATCAGGATTTGGAGGGGCTGGGAGGAATTTAGACACTCGATGGTATATGAAGGTTACATGAGAAGAGAGGGCAATTCCTAGGGAATTTGGGTCAGATATACCTTCCCTGCTGCTGCTCCTGACCTCTGAGAAGCCAGGACCCGATTGCGCATAGTCCTATATGTGCCTCTCAAGGTCCCAATTTTTGTATCCAGCTGCTCAATGGTAGCGTTGGGCATCCTGGTGTGCACAAATGGGAGTAGGCTCTCCAGCGCTGCTTTCCTTACCCCTTTATTTTGTGTATCGGGTTTCCCACAGAGCGGGAACCTCCCTTAACCGATCTATAAATAGAAATTCTTTTTCGAGAAAAGCATTCATTGTTTCTGCAAGACAAAACACCAGACAAAAATACAAATGTCAATCACACTCTAAACTCGAGTAATCTTTATGCCCATATATGCCTCTTCAATCTCTATGCAGTATAGGCCACTGATGTACCAAGTTAAAATCTTACCTTCAGTCTAACGTTTGGCGCTCACATGTGTGTTAGCTTTATATACACTACGCATGCATGACACAAGTCGCCCGCCCATGACTCCCCTTCTCTTTCGGCGCGCAGGCGACATGGCGGAGTCACAGCAGGTGTCTGTGAATCCAGATAATTCTAACAAGGAGACAAGCCCAGAGCGGGAAACGTCACGAACAAGGAGGCGATACAAGGCATCTAATATGTCCTTTGAGGAGATGGCGGAGATGGTGGCCATACTGAACAATTCTGATTATGATGCAAAGCATGGGCCGTATTCCCACCCTAATCTAAGGAAGGACAAAATTATGAAGCAAGTAGTGAAAAGTCTGAAGAAGAATTTCGGTGTGAAAAGATCAAAGATCAAAGGAGCAGCTCAGAAAGAGGTGGTCTGACCTCAAACTGAGGGAGCCGGAGCAGTTAAGGAGCATTAACAGAATGCTAAAAAAAAGTAAGTACTTCTCCTGTGTCCCTATTGTTTTATTTCACAACATGCATGTTGCTCCATGTTGTTGATTTTTACTCTTGTACATTCTAAAATTACATTTAAAAAAATTTAGTGGGCACAGTAATCGGTCGATACAGACACATCGTTTGCACACTACATACGATGATTTGTCAATATCCATGTTTTTAAATTTTTGGTAAAATATCTGTTTAGATTCCATAAATGTTATGACATTGTTGGCTAGATGATGTGTTTGTAACTAGAATGAAATGCAAACTTGAATCAATTTAAAGGAGAGGACAGTCAGCAGTTGTTTACACATCTGCACTCACAGGAGCACTATAGTGTGGGCCACCAGAACAACCTTTTTAGGGTGTCCAACACAGGTGAAACAGTGGGTACTGTGGGGGGGGGGGCATGTGAGAAAATTGTCACAAAAAGGTCAGTATTCCAGCTTTGTTAAGTTCAAAAATCTTGTCTTCAGCTTGGAACTGTGCCAAGACAGACAATTGTACCCCACTTGCAAGCAATGTTTCATATTCCTATTTATGACTTCAAATATGTGTGTGCTAAGTGTACCATTTGTTTCATTCTCATAGGGGAGAGAAGACTGGGAGGACACCACTCCTCGGAGCCCAGGAACCTCACACCTTCTAAAGTGGATAAAGGAGAGGTGGAGGAAGAAGAAGTGGAGGAAGGAGAAGTGGATGAGGTGGTGGAACTTGTCACTACAACAGGTCAGTATCTGTCACCACAGCTTCAGGTAAGAGATGTAGGCATGCAGATTTTTATGATTTTTTTTTAATTTTAGGGGATGAACATGTTGATGAAATTCCTCGATTCTCCAGTGATAGTGCACAAAGAATCATCCAACAAATAATGGATTGTAGTACTCAACTGGACTTCATGAAGAAAAGGATGAATGCTATGGAGAATACATTTAAGGACATCATTGATGTGTTGGGGCGAATAGAATAAAACCCCCCTTTTTTTTCTAAATTTTTAGTCACTTTTTAAGCACTTTTACTAAAAGACAAAATTTGAAGATGCACACAGTGGGTCAACATGTGCTATTTGCCATCACGGGATCTCCATGAACGTGTTTTGTGGGTGCAACCCCTTCCTCACAACTCAAGTAGGTGAAAGGAAGAAGGGGTTGCCCCCCAAAACATGTCGATTGATCCCCCATGATGGCGGATAGCACATGTTGACAATAGGGATGAGGAAGAAAATAACCTATTTTACCCTCCAAAAAATTGTGTGCACCTTCAAATTTTGTCTTGTTCAGGGGTGACAACACTCCATCTTAGGAAGGGCAGATAAACCTTTTTTGAAAAATCGAAGGTCTGAGATCTTGCCTAGAGCAGGGATATGCAATTAGCGGACCTCCATCTGTTGCAAAACTACAAGTCCCATCATGCCTCTGCCTCTGGGTGTCATGCTTACTGCTGTCAGGGTCTCGCTATGCCTCATAGGACTTGTAGTTTGGCAACAGCTGGAGGTCCGCTAATTGCATATCCCTGGCCTAGATGTTTACATTGTTGTATTTTGAGGTATGTTTAGGAGAATTTTTGTAATTTCATAACCAAAAAAATTGCCAGTTTAGGTCAAAACAAAAAAATGGGTTTAAAAAAAGTATGACACACAAAAAATGTTCTAGAGACCATGTGTGATTGTGCACAGAGTAAAAAACATGGAAATACCAAAAAAGTGTGGCTTCTATTTTTTAAATCCACTATAACCTTTTTTGTGTTTAGTTATGTTGTTACCAGTGAAATGTTTGGTCTTTACTAAGGAAAATACACTTGGCACTACAAGTAGACTTTGAAAAACTAACAGACAGCTAAAATAAAAACAAAGAAAATATACAAAATTAAGGTTCAGATTATTTATAATTTTTTGGGGTAAATAGTAAAAACTATCAAAGATTGGCTGGCATTAGAATGGCCCCCCTACCCATGAAATAGTCCACATAGTTCTGCCGGATTGCACGGGCACTTTGGGGGCCAAGCCAGCACGGACATGTTCGGGGCCCGGCAGGGCATTGTCTGCTGCAAGTCCGGCCTCGGGCCCAACTGTGGCCATATAAGTTGGCGATTGCTTGCGCAAAAAATTGTGGAGAACACAGCAACAAAATACTATATAGTTCAGTTTGTACTCCGCCATGTGAATACTTGTTAAAAATAGGCGGAACCGGCTGGCCATTATCCCGAAGGCATTCTCCACAACTCTTCGGGCTCTGGTAGTTGAAGACCCTCCTCTCCGGGGTGAGGGTCCTCTGGGGGAAAGGCCTCATGAGATGCGGACCCAGACCAAAGGCTTCATCAGCCAAAAAGACAAAGGGGAGTCCTTCCACATTCCCTGCATCCGGTGGCAATGCAAGGTCATCACTCTGTAGACGAAGAGCAAACTCCGTCTGGGCGAAGGCTCCCCCATCCGACATCCGGCCATTCTTCCCCACATTCACATAGAGGAATTCATACTGTGCTGACACCACCGCTATCAGCACAATGCTATGAAACCCCTTGTAGTTGAGCCCGAACGGGGTGGTGGCACGATGCGGACGTGCTTCCCGTCAATGGCTCCACCGCAGTTGGGGAAGTCCCACCGCCTGGCAAACTCTGATGCCACAGTCTGCCATTCGTGTGGCGGGGAAGGAAGCTGTGGAATCAAACAAGAAAAAAAATATTAGTACTTATGCAAATAACATTGCAAGCAGATTATACAAAAACATTCTTGGCCAACATCAGTATAACATTTTGGTTAAGGATTATTAAAAATTAAAAATATAAAGAACAATTATCACATTGCTCACCCCCCTCTGATGGCCCGTTGTTTTTCTTTTGGGGGGGGGCTAGATGAGTTTGGGACCCCCCAAAAATATAATTCTGGAAAATGTAGACTTTAGAAACCATTTGAGGGGGGTGGGGGAGCACTACAATGGAGCTGACAAAATATATTGTTAACAGACTAGGCTAGATGAGTTTGGGCCCAGGAGAGCATGCTGGAGAGGTAAGTGAAGGGAAATATGCATGTAGGCCAAAAAAGGACTTAAAAAATTACAGCATGCATGGGGACAAAGGGAACTTTCACAGCATATTACAATCATGTTAATTAGGGAAGGATGAAAGAAATACAATACATTATCATACATGAAATACATAGAATGTGATATTAAATGAGTAAACTTACTCTCATATAGTCATCCTGCAGGACTTGGATGATGGCAGAACAGGTCTCTGGGATTTTGACGCCCAGAGCCTGGGGGAAGATGCCTGTCGTGAACTTCAGGTCCTGCAGATTTCTCCCAGTCGCCAGGTAGCGTAAGGTGGCGATGAGCCTCTGCTCAGCACTGATGGCTTCCCGCATAACGGTGTCCTGCCTGGTGATATAGGGGGACACCATAGCCAACAGATGCTGAAAAACGGGGTCAGACATCCGAAGAAAATTCCTGTAGTCCTCAGGATTATTCTCCACGATCTCCCGCAGCAAAGGCATGTGAGAGAATTGGTCCCGCTGGAGCAACCAATTCTTAGTCCATGAACTCCTCCTCACCCTGTTCATGGACTCGTCTTGGTCCAAGACAAGAAGACCAACAGAAACACAAAGACGATGCACAACACGATCTCTACGACGGGAACGTATCCGCAACATGGCTAGAAAACGGTCGGCCGTGTGTACGAGGCTTCACCCTTGGCAACTAGTCTGGCTTTGTATTTGTGGATATTCCCTTCTGCAACTGACTTTACTTTGAAAGTCCACTTACTTCCTATAGTATTGTGGTTAGGAGGGAGCTCTGTGAGTGTCCAGGTTTTATTTTCTTGAAGTGACTTTAATTCTTCTTCTGCTGCCTTTCTCCATTTATTGGCTTCACATTTTGGCAGTTTTTCTATGTCTTCCCAGGATGTTGGTTCAAGTATTCAAGTATGCTGTGTGGTTTGACAGAGTATGACAGCTTGCGGGGTGGTATCCCCTTTGTTGTCCAAGTGGATCTTCTGACTTCAGGCAGTTCAGCAGGATCTGGTGGGGAACTTGATTTAGGCAATGTCACTTCCACCTCTTGTTCTGACTCTTGCACATGTTCGCTTTGGTCAACCTTTTCTTCTGGTTTGCTGGGTATATTCACTTCACAGCTTCCAGGGATTGATTTATCTGATGAAGGGCTCCCATCAAAATAAACACTACGGCTTATTGTCACTCTGTCAGTCTTTGGATGTAGGATTCTGTAACCCTTAGTTTGTTAGCTGTAGCCTACTAGAATGCCTTCTATGGCTCTGTCCTGAAACTTGGATCACTTTTCACTTGGAATATAGGCATATGCTTTACAAACAACCTGATGTGCCCTATGTTAGACTTTGATCCATGCCACATTTCAAATGGAGTACTTTTAATGGCTCTTGAGGATAGTCTGTTCTGTAAGTAGGTTGCAGTCATGACCTCTTATCCCCAGTACTTGTGAGGTAGGTTGGCATCCGACAACATGCACCTGGCTATTTCTATAAGAGTGCGATTTTTCCTTTCTGCTACACCATTTTGTTCAGGAGTGTATGGTGTGATTGTCTGGTGTACTTTTCCTTGTCTCTTCAGGTATGAGGCCACTTCTTTTCTTATGTAATATCCCCCTGTCAGAGAAATAACCTCAGCAAACGGTACCCGCGCATTCCCATGCACATGCGCGGAAGAATGGCGGTTCGGCGGGTGCGCGTCAGAGCGAGACGTTGATAGCGCGCGCATTGCGTGACAAATTTGGGACTCTCTGCTTACCTATAAAAGGCTGCCCATACCTGCATCAAATTGCTGGATTGTCTTCAGCTCTTCCCTGTTCCTGAACCTGTGCTATACTTCCAAGTGATTCCTGTTGTGACCTAGGCTTGCCTCCTGACCTGCTCTGATCTGATCTCTTCTCGGCTTGGCTCACGGACTTTGCTATACTTGCACCTGCCTGATTACCAGTGTTTGACCCCCGGCTTGGCTCACGGACTTTGCTATACTTGCACCTGCCTGATTACCAGTGTTTGACCCCTGGCTTGGCTCACGGACTTTGCTTTACTTGCACCTGCTTGATTACCAGTGTTTAACCCCCGGCTTGGCTCACAGACTTTGCTTATCATTTACCTGTGACTGACCCTTGGCTGGCCTCACCACAGCCTCCAATTTGCTCTCCTGTGTTCTACCCTAAACCTGGCTTTTACTGAGTGTCTGGAATACTTCTTGTTGTCTTCTCAAACAAAGTCTCCAAGTGATCATCAGCTCAAGCCTTCTCCAACCTGCTGTCAGCCCGTGCTTCTTTGAGCCCTATACCTCCTGTACCACCTCCAGGGGTATACTGCGCTTAGTCGCAAGGGGAGCCTCTCTCAGCATCTTGGCCTCAGAAAAGGTACCTGACACCCCCATTGTCAAGGCATATTATTCCTGGTTTGTGATGGAACTTGTTGCTAGTCATTACCTTGAACTCTTGAAGTTTCTCTGATGTTTCATCAGATAAGTATTTGTGTACCTGGAATAATCATCAACGAAAGTCAGTAGATATCTGTCCCCAGCCTGACGTGGGAGGTTTTCATTGGACCGCATACGTCACTGTATATGAGCTGCAGGGGGTGGGTGATTTTAATTTGAAATGCCAGTGGAAGGGGAGCACGTTTGGCTTTTGCTTCAATACAGCACTTGCATTTCATGAGCACTTTGCATGGCGCTATTGTCAAATCTACTGATAAGCCTCTCTATATAATGTTCTGTATAGCTTCTGAATTTCTGTGCCCCAGCCACCTGTGCCATAAGGTAATACATTTGCTGGAACATACAGCACTTTCTTTACAAGGATAGGCTGTTTGCCTTGTGGTGTAATGCAGTTTAGGAAGCCCTTGCCTTTACCTTCTGCTGTGATGCTTTTCCCGTTTGCTAGGAAAATTATGTAGTGCCCTTCCCAAATGGTTGGGACGCTATGTGTAAATTTAGGGGTAGTCTGAGCCAGTAGTTGAGCTCAGACCTGAATAATTGTGTTGAAATTTGCTTCTGCTCTGGGTGTGATACTGCCTGGCAGTTGTGTTCCCTGTTCGCCTGTAGGTGGCACTGCCCCCATCGGCCCAGGCTGGAATACAGGGGAATCACACCACATTAGGTGTCCTCTCTCGGCAGCCGTGCAGTGGGCGTGGTTGACCCGCTGTGCATGCTGGGAGAGGGTACATAAGGGGCAGACGCCATTAGCAGGGGTCGTTCCTGTGCGCGCCTCGTGGCCCGCATGGCACAGGGTGCGTGCGTGTGTTACAGCCCTGGGTACCTTCAGCCCGAGGCTGCATTACTGCCTGGTAGGCCCAGCTCTGCTGGCTGGGGCCTATGCCTTTGGAAGGGATCCCAAGCTGTCCACTTGCGGGAAGCCCACTCTTAGGGAAGGAGGCCAGGGGAGGATCTGCCCCAGAGGAGACTGGTGACTGTACTGCTGTCTCGGGAGGAGGCCTGGAGACTCACCTAAGGAGGGAACCATTACTGCAAGCCCTGCAATATGCCGATCTGGCATAAAGGTTCTCTCTATTGCTAGGCTGGGAGGTTCGGGACTTTGATAATCCTGTGGCAGAGGATTCCTGATCGCATCCCTAAATTCTCAGATAAAGTGGATCTGTGCATCATCCCGGCTGCTAGGACCAGTGAAAGGGACTATCCGGGTGAGCAATACCCACTCAGGCTTGAGTGGCAATGTTATGCCTTTAGTGTTGCGTGCCTGAACCTTCCCCTCTACTTCTCTTCTTTCCTGCTTTCTCAAGTTCCCACAGCAAGAAAAAAGGAAAATAAAGCCTTCCTGTTTAGGTTTTACATTGGTGTGGACATTGACTTTTTCTAGAGACTTTGTATACCCTGACAACGGAAGCCATGGAGGTAGTTTGCATCACTAGCGTTGCTAGCCAGGTGCGGGGGGGGGCGGGCCGCACCCGGGTGACACCCACCAGAGGGGTGACACCCGTGGGTAGCGCAGCGGCCACACTGACATCGCCCGCCCGCTGCCCTGTGCCTTAGGCTCACGCTGCGGCTGTGTCCCTCAGCGGAGCGGAAGGAAGCCGCCGCCCCCTCTGCCTCCTCTATGTTTACATCCACAGAGGAGGAGGAGGAGCCCGCGCTCGAGAGACACACCGCTGTGTGTATCTGCCGCTCTGTTCTGAGGTCTGAAAGGTAAGGGGGGCATCTTTACTGATGGGGGGAGGGGTGTCTGTACTGCTGGGGTCTGCACAAGAGGGAGTTTGCACCAGGGGGGGGCTGTAACTGAGGGGGGTGTCTGTACTGAGGGGGGTCTGGTACTGAGGGGGGTGTCTGTACTGAGGGGGGTGTCTGGTACTGAGGGGGGTGTCTGTACTGAGGGGGGTGTCTGTACTGAGGGGGGTCTGGTACTGAGGTGGGTGTCTGTACTGAGGGGGGTATCTGTACTGAGGGGGGTCTGGTACTGAGGGGGGTGTCTGGTACTGAGGGGGGTGTCTGTACTGAGGGGGGTGTCTGTACTGAGGGGGGTGTCTGTACTGAGGGGGGTGTCTGTACTGAGGGGGGTGTCTGTACTGAGGGGGGGGTCTGGTACTGAGGGGGGGGTCTGGTACTGAGGGGGTGTCTGTACTGAGGGGGGGGGTCTGGTACTGAGGGGGGGTCTGGTACTGAGGGGGGTCTGTAACTGAGGGGGATCTGTAACTGAGGGGGATCTGTAACTGAGGGGGGTCTGTTACTGAGGGGGGTCTGTTACTGAGGGAGGTGTCTGTACTGAGGGGGGTGTCTGTACTGAGGGGGGATTGGTACTGAGGGGGGGGGTCTGGTACTGAGGGGGGTGTCTGTACTGAGGGGGGTGTCTGTACTGAGGGGGGGTCTGGTACTGAGGGGGGGTCTGTAACTGAGGGGGGGTCTGTAACTGAGGGGGGGTCTGTAACTGAGGGGGTGTCTGTTACTGAGGGGGGTCTGTTACTGAGGGGGGTGTCTGTACTGAGGGGGGTGTCTGTACGAGGGGGGTCTGTAACTGAGGGGGTGTCTGTAACTGAGGGGGTCTGCACTGAGGTGGGGGTGTCTGTACTGATGGAGCGGTCTGCACTGAGGTGGGGGTGTCTGTACTTATGGAGCAGTCTGCACTGAGGTGGGGGTGTCTGTACTGAGGGGGAGGTTCATACTGAGGGAGGCGGGTCTATATTGATGGCGGGGAGTCTGTACTTAGTGGAGCGGGTTTGTACTGAGGGAGGGGATCTATACTGTGGGAGGGGGGTCTGTAGTTAGTGGAGGGGGGTCTGTACTGAGGGGGGACTATAGTTGTTGGGGGGTGACACCATTTTTTTTTTGCACCGGGTGACACCAACCCTAGTGACGCCACTGGTTTGCATGACCCAAAACAAAACCAGACAGTCCCTTAAATGGGGGTAAGTGCTACAACTATATATACATAATATTAAGGATTTCTCCTATTAACTCTACTGCTGCCTGCAGGAAGAGTGTCAGTCTGATAATAGGAGTTTTACACGTGCATTTAAAGGTAATTTTTTTTCTCTATATCTGCTATACTAGGACCTTTGATTAATGAGGAGATCCATTGCAAGGACAAGAAACAGGAGTAAAAAACTTTAGGGGGGCCGGACTGTGGCCAGTGGTAGAGGAAATTTTCCTGCCATCAGTGGGAGTAAACATCGTTACATTTGATATTAGGGGGAGGAGCAGTGCCCTATTATTGGTGTCAATGGGAGATATTGTGCTTCATTGTTGGTGTCAGTTGTCAGAAAATGGTCTCAAATCAGTGGGAAGAGTAGTGTCCCAAGGACCGGATAAAGGCAGGTAAAGGGCCGCATTCGGCCCCAGTTTGGAGACCACTGACTTAGGGGAAATGGGATGAAGACCCATTCATTCTTGACACCTGTCTGGGGAGTGGAATATACAGTGCCTATCCTTTAGGAAGTTTTCATGTTTATTGTAATAGAACTTTTGGATTTAATTTTCTTTTTATATTACATAAATAATCTCTCAAATTTAAAAGTCACAGAGATTTCTGCATAGTGGTTTAAATAAATTACAATAAAAAAAAAAAACAATATTTAGTAGATACACCTTTCAACAATTGGAATGGATAGTTCTAAATTAGGAATGAGCAAATATGCCCAGGTTTGATTTCTGGGGATATGTTAAGCTCTGCTTGAATTTGTGAACCCGGACTTATCAGTGAGCCATTGAAGTCCATTGGTGGGTGAACCTTGATATTAAATTCTGGCCATTTTCAAGGCTAATAGACAAGATATTGTCACAAAGAGGATGGGAAGCTGGGCACTGACAATAACAGAATATTTTTTTTAATATAAAGAACAGGGGAAGAGGGTCCTTATAATGCATTACATGCTTGAGGGATGCCTTTAAGCCAGGGGTAGGTAACCTTGGCTCTCCAGCCATGGTGAAACTACAAATCCCATCATGCCTCTGCCTATAGGAGTCGTGCCTTTGATTGTTAGGATCTTGCAATGTCTCATGGGACTTGTAGTTTCAAAACAACTGGAGGGCCGAGGTTGCCTACCCCTGCTTTAAGCTGTATGGGATGTTATAGAACAGTAAAATTTTCACAGATGGCATCAGCGACACTGTATCTTGGCACCACATATTTTGGATGTGTAACTGATTTTTTTTTTTTATTTCTCATTAAGCTTGTCCTAAATACAATAGCAACACCCCAATCTGAATAATTTAAACTTTGTAGTTTTTTATTCAGCAGCAAAAGCCCTGAATTAAGCAATTCAAGTAACAAATCTAGCAACAGAATAGGAATGCTTTCTCTAAGAAAAAAAAGGAAAAAAGCTATCCACTTTGTACAAACTGCCCATTGGCAAAACAGTTTCATAGTATAGTCTGTTAGCTCATTTTTCACAGTACCCCACTGCATTATCTTAAAGGTTTAATAAAAATGTCAAAACGGAGTGCACATAAATACTTTAAAACTACATTCTCTGAAACCCCTACCATCCCAGTAACCCCAATTATTCCCCAAATTTCTTCAGGCTTGTATTTGATAGACATGGGCTAGTGCCAGGACAGTATGCAAGCACTTAAATAGGCAGCAAATAGAAAAAGACAAGGCAGGTTTTATATTGCAAGGAAAATTAAAGTTTATTATCTGACTGACAATATGCCAAAAATAATTCACAATGTCTGAACAGTTTGTAAATAGCTTGGTTAGGCTACAATATAAGAGGGAGAGATGAGGACGTTTTTTTTCTTAAAACATAACCTACAAATTTTGTACAGTGGCATGACACTATGTAAGCAGCTTTGTTAGGGCGGAATATAAGAGGAAGAGACAAAAAACTATAACTACCCCCAAGTCCAGCAGTCTGAGCCCCACTTTTTCAAAGATCTTTTTACTGCAATCGGTCCCCAACATAACCTAACCCTACAGTATTTTGTCCCAGAGTGGCAGATTACTATTTACATATTTTCACTAATGCTATTTTTTGAGGGACACCGAAAGTTCTTTATATATTGTATTCTGTATCTTTAAGTTAAACAAAGCTTGCTAATGCTGCTAAATCTGGCATGGGCATCTAGGAATTACTAGCAAAGCAGCCATTTCATTGATAGTGCAGTGTCTGACTGCCATGTGCCAGGAGGGGGCACCCTGTATGACATCACAGTTAGAGTTCCAAAGCACCTAGGAAGATGGGACAAAGTACTACATGTAATTTGTCCCATCTAAGGGAAGGGGAATCCATCTATGCCTTTTTGCAAAACAGATTTATGGTGAGCATGTAGAGCAGTGGAAAATAATTCTAAGTTTGCATCTATAGTGTTGAAAGTCATGTTGTAGTTATTAAAGGGGTTTTTACATTCTCCTTGGATAATTCAGATAGCATAATCTTAAATTTATCACCTTTTTTTCAAAGTTAGCCTGTTTAGAAAATAATAAATTACTTATAGTTCTTTCACGAAAGTACATTTTGTACTGAGCATTATCAGCAAGCCATTCACAGATGTTTTTGAGGGAGAAGGGTCATTGAAATAACATGTTTCTGACTGAAGCACTGTTTCTCTCAATTGGCTCTCTTTACATTTTAGTTCATTGAAAAGCCATAAAAGCTGCTTGTTGGAATAACCCTGACATAATCTTTTAAAACATCCCATACAGTCAGGGGATATCAAAGTTAATGATGAAAAATGTACAGTATTCCACTGAGGATTTCAATCAAGGTTAGGGGAAGAGGGTGAACTAAAGTTAACCATAGATGGTGGGTGGCTTAGTGTCTACTGTATGACTAAATGTAAAAGATTATGGTCAGAAATAAACAGGCATTAACAAGCATTACTAAGAAATTCAGTATGCTATCAATAGATAAAATGATATGCACAGCCTAATAATTTACTTATTATGGGTTATATAGCGCAACAATTTACCCAATGCTTTACATATATTGTACACTCAGATCAGTCCCTGCCTTGAGGGGCTTACAATCTTAGGTCTCTACCATACATGCATATTTAGCACTACCCCTGTAGGAGCTGCTGTTTATTTGTTTTGGGTCTACGTCCTGCCTATCAACCCCTGGAAGTGGCTCAAACCCTCCCTTCGCACAACTGATATGAATAAGGATTGTGAGACCTATTGAGTATTAGGAGACACAATCCTGCATACATCACACGATAAACTGTAAATATTATTACCTTTGTGGGTCACTAGTCCTTCCGAGTGACAAAAGATACTTCACACAGATTATTTACTTAACCAAAGGTATCTTTACTAAGTGTAAAATAAAAAGGTAAAGAAACACATTAATACACACAGTTGACTCTGCATGCGCATTACACAGTCAATAAATCAAAGTAAGATTGATATCACTGATGTTAAATAAATAATAACAGAAGAAACAACAGCTATGTATATTTATATATCTGCACAGCTAACTGATCGCTCGTGAGCTCCCCCTATCTTGCAATACCTTGCACGTGTTCAGTCACTATACCAGACAGGCAAGGCCTATCTGAGTCCCGCTCAAAGTTCCTTCCTCAAATGGAGTCTTTGCTAGCCACCGTTGGTGCACAAGTTAATTTGTAATCCAAAGGGTTTTAATGAGATATTGTAGTCATCCGCAATATTCCTGAGTACTCGTGTGCCTGCCACCCACTAATGGCGAATGTGCCAATCTCTAATCACACAGTCTCCCGTAAAATACACTAGGCCGCAATCTGTGGCGCGATAGGTGGAGTGTGGCTGGCACTAACTAAGTCACTTTCCTCTATGGTAACAGTCAATTCTGGGCAGGTGCCCTTCTCACCAAACAGGCCCGGTTTCTCCTCTGGCTTGTCCCAGTCCCACGATCTCCACGCTTCTGCTGCAGTCTCCGGCCTCCGTCACTCACAGCGCACGGTGATGGTGATGGACGACTCCGGTCTATGCTAGGCAACAGGATACTGTGGAAGGTCCTTTACTGGAAAATTACCCGGGGCACTGGCATACTTTAGGCCCAGGCTTCTGGCCTAATACTCCGGAAGCAGGCCTCAGTGCCAGCTTCCTGCTTGGTTGAGAGCGGAGTCCAGAGAGAGAGAAAATGGCCCTTCCCCTCCTTTAAATAGTCTGTCCAGAAGGCTTTGCGGTCTTGCAGTGCACCCTGGTAACACAGCTGCACCGTGGGTAGTATAGTCTGTCTACTACTAAAAGTAACAGAGTCTTTTCTCCTTGCTGCTGTATGTTCCAGGGTGCATTAAACTATATACATATGCATTAATTGCATTGTAACACTTACACCACCGGAGGGAGCTAGGTTCCTTCTTTTAAATGTCAAATGGTAGTCTTTTTCTACATTGCATATGGGAATCCCGCTACACATACATACACAAACTAGGGCCAATTTGGACAGGAGTCAGTTAACCTAAATGTATTTGGCATGTGGAAGGAAACAGGAGTACCTTGGAAGAAACCCTTGCACGCACAGGAAAAACATGCAAACCATGCTTCTCATTTGGATTTGAACCAAAGACTTTAGTACTCAAAGGCAGAAGTGCTAACCAGCTAGCCACTTTGCTGCCCTTGTAGGTATCTGAAACTTGCTATTTGACCCTACTGATTATCATTGATCTCTTGGCCTTATCAATAAGACCTTGTACCTTCCAAATGATGACAGATAACTGTGATTTAACAAGAAGGAGAAACAAAGGAATGTTCACCATGTACCTGGTGAAGACTGGAACATTGTAGAGGCCTCTCTTGCACCTCCCTGCCCAACACTCCTAAAGGTGAAGATTGAGAGTGTAAGGGCAAGGAGTGGCACGAGTGCCGTAGTAGCTGGCTGGTGATTTCCACTCCGTAGGTGGGTAGAGCTGGTAGTTGCAGTCCATGGAACAGGAAGCAGGAGCAGCATGGACCAGAGCAGGAGACAGAAGCAGGACAGGGGTACAGGCACCAGTCAGCAACAAGCAGGCAGCGAGGGACCGAATCAATAGGCAAGGCAACTCCAGAAAGCAGGCCAAAGTCAGTAACAGCCGGGCAGAGCGGTACAGAATCAACAGACAGAGAAAAGTCCAGTAAACAGGCCGAGGTCAGAGTAATCCGATAAACAGAGTTGAAGGGGGAGCAGAGGCAAGCCGAGTCATGCACAGGTAAGCAGGTACAGCAGAACAGATCTCAGAAACACAGGAACAAGCTGAGGAACATTCATCAGCCAAGTGCGCACGCTAATTTGTATGCACGTGTGCGTGCTCGTGCACGTATATGCACGCAACAAACTGGCAGAAAAACACGCATGTGTGCAATTTGCATGAGCACGAGCATAATTCTGCACTGGATTTCTGGTAATAGGAATCCGGTTTACCTTACAGCATATGTGACAAAAGTTACTGGCTAGGGATGGGTGAATTCGAAGAAGGTTTGGCAAATCCTGTGTGAAGTTTGACAAACCTGAACTTAGTACATTCGGGACATTTTTAGCAAGGAAACTACTTTTAAAAAGGAATCTGGGGATTGCCATGGAGGACATGTACATTTTTTTCAGAGTCTCAGCAACAGCAACAATTATCTTATGTTGTACACATAGGCGTGCACAGCCCTTTGCATTAAAGTTCAAACACATACAGTGGGTAAGGAAAGTATTCAGACCCCTTTAAATTTTTCACTCTTTGTTATATTGTAGCCATTTGCTAAAATCATTTAAGTTCATTTTTTTCCTCAATAATGTACACACAGCACCCCATATTGATAGAAAAACACAGAATTGTTAACATTTTTGCAGATTTATTAAAAAACAAAAACTGAAATATCACATGGTCCTAAGTATTCAGACCCTTTGCTGTGACACTCATATATTTAACTCAGGTGCTGTCCATTTCTTCCTTGAGATGGTTCTACCCCTTCATTTGAGTCCAGCTGTGTTTGATTATACTGATTGGACTTGATTAGGAAAGCCACACACCTGTCTATATAAGACCTTACAGCTCACAGTGCATGTCAGAGCAAATGAGAATCATGAGGTCAAATGAACTGCCTAAAGAGCTCAGAGACAGAGTTGTTGCAAGGCACAGATCTGACCAAGGTTACAAAAAAAATTCTGCTGCACTTAAGGTTCCTAAGAGCACAGTGGCCTCCATAATCCTTAAATGGAAGATGTTTGGGACGACCAGAACCCTTCCTAGAGCTGGTCTTCTGGCCAAACCGAGCTATCGGGGGAGAAGAGCCTTGGTGAGAGAGGTAAAGAAGAACCCAAAGATCACTGTGGCTGAGCTCCAGAGATTGAGTCGGGAGATGGGAGAAAGTTGGAGAAAGTCAACCATCACTGCAGCCCTCCACCAGTAAGGGCTTTATGGCAGAGTGGCCCGACAGAAGCCTCTCCTCAGTGCAAGACACATGAAAGCCCGCATGGAGTTTGCTAAAAAAACACCTGAAGGACTCCTTCTCTGGTCTGATGAGACCAAGATAGAACTTTTTGGCCTTAATTCTAAGCGGTATGTTTGGAGAAAACCAGGCACTGCTCATCACCTGTCCAATACAGTCCCAACAGTGAAGCATGGTGGTGGCAGCATCATGCTGTGGAGGTATTTTTCAGCTGCAGGGACAGGACGACTGGTTGCAATCGAGGGAAAGATGAATGCGGCCAAGTACAGGGATATCCTGGACGAAAACCTTCTCCAGAGTGCTCAGGACCTCAGACTGGGCCGAAGGTTTACCTTCCAACAAGACAATGACCCTAAGCACACAGCTAAAATAACAAAGAAGTGGCTTCACAACAACTCCGCGACTGTTCTTGAATGGCCCAGCCAGAGCCCTGACTTAAACCCAAGTGAGCATCTCTGGAGAGACCTAAAAATGGCTGTCCACCAACGTTTACCATCCAACCTGACAGAACTGGAGAGGATCTGCAAGGAGGAATGGCAGAGAATCCCCAAATCCAGGTGTGAAAAACTTGTTGCATCTTTCCCAAAAAGACTCATGACTGTATTAGATCAAAAGGGTGCTTCTACTAAATACTGAGCAAAGGGTCTGAATACTTAGGACCATGTGATATTTCAGTTTTTCTTTTTTAATAAATCTGCAAAAATGTCAACAATTCTGTGTTTTTCTGACAATATGGGGTGCTGTGTGTACATTAATGAGGGAAAAAAATGAACTTAAATGATTTTAGCAAATGGCTGCAATATATCAAAGAGTGAAAAATTTAAGGAGGTCTGAATACTTTCCGTACCCACTGTACGTGTGTGTGTGCGCATGTGTATATATACTGACGGTGTCAGTAGAGCAGTGAACAGTGTCAGTAGGGCAGTGGGTGTGTCAGTAGTTCTTTTTTTTTTTAAAACATTTTTAGGGCATTTGGTGAAAGAGCAGGGGTCTAAACAGGGGGAATCTGCACTGAATGGGGTGATTAGGGTATGCCTAGGCACATCTGGCCAGAGGCGTAGCGTGGGGGG
Organism: Rana muscosa; assembly: GCA_029206835.1. Classification (NCBI taxonomy): domain Eukaryota; kingdom Metazoa; phylum Chordata; class Amphibia; order Anura; family Ranidae; genus Rana; species Rana muscosa. Next base: position 337,191,576 of record CM055116.1, on the reverse strand, counting down.
GGTAGGGGGGGCCGCCGCACCGGGCGCAACATTGGGGGGGTGCGAAATCCCGCACCAGTGTGTCACTTTTCTTAACTCTGTAAGATTCCATCTACTGTGTCCCGACCGCCATGTTGCGGCAGCTGGCGCCCTGTGATTGGGCGAATGCAGTCATGTGCTGTGGCAGGGCTGGCCAGTCCTTGAACGCGCGCGAAGGCTTCCCCTGGAGGAGTCCCGCCCACGCTTCTGTTAGCCGCCGCCATCACCCTCCCTCCTTACCGCGCCGGATCTGGCAGTGGACTTCATCTGGGACTGACTGGGAACTCGGCAGTCGGCACTGCTGACTACAAATAGGGAGGTGAGTGACCGAGTCTGTGAGGGAGGCAGAGAGCCAGCTCAGATGGGACTCGGAGCAGCCGCGGCCGGGTCAGCAGCAGCAGTAGTTAGTTTGGCCGGAGTGAGAGTCACGCCACCCGGTGAAGGGGGGGGAGGGGGGATGTTACTGTCTGTACACCGCCATGCCACATGTTAGCAGCATTGCCAGCCAGCCAGTCAGCTCACACGCAGCATGCCTGCGTGCCTAAGTACAGACAGTTACATGCCTCATGCTCCCCCCCCCCCTGCAAGAACCTGATAATTAATTTACTGAGCTCAGCTTCATGATGTATCCTATCCCCTCAGGGCATTCGACATGTAAGGGGTTAAATGATTATTCCTGCTATGTAATGTATCCCCTCAGACTTTCAGCATGTAAGGGGTTAAATGATGAGGTATTTAGCATTTCGAATGCCCTGAGGGGATGCATTACATAGCAGGAATAATCATTTAACCCCTTACACGTCGAATGCCCTGAGGGGATACATTACATACATACCTCCCAACTTTTCAACATTGAGCTGCGGGACACCTGGGGAGCAGGGCAGGTTGTTAAGCAGGGGGGCTGGTTGGTGCTGCTAAAAAAAAATTGTTGCGCGGGGGGAGGTTGCAGGGTGCTATCACGGTTACGCCAGAAAATTTTGAAGTTGGAGGCAGCTCCTCTAATAGGCCCTGAATGCCTATATGAAGTGAGTGCGAGTAGAGCAAGAGGGCGCCAGCCTTCTGGAGGTAAAAGAACAGATGTGCGTAGAGAAAAAAACACCACAATAAAAAAATGATGGTGGAAAAAAAAAACTCACTGTATGATGTGAAGAAGGTGCTTATTATCGTCTGAGGAGCAGTGGGTCTTGCTCGGGCTCTGTGGCAGAGGACGGTGTGGTGGCTACACTGGCGGATATGAGTGAGACAGATGCCTGTGGTGTGATGGTATGGAGTCTGCAGGAGGGATGTCCAGCTGCTCAGGTGGATATTGGTGGCTGCCAATAAGATGTCGGCGGCTGCAGATGGAGTGTACCAGCGGTTCCATCCTTGGATACTACTGTCACCATAGTATCCAAGGATGGAGCCGCTGGTTACACTCAATCTGCAGCTGTCAACATCTCAGATGTGAATATTTGATGTTAAGGGACACGCTGATTGGCATATTTTGGTGTGGCCCTTAACATAAAATGTGCCCATCAGCATGCCCCTTATTTTGTTAAGGGGGCACGCTGATGGGGACAGCTGATGTAAGGTGGCACAGTGATGGGGGCACCTAATGTAAAGGAGCACTCTGATGGGCACGCACACCTGATGTAAAGCATCACTCTGACGAGCACACCTAATGTAAAGGGGCACACTGAAAATATGCCAATCAGCGTGTCCCTTAACATAAAATGTGCCCATCAGTGTGCCCCTTAACATTAAATATGCCCATCTGAGATGTTGACAGCTGCAGATTGAGTGTAACCAGCGGCTCCATCCTTGGATACTATGGTGACAGTAGTATCCAAGGATGGAACCGCTAGTACACTCCATCTGCAGCCGCCGGCATCTTATCGGCAGCCACCAATATCCACCTGAGCAGCTGGACATGCCTGCTGCAGACTCCATACCATCACACCACAGGCATCTGTCTCACTCATATCCGCCAGTGTAGCCACCACACCGTCCTCCGCCAGAGAGCCCGAGCAAGACCCACTGCTCCTCAGACGATAATAAGCACCTTCTTCACATCCTAAAGTGAGTTTTTTTTTCCCCCCAATCATTTTTTATAGTGGTGTTTCTCTACGCATATCTGTTCTTTTACCTCCAGAAGGCTGGCACCCTCTTGCTCTACTCGCACTCACTTCATATAGGTATTCAGGGCCTATTAGAGGAGCTGCCTCCACTTGTGTTTCAACTTCAACCTGTCCTTTTGTCCCGCAGTGCAATATTTTTCCTCCTTCACTAATTTTTATGTCTTAATTTCATTCAATTGAAAATTACTTAGACTCATATGAATTTAAGAAATTGGAGACTCTGCATTAGTTTTCCTTTTCACCAATTTTTTACATTACACCTATTGACATTCATTTATTTATTCATTTAGCGCTGTACCTCATTTTACATATTTCAGTGTAGGTGTAAGGTCGGTGGGTCAGTGTATGTGTCAGGTAGGTGTCGGGGTCAGTGTGTGTCAGTCAGTGTAATAGTCAGTGTTGGTGTCAGGTGGGTCAGTGTAATGTGAGTAGTGCATTAAGTAGGAGTGAGGTGGGTTAGTGTAGGAGTGAGGTGGGTTAGTGTAGGAGTGAGGTGGGTTAGTGTAGGAGTGAGGTGGGTTAGTGTAGGAGTGAGGTGGGTTAGTGTAGGTGTGAGGTGGGTTAACATAATAGAGACTTATGTTAATCGACAAGGTCACTGCAGGTAGCGTTTAAACAAGGTCAGGATAAGAAGTGACAACTGTTAAGCAACAGCCAACAGAATCGCACCTGCTATCCAACTAAATGCTATTGCAAAGTGGGCTTTGGTGCTCTTTAAAATCTAGGAAAAGACAAATCTGTAAGCATGCCAATAGATGCTAGGTCAGCCACCCTCCATCACTTGCACTGCTCACCTGCGGGGATAAATGGAGTATGTATGCGCTGTGAGTCTGGAAAGCAACGAGGAAAGAAGGGACCAGAATAAGCGACAGGATCAGCAGCAGAAGATGTGTCCAGAGGCCTAGCAACAGCAAAGAAAGTGGTAGAAGCAATGTGCCAATAAGGACCAAGCCTCAGTTGATGGCACGACCACACCCCAGACAGCTGACTATGCCTGCTTCTGAACCCCTGTAACAGTCTGATGAAAGCTATGGACCCCATCCCCAGAAATATTCATACAAACACAACTTTGCATGCAATGAATATACAGGTGCATCTCATAAAATTAGAATATCATCAAAAAGTTAATTTCAGTAATTCAATTCAAAAAGTGAAACTCATATATTTTAGATAGATGCGTTACATGCAGAGTGATATATTTTAAGCATTTTTCTTTTAATTTTGGTTATTATAGCTTACAGCTAATGAAAACCCCAAATTCCGTATCTCTGAAAATGTAAATATTACATAAGACCAAAAAAAAAGGATTTTTAATACAGAAATGCTGGCTTACTGAAAAGTATGTCCATGTACATTATAATATGCACTCAATACTTGGTTGGGTCTCCTTTTGTACAAATGACTGTATCAATGCGGCATGGCATGGAGGCGATCAGCCTGTGGCACTGCTGAGGTGTTATGGAAGCCCAGGTTGCTTTGATAACGGCTTTCAGCTCATCTGTTCTGTGGCTTGTTCAGTCTGGTGTCTCTCATCTGCCTCTTGACAATACCCCACAAATTCTCTATGGGGTTTAGGTCAGAAGAGTTTGCTGGCCAATCAAGCACAGTATTACCATGATCATTAAACCAGGTATCGGTACTTTTGACAGCGTGGGCAAGTGCCAAGTCTTGCTGGAACATGAACTCAGCATCTCTATAAAGCTGGTCAGCAGAGGGAAGCATGAAGTACTCTAGAATTTCCTGGTAGAGGGCTGCGCTGACTTTTGGACTTGATAAAACACAGTGGACCAACACCAGCAGATGACATGGCTCCCCAAATCATCACTGACAGTAGAAACCTCACACTGGACCTCATGCAACTTAGATTCTGTGCCTCTCCACTTTTGCTCCAGACTTTGGGACCTTGATTTCCAAATGAAATGTATAATTTTCCACAGTCTGTGATGATTTTGGGAGCCATGCCATCTGCTGGTGTTGGTCCACTGTGTTTTATCAAGTCCAAAGTCAGCGCAGTCCTCTACCAGGAAATTATAGAGCACTTCATGCTTCCCTTTGCTGACCAGCTTTATGGAGATACTGATTTCATGTTCCAGCAGGACTTGGCACCTGCCCACACTGTCAAAAGTACCGATACCTAATTTAATGATCATGGTAATACTGTGCTTGATTGGCCAACAAACTCGCCTGACCTAAACCCCATAGAAAATCTGTGGGGTATTGTCAAGAGGAAAATGAGAGACACCAGACCCAACAATACCCAAGCGGAGCCGAGCCGCAAGCAACATGGAATAGATGCGGGTGACGTCACTAGGTAAGCTCCTCCCCCATACGCACGTTATGTCCTTGAGGACTTCGTCAGCGGTGGGTGGAGCTACGGCGTCACCCAACGTCTATATATACCAGCATGGTAACCATGGAGAGCGTCGTATGGGCGGGACAGGCGGCAATCAGATACCCGGAAGCCCAACTTGTCCCGAAAACACGCCACGCACATATCACCTAGCGAGGATCATCACACACTCACGCTGTTGTGATTTGTTGCTGTGCACTCCGGACTGTGTGATCGGTCTGTTGGTCCTGCAGTTTTTTGTATTCAGGACTTAGTGACTATTTTACACATTTTTTATTGATCATCGTGCCATGCATGTCATTCAATACTTTTATGGATAATAAATGACCAGTCTACACTTAGATCGTCTCCACCTTTTTTTTTCCATATATTCCATTGTCGCCTTATTACCTGATGTTCATCTGCCACGCTGCTGGATTTCATTCATCAAAGACCATCTTCCCCTCATGGTGGAATATGCGTATTTGACCTCTTGTTCATTCAAAAGGTCCATCTGTTCTGGTAAGCAGATTTTTCTTATTGGAAGACAATCATATATTGCTTGGAGATTCTCCCACACCTTGGGTGTTTACATTGTTCATCATTATATGGACATTTGCTGCGCTGCACTGTTATTTTATTATTATCTATTTTGGGTTTCTGTGATCAACCTCATTGGTGTTCAGCTTGCAGTAGTTTACATTATTACACTTGTTACATATGTGCGCTGATTGTTTTTTATATCATTTCTATATAAAATATATGTTTCACTTTTTGAATTGAATTACTGAAATAAATTATAATTTTATGAGATGCACGTGTATGTACTTTATTTTATTGAAATTTGATTGCCTCAAACATATATGCCATACACAAAGTTTGTATAACGTAAACAATCTTAACAAAAACCTTACTCTTTATCATGCAGAAATTAATGGCCACTCATTACAAAAATGAAATACAATCATCTTGTGCAAGTTAACCGCTTCCTGACCAGAGCACTTTTTACAATTTGGCACTGCGTGGCTTTAACTGACAATTGCGCGGTCATGCAATGCTGAACCCAAAATAAATTTGTGTACATTTTTTCCCACAAATAGAGCTTTCTTTTGGTGCCATTTGATCAAATCTGCGGTTTCAATTTTTTGCGCTATAAACAAAAAAAAGCGACAATTTTGAAAAAAATATATATATATTTTTACTTTTTGCTATAATAAATATCCCCCAAATTAGAAAAAAAAAATTCTTCATCAGTTTAGGCCAATATGTATTCTACATATTTTTGTTAAAAAAAAAAAAATTTGCAATAAGCAAATATCAATATTGGTTTGCGTAAAAGTTATAGCATCTACAATCTACGGGAAAGATTTATGGCATTTTTTTTACTAGTAATGGCGGTGATCTGCGATTTTTAGCGGTATTGCGACGGACAGATCGGATACTTTTGACACATTTTTGGGACCATTGACATTTATACAGCGATCAGACATATCGCTGTTCCTACTTAGTAGGATTACACGATCTGTCTCCTCTCCCCTGACAGCTCAAGGATTTATGTGTTTACACGCGCATCGGGCATTGCAGCGCCCTCTGGCGGCTCTCCTGGGCAAAGCTGTACCCGTATGGGATTTCGCCCAGAGAAGCCATTCTGCAGTAGTAAAAAGTCGTGAGGCGGTCGGGAACCGGTTAAACAATATAATCCTAATTCTGCTCAAATATACTGTACTACTACTGCTGCTACTACTGCTACTAGAAAATTAGAATTAGCATTTGCTATTATTGAGTAGCACAAGCAGACAGTTGTGCAGAGAACAATAATGCAAATTTAAATTATAAACATGGGTCAACAACGAGTCGAGAAATGCTTAGCAGTCAGCGTTATAAGCAGTTGCAGGGTACGTTTTCTTTTATTTCTTTCAACGAACAACCATTGATTGGGACAAGGGATTATAGTGAATGCAAATGTTATTTGCTATCTGACACTCACAGACCCCCTAAAACCAATCCATGGACCACTTACGGGTCCATGGACCTCAGATTAAAAGCCTCTGCCCTAGAACCACTGAACTTAACACATTACTTGCAGATGGGACTGTAACAGCCCAGATTTAAAGGAGAAGTCCAGCCTGAGCTTTTTAGGCTGGGCTTTTCCTATGGGTCAAAGGAGTGCAATTTGTATGGCACTTCTGTGACCTGTTTTCGGCGGAGAGCAGTCTGAAGTCCGCTCTCCGCTGACGTCACTGCCATCAGTCGAGGCAGCGCTTCATCCCGACTTCCCAAGTCTGGATCCGCCAGCTGCCTTGATTGATGGCAGTCTCAGCAAGCCGCTGAGATGGCCGCTCCTCACCCCTCCACAGCTCATCGCTCCAATGAGCGTGGAGGATTAGAACAGGAGCAGTGTTGACTGACAGTGAGTGAGAACGGAGCCACCGGTGGTGTTCGTGGCTCGGTTCTCAGTGTAGAGACAGCAGGAGACAGCTGCAGCGTCGGTCTGATGCTGCTTCCACCTAGGTAAGTATGATTATGCAAAAAAAAAAAACATACTTCTCTTTTAAATGCTGATATATGATTAATCATTTAATTTCTGTGGGGAAAAATATCAAATGAAAATAATTAAATGTATAATTATTGTCCAGCCTATAGCAAGTATATATTAAAAACATATTCAGGTTTGAATGAAAAGGGTACATTTTGTAAGGAAGGTATCATAAATGTGTAAAGTCCTGAAAGCAAACATGTCATGTCAATCTGATCTGCCCATTTCAAGAGCTGCTGGCAGAGATAGAGAGCCTTCTTTGTCAAGGATCTCTTTTAGTATTCAGGATGGGTCTGCCAGTGCATTAACACCACTTACATAACATTGTAGGCCACTCATATATAAAGGTTCATTCTCACTTATTAGCTTACTGCAAAGAGCCAGCGCACTCCAGATGGTGTAAGACATTTTGATTGCTATGCTTGCCGACAGCCACGCTAGCTGAAAAGAAAATGACTTTTTATCTTTGGTTTATTTCTCTACTATCACCTCGAGGAAGGTCAATTATGCTATATGCATTCAAAAATAGGTAAAGTAACCTATTCAGGGCTTGTAGGGGTTACCACTTAGTAACAATGTACAGAGATATAATATTTCCGCTTTTATTAAAAAGTTCATATGCGAGGGTCTATTGTTGTCCCTTTGCTCTGAAATGGTATAAGAAATCTATAACTGTTCGTTGAGTACTTTATTGCTTTATCCTGAGGGCATCCAAGAGACAAAAGGAAATATTGTAAGCTATATTAGAAGAGACCGTGGAAACAGCGGGAACAAACCTCATAGAAACATAATTGCTGAACAGCCATTGATGTTCCCCACAAAGTAAATTACCATATTATTTGCATAGTAATTCTCTTAGTGTTCATTCTTCACGTTTGTGTTTGTTATAAGAATGCATTACGTTTACATGGAGTATTACTATTTACTGTGAATATGAATGTGCAGCTGTATAAAAAACAATATATATTTACAAACTGGACTCTGTAGGCCTTTTAAAATCCTTTTCATAATGTTGTTTCTTTGACTAAATTGACTCTATAATAACTGTGCTGCAAAACCTTTTTACTCCAAAAGGTCAAATTTGCAATTTACCAACTTTTCCAGTTCAGCCACCTTTTAAAACATTAATGTTCGGTCAGTAATGTTAATTGCTGTTCACTTGTTTTGCCCCTGACATGGACACTTTGCCTGTTTACCCCTTAGCATTCTGATGGGAACCAAAGCAACTTTTTTAAAGAAAGACACATAGGGAAATTTATAAAACAGTTCCAGAGTAGTGATGAGCCGAACACCCCCGGGTTCGGTTCGCACCAGAACCCGCGAACGGACCGAAAAATGGCATAGCTACCCCATGACCCCCCCCCCCCCACCCCAGCCCATTACCAGCCCCTTTGGGTCTTGTATGGATATTAAGGGGAACCCCGCACATAAAATAAAAAAGGCCCTATATACTCTGAACGGCCGTATACAGGCGGTGCATACAAGACAGGGACTGTAGGTTTGTTCTTATGTAGAATCTGTTTGTAATTTTGAACAGGTACATTGTTGAAGTGTAGCTCCAGCCCAAAAATCTATTTTTAAACTTTTTGGAAAACATAGGTAAGGGTTATCACCCCTGTAACATTTGTTTTGCTGTCTGTGCCCCTGTTCAGAACATTTCACCTCACTTTCCGTCCCAATGACAACTGTTTTTGAAATGTGGTGTTTTCCTTGAAACAAGGATTGCTGATAAAGCATCAGTACAGAGGAGACACCTTTCTCCCATATTTATTCTTACAGGAGAGAATTTTCCTTCCTAGTGGTAGATTTCCTCTCACTTCCTGTTGTCTTCTTGCGTTTGCAAGTAGGAGTCGTTTGTAAGTTGGATGTTTGAAAGTAGGGACCTGCCGTATATACTCTGCAGAAATAGGCCCCTTAGTTGTTGGTGTTGGCACAACACTGTAAGCACTCACAGTTACTCTTGGTTGGTGCTGGAACGCCCTGCTGTCAACTATTATATCAGGAATTTTAATTACATATAATTGTTGAACAGTGGTAGTAAAAATTGGGCCTTTGATGGTGGTGCTGGTGCCACAACACTGTAAGCCCTGACAGTTACTCTTGGTGGGTGCAGCAATGGGCCCTGCTGTGAATTATTAGATCAAGAATTGTAATTGCATGCCCCTGTTGAACAGGGGCTGAAAAATTGGGCCTTTCGTGGTGGTGGTGGTGGTGTTGCCACAACACTGTAAGCCCTCAGAGTTACTCTTGGTGGGTGCAGGAATGGGCCCTGCTGTGAATTATTAGATCAAGAATTGTAATTACATGCCCCTTTTGAACAGGGGCTGAAAAATTGGGCCTTTCGTGGTGGTGGTGGTGGTGGCGTTGCCACAACACTGTAAGCCTCAGAGTTACTCTTGGTGGGTGCAGCAATGGGCCCTGCTGTGAATTATTAGATCAAGAATTGTAATTACATGCCCCTTTTGAACAGGGGCTGAAAAATTGGGCCTTTCATGGTGGTGGTGGTGGTGGCGTTGCCACAACACTGTAAGCCCTCAGAGTTACTCTTGGTGGGTGCAGCAATGGGCCCTGCTGTGAATTATTAGATCAAGAATTGTAATTACATGCCCCTTTTGAACAGGGGCTGAAAAATTGGGCCTTTCGTGGTGGTGGTGGTGGTGGCGTTGCCACAACACTGTAAGCCCTCAGAGTTACTCTTGGTGGGTGCAGCAATGGGCCCTGCTGTGAATTATTAGATCAAGAATTGTAATTACATGCCCCTTTTGAACAGGGGCTGAAAAATTGGGCCTTTCGTGGTGGTGGTGGTGGTGGCGTTGCCACAACACTGTAAGCCCTCAGAGTTACTCTTGGTGGGTGCAGGAATGGGCCCTGCTGTGAATTATTAGATCAAGAATTGTAATTACATGCCCCTTTTGAACAGGGGCTGAAAAATTGGGCCTTTCGTGGTGGTGGTGGTGGTGGCGTTGCCACAACACTGTAAGCCTCAGAGTTACTCTTGGTGGGTGCAGCAATGGGCCCTGCTGTGAATTATTAGATCAAGAATTGTAATTGCATGCCCCTGTTGAACAGGGGCTGAAAAATTGGGCCTTAGGCACTGGTGCCACAACACTCCAACCCCTCACAGATACTGTACTTGGAGCACAGCAATGAGCCCTATGGCAAATTATTGCTAAAAAAATTGTAATTACACGCCCCTGTAAAACAGGGGCTGAAAAATTGGGCCTTAGCCACTGGTGGCGGCACCCATAAACAAAAATGATCTTCCAAGCTATCATCATCAATCGTATCATTGAGGACTCGGAGGAGGAGGATAGCCAGTCAACATAACAGCACAGGCACTCAGCATCAGCATCAGTCTTGAAGGGATGTGACATGTTAAAATCAATTAGTCTGTTATATCAGCATCAGGTGTGTGGTAGCTGGTGGTGATCCAAGACTGGTTCATCTTGATGAAAGTCAGTCGATCAACCGAGTCGGTGGACAGGCGCACCCTGTGATCCGTGACAAATCCTCCAGCAGCACTGAATGTGCGTTCCGAAAGAACGCTGGATGCAGGACAGGACAGTAGCTCAATTGCATACTGTGCAAGCTCTGGCCAGTGATCCATCCTCAAGACCCAGTAAGCCAGAGGATTTTCGGTGGGGAAGGTGTCCAAGTCTGACCTTGCCCCTAGATATTCCTGCACCATGTTTATCAGACGCTGGCGATGGTTGCTGGAACCGATCATACTTTGGGGCTGCGGACTAAAGAATTGTCTGAACGCATCGGTCAGACGGCCACCTTCCCCACCGCTCCTTCTTTGACTGGCCGAAGCCTCAGCAACTCGTTGTCCAGGACCAGGAGTTTGTAACCTCCCAGTCTCTGGGAACGCGTTGCACAGACCTTTCTGCAAGGCCTCCCGGAGTTGTCTCATCCTCTGCTCCCTCTGCGACGGTAACATAAGGTCCGCAACCTTACCCTTGTACCGTGGATCAAGGAGAGTGGCCAGCCAGTAATGGTCCCTCTCCTTGATCCGAAGAATACGAGGATCCTTCCGCAGACTTTGCAGGATCAGGGAGGCCATGCAGTGTAGGTTTGCTGAGGCATTCGCTCCGGAGTCCTCTGGGTCACTAAGGACGACATGATCCGCAGCCACCTCCTCCCAGCCACGTACAAGTCCACTGGTTTCTTGGGACTGTAAATCATCCCTAAAAGACTGCTGCTGATGATGCTGAGTGCCAGCCTCCACCTCCATGCTGACACAATCCTCCTCCTCCTCCTCCTCCTCCTCCTCCTCCTCTTCCTGTGCGATGGGTGGGACAGAAGGAACACTGTCTGGGTAAAGGGGGCCTTGAGAGGCAAGGAAGTCCTCCTCTTCCTGCCTCTGTTCTGCCTCAAGTGCCCTGTCCATTATTCCACGCAGCGTGTGCTCCAACAGGTGGACAAGAGGTACAGTGTCACTGATGCATGCACTGTCACTGCTCACCATCCTCGTGGCCTCCTCAAATGGTGCCAGGACAGTGCATGCATCCCTGATCATGCCCCACTGGCGTGGAGAAAAAAAACCAAGGTCCCCTGACCCTGTCCTGGTGCCGTAGTCGCACAGGTACTCATTAATGGCCCTCTGCTGCATGTGCAGCCGCTGCAGCATGGCCAACGTTGAGTTCCACCTGGTGGGCATGTCACATATAAGGCGGTTCTTGGGCAGGTTCAACTCCTTTTGCAGCTCAGCCAGGCGAGCACTGGCATTATAAGATCTGCGGAAATGCACACAGACTTTCCTGGCCTGCCTCAGGACATTCTGTAAGCCCGGGTACCTGCCCAAGAACCGCTGCACCACCAGGTTAAGGACGTGAGCCACACAGGGCACATGGGTCAGTTGTCCCTGTCGGAGGGCGGAGAGGAGGTTGGTGCCATTGTCGCAAACCACCATTCCTGGCTTAAGCTGGCGTGGCGTCAACCACCTCTCGGCCTGGCCCTGCAGAGCAGACAGGACCTCTGCCCCAGTGTGGCTTCTGTCCCCCAAACACACCAGCGCAAGCACGGCATGGCATCTTTTTGCCTGCGTACTTGCGTAGCCCCGTGAACGGCTACGGAGCACCGCTGGTTCATAGGACAAAGCACAGGAAGAGGCCATGGAGGAAGAAGAAGAGGAGGGGGTGGAGGAGAGAGGTGTGTCACAACCAGTAGTAGCATTTTGGAGGCGTGGCGGTGGAACAACCTCCAACACTACTGCACCTTGTCCTGCATCCTTCCCAGCTGCCAAAAGAGTGACCCAATGGGCCGTGAAAGAAAGGTAACGTCCCTGTCCATGCCTGCTGGACCATGAGTCAGCGGTAATATGCACCTTACCGCTGACCGCCCTGTCCAGCGAGGCCAAGACATTGCCTTCCACATGCCGGTAGAGAGCCGGAATAGCCTTCCGTGAGAAAAAGTGGCGTTTGGGAACCTGCCACTGAGGAACCGCACATTGCACAAACTCACGGAAGGGGGCCGAGTCTACCAACTGAAAAGGCAGCAGTTGAAGCGCTAGCAATTTAGCCAAGCTAGCATTCAACCGCTGGGCATGTGGATGGCTGGGAGTGAACTTCTTTCGACGGTCCAGCAGCTGGGGCAGGGAAATTTGCCTGCTAGAATCGGACGTCGGTGTACTGCTAGCAGAGTGGCCGCAAGTACTTGGCTGTGACACACCTAATTCTACACCTTCATTCCTCTCAGTGCATGTTTCAGAGAGGACTGAAGTTATAGTGGGGTTGGAGATCCCAGCTGATGCGGTGCAAGGAGAGGTCCGCTTTGTTCTTTGGTGTGGGTCTTTGAGGTAGGCTTGCCAACGAGCTGCATGGCAGGTCAACATATGTCTGGTCAGGCATGTGGTACCCAAGCGGCTGATGTTTTGGCCACGCGATATACGCTTGAGACATATGTTGCAAACAGCAGCTGTGCGATCTGATGCACTAGCCTCAAAAAAGGCCCACACCAAGGAACTTTTTGAATGACGGGCAGAGGCAGCGCCCTGCACAGGCGGAGCTCTGCGGTGTGATTCCGTCGGTGTACTGCCCTTACGCTGGCCACCAAAGGGCATCCTGTCTCGTTGGAGATGTGCCTCCTCCTCATCCTCCTCCTCCTCCTCTCTACTATTAGGCACCCACGTGGAGTCAGTGACCTCATCATCCCCTCCCTCCTCATCACTGGAGCCAATCTGGCAGTATGCTGCAGCTGCTGGAACATGACTGCCAGATTGGTGTCCTTCTTGAGCATCCCCTCTGTCTGCTCTCACGCTACTGCCTTCCTGTAGCTGGGTTTCATCATCAGACCCTTCGAAACGCTGGGCATCCTCCTGGAGCATGTACCCAACACTGTGCTCAAACAGTTCGGGGGACTCCTCAGGAGGAGGACATGGTGGGTCTAGGGAAGGAGTGACTGATGATGAGTCTGACATTGATACCAGGGAAGAGGACGCTTTGGCAGCTGCTTTGCCAGTACCCTGAGCCTGGGTGAGAGAGGATGAGGAGGAGGAGGAGGGCTTGGTCATCCACTCTACCAAGTCTTCGGCATGATGTGGCTCAACATGTCCAGCTGCCGAAAAGAAGGACAAGCGTGTCCCATGGCCATGTGCTGATGACAATGCACCGCGTCCACGACCAGCACTGTTGCCCCCAGACACAGAGCCTGCTTGCCCTCTTTTATTGCCTCCTGACTGTCTGCCTCTCCTTGTTTGCCTTCCAGACATTCTAATAGATGGCCTGCAGGGAGATGGGAAAAAAGCAATAAGGGCTACCTTCAGGTGTCCTTCTCTGTCCCTTTACTTAAGGATTTCTAAATATGGTTGAGGATGATTGCTTTTGCACAGAATAGCACAACGACAATTTCCCTGACTGTCAAAAAAACAAGGATTTCAAAGATGGTTGATGAGGAATGCTTTAGCACACTATAGCACAAGGAGAATTTCCCTCACTGTCCTTCCCTGTCCCTAGAAACAAGGATTCGCACAGTGAAAGAAACTGACACTCTCCCTACCTAGAGTTTTCTGTCCCTAGAAAAAATGTTTTTTTAAAGCACACTATAGCACAAGGAGAAATCCCCTCACTTTCCTTCTTTGTCCCTAGAAACAAGGATTCGCACAGTAAAAGACACTGACACTCTCCCTACCTAGAGTTTTCTGTCCCTAGAAAAAATGTTTTTTAAAGCACACTATAGCACAAGGAGAATTCCCCTCACTTTCCTTCTTTGTCCCTAGAAACAAGGATTCGCACAGTGAAAGAAACTGACACTCTCCCTACCTAGAGTTTTCTGTCCCTAGAAAAAATGTTTTTTTAAAGCACACTATAGCACAAGGAGAATTCCCCTCACTTTCCTTCTTTGTCCCTAGAAACAAGGATTCGCACAGTGAAAGAAACTGACACTCTCCCTACCTAGAGTTTTCTGTCCCTAGAAAAAATGTTTTTTTAAAGCACACTATAGCACAAGGAGAATTCACTCACTGTCCTTCCCTGTCCCTAGAAACAAGGATTCGCACAGTGAAAGAAACTGACACTCTCCCTACCTAGAGTTTTCTGTCCCTAGAAAAAATGTTTTTTTAAAGCACACTATAGCACAAGGAGAATTCCCCTCACTTTCCTTCTTTGTCCCTAGAAACAAGGATTCGCACAGTGAAAGAAACTGACACTCTCCCTACCTAGAGTTTTCTGTCCCTAGAAAAAATGTTTTTTTAAAGCACACTATAGCACAAGGAGAATTCCCCTCACTTTCCTTCTTTGTCCCTAGAAACAAGGATTCGCACAGTGAAAGAAACTGACACTCTCCCTACCTAGAGTTTTCTGTCCCTAGAAAAAATGTTTTTTTAAAGCACACTATAGCACAAGGAGAATTCACTCACTGTCCTTCCCTGTCCCTAGAAACAAGGATTCGCACAGTGAAAGAAACTGACACTCTCCCTACCTAGAGTTTTCTGTCCCTAGAAAAAATGTTTTTTTAAAGCACACTATAGCACAAGGAGAATTCCCCTCACTTTCCTTCTTTGTCCCTAGAAACAAGGATTCGCACAGTAAAAGACACTGACACTCTCCCTACCTAGAGTTTTCTGTCCCTAGAAAAAATGTTTTTTTAAAGCACACTATAGCACAAGGAGAATTCACTCACTGTCCTTCCCTGTCCCTAGAAACAAGGATTCGCACAGTGAAAGAAACTGACACTCTCCCTACCTAGAGTTTTCTGTCCCTAGAAAAAATGTTTTTTTAAAGCACACTATAGCACAAGGAGAATTCCCCTCACTTTCCTTCTTTGTCCCTAGAAACAAGGATTCGCACAGTGAAAGAAACTGACACTCTCCCTACCTAGAGTTTTCTGTCCCTAGAAAAAATGTTTTTTTAAAGCACACTATAGCACAAGGAGAATTCCCCTCACTTTCCTTCTTTGTCCCTAGAAACAAGGATTCGCACAGTGAAAGAAACTGACACTCTCCCTACCTAGAGTTTTCTGTCCCTAGAAAAAATGTTTTTTTAAAGCACACTATAGCACAAGGAGAATTCACTCACTGTCCTTCCCTGTCCCTAGAAACAAGGAATCGCACAGTGAAAGAAACTGACACTCTCCCTACCTAGAGTTTTCTGTCCCTAGAAAAAATGTTTTTTTAAAGCACACTATAGCACAAGGAGAATTCCCCTCACTTTCCTTCTTTGTCCCTAGAAACAAGGATTCGCACAGTGAAAGAAACTGACACTCTCCCTACCTAGAGTTTTCTGTCCCTAGAAAAAATGTTTTTTTAAAGCACACTATAGCACAAGGAGAATTCACTCACTGTCCTTCCCTGTCCCTAGAAACAAGGATTCGCACAGTGAAAGAAACTGACACTCTCCCTACCTAGAGTTTTCTGTCCCTAGAAAAAATGTTTTTTTAAAGCACACTATAGCACAAGGAGAATTCCCCTCACTTTCCTTCTTTGTCCCTAGAAACAAGGATTCGCACAGTGAAAGAAACTGACACTCTCCCTACCTAGAGTTTTCTGTCCCTAGAAAAAATGTTTTTTTAAAGCACACTATAGCACAAGGAGAATTCACTCACTGTCCTTCCCTGTCCCTAGAAACAAGGATTCGCACAGTGAAAGAAACTGACACTCTCCCTACCTAGAGTTTTCTGTCCCTAGAAAAAATGTTTTTTTAAAGCACACTATAGCACAAGGAGAATTCCCCTCACTTTCCTTCTTTGTCCCTAGAAACAAGGATTCGCACAGTGAAAGAAACTGACACTCTCCCTACCTAGAGTTTTCTGTCCCTAGAAAAAATGTTTTTTTAAAGCACACTATAGCACAAGGAGAATTCACTCACTGTCCTTCCCTGTCCCTAGAAACAAGGATTCGCACAGTGAAAGAAACTGACACTCTCCCTACCTAGAGTTTTCTGTCCCTAGAAAAAATGTTTTTTTAAAGCACACTATAGCACAAGGAGAATTCCCCTCACTTTCCTTCTTTGTCCCTAGAAACAAGGATTCGCACAGTGAAAGAAACTGACACTCTCCCTACCTAGAGTTTTCTGTCCCTAGAAAAAATGTTTTTTTAAAGCACACTATAGCACAAGGAGAATTCCCCTCACTTTCCTTCTTTGTCCCTAGAAACAAGGATTCGCACAGTAAAACACACTGACACTCTCCCTACCTATCCTTCTCTTTCCCTAAACTAAAGGAATCCAGGTTAAGCAAGAAAGAAATAAATGTCACTGTCCCTGCCTATGCTTCTCTTTCCCTGCTCCGGAACACACTACACTAGGCCGCCGTGCTGGCGGCCTTTTATAGTGTGGGGCGTGTACTAAACACCCTCAGCAATAATTGGCCACAGGCATCCTGTGGTGAGAGGGCATCCGCCCGCAAATACAACTAACTGTGTTGCAGGAAGGTGACTTTCATAATTTTACTTGTTTGCTTAGGCTTGCTGGTATCTGCAGTACCGCAAGCCAAGTCAGGTTGCATCCAGGATTAAGTTAGTGCCTTGATAAGGATCAGCATTCATCTGTTCCTTCTCATCATTTACTTTAACTGTTTAATCTTCTTACATTTCCCTTTGGATTACAAATTATTAATGTGCACCAACCAAGGCTAGCGAAGACTACTGTTAACCAGAAGGAACAATTGCAGGATTCAGCTTGTCCATCTGAACTAGTATAGTAGGACCCGTGTATGGGAATTACCCGCTGGGGGGAACCATAGAGCATATAGACTCATACCGTAATATAACTTGTTTGTACAGTTATTATATTTCTAAGAGCTGAGTGAGACCTGGTGAAGAGGTGCTCCATTGTTAACATATTGCATTGGGGGAATCCCTCCGCTGTGTACTTACCCAGGTCAGGCCTCATTTTTGCATTGTTCAACCTGATTGTTATTGAATATGCCATTGACTCTCACAGGGCCCTGTTTGAAGTCAACTGTTAATGTTTGACTGTGTCTATTTTTCTCATTCACCAAGTAAATATTCACTTCTTGGTTAAACTGCATTTGGTGTGGAGTCTTATCTGGTGTCATTGGAAAGGCGGCCAATACAAGGTAATAAAGCTTAACTGTATTTACATTGTTACATGGTGTCATTGTAGTTCCCAACTGCCATTGGGTTCCACAATCAGTGCATTGTCCTGTTGTGCCAAGGGGAATCGAGCCAAACTTTCAGGGGGTTGACAGGCAGAGTACAGGCCCAAAACTAACCAGCAGCTCTTACGGGGGTAGTGCTACATTTAGAAAAAGGTTTTCTTTGTCATTCACTTACATATTTAGGAATTAAAGAAGTACCTTAAAAGAGGCATTGTGGTGCTTTCATAAAGGCACAGAAAATACCACAGCCTTGGGCACAGCAGACCCCTTGTGTTTAACCACCTCCCTACTGTGCACGAAAACCCCCTTCCTGCCCAAGCCATTTTTCAGCTTTCAGCGCTGTCACACTTTGAATGACAATTGCGCGGTCGTGCGACGTGGCTCCCAAACGAAATTTGCGTCCTTTTTTTCCCACAAATAGAGCTTTCTTTTGGTGGTATTTGATCACCTCTGCGGTTTTTATTTTTTGCGCTATAAACAAAAGAAGAGCGTCCAGTTTGGAAAAAAAACACTATTTTTAAATTTTTGCTATAATAAATACCCATTTTTTTTTTTTAAATAAAATTTTCCTCAGTTTAGGCCGATACGTATTCTTCTACATATTTTTGGTAAAAAAATAAATCGCAATAAGCGCGTATTGATTGGTTTGCGCAAAAGTTATAGCGTGTACAAAATAGGGGATAGATTTATAGCATTTTTATTTTTTTATTTTTTTATTAGTAATGGCGGTGATCTACGATTTATTGTGACTGCGATATTGCGGCGGACACATCGGACACTTTTGACACATTTTTGGGACCATTCACGTTTATACAGCGATCCCTGCTATAAAAATGCATTGATTACTGTATAAATGTGATTGGCAGGGAAGGGGTTAACCACTAGGGGGCGGGAAGGGGTTAAATATGTTCCCTCAATGTGTTCTTACTGTGGGGGGAGGGGACTGACTGGGGGAGGTGACCGATGGTTGTCCCTATGTACAAGGGACACACCATCAGCCTCCTCTCCCTCACAGGACGTGGATCTCTGTGTTTACACACAGAGACCCACTTTCCTGCTCGTTTCCCGGGCAATCGCGGGTGCCCGGCGGCAATCGCGGCCGCCGGGCACACGCACCGGGGCCTCGTGAACGCGGCGGGCGCGCGCGCGCCGCTGGCTTCAAGCGCGCGCCTCCTAGCTCGTTTTAAAGGGAGGACGTCATATGACGTCCTCCCAGAACGAGAGTATCCTCCGCCCGCCGTCAATTGACAGTGGGCGGGGGACAAGTGGTTAATGAATTATTGCAACACATCTTAATGCCTCGTACACACGACCGGTTTTCCTGACATGCCAAAACCCAAAGTTTTACCCGACGTGATTCCTCTCAAGCCTGCCTTGCATTCACACACTCATTTAAAAAAACGCTCGACCAAAGCGCGGTGACGTCCAACACGTACGATGGCACTATAAAGGGGACATTCCATTCAAATGACGCCACCCTTTGGGCTTGCTTTTGCTGATCTCGTGTTAGTAAGTTTGGTGAGAGACGATTCACGCTTTTCAGCCTCGTGCTTTTCAGTCCGTTACAGCGTGCTATCTCTATTACGAACGCTAGTTTTACCAGAACGAGCGCTCCCGTCTCATACTTGTTTTTTTTTCCCCTCGGAAATACATACACACGACCGGTTTTGGGGACGAGAAAAAGACTGACGGGAAACACGACAGGAAAAAATAGAGCAGGTTCTACATTTTTTGCGGGCAGTTTTCTCGTCGGGAAAACTGCTATGGAGCATACACACGACCAGTTTTCCCGACCAATCTAAAAAAATTGCAGTTTTCTCGTTGGGAAAACCGGTCGTGTGTACGGGGCATAAGGCTGAAGCATGCAATAACAAATAGACATCTCCACTTCACACCCAAAACATGAAATTTACTTAAAGCTTTGTTCAAGTTTTTAAATATCAGCTCCTCCGCAGCTGCAGTTAAAGATTTGTAAAATAAACATTCAGGTCCCAAAACCTTATTTACTCAAAACGCTAATCCCTATATAAAGTCCAAATACTCACGTGTAGTGATGGAAATTATAGGAGGTGCTGTTTTTGTTCCCATCTTGAAAAATCCGAGTTCTCATATTAACTTTTATTATGATCATGATTGCCAGAATCCCTACAACAGGAATACAAATGCATAAAGCTAATTATATTGCTATAAGCCTAATAATGTATTCTCTCTACATAGAAGTCTCCAAAAACAGAAGAATAACAATCATTTTAAATAAGATATTGTAATATACTGCAGAAAAAGTTGCCAACCACTGGGAACTTATGCATAAAATACCCTATAGGAGTCATCTTACATCAGTGAGACTCTCTCAAATCTTCCCAATAGAATCAGTAATGTGCTGCAGGATATGTGGGGAAAAGGGTAGCTTGATACATACCATGTGGGGATGCAAAAGTGTACATAGCTTTTGTAAAGCAGTGTTTAATCTCATTTCATCAGTCACGGGTCTCATTATCAACCCATCCCCCCATCTTGCTCTGCTAAATTATTCTATAAAAAAAAAATACCCACTCAATTTAGAAGTATGATAGCTCACATACTTATTGCTGCCCGCCTAACTATAACAGCAAAATGGAAGTCCACTATGTCCCCTAACCTCACTGAAGTAATTCAAAGAGTTAAAGCTCAATACTTATATGAAAAACACTTTGCAAAGTACTCCAACACTTTCACTCCCCAATGGGCCACATGGGTTTCAAGATTTCCAGCCGAAGACTAGCATTTAATCATTTTAAACAGTTTAATTACATTTTTTCTTTTTGGTAGTTACAGTGTATATAAATGCTTCCTGTAACAGGGTACAGTCTTTTTGTAACTGTTATGTTCATGTTCTGTAATAATTTGTTATATATGACATGTTTAGTTTGTGGTTTAGGCTACTCTTGATTGTTGAGTAAAAACAGATGAGACCTGTCCCAACCTAAAAAACGCAGAAATGCCTCCATCCCTAAATATTATGTAAAAACAAAAGAGAAAAATAGTGGAGTTGGGACTTTACATGAGACATAAATGGAGTAAATAGGATGTCATGGTTCCCTAAAATACAACATAATAATAAACAATAGTAAATCAGTAACCAGTATACATTTATGACACAGAAATGTGATCACAAAAGAACAATTCATAATAATCATCATTAATTTAATAACACATGATCAACAAGGGGACCTGATTAATGACATACAGACATGATAAGAAAAGCATCATCAGATAATAAACACATGATTCATATATGATGAACATATACATGATAGATAAATATGTAGCGGGGGTCCCAAATTTAGGGACTGCTATGCCAAATTTAAGGGTGATTAGAGTGGTAGTTGGCTCGAATCTTTCAATTTGCTGGACTCTGTCTGCCTTGCTGCTGTTTTGCCTGGTGTGCAGTTCCCCTTAGAAGTATGGGTGGCGCTGTACCTTATGCTCAGGGTTGAACCACAGGTAATGGGGCAGTGATTTGGTGTCCTCTCTCGGCAGCCGTGCAGTGGGTGTGGTTTGCCTGCTGTGCATGCCGGGAGAGGGTACATAAGGGGCAGACGCCGCCTGGGTTCTTTTTGGTTCCAGAGTCGGAGTCCTGGTGCGTGGCGCGTGGCCCTCCAGGCCATGGGGCCACGTGCACTTCAGTCCCAGGCACCTTTAGCTGGAGCCCACTTTGGGAGGAGGAATCCCAGGGTGCCGCCTTGCGAGGGGACCCGTTTCTAGAAGAGGGGGCTGGGGGAGGACCGTTCCGAAGGACTGGTGAGAGATCACAGTGAAGGAAGGGGCCCAGTAACTCTCTGGAGGGATGTCATCCATCCGGAAAAGGGAATCTAAACAACAGGACCAGTAGGAGGTTTGGGACACTATAGATTCTGTGGCAGAGGATCTCCCGAACGCATTCATTAGGGAATCTAATAGACTGTTCGAGTTACACACCGGCTGCTAGTGCCTTCGGGTGACTATCCGGATGAGCTATACCCACTCGGGATCGAGTGGCGAAAAGAAACAAGAGTGCCTGAACTGATCTATCTTCCTAACACCTTTCTCTTTTCCTCATTTGTGGATGTTTGTGCATAAAGAAATAAACTCTATGTTGGAGTTGATGCTGGTGTGGACCTTGGAGTTACTTGGGGCATAGAGACTTTTGTCCTTACATTCTAGGGACAGAAGCCAATTCTGAAGGGAGTCTCGCTGCAAAGACCCGTAAGTGAAAACAAGTGTGCTTAACCTCCGCAAACCAGGGGGTACGGGCATGGTGGAGACTATGCACCTTCCTCTCCAGTGAACGAGCCAAAGAGTGGAGAAGGAGGGTGGCGTGGTTGCTACACATAATATGGTATAATTGATGGAATGGGATTATGTAGAGGATCCATGGATGTATACTCAACGCGTTTCGCATATCTATTCCTATAGATATGCTCCCCTATATGCATTTGACATGCATATAATTCAACCTATCATTTTTCTCACCACACTGCCACACCACTCACCTATTTTGTGGCACATTGCTCTCAATTATTTTTTATATTTTCTCATACCTTTCATTTTTCATCATATTTTCACCACATTTTTTCTACACTTTTCTTCATATTTTTCTTCATAATTTTTATCATTGTCATTCCTACATTTAATATTTTTTTTTTTTTTTTTTTATATATACACTTCTCATATATTTTTTCATATATTCATTTTTATTTTTATTTGTATTTTCATTTTCAATTTTTTCTTTTATTCCCACATAGAAGTGGTCAACAATTACACATGCACACATCTCTCAGCGTGAAGGTACGCAGCAACTGTATGGTCTGCCTCCCATGGCTCCCCAGGCATCCTGTTCTGTGGATCTTCCGCCTCAACCCCGGGTGGGGCCATCCATGTGGGACCACCTCTTGATTCATCATCCCAACAGTGGCCATAACATGCGGGCTATCTTGTAAGTTACACTAATACACCCTTTTTTTCTTCTCTTTATTTTTTGGCTGTGTCTATGGGGAGTAGTGGATCCCCAGAAACCACCTGAACTAATCTCTTTACTCATCTAACTCTAGAATCCCTCTATGCATCTTACTCCTGACGAGCGGCATACGGCCGCGAAACGCGCTGAGTATACATCCATGGATGCTCTACATAAGCCCATTCCATCAATTATACCATATTATGTATCTATCATGTATATGTTCATCATATATGAATCATGTGTTTATTATCTGATGATGCTTTTATTATCATGTCTGTATGTCATTAATCATGTTCCCTTATTGATCATGTGTTATTAAATTAATGATGATTATTATGAATTGTTCTTTTTGTGATCACAAGGACGCGCGGCACCATGGTTGGGCAGGCGCGCACCGGAATTGGTGGACGCGCGGCGCCGCTATGCGCACGTGCATGCGCAAATGGCGCACGCCCGGCGTGATGGATGCCCGTCCTATTTAAACCCACTGCTGACAGTGGCGCATCGCTGGTGTATCTTCAGCTTGTCCTGCGTTCCTGTGTCCTGTGCATCTGCTGTTCCTGATCTGTGTACCGACCCGGCTTGTCCTGACCTGATCCTTCTGACCCTCTGGCTTGATCCTTGGCTTGCACCTGACTTCTCTCCGCATGCTTCCTGCATCTGATCCCAGCTTGGCTACTGGACTTGTTTATCTTGCTCCTTGAACTTGAATCTGATCCTGGACTGACTTCCTGTGTTGAACCCTGGCCTGGCTCCTGACTCCATTATCAAGTCTGTCCACCGGTCCCTGCTTCCTGGACCATCCAAGCAAGCCTGTCTCCAGTTCCAGCTACCAGGCACCCGTGCTTCTGTGGGCACCACACCTGCTGTGTCACCTTCAGTGGTGTGCTGCGCTCGGTCGCAAGGGGAGCCCTCCTAGCATCTCGGCCTTCTACCTAGTTCCTGACAGGTGGGGTCTGGATCGGGCGCAGGAGAGATGGGGAGGCCACGGGCGTCTGCCTAGGTGTAGCAAGATGGCAGCGTCTCACCTGCTGGATCCAAGATGCTCTATCAGACTGGCACACAGGAGCGGTACTACGGGGGCCGCTGGCAGCGGGTATCACAGATGGACAGCCCCAATGATTGTGCGAGGAGGGAGCCAGGTGCAGGAGAGCCAGAAAAGTCAAGAGGCGGCGATGGCACAGCCGCTGGGTGGAGTAAGATCAGCAAGATCAGCGGCGATGACACAGCTTCTGGGTGGAGAAAGATGGCCACCGCTCCCCCTGCACACGCCGGAGCCGCAGACTGTCCCTCAGATGGCTGGAGCAGAGAGGAGCGCCACACTAACGGCCCAAGGTGGCACCCCCCAATAGATTGGGGTTTCTGGAGAGAGCAAGTTACGACTGCTGGGGAGTGCAAAATCTTGGATGTGCCTCTGGACTGATGAAGCTCTTCACCGAGACAACCTAACTTAAAGCCTTAGTAGTTTGGCAGACAGTGACTCAATCCAAATGACCTCTTGCAAATCATAGAAAGCCTAAATCCAAAAACTTGTGCAGATCATAACAGATCAACATCCGATACATCAAAAAATCATAGCATGTCTAGTTTCAGAAGAATATACAGACATATAGTATCAACAAGCAAAAAAAATAGCCATGATTGTCATTTATTCTAATAATGATACTGGTAAAACTCAGTACTAGTTCCACTGCCTCATTGATCTCCAGAAGTTGGTATCCCCCTGAAAATGTTTATGGCTCTTGGTATAGATGGTGTAATGGTTGACCCACCAGAGCAGTCTTTCATTTTTCATATTCACTGCATATGGCATATTACTGCCCTGTGAGCTATAGATGCCTGTAAGGCTATAAACTAAACTGTGACCGAGGCAGAGTTGCTACCAGCAAATGCTGATCTTACAATGTATGACCACAAACTATATCAAACACTAAATTTAAAACAATTAGTGTTTCTTCATCTGCTGCTGGTAAGGACAAAGATGCAGTGGTGGCAGAGGAGGACTGAATAGCAGATGTCTTGAGCAACATTGATTCCTTCCCGATGTGACTGTTCACTATACAGAAGTATTTTGTGTTTCTTCTGTGTAGCGGATGGTTGCTACCAGTTACTAACATCCACCATATCACCCCGCTGCCAGACTTCCATATATCACTCTCAGAGACAATGAACAGTCATTTGTGATGTATGTGATGTGTGTGATGTATGTGATGTCACATACAAGCATCTTGAATGGATGCGCAATGATGAGCTCAGGTCAGGGGTACTTTCTGAAAGCAGTGGGCCTGTGTGCAGGATCATAAGTTGGGCCCCCGCAGCTGAGAAAAAGTGCGGGGCTCTGCGCTGCAGCAAAAGTTGGGTGTGATTTTTATTGCGCTGAATATTGGTTGTGGCTTAAAGGAACACGGCGTGCAGGAGTTCAGTAGTAAGTGACGCAAAGGTTCAGGAATTATTTCAACAAAGTTCCCAGAAGCTCAACAGTATTACCACAAACTGTCACCTGATTGTGGTTTTCTCAATCACAGTGAAATCCCTTCTTTCTGAGATTGGTAGTGGCAACAAAGCGAGTCATCTTCCTCCAGGTGGTGGATGTGGCTAGCAGGACTGTGATTTGCTTTAGCGCTGGCCAATGACAGATGTCCTCTGGAAACAGGGACCGCCCCCCCCCAGCAGAACTGCACCCAATCTCTTCCCTGTCACAAAAAGCTGATGATCGCAGCTACAGCAAAGTTAGAGAACCAAACAATGTTTCCCATCTTTTAAAATGTGTGTGGGCACAGAGCCTCCCCCTAGATGCAGGTGCGGCATGGGGAATTTAGAAATTGTTATGCATTAGTGTCTCACTGACACTTCCCTGCGCTGCTCTGCTGATGGCGGGAGTCGAGTGCCGGCAAAAGAGGCTTAAGCCTTGTACACACGGCCGAGAATCTCGTCGCAAAAAAAACGTTGTTTTTCTCGACGGGTTTCTTGTCAAGCTTTACGAGATTCTTGTCAAGCTTTCCTTGCATACACACTGTCAATCCAAAATCTCGTCGGTCTAAAGCACGGTGACGTACAACACGTACGACGGCAGTATAAAGGGGAAGTTCCATTCTCATGGCGCCACCCCTTGGGCTGCTTTTGCTTATCTCGTGTTACCGCGTGTTAGTAAAAGTTTGGTGAGAGACCATTCGTGCTTTTCAGACTTTGTGCTTTCAGATCGATTTCTGCTGTTCAGTTTGTGCTTGTGGGTTCGTATCTTGTCTTTCAGGGCGTGTAGTCAGGTCGTATCTGTTTTTCAGTGCGTTCTTGTCCACTCGTTTCTGATTTTCAGGTCATTCTTCATAGGACTTTCTGTTCTTCAGTGCGTTCTGTTTAATTCGTTCTGATCAGACGACCGTTTTCTAGCCATGTTGCGGATACGTTCTCGTTGTAGAGATCGTGTAGTGCATCGTCTTTGTGTTTCTGTTGGTCTTCTTGTCTTGGATCAAGACGAGTCCATGAACAGGGTGAGGAGGAGTTCATGGACCAAGAATTGGTTGCTCCAGCGGGACCAATTCTCTCACATGCCTCTGCTGCGGGAGATCCAGGAGAATAATCCTGAGGACTACAGGAATTTTCTTAGGATGTCTGACCCCGTTTTTCAGCATCTGTTGGCTTTGGTGTCCCCCTATATCACCAGGCAGGACACCGTTATGCGGGAAGCCATCACTGCTGAGCAGAGGCTCATCGCCACGTTGCGCTACCTGGCCACTGGGAGAAGCTTGCAGGACCTGAAGTTCACGACAGGCATCTCCCCCCAGGCTCTGGGCCTCATAATCCCAGACACCTGTTCTGTCATCATCCAAGTCCTGCAGGAGGACTATATGAGGGTAAGTTTTCTCCTTTAACATCACATTCTATGTATTTAATGTATGATAATGTATTGTATTTCTTTCATCCTTCCCTAATTACCATGATTGTAATATGCTGTGAATGTCCCCTTTGTCCCCATGCATGCTGTACGTTTTTAAGGCACCTTTTTTGGCCTACATGCATATTTTCCTTCACTTACCTCTCCAGCATGCTATCCTGGGCCCAAACACACCTAGCCTAGTCTGTTAACAATAACTGTATTTTGTCAGCTCCATTGTAGTGCTCCCCCCCCCTCAAATGGTTTCTAAAGTATAAATTTTTCAAACAAATTTTTTTTGGGGGGTCCCAAACTCATCTAGCCCCCCCCCAAATAAAAACAATGGGCCATCAGAGGGAGGTGAGGAGAGTGATAATTGTGCCTTATATTTTTAATTTGAAATAATCCTTAAAATAAATATTATACTGATGTTGGCCAAGATTTTTTTTGTATAATCTGCTTGCAATGTTATTTGCAAAAGTACTAATATTTTTTAATCTTGTTTGATTCCACAGCTTCCTTCCAGGCCACAGGAATGGCAGACTGTGGCATTGGAGTTTGCCACGCGGTGGGACTTCCCCAACTGCGGTGGAGCCATTGACGGGAAGCACGTCCGCATCGTGCCACCACCCCGTTCGGGCTCCTTTTTCTACAACTACAAGGGGTTTCATAACATTGTGCTGATGGCGGTGGTGTCAGCACAGTATGAATTCCTCTATGTGGATGTGGGGAAGAATGGCCGGATTTTTTTGGCTGATGAAGCCTTTGGTCTGGGACCGCATCTAATGAGGCCTTTCCCCCAGAGGACCCTCACCCCGGAGAGGAGGGTGTTCAACTACCGGCTGGCCAGAGCCCGAAGAGTTGTGGAGAATGCCTTCGGGATAATGGCCAGCCGGTTCCGCCTATTTTTAACATCAATTCACATGGCGGAGTACAAACTCAACTATATTGTCTTTTGTTGCTGTGTTCTCCACAATTTTTTGCGAAAGCAATCGCCAACTTATATGGCCACAGTTTGGCCCGAGGCCGGACTTGCAGCAGACAATGCCCTGCTGGGCCTAGAACATGTCCGTGTTGGCTTGCCCCCCCAAAGTACCCGTGCAGTCCGCCAGAACTACGTTGACTATTTCATGGGTAGGGGGGCCATTCCAATGCCAGCCAATGTTTAATCATTTTTAGTATTAACCAAAAAATAAAAAATAAATTGCTGAACTTTAGTTTTTGATTTATTGTTTGTTTTTATTTTAGCTGTCTCCTAGTTTTTAAAAGTGTACTTGTAGTGCCAAGTGTATTTTCCTTAGTAAAGACCAAACATTTCACTGGTAACACCAAAAATAAACCCAAAAAAGGTTATAGTGGATTTGAAAAAATTAAGCCACACTTTGTTGTATTTCCAATTTTTTACTCTGTGCACAATCACACATGGTCTTTAGAACATTTTTTAAACACATTTTTTTGGTTTGCCATAAACTGGCATTATTTTTATTTTTTTTTGTATGAAATTGCAAAAACTCTCATAGACATACCTCAAAATACAACAATGTAAACCTCTAGGCAATATCTCAGACATTAGATTTTTTTTTAAATGTCTATCTGCCCTTCATAAGATGGGGTGTTGTCACCCCTGAACAAGACAAAATTTGAAGATGCACACAATATTTTTGAGGGTAAAATAGGTTATTTACTTCCTCATCCCTATTGTCAACATGTGCTATCTGCCATCATGGGGGATCATTCGACGTGTTTTGGGGGTGCAACCACTTCTTCCTTTCACCTACTTGAGTTGTGAGTCAGGGGTTGCACCCACAAAACACGTACATGGAGATCCCGTGATGGCAGATAGCACATGTTGGCCCACTGTGTGCATCTTCAAATTTTGTCTTGTTAGAAAAAGTGCAAAAAAAGTGTAGAAAAACTTATCTAGCACCCTCACCCCAGACTTTACCTGCTTTTGTTTCTTTACTTGGCTCCTCCGCAGGAAAAGAATGAGGCACACCGCACCAGCAGCACGTACCCTCCTGGATGAGGAGGTTGAGCGGTGTTAGTTTTCGGGTCTGCCTGCGGCTAGTGTTAGAATCCTCCCGAGCTGATCTTGTCTCTGCATTAGCCAGAGACAAGTCCTTAATTCTCCCCAGTAAAGTAACTGTCCACACCAACTGAAAGTCCAACCTTTATATTTATTTCACCACGGATAACAAATAGTCTCTATGAGAGCAGACAGGTTGATACGAGACACAGGTCAGATAAGGTGGGAGGAGGTCCAGGCACAAACTCAATTCAGGTTTCTCTTACTGTTCTGCTTTCACGAACAGACTTGGACGTACGGTCTCTGCCACAGACCTGGTGAATATGAAAAGTCACTGCCACTGACTTGTTGAAGTTGGTCACTGCCACTGACCTGGTGAACAGGGCCTTGCCCTATTTGGTCACTGCCACTGACCTGGTGTGCGTAGAGTCACTGCCACTATGACCTACAGAACATGCAATTCCTTCTTGGAGAACTTGGCCCTTGTTAAGGAGAAGAACCTCCCTCCGGAGAGTTACCAGAGGCCCCCACTGTCACCACGACTCTGCGCTGGGTCATCAGAAGGGGTCACCTCCCCGGCCTCCTCGATCCTGGATATGGGTCCCCTCGCAAGGCGGCACCCTGGAAGCCCTCAATCCCCAGCGGAACCCAGCCAAAGGTGCTGAGCTCCGGGCCTCAAAAATAGTACGTCACCCCAGACCGAAGGTGTCTGTGATGGAACAGGAACTCGGCCTCCGGGCCCAGGGCACCCAGGGCACCCGGAGGCGACACACACACCACCCAGGCCAAAGGTGCCTGGGCGCGAACCCCGCTGGAAGATGGCCGCCCCTTTTTATACCCTCTCCTGACAGGCACAGCAGGTTCCCCGCCCCGCCGTACTGCTGCCGAGAGGGGACAAGAAAAGGCACAACCTTGAATCAGTGGTTCAACCCTGGTCCACGGCAACAGCGCCACCTGTAGGCCACAGGGAACAGCACACCAATACTATCTCCCAAGGACAGAAATGGTCCAAGAAACCTAACAATTAGTGTATCTGAGCCTAACTACCACTCAGATACTCCCCTTAAATATAGCACCCCGCTACACTTAGAAAAAAAAGGGGGGTTTTATTCTATTCGCCCCAACACATCAATGATGTCCCTAAATGTATGCTCCATAGCATTCATCCTTTTCTTCATGACGTCCAGTTCACTACTACACTCCATTATTTGTTGGATGATTCTTTGTGCACTATCACTGGAGACTCGAGGACTTTCTTTAACATCCCCTAATAAAAAAAAAATTGTATATATATATATATATATATATATATATATATATATATATATATATACATACATACATATATATATATATATATATATAAAAACCTGCAGGCCTACATCTCTTACCTGAAGCTGTGGTGACAGACACTGACGTGTTGTAGTGACAAGTTCCACCACCTCATCCACCTCTCCTTCCTCCGCTTCTCCTTCCTCCACTTCTCCTTTATCCACTTCTCCTTCCTCCACATCCTCAGGTTGGGCTTGTTGGCGAGGTTGGGGTTCTTTAGGAGGTGTGGGGTTCCTGGGTTTCGAGGAGTGGTGTCCTCCCAGTCTTCTCTCCCCTATGAGAATGAAACAAATGGTACACTTAGCACACACATGTTTGAAGTAAAAAATAGGAATATGATACATTGCTGGCAAGTGGGGTACAATTGTCTGTTTTGGCACAGTTCCAAGCTGAAGACATGATTTTTTAACTTAACAAAGCTGGAATACTTACCTTTTTGTGACAATTTTCTCACATGGGCCCCCTCCCAGTACCCACTGTAGCACCTGTGTGGGACAGCCTAAAAGGGTTGTTCTGTTGGCCCACACTATAGTGCTCCTGTGAGTGCAGATGTGTAAACAACTGCTGAGTGTCCTCTTTACATTGATTCGAGTTTGCATTTCATTCTAGCTACAAACACATCATCTAGACAACAATGTCATAACATTTATGGAATATAAACAGACATTTTAATAAAAAACATGGATATTCAAAAATCATCGTATGTAGTGGGCAAACGATGTGTCTGTATCGATTACTGTGCCCACTAAATTTTTAAAGATGACATTTTCTAATATACAATAGTAAAAAGCAACAACATGGAGCAACATGCAAGTTGTGAAATACAAGAATAGGGACACAGGAGAAGTACTTTTTTTTAGCATTCTCTTAATGCTCCTTAACTGCTCCGGCTCCCTCAGTTTGAGGTCAGACCACCTCTTTCTAAGCTGCTCCTTTGATCGTTTCACCCCAAAATGACGCTTCAGACTTTTCACAACTTGCATGATTTTGGCCTTCCTTAGATTAGGGTGGGTATACGGCCCATGCTTCCCATCATAATCCGACTTCTTCAATATGTCAACCATCTCCGCCATCTCCGCGAAGGACATATTAGATGCCTTGTATCGCCTCCTTGTTCATCACATTTCACGCTCCGGGCTTGTCTCCTCGTTATTAGAGGAATTAGCAGACACCTGCTGTGACTCCGCCATGTCATCTGCGCGCCGAAATAGAAGGGGCGGGGAAACATCGAGAAAGAACGTCATGGCGGGCGACGTGTGTCACGCATGCGTAGTGTATAGAAAGCTAACACACATGTGACGTACCTACGTTCTGTGTGCGGAGGAAGGAGTAAGAGCGCCGAACGTTAGACCGAAGGTAAGATTTTAACTTGGTACATCAGTGGCCTATACTGCATAGAGATTGAAGAGGCATATATGGGCATGAAGATTACTCAAGTTTAGACTGTGATTGACATTAGTATTTTTGTCTTGTGTTTTGTCTTGTGTTTTGTCTTGCAGAAATAATGAATGCTTTTCTTGACAAAGACTTTCTTGCGGAATTTATAGATAGGTTAAGGGAGCTGCCCGCTCTGTGGGAGACAAAAAACCCTATGCACAAAAAAAGGGGTAAGGAAAGCAGCGCTGGAGACCCTGCTCCCATTTGTGCACACCGGGATGCCCCACGCAACCATTGAACAACTGGATACAAAAATTGGGACCTTGAGAGGCACATACAGGACTGAGCGCTATAGGGTCCTGGCTTCTCAGAGGTCAGGAGCAGCAGCAGGGAAGGTATATGTCCCACATTTGTGGTACTACAGCAGATTGCCCTTTCTGAATGACCACATTAAAGCAAGGGAATCACTTTCCAGCCTTCCCTCCAGCCTTCCCTCAAGCCAAGATGATCCTTCTCAGGAGCAAGAGGAGCCATCCATCCTGGATGAAGACCCAGATGTGGCCGTCTGGAGCCAGGTATAGTCTTTTATAAACATTTATTGTGATAAAATGAATGCTGTAAAATAGATGTTAAGTTGGGAACAAAATTTTTAAAATCAAGAAAAAGTGTTTTACATAGCAATAGTCAGTAGTGGGCCAAAACGTTTGTAAGATGAATGAAAAATGATGGGGTCATAATGAGAGTCTTTAAAATTTATTTTAATTCAATTTGCTACAGTCATGAGCTGAACATTGTGTGTGATTGATGAAACAAAACTCTAAATATGTCCCTTTTTTTACACAGGAGGAGGTCAGCCAGGATGAGAGGCAGGAAAATGTCAGGCAGGAGGAGGCCGGGGTGAGTGGCAGAGAGGAGGTGGCAGGGGTGAGTGGCAGAGAGGAGGTGGCCGGGCCAAGTGGCAGAGAGGAGGTGGCTGGGCCAAGTGGCAGAACAAGGTGTCAGGTGCCTCCCATCCACCTTCCACCAAGAAGGGCCAGGAGGGATAGGGCTGTGAGTCAGGCAGCACTGGCCTTGATTAAAGAGGCACATGCCACCCTCCAGCAGCCACCAACCCCTGATGAGGGCTATGCGGCATTAGTTGGCATGAAAATGAGCCAGATGGCGATGGGCCAATGCCTAATATGTGAGCCCCTGCTCATGAGCCTTTTAAATAAGGGGTTGATGGGGACACTAACTGACACAACTGTCATTTGCGACCACGGCCATCCTCCTGCACCCCCTTCTTCTCCACCTCCTTCTTCTCCACCTCCTCCTTCTTCTTCTTCTTCTTCTCCTCCACCTTCTTCTCCTCCACCTTCTTCTCCTCCACCTCCTTCTTCTCCTCCTGACATGAGTACACCTCCAGAGGCACAGCCTCCAGCCAGGCGGACAAGGAAGGTTGCAGGGAAGGCTGCAGGGAGGCCTACCAAGAAAGCTGCAGGGAAGCCTACCAAGAAGACCAGGAAGTGATTGCCTTGCTTCAATGTGGTCTGACAGAAGGCAACCTGTTGTAGTTCCACAGACTTGGGACATGTATCTAACCTGCTGCTGTTTCTGACCTCTGGGAGTCCAAGACCAGATTGGGCTCACTACTGTATGTGCTTCTCAAGGTCCCAATTTTAGTGTCCACACAGAGCTGCACAAATTGCAGCAGTGTCTCCAGCGCTGCCTTCTATTTATTTTCTTATTATTTTAGATAGAATAAATGGCATTTATTTTTACAGTTAATACTTGCCTATGTGTTTTTATTAAACCAAAATATTTAGCTGGTGAGTAGGCAGGTAAGTTAAAAAAATTCAAAAGCTATAATTAAAAGGGGACAGATAACACCAAACAATCTCCTTGAAGGTCAAAAAATAGAAGATAATTAGGTTTAAATTGTGGTAAATTTACACAAGAGAAAATAACAAAAAACATGGAGATCACTAGAAATTAAATAAGATTTAAAAATACATATCTGAACTAAAATAAAAAATAAAAAAAAGAGAGATCTTGCTCGATAAAATAAACAAAAATATTCATGAGATCTGCATTCATAAATGTTGCAAAAAGTTAGTCAGAACTCTGTGTTAATATCTGCAGCAAAAAAAAGTTAATTATCGTACCATTCTAAAGAAAATTTTAATGCGCAACATTTAAACGATGCAAAAATTGTTACCGCGTGACGAATGTGCTATCTCCATTACGAACGCTAGTTTTAAAAGAAGGTGCGCTCCCGTCTCATACTTGATTCTGACCATGTGCGGTTTTTGAAGACTCGGAAAAGCATACACACAAACGGTTTTCTCGTCCAAAAACAGTCTGACGAGAATCACGACGAGAAAACTGAGACTCCCAACGAGAAAAAAGAAAGCAGGTCTTCTTTTTTTCTCGTCGAGATTCACAACAGTTTTCTCGACGAGAAACCATACACACGAACGGTTTTCTCGGCAAGAAAGCTCTCCCAACAGTTTTCTGCTGTGTCTCCTCTGCCCATTCCTCCTGTGTTGTTTCTCACCTATACAGGAGATATGTTACTGGTTATATCACCAGATGAAAACAGGGGGGAGAAAGCCTAAGAAAAAAAAACACTCAGCACATCTAATGATTGATAAACTGCAATAAATTGCATATTTGGTTTTGGGTTTTGTGACAGGGGTCACTTTGGGCACAGGGTGAATGAGAACCCCACTATGATCTGTGCTAGTCAGATTCAATGCTGTATATACATTGTATATATTGTGTGTATATTGTGTGTTGGCTGCTGTGTAATAATTGCTGTGATGGGGTAGGGTGTGATTGCATTCTATTGTCTATTGTGGCTTGTAGTAATTAAGTCTGTAATTATAGGTATTATAAACTAGCAGACAGACAGTCTGAGGAACATAAAGGTTATGCATAGTCATTTAAGATGTAAAGGGATTAGCTAATAAACCCACCTGTTGTCTGCTAAGAGCTGTCAGATGTGTATTGGGAGCTCGTTATGTAACTATTGTGTGAAGTCCTTTGATACTGTGTACTGTAGTTTAAAAGACAGTGAGGCTAGTCTAAAGGTCATGTGTCTGAGTCATCAGCTGTAGTTAATTAGCTCATGTAGATTAGGTCTGGTCAAAGGTGTATTGTCAGAGGAAAATGAGGAATGTAAGAACCTCCTCTCTGTGTGTATAAAACTTGAAGTTTGTCAATAAAGAAGGTCAGACCTGCTGGAAACTTCATACAGAGTGTTTGTCTCGTATATCTGGGAGGATTATTCCTATGGGAAGCGGTCGCCTGACTGTGGAGTGTCTGGTAGCTGCTGTGTGTTCGGAAATGGAATATATCTAAACGACGTTAACCCCTGTCATTATATTGGTGGCAGCAGTGGGATTGATTCCCACAGCCGTAAGGACAGCTACAGGAGGACACTCCAAACCACCACAGTGAATGACCAGCTATGCAGCCTGCAGGAAAGCCACGCTAAAAGACTTACTTGAGAGCCATGGAGGGACCGGTGGGACAAAGAACAAGGCCACCCTGATCAGTGAGCTAGCCGAGATGGATCAGAGGGATGCTGATGCAGGACCCCGATCAGTTGAAGACTTGTTTCAGCAACGAGTTTGAGAGCGGTTGGCATTATATGGTGCTAACCCATCAGAGACCGCCATACAGAATGCCATTAGAGACATCCAGCTGCAGGATGAGCGACAAGAGAGGTAACTAGAGCGGCAACATGAGCGGAGAATGGCGGAAATACGGAAATCGGAGACAACACCTAAAGATGCAGCGCCTTTCCGTAAGTTGCCCTTTCGGGCGTTCAAACTATTTAAGGAAGGAGAGGAGGAAATTGAAGCGTTCCTGCAGGACTTTGAGAGACTATGCCAGGTACATGAAGAATGGCCCCAAGATTGGGTCGCCTTACTGGCGAGTAATTTAACTGGCAGAGCGGCGGATGCGTATCGGGCCCTGGAAGATGAGGACGCTAAAGACTATGACCGGGTAAAAGAAGCTCTGCTAGCCCGATTTGCCATTACACCCGAAGCCAGCCAGATTAAGTTTCGAGAATCCCGGAAACAAACCAACATAACATACGTGGAGTGGGCACATCGTCTGCAGCGAGACCTTAAGGGCTGGTTCCAGGGAAGCCTCGCTCATACCATAGAGGACATCACCCAGCTAGTACTCTTAGAACAGTTCTTTAACCACACCCCTCCGGTATTACGGGATTGGGTGCGAGATAAGCGACCACGGACTGTACAGCAAGCGGCTACTTTGGCCGATGAATATCTGGACTCTCAAAGGTCAGGCGAAAGCGAGCGATATCCACTATCTCGGCCCAGTTTACCAGCCTCTAACCCAACTTCAGTACCACCTCCAGCGGCCACTTATCCTCAGCAGCCCAGGTTCAACTCCCAGGACTACTCACAACCCATCAGGTGTTTCGGGTGTAAACAGCTAGGGCACAAAAAAACAGACTGTCCATTGAATCCAGCCAGGCAGTCCCAGTCGTGGAGACAGCCAGCAAGGGGGAACCCCCACACATCCATGCCTGCGGCCCACTGCGTTGAGGAGGAAGAACATTGGGGCGTCCTGCATGAGGCTGACCCAATACAAGCAGCTAACTGTCCGGGTTAATGGAACGGTAGCCAATGGCCTACGTGATAGTGGCGCTACCATGACCCTACTACAGAAGAACCTCATCCCAGAGAGCCAACACACTGGAGACACTGTACCCGTAAGAGTAGCGGGAGGTACCATCTTCCGGCTACCCGTTGCCCGTGTTCACCTGGATTGGGGGGTTGGTTCGGGACACGTGAATGTGGGGGTGATGAAGGATTTGCCAGCGGATGTACTACTGGGGAATGATTTGGTCCTCCTCGTTTCTGCTTACGCCCCGATGGGCCCCGCTGAAGCCAACCCAGTGACTACCTGTGCCCAGACCCATGCTGCTGGAACCGGCCCGCTTACGGCTGAGAACTGGGTAAGACTATCTCCCCCGACATGTACCTTAGATCAGTCAAAATATCACAGTCTAGAATTGGAATGTGACAAGTTGGCCAGGGAGAAATCGGAGATACAACGACACTACGTCATGTATTATGAAATGTCCCATGGCTTGAACATTGAAATGCACAAACAGGCTGAAATTATCAAAAGGTTAAAAATGGGATTTGCGCCCAGGTTTTGCCTTACCTTTCCCAAGAGCATCAGCAACAAGTTTTGGGAGCCATTGAGAGAGCAAAGCAAGTGACTGTTCCAGAACTGAATTCCATTATTCGCCCTGCAACCTTACAACTTCCCCATCAGCTACTGACCCGGTAAGCAAAATGGCAATTCTGATGGGTTGTCCAGGCATTAGAGGAATGGAACTATGGACTAACTTCGGAATCAACCCGTCTGGGGTCTCCTCCTGTGTTAGTCTCCTGCCGAAAGGGGAGATGTGTGACAGGGGTCACTTTGGGCACAGGGTGAATGAGAACCCCACTATGATCTGTGCTAGTCAGATTCAATGCTTTATATACATTGTATATATTGTGTGTTTATTGTGTGTTGGCTGCTGTGTACTAATTGCTGTGATGGGGTAGGGTGGGATTGCATTCTATTGTCTATTGTGGCTTGTGGTAATTAAGTCTGTAATTATAGGTATTATAAACTAGCAGACAGACAGTCTGAGGAACATAAAGGTTATGCATAGTCATTTAAGATGTAAAGGGATTAGCTAATAAACCCACCTGTTGTCTGCTAAGAGCTGTCAGATGTGTATTGGGAGCTCGTTATGTAACTATTGTGTGAAGTCCTTTGATACTGTGTACTGTAGTTTAAAAGACAGTGAGGCTAGCCTAAAGGTCATTTGTCTGAGTCATCAGCTGTAGTTAATTAGCTCATGTAGATTAGGTCTGGTCAAAGGTGTATTGTCAGAGGAAAATGAGGAATGTAAGAACCTCCTCTCTGTGTGTATAAAACTTGAAGTTTGTCAATAAAGAAGGTCAGACCTGCTGGAAACTTCATACAGAGTGTTTGTCTCGTATATCTGGGAGGATTATTCCTATGGGAAGCGGTCGCCTGACTGTGGAGTGTCTGGTAGCTGCTGTGTGTTCGGAAATGGAATATATCTAAACAACATTAACCCCTGTCGTTACAGGTTTAATACCACTTTAAGAAACCTGACTTACTGACTCCCACCCAGTGGAAGGACTGGTCCCAGTGGCTCCTGACCCACAGACGTCCCCCCATGCAGTCTTGTGCAGTGAACTGTTCCCGACATCATCACACCCATAGACCTGCTCTGGAAATGAGGATGTCAGGAACAGTCCAACGCTGGATCATGAGGGAGCGCTGTTTGCAGGTGGATTGGAGGATTGGTTGAGTATAAGCTTTCTCCATTCACCTAGTCAAAAACAAGCAGTTGACCCGTGCAGTGTGGGCACAGCCCCACTGCATGAGAAAATATGGAAAAAAAAAATTGCCCAGAGTTAAGCCTAGTACACCCAGCCAGAATTTCTGGAGACATGAGCCAGCTCAATAAAAACAAATCAATATTCGGCCGTGTGTATGTAAGCTGGTCCGACAGAAGCCAGCCATTTGGCTGGCTTCTGTTGGATGAGCATGCTGGAAGACCAGCAGCCGACCAATGGCTGAGAGCGCTGATCAGAGTGTTCTGATGGAGGGGCCATCCCACTGTCAGAACACAACAGCTCAGCGGTGGGGATCGCTGTACTAAAATCGGACTGTTAGTACAGAGGCTCTGACTAGGGCTGTCAGTTTTGCAGGCGCTATAATGTTAAAAATAGCGCCTGCAAAACGCCTTGAAAGTGCCTCTCCTCTCACTCCAATGTGAAAGCCCGAGGGCTTTCACACTGGAGCCGTGCGCTGCCAGGACGGTAAAAAAGTCCTGCTAGTGCTTGCTTCGGCAGCACATATACAAAAATTGGAACGATACAGAGAAGATTAGCATGGCCCCTGCGCAAGGATGACACGCAAATTCGTGAAGCGTTCCATATTTTTATTTTATACTTTCTTTCTTTTTTTGTGTGTGTGTTATCCCCCCCCCCCCTCAGGATACCCTGCACAAGTGTAGGAAAAAATATATTAGGAAGAGATGACGGGTTATTAAATAGAGAAGAGGCTATGTGAGGGGTCCTTGAAGTGGAATATT
Source organism: Rana muscosa (assembly GCA_029206835.1). Taxonomy (NCBI): domain Eukaryota; kingdom Metazoa; phylum Chordata; class Amphibia; order Anura; family Ranidae; genus Rana; species Rana muscosa. The sequence continues at coordinate 337,153,288 of CM055116.1, read as the reverse complement.
AACCACTCGTCCCCCGCCCACTGTCAATTGACGGCGGGCGGAGGACACTCTCGTTCTGGGAGGACGTCATATGACGTCCTCCCTTTAAAACGAGCTAGGAGGCGCGCGCGCGCCCGCCACGTTCACAAGGCCCCGATGCGCATGCCCGGCGGCCGCGATTGCCACCGGGCACCCGCGATTGCCCGGGAAACGAGCAGGAAAGTGGATCTCTGTGTGTAAACACAGAGATCCACGTCCTGTGAGGGAGAGGGGACCGATGGTGTGTCCCTTGTACATAGGGACAACCATCGGTCACCTCCCCCAGTCAGTCCACTCCCCCCACAGTAAGAACACATTGAGGGAACATATTTAACCCCTTCCCGCCCCCTAGTGGTTAACCCCTTCCCTGCCAATCACATTTATACAGTAATCAATGCATTTTTATAGCAGGGATCGCTGTATAAATGTGAATGGTCCCAAAAATGTGTCAAAAGTGTCCGATGTGTCCGCCGCAATATCGCAGTCACAATAAAAATCGCAGATCGCCGCCATTACTAATAAAGAAAAAAAAAATGCTATAAATCTATCCCCTATTTTGTAGACGCTATAACTTTTGCGCAAACCAATCAATACGCGCTTATTGAGATTTTTTTTTTTTTTACCAAACATATGTAGAAGAATACGTATCGGCCTAAACTGAGGAAAATTTTATTAAAAAAAAAATGGGTATTTATTATAGCAAAAAGTAAAAAAATAGTGTTTTTTTTCCAAACTGGACGCTCTTCTTTTGTTTATAGCGCAAAAAATTAAAACCGCAGAGGTGATCAAATACCACCAAAAGAAAGCTCTATTTGTGGGAAAAAAAGGACGCAAATTTCGTTTGGGAGCCACGTCGCACGACAATTGTCATTCAAAGTGTGACAGCGCTGAAAGCTGAAAAATGGCTTGGGCAGGAAGGGGGTTTTCGTGCACAGTAGGGAAGTGGTTAAAGAGGGAGAACTGGAAGAAGTCCTTTGACTTGGTTTTGAGTCTATATATGGGAAATGTTAAGTTAATTTAATTTAATTTATATATTAGTTTATTTTTTCTCTCTTCCTATTTTTACCATGGTATAATGAGTAATAGTGATAGTAATTATTACTTTCTGTATATGTGAAAGAGAACCACATTAGGAAGAGAGGGTGGATTATTAAGTAGAGAAAGGGCCAGGTGAGGGGTCACCTTGATAGGAGAATATTAAAGAGGGAGAATTGGAAGAAGTCCTTTGACATAGTGGAAGTGGGAGAGAAGGTTTACATATGTTAATTTTGAATCCTTATTTAATTTAATTTTCTCTTTTCCCTATTTCTACTATGATATAACGGGCAATAGTAATGAGATGAAATATAGTGCGAAACTGGCATAAAATATATATATTATATATATTATGTTTTGGTTAATGCTGGAGGGTAAAAAGTTGGGAACCCCATCTCGGAACACTCCCCTATTTAGGCTTGTGCTTCTATATTCTAGAGGGGTCCAGTAGTAGGTGCCTTCCTTAGGGTAATTAGTTGAGAAGAGGAGATCTCCTCTCAGATTGGGTTTAGAGGGTTATTCAACCCCCCCCTTTATTTATTTATTTTTTATTTTTATTTTATTTTTTGTGGGTTTTTTTGTTTTTTTTCCTCTTTCTTTCTCTCTTTTCCCTATGATATTGGGCAGTATTGTAGTGATGTCCCTGAATGCTAAGGGACCTAATATACCTGAGAAGCGACGCATGCTACTACATGATTTAAAACGTTTCGGTACGGATATATACGGTAAAATCCCCTGGCGCTATCAAAGCTCGTTGATAGACCCTATGGGCCGATATGTTTATATTAAGGGACTCCTGGGGAATAAACAGATAACACTGGGAACAATTTATACTCTCAATGAAAATCAGGCCTATTTTTTTGGAGGAGGTACTGGGGAAACTCCTAGACTTCATGGAGGGGCAGTTGATACTCGGAGGAGATTTCAATGTACCTCTGGTACCATCAGTAGACACCTCCATGGGCACATCGACTATCCCTCCGAGCCAACTGAAACGTATAGCAAAATTGCTATATAAAACTCAATTGATTGATGTCTGGCGATTACAACATTCGGGGGATTACTAATTTTTTTCTTCTCCACATAAAATTTATACCAGGATTGATTATTTTTTGGTTCCTTATAATTACCTGCATGCGGTTCGAACTACATCGATAGGCAACATTACATGGTCAGATCATGCGCCCGTGTTCCTGTCTTATGATTTGACGGGAACACAGTCGCTTACACATCGTTTTTGGCGACTTAATGAAAGTCTGTTGCAGACTCCTCAACTCCTGGAGGATGTGACTAAAGAGTTGATATCATATTTCCAGAGGAATGATCTACCTGACTGTAATCCAGGAGTTCTATGGGAGGCACATAAATCAGTCCTGAGAGGTGTCCTTATCAAACATGGAGCTCGTATTAAACGTGAGCGAATGAAACAACTTACTGAATTACTCGATAAATTAGCAGCTGTGTAGACCAGTCATAAACATGCCCCTAACCAGACTGTAGAAATAGAACTGGCGGTAATTAGGAAACAAATTACAGATCTGCTACATTTTAAAGCAAAAGCGGCGCTACAGTTCTGACGCAAGGCGAGTTATGAATCGGGTGACAAATGTGGGAAGATGCTGGCAAGAAGGGTTAGAGAACATAAGTTATCAACATATATTCCCCAAGTTGTTAATGGCGATGGGCAGAAGATAACCCTACCAGCACATAAAACCCAAGAATTTAAAGAGTTTTATTCATCTCTATATGATTTATCATTACCCATACCGTCTCGATTGGCCATAGATGAATATATACAGGCATCCCAAATGCCCTCTTTATCTTCCGAGATAGCTGCGGAATTAGATGTCCCCATCTCCTTACTGGAGCTCCAACAAGCATTGGGAACTATGAAATTAGGGAAAGCCCCGGGCCCTGACGGGTTTACGGTACAATATTATAAAATGTTTTTTGGAATACTGGGCCCACGTTTGATTAATTTATTTAATGCGATTGATTCTGGATCTGTATTTGCTAGGGATACCTTGGGAGCCCATATTGCTTTAATACATAAAGAAGGAAAGGACCCTACCTCTTGTGGCAGTTATAGACCTATCTCACTCTTGAATGTGGATTTTAAATTATACACTAAATTTCTGGCTACCCGGCTGGCGACTCATTTACAAAAACTAATTCACTTAGATCAAGTAGGATTTATTCCTGCGTGGGAAGCAAGGGACAGCACTTCTAAAGTGCTGAACCTGCTCCATGTGACCCAGTCCACGAAAACCCCATGTGTATTATTAAACACCGATGCGGAGAAGGCGTTTGACCGGGTAAACTGGTCATTCATGTTCTCCGTACTTAGACATATTGGACTAGGGGAAGTGATGATGAGCCGGATAGCCAGAATATATTCAAATCTGACCGCACAGGTCAAGGTAAATGGAGTGCTCTCAGAGTCTTTTCTAATTAAGAATGGTACCAGGCAGGGGTGTCCTATGTCCCCCCTTTTATATGCTCTTGCCTTGGAACCTTTCCTCTGTACGATTAGGCTTCAAGCAGATATACAGGGAGCGACAGTAGGTAGCACAAAACATAAGATCTCGGCGTATGCCGACGACATGTTATTTTCATTAATTAACCCAGAAGTATCATTACCTAACCTTATTAAACAATTTGATTTATATGGTGCCTTATCTAATTTGAAAATACATTTTTCAAAATCAGAGGCGATTTTAAGTGGCGTTGCCACCACAAATTCTTGCACAAGTACGAGATGGTTTCCACTTTAAGTGGACTACAACAGCATTGAATTATTTAGGTACAAACATTCCAGCAAATCTAGCCTGTACCTATGAATTAAATGTTCCCTCTTTGCTCATAAAGGCTAGATTATTATTAGAGAAGTGGCATACAAATCTTCATTCGTGGTTCGGTAGGTCTAATTTAATAAAAATGTGTATTTTACCAAAATGTTTATATTTATTTCAAGCTCTATCGATACAGATACTGACCTCCTACTTTAAGCAAGTACAGGCAATGTTCACACGATTTGTTTGGGCTAACAAGAAACCACTATTTAAAACATCAAGTGAAAAATAAATATATATAGTGAAAAAAGGGGTTGATGTAGAGAATCTTCTATTATAAGGAATCTCCAAACAATATTCATTTAAATGAATATTGTTTGGAGATTCCTTATAATAGAAGATTCTCTACATCAACCCCTTTTTTTCACTATATATATTTATTTTTCACTTTATGTTCTAAATAATTTTTTCCTGTTTGCAGGATTGTTGTTTTAATTCATGGTGATTGCGCACTTGTTTCTTTTTGCATATGTTTGTTGAGCTTTAGTATTTTTTAGCTTTTTACTTGTAGCAGCATCACAGTTTTTTCTTTGATCAAGTATTTATTAATTTTTCTCAAAATTATTTGGTTTAGCGCAGGTTTTTTCCCAATATATTGTGAGGGGGTTAGCTCGGCAGCGGGTGTGTGTGACCCCCGGGATGGGCTCCCCACACAAAAACAGGCCCAGCAAACGGAGGTTGTGGTTTTCCAAAAAAAAAGGTGCGGTTTATTTTCTATTTACAGTGACAAAACACAGCAAAGCCAAAAGAAACATAAACAAAATAAATCCTGGTCAACTTGACCTCTGACTAAACATACAGGTTTCCTAACTAACAACTGGGATCAGCCTAGTGCTGTCCTAGTCCCTAAGTCCCTGGTTTTAAATGTCCAAGCAAATAGCCACACAGGCTTTGTCTCACCGCACAGGGGTTCACTCTCCCTAGACAGTCCACACAGGTCTGGGTCCAGGCATGAGCTAACATCTAATGAATCTGGGAGTTTTTATAGAGGCCTAAATGAGCTGACAAGCTTCAGCTGGTCTCATCAACTCCCTGTCTGCACGACGCCCAGCACTCTCCCTAGAGGTATGAGTCATCCATGAGCCCACTAGCCTTAGCTGGGCTTATACAACTCTCCACCTAGTTGTATAAGTCGGCGTAAAGCCTGAATCTGGGCGAAATATATCTACCCCCCTGGATGCAACCAGGTGACTTTACCTTCCTGCTGTCACATACCCCCCCCTCTTGTTTTAACCTCGGGGTTGGAACACCAGCAATCAGGCATTCATGTACTCGAGACAAAGCATCCACATTCCCCATTTGAACGCCAGGGCGATGCTTTACTGTGAAGTTGAATTCCTGGAGGGCCAGGAACCACCTATTCACTCTTCTATTTGTTTCCTTGTTTTGAGCCATCCACTTTAACGGAGCGTGATCCGTAACCATGTCAAAGTGCCTACCTAGCAGATAGTACCGAAGGGAATCTAGAGCCCACTTCACCGCTAAACACTCCTTTTCAACGGTGGCGTAATTTACCTCATGGGACTTCAACTTCCTGCTGAGGTAAATGACTGGGTGCTCTTCCCCGTTCCAGACCTGGGACAATACTGCTCCTAACCCCACATCTGACGCATCACTTTGTACGACAAAGTCTTTAGAGAAGTCTGGTGAGTACAACACTGGCTGGCTACATAAGGCTTGTTTCAAGAATTGGAATGCTGCCTCAGCCTCGGGGGTCCATTTAATCATGACCGACCCTTTCCCCTTCGTTAGGTTGGTTAGGGGCACAGCCTTAGAAGCAAAGTGGGGAATGAATCGCCGATAATACCCAGCGATTCCCAGAAAGGCTCGTACCTGCTTCTTGCTGTTGGGACGTGGCCAACTCTGGATGGCCTCGACTTTGTTGAGTTGGGGTTTTATTACTCCCCTCCCAATGGTGTACCCAAGATATTTGGCCTCCTCCTGCCCAATGGTACACTTCTTGGGGTTAGCCGTAAACCCCGCTTCCCGAACAGAGTCCAGGACTGCTTGCACTTTTGGCAGATGTGTGGCCCAATCTGTGCTATGGATAATTACGTCATCCAGGTAAGCCGCAGCATACTTCCGATGGGGCCTCAGCATCTGGTCCATTTTCCGCTGGAATGTGGCCGGCGCATTCTGTAACCCGAACGGCATTCTCTTATATTGGAACGCCCCGTCTGGGGTTACAAATGCGGTTTTCTCTTTGGCCAATTTGGCCAGGGGGATTTGCCAATACCCTTTTGTGAGGTCAAGAGTCGTCATGTATCGGGCTGTTCCCAGCCGGTCGATCAACTCATCTATACGTGGCATGGGGTAGGTGTCAAATTTTGTAACTTTGTTCAACTGACGAAAATCGTTACAAAATCGCCAGCTCCCATCCGGTTTAGGCATCAACACAATGGGACTAGACCAATCACTTTGGGACTCCTCTATCACCCCTAAGTTCAGCATTTTCTGTACTTCCTCCCGTATTGCCTCCCGTCGGGCCTCTGGGATCCGATAGGGTTTTAACTTCACCCTTTCACCGGGCGGGGTAATGATGTCATGCTCTACCCCAGATGTTTGTCCCGGCAGCTCAGAGAATACCTCCTTGTTGCGAAGCACAAACTCCTTAACCTCCTGTTGTTGGGGTTGTGACAAGGTGGCTGCTATTCCAACCTCAGGAATCACGCAACCAGTTTGAGCTGGTGACCAAGTGTCTGCGACTAGGGACTCTCTATCCCTCCAGGCTTTCAACAGATTAACGTGATAGATCTGTTCGGGCTTTCGCCTTCCTGGTTGTCTGACCTTGTAATTCACTTCGCTCACTTTTTCCATTATCTCGTAGGGGCCTTGCCATTTGGCAAGGAATTTACTTTCAACCGTAGGGACAAGTACCAGTATCCTATCCCCCGGGGAAAAGGTACGGGTCTTGGCTCCACGGTTGTACACTCTCTGCTGTGCTAACTGCGCTTGGGCCAAATGTTCCTTCACGATGGGCATTACCTGTGCAATTCGGTCTTGCATCAGGGCGACATGCTCAATCACACTCCTGTGGGGAGAACTCTCACTTTCCCAAGTTTCCTTGGCAATATCCAACAGCCCTCTTGGGTGTCTCCCATACAGTAACTCAAAGGGGGAGAATCCCGTAGAGGATTGGGGCACCTCCCTAATAGCAAACATCAGATAAGGAAGTAGACAGTCCCAATCCTTTCCATCTCTATCCACCACTTTCTTCAACATTTGTTTTAGGGTTTTGTTGAATCTTTCAACCAGCCCATCGGTTTGGGGGTGATACACAGATGTACGTAATTGCGTCACTTTGAACAATTTACACAGCTCCTTCATAACCCGGGACATAAAGGGTGTACCTTGGTCCGTAAGCAGTTCTTTACAAATACCCACCCGGCTAAACACAAGAGATAGCTCTTTGGCTATGGTTTTGGCTGAGGTATTTCGGAGAGGGATCGCTTCTGGATAACGGGTGGCATAGTCCATTATGACTAATATGTACTGGTGCCCCCTAGCGGACTTGATTATAGGACCTACCAAATCCATGGCGATCCTCTCAAACGGGACCTCAATGATGGGTAGGGGGACCAGCGGGCTACGGAAATGTGGCATCGGGGCCGACCTCTGACACACAGGGCAGGAGGAACAATAATTTTCTATGTCCTTCATCACCCCCGGCCAATAGAATCTCTGTAATACCCTCTCTCGGGTTTTCTCTGTCCCCAGATGACCTCCAAGAATGTGCCCATGGGCCAACTCCAACACCAACTTCCTGTAAGGTTTGGGCACCACAAGCTGCTCAACGGTTTCTTCTGCCCTTTTTGCCACCCGATACAGTAGGTCCTTCTCTACGCTGAAGTATGGGTAAGTGCAGGTATTATCTGGGTTCACTAACTCGCCATCTATTTTCACTACGTTTTCCCGTGCCTTTATTAGGGCGGGGTCTTTCAACTGTTCTGTGGCAAAGTTTTCCCTGTGAACCTCAAGATCAGAAAACTCCACAGACGGTAGGTTTTCGTCTGAGGAGGTGGGCTCCTCTCCAGTTTCTTGAGTCTCCCCTGCCAATACTGATAAGGGAAATTCCGGAGAGTCCTCACCACTCTCAGGGGAGTTCTGGCTATCACATTCCTGGTACATAGGGGCACCAGTGGGGGGCTCAGGATCATCCCACAGTTCCCAGAACTTCGGAAAATCCCTTCCCACAATGGCGTCATACGGTAACTGAGATACTAAGCCCACTGGATGAGAGAGGGTACCTTTGGGGGTCTCGAAACACACTGTAGTCACTGGATACTCTCGGGTGTCCCCATGCACACAAATAACAGCTACCTTGCTATTCCCAGAGACCTCTGTTTTAACTAACTCAGCCTTTATCAGGGTCACAAGGCTACCTGAATCCAGCAATACCACAACATTTCTACCATTAACACACATTTTGCATAAATGTTTCTCAGTTCCTCGAATGGCAGTGCATGCGACTGTCGCACACAGCGACTGACGTCTGCCCGTCAGAAAGTCACACTGCATGGGTTCCTCCACAACCGGGCAATTGGCTGCAATATGTCCCGCTTGCCGGCAGCGGTAGCAAACGATCCTTCTTGCCGCCTCTTGAGCCGCTGATTTCCCAGGCTGTTCTCGCCAAACTTGGGGTAGAGCTCCCACCCTCTCACTCTCTCCACCCTTACCCCTTGGAATCCTCTTATCCGCCCCTGGGGATGGTCTGGTCTTAGGGTGGAAAGTCCGAGTGTCTCTGGAAGAGGCCGTCAGGTTCTCTGTAGCCAAGTATTTCTCCACACGATCCACAAGACCATCGGCTGTCTCTGGGTCTCCATGGCTTACCCACTTTTGGATGGCAGTAGGAAGAGCTCTCAAAAACCGATCCATTACAACACGTTCCACAATCTTTGGTGCGGACAAAGTCTCTGGCTGTAGCCACTTTCTGCTCAGGTGAATGAGATCATACATTTGAGACCTGGGGGGTTTTCCAAGCTGGAAAGTCCAGTTATGCACACGCTGAGCCCGGACAGCCTGGGTGACACCCAGCCTTGCCAATATTTCAGCTTTTAGCATCACATAGTCTTTTGCTTGGTCAGGCTCTAGGTCATAGTAAGCCTTCTGCGATTCACCAGTTAACAGAGGAGCCACCAGTCCAGCCCACTGCTCCTCAGGCCACTTTTCTCTTTCAGCAGTCCTTTCAAATGTGGTCAAAAATACCTCTGGATCATCCTCTCCAGTCATTTTTGTCAATAAACGACTCACCCCAAAGGACGCGGTATTAGTGGGACGGCTTTCCTCACTGGTCTGCGGACGTTGCTGCATTACTGCTTCCATTTGTTGTAGTCTCTGCTCTTGCTTCTGTAACAGGTCTATGAAGCGGGCCTCGGATTGCTGCTGGGCTTGTTGCTGAGCTTCCAGACTCTGTTGGTGAGCTTGCTGCTGGGCTGCAAGGCTCTGTTGATGAGCTTGCTGCTGGGCTGCGAAGTTCTGTTGTTGAGCTGCAAGGCTCTGTTGATGAGCTGCAAGGCTCTTTTGCAAACCTGCATTTGTCTGCTGTTGATTGGCATTTGCTAGAGCCAGCTGCTTCAGTATCTCCTCCATGCTGGCTTAAAAAAAACTGCCCGCATTCTCCACCAACTGTGAGGGGGTTAGCTCGGCAGCGGGTGTGTGTGACCCCCGGGATGGGCTCCCCACACAAAAACAGGCCCAGCAAACGGAGGTTGTGGTTTTCAAAAAAAAAAAGGTGCGGTTTATTTTCTATTTACAGTGACAAAACACAGCAAAGCCAAAAGAAACATAAACAAAATAAATCCTGGTCAACTTGACCTCTGACTAAACATACAGGTTTCCTAACTAACAACTGGGATCAGCCTAGTGCTGTCCTAGTCCCTAAGTCCCTGGTTTTAAATGTCCAAGCAAATAGCCACACAGGCTTTGTCTCACCGCACAGGGGTTCACTCTCCCTAGACAGTCCACACAGGTCTGGGTCCAGGCATGAGCTAACATCTAATGAATCTGGGAGTTTTTATAGAGGCCTAAATGAGCTGACAAGCTTCAGCTGGTCTCATCAACTCCCTGTCTGCACGACGCCCAGCACTCTCCCTAGAGGTATGAGTCATCCATGAGCCCACTAGCCTTAGCTGGGCTTATACAACTCTCCACCTAGTTGTATAAGTCGGCGTAAAGCCTGAATCTGGGCGAAATATATCTACCCCCCTGGATGCAACCAGGTGACTTTACCTTCCTGCTGTCACAATATATATAACAAGAAACCACGCCTTTCTCGTACCCTATTAACTCTCCCAAAACATTATGGTGGCCTAGGGCTGCCGGACATTCGGAGATATTACCAAGCAGTCCATCTTGGAAGAGTAATAGACTGGCAACGTCATAGTGATTTGAAGCTATGGGTGCAAATAGAACAGTATCAATCCTCCATACCATTGAGGAGGGCGCTATGGTGTTGGGACTTTGTACCGTCAGATTTAAAATCACATCCTTTGATAGGGAACACCCTGAAACAATGTTCACAGGTTATTATACATGCAGAGCAAACGACCAAGACATCTCCTTTAACTCCGATTATTTGGAACCCTAAATTCCTCCCAGGGCTCCCAATCACACAATTTTTGACTTTACGTGAGACTGAGCAAATTACTGCATCACAGCTTGTGATAGGAGATAGATGGCCTACTATAGAGGAGTTGATGAACTCCTCAGGCCCCTATCGACTTACATTCTGGAATGCAGTCCAGTTACACCATTTCCTTCAGACTATACCAGATCTGCAGGCATATACTAGGCAATTAACCCTATTTGAGGAGTATTGCTCTGGAATAGAACCATTATCTCATGTCCTTTCTAGGACGTGTACGTTACTTAACTCCCCACGGGAACAGCCAGAGCTTACTTGTATATTAAAATGGGGTCTAGATTTGCATCGTACATTTACTACAGCACAAATACAAGCTATGATTAGTGTCTCTTTTAAATCCTCAATTTGTACCAAGATACAGGAGACTAATTATAAGATATTGACGAGATGGTATACGACACCTAGTCGACTTCATATCATGTTTCCTGATACACCAGAACATTGCTGGCGATGTGGTGCAAATAGAGGGACTATTCTACATATATTTTGGACATGCTCTAAACTGACTGCTTTTTGGACAATGGTTTGGAATATTTCTCAGAAATTTACTAATCTTCAAATTCCGAATGATCCGGCGCTTTTTTTATTGCATGTCTCTACTCTGTCAATAAAAAATTATAGAAAGTCCATCTTATGCCACCTACTAAATGCAGCTAAATCCTGCATTCCTCTGTTGTGGAAACAACAGACTGCACAAACCACAGCAATGTGGCTGAGGAAGGTGGAAGATATTAGAAGGATGGAAGATTTGATTTTGACATCAACTGATAGACAGGAGGTATATAAAAAGATATGGACTCCTTGGAATTTGTTTATTCACTTGGAAGAAGGTAAATCTCTGTTAGGGCTATAAAGCATTTATATGAATTGAAGTCAGGAGAAGTGGTGGATGCGTGGTTGGACAGCAGGATATATTTCCGGGGGCCATCCTTAAATACTGCCCTCCTTCCTTTCTGAATCTTTTTGTAGGAGAGGTTTTTTTTTCCTCTCCATACTTCTTTTCCCCTTTTTTTTTTGTTCTGTTTTCCGGGGGCGGGGGTTTTTATTTTTTTAAATTAAAGTATATGGAATGGAGCAGTGGAGCTTCATTATATAAGGTGATAGGAAGTAGGAGACACAGGTTAAGGTAGCAGTGTGACAAAATGTTATGTTATATGTTTAGCTTAATTTATGCTAGATACCTCTGTTTACTACTTTAACCACTTGCCACCCGCCCTATAGCGGATTGACGTCGGCAAAGTGGTTGCAAAATCCTGACAGGACGTCATATGACGTCCTTAGGATTTTGAGCCGCTGCGCGCCCCCGGGGCGCGCATCGCGGCGATCGTTGCTGCGGGGTGTCAGTCTGACACCCCGCAACACCGATCTAGGTAAAGAGTCTCCGACGGAGACTCTTTACCACGTGATCAGCCGTGTCCAATCACGGCTGATCACAGTGTAAACAGGAAAAGCCGGTCATCGGCTTTTCCTCACTCGCGTCTGTCAGACGCGAGTAGAGGAGAGCCGATCGGCTGCTCCTCTGACAGGGGGGTTGTGCTGATCGATTATCAGCACAGCCCCCCCGAGGATGCCCACTGGACCACCAGGGATGCCACTAGACCACCAGGGATGCCACTAGACCACCAGGGATGCACACCATAAAGTTATATAAGGTATGCCACCCTAGACCACCAGGGATAATGGATGCCAATCAGTGCCACAATGGATGCCAATCAGTGCCCACAATGGGCACCACTGATTGGCAGGCATTATTGTTTGGCACTGATTGGCATCCATTAGTACAGTACAGTGCCACCTATCAGTGCCCACCCATGCCACCTATCAGTGCCCACCCATGCCCACCCATGCCACCTATCCGTGCCCATCAGTGCCCACCCGTGCCGCCTATCTGTGCCCACCCATGCCGCCTATCTGTGCCCACCCGTACCGCCTATCTGTGCCCACCCGTGCCGCCGATCTGTGCCCATCCGTGCCGCCGATCTGTGCCCATCCGTGCCGCCGATCGTTGCCCATCCGTGCCACCTTATCGGTGCCCATCCGTGCCGCCTTATCCGTGCCCGTCAGTGCAGCCCCATCAGTGCCCATCAGTGAAGGAGAAAACTAACTTATTTACAAAGTTTTGTAACTGAAACCAAAAAAAACCTTTTTTTTTTCAAATTTTTCGGTCTTTTTTTTATTTTTTAGCAGAAAATAAAAATCGCATAGGTGATCAAATACCACCAAAAGAAAGCTCTATTTGTGGGAACAAAATGATAAAAATTTAGTTTGGGTACAGTGTACCATGACCGCGCAATTGTCATTCAAAGTGCAACAGCGCAGAAAGCTGAAAATTGGTCTGGGCAGGAAGGTGTTTAAGTGCCCAGTATGGAAGTGGTTAAAGAAGCAATAACTACATATTTTGTAAATGTTGTTATATTTGTTGACCCTGCTCATTTCTGAAAAAATTCAATAAAAATCTATATTTGAAAAAAGTCCTGCTAGTCGCATCTTTGCAGCGCTGTAGGAGCGGTGTATACACGGAACCGACGGTTTTAACCCTCTGTAACAACAACAGTAAAGCGCCGATAAAAATAGCGGCGCTTAGAAAACATTAATTATATTGTGCATGCATTCGAGATGCGTTCAAAAAAGTACCCAATTGCATCTGGTATAAATGAAACTTTACTAAAGTAGTAATTCTCAGCTAGACTTTCTGTTGCTGTAGAGTCTTTTAGAGACTGTGCTATGCAGCTACATAATACCCTGACTGAGCCATTGCTGTGAAGAATCCATGGGCTCAATTCAGAAAGAGTTATTTTCCTCTTAAAAACCTTAGATAAATTACCCTTCAGTTTTACCAAAACCATGTAGTGCAAGGGCCTGCCTGATTGCATACAAATTGAAACTCTAAAGCCTCGTACACATGATCGGATTTCCATCTAACAAAGCCGTGGAATTTTGTGCGAAGGGCGTTGGCCGTGATCGTGTATTGCAGGGATATGCAATAAGCGGACCTCCAGATGTTGCAGAACTGCAAGTCCCATGAGGCATAGCAAGACTTTTACAGCCACACGCATGACACCCAGAGGTAGAGGCATGATGGGACTTGTAGTTTTGCAACAGCTGGAGGTCCGCTAATTGCATATCACTGGTGTATTGCATACAAACAGCAAAGAATTTTCGCCCAACAAAAACGAAACTATGTAGTTTTTCAGCTCTTTAGTGCCACCCTTTGGGCAACTTCTGCTAATGTTGTCTTATGGTTAGTATTAGTTCTGAGCATGCGTGTTTGTACTTTGGATTTTTTCCCGACGGACTTGTGTACACTCGATCGGATAATCCGACAACACACATTTGTTGTCGAAAATTTTTAAAGCATGCTATCCCACATTTGTTGTCGGAAATTCCGACAACAATTGTCCGATGGAGCGTACAAATGGTCAGATTATCCGACAACATCCTACCATCACACAATTCCCGTCAGAAAATCCGATCGTGTGTATGAGGCTTTAGGCTTCATGTACTCCGGACATTGTTTAACCTCTCCTGAACGACTTAAAGTGATTGTTAACCCTCTAAAAAAAAAAAACCTGCAAGAAAAAGGCATAATGAGCTAGTATGCATTGGCCCTCTTATGACTCATCCCACCTCCCTTCCTGGCAAACTCTCAGGAGAGTGAGAGAGAGAGCTGTGCATGATGTCATAAGCCTAAGCTAATGACCAGACAAGAATCAGGAAGTGGGCTGTATAAGGTATTTATTTACAGGCAGAAAAAAATATGTTTTACTATCCAAAGTGAAAACAACAAGGGCAGAAGATTTAATAGATGGAAAGTTGAAAAAATGACTGAAGGTCCGTTTTAAAGCGGAGCTCCGCCGGAAAAAAAAATATTAAAAGCCAGCAGCTACAGCTACAGCAGCTGCTGGCTTTTAATATTTGGACACTTACCTGTCCAGGAGTCCAGCGACGTCCGCAGCAGAGGACGAGCGACCGCTCGTCGCTCTGCTGCTCCCTCCGCCATCCTCGCTGAGGGAACCAGGAAGTGAAGCCCTGCGGCTTCATGCCCGGTTCCCTACGGCGCATGCGCGAGTCGCGCTGCGCCGTTCTGATTGGTGCTCCTGTGTTCTGGGAGCCGAGTGTCTCCCAGAACACCAAGGGAAGTCTGCGGGAAGTGACGTCACTCCCGCAGATTCCCGGAGAGAGGACTCCCGGATGTGGGTGAAAATACCTGTCTTAGACAGGTATCTTCACCCCCCTCCTACCTGAAAGGTGTCAATTGTGACACCGGAGGGGGGGAGGGTTCCAAATAGCAAAAGTTGCTATTTAGGGTGGAGCTCCACTTTAAATACTGCATGCCTGAACCACTACTTATTTAACTCATGCATTTATTTATTTGAGTTGACTTTAACGAGTTATTTACCTCACGTTTTTGGTTTGTGAGGAAAATAACTCATAAGGTGGTAGTGAATTGACATTTTCAGCATGTCGTGAGAAAATTGGAAAAAATGTGTCACGTGATTCAATTATCTCAGGAGATATTCTTTAGTGAATTTAGCCCTACGTTTGTTCTGCTTTCCTAATCTATTTTGTATTATTCTGCAGTGCATGTATGCTCTTTGCTAACCTAAATATGCTTTGCTTTATTTATTCTGTTTCAATGCTTTTATTGTTTCACATACGGCTAGGCAAACAGTTGTTTCAATCAAAGGTTAGCAAAGACACAAGCTGCCTTAGATAGGAAGCCTTGAAAACCAGTATATACAATCTTCAAGTGGAGAAATAAGCAAACATTATACCATGGCCCCTCTGGGTCCTGCCGCCTTGAAGATAGCAAAAGTCGTTGGTCTCTACTATGTCCTGCAGAAGCCTAGCTTCCAGTAGAATAATTTACAAATAGGTGATCAATATGCAATTAGAATGATGAAGACATAATATTCATATTATAACCTTTACTCCTCAAAAAACATTGGGAGGAGAATAAAGGGATAGAAAAGGAAAGAGAGAGGGTAAAGGAAAACAAAGGATGAATAAGAGCAAAAAGAGAAAGGAATGTAGCATCCTCCTAGGTAGGTGCTAGAAGAGAGTATAGTTTCTCGTCTTTCTGCTTAACAGGAAGATGGTCAGGTAAAACTTAGAGTACTCTCTGCCTACCAGGGAGCAGGATCTATTGGTTAGGTCTGCTCATTGTGCTCAGGTGCAGCTCAGCTTGTCTGACTGTCCCCCACTGGTCCAATAGTGAGGCATATTGGTCAGTGAGAGGGGACCTGGCAAGTGAGTGTACAGGCTTTGTTACAGTCCTGGCTATTGGCAGAGGAAAAGTGCTGTATCACATGCTGGGATACTGTATAAAAGCCCAGGGCACATGTGTTCAGAGTTAGTTGAGTCAGGGAGCAGAGTCCAGGAGGGAGGAGGGCAGCTGCCCTCTTCTCCGTGGAGGCCCTTAGGCGGCCTTGGGTGGTCGATCCAAGGGCCTAGAGAGAGAGAAGCTGAACCCAGGGGTCCTGCAGAGCTGACTGGAAGGGGAACACCAGGAAGGATCTTATTCTGACTACAGTGAGTACAGATCTGTGTCTTTGGGGCCTGTCAAGTGAGGGCCACCCCTTCAGCCAGAAGAGTCAGTGGACGGGTGTCAGCAAATGGGAGGCTAGAGAGTATCCTGAAGATAAGATAGTACATCAACCCTGCTGCTAGTGAGAGCAAGAAGACTTAAAGTGATACTAAAGGTTCAGGTATTTTGTTTTAAAAATAACAAACATGTCATACTTACCTCCACTGTGCAGTTCGTTTTGCACAGAGTGGCCCCGAACATCCTCTTCTGGGGTCCCACGCCAGCTCTCTCGGCTCCTCCCCGCAATAGCTAACCCCCTCTGGGAAGCTCTCTCCCGAGGGGGTTACCTTGCGGGTGCGCTCCCGTGTCATACACTCGGCGTACATAGCCGCCGAGTGTATGACTCGGTCCCTTCCCCTGGCGCTCGTGTCATTAGATTTGATTGACAGCAGCGCGAGCCAATGGCTGCACTGCTATCAATCTATCCAATGAAGAGTCGAGAAGCCCGGGCATAGATCAAGCGCGTTCGTGACGTGGGACTTTCCAGGGCTCAGGTAAGTAAAATGGGGGGGCAGGGGGGCTGGCAATAGGATGCATTATGGGTGAAAAAACATGAACCTTTACAACCCCTTTAATTTCTCCATACATGTGGCAGTATGGTTAAAGCAGTGTGTCTGCTTCCACAAATCTTCTGGTGAAGCCAAGTGAGAGTTGTCCTTATCCATTGTGAATAGTTCAAGTTGGAGTACTCCACTAATCCCTTCTCCAATCCAAGTTCTAAAATAAAATACAAAACATAAATATCCTGGACTGGTCATTGAGTAACGAGCAAGTGGGAGTAAGGGGGGATAAGGGAAAACCCCTAGCAACTAAAGTGAAACCCCTTAGCAACTGGCTGCAGGTAATCAGAGAGAGGACTAGAAGTCAACACTCAGCAAGCCCTATGGGGACAGTGCTACAGGAAAGTGAAGAGTGTAGAGCAGGGTTCACTAAATGGCAGACCGTTATCCGAACCCGGACCCAGTGGCAGTGCTGTCCGGACTGTGGCCGTGCCACTTACCAGCCTGGGTGTTTTCTCTCTGGTCTGCTGCCCAGCTGCCGCTATCATATTCACAGCTCGGCGGAAGACCCAAGAGGGAACACCCAGATGCTATATGCCTCTGCCCTGTAGGACTGTGCAGGGGAGGCTGCAAATAAAAGTAATTGGTGGCTGATGAATATCGGACCCATCTGCTTCATCTGGATCGAGGACATCTGACTGCCTAGTGGGCACACCTCATCACTCATCAGAGATTCGGTGATGTTCCTGTTGAACAGTCGTTTGGGATACCCTTAAGCCTGATTGATCCGCTGTCGTACGACATTCGGGTCCAACATTTCTGGTGTGCGCACATGTATGTCATCCTTCACGTGAAGAATTGTGCCGGGATTTCCCTATCCATTCCATGTTATTCACTCATTTTCTTTTTGGACACTTATCACTTTGTTTAGTGGTTCACATATTTGGACATTTTGTGCATTGGGTTTGGCATTTCCAGCCTGCCTCTTCCTTGTGTTTATTTATGGTCACATTTTTAAATATATTCCTGTTTTTATTGGTCTACACGTAGCGCTGCACTACTATCCTCCATTTTGTTTGAATTTGTCACATTCCAGTGTAGCTGCTTCACTTCCCTCTGTAGGGTGGTTATTGTTCACATGTTTTTTTGGGTAGCGCATTTATTTTCCTTTTTACTATTGCAAATAAAAGGGGGACTGTGAGGTAAAGGAGGAGAGAGGGGCTTTGACTGCAAGGGGCACTGTGATGCGAAAGAGCATGGTGATGTGTAAAGGGGCATAGTGATGTATAAAGGGGGCACCCTGGTGTGTAAAGGGGGCATTGTGATGTGTAAAAGGGGCACGGTGATTTGAAAAGGGGCACTGTATTGTGTAAAGGGGCACAGTGATGTGTAATAGGGGCACAGTGATGTGTAATAGGGGCACTGTAATGTGTAAAGGGGCACAGTGATGTGTAATAGGGGCACAGTGATGTGTAATAGGGGCACTGTGATGTGTAATAGGGGCACTGTGATGTGTATAGGGGGCACAGTGATGTGTAATGGGGGCACTGTGATGTGAAGGGGAGTGGGACTGTGATGTGAATGGAAGTGAGACTGTGATGTGAAGGGGAGTGGGATTGTGATGTAAAGGGGGGCTCTGGACACTGATGTGCGGTGCATACTAGTACATTGTGACTTAAACCTGCAGGGGGACCAGCATTTTTATTTTTTAAACAAGACTGTACTACTGCTTTAAGAGAGCTCTAAAAATGAAGTATTTGATGCATAAGGAATGACTCTGAAGTGGGAATCCCGAGTGTCTGAAGGAAGTATTCTGGTGATCTGATTTCTTTATGGTTCAAGAGGTTCAAGAGGTGTCCTATATAGCCCACTGTTGGCTGACATCACCGAGCCAGTCCAGACTATAAAAAGATCCCGATCATATGGTCAGGATCCACCCAGATGCCTAATCAAGCAGCTGGCTCAGCCTCTCAGCAATCTGCTAAGAGCCTGAGCTCAAGGGGCAGAGCAGAGAACCGCTTCCTGACAGTCACCAGCTCTCTGTAGCATGAAGAGCGGAAGCTGAGCGATCAGCGGTGTTTCAACGCTCAGTTCTCGATCTCGAGTCGGCAGGAGACTGAATCAGCATCTTCCTATCTGTTTTTTTTCCAAGGATACAATACTTCTCTTTTAAGTTAATGCTTGGCTTTGCCCCCTCTTACCTACCACACTTCATTACTGCCCCATAAGGATAATTGTCAACCTTACTGACCAATAGGGAGGGGAAGTGGGCATGGCCAAAGGTCAACTTTAGGAATGAGGTTGGTATTTGTATTATAGTGTGTCCTAGGATTCTGGGCTCCTGCAATATTGCTAAAAATATGCCCTGCTGTCTAGACACATTAGCAGTTTAATAGACATTTTGTTGATATAGGTTCACTTTAATGTCAGATTTGTACATTTCTAGCCTGGAGATACAACTTGGGTTTGGGACACGCTATGTAAAAAAAGGCAGGGTGCATCTCCATCTGCTGTTCAAAACAAATACTGCAAGATCTTTTTATTTCTATTGTTGCTCAGTGCTCAGCTACATAGGTTTAATGCTCTGCACAGCCATTATGGAAAGCATGGGGGAGACATTTATCTAAACATAACCATTATGTGAATATTTACCATTATACAGCATTTTTAAAACACTATAATAAAGCACTTTTGAGAAATATTAGTGCTGAAATATGACATTTTCTATTTTTTATTTTCTTTATTTTTGCAAAAGAACAGCTCTTAGCAATTTGTTACCATCATACTAAGAAAAGTGACGCCTTGCTGATTTTGCAGTTTAGCATCATTTATGTCATTTTTCATACTAATGGAAAAATGATACAATATATTGTGTCTGCCATGCTCCCATCGACAGCTGTATAGACAAACAAGCAGACAGTACACTGTTGTGAATGAAAAAAAAAAGTGCATTTCTAAATAAAAAAAAGTTTAATGTTACTCTTTTTGGAAGGACAACAGCATGTAATGTAAAGTACTGTAAACTATATACTGTATGCATTATACTTATCTGTGCAGCAGGTGGCGCTGTAGTATTATAGTGTTATAGTGTATTTTCTGAACATAACCACAGCAGTGGGCATACTATGCAGGAAAGTCTCAGTTCCCTGTCAGCATGACAGGAAAGCAGTAAAAAGAGTGATGCAGTACCTCAAAGGAACAATTCAGGTGAAGTTATGGTTACCAGCAACATCAGATCCAAAACTGGTCAGGTATGTGGATGCTGATTGTATGGGGACTGCACAGACCGCAAATCCACAAGTGGATTAATCTTCCAGTATGCGGAAGGAACCATAAGTTGGTCTAGTCAAAAGCAAGCAACTGTCACTCTATCTTCACCTGAAGCAATGTACATTGCAGCAGCATACGCATGTCAAGAAGCGATATGGATTTGTCAACGTTTTGTAGACATTGGGATAGACATGTCAAAATCAATTCCCATTTTTGAAGACAACCAGGGATGTATAAAGCTACGCAATCAGAAAGGGTCAATCCTACGACCAAGCACACCGACGTCAAGTATCACCTACTGAGGGATAATCAAGAACAAGGTGTTATTGACATTCAATACTACCCGTCAGAGGAGATGACTGCCATTGCACTCACCAAGCCTTTGTTGAAGGAACGTCATAGTTATTTCCAGAAGAAGCTGAATATAATTTGACAAAGCACATGCTGTTGAGAAGGGGTGTTGGAAGGACAACAGCATGTAATGTAAAGTATTGTGAACTATACCGCTTTTTCCTGAAAATAATCCTGTGTCTTATATTAATTTTGTCAGCCAAAAACACACTAGGGCTTATTTTGGGGGTAGGGCATGCCGTGCAACGTGCCTTCTTCCCAGTGGTTGCAAAATGCCAGAATCCCCTCTATCACGGGATCACGAAATGCAAAAAGTGTGCGTTTCTGCAATGCAACCATGCAAATACCTTCTTTCATGGCCTGCCTGAGCGGTCTTCCACTGCTTCGAGCACTGCTGAGGGAGGGGGGGCGAGATCCCCCGCTGACACCCGGCGCTTCAATGGCCCGCCTGAGCCATCTTCCACGGCTACGATTAGTGCAGTGGGAGGGTGGCCGAGATCCCCCTCTGCCAGCTGGGAGAAGAGAAGATCAGCTAAGTGCCAAGCGGCCCCGCACCGACATATAACGTACTGTAGCATTGCACAACCAACTTAAACTAGGGCTTATTTTCGGGGTAGGGCTTCTTTTGCAGCCCTCCCCGAAAATCCCACTAGGTCTTTTTATCAGGGTAGGTCTTATTTTCGGGGAAACACGTATACTGTATGCATAATACTTATCTATGCAGCAGGTGGCGCTGTATTATTATAGTATGTATTCTATGATATAACAGGATGTATTGTCTATCTATGTTCAATGCACCTGTTTGTTGTTCTTTTCCTGTCTCCATGCTGAAAAGATATGTTCTGATATTTCTCCATAAAAGCAAAGCTCTTGCTGCAAACGAGACGCTTCCAGTGCATTATTTCAATACTCTGACAACAGCTCTTATATATTGCACAGGTAGAAACACTTTTTCTCTGTTCTTCTGAACTTACAGGGACAGCTTGGAGGAGTGTTGGGAATCCCATCTGGGAAACAACATGGAAGAATGGTGCATATATATAAAAACATGCAGACCCACGAAACACGTCGTAATTTTTTATATTGCATCCCCTGGCTGGACCCCAATTTCTGTCTAGAGTCAAGTTATGTTGAGTGGAGAGGAATGGATAACAATTTACTGTAAAACATATAGAAAGGACTCTTTGGTATTTATGTTATGCAGTATAACTTCGTGAACCAAGTGTTTCCAAGTCTAAATTGGACATGTTTTCATGATTTTAGAACAAGCAGATGGATTTCAGCAGTATAGTATAATCCATGCATTACTTGGCCCCCTTAAAGTCCCAGAATTGTAAGAAGTTGTTTTGGTTATCAATGAATTGAGGGATGTTGTTGCCTATCCAGACAATCCTGGCAGAATGGGATGCTATGGATTCCTTAACTGAAGAACTATTCCCAATTGTAACTCCTTTTATGTGTGAGTAATACAGTACTGACCTTACAGCACAGGGGAGAAAAACAAGGCCCCAAAGTCTGGTTGTAAGATGCTCAGGTGCAGCAGATCCACAGCCGTGGAACTACAGGTCTCAGTAGCAGTCTGTAGGAAAGAAACTCACTCAGCAATACTGCAGTCACTTCTTGGATAGGCAGGTGCCCTCTCACCACAATGGATCCCAGCAGATGTTAGACTCCGTCAGAATCTCTGTCTCTTTACTCTGTATACTGTGTCTTTGCTCTTTATAATGGCGGCCAGCCGGTCCCCTCACGCTGGGACGATTCACCACTGGTGGAGATGCACCTTGATATTCACCTGGGGTCCCCGTCTCTCAGGCAGGACGTCCCAACTCGCGGCGGAGGCCTGAATAGCGCATGGAAATCATCTGAGAGAGCCAGCACCTCTCCCTCAGGTCTGGTCTCTTCACTCCCTCATGGCTAACTGACCTTTTCCCTCAGGTCTGTACAATCTCTTTCATTGGCTGTTGTAACACTGCTCCTAATTGGTTGTCCTCTTCCAGGCATTAGGAGCACAACAGAGGCCATTGAATCATAAGCTGTGTGTGTGTCAGCTCATATTACACTCACTCAGTCAGTGAAAACAGGAAGGAGGAGGGGGGGGTGGAAAAATCCCAGACATGACAAGCAACTTTCTCCCTAACTTAAGCTGGAAAGCCTGTGTACATTGTTCTGGCCAACTTGGCGAGATTTGCAGTTTATAGAGTGAGACACCCGCTACAATTGTAAAGCGCTGGGCAAACTGCGCTATATAAATCCACAAGGACTTTTTTAACACTACTATTCCTTTTTATTGGTTTTTAAAATGTATAAATGCAGCAATTTAGAAATTGGATAAAAGGTTTAGCACAGGGAAACACTTTTAGAAAGATAAAAAGTGCATTTTATATACAACTATATGGATCAGACAAAAATGAGGGACAAATGAGGGAGAAGAGGGACATTGCTCCAAATCAGGGACAGACCCTCGAAATAGGGGACAGTTGGGAGCTATGCACATTGAAAAAAGACTGCATGAATTAGGGCAAGAAAAAAGTGGTCATATTCATGTAGCAAACGGACCCTTTTCTCCTGCTTACTTCCACCTTGCAGGGATAAAGGCACACTGTGCCACATGCCCAGATCCTCCTGGTTTAGAAGGTTGAGCGGTGTTCTTTAATTTTGGGTCCTGCAGCGAGTTACCTCCATCCATTGGTTCTCGTCCCTAGAGTATAGGGAAAAGTCTATGTTCCTTCCCCAGAGAAAGTCAATGTCCACACAACTTCAACTCCAACAAAGAGTTTATTTTCCTTTGCCTCCATTAACGGGGAAATTGAAGAGAGAAAGAAGCTAGCAAAGTTAGGAGGTAGATTCAGGCACACAACACTTTACTCACTGATCGCCACTCAATCCCGAGTGGGTTTAGCTCACCCGGATAGATCCCTCTCACATTTCTAGCAGCCGGATTGGAGCTCGAACAATACTGTACCTTTGTCCCCCGCATGGGATGGGTTCAGGAGATCCTCTACTAGAGCAGAATCCTGTTATTCCTAAATCCAGAACTTTACTTGAACCTCTGTAAACTTAAAGAACCGATAAAGCCAATGGGCACTTTACAGGGTTATCTTGCGGAGCAAGGAATCCTTCCCTCTGACAGGTCACCAGGCCTCTCCTGAGACAGCGACCTACTATCACTCATCTCTTCTGTGGGACCGATCCTCCCCTGGCTTCCTCTCAGTCAGAGCAGGTTACCCTCACCTGGGTACCCTGGGACTCCAGTGTTCTAATTGTAGGCCCAGTTGAAGGTACTTGGCCTACCCGGAACGTTGCAGCCTCGGGCTAAAGGTGCCAGAGACTCCTCGGCCAGATCATGCACCCCCATGGGGCACACTCCCTTACCCTCCTCCTGGGTCACGCCCTCTCTCCCCTCCTAATGGTGTCTGCCCCTTATATACCCTCTCCTGGCATGCTCAGCAGTCGAAACCCCGCCCATAACACGACAGCCGAGAGAGGACATCCAATCACGCCACTGTGTCACCTGAGGTTCGACCCTGGGCCTGGGCAACAGTGCCACCCACAGGCCAAAGGGGAACTATACACCAGACAACACTTACAGCAGAGCAGAGTCCAGTATAACAAATCAGAGAACCTGAGTCAACTATGGCTCATACTACCCCTAAATTTAGTACATAGCGATCCCCATATTGAGGTACCCGCTACATTCACTTTTTGCATGTAAACATAAAGCTGGGGGGGCGTGGCCAAGATGGAGACCTGAGCGGTCGCACTTCACGGAGCTCTGCTGACTGCCTGTGAATTTCTCCGTTCCCTGGCTGTGATTCGTGTCTTCGCTGGCCGGGTTCTACACTGATGAGACGCCGGACTCGTAAGGGAGGCTGTATTAGGGGACAACCGCTTCGCTTTCCGCCAATTGAAGAGCTTCCATCTGAACCCCCTGCGGCCTGTGTGCAGCCTCGTGGCTGGAAGGGCAATAACATGGCGTCTCAGACGGATTTCCTGGCTGAACCACCGCCACCAGATGAAGCGACATCGCAACCCAGCTATGTGGCTGACATTATGGCTGCTATTGCTAATTGCCAAGCCACGATAACGACCAAGATCGAGGCAGTGCAACTTGAGATGGGACACATGAGGCAAGACATGGACAAGCTCCGCTCCCGAGTTACAGAGACGGAGGAGCGGGTGAGTGGTGTGGAGGATACCGTGAATGAGCACTCCTCAGCTATCCGTGTTATCCAGCAGAAGGTGAGAGCCCTGGAGTACAAGGTGGACGACGCCGAGAATCGGAGGAACAACCTTCGGATTGTGGGTATGGCGGAAGGAGCGGAGGGTAGGAACCCGGCGGTGTTCGTGGAGGATCTCCTGCGTGAACTATTGCCCGACGCTCACTTTTCCCCTTTTTACGCCGTGGAGAGGGCTCATCGGGTTCCGCCGCAACCGAATCCGGCGGGCGGTCCCCCCCGCACTTTTATTCTAAGGTTCTTGAATTTCCGGGACCCGGATGAAGTGCTGAAAGCGGCGCAAGTGAAGGGAGAACTTCGCTATCAAAACGCCAAGCTCCTTGTCTTCCCCGACTATTCCCTGGAGACCCAGAAGCAGAGGAAGTCGTTCGACCAAGTGAAGGCCCTGCTTCGGGCCCGTGATATTCGATACAGCATGCTGTTCCCTGCTCGTCTCCGTGTGCAGGATGGGGAAACGACACGGTTCTTTACCTCTCCGCGAGAAGCCTCCTCCTGGATTGACACCTT
Organism: Rana muscosa; assembly: GCA_029206835.1. Lineage (NCBI taxonomy): Eukaryota > Metazoa > Chordata > Amphibia > Anura > Ranidae > Rana > Rana muscosa. Next base: position 337,128,290 of record CM055116.1, on the reverse strand, counting down.
GCCACCGCACCGCTGATGAGGAAGGGATGTCCCCTGGATCGGGCTTCCCCCCCCCCATTCTTCTCTACCTGTTTTGGGGCGGATCTTGAGAGCCCGGTCCTACTGGTCACTTGCTTTGATTGATCTTGCAGGTACTGTAACGTTTTAAGTTTGTGCCCCTGCTTGCAGGTGAAGTTGACATTATCACCACCTTTTGATTCCCCTGCTTGAACTTCCCAACTCTCCTTGCGATATGCCGGACTGCCTATGATGTTGAGGTTCGCCTCACCCCCTTTTTGTGTAGCTGCATGGGACTTTCTGAGCTAAGGGATGCCTTTGTCCTCCTGTATAGTTATGTGGTGGTCAGCATCTCCGGTGCTGGTTCGGCACTTGTGCTTGAGTGCGGATTCCACTGGTTCACTGCCCTCTTTACATTTGTTCTGTTCTAACGGACCCGTTGTCTGTTGTTTGGGATTTATGCTCTCCATAATTGGGATGGGGTTGCGGGGTGGGGGGAGGGGGGTTTTGGTTGTCCTGCCGCCGTTGCGGCTTCTATGGGGTTCTAGTTTAAGGGGTTCTGGCATGACATGCATAACCTTTTATTTCTGTTACAGGTATGTTGACTGGTGTTTTGCGGGGTGGTGGGGAGGGGGGTCCTGTCCCGGATCTTATTGTGTCTCTCCCGTCACCACTATATTGCTAAGGTCCATATCTTCTAGGACATTATGGCTCAGTTAAAGATTATCTCCTGGAACACTCGGGGCCTTAACTCAGCGGTTAAGAGGTCCCTAGTGTTTCAATACTTGCAGAAGGCCGCCCCACATGTTTGTATCTTATTGGAAACCCATTTGACAGGGTCCAGAGTCCGGGCCTTGCAAAGGGCTTGGATTGGGTCAGCCTATCACTCTACCTACTCATGCTATGCTCGCGGGGTCAGTGTTCTCGTTAGGAGATCGCTGCCCTTCCAGCTGTTGGAGGTGCGCACAGACCCCGGGGGTAGATATGTGGTCCTGCATGTTAACATATATGATAAGCGATTGGTGCTGGCTGGAGTTTATTTACCTCCGCCTGCTTCAATACAACTGTTGCATGACTTGATGGTGCATATCCTGGCGTTTGACACGTCCGAGTTTTATATCTTTGGGGATTTTAATATGGTGCCCTCTCGGGATCTGGACAGACTGCACCCCTCGGTCAGGTTTTCTATGGACCTTCCTAGGTGGGCTGAGACGTACAGTCTGACTGATGTATGGAGGCATTTTCATCCCTGCACACGAGAATATACTTGCCACTCTGCCACATACAAGACCCTGTCCCGCATTGACCTGGTCTTTGCTTCTACGTCGGCCCTCAATTGGGTTTGCGAAGCGGGCCACCTATCTAGAGGTATCTCTGACCACGCCCCCGTCTGTATTACAGTGACCCTCTCAGGGGCTAGAGGTGCTAGACTATGGCGCCTGTCCAGGTACTGGGCATTGGATGAGGGTATTCAAGAGGATATGGTGGAGTCTGTCTGTAACTACTGGACCCTCAATCAGGATTCGGCTAGCTCTGGCGTTCAATGGGATGCCTTTAAGGCCTTTGTAAGGGGGGCCTTCATCTCCCGGATTTCTTTGGCACAGAAGGTAGGGGCTAAATTACTGAAGGATAAGGAGGAGGAGGCTGGGAAGTGGGAGCTGGACTTTGTGTCCTCCCCATCGGATGCTACTTACTACGAATGGCAGCGGGTCCTTAGGGAACTCTCCCTATGTCGTGTCGACCAAACCAAGAAAGCCATGTTACACTCGGCTCAGAGGGTGTTTGAATTTGGGGACAAAAATGGTCGACTGCTGGCATGGCTGGCTCGGGGACAGGCCCCCTCTGTGCACATAGCAGGAATTCGGGATGAGGGTGGGTCTGTCCTCTCCTCCCCAGAACATATTAATGCTAGGTTTTCCCAGTTTTTCCGGGGGGTCTACTCTTCTAAGGTCGGATACACTTCTTCCGAACTCCGGGAATTCCTGGGCTCGATTGACTTCCCTGTACTGTCGGATGACTCTAGGGGTTCTCTGGAGGGAGAGATTACTCTGGAGGAGGTACAGAAAGCCATTGGGGGGTTACAAGGGGGTAAAACGCCAGGTGTAGATGGTCTCCCAACAGAATTCTACTCGCAGTATATGGATCTGCTAGCACCGCGGTTGACTTCACTTTTTTCTGACTGCAAAAAACGGGGAGTTCTGCCTGACTCTATGGCGGAGGCGGTTATAGTGTTGGTGCCCAAGCCCGGTAAGGACCTTCTGGAATGTGCCTCCTACAGGCCTATTTCCTTGTTGAACGTGGACGCCAAGATCCTCGCCAAGATCTTAGCTGTGCGTCTGTCTGCGGTCATTTCTGATTTGGTCCATGTGGATCAGACTGGGTTTATGCCGGGCAAGGGCACTGACATTAATATTAGGCGCTTATTTTTGAATCTCTCATTGACGCACGACTCGGTCGGGTCCCGCGTAGTAGCCTCCCTTGACGCCGAAAAGGCTTTTGACTCGATTGAGTGGGAATATATGTGGGAGGTTCTGCGTGGCTTCGGATTTGGTCCTAATTTTATTCACTGGGTGCAGATGCTATATGGTAGTCCGAGGGCGCGGGTCCGTACTAACGGTTGGGTTTCGGATCCCTTTCCGTTGTTCAGAGGCACTCGTCAGGGGTGTCCCCTCTCTCCCAGTCTCTTTGCCCTGGCTTTAGAACCCCTGGCAATTTCAGTCCGGGAATCCCGGAGGATTCGGGGGCTGGTGGTGGGGGGACTGGAGGAGAGGATATCATTATATGCTGACGATGCTCTGTTATACCTGAATGATGCTGGGCCTTCTCTCTTGGCTGCCCTGGACGTATTTGAGGAGTTTGGAAGGTATTCCGGGGTTAAGATAAACTGGTCTAAATCGGTGGTATTTCCACTGGATGACCAGGCTTCTGCCCTTGCCAGCCCATCTTCCTTGAGTTGGGTCACTGAGTTCAGGTACCTTGGGGTGGTTGTGACGAGGGATGTGGCCCAATACTATGCACGGAATATTCTTCCCTTACTGTCTATCCTGCGGGAGAAGTGTGCTTCATGGTCTAGCCTTCCCTTGAATCTCCTCGGCCGTATCAATATTTTTAAGATGGTCCTGCTGCCTAAATTTCTCTACCTGTTTCGCAACTGCCCGGTGTGGATTCCGGTCTCCTTTTTTAGAGAGGTGGATAAGAGTATTGGCTCCTTTATTTGGGGCGGGACGGTCCCTAGGCTTGCTAGATCTACTCTTCATCTCCCTACGCAGTTAGGGGGCCTGGCTCTGCCTAACCTACAAGTGTATTACTGGGCCGCTGTGTTGGTGACCGTTTACTGGTGGTTTGAGGGGGCTCGTTCCAATGCGGCTGTGTGTCTGGAAGCCGCTTACCTAGGTTCGCTGATGGACCTGCGTAACTTGGCATACAGAGGCCCCAGGGCGTACGAGTCAGTGCCGACTCCTACTAATGTCACCTATAGAGTTTGGGTGGCGGCTAGGAAGCGTTTTTCTCGGGAGAATAGGTGGTCCCCGGTGCAGCCTCTATGGGGGAATCTAGCCCTGCCCCACTTTCGTACGATCCCTGACCCGCGTGTCTGGGCAAGGTATGGGGTGAGAATCTTACGGGATATCATGCCGGCTGGGGTGCTGCTTCAGTACGCACAGCTTCGTCGGCAGTTTCGATTGCCGAGCTGGATGTTCTTTCGGTACCTCCAGCTCCGACATGCGGCCAGGGCCCAGTTCCCAGTCACGCCTTTAATTCAGCTGGATCCAGTTGAGGAGGTCCTTTCGCGGGAAGATCTGCGGAAACCACTTTCGGTTCTATACGGTACCCTGCTGAGGACTAGTGATGAGCCGAACACCCCCGGGTTCGGTTCGCACCAGAACCCGCGAACGGACCGAAAGTTCGAACGAACATTAGAACCCTATTAAATACAATGGATGCGAACGTTCGAATTCTAAAGTGCTAATTATAACAACTATTATGCATGTTATTGTCCTAAAAAGGGTTTGGGAACCCGGGTTCTGCACCAGGGGACATGTATCAATGCAAAAAGAAGTTTTAAAAACGGTCGTTTTTCGGGAGCAGTCATTTTAATGATGCATAAAGTGAAAAAAAAAAGTCAAATATTCCTTTAAATATCGTACCTGGGGGGTGTCTAAAGTATGCCTGTGAAGTGCCACGTGTTTCCCGTGTTTAGAACTGTCCCTGCACAAAATGACACTTCTAAAGGAAAAAAAAGCCATTTAAAACTGCTTGCGGCTTTAATGTAATGTCTGGTCCCGGTAATATGGATGAAATTCTTTAAGAAAAATGGCATAGCTACCCCATGACCCCCCCCCCTACCCCAGCCCATTACCAGCCCCTTTGGGTCTTGTATGGATATTAAGGGGAACCCCGCACATAAAATAAAAAAGGCCCTATATACTCTGAACAGCCGTATACAGGCGGTGCATACAAGACAGGGACTGTAGGTTTGTTCTTATGTAGAATCTGTTTGTAATTTTGAACAGGTACATTGTTGAAGTGTAGCTCCAGCCCAAAAATCTATTTTTAAACTTTTTGGAAAACATAGGTAAGGGTTATCACCCCTGTAACATTTGTTTTGCTGTCTGTGCCCCTGTTCAGAACATTTCACCTCACTTTCCGTCCCAATGACAACTGTTTTTGAAATGTGGTGTTTTTCTTGAAACAAGGATTGCTGATAAAGCATCAGTACAGATGAGACCCCTTTCTCCCATATTTATTCTTACAGGAGAGAATTTTCCTTTCTAGGGGTAGATTTCCTCTCACTTCCTGTTGTCTTCTTTCGTTTGCAAGTAGGAGTCGTTTGTAAGTTGGATGTTTGAAAGTAGGGACCTGCCGTATATACTCTGCAGAAGTAGGCCCCTTAGTTGTTGGTGTTGGCACAACACTGTAAGCACTCAGTTACTCTTGGTTGGTGCTGGAACGCCCTGCTGTCAACTATTATATCAGGAATTTTAATTACATATAATTGTTGAACAGTGGTAGTAAAAATTGGGGCTTTGATGGTGGTGCTGGTGCCACAACACTGTAAGCCCTGACAGTTACTCTTGGTGGGTGCAGCAATGGGCCCTGCTGTGAATTATTAGATCAAGAATTGTAATTACATGCCCCTTTTGAACAGGGGCTGAAAAATTGGGCCTTTCGTGGTGGTGGTGGTGGTGGCGTTGCCACAACACTGTAAGCCCTCAGAGTTACTCTTGGTGGGTGCAGCAATGGGCCCTGCTGTGAATTATTAGATCAAGAATTGTAATTACATGCCCCTGTTGAACAGGGGCTGAAAAATTGGGCCTTAGGCACTGGTGGCACAACACTACAACCCCTCACAGATACTGTACTTGGAGCACAGCAATGAGCCCTGTTGCAAAGTATTGCTTCAAAAATTGTAATGACACGCCCCTGTTAAACAGGGGCTGAAAAATTGGGCCTTAGGCACTGGTGCCACAACACTCCAACCCCTCACAGATACTGTACTTGGAGCACAGCAATGAGCCCTATGGCAAATTATTGCTAAAAAAATTGTAATTACACGCCCCTGTAAAACAGGGGCTGAAAAATTGGGCCTTAGCCACTGGTGGCGGCACCCATAAACAAAAATGATCTTCCAAGCTATCATCATCAATCGTATCATTGAGGACTCGGAGGAGGAGGATAGCCAGTCAACATAACAGCACAGGCACTCAGCATCAGCATCAGTCTTGAAGGGATGTGACATGTTAAAATCAATTAGTCTGTTATATCAGCATCAGGTGTGTGGTAGCTGGTGGTGATCCAAGACTGGTTCATCTTGATGAAAGTCAGTCGATCAACCGAGTCGGTGGACAGGCGCACCCTGTGATCCGTGACAAATCCTCCAGCAGCACTGAATGTGCGTTCCGAAAGAACGCTGGATGCAGGACAGGCCAGTAGCTCAATTGCATACTGTGCAAGCTCTGGCCAGTGATCCATCCTCAAGACCCAGTAAGCCAGAGGATTTTCGGTGGGGAAGGTGTCCAAGTCTGACCTTGCCCCTAGATATTCCTGCACCATGTTTATCAGACGCTGGCGATGGTTGCTGGAACCGATCATACTTTGGGGCTGCGGACTAAAGAATTGTCTGAACGCATCGGTCAGACGGCCACCTTCCCCACCGCTCCTTCTTTGACTGGCCGAAGCCTCAGCAACTCGTTGTCCAGGACCAGGAGTTTGTAACCTCCCAGTCTCTGGGAACGCGTTGCACAGACCTTTCTGCAAGGCCTCCCGGAGTTGTCTCATCCTCTGCTCCCTCTGCGACGGTAACATAAGGTCCGCAACCTTACCCTTGTACCGTGGATCAAGGAGAGTGGCCAGCCAGTAATGGTCCCTCTCCTTGATCCGAAGAATACGAGGATCCTTCCGCAGACTTTGCAGGATCAGGGAGGCCATGCAGCGTAGGTTTGCTGAGGCATTCGCTCCGGAGTCCTCTGGGTCACTAAGGACGACATGATCCGCAGCCACCTCCTCCCAGCCACGTACAAGTCCACTGGTTTCTTGGGACTGTAAATCATCCCTAAAAGACTGCTGCTGATGATGCTGAGTGCCAGCCTCCACCTCCATGCTGACACAATCCTCCTCCTCCTCCTCCTCCTCCTCCTCCTCCTCCTCCTCCTCCTGTGCGATGGGTGGGACAGAAGGAACACTGTCTGGGTAAAGGGGGCCTTGAGAGGCAAGGAAGTCCTCCTCTTCCTGCCTCTGTTCTGCCTCAAGTGCCCTGTCCATTATTCCACGCAGCGTGTGCTCCAACAGGTGGACAAGAGGTACAGTGTCACTGATGCATGCACTGTCACTGCTCACCATCCTCGTGGCCTCCTCAAATGGTGCCAGGACAGTGCATGCATCCCTGATCATGCCCCACTGGCGTGGAGAAAAAAAACCAAGCTCCCCTGACCCTGTCCTGGTGCCGTAGTCGCACAGGTACTCATTGATGGCCCTCTGCTGCGTGTGCAGCCGCTGCAGCATGGCCAACGTTGAGTTCCACCTGGTGGGCATGTCACATATAAGGCGGTTCTTGGGCAGGTTCAACTCCTTTTGCAGCTCAGCCAGGCGAGCACTGGCATTATAAGATCTGCGGAAATGCACACAGACTTTCCTGGCCTGCCTCAGGACATCCTGTAAGCCCGGGTACCTGCCCAAGAACCGCTGCACCACCAGGTTAAGGACGTGAGCCACACAGGGCACATGGGTCAGTTGTCCCTGTCGGAGGGCGGAGAGGAGGTTGGTGCCATTGTCGCAAACCACCATTCCTGGCTTAAGCTGGCGTGGCGTCAACCACCTCTCGGCCTGGCCCTGCAGAGCAGACAGGACCTCTGCCCCAGTGTGGCTTCTGTCCCCCAAACACACCAGCGCAAGCACGGCATGGCATCTTTTTGCCTGCGTACTTGCGTAGCCCCGTGAACGGCTACGGAGCACCGCTGGTTCATAGGACAAACAAACAGGAAGAGGCCATGGAGGAAGAAGAAGAGGAGGGGGTGGAGGAGAGAGGTGTGTCACAACCAGTAGTAGCATTTTGGAGGCGTGGCGGTGGGACAACCTCCAACACTACTGCACCTTGTCCTGCATCCTTCCCAGCTGCCAAAAGAGTGACCCAATGGGCCGTGAAAGAAAGGTAACGTCCCTGTCCATGCCTGCTGGACCATGAGTCAGCGGTAATATGCACCTTACCGCTGACCGCCCTGTCCAGCGAGGCCAAGACATTGCCTTCCACATGCCGGTAGAGAGCCGGAATAGCCTTCCGTGAGAAAAAGTGGCGTTTGGGAACCTGCCACTGAGGAACCGCACATTGCACAAACTCACGGAAGGGGGCCGAGTCTACCAACTGAAAAGGCAGCAGTTGAAGCGCTAGCAATTTAGCCAAGCTAGCATTCAACCGCTGGGCATGTGGATGGCTGGGAGTGAACTTCTTTCGACGGTCCAGCAGCTGGGGCAGGGAAATTTGCCTGCTAGAATCGGACGTCGGTGTACTGCTAGCAGAGTGGCCGCAAGTACTTGGCTGTGACACACCTAATTCTACACCTTCATTCCTCTCAGTGCATGTTTCAGAGAGGACTGAAGTTATAGTGGGGTTGGAGATCCCAGCTGATGCGGTGCAAGGAGAGGTCCGCTTTGTTCTTTGGTGTGGGTCTTTGAGGTAGGCTTGCCAACGAGCTGCATGGCAGGTCAACATATGTCTGGTCAGGCATGTGGTACCCAAGCGGCTGATGTTTTGGCCACGCGATATACGCTTGAGACATATGTTGCAAACAGCAGCTGTGCGATCTGATGCACTAGCCTCAAAAAAGGCCCACACCAAAGAACTTTTTGAATGACGGGCAGAGGCAGCGCCCTGCACAGGCGGAGCTCTGCGGTGTGATTCCGTCGGTGTACTGCCCTTACGCTGGCCACCAAAGGGCATCCTGCCTCGTTGGAGATGTGCCTCCTCCTCATCCTCCTCCTCCTCCTCTCTCCTATTAGGCACCCACGTGGAGTCAGTGACCTCATCATCACCTCCCTCCTCATCACTGGAGCCAATCTGGCAGTATGCTGCAGCTGCTGGAACATGACTGCCAGATTGGTGTCCTTCTTGAGCATCCCCTCTGTCTGCTCTCACGCTACTGCCTTCCTCTAGCTGGGTTTCATCATCAGACCCTTCGAAACGCTGGGCATCCTCCTGGAGCATGTACCCAACACTGTGCTGAAACAGTTCGGGGGACTCCTCAGGAGGAGGACATGGTGGGTCTAGGGAAGGAGTGACTGATGATGAGTCTGACATTGATACCAGGGAAGAGGACGCTTTGGCAGCTGCTTTTCCAGTACCCTGAGCCTGGGTGAGAGAGGATGAGGAGGAGGAGGAGGGCTTGGTCATCCACTCTACCAAGTCTTCGGCATGATGTGGCTCAACATGTCCAGCTGCCGAAAAGAAGGACAAGTGTGTCCCATGGCCATGTGCTGATGACAATGCACCGCGTCCACGACCAGCACTGTTGCCCCCAGACACAGAGCCTGCTTGCCCTCTTTTATTGCCTCCTGACTGTCTGCCTCTCCTTGTTTGCCTTCCAGACATTCTAATAGATGGCCTGCAGGGAGATGGGAAAAAAGCAATAAGGGCTACCTTCAGGTGTCCTTCTCTGTCCCTTGAAACAAGGACTTGCACAGTGAAAGAAACTGACACTCTCCCTACCTACAGTTTTCTGTCCCTAGAAAAAATGTTTTTTTTAAGCACAATATAGCACAAGGAGAATTCACTCACTGTCCTTCCAGGTCCCTGGAAACAAGGACTTTCACAGTGAAAGAAACTGACACTCTCCCTACCTACAGTTTTCTGTCCCTAGAAAAAATGTTTTTTTTAAGCACAATTTAGCACAAGGAGAATTCACTCACTGTCCTTCCAGGTCCCTGGAAACAAGGACTTTCACAGTGAAAGAAACTGACACTCTCCCTACCTACAGTTTTCTGTCCCTAGAAAAAATGTTTTTTTTAAGCACAATTTAGCACAAGGAGAATTCACTCACTGTCCTTCCAGGTCCCTGGAAACAAGGACTTTGACAGTGAAAGAAACTGACACTCTCCCTACCTACAGTTTTCTGTCCCTAGAAAAAATGTTTTTTTTAAGCACAATTTAGCACAAGGAGAATTCACTCACTGTCCTTCCAGGTCCCTGGAAACAAGGACTTTGACAGTGAAAGAAACTGACACTCTCCCTACCTACAGTTTTCTGTCCCTAGAAAAAATGTTTTTTTTAAGCACAATTTAGCACAAGGAGAATTCACTCACTGTCCTTCCAGGTCCCTGGAAACAAGGACTTTCACAGTGAAAGAAACTGACACTCTCCCTACCTACAGTTTTCTGTCCCTAGAAAAAATGTTTTTTTTAAGCACAATTTAGCACAAGGAGAATTCACTCACTGTCCTTCCAGGTCCCTGGAAACAAGGACTTTGACAGTGAAAGAAACTGACACTCTCCCTACCTACAGTTTTCTGTCCCTAGAAAAAAATTTTTTTTAAGCACAATATAGCACAAGCACAAAACACACTGACACTCTCCCTACCTATCCTTCTCTTTCCCTAAACTAAAGGAATCCAGGTTAAGCAAGAAAGAAATAAAAGTCACTGTCCCTGCCTATGCTGCTCTATCCCTGCTCCGGAACACACTACACTAGGCCGCCGTGCTGGCGGCCTTTTATAGTGTGGGGCGTGTACTAAACACCCTCAGCAATAATTGGCCACAGGCATCCTGCCTGTGGCCAATCATTGCTCTCCTCGCTGCCGGCGCTGTGATTGGCCAAGCATGCGGGGTCACAGTGCATGCTTGGCCAATCACAGCGCCTGGATGACACTGCGATGGCGTAGTGCATTGTGGGCCGTTCGCGTCACTCGAATTTGGCGCGAACGGCCCAAATCGTTCGATCTTCGTCGAACGATCGAACAGCCGATGTTCGAGTCGAACGTATGTTCGACTCGAACACGAAGCTCATCCCTACTGAGGACTGACTCTCCGAAGATCGAGAGGCTCTGGGATCAATGGAGGGCGGATATACCAGCCCTTGATAGGGAGGATTGGGAAGATGCACTGGAAAACTGCCCTAAACTGGTTATCTCCTCCCGTGATAAGCTGCTGCAAGTTAAACTACTCCACAGGGTCTATCTTACGCCCGCTAGGCTTCATAGAATCTATCCGGATAGGGACCCTAATTGCCCTCGGTGCCTGGTCCAATCAGGGGACCTGCTGCATATGCTCTGGGCTTGTTCCAAGTTACAGGATTTTTGGAGGGAGGTGTTTGAGTTAGTTAATCTTAAGCTGGAACTGTCGCTCCCCTTGTCGCCAGAGCTGGCACTCCTAGGTATTCCAGATGATGGCCAGAGATCGCACCATAGTAGATTGCTCATAGGATACTTGCTATACTATGCCAAGAAGGCTATTATTTGTAAATGGGGGTCTCCCGATCCTCCAACTGTGTCCGCCTGGTTGGCTATGATCAATGCTGCCCTGCCGCTCTACAGGTTGACGTATATTAGTAGAGGTTGTTCTTGGAAGTTTGATAAAGTGTGGCAGTTGTGGCTCGCTACGTGAGGGGTCCCCGCCCTGGGGTCTTGTGGTCCTGGGGGGGGGGGTCGTGTTCCCGGGGATGAGGCAGTGTGTCTTCCATTCTGGGGGAGTAGGCTGTATTTTGTTTTGTTTTGTCTTTGTTTTTTGTGCACTAAGCTTACTGGGTCACTTGAGCCACCCTGATTCCTGTAGGTCATGGTGTCCCTATCTACATTGTTGTGCCCTGAGATATTTTGATGTGATAGTCATCTGTTTGCCTGTAATTTCAATGTACTGTCATGACAATGGTTGTGCCAACCAAAATCTATGTGGTATTTTCTTTTCTCTGTACTGATTTTTGCTTAATAAAGAACCCCTGTTTGTTAAAAAAAAAAAAAAAAAAAAAACATAAAGCTGGGTATACATGTATAGTTTTTTGTTTAGGTGTTCAACCAGCGGGTTGAACAAAAAAGCTGCTAGATCCCAGCATCAACGTAAGCAATGTTGATACAGGGATGTGTCGTCGTTGTTGTCATCTCCCCCCCCCCCCCCCCCACGGTTCTATTGTATTCTGAAAGTGAGGACTCCCCCCACGCCCCCATCAGAATACACCAATCAGCCTTTACAGGTATTGGCTGTAACCTACATGTTTTTGTAGGGATAGAATCAGTGATTACTCTGTGTATCTGAAAAATCAGAGCACAGATTGCTGTGAGCAAGATAGGTGATTGCTTAAGCTAAGAGTGGTATTATTATTTGCAAAGATAGTGGTTATTTTGTGTATAAGAGCATAAAAACCTGCGTGAACAGTGCTGTTTAAAGGAAAGGACGGGTAATTGCTAAAGTTAGTTGTTTGGTGCATGTGCATATAGGAGTAAGCATTGAGAGAGTGGAGCATAAAAGGTTTCTCCACCTGATAAGATTAGGGAGAGAAAAGGATCCAAAGGTATGACAGAGTCAAACAGATGCCAAAGTACACAGCAGCCAACCTGCAATAACAGAGTCTATTAATCAGACTTTAACCACCTGAAGACCAGGTGTATTATGACACTTTTTGTTTCAATGTAAAAACCAGTATTTTTTTTTTTTTTTTTGATAGAAAGTTACTTAGAACCCCAAACATTACATATATTTTTAGCAGAGGCCCTAGAGAATAAAATGGTGGTTGTTGCAATTTTTAATGTCACACAGTATTTGTGCAGCGGTTTTTCAAATGCTATTTTTTGGAAACAATACAATTTAATGAATTTCAATATTTAAAAAAACTATTTATATATATATATATATATATATATATATATATATATATATATATATATATATATATATATATATATTTATTTATTTTAATTAAAAAATATATTTTTTACTTTATTTTTTTTTATAACTTTTTTTCCTATCAAAAATAAATTTAAACATCCCTAACCAGAAGTGACAAAAATGCTCGTCGCTTCCAGTCTTTTAGACCAGTGGTCTCCAAACTGCAGCCTGAGGGCCAGATGTGGTCCTTTGTTTGCCTTTGTCCGCCCCTTGTGGCACTATGCCACCTACTGACACCAATGGGTCAGATGGGTCATATGAGGCACCATTGCTTTCACTGACACCAACAGTGAGGCACTATTCCTCCCACTGATACCAATAATAGGGCATAATTTCTCCCCCTGACACCAATGCACTGTTCCTGCCACTAATACCAGTGATGGGACATTATTCCTCCCTCCTACTGATCACATATTTTAAATCCCATGGATCACCAAGCCTGAGACATTGTGGACTCCCATCAATGCTGGGGCATTTTCTACTCCCATTGACCACAATCTGGCCCTCCCAAAGTCTGAAAGGCAGGAAACTGGCCCTTTGTTTAGGAAGTTTGGAGACCCCTGTTCTAGACCATAGAGATGATCAGAGACCTTTAGATCTCTGATCAGCTCTATGATCAACTGGCGCAACTGCCGGCATTAGTACCGGGCTTCCTGATCGAACAGGAGAGGCTGGAGAGGCACTGGTGGGTGGGGGGGGGGGGCCCTTTCGCCACCTGTAAAAGCAATCCAGCGGCTAATTAGCCACTAGGATTGCTTTTACATTGTAGAGCATCGCCAGCTCTAAAAAAACAATACAGGGATTATTGCTGACAGCTGCAGCCAAAACCCCGGTATAACCACTTGCTGTCAATTGCATACATGTACATGATTTGGCACCAAGTGGTTATCTCTGGGCAAACCTTCATTTTTAGAGAAAAGCCCTTATAGAGTGGGGAAGCATTAGACCAGGCTTACTCAGAGTCCTGTGGAACCTTAGGATTTCTCAAGAGGTTGTTAAGGGTTCTTATAAGCAGTGAACAGTGGCAGATTGATCCCCCACCTACACTGGCCACCAATGTAAAGATCTGTTCACCAATATGAGGTAGGCTTTTCTCTACTGACCACCGCGTTTTGGACGGTCTGCATTTTGTCTGGTGGTGTGTATGCAAGACTGATGGAAGTCAGCTTCATCGGAATTCGACGGAAAATTTCATCTGATTTTATTCCATCGGAAATCCGATCGTTTGTATAGGGCATTATAGTGACTCTGCGGTCAAAATATAAAAAAAACTCTTATTAATTTTAACAATTTTTGTAGGGTTTCCCTAGGACTTAAAATTATTTTAAGGTTTAGCCTACAGTAAACAGTTTGGGAAATGTGGGTTAGACCTTCTGTCAAGCTTTTATTCCTGTGCAACTTCCTATTATGGAGATTCACCTCTCTATTTGTCCCGATGATCATTGTCACTTAAAGGGGTTGTAAAGTCTCATGGTTTTTCACCTTAATGCATTCTATGCATTAAGGTGAAAAAGAAAAAATATATATAGTCACGCTAACTTATGACTGAACATAAGCCCACCACTGAATAATTGAAAAAAATCCAAATACCAACAGTGATAAATCATATAAATACTCAATGAAGAACCATGAAAAATCAGTAAATTATAAATAATAATAAGGTGAGTGAACCATGATTAAACAGTTAATAAGATGATAGTCCACAACTGCTATATGAAACTCTCAAGGTTCACGTCTAAAAGTCCATAAGAAACAAAACACCCGTGAGTAAGTGTCCAAAAAAGCCAACAACAGAAATCTTCTTATAATCCGTGACTTTCACCACCACCAGTAAGAATTCCTGCTTACCAAAAAGCGATGGTCCCCTATGACAGAGGACCTAAAACAGCCTCAAATGATACTCAGTGGAACCTCCGGATTTCAGCAGATGATGAACTTCAATGGTTTAGTGGCCCGACAGCTCATACAGCCTCATGCGAGTGTTCAACATCAACATGAAAAGAAGGAAGGACACCGAATAGTGTAAAATCCTTGGTGTACATTTATTAAAAGAATATTGGAATCATACTCACAAAAGCAGTTAAAAAGACAGCCTTAAAGTGTGTCAGCGCCGACCGGTCAGAGGCGCTGGCACACAAATACGTCCGTGGAAGCCGAGCAGTGGAGGGTGACGTCAGCACAAAGCTCATATCCTGCCCTACGCGTTTCGTAAAAATTCACGTCGTCTCGGGGCACGGGCGATGGGCTGCGTCACCCCCTCTTTATAGGGAACACACCAGAGGAAGGTCCAACCCGAAGAAGAGCGCGCGCACGCCGCGAGGCAACCTTTTCTTCCCCCCCCCCCCTCCCCTCTCCCCTCTTTTTCCTATGGACATTTAGTTACTGATTTTGTCTTTTAGTTACATTGAATGGGGTGTAGGGAGGGGTGTGACTAAATGATGACAGCCTTTAATCTATGTGGTTTTAGTGTCATTTATTATTAATCATTTTTTAAATAATATTTAGGCAAATTTATTTTATTATTTTTTGTCTATTGTAATTTATGTATGTTTTTTGATATCGGTATGAACTAGTATGCTCCTTAGTTCCAGTATCAATGTATATATTTTTTCTGTTGTTAGGATTTAACATCCGGAGCAGCTTATTGTCCCATTGCGCCCACTGCACCCATTGTTTGTGGGTTGCGGCGGAGGTTGTGGGCTTTACTGCTTCTTGTGACACACCTGAGGGGTTCCCTCCCCCTTGGAGGGCGTGCGTATCGTTGCTATGATCCCTGTTGCCATGGTCACGCGGATGTGCGGCACACTCTCTCCCCTTGTGCTTTCGTCATTCCGGTTTAGCGTGATGACGTGCACATAAAGTTTTTTCAAACGAGGCTTGGTTTCCTCGTGGGGAGAGATGCGTGCGCACCCGGCGTTGGACTGGCTTAGCGGCACGTTAGCGAGACGTGGTTGCCTCGTGGCGTGACGCACGCACGTGCGCGCGCTCTTCTTCGGGTTGGACCTTCCTCTGGTGTGTTCCCTATAAAGAGGGGGTGACGCAGCCCATCGCCCGTGCCCCGAGACGACGTGAATTTTCACGAAATGCGTAGGGCAGGATACGAGCTTTGTGCTGACGTCACCCTCCACTGCTCGGCTTCCACGGACGTATTTGTGTGCCAGCGCCTCTGACCGGTCGGCGCTGACACACTTTAAGGCTGTCTTTTTAACTGCTTTTGTGAGTATGATTCCAATATTCTTTTAATAAATGTACACCAAGGATTTTACACTATTCGGTGTCCTTCCTTCTTTTCATGTTGATGTTGAACACTCGCATGAGGCTGTATGAGCTGTCGGGCTACTAAACCATTGAAGTTCATCATCTGCTGAAATCCGGAGGTTCCACTGAGTATCATTTGAGGCTGTTTTAGGTCCTCTGTCATAGGGGACCATCGCTTTTTGGTAAGCAGGAATTCTTACTGGTGGTGGTGAAAGTCACGGATTATAAGAAGATTTCTGTCGTTGGCTTTTTTGGACACTTACTCACGGGTGTTTTGTTTATTATGGACTTTTAGACGTGAACCTTGAGAGTTTCATATAGCAGTTGTGGACTATCATCTTATTAACTGTTTAATCATGGTTCACTCACCTTATTATTATTTATAATTTACTGATTTTTCATGGTTCTTCATTGAGTATTTATATGATTTATCACTGTTGGTATTTGGATTTTTTTCAATTATTCAGTGGTGGGCTTATGTTCAGTCATAAGTTAGCGCGACTATATATATTTTTTCTTATTTACATGCACTGATGATTGTTTTCAGAATAGTTGCTGCTTTCCTTTATTTCCCCTTTTTTCTAGGTAAACTTTAATTATTTACCAGGTTTTACACTATAGCGCAGTTTCTTTATATTTTTTTCCCATTAAGGTGAAAAACCTTCTGTGCTTCAGCTGCCCCCCCGAACCCCCCTTTTCTTTACCTGAACCTGATCATTCTATCGACGACCACAAGCCCAGTGGCTCCAGCCGCTGTCTCGGGTCATTATTGGATAGATTGATAGCAGCAGGAGCCATTGGCTCCTGTTGCTGTCAATCAAATCCAGTGACACGAGAGCGTGGGACCAAGTCCTGCTGTTTGTGTCAATGGACGCAGCAGCAGGACTCGTGAGCGTGTCCACACGGGTGCCCCCATGGAAAGCGTCTCTCCATGGGGGCACCCGATGAAGAGGAGAAGCCAAGAGGGCCGCCAGGGACACCCCTGAAAAGGAGGATTGGGGCCACTCTGTGCAAAACCCTTGCACAGAGCATGTAAGTATGACATGTTTGTAGATTTAAAAAAAAACAAAAAAAAAACAACCTTTACAACCCCTTTAAACAGAAAGTGAGGGAAAATCCAAAATCGTATGCCGCGTACACATGACCGTTTTTCATGATGAGAAAAATGCCATTTTTAAAAATGGTCGTGAAAAACGGTCGTGTGTATGCTCCAGAGCATTTTTCTCGACTAGTAAAACGGCCGAAAAAAATTAGAACCTGCTCTATTTTTTCTCGCCGTTTTTCACGTCGTTCTTTTTAATGTCGCGAAAAACGGTCGTGTGTACGCTTTTACGAGGGGAAAAAAAACGTCCATGCTCAGAATCAAGTATGAGACAGGAGCGCTCGTTCTGGTAAAACTAGCGTTCGTAATGGAGATAGCACATTCGTCACACTGTAATGGACTGAAAAGCACGAAGACTGAAAAGTGCAAATCGTCTCTCACCAAACTTTATTAACACGAGGATCGGCAAAAGCGTCCCAAAGGGTGGCGCCATTCGAATGGAACTTCCCCTTTATAGTGCCGTCGTACGTGTTGTACGTCACCGCACTTTGCTCAAGCATTTTTTTTTCATGAACGTGTGTATGCAAGGCAGGCTTGAGAGGAAACACGAAAAATCACGTCGAGAAAAACATTGTTTTTTCCATGACATGAATAACGGTCGTGTGTACGCGGCATTAGAGTTGTCTGGTGAGGGGAAATTTTCAGGGATAGAGCATGCCATTTGTTTGACAATTCCTTGCCTTTTAGCCTATAAAATGGTAATTTTTTTAATTTATTTTTTAACATTTGGCTACCATCGACTTTAATGATTCAGCACTCAAACTTTAGTAATATTCACCATACCTGCCTCTTCTAATGGAGATACTTGTTGTGTTGTTTCTCTGAGACAGGAAGTGAGGAGAAATTTCCCCAATGGAACACAGACAACACTATATATATATATATATATATATATATATATATATACACATACATACATACACACACACACAGTATTTCACAAAAGTGAGTACACCCCTCACATTTATGTAAATATTTTATTATATCTTTTCATGTGACAACACTGAAGAAATTACACTTTTCTACAATGTAAAGTAGTGAGTGTACAGCTTGTATAACAGTGTAAATGTGCTGTCCCCTCAAAATAACTCAACACACAGCCATTAATGTCTAAACCACTGGCAACAAAACTAAGTACACTCCCAGGGGAGGGCTGGCGGCCTTAGGCCTGGGGGGCAAGTGGCCCATTGAACCGCCAAATCAGCTCACCATCCATGGCCCACCTGGTTTTTCAATGCAGCCTCACCAGTGCCCATCAGTACAGCCAACTCCAGTGCCCATCAATGCAGCCTGATCACTGGGGCAGGTTACATGTATGGGGGAGATGGGGGGTCAGCTAGGGGTGTCAGGGTCTCTCACCTCAGCGATCTCAGCTCAGCAGGTCCTTGCATGCCACGGTTTCCTGGGGGGGTAACGCTCCTGATCCTGGGGTCAAGTGGCATCCAGCTCCCAGCCCTGCAGCCCTGCGTCCTGACTCCCTGGCACACCCTGCCTCTGCCTGCTTCCAAGAATCCGGTCCCAGGGAGTCGTAGTTTCCTCTGCGCTGCTGTGTTTTCCACCCACCAGAAGCTTGAGTGCGGACTACAACTCCCGGAATGCAACAGCTAGTGGTCGGCCGCCATGGCCATGCCCACGGCCCGACTTCCTAGACCAGTATAAAAAATAAAATGGTAGCGGGCAGCGGCTGCCGGCCATTTTGAACATAAGTTAGGGCGGCCTGGGAGGCAATTGCCACCCTGCCCCCTGGCCCAGCCCTCCCCTGTACACTCCTAAGTGAAAATGTCCAAATTGGGTCCAATTAGCCATCTCCCTCACTCGTTAGTGTTACAAGGTCTCAGGTGTAAATGGGGAGCAGGTGTGTTAAATTTGGTGTTATCGCTCTCACTCTCTCATACTGGTCACTGGAAGTTCAACATGGCACATCATGGCAAATAACTCTCTGAGGATCTGAAAAAAAAGGATTGTTGCTCTACATAAAAATGGCATAGGCTATAAAAAGATTGCCAAGACCTTGAAACGGAGCTTCAGCACGGTGGCCAAGACCATACAGTGGCTTAACAGGATGGGTTCCACTCAGAACAGGCCTCACCATGGTCGATCAAAGAAGTTGAGTGCACCTCCTCAGCATCATATCCAGAGGTTGTCTTTGGGAAATAGACGTATGAGTGTTGCAAGCATTGCTGCAGAGTTTGACGGGGTGGGGGGGTCAGCCTGTCAGTGCTCAGACCATACGCCACACACTGCATCAAAACGGTCTGCATGGCTGTCGTCCCAGAAGGAAGCCCCTTCTGAAGATGATACACAAGAAAGCTTGTAAACATTTTTCTGAAGACAAGCAGACTAAGGATATGGATTACTGGAACCGTGTCCTGTGGTCTGTCTGATGAGACCAAGATAAACATATTTGGTTCAGATGGTGTCAAGCGTGTGTGGCGGCAACCAGGTGAGGAGTACATAGACAAGTGTGTCTTGCCTACAGTCAAGCATGGTGGTGGGAGTGTCATGGTCTGGGGCTGCATGAGTGCTGTAGGCAATGGGGAGTTACAATTTATTGAGGGAACCATGAATGCCAACATGTACTGTGACATACAGATAAAATAGTGCAGCGCTAAAATAAAAAACATACATCTAAATTCATATGAGTAATGTCCAATGGTTCAGCATACATAAAATAGTCCCAACGTATGGAGAAAACCACAAGAAGTTCCAATATCTATGCAATTAAAGCCAAAACTGACGAAAGGAAAAAACGCCACCAGAAAAGGGTAGAATGCTCAATAGTGATCAGGGTGCTTTTAGATGTAAATCAATTGTGCATCCTTATCCTCCTTCACCATAAGTACAGGCCGTTCACCTCATTTATTGGACCCCTGAATGAACAGAAGGTCAAATACACTTTCCCCACAGGGGCAAAAATAGAAGATGGATCCTGCTTCCAAGCTAATTCAACGATCTTTTCCAGCTTATTACTTGTGGTGGTGATGTGTCCTTCTCGCACAGTTGGCAACAGCTTGGTTCATGTAAAGTTAAATTAAACATACATAGTGCTCTCTGCTTAATTTCTTTGTGAGTAAGGGCTTAGAACTCATAGAGCATTTACTCATGAGGAAACAAAGAAAAATTAAGGTCCTTGAGATACAAATCCGAGAGCTTAAGAAAATCCTTGAACCCCATAAAGATTTTGAGGAGTTTTTGAGATTATCAACGGAACTCAAAAACAGACTAATAAAATGGGACTCTGAAACACAGAATAAGAAAAAGGAAAAAGTTCATTAGGGACCTAGATGACTTTGGAAAGAGCAATGTGTTTAAATGGCAAATGGGACCTGTGGATGTGACTATGACACAGGTACAACCGGGCCCCTCCAATATGGAAGGAGTCACTACCCCCTTACCTATGGCCAGTGGGAGTAATGTATATGTGTATGACAACTCTGATTATGCTTACACAGGGACACCCCAGGACGATAGTCAATATCAGGTTGTTCAGGCAAGGGAAAGAATAAGAGAGGGCGGGGAAAAAGGGGTGGTTACCACCAATCTCCCTATATAGGACCCTTGACCATAATGCATCCATTAGGAATAATGGACAGTATAATGGTTATAGTCAACAAAATAACTACCAGCAGACGCAGGAAGGGAATGGGTCCTATGTAAATAGAGCTAATGATTCAGATTACTATCAGAATAATCACCATCAAACCCCGGGATATGAATTTCATTCCAATAGAGGCAGGTTTCCTTAGCAATATGGAAGTCATTTACCTACATACAATCGATTTTCACCATTAGCAAACCGAGGCCCCCGTGGGGGTGGGGGGGATTTTCACAGAGCCCCGAGAGGGACAGGGAGGGGAGCACCCTCAATCCCACCCAACCCGGGAGGTTGGCAGGGGACGGTCCCTCAGCCAGCCACCCACGCACAAGGGAGGACAGTTCAGGAAAATAAAACTAAGAGAGGAGGCAGGCGAATTCAAAAAGACAAGGCCCCAATTGGGACCGGGATCTATAACCTAAGCGGTATGCCTCTTAATGATGACGAGATCAGGGTGTTAGACAGAGGCTTAAAATATGCCCCTACAAGGAAATTTAATAAATTTCAAACCTACATAAGCTTGCAAAAATATGTACGTAGTCTGAACATTAAAAAATACTTTTTGTCCAACCCAGTTGTAAGGAATAATGTTCCAACAGAAAGAGCTCCCTTAGGCCAACATTCCAATCTTCGAAACAAGTCAGTCTTCAACCCTCCCAATGTAGATACTAAACATTTAGATGTCTTCAAAAATATGGTCATAAAGGATTTAGAACTTCTTAAAGTACGAAAGGTCAATGACCCTGTATATATTAAGAAAGGAATAGATACACTAATGGAGAGGAAAGACTTAGTAATCCGCCCATTGGATAAGGGCGGGGGCTTAGTGGTGCTAAGCAAGGTTTACTATAAAAATGAGATGGAAAACCTGCTTAGTGATATTAACACATATAGTATCATGACAAAAGACCCCATGTTGGAGTACAAAAGTGAGCTACATTTTCATATTGAGAGGGGGAAACATATAGGTGTTTTAAATGCGAAGGAAGCATTATTTTTGGATCCTCTTTTTTGTCGAACACCAATCATTTACTTTTTACCCAAAGTTCACAAGGATAGTATCAATCCTCCGGGTAGACCGATAGTGAACGGTATTGACTTGGTCTCTTCGAGGCTGGGTCAATACATTGATACTTTCCTTCAACCACTAGTTAGGAAAACTGATGCGTTTTTGAAGGATACGAAACACATCATTCAAATTCTGGAATCCTTGACAGTGTCTTCTTCCACCTTTTTGATTACTGCAGACGTCAGTTCTCTTTACACCATTATCAGCCATGAGGATGCTTTGTCATTGGTAGTTTGGGCATTTAGATCATCTAACTTATCGAGACGACATAAGAATTTCTTGACGGACAGTTTGAGATTCTATCTGTCGAAGAATTATTTCTGGTATAACAAACAATTTTTTATTCAAACAAGAGGATGGGGGCTCGGTTTGCTCCCAGTGTAGCCAATCTTTTTATGCCACACTGGGAGGAAAAAGCCGTATTTAAGAACAAATCACCGGAGTTAGTTTGTTACCAGCGATACATAGATGATGTTATAATGATTTGGGATGGTGATAGGCCAAGTTTGGATGTATTCATAAGAAAACTGGATGCCAATAGAAAGAATATTGTCCTGACATGGAACGTCAGTACTGAACATACGGTTTTCCTTGACCTGGATATATCCAAGGATGGAGATTGCATTAAAATGACCAATCACTTTAAAATAATTGATCGTAATGCGTTCATTCCAATGGAGAGCTGTCATCACAGCAAGTGGCTCTGTATTATCTCTAAGGGACAGTTCATCCATCTAAGATGGAACTGCACCTATGAAGGGGATTATATCTCTCAATCTCACGTTTTAGCGACCCGCTTCTTGCAGAAGGGGTATGACAAAACCAGTTTGACCACCGAGATGGAAAAGGTCCGTAAATTAGATAGAAAAATCTGGTGGCTAATGTTCCTAAGCCTAATCAAAATTTGAATACCAACACGAGAATGTTTTTAGAGTTTAATGTTCAATACAAGAAATTTGAGAAGATCATCCAAAAACATTGGCCGATCCTTAAGCAGGATAGGGTCTTGGGTCCAGTACTACCCTCAATTTATCTACAAGAAAGTCCCCTCCTTAAGAGATAAATTAGCACCAGGTGTTATAGACCCACCAATGCACTTTGAAAACAGGATTTTTAACTTCCTTACAGGTTTTTATGCATGTGGCCAATGCCCTGCGTGTAAGCAGACGAGGTGCAATAGTAAGAAGCGTAAAGACTTTACAGCATCTGCCACTAACATTAATTACCAAATTAAGCAGTTAATAACATGTAACACGGAGGGCGTTGTATACATGTTGGAGTGCGAATGTGGTTTACAGTACGTGGGGAGAACTTCCAGGCCCTTTACATGTGAGGATAGGGGAACATGTAAACAACATTAAAAAGGGCCTTATTACTCATAATGTCTCCAAGCACTTCCGAATGTTTCATAACCGTAGCCCCGCAAAATTAAAATTTTGGGGGGTGGAAAAGGTCACTAACCATTGGAGAGGAGGGAATTACATTAGGCAACTTAGTAGACGTGAGTCTTTCTCAGTGTACGAAACAAGGGTGGGGGTCCCCTCTGGACTCAACATGGAGTTTGACCTAAACTGCTTCATCTCTGATCGTTGATGAATAGGCCAGATAGTAGAGTTTTAAATTTTTAATGATTGTTTTAGGATATGAAATTTTTTACACAATGATTTTAATCATATGTTTTAACTGTTATTTCATATGTAAATGCACTGCATGCCTCTGAGGGGTGATTCTCATGACGTCTCAATATAAATTTATATTATGTAGAAATGGATGGGGGGGATAAAATGTGTATTTCCCCAGGATGAGAATTTAATAACACAGTTCTCTCCTTCTGTTTGTACTCTTGTACACTCTGAGGAGCTCTATGGCCTCTTGTATACTTATCCTTACTCTAGTGCCTGTATTATTGAGTGGGGGGAGCAAGTGATCAATGTAATTATTACTCCGTAACTAAGGGATAAATTTCAGTCCTCATATGAGTGTAGAGTTCAGTGGTTAGCAGGGTCACCACTGAATGGGCGGGGTTAAGTTGTCACCACATTCTTACTAGGAGTAGATTGTGGGCGGTGACCTTATTTCTTGCATGCCATTACCAATCTGGCCGGGTTAGTGGTGATGGGCGGACTATTCATGTTAGTCACACCCTCCAGGCGTCCTCACCGTGGCGGCTTGGGACGCTGCGGAGGAGGGTCACATGACGCCGATGCCCCTTCTGGGTGTCTGCGTCGCTATAGTAACGCGGGTCTCCACCGCTATGCTGACTCTTGACGCTACAGAGGGAGGTCACGTGATGTTGACGTTTCCTATGAACATCCGCACAGTCATGATGATGCAGGCAACGGGGCGTGGTGTCCCTTGTGGATGTCTGCGTCGCTATGGTAACGCAAGTCTCCACCAATATGCTAATTCAGGAGGTCACGTGATGTTGACGTATCCTTCGAGCATCAGCATGTTATGATGATGCGGGCAATGGGGGTGTGGTGTTCAATTATTGATGAAACTAGGTGGTCTATATAAATGACATCTTCACAAGCTCCCGTGATACGCTGAAGAAGTCCCGCCCTAGGGACGATACGCATGCGGACGGGATAACCGTGTGACGACATCACATCCACCACTCAGAGACGTGCAGAGAGATGCTGTGTTTTTATACAACAGAGGTTATCTTCCTAGCACTGGGATCAGTGCTTCTCTTGTGAGTTGTTTTCTTTTACAATAAAGAGATCGTTTTAAATTAAGCAGAGAGCACTATGTATGTTTAATTGAATTTTACATGAACCACGCTGTTGCCAACTGTGTGAGAGGGACACATCACCACCACAAGTAATAAGCTGGAAAAGATTGTTGAAGTAGCTTGGAGGCAGGATCCATCTTCTATTATTGCCCCTGTGGGGAATGTGTATTTGACCTTCTGTTCATTCAGGGGTCCAATAAATGAGGTGAACGGCCTGTACTTATGGTGATGGAGGCACAACTAAGGATCCACAATTGATTTACATCTAAAAGCACCCTGATCACTATTGAGGATTCTACCCTTTTCTGGTGGCGTTTTTTCCTTTCGTCAGTTTTGGCTTTTATTGCATAGATATTGGGACTTCTTGTGGTTTTCTCCATACATTGGGATTATTTTATGTAACAGAAAATAAAAAATGCAGCGCCAAGATACTATGTGAAAACACAGATATAAAAGGTAAATCTGGGCTTATGATAATTGAACTAACTATTCAATACAAAAGGAGGGAGTGACCCCAAAATATATATAAATACCAAGCAATTGTGAAAAATGCAAACTCATATATAAAAGTTCTATAAAGTGAAGTGGCTGACAGCCAAGTCCAATGAAATGCTCAGTAGATAAACTGAGAATAATTGCAGTCAATCAAAAAACGGTATATCCATGGCGACTTCAAATTCGTGTAGAATATATGTATACATAAAACTGCAACACCCGGGGACGTGATTCCAACACCAGAAATGGGGAAAAAGCAATGGATACTCTTACCCCTATGTGTGGACACACACACCAGCGGTGGTGGGTCAATCAGGCAAAGGTGTAGATGTGAAATCCTCAGGAACCGTCCTCACCAATCGATAGATGCAGGGACACCGAATCTCCGGCCGGATCTTTCCACGGTGGTGATATGAAGCGCCAAGGATAATAGTGCATCAAGGATTGTGGTAATGACCATAGAAAAAAAGAGGGAAGCTCCACATAGTGCAGGATCAGATGATAATTAAAAAAGACTTTGTTTTTTAAAACAAAAAGTCACAAAACACACATGGGTGTATGAAAAACGAAATATAAAAAAAGGGAAACAGGCTTCCATGCAGAGGCTTGTACAAGCAAAGTTTGGAATCAAATAAAATAAAAAATAAAAAGCGTAGCTATAGGCAAGTCCATGTACCCGACATGTTTCGCATGAGAAACGCATCTACAGGGGCATGGACTTGCAAGAAACAGCCACGCTATATAATACAAACAACGACATTAACTGGATTCACCTCAGCTGGTGTGTGCACTCCCATTCAATAGGATGAACCAATCAAAGTACCAAGAAATGCCGCTCCCATATACGTCATCTGCAGGGCTGGGTAAATAAGCCAATAGGAATGGATAGATGCGACGTACAAATGTGCGTCATTGCGTCTCCGTTGAGGATCGTCATCACGGTACCCTCTCTGACGGCGCATGCGTTCCATGCCAGAACCACGGATACGTGCATCGCGAGAACCCATGGCGAGTCAGTGCGCGACTACGTTCTGGCTGCGTCACCACGCCATCGCCGTCAGAAGAGATTGCGTTCCAAGCCTCGCTTACAGACCTCGCTGTGTGAACCACAGCGGGGAATGTACACAACGGCAGACTGCTCTGCAGGCAAACAAACTAATGGATGGATGTCCATTAGCAGCACCAAAAGCGGAACTGCAATATAAGTACTGACGAACATGGGAGCTAGCCAAACAGATAAATGTGTACATAATAAAGACACAATACTGTAGAAAAATTTAGATGACATGAACCCAATGTCATTTAGGATGTGGACAGACATTCACACCCGAAATACACTGAATGTTACAGCTCTGAAGATGAGTTACAGAGCTCTGGGTACAACATTAACCAATGATAAACCCGAATTGAATGCTTCATAAATATCCCTAATAATGGACTAACATATCATCACCATATTAAAGGTTATAGAAAAATCAATATTTAAAGCTGTGTATGAACATAAATATATTCTCCAACAGTATATACAAATAGACCCATACACATAGCATATTAATGTGAGAGTGATGCATATAGAGAATAAATACCAGACCCTATTTATAAACGATACATATATGATGAAAACCAGGAAATATGAACTGTGACAACTAAGAAACCACTAGATGTAAGGAGAACAGGTATCTAATTCCATGTATCTAATAACTTGGGGAAAAGTGTATATCCCAGACAATTAAGCTTTATTAATAAAGGAATTAATGTCCCAATCAATATTGAGCCCGAACGGCGAATAGCACCGGAGTTGGTGTATCCAAAAAGTTTCCAATTTAGAAACACCTCTAACACGGGACTCCCCCCTCCAATGGGGGACAAATTGGTCAATTACCTGGAACTTGGTGCCTGTAACCTTTTTATTGTGAACATCGAGATAGTGTCTCGGTACGCTATGTTTAGTACAACCTTTTTTGATACCTGAAATGTGTTCGTTGACGCGGATGGAAAAATTGCGAATGGTGCGTCCCACGTACTGCTTGTCGCAAGGGCATGTGATAAGGTATACAATAAACCTTGTGGTACATGTGGTGAATTGCTTCATATGGTATATCTTGGAAGTAACAGAAGACATGAAACTGACACTTCTACTACGTCCAATTACATTATGCAGGCACACATTACACCGTTTGCAAGGGTAATATCCCTTCATGTCCGGAAAGAGGGAAGAACACTGTTTGGCTGGAGGATCGGCCACATTAGGGGCAATCTGATTGCGAAGAGAAGGTGCCCCCCTGAATACAACTCCTGCTCTATCAGGAAGCAACGGGCCAAGGAGGGGATCATTTTTAAGAATTCCCCAATGACGATTAAGAATCCTTTTTATCTGTTTATATTGTATCGAAAATTGAGTCATAAAGGACCATTTAAACACTGGAGAAGGTGTTCGTTTGGGCCGTACAGCAACCAGAGACTGTCTATCCAACAAAGACACTTTGTTAATCTCAGTGTCAATAGCAGACGGAGGGTATCCTTTCTCAACGAATCTTAACTTAAGGATGTCAGCTTGTGTATGGAAATCTTCAAGGTGCGTACAATTTCTCCTTAAACGGAGGAACTGGCTAAATGGTACCGTTTTAAGCCAAGAGCTGTAGTGACAGCTGTCAGTTGGAATATAGCCATTCCGATCTGTCGGCTTGAAAAAAGTTCTAGTTATCAAAGTATGATTCACAACTGAGATATCAAGGTCCAGAAAATGAATACTATCCCGACTCATCTCATAAGTCAACTTAATGCCCATGTCATTATCGTTAAGAGTGACCATGAAGTCATGTAGGGACTCCTCATCACCCCTCCATAGGAGGAGGATGTCGTCTATGTATCTCGCCTATTTTATGTATGCTGAACCATTAGACATTACTCATTTGAATTTAGATGTATGTTTTTTATTTTGCACTATTTTGTTTGTTTTTGCTTTTACGAGGAGTGCAATATATTGGCCTTGAGTGTCCAGCTTCTTAGGTTAGGAATTTGTGTAGATATTTTTTTGCGCTGACTGAACCCAATTTATTTAGTATGTACTGTGACATACTGAAGCAGAGCATGATCCCCTCCCTTCGGAGACTGGGCTGCAGGGCAGTATTCCAACATGATAACGACCCCAAACACACCTCCAAGATGACCACTGCCTTGCTAAAGAAGCTGAAGGTAAAGGTGATGGACTGTCCAAGCATATCTCCAGACCTAAACCCTATTGCGCATCTGTGGGGCATCCTCAAACGAAAGTTGGAGGAGCGCAAGGTCTCTAACATCCACCAGCTCCGTGATGTCATCATGGAGGAGTGGAAGAGGACTCCAGTGGCAACCTGTGAAGCTCTGGTGAACTCCATGCCCAAGAGGGTTAAGGCAGTGCTGGGAAAATCATGGTAGCCACAAAAAATATTGACACTTTGGGCCCAACTTGGACATTTTCACTTAGGGGTGTACTCACTTTTGTTGCCAGCGGTTTAGACATTAATGGCTGTGTGTTGAGTTATTTTGAGGGAACAGCAAATTTCCTCTGTTATACAAGCCGTACACTCACTACATTGTAGCAAAGTATCTTTTCACATGAAAAGATATAATGAAATATTTACAAAAATGTGAGGGGTGTACTCACTTTTGTGAGATACTGTGTATATATATATATATATATATATATATATATATATATATATATGTGTGTGTGTGTAGCGGGGTATTGCCTTTTTAAACCCCCAGAGACTACAGTACCCAGTGCGCAACGGGACACCCAGGGTGCATTGCCCCGCGCAGAGACTGCTGGGGCGGGTTATTCAACCGAAGTGGAACTCCTTTCCGAGCCTGCTGGGATACAAGGCCTGAAGCCTGGGCCTTTCTCCAAAGAGCCTTCCGCTCTCACCGAGGAACCTGAGCGACGTCTCTCCATACTGTTGCTGCATCGTTGCCAGGAGGACCGAAGACTTGGATGTCGTGAGACCTGTGTACCAAGACACAGCAGCGGAAGATACGGACACGGACTGGTCCGGTTTGGGTGAGAGAGCACCTGCTCAGAGAACTATATATAGGATCTCTAGGCCCAATAACTGTTATCCGGAGTTATCACTAGTGTTGCGCTGCGCACCGGAGAGACAGTGCATCGGAGCAACTTTAGAGATTGCCTTTAAATTCACCAAGTTATTCAAACCCCTTTTACCCTGTGGATTACAGTTTGTTTTCTTCAAAAGTGCACCACCGTTTTGCTAGCGAAGATTTTTCCCTACAAAACTTCTACACAGTACAGTCAAGCCTGACTTAGCGTAGACATTGCTGGGCGCCATTTTTTGCTCACGAGGAAGAATAGCTGCAGCGGGGACCGTTAGTGTTATGCACAATACTGTATATCTATCTGTTCGTTGAGATACTCTTTTATTGCAGGGCTCTGCACATATATGTACACTGTTGATTATATGCTCACTCAACAAATCTGAGTAAAAGTGCCAAGGTTAAGTATATTGGTGTTTGTGTCATTTACTTTGCAGAGGAGACGGGTGAGGATAGCTATACTTTATTGCTGTGTGTGCTATTATAGGATTGTGTCCCCGGGAGTTACAGGCCACACAATCCTACTATCCCCTACTAACTGTGCCAAGGGAGGTTAGAGCCAATTGCCTGGGGTTGACAGCAGTGCACTACAGGGCCCAAAAATTATCTGACAGCCCTCTTAGCTGGGGGTATCGCTACACATATATATATATATATAGAAATTTTATTGTCAGTAAAATCATTGGCATTTCCAGTAAGCAACCTTCTTTATATAGGGGATACATTGCAACGGATCGCGGCAAAGTACACAGGGGACCTCCCTCTGATATGATTCAGCATCCTTGTGAAGTAAGAAAAAGTTTAAAACAAGTACAAATGAGATCAATCTTTAAAAAATAAAAACAATGAAAAAACTCTCCAATAATCTCCAGGTCCCAGCAAATATGTTGGCTGCTTTGAACGACATTTGAATTCACAGCAAACGTTCACAAAAGCATGATATACAGAATTTTTGGGATTGAAAACTGTATAGCCCGATAATTCTAATTCCTGTCGATGTAAATCTGATTCAATTTTATCATAATGGTACAATAACAGTTTGTGCAAACAGATATGCAGGGATCCAGGGTAAAGAGATCCACATAGACCGTCCTCCTCACCGCCGGCTCTTACCGCTGTCAGTCTGCAATCATGACCGGGAAGACTACCCTGCAGTAGAGCGATCTGAAAGCGAGGCTTGAACTGCTCGTGAAAGGGACAACATCAATGGCGGTGCGGAGGACGGTCTATGTGGAAAGCTTTACCCTGGATGCCTGCATACTTATGCCCTCTACACACGATCGGAGTATCCGATGGTCTAAAATCCGATGGAATATTTCATCGGAATTCCGTTCAAGCTGTCTTGCATACACTGTCAGACTAAATTCCGACCGTCCAAAATGCAGTGACGTAAAACACTCTGACGAGCCGAGAAAACGTAAGTTCAATGCTTCCGAGCATGCGTCGACTTGATTCTGAGCATGCATGGGTTTTTTCTCCGGAGTTCCACACAGACGATAGGAATTTCCTATCGTTTTTTTTCCATCGGACAAATTTAAAACATGTTCTATTTCTAAACACTGATGGAAAAAATCAGATGGGGCCCACACACGATCGGAAATTCCGATCGTGTGTACAAGGCATTAGATGTGCCTGTTTTAATCATCAACCTTTTGAGTTTCTAAATGTTGTACCTTCAGTAAATGTAACCATATTGCTAAACTTAGAGGCGCCCCTCTTCTTTTTTATACTCAGTTGTGACATGACGCTACTCGAATATCAAGACATCGCTTGTATATCAAGTGAAAATTTATTTAAAAAATTTGCTTGTCCTGCATAATGCTCTCAAACCAAGTTACTCTCAAACCAAGGTTTTACTGTATCTATAACCAGAACGCTTTGTCAATTACATTTTAGGGTAAATATCTGGGGTTATGCCGATTCCAGAAAAGCTGCATTGGTCTATATTTTTTTTTTTTTTTATTGGTTGAACTAGATGACTATGTATGTAGCTACATTGGTAAAAATTACAACAAAACATATTTTTTAACCCATTTTTTTCCCTCTTTCTTCCTACACAAAACCTGGCATTCAAAAATATGTTTTCAATTCTGCAACCAAATTAAAGCCCTGCCTACTATGGAAATGTAATACATACAGCCAGCTACAAAAGTGAGGCGTTACAAGATGTGCAAAAAAAAAAAAGCCTGGGATTTTAGAGGAGAGAGTGGACTGAACTGGTTAAACTAGCTGTCACCATTGATAGCATGTCCATGTGCAGTATTTCATTTCAGCCAGCAGAGGTCACTGGCATACCTATCTTTTAAAACAGGTAACAGAAGGTGAAAGCTGGAACAGAGAAAGCAGCATGCTGACATTATTATTATTATACAGGATTTATATAGCGCCAACAGTTTGCGTAACGCTTTACAACGTTAGGGCAAACAGTACAGTTACAATACAATTCAATACAGGAGGAATCAGAGAGCCCTGCTCATTAGAGCTTACAATCTAAAATATCAAACAAAAGGTAAATGAGAATAGCTGTAGGTTTGTTGGTTAGTTTCAGAGTTAAAATTTGTTGTTAAGGGTTAGGCTGAGGTTTAAAATTACATTTCCAGTTCGGCATTTATAATCCAATAATTGCAACTCTAAATAAGTGAAGGTGACATCTCTTTTAAAGTGGTTTAAAGTCAAATAGGACACCCACTTACCTATTCCCTGAATGTAGCGGGTATGTACTATTTAGGGGCAGCATCTGGGTGGTAGTATGACCCAGATGCACTAATTGGTAGAGTAGGGCTGTGTTCTATTCGTGTGAGGACATCAGTGGTGTTCAGTTCCCTGCGGCTCAGCAGGTGGCGCTGTCACTTTGGGCCGGGGTTGAACCACCGCTGCAGTGCCGTACCCTTTGTGACCTCTCGCAGCAGCTGTACTGCAGGGAGGGGGACCCGCTGTGCTTTCTGGGAGAGGGTATAAAGGGGGCGGACATCTTCACCACGAGGTCCGAGTCCCAGGCACCTTTAGCCTGAGGGCTGCTGTCCGTGATCGGTGTCTAGGCGCCCTTGGCCTGTACATGTGGAGTTCGTGTTCCATCCCAGACACCTTCAGTCTGGGTTGAGGTACTAAACCGGAGGCCTGGGGCCCAGTACCTTCCACTGGGTCCCGCGAGGGAGGGATCGTCCTAAGGTGCCCCGGGTGTCGGGCACCTGAATCCAGGGCGTAAGGGACCAGAGAGATGATCCTCCCGAAGAGCTGGTACAGCATATTGCCAGTGCCGGGTGGACCTCTGGAGACCGTCCGGATGGATGTCTTTCCTGAACAAGGGCCAATTCATCAGGGAAGGTGGTTCATGTTCTATGGCCGGTGGCAGCAGTCCATCTAGTCAACTCAGGTCGGTGGCAGAGACCTGCTCTTAGGCCTGTGGCAGGGGCCTCAACAGTTCACCCGGTCGGTGGCAGGGACCAATCTCACTGTCGGTGGCAGAGACCGTGGGCCAAAGCCTATTTGCACTAGAAGGAATAGGAGAGTTCACTGTGCCTGGACCTACTCGTATCCACACCCTGTCTGTTTATTCAAAAGTTCAACTGATGCTGTTCACTTGTAAAGAAGAATAAAGGAGTGTTGGACTTTTTATGGTGTGGGGCTCTATTACTGACATTCAGGCTCCATCCAGAACACAGGTCCGAAGGTAAAATAAGTATTGGCTTTCACCTCTACACATTAGAGGACATAGGCCGTAGTGAACTTCACCCTCCTCCCGCATACCCCTAGACAAGCCAGCCGTTTTATTAACAAGGGGGGCGGGGGGTGAGGCCGCTACAGTAACAATTGCTTTCCTTGTAGAAAATGTTGTTTTGGTTCCACAGCAACCTATCACACAACCCTTAGCAAAGGCAGTATGCAAAAGACAGAGCAAGGGGGCCAGAGTTAGTAGAACCATATTCACAACATGTTTATATAAAATAGCACACCTACATGTTAAAAACTTGATATTCAGCAAGGAGGAACCAACACTGGCACCGCAAACATGATGAAGTATACCAGCCACAGGAAGCCAAGCAGGACATGCAGCAGGTAAGGACACTGAACACCATACACTGCTCCTGAAGCTGCCAGGCAAAGCAGCAGTGTCCTCCGCCACATGGGAGAAATAGCAGCTGTCAAGCTCCAACAATGATGTCGGGAGTGGACAGGCAGGAAGCAATTATCTACTGGGGCCAGTAATGTTGGCAATAGGAAGAGCGGTTACGTATTTTAGGGTCTCTGTCCCCTTCATTGCAGCAGCTGCCTGTCATTTTGCCCGACTGAAATCTAAGATGGAGCTGTCCATTTATGATTAGACTCTGACTCATTCACTTGTGTTTGTAAATTTCAGCTTGAGCTACTGAACTCTGTAAGCAGTTCTTTTTTTTTCAACAGGTATCACGGAAACAGAGGAAACCATGTGACAAGAATACGACTTTAAGTGTCAGATTGGCAGCAAAAAATTGTGGTAAAAATTTAAATAAAACAGAGGGACCTCAGGTAAGTCTTATGCCTAGTACACACAACCGTTTTTCCCGGCAGGAAAAAACCCGATGTTTTTCATGACGGGATTCCTGTCAAGCCTGCCTTGCATACACACATTCATGCCAAATACCGGCCGACCAAAGCGTGGTGACGTACAACAAGTACGACGGAACTATAAAGGGGAAGTTCCATTCAAACGGCGCCACCCTTTGGGCTGCTTTTCCTCATCTCGTGTTATCGCGTGTTAGTAAAGGTTTGGTGAGAGACGATTCGCGCTTTTCAGTGTTCGTGCTTTCCAGATCGTTTTCTGTGGTTCAGTTTGTGCTTGTGGGTTCGTATCTGTCTTTCAGTGCATGTAGTGAGTTTGTATCTGTTTTTTCAGTGCGTTATTGTCCGCTCGTTCTTCATAGGCCTTGCTGTTCTTCAGTGCGTTCTGTTAGTTCGTTCTGACCAGCCAACCGTTTTCTAGCCATGTTGCGGGTATGTACTCGTCATAGAGTTCGTGCTGTGCTGAGGCTTGGTTTGGGTGTTTATGCTTTAACCCAAGTCCAGTCCATGAACAGGGTTTTGAGGAGTTCATGGACCAAGAATTGGTTGCTCCAGCGTGACCAGTTCTGTCACATGCCTCTGCTGTGGGAGATCCAGGAGAATAACCCTAATGACTTCAGGAATTATCTCCGGATGACGGACCCCGTTTTTCACCGTCTGTTGGCTTTGGTGTCCCCCTACATCACAAGGCAAAAAAAACAAATAGAAAAGCGCCTCTGAGTAAACTGTTTAATATAGTGACATAAATATGTAGCCAACACTTACATAAAGGTAAATGAAGAGATGCTCATATGAAGTGGGATCAATGCCATGTCAGGTGTATAGTCCAGGGTCTATTGTTGCGTCCAGAGAAGTCCCAAATCCCGGCTATGAAAGCCGCAAGGTACCGGAGAGGAAGCCGGCTGTATCCATGAATGGAGATGACGACTGTGTGCTCGTGGAACAGCGTGTCAGCTGGATCGAATGAATGGGAGAAACACAACGCGTTTCAGAACATGCGCGGGTCTGGAATAGAGCATGCACGCTCCTTTGTCAAGTGTGACACTTGACACCTGACATGGCATTGATCCCACTTCATATGAGCATCTCTTCATTTACCTTTATGTAAGTGTTGGCTACATATTTATGTCACTATATTAAACAGTTTACTCAGAAGCGCTTTTCCATTTGTTTTTTCTCCATGGTTTTCTGAGCTGGCTTCACTCCTAAAAAGAGCTGCCCTGATTATCTGTTCACTCCAATTAGACTGCTCATCTAGTATTTTCTTCCTTCAAGATTGATTATCATTGAACCATTCAACCATTTTATTTTATTTCATTGGACATCCGCCCTGCTACCTGGATTTGGTTCTTAGACTTGTATTATTGCTTTTAAATGGAACTTGTAATTTACTATGCAGGCATGCTGAGCGCTAGCATTTGCTGTTTCCTCTAGATCACGAGGCAGGACACCGTCATGCGTGAAGCCATCACTGCCGAGCAGAGGCTAGTTGCCACGTTGCGTTACCTGGCGACCTGGCGACTTAGAGAAGCCTGCAGAACCTCAAGTTCTCAACAGGCATCTCCCCCCAGGCTCTGGGGATCATTATACCAGAGACCTGTTCTGCCATCATCCAAGTTCTGCAGGAGGACTATATTAAAGGTAAGTTTTCTCCTTTAACATCACATTCTATGTAATTCATGTATGCTAATGTATTGTATTTCTTTCATCATTTCCTAATTACCATGATTGTAATATGCTGTGAATGTCCCCTTTGTCCCCATGCATGCTGTAAGCTTTTAATGCTCCTTTTTGGTCTACATGCATATTTCCCTTCACTAAAATGTTATTTTTATCTTTTAAATACTCCTTAAAATAAATGTTATACAGATTTTGGCCAAGAATGTTTTTTTATAATCTGCTTGCAATGTTATGTGCAAAAGTACTAATATATTATTTTTATCTTTCACTCCACAGTTTCCTTCAACGCCACAGGAATGGCAGACTGTGGCATCTCAGTTTGCCCAGCAGTGGGACTTGCCCAACTGCGGAGGGGCAATAGATGGGAAGCACGTCCGCATAGTGCCACCACCCCATTCGGGGTCTTATTGCTATAATTACAAGGGGTTTCATAGTATAGTAATAATGGTGGTGGTGTTGGCAACCTATGAATTTCTTTATGTGGACGTGGAGAAAAATGCCCGGATGTCTGATGGCGGAGTCTTTTCCCAGACGGATTTCTCCCGACGTCTACATGGTGGTGACCTGGCATTGCCACCTGCGTCAGACAACGTGGAGGGTCTGCCATTCATCTTCCTAGCAGATGAAGCCTTTGGACTTTACAACCATCTGATGAGGCCATTCCCCCAGAGGACCCTCACCCCTGAGAGGAGGGTGTTCAATTACCGGCTGGCCAGAGCCAGAAGAGTGGTCGAGAATGTGTTTGGCATCATGGCCAGCCCGTTCCGCCTATTTCAGACCTCCATAAATCTGGCGGAGTATAAACTTAATCATGACGTAATGGCGTGCTGTACAACTTTTTGAGGAATCATGCTCCTAATTACCTTGCATCAGTTGGGCCTGAGGCTGCACTTCTGGACCAAATCCAAGTTCCGTCCCTGGAAGCTGTCCCTACTGGCTTGCCCCCCCCAAAGCGCCTGTGATGTGCGGCAAAGCTATGTTAACTATTTTATGGGTAGGGGGGCGATGGCTATGCCAGAAGAATCATGATTATTCCTAAAATAAAAATCCCATTTTGTCCTGAAAACATCTTGATTTTGTGTTATTGCTTGTTTTTTCTTTTATTTAGCTGTCTCCTAGGTTCTCCTAGTGCACTTGGAGTGCCAAGTGGATTTTCCTTTAGTAAAGAAACCCCATTGACACTGTAATCAAATGTTATTGACCATAGAAATAAGAAGCCACACTTTGTAGATTTTCAACATTTTACTACGTGCACATTCAAATATGCGTTTATAAAAATATTTTTATAAAATATACAACTGTTTATTTATGTTAAATTTTTGGGGGTTTTTGTTTGCATTAACCACTTAAGGACCGGACCAATACGCAGCTTAGTGACCAGAGGTGTTTTCACAATTTGGCACTGCGCTGCTTTAACTGGAAATTGTGCGGACATGCAATGTTGTACCCAAACAAAATTTGCGTCCTTTTCTTCCCACAAATAGAGCTTTCTTTTAATGGTATTTGATTGCCTCTGCGATTTTTCTTTTTTTGTGATATAAACGGAAAAAGACTGAAAATTTAGAAAAAAAATGATATTTTTTATTTTTGTTAGAAGAAAAATCGAATAAACTAAATTTTAGTCATACATTTAGGCCAAAATGTATTCAGTCACATGTCTTTAGTAAAACAAATGTCAATAAGCGTATATTTATTGGTATGCGCAAAAGTTATAGCGTCTACAAACTAGGGTACATTTTCTGGAATTTACACAGCTTTTAATTTATGACTGCCTATCTCGTTTCTTGAGGTGCTAAAATGGCAGGGCAGTACAAACCCCCCCCCCAAATGACCCCATTTTAGAAAGTAGACACCCCAAGGAAATTGCTGAGAGGCATGTTGAGCCCATTGAATATTTTTTTTTTGTCCCAAGTGATTGAATAATGACAAAAAAAAAAAAAAATTACAAAAAGTTGTCAATAAATGATATATTGCTCACACATGCCATGGTTATATGTGGAATTGCACCCCAAAATACATTTTGCTGCTTCTCCTGAGTACGGGGATACCACATGTGTGGGACTTTTTAGGAGCCTAGCCGCGTACGGGACCCCGAAACCAAGCACCGCCTTCAGGATTTCTAAGGGCACACATTTTTTATTTCACTCCTCACTGCCTATCACAGTTTCGAAGGCCATAAAATGCCAAAATAGCACAAACCCCCCCCTCCCCAAATGACCCCATTTTGGAAAGTAGACACCCCAAGCTATTTGCTGAGAATCATGGTGAGTATTTTACAGCTTTCATTTGTTTTTGAAAATGAAGAAAGAAAATAGATATTTTTTATTTATTTTTTCAGTTTTCAAAACTTTGTGACAAAAAGCGAGATCTGCAAAATGCTCACCATACCTCTCAGCAAATAGCTTGGGGTGTCTACTTTCCAAAATGGGGTAATTTGGGGGGGGTTTGTGCCATCTGGACATTCCATGGCCTCCGAAACTGTGATAGGCAGTGAGGAGTGAAATCAAAAATTTACACCCTTAGAAAGCCTGAAGGCGGTGCTTGGATTTTGGGGTCCTGTACACGGCTAGGCTCCCAAAAAGTCTCACACATGTGGTATCCCCGTACTCAGGAGAAGCAACAGAATGTATTTTGGGGTGTAATTCCACATATTCCCATGGCATGTTTGAGCAATATATCATTTAGTGACAACTTTGTGCAAAAAAAATAAAAATAAATTGTCTTTTTTCCGCAACTTGTGTCAACATATAAAATATTCCATGGACTCGAAATGCCTCTCAGTATATAGCTTGGGGTGTCTACTTTCCAAAATGGGGTCATTTGGGGGGGTTTTGAACTGTCCTGGCATTTTATACAAAACATTAGGAAGCTTACATCCACTCTTCTAACCACTTGAAGACAAAGCCCTTTTTGACACTTTTTGTTTACATGAAAACATTTTTTTTTTTGTTGAACCCCCAAACATTATATATTTTTTTTAAAGCAAAGGCCCTACAGATTAAAATGAAGGGTGTTGCATTTTTTTTTTCCACACAGTATTTGCGCAGCGATTTTTCAGACGCATTTTTGGGGGAAAAAATACACTTTTTTTAATTTTAATGCATAAAACACACTATATTGCCAAAATTTTTGATGAAATAAAAATGATGATCTTAGGCCGAGTACATAGATACCAAACACGACATGCTTTAAAATTTCGCACAAACGCGCAGTGGCGACAAACTACATACATTTTTAAAAGCCTTTAAAAGCCTTTACAGGTTACCACGTTAGATTTACAGAGGAGGTCTACTGCTAAAATGACTGCCCTCGATCTGACCTTCGCGGTGATACCTCACATGCATGATGCAATTGCTGTTTACATATGACGCCAGACCGACGCTTGCGTTCGCAATTGCGCAAGAGCAGGGCGGGACAGGGGTGCTTTTTTTTTTTTTCTTTATTAATTTTGCTATTTTATTTTTAAACTGTGCCTTCCATATTTTTTTTTTTTTATCATTTTTATTGTTATCTCAGGGAATGTAAATATTCCCTATGATAGCAATAGGTAGTGACAGGTACTCTTTTTTTTTAAAAAAAATGGGGTCTATTAGACCCTAGATCTTTCCTCTGCCCTCAAAGCATCTGACCACACCAAGATCGGTGTGATAAAATGCTTTCCCAATTTTCCAATGGCGCTTTTTATATCCGGGGGGGACATTCCCTCCCACTGCTTGTAATGTTTTTTTTTTTAACTGTGGTGGTGAAATCACCTCCTACAGCACTGGAGTCGCAGGGATCATGCCTGTCTCTGCGAACGCTGCAGTTATGTGTGTTGTGTTTTGTAAGTGACAGTGATCGATCGATACTGCACTTGGGTGGCCTGGGCTGGACGGAGGGGCAAAACGCAGGTGCTAGCAGGTATCTGGGCTGATCCCGCTAACACTGCATTTTTGGGAACCCTAAACTGCTGAGGACGCTAGTATAGATCTGATCAGATATTGATCTGTTCAGATACTATACCACTAAGGGAGGTGTATGCTTCACGCGTGGGTGTTAGCGTTACTGGCACTAACCTGACGCTGCCTGGGGTGTGACGCAGACCCTCTCTGACGCTAAAACCTAATTGATATCACCCGCCGGGCGATCAGGGGTTTAAACCTTTATTGGGTTATATACGGCGGGTGCCCTGACACTATAAAAAGCAAACTAACCAGTGTCACCCGTAACACTTATATGGTGATCACTGGTGAAAGGGTTAACTAGGGGCAATCAGGGGTTAAACCTTTATTAGGTAATATATGGGGGTACCTGACGCTATATAAAAACCTGACGGGGAACCTAAATAACAAAATAACTAACTGGCTAACCAGTGTCACCAGTAACACTTATAGGGTGATCACTGGTGAAAGGGTTAACTAGGGGCAATTAGGGGGTTAAAACCTTTATTCGATAATATATGAGGGTACCTGACGCTATAAAAACCTGCAGCGAACCTAAAAAAAATAACTGACTACCTAGCGGCACCACCGACACTAATACAGCGATCAGAAAAACGATCGATTAGTGACACTGGCAAAAGGGGGTGAAAGGGTTACCTGGGGGGGGCGATCAAGGGGTTAAACCTTTATTAGGTAATATATGGGGGTACCTGACGCTATAAAAACCCGCGGCGAACCTAAAAAAAAAATAACTGGCTACCTATCGGCGCCACCGACACTAAGACAGCGATCAGAAAAACGATCGCTTAGTGACAGCGGTGCTAGGGGGTGAAAGGGTTACCTGGGGGCAATCAAGGGGTTAAACCTTTATTAGGGGGGTTAGGGGGCTACACTGGACCTAAAACTAACTGCCCTGACACTTTTACAGTCACAAATGTCACTGATTGCAGTGATCAGTAAATAGTCACTGCAATCAGTGACACTGTGACTGGGGGCTGATCTGGGGGGGCGATCGTGTGCCTATGTGTGCTGGTGTCAGTGTGCAGTTTAGTGCACTAACCTGTGTGTCTTCTCTCCACGGCGCTCGGTATATGTGAGCGCCGCAGGAGAGATGACATCACTTCCTCCTGCCAGTGTAAACATTACACAGGCAGCGGAAGCTTTTCATTCGCCGGGAACGATCGTGAGGGGGTGGCCAGAAACGAATGGCGGACCCCTCATCACGGATCGCTCCCGAAGCGATCCCGGACGCTCACTGTACCGGAGGGGGGTCCGATCGGACCCCCCACCCATACGAAGGCAGGCACGTACAGGTACGTGAGTTTGCCTGTCCGTGCCATTCTGCCGACGTATATATACAGTGAGCGGTCATTAAGGGGTTAACAGGCATGTTTCCAAACAGAAAACATACAAAACTCTTGAACTTACAAAGTTCAACGTACAAAATGTGAAGGCAATATCAGACATTCTAGAATGTCAATAAGGTGTTGATGTTGCCTTCAATATATGGGGTGCTGTCACCCCTGTCCAAGCCAAATTTCGAAGATGCACACAAATATGTGAAATGTGGATTTCCTTCCTGATCCCATGCCTAATATCAACATGTGCTATCTGCCATCATGGGGGATGAATGGACGTGTTTTGGGGGTGCAACCCCTTCCTCTCACCTACTTGAGTTGCGAGGAAGGGGTTGCACCCCTAAAACACGTACATTATTATCCCCTGATGGCAGATAGCACATGTTGACACACTGTGTGCATCTTCTAAATTTGGATGGAAGAAAGTAGTAAAATATTATACAACTGCATAAAAGAACAAAAGGGGTGTTTTTTTTTTTCTTTATATTCGCCCCAAAACATCAATCATGTTCTTGAATTTTTGATTTATATTCTTCGTCATGTTGTCTAGTTCTTGACTACACGCCATGATTTCCTTAATTAAAATTTGTGTACTAGCACTTGAGAAACGAGGAGTTTCTTGTTCACCAACATGTTCATCACCTAAAAAAATCTAATAAAAATGGTATTATAAAGATGCAGGCCTACATCTCTTACCTGAAGCTGTGGTGACAGACACTGACCTGTTGTGGTGACAATTTCCACCACGTCATCCACCTCTCCTTCCTCCACCTCTTTATCTTGTTGGGGGTTCTCTCTGGTCCCCTTCTTTAGGAGGTGTGGGGTTCCTGGTGTGCTTTGAGGGGTGTCCTCCGAGTCTTTGCTCCCCTATGAGAATGTTAAAAAATTTATTCTTAACAGACAGATATTTGAGGCCAGAAAGAGGAATCTGAAACATTGCTTGGAAGTGGGGTACAATTGTCTGTTCCAAGCTGAAGACATGATAATTTCCCTTACCAAAGATAGAATAGTTTGCTTTTGGGGCCACGTTTCACACATGGAGACCCCCCAAATATCTACTGGAGCACCTGTGTGGGACACCCTAAAAAGGTTGTTCTGGTGTCCCTCACTATAGTGCTCCTGAGTCCAGATGTGTAAACAGCTGCTGAGTGTCCTCTCCTTTACACTATATCTAATTTTCATTTCATTCTAGTTACAAACACATCTAGACAACAATGTACTAAACTTATTTTCAGACCAATTGACATTACCAAAAGTAGTTAACCCTGTATCTGCAACAACATCCATTGTATTAGTAGTGGCCGGACAATGTTTACTCCGACCGGAAAACAACTGTACAACAGTAAAGTAAAGCACATGGAGCCACATGCAAGTAATAATAATAATCTGAACATAGGACAAATACTTACTTTTTTTGAGCATTCTCTTTATCCTCAGATACTGATCCTGCTCCCTCAGTTTCAGGTCTGACCAGCGTTTCCTCAGCTGCTCCTTGAGTCATCGTACCCCAAAATTACGGTGAAGACTCCTCACAAATTTCTTCATAATCTTGGCCTTTCTCAAATTAGGGCGTGTATACGGCCCATGCTTTTCATCATAATCTGTCCTCTTCAAGATGTCCACCACCTCCACCATCTCTGCAAAGGACATATTTGAGGCCTTATATCTCCCCCTTGATCGTGACGTTTCTGGCTTGTCTCGTCGTTAGTGGAATTATCAGACACCTGCTGTGACTCCGCCATGTCGTCTCTCACTGCGCGCCGAAAGAGAAGGGGCAGGGAATATTCTAGAAAGAACGTCATGGGTGGACGATGTGTGTGGAGTTTCACGCATGCGCAGTGTGTATAAAGCTAACACGCATGTGTCGTAACTACGTTCTGTGTGCGGAGGAAGGAGTAAGCGCCGAACTTGAGCTGAAAGGTAACATTTTAACTTGGGTCATCAATGGCCTATGCTGCTTTGATATTGTGGCCTATATATGGGGATAAAGATTAGTAGAGTCTGGACTGACATTAGTATTTTTGTCTTGTGATTCGTCTTTCACAGAAAATTTTAATATATTTAAGGATCCAGACTTCATGTGTGAGTTTCTGGACAGGTCCAGGGAGATTCCTGCTCTTTGGGAAACGAAGAGTTCAAAAAACAAAAAAAGAGAATCAAGGAAGGCAGCGCTGAAGACCATGCTCCAATTTGTGCAGACACGGGTCCCCAGTGCAACCCTCCATGAAGTGGACACTAAAATTGCAACCTTGAGGGGCACATACAGGAAGCATCGCAATAACGTCCTGGAGTCACAGAGGTCAGGAGCAGCAGCAGCTGATGTGTATGTGCCTACTCTGTGGTACTACAACAAATTGCAATTTCTGAACGACCTTCTGGAAGTGAGGCCATCACTTTCTAGCCTTTCCTCCAGCCTTCCCTCCAGCCTTCCATCCAGCCTAGATGAGCCTTCAGAGGATCAACCTTATCTCCTGGAAGAACCGGATGTGGACTTCTTTAGCCCGGTATAGTATTTTACTAAATCTTTCTTGTCCTAAAATTAATGATGTGAAATAGCTGTTAATATAGAGAAAAAAATTATGTTTGCAAAAAAAACTGTTTTACATATCAATAGACAGTAGTGGCCAAAAATGATTGTGACAAGAATGAAAACTGCTGGGGTCAGAATGATAGTGTTTTCTATTTATTACCATTCAATTTGCAACAGTCACGAGATGAAAATTGTGTGTGATTGAGAAAACAATAAATAAAACTAGGTCCCTTTTTTATACACAGGATGACCTCAGCCAGGACGAGGGGGTGGAAATTGTCAGCCAGGAGGAGGCAGGGCCCAGTGTCAGCCAGGAGGAGGCAGGGCCCAGTGTCAGCCAGGAGGAGGCAGGGCCCAGTGTCAGCCAGGAGGAGGCAGGGCCCAGTGTCAGCCAGGAGGAGGCAGGGCCCAG
Source organism: Rana muscosa (assembly GCA_029206835.1). NCBI lineage: Eukaryota > Metazoa > Chordata > Amphibia > Anura > Ranidae > Rana > Rana muscosa. The sequence continues at coordinate 337,085,152 of CM055116.1, read as the reverse complement.
TGTCAGCCAGGAGGTGGCCGGGCCCAGTGTCAGCCAGGAGGTGGCCGGGCCCAGTGTCAGCCAGGAGGTGGCCGGGCCCAGTGTCAGCCAGGAGGTGGCCGGGCCCAGTGTCAGCCAGGAGGTGGCCGGGCCCAGTGTCAGCCAGGAGGTGGCCGGGCCCAGTGTCAGCCAGGAGGTGGCCGGGCCCAGTGTCAGCCAGGAGGTGGCCGGGCCCAGTGTCAGCCAGGAGGTGGCCGGGCCCAGTGTCAGCCAGGAGGTGGCCGGGCCCAGTGGCAGAACAAGGTCTCAGATGCCTCCAAAAAGAAGGGCCTAGAGGGATAGGTACACAGAGGAGGATGCACTTTCCCTCATTAGGGAGGCTACTTTGGTCCTCAGAGACCCCCCTACCACTGAAGAGGGCTATGGCGCCCTAATGGCAGCCAAGATGAAGATGATGGAGATGGGCCAACGCCTCCTCTATGAGAACATTGTATGTAAGGCCATAAACAGGGGTTTGATGGGCCAACTTACTCAAAATACTGACCATGCGGAGGTCGGCCATCCTTCTTCTCCTCCTCCTTCTCCTCCTCCTGACACAAGCCCACCTCCAGAGGCACAGGATGCGTGCAAGGAAGGCTGCAGAGAAGGCTGCAAAGAAGGCTGCAAAGAAGGCTGCAGGGAATGTTACAAGGAAGACCATAAAGTGATGGCCTTGCTTCCAGTATGGTCTGACAGAAGGCACAGGCTGTGGACATATATGTAAAGCGTTGCCTTCATATTTATTTTCTTATATACCAGAATAAATGGATATTTGTTTTTTTATAGTAAATACTTGCCTATGTGTTTTCCTTCAAATATGACAGTTTGTTTGTGAGTAGGAAGGTACATTTCAAAAATACAATGTGTAATTAATTAACAAGGGACACCAACCTCCTTGAGGGTAAAAAATACAAGATAATAATGTTGTTGTGATAACTTTATACACAAAACTAATAAAAATATATATTTAGATCAGTAGAAATAATTTTTTAAATAATACACAACAATGCAGATCTTGATTAAAATTTTATAAAATATAAACTTCAAAAATAATAAAAACATTATGGAGATCTGGCTTGCAAATAAAAATAGATTATTCAGAAGATCACGATAAATAATAAACAAACAAGTTTGTCAGAACACTGTGTGAATATCAGCAGCAAAACAACTTCATTATTGTCGCATTCTAACGAAGAAAAGAATGCGCTGCATTTAAACGTTCAAATAGTTTTCTGCGTGCCGAATGTGCTATCTCTATTACGAACGCTAGTTTTACCCTAAACAGCGCTCCCGTCTCATTCTTGATTCTGAGCATGCACATTTTTTTCCCCTCGGGAAAGCATACACACGACCGGTTTTCCCAACAATAACAAATCCGCTGGGAATCGCGGCAGGAAAATAGAGAACAAGTTCTCTTTTTTTTTTTTTCCCCAAGTTTTCCTGTTGAGAAAACTGCGATTGAGCATACACACGACCATTTTTCCTGGTGAAAAACTGTCATGGCAGTTTCCCTGCCGGGAAAAACGGTTGTGTGTACGAGGCATTAGGAGGGCTGAGGGGGGCTGCTGCACAAAGAATGCATTAAGATAAAAAACCTTCTGCCTTTACACCCCTTTACATATATACAAAACCATTCAACAATCCTTTTAAGATATGTGCCTGTGCCTGTCCTTTGAACACAAGGGACCACAGATTGGGGTGCAAGGACAATAAACTGGCCCTGTACCATGTGATTGATGTTACCAATCACAGCGATTACACTTGTAAACAAAGGCTGCATGATACAGCCTTTGAGCCATTTCCTCTCACAGCAATCAGCATTGTAATGACCATTCAAAGTGTAAAAAACAGACAAAAAGCAATCACACCCCCTTGATCAGTGCAATGCCATTTTGGTGATATTGTACTGCTGTGTCTGGTGATCAAAGACAATAGCTGGCTGCATTGATGACACTATGCCAGTGCAGCAGCCAGTGTCTTTGATGAAAAGCCACAGCAGTACAAAATCTCCATAGTGACACTGCACTGCTATGGTGACTGTGATCCTTTTTAACACAGTCACCAGAGCAGTGCAGTGTCATTATGGTGACATTGTACTGCTGTGGCTAGTGATCATGTTCCTGACAGTGTTTTTGATATACCAGATCAGTGTAAGCCAGCAGCAGTGTTCCTGATTGCTACCACCCCAGTCCCAGTTTCACCAGACCAGTGTATGCCAGCAACAGTGTTGCTGATTGCCACCATGCTAATCTTAGACGAGTGTAAATCATAGAGTTTCTGGTTGCCTCTACAACAGTGACAATGTCACCAGACCAGTGCAGCCAGCAACAGTGTTCCTGATCGCTAGCCACACCAGTGCCAGTGCAGCCAGCTACAGTGTCCCTGATCACCACAACATCAGTACAGTGTTGCCAGTGCAACCATCAACAGTGTCCCCGATCGTCGACACACACGTTCTGTGTAGTCTCTGCCTGCCGCATGTATTAACTCTGACCTGTTTTTGGCCACGTTTCTGCTTGCTGACCATGTCTCTGCCTGATGCCTGAACTGATCCATCTGCACATCCCACTGACTACATTCCCATGAGACACCAGTCCCAGCCATCTCCTGCATGCAACTACACTCCTGGAACCACGGGAACTCTTATGTTCTTCCTTTCTTCAGCCTCTTGTACCTCCTGGCCAGTGAGCATGGCTGCCTGGGACAGCCTAGTACCAGTGGGCTAGGCTTGCTTGGCTTATAGAAACAGGGACTACAGGTGATGCTACACTAAGCTATATTCCCTGATCATTGTGACAAAGGCGACCATTACAGTACTGTTCTGTCTCAACTACAAAAGCGATAAAGTTCATCTCCAGGTTGATGTAGGCCTTACACAAGCTGGTTTGCTATTATCCCTTGCATCGATACAGGCAGTTTAACTCAATGAATAAACTCACAGTTAGGACGACAGACGATGAATCCTTTCGAATGTTCCGTTTAATGATGGATATTCATAGGTAGAAAAACGTTGCAGTTGTAAGCCACATGTAAGATGTTTAGCATGGAAGATATACAGGAGTAATGACCAGAATCAGGAAGTGGAGGAGATATATAAAGAACTACGGTGAGAGAGAGAGTTCAGCTAGAAAGAAGGGGACAGATCTTAAAGACACAGAGCAAGAAAAATCACATAGTGTAACACAACACTCCCCGTCTGAAATCTTTAGATTTCATAACCTTAAACTAAAATATATATTTTCAAAAGGTCCAATACTGACGAATGTCCTGGAACCTGTAATGAAAAACATGCAACAAGCAAATAATAAATGTAAGTTCAACAGGATGAAGAACAAAGTCACAGTATGATGTCTTCAAATAATTCCAAAGTTCTGAGTAGAACCTGTAGATGGCAGCAATGTACTCCCCGCCGTGCCAACAGCATGGCTAGTCCTTGCACAAGTCCCTCACCTGGTAAAAGGAGTATTAACTCTGTAATTGGTCGACTAAAGGTTCGTGTCGATCCTCCCTTGGTTACCTTGACTTCTACCTTCCAGACTTTGTTATCGTCGCTGGGCATAACTTTAGTAATAAGACCCATAGGCCACTCATTCCGACAAACTTCCTTGTCTTTTAGAAGGATGAGGTCTCCAACCTTAAGATTCGGCTTAGATGCTTGCCATTTGTTACGACCTTGAAGGTGGTGAAGATACTTTTTCTTCCAGCGATGCCAGAACACATTGGCTAGATGCTGCACCTGCTTCCATTGATGCCTGTAATGGTGTGACCGCAGCTTCTGTTTTGTACTTACAGAAGTGTGGAGTGAGGTGTTCACAGTTCTTATTTTCTTATCATCTTCAGGGTTTACTAGCCCATAGGTGGTGTCAATAGGGAGTAAGTAAGAGTCCTCACACAGAAACCTTGGAGGTGACAGCCATAAGCTGTCCTGAAGAGCGGCAGGTGACACGGCTCTGGTCCCACAGTCAGCCTGGTTGAGTTCAGTGGGAACGTGATGCCATTGACTTGGTAGAGAGAATCTCTTGATACGTTCAACCCTGTTGCTGACGTACACATAAAATTGTTTTGTTTGGTTGTTTATGTAACCAAGTACTACCTTACTGTCTGTATAGAAGGTGAAAGAATAAATTCTAGTGTCCATTTCACTTCGTATGACCTCGGCAATTTCTACTGCTAGCACGGCTGCAAAGTTAAAGTCTTGGTATGGTATGTGCAGGCTTGGGTGTGAGTTTTGCCTTGCCTAGGACAAAACTACAGTGTGATTCTCCATTCAGTTCAGAGGTCTTCAAATAGGCTACTGCAGCAATAGCTTCAACTGATGCATCAGAGAAAATATGAATCTCTCTCCGGTTAGCAGTTGAAGTGGATCCTGGAACATAGCAACGGGGAATCTGAAGTTTTTCTAGTGACTTCAAAGAATATCTCCACCTTTCCCACTTGTGTTGATTCTCACTAGGCAAGGGAGTATCCCAGTCTATGTTCTCAGTAGACAACGGTCTTAGTAAAATCTTACCTTGAATGGTAACTGGAGCAAGGAAACCCAGTGGGTCATAGATGCTATTCACCACGGACAGGACTCCTCTCTTAGTGAAGGGTTTGTCACAAGTTGACACTTGGAAGGTGAATTTGTCTTGCTTGATGTTCCACAACAAACCCAGACTTCGCTGTACAGGAGGCACATCTGTACCTAAGTCAAGGTTTTTTAGACTAGTGGCATAGTCCTCAGAGTGAAAGGCATTCATAAGTTCCTGGCTGTTGGATATAATCTTGTGCAGTCTAAGGTTTGCTACAGACAGCATCTCCTTTGTTCTGGTGAGAAGATCAATTGCTTCTTTAGCAGTTGGAAAGGACTTAAGTGCGTCGTCAACGTAGAAGTTTCTTTCAACAAATTGACGGGCATCAGATCCATATTCAACTTCTCCAGTCTGAGCTGTTCTCCTTAGCCCATAAGTTGCCACTGCTGGGGAAGGACTGTTACCGAAGACATGTACCTTCATGCAATAATCTAGAACTTCCTTGTTGAGGTCATTGTCCTTGTGCCATAGAAACCTGAGGTAGTTTCTGTTGTCTTCTCTGACGATGAAGCAGTGAAACATCTGTTGAATGTCGGCCATTACTGCTACAGGCTCTTGTCTGAAACGAATCAAGACTCCTATTAGACTGTTGTTCAAGTTGGGTCCAGTAAGGAGCATGTTGTTAAGAGAAACACCTTCGTGCTGAGCACTGGAATCAAAGACAACTCTGATTTGGTCTGGTTTGCGTGGGTGATACACGCCAAAGGATGGAAGGTACCAGCATTCTTCTCCCTCCTTTAGTGGGGGAGCAGGCTCTGCATGATCTCTGTCAAATACATTTTGCATAAAGTCCACAAAGTGCTTTTGCATCTCTGGTTTCCTGCTTAAGTTTCGCTTTAAGGAGGAGAATCTACTGATGGCCTGCTGTAAGTTGTTGGGCAATCTCTCTCTTGGGAGACGAAAGGGTAGGGGTGCTACCCAGTTATTGGAGTCATCTTGAAAGAACTCATTGTCCATTACCTTGATGAATTCTTTGTCTTTCATTGAAGGAGCCAGTATGTCATCTTCACTGGTTGCTTTAAACACTGTAGAGCCGAAGTCGCCATCATGGCAGGAGAAAGGGCTTGTGTCACCTGAGATACCATGTTGCCATTCGTGGCTGGCTATCTTCTCTTTCACCCAGTAGTGATGTGGGCATGGCTCAAAGTAAGTGTTTCGGCCATTTGGCAGAACATTTGTCTTGAATGACGAAATGTTGGTAGGTCTTTTAATTTTGCCTATGCAGACATTGCCTATGATGACCCACCCTAGATCTGTGCGCTGGGCAAATGGGGCATCTGGGGGTCCACTGACTTGTCTGTGTACCTTGTGAACTCTTAGAATGTCTCTTCCTAACAGAAGAAGGATCTGAGCATCTTTGTCAAGCGGCGGTATCTCATTTGCTATTACCTTGAGGTGAGGGTGATGGAAAGCAGCAGCTGGAGTAGGGATTTCTTCCCTGTTAGCAGGTATCTGATTGCACTCAACAAGTGTAGGTAAGGGTAATTGCAAGTTACCTTTGGGAGAAGATACCATGAGTCCATGAGCCCTTCTTCCAGAAACCTCTATAGTTCCACTACAGGTACCCAAGGTGTAAGGATGAGCTTCCCCTTTTATTTCAAATAGATTGAACAATTCCGATTTTGCAAGTGATCGATTGCTCTGATCGTCTAAGATAGCATATGCCTTTAGAGACTTTTCTGGTTGATCCTTGTGGTATATGTTCACCAAGCATATCTTAGCACAGGACTTACCACAGCGGTCTTCTCCACAAACTTCAGTGCAGGATGAAGAAATGATGGTAGAATTAGGCACTTGGTCTGTATTCTCCCCGCCATGCGTTAACCTGGGAGGAGTGTTGGCAGGTTGTGCAGAGCTGGGCTCAAGACGATGGACGGCTTTGCATATGTTCTTCAGAGCCACACTCTATGCACTTGATGGACACATTACAGTCCCTTGCAAAATGTTCTGTAGAAGCACAGCACCTGAAACATACCCTAAATGTCTTTAAAAGCTCCTTGCGCTCTTCCAGAGGCTTTTTCCTAAAGCCGATACATTTATTGAGGGGGTGTGGCTTCTTGTGCATGGGACACTCTCTGTTAGGGTTTTCAATCTTCCTACTCTGTTTGTTCATGGCCAGAACTGTGGTAGGAGTGGGAAGGATGTCAGTCTTTTTCATGGACACTGGGCCTCTATGGTTTCTATAGTTGCCCTGAAGACTGGTACTCTTAGGAAAGGGTGAGAAGAGGCTGTACTCACCGTAGGAAAAACTTGGATCGTTCTTGGTCTCTGCAATTTTCCTGATGAATTCACAGAAGAAAGAGAATGGAGGGAAGGAAACCTTGTTCTCTCTTTTGTATGATGACCCTAGTGCAGTCCATTTCTCTTGCAAACCATACGGGAGCTTGGAGACAATTGGGTTTACCCCTCTTGGAGTGTCAAGGTAACTGAGTCCAGGTAGTTTTGGGTCTGTCTTGGCTAGCTGAAGCTCAAGGAGAAGGTCACTCAGTCTCTGGAACTCCTTGTTGTCCTTACCGGATATCTTTGGGAAAGTTTCCAGACGCATGAACAAAGCATTTTCTATAGCTTCTGGACTGCCATAACTTTGCTCTAGTCGCTCCCATGCAGCTGTGAGGCCTGCAGTAGGATTGTCCATGAAAACCGATCTTAATGGCTTAACACGTGCAGCAGATAGAGGACCAAGCCATTTGATCAGCAGATTCAATTCTTGATCAGCTGTAATGCCAAAATTGCTGATTGTAGTTCTGAAGGCACATTTCCAACTTCTGTAGTTCTCAGGTTGGTCATCAAAGCTTGTAAGACCAGTCTTTGTGAGCTCTCTGCGAAGCATGTACCTCACAAACTCTTCTGTCTCAGTTGTCTCCGCCTTTATGTGAGATGCTGTTGGCTGTATGGTGCTGATTGCGTTATCTTTGACATTGTTGTTAAAGGACACAGGGAAATATGGTGCAGCAGATGCATCCAGGTGAGTTGCTTGCTTGAAGTCAGTTGTTCCAATGGTATGTTGATTCAAGGCTGTACCGATGACTGGAGATTGATGACTTGCTTGAAGCTTGCGCTGATGCTCTGTGACGTATGAAGGCAGGCAAGGTAGGCAGGTAGGAAATGCAGTGGAGTGATTTTGAGTGCAGGAAGTTGCTGGAACCTCTTTAACTTGAAGCTGTGAAGGAGTCTCTATGTAGTCGGGAGCATTGGAGACAATGGAGTGTGCACTGCTGTGGCTTAGGACATAGTCTTTAGTGCGTTTGAGGGGGTCTTCCATATCTGCTATGTTTAGGTTAATGCTGTCTTTCTCACTTGCACCTTCGTCTGCACTGATAGCTTGCTGTAGGACCCTTAGCTTTGCCATGGCTGCGTCATGTTTACATTGTTCATTTAAGGTTTCCATTGTTGCTCTTTGACGGGCTGACTGAGCTTCCGACTCTGCTCTTTGACGTGCTGACTGCGCTTCCGACTCTGCTCTTTGACGTGCTGACAGCGCTTCCGACTCTGCTCTTTGACGTGCTGACAGCGCTTCCGACTCTGCTCTTTGACGTGCTGACAGCGCTTCCGACTCTGCTCTTTGACGTGCTGACAGCGCTTCCGACTCTGCTCTTTTTTCTGCATATGCCACCTGCACTTTGCTGGCTTCCACTTCAGCGCGGGCATTAATAAGTCGCTCACTGAGTGTTGAGTATCTTGAACTATGGGATCTTGACAAGTTTTTAGAACGTCTGGTGGAAACAGATCTGAGAGATGCAGTGTCCTGTAACAGCTTTATTTTTGCTTCTGCCTTTAATCTGGTTTGCTGGATAAAACTGTCTCTTTCAATATTTAGAATGTTGACACGCTTTAACTGCCTCATCGCATTTTCTGACTTCATGTTTTGTAAGACATTAGTGAATTTGATGCTGGTAAGCTGATAAAGCTCATATGAGGCAGAAAGTTGTTTAATGGCGCCCTCTAGTGTCAGTAGTTCACGTTCAACAGACACTGTATTGGCTTCAGCAAGGATTTTCTCCCAGACTAATTCCAAGCTATTTGACAATTCAGTCCTTGAAGCTTCATAATTCTCCATTACTTTCCAAGTGGGTTTAACTGAGCGTTTGGGTAACTCAGTTTCTTCAGGAACTTGTGGGGAGGTAGATGTGAGTTCACATGCAGAAGCTTGGTCACTCATGATAGCAGACTGACTGTGAAAGCAGGCAGGATCTGTGTGCTGAAATATGACACTGTGCAGATTGTCTCAGGCTATAAGGCTGCCATGTGCTGCTCTGTCCCTTCTGTCTTGCTATGAGGGCAGTAAATCTTGTCTGTTTCAGTACTGACATGCAGAAATCTTGTAATTAGGCTGTGAAACGCCATTTTTCTACTGTTCTGTCTCAACTACAAAGCGATAAAGTTCATCTCCAGGTTGATGTAGGCCTTACACAAGCTGGTTTGCTATTATCCCTTGCATCGATACAGGCAGTTTAACTCAATGAATAAACTCACAGTTAGGACGACAGACGATGAATCCTTTCGAATGTTCCGTTTAATGATGGATATTCATAGGTAGAAAGACGTTGCAGTTGTAAGCCACATGTAAGATGTTTAGCATGGAAGATATACAGGAGTAATGACCAGAATCAGGAAGTGGAGGAGATATATAAAGAACTACGGTGAGAGAGAGAGTTCAGCTAGAAAGAAGGGGACAGATCTTAAAGACACAGAGCAAGAAAAATCACATAGTGTAACACAACAAGTACACTGTTTTTTAATACACTTGGTTGATTTTTGTGATACACAAGATAAAATGTTCTGGTACATCAATTCCAACACTGAATATCCCTGGTATCCCTGTACTCAGGAAGAGTACAACTTTGTGTAAAAAAATAATCATTTTCATTTTCTTTCCGCATTTTCCAAAAACTTGTGGCAAAAAAATGAAGTCTTCAAAAGACGCACCATTACTTTTAAAAATACCCTAATGTGGCCATTTTGTGGGTGTTTCTACTGTCCTGGTACACCAGGGCCTCCAGAAATGTGATAGGTAATCAGGAAATTAGATGTGTAATTTACGCCCCTTAAAAGCCTGAAGGTGGTGCTTGAATTTTGGGCCCCTCTATGTGGCTAGGCTGCAGAAAAGGTTCACATATGTGGTATCATCATACTCGGGAGGAATAGCAGAATGTGTTTTGGGGTGTAAGTCTAACTCTACCTATACTGTGTGTTGAGAATATCTTATTGACAACTTTGTGTAAAAAAAAAAATTAAAAAAAAAAATAATTTTCCTTCTTCATTTTCCAAAAATGTGTGGCAATAAATTAAATCTTCAAAATGCCTCTTAAAAAGAGATACTTTGGGGCATTTGTTTTCTGAAATGTGGTCATTTTGTGGGTAATTCTACTGTCCTGGTGATCCAGGACCTCCAAAATGTGATAGGCAGTCAAAAAATTGGATGCGTAATCCAGGTGCCGTTTGGATTTTGTTCCCCTCTATGCCACTAGACTTCTAAAAACTCTCACACATGTGGTATCCCCAAAATCAAGAGGAGTAGCAGAAAGTGTTTTGGGATGTAACTCTAATGCCCTGTACACATGATCGGATTTCTGATGGAATAAAATCCGATGGAATTTTCCGTCGGAATTCCGATGAAGCTGACTTCCATCAGTCTTGCATACACACCATCAGACAAAATTCCGACCGTCCAAAATGCGGTGACGTAAAACACTCTGACGAGTCGAGAAAAATGAAGTTCAAGGCTTCTGAGCATGCGTCAACTTGATTCTGAGCACGCGTGGGTTTTTTCTCCGTTGGAGTTCCACACAGACGTTCGGAATTTCCTATAATTTTTTTTTTAAAATCGGAAAAATTTAAAATATGTTCTATTTTTTTACACCGATGGAAAAAAGTCAGACGGGGCCCACACACACGATTGGTTTTTCCGATGAAAAAAGTCCATCGTACTTTTTTCATCAGAAAAAACGATCGTGTGTACAGGGCATAAGTATGTCTTTGCTGTTTGCTATAAATATTGTAAGTTACAACTTAGTGTAAAAAAAATAAAAATAAAATTTTCTTTTTGCATTTTCCAAAAGCTTATGGCAGAAAAAATACATTTTCAAAAGACTCACTGCCCTTTCAAAATATCTTGGTGTTTTTGCTCTCCACAATGTGGTCAGTTTATGGGTGTTTCTACTGTCCTGGCACACCAGGGCCTCCAAACATAGGTAGTCAGGAAATTAGATGCCTAATTTATGCCCCTTAAAAGCTTAAAGGTGCTCCTAATGTATTTTAGGGTGTACTTCTAAGTATGCACATGCTCTGTGTGAGAAATATATTATTAATTGACAGCTGTGTGTAAAAAAAAATATTTTCTTTCTTCATTTTCCAAAAACTTGTGGCAAAAAATTGTGATCTTCAAAAAACTCATCATGCCTCTCACAAAATTTTAGGAACTGCCTACTTTTCAAAAATGGATAGTTTTGATGGTGCTTGTACTATCCTGGCATTTTAGGGCCTCAAGAAATTTGATTAATCAGTACATTAGGTTTGATAAATTTTTTATATATAGTATATATACCATAGTTTACCAGAAAAGAAACAACAATTGCTGGTGCAAACACAGTGTAGTCATAAAAAACCCAAATCCTACAAAAGGACACACGTAAAAACAAGCAGTAGCTTTAGTTCTTTAACGTATCAACTGTAATAAGTCCATAGGTCCATGACAATAAGCTAAGCTAATGGCAGCAGCAGCTGTCCTCGGAGATAAGCCAGCTCTGTGGAGTAGGAACTCTCCCTTGCAGTTTAATTTTTTCATTGTTTCATTTTTTTGAGGGGCGCGGCAAACAACCCCCCCTCCCGGTCTATCACGGCGGCTTCTGTGTGTCTCCTCTTTCCTCCTCTTAGGCGATGAGCGTCCAATAAGATCGCCAGTCCTTTCAGCCAATTGGGTGAAGCGTCTCACGACTCACTTTCTGATTGGCTGGGAGGAGGATTAGTGTGAGAATAGCGAATATTCATTCACTATTCTTACACAATTGGGTGGGCTCGGAGCGTACCCTGCACCCCGAGCCCACCCTTTTTTGAAGCCTATTAGAGCCTCTGGCTCTAATCACGTGCTTCAAAAAAAAAATTGATGAAGAAAGATTATATACCGTATTTATCGGCGTATAACACACACTTTTTTTCCCCTTAAAATCAGGCGAAAATCGTGGGTGCGTGTTATACGCCGATCCCCCGCTGATTTGTGAGGAAACGAGCGAGCGGAGCCAAGATACACAAAGCCGAAGTACACTCGGCTTTACTCAGCTCCTCTCGCAGTCACGCCCACCTCCACTGATTGCGAGAGGAGCGAGCGCCACTGACATACAGAAAGCCGAGTGTACTTCGGCTAGTCTCGGCTCCTCTCGCAGTCCCGCCCCTGACTGTGAGCAGAGCCGAGTCTAGCCGAAGTACACTCGGCTTTCTGTATGTCAGCGGCGCTCGCTCCTCTCCTCTCGCAATCAGTGGAGATGGGCGGGACTGTGAGCAGAGCCGAGTCTAGCCGAAGTACACTCGGCTTTCTATATCTCGGCTCCGCTCGCTCCTCTCCGCTCACAGTCACCGGAAATCGGCACCAATTTTAAATCAGGGCAATTCTGCAAAGAGACTGGCAAGGCTGCAAAGGCACTGGGCAATGCTGAAAAGGCACTGGGCAAGGCTGCAGATGGACACTGGGCAAGGCTGCAATGATGGACAAGGCTGCAGATGGACATTTAAATGTAAGTTTTTTTTCCTTAAACTTCCCTCCTAAAAGTTTTTGTCCTTAAAATTCCCTCCTAAACTTGGGGTGCGTGTTATACGCCGGCGCGTGTTATACGCCGATAAATACGGTATTTGCAAAGTTGTGCAATGGAAAATAAGAAAAAAAAAACTTAAATTTTTCAAAATGTTCACATTTTTTACTTTGTATAGTAAAATGTTTTAATCAAAAACCCAGTGGTGATTAAATACCCCCAAAAGAAAGCTCTATTAGTCTCAAAAAATTATATAAAATAATTTATGTACAGTGTTGCATGACTAAGTAATTGTCATTCAAAGTATGGGCTGAAAACTGAAAAATGCCCTGAATAGGAAGGGGTTTAACATTCTTCAAGTCATGAAGGTAATAGAGTTATTTTTTTAAATAAAACTGAGCAATCACTCAAAACTGCAGAAAATACTGTATTTTGTGCTGTGAACAATATCACTGTTTATCACTAGATGGAGCCAAACACATACATTTATGTTCTATTTACTTGATTTTACATTGTATTTTAAAAAAAAGGGGGGTAGTTTTCCTGGAATTAAGGCAAAAAATGTAAAACTTTTTACTTGTGTTGTAATGTATGGAGTAAAATAATCCAAAGTAAAAACAATTAGCTATCTTGTCTTTACATCGTCTGATTGCTACATCCTGTACCAACTATTTTACCCTAGAGAAATCCTTAAAGTGGTTCTAAAAGCAGAAGGTTTTTTTACCCTAATGCATTCTATGCATTAAGGTAAAAAAACCTTCTGAGTGCAGCTCCCCCCACCCCCTTATACTTACCTGAGCTTGATCCCGAACACTGTGCCGAGAGCAGCATTGCTGCTCTTTATCCTCGCCGGCTCAGAGGCAGCAGCGGGAGTCATTTACTCCTGCTGCTGTCAACCACAGCCAGTAAGGGAGCGGGGGTCAATGGACACACAGAGCGTGGCTCGAGACTGAGGTGGCAGGCATGCCCCCCAAAGCAAGCAGCTTGCTCTGGGGGCACTCAACAGGTGGGAGGAGGCAGCAGTAGACCCCAGAAAAGGAGGATCGGGGGTGCTCTATGCAAAACCATTGCAGAGGACAGGTAAGTATAACATTTTTATTATTTAAAAAAATGTTTTACCCTTTACAATCACGTTTTAATATACTTTTGAAATCTTTGGGAACCCCTGCTAAAAATTATTATATCTACAGCCTTGATTGCTCCTCAGCTGAACCAGTCTCAGCAACACCCACAGTTTAAACGTTGCCATCTCTTTACCCACAGTCTCCACTCTCATTCCCAGTCTGAACTTCTGCAGTGTCATCCGAGTACTCAAAGCTTTCGGCCTCATTCCTGTCCCCAGCTGTCCTGTGCCTCATGCCTTTCTCTTACTCCAGCCATCTGTTACCAGCAGCAATTATGGAATGATCTGTAGATAGCCAGCAGCTAAGTCTGGTGAGGGGGTCCCAGTCAAGCGCAGCTACCAGTTAGACTCCACTCACATGGAAAGTCATCAAATCTCAGTTTGTGACATACATACTCCTTACAGCTCCACTCCATACACTATTTTGAGGGTTGCATACTCCTAACCATTGCACTATGTAGTCTATGTTTTTGCATTACTTTCTCCTGAACCTTGCACTCTATACAGCGGTTGATTGGTACTCCCTAACTTTACTAATGAAGTTCTCCTTTAAAATAGGCTCAGAAAAGGTGATAAAGTGGAAGAAAAACCTGGACCCCTGAAGAAGTCATGTGATTTGACGTAACTCGTTGGACAGAGTCAGTGACATCACGCCGTAACCCAGAAGTGTGTGGGAGGCCATATTGTTGGACGTTTTCCTATTGTAAAGCCCTATACGGATGTGCACCAGTTCCTTTGTGCACTTTTTACGTTAAGTACATTTAGTTTAAATAAAAAATAATATAATATTTTAGCAGAGAGCACTATATGGTCTTCTTCTTTTTGAGCTTTATATCACCCTGGACATTACATTCATCGACCAGTTTATTATTAGGTATGTGACAGACTCCGGACACCCTGTTGGGTATTTCCGCCAAGAAGCTGCTTCTCAAATCCTGGAACATGGGACCAATAGATCTGGCTATAGAAACCCCAAGGACCAGACAACATCAGTCTTGGAGTACACCAGAAAAGGAATTGCTTTATTTTTAGAAACACACTGAATTTATACAGTAAACCATCAGATAAGGGCTACTCCCATTATTTCAGACAAAGGTCACCTTACACAGTAGAGCTAGTCCTATTATAACAACAATGACCTCCTTAGACAGTCCGGCTCCCCGGACTAACTTGCATAAGAAGCCACAAGCAATTAGTAACCAGCGCTGTCTGGATAACTTAAGAATAGTGATGAGCCGAACACCCCCGGGTTCGGTTCGCACCAGAACCCGCGAACGGACCGAAAGTTCGCACGAACATTAGAACCCTATTAAATACAATGGATGCGAACGTTCGGATTCTAAAGTGCTAATTATAACGACTATTACCCATGTTATTGTCCGAAACAGAGTTTGGGAACCCGGGTTCTGCACCAGGGGACATGTATCAATGCAAAAAGAAGAAGTTTTAAAAACGGACGTTTTCCGGGAGCAGTCATTTTAATGATGCATAAAGTGAAAAAAAAAAAAAGTCAAATATTCCTTTAAATATTGTACCTGGGGGGTGTCTAAAGTATGCCTGTGAAGTGCCACGTGTTTCCCGTGTTTAGAACTGTCCCTGCACAAAATAACATTTCTAAAGGAAAAAAAGCCATTTAAAAGTGCTTGCGGCTTTAATGCAATGTCTGGTCCCGGTAATATGGATGAAAATCTTTAGGAAAAATGGCATAGCTACCCCATCAACCCCCCCCCCCCCCTACCCCAGCCCATTACCAGCCCCTTTGGGTCTTGTATGGATATTAAGGGGAACCCCGCACACAAAATAAAAAAGGACCTATATACTCTGAACAGCCGTATACAGGCGGTGCATACAAGACAGGGACTGTAGGTTTGTTCTTATGTAGAATCTGTTTGTAATTTTGAACAGCTGCATTGTTTAAGTGTAGCTCCATGCCAAATTCCTTTTTTTTAGCTTTTTGTAAAACATAGGGAACGGTTATCACCCCTGTCACATTTTTTTTGCTGTCTGTGCCCCTGTTCAGAACATTTCACCTCACTTTCCGTCCCAATGACAACTGTTTTTGAAATGTGGTGTTTTTATTGAAACAAGGATTGGTGATAAAGCATCAGTAGAGAGGAGACACCTTTCTCCCATATTAATTCTTACAGGAGAGAATTTTCCTTCCAAGGGGTAGATTTCCTCTCACTTCCTGTTGTCTTCTTCCGTTTGCAAGTAGTAGTAGTTTGTAAGTTGGATGTTTGAAAGTAGGGACCTGCCATATATACTCTGCAGAAATTGGCCCCTTAGGTGTTGGTGTTGGCACAACACTGTAAGCCCTCACAGTTACTCTTGGTGGGTGCTGGAACGCCCTGCTGTCAACTATTATATCAGGAATTGTAATAACATATAATTGTTGATCAGTGGTAGTAAAAATTGGGCCTTTGATGGTGGTGCTGGTGCCAGAACACTGTAAGGCCTGACAGTTACTCTTGGTGGGCGCAGCAATGGGCCCTGCTGTGAATTATTCGATCAATAATTATAATTGCATGCCCCTGTTGAACAGGGGCTGAAAAATTGGGCCTTTGGTGGTGGTGGTGCTGGTGCCAAAACACTGTAAGGCCTGACAGTTACTCTTGGTGGGTGCAGCAATGGGCCCTGCTGTGAATTATTCGATCAATAATTATAATTGCATGCCCCTGTTGAACAGGGGCTGAAAAATTGGGCCTTTGGTGGTGGTGGTGGTGATGGTGGTGCTGGTGCCACAACACTGTAAGGCCTGACAGTTACTCTTGGTGGGCGCAGCAATGGGCCCTGCTGTGAATTATTCGATCAATAATTATAATTGCATGCCCCTGTTGAACAGGGGCTGAAAAATTGGGCCTTAGGCACTGGTGGCACAACACTGCAACCCCTCACAGATACTGTACTTGGAGCACAGCAATGAGGCCTGTTGCAAAGTATTGCATCAAAAATTTTAATTACACGCCCCTGTTAAACAGGGGCTGAAAAATTGGGCCTTAGCCACTGGTGGCGTCACCCATAAACCAAAATGATCTTCCAAGCTATCATCATTAATCGTATCATTGAGGAGGAGGAGGAGGAGGAGGATAGCCAGTCAACATAACAGCACAGGCACTCAGCATCAGCATCAGTCTTGAAGGCATGTGACATTTTAAAATCAATTAGTCTGTTATATCAGCATCAGGTGTGTGGTAGCTGGTGGTGATCCAAGACTGGTTCATCTTGATGAAAGTCAGTCGATCAACCGAGTCGGTGGACAGGCGCACCCTGTGATCCGTGACAAATCCTCCAGCAGCACTGAATGTGCGTTCTGAAAGAACGCTGGATGCAGGACAGGCCAGTAGCTCAATTGCATACTGTGCAAGCTCTGGCCAGGGATCTATTCTCAAGACCAAGTAAGCCAGAGGATTTTCGGTGGGGAAGGTGTCCAAGTCTGACCTTGCCCCTAGGTATTCCTGGACCATGTATATCAGACGCTGGCGATGGTTGCTGGAACCGATCATACTTTGGGGCTGCGGACTAAAGAATTGTCTGAACGCATCGTTCAGACGGCCACCTTCCCCACCGCTCCCTTTTTGACTGCCCGAAGCCTCAACAACTCGTTGTCCAGGACCAGGAGTTTGTAACCTCCCAGTCTCTGGGAACGCGTTGCACAGACCTTTCTGCAAGGCCTCCCGGAGTTGTCTCATCCTCTGCTCCCTCTGCGACGGTAAGATAAGGTCCGCAACCTTACCCTTGTACCGTGGATCAAGGAGAGTGGCCAGCCAGTAATGGTCCCTCTCCTTGATCCGAAGAATACGAGGATCCTTCCGCAGACTTTGCAGGATCAGGGAGGCCATGCAGCGTAGGTTAGCTGAGGCATTCAGTCCGGAGTCCTCTGGGTCACTAAGGACGACATGATCCGCAGCCACCTCCTCCCAGCCACGTACAAGTCCACTGGTTTCTTGGGACTGTAAATCATCCCTAAAAGACTGCTGCTGATGATGCTGAGTGCCAGCCTCCACCTCCATGCTGACACAATCCTCCTCCTCCTCCTCCTCCTCTTCCTGTGCGATGGGTGGGACAGAAGGAACACTGTCTGGGTAAAGGGGGCCTTGAGAGGCAAGGAAGTCCTCCTCTTCCTGCCTCTGTTCTGCCTCAAGTGCCCTGTCCATTATTCCACGCAGCGTGTGCTCCAACAGGTGGACAAGAGGTACAGTGTCACTGATGCATGCACTGTCACTGCTCACCATCCTCGTGGCCTCCTCAAATGGTGCCAGGACAGTGCATGCATCCCTGATCATGCCCCACTGGCGTGGTGAAAAAAACCCGAGCTCCCCTGACCCTGTCCTGGTGCCGTAGTAGCACAGGTACTCATTGATGGCCCTCTGCTGTGTGTGCAGCCGCTGCAGCATGGCCAACGTTGAGTTCCACCTGGTGGGCATGTCACATATAAGGCGGTTCTTGGGCAGGTTCAACTCCTTTTGCAGCTCAGCCAGGCGAGCACTGGCATTATAAGATCTGCGGAAATGCACACAGACTTTCCTGGCCTGCCTCAGGACATCCTGTAAGCCCGGGTACCTGCCCAAGAACCGCTGCACCACCAGGTTAAGGACGTGAGCCATACAGGGCACATGGGTCAGTTGTCCCTGTCGGAGGGCGGAGAGGAGGTTGGTGCCATTGTCGCAAACCACCATTCCTGGCTTAAGCTGGCGTGGCGTCAACCACCTCTCGGCCTGCCCCTGCAGAGCAGACAGGACCTCTGCCCCAGTGTGGCTTCTGTCCCCCAAACACACCAGCGCAAGCACGGCATGGCATCTTTTTGCCTGCGTACTTGCGTAGCCCCTTGAACGCCTACGGAGCACCGCTGGTTCCGAGGACAAACCACAGGAAGAGGCCATGGAGGAAGAAGAAGAGGAGGGGGTGGAGGAGAGAGGTGTGTCACAACCAGAAGTAGCATTTTGGAGGCGTGGCGGTGGAACAACCTCCAACACTACTGCACCTTGTCCTGCATCCTTCCCAGCTGCCAAAAGAGTGACCCAATGGGCCGTGAAAGAAAGGTAACGTCCCTGTCCATGCCTGCTGGACCATGAGTCAGCGGTAATATGCACCTTACCGCTGACCGCCCTGTCCAGCGAGGCCAAGACATTGCCTTCCACATGCCTGTAGAGAGCGGGAATCGCCTTCCGTGCGAAAAAGTGGCGTTTGGGAACCTGCCACTGAGGAACCGCACATTGCACAAACTCACGGAAGGGGGCCGAGTCTACCAACTGAAAAGGCAGCAGTTGAAGCGCTAGCAATTTAGCCAAGCTAGTATTCAACCGCTGGGCATGTGGATGGCTGGGAGTGAACTTCTTTCGACGGTCCAGCAGCTGGGGCAGGGAAATTTGCCTGCTAGAATCGGACGTTGGTGTACTGCTAGCAGAGTGCCCGCAAGTACTTGCCTGTGACACACCTAATTCTACACCTTCATTCCTCTCAGAGCAGGTTTCAGAGAGGAGTGAAGGTATAGTGGGGTTGGAGATCCCAGCTGATGCGGTGCAAGAAGAGGTCAGCTTTGTTCTTTGGTGTGGGTCTTTAAGGTAGGCTTGCCAACGAGCTGCATGGCAGGTCAACATATGTCTGATCAAGCATGTGGTGCCCAAGCGGCTGATGTTTTGGCCACGCGATATACGCTTGAGACATATGTTGCAAACAGCAGCTGTGCGATCTGATGCACTCGCCTCAAAAAAGGCCCACACCAAAGAACTTTTTGATTGACGGGCAGAGGCAGCGCCCTGCACAGGCGGAGCTCTGCGGTGTGATTCCGTCGGTGTGCTGCCCATAGGCTGGCCACTCAAGGGCATCCTGCCTCGTTGGAGATGTGCCTCCTCCTCATCCTCCTCCTCTCTCCTATTAGGCACCCACGTGGAGTCAGTGACCTCATCATCCCCTCCCTCCTCATCACTGGAGCCAATCTGGCAGTATGCTGCAGCTGCTGGAGCATGACTGCCAGATTGGTGTCCTTCTTGAGCATCCCCTCTCTCTGCTCTCACGCTGCTGCCTTCCTCTAGCTGGGTATCATCATCAGATCCTTCCAAACACTGGGCATCCTCCTGGAGCATGTACCCAACACTGTGCTCAAACAGTTCGGGGGACTCCTCAGGAGGAGGACATGGTGGGTCTAGGGAAGGATTGACTAATGAAGATAATGATACCAGAGAAGAGGACGCTTTGGCAGCTGCTTTGCCAGTACCCTGAGCCTGGGTGAGAGAGGATGAGGAGGATGAGGTGGGCTTGGTCATCCACTCTACCAAGTCTTCGGCATGATGTGGCTCAACATGTCCAGCTGCCGAAAAGAAGGACAAGCGTGTCCCATGGCCATGTGCTGATGACAATGCACCGCGTCCACGACCAGCACTGTTGCCCCCAGACACAGAGCCTGCTTGCCCTCTTTTTTTGCCTCCTGACTGTCTGCCTCTCCTTGTTTGCCTTCCAGACATTTTAATGGATGGCCTGCAGGGAGATGGGAAAAAGAGCAATAAGGGCTACCTTCAGGTGTATACTGTGCAGGAGGCTTAGCAACAATGACACTGACCCTGTCCCCTGCCTATCCTTCTCTGTCCCTAAACACAAGGATTGAAAATATGGTTCAGCAAAATTGGTTTAGAACAGAATAGCACACTGACACTTTCCCTCACTGTCCTACTCTGTCCCTCCCTACAAACAAGATTTAGCACAGAATAGCACACTGATAATTTGCACGAGTGTCCTTCTCTGTGCCTAAACTCAAGGATTTGAAATATGGAACAGCAAAATTGGTTTAGAACAGAATAGCACACTGTCAGTTTCACTCACTGTACCTCTCTGTCCCTAAACTCAAGGATTGAAAATATGGTTCAGCAAAATTGGTTTAGAACAGAATAGCACACTGACACTTTCCCTCACTGTCCCTCCCTACAAACAAGATTTAGCACAGAATAGCACACTGAAAATTGCCACGAGTGTCCTTCTCTGTCCCTAAACTCAAGGATTGAAAATATGGAACAGCAAAATTGGTTTAGAACAGAATAGCACACTGACACTTTCCCTCACTGTCCTACTCTGTCCCTCCCTACAAACAAGATTTAGCACAGAATAGCACACTGAAAATTGCCACGAGTGTCCTTCTCTGTCCCTAAACTCAAGGATTTGAAATATGGAACAGCAAAATTGGTTTAGAACAGAATAGCACACTGTCAGTTTCACTCACTGTACCTCTCTGTCCCTAAACCCAAGGATTGAAAATATGGTTCAGCAAAATTGGTTTAGAACAGAATAGCACACTGACACTTTCCCTCACTGTCCTACTCTGTCCCTCCCTACAAACAAGTTTTAGCACAGAATAGCACACTGATAATTTGCACGAGTGTCCTTCTCTGTCCCTAAACTCAAGGATTTGAAATATGGAACAGCAAAATTGGTTTAGAACAGAATAGCACACTGTCAGTTTCACTCACTGTCCTACTCTGTCCCTACAAACAAGATTTAGCACAAAATAGCACACTGACACTTTCCCTCACTGTACCTCTCTGTCCCTAAACTCAAGGATTGAAAATATGGTTCAGCAAAATTGGTTTAGAACAGAATAGCACACTGACACTTTCCCTCACTGTCCTACTCTGTCCCTCCCTACAAACAAGTTTTAGCACAGAATAGCACACTGATAATTTGCACGAGTGTCCTTCTCTGTCCCTAAACTCAAGGATTTGAAATATGGAACAGCAAAATTGGTTTACAACAGAATAGCACACTGACACTTTCCCTCACTGTACCTCTCTGTCCCTACAAACAAGGATTAGCACAGAATAGCACACTGTCACTGACACTCTCCCTACCTATCCTTATCTGTCCCTAAACACAAGGAATCCAGGATTATGTAAAGTAAAAATAATGACACTGTCCCTGCCTATGCTTCTCTTTCCCTGCTCCGGAACACACTACACAAGGCCGCCGCGCTGGCGGCCTTTTATAGTGTGGGGCGTGTACTAAACCCCCTCAGCAATAATTGGCCACAGGCATCCTGCCTGTGGCCAATCATTGCTCTCCTCGCTGCCGGCGCTGTGATTGGCCAAGCATGCGGGGTCACAGTGCATGCTTGGCCAATCACAGCGCCTGGATGACACTGCGATGGCGTAGTGCATTGTGGGCCGTTCGCGTCACTCGAATTTGGCGCGAACGGCCCAAATCGTTCGATCTTCATCGAACAGCCGATGTTCGAGTCGAACGTATGTTCGACTCGAACACGAAGCTCATCCCTACTTAAGAACACATTATAACAGAGTTCTCCAGGCCATGGTTCTCCTGCAGCCCAAAGTCCGTGACAAGGTAAACCTGTTCAATTGCTTGGTAACCCAAATTGCTAATCAACCAATCACATGGCAGCAACTCAATGCATCTAGGCATCTAGACGTGGTGAAGATGACTTGCTGAAGTTCAAACTCAAATATGGAAAAAAGGGGATTTAGGTGATTTTGAACATGGCATGGTTGTTGGTGCCAGACGGGCTGGTCTAAGTGTTTCAAAAACTGCTGATCTACTGGGATTTTCATGCACAACCATCTCTAGGGTTTACAGATAATGGTCCGAAGAAGAGAAAATATCCAGTGAGAGGCAGTTGTGTGGGCGAAAATGCCTTGTTGATGTCATTTTGTTTTTTGATTCATTTTGTGTTATTTGATTTAAGTTTGAGTACATATCAATACTGCATGATTCTGATTTATTTCCCATTTGTTTGTATATATACTCACATGATATAGTACTGTGCGACACTAATTTTATATTTTACACGGTCTAATTTTGTGGGAACACATGAGTGTGAGCAGTGGTACCTATATTTATTCGATTTATTTAGTTTTATTCATACCACTTTAGAATTTGTTCAGAAATTGATTTCACGATCAGCTGTTGTGACGGCGAGACAGCGCCTGCGCAGACAATAGCCGACAGGACAATCTTATTGTCAGATTGTGCCTTGTGCTTGCGAGGCGTGTTCATTTCGGTGAAGGGCAGGTTTGGGCATCTTCATTGTGGTGAGGGTCGGATTTTTAACTGATGATGGGCAGTGCTGCAAAGGAAATGTTTTTATGCTATTCTTCCTGGACGCTTGCGGGGCGTGTTTAGTCTAGTGAAGAGCGGGTATTGATGCCCAAACTCGCCCTTCACCAAAATTAACACGCCTCGCAAGCACGAGGCACAATCTGACAATAACATTGTCCCGTCGGCTATCGTCTGCGCAGGCGCCGTCTCAACAGCTGATGGTGAAATCAGCTGTTGTGCAGTTCCGTACAGCGCATGCACAGAGCAGCTCTGGCACTTCTCGATAGCGGGCATGTATCGACAGAACACCGGCACTCCCCACAACAGGTCCAGGATGTGAGAACCAAAGTCAGGGCTCCACACTCAGGACATACCAAGGTTTCTGTGATCCCAGTGCAGCACACCGCCAGACCTCTTCTGGGCATGACACAAAGTCCAGTGTCCAGAGAGCCAGCTACATGCTGTTTTAATATTTTCTACAGTTTTTTTTTTTTTTAAGCTTTTTTTGGGGAGGGGGTGCAAGTAGGTGATCTTATCCAGGGTGCTCCGGCCCTGTGAATTCCCCTGTACTATTCACTTCCCCATTCCAGCTTTCATGCTTTACAGCCCAATTCCAGCTGGTATCGTTCACACCATAACATTAGTCTGTACCCTTAATCGCCCAGAACCAGCCTGCGCCATTCACAACCGAAAACCAGCCAGCACACCTCACACACACACCTCACTTCCAGCTTACACCCTGTATACATTACATGCCCGTACATGTTACAACCCAGTAGGAGCCTACACCCTTCATGGCCCAATGGCTGCCTGTACCTTTGACAACCTAATACCTGCCTGTACCCGTCACAGTCTAATGCCAGACTGCATCCTTCCATCTACAGCCTGCACCCTTCTTACTTTCAGAAGCTATTTTTGTCTGAACCGACCTGTTAGGTCACTTAAAGATTTAAGTAACTTCTTTTAAACATTTTTCTAATGGCTCTTAAAGTCCATTGGGACAGCACCTTCATACAAATTGTGGTGGGGTTGGAGCGTTGTCTACATGTCACTTTCCTATGTTGAGTGACATCACTGAGGGGGAATGTTAGCAGGCATGCCCCAGCATTGGGAGTGTTAGCTTGGGTCTGTTATGTGAATTTTTTATATCAACCATAAAAACAAGAAGCTATGAACTGCGACTTAATAAGAAGTAGGGATAGGTCTTCTAAAACATTCTAACCTATAATTAAAAAAGGAGACAAAAGGTCTGCATCCATCCACCTACAAAGGAGCAAGCTACAGCCTGTTGTGATAGCCAAGCTAGCTGAGTCTTTTTTTCTGCTCCCTCCTGTAAACTTTGACAAGTGTCTTCCTCATCCTCATAAAGTCTGAAAGTCATAAGGTCAGCCTCATCCCTAAGGCGTTGCATTCTCCTTTGTCTCTCATAGAAGTGTATATTTTGACAACCTTCCTGACCCTCTATGTTTTTTTTTTACTTCTGTTCAGTGTCTCTTTTATCAGTCCCTGACAACAAAGTAGTCATTGCGTGCTTCTTCCTATATAAAAATAATTGGGAAAGCATTGCTAGTGCCACATACTGTATCTCCCTACAAAAAATGCAATAACCTGTTAGAAAGGGCATGGGATGAGACTAGGGATGGTCCCGATGTTTGAATCGAACATAAGTTCGACTCGAACATCAGCTGTTCGTTTGTCCGCAAATGAACCAAACATATGGGGTGTTCGCGGCAAATTCGTAGAGCAAGATTGCAGTGCATTGACGGCTGTTTGGCCAAAGCACGCACCTGACCTGCATGCTTTGGCCAATCTCAGCACGATCTGCTGGGAGAGCCATGATTGGCCAAAGGCAGGGTGCCTTTGGCCAATCATGGCTCAGGGGGCTAAGTCCAGGCCCCCACACTATACAAGGCTGCTTACATGGCAGTCGTATGTAGTGTGATAACGTGGAGAGAACTTGAGCTAGATTTGTCAGGTTAGTTAGTGGCGTGCAGGCAGTTTAGTGTGTGTGTGTGTGTGTGTGTGTGTGTGTGTGTGTGTGTGTGTGTGTGTGTGTGTGTGTGTGTATATATATATATATATATATATTAGTGGGGTCCCCAAAATCTAGCCCACTATACCTAAATTTAGGGGAAGGTCTGAGCTGTAGTTGGGCTCGGATCACCTTATTGTTAGGGCATTCTGTTTTTATACCGCAGGTAGTATACTGGTGTGTGGCTCCCTGTTTCCTGTAGGTGGCACTGCCATAACTGGCCAGGGTTGAAAACGCTGGTATAGTGCTGTGCCTTGGATGTCCTCTCTCGGCGGTTGTGTGGTGGGCGTGGTCGGCCTGCTGTGCACGCCGGCAGAGGATATAAAAGGGGCAGACGCTGCTTGCGAGGGGGATTCGGTCTTGGTTGCAGAGTTGGAGTCCTGGTACGTGAGACCTGGCCCTCCTGGCCAGGGACCCACGTACGTATCAGTCCCAGGCACCTTTAGCCCTGGGGCTGCAGCAACAACCTTGGGCCCAGCACCTTTAGCTGGGGCCCGTGTCCTGGAAGGAGAAATCCCAGGGTGCTTCTGGCATGGGGACCCGTTCTGAGATGAGGAGGCCGGGGAAGGACCCTTCTGAAGGACCGGTGAAAAGTTCACGGAGAAAGAAGGGCCTGGTAACTCTCTGGAGGGATTAGATCCATCCAACACTAGAGGATTGGGAT
The DNA here is from genome assembly GCA_029206835.1 of Rana muscosa. NCBI lineage: Eukaryota > Metazoa > Chordata > Amphibia > Anura > Ranidae > Rana > Rana muscosa. Next base: position 337,059,966 of record CM055116.1, on the reverse strand, counting down.
TAACGGTTCTGTGGCAGAGAATCTCCTAGTCGCATCTAAAGAAAAAGGGAAAACGAAAGAAACGTCCGAGCATCACTTCGGCTGCTAGGATCCGCTTTTATAGGGAACTACCTGGGTGAGCTAAGCCTACTCGAGGAACGAGTAGTGCATATATAATTTGTTTTGTGCCTGGACTCATATCCAAGCTCTTACTGTCCTGTCTTCTATCCACCCTTTTCTATCCATTGACTTTGCATATAAAGAAATAAACTCTACGTTGGAGTTTACTACTGCTGTGGACCTTGGAGTTACTTGGGGATATAAAGACTTGTCCCTACATCCTAAGAGACGGGAACCAACTAGAGGGAGAACCTTGCTGCAGGACCCTAGTTTGTGACATTGCTCAACCTCTTCACACAACGGGGTACGGGCAGGTAGCAGGGCTTGTCTTTCCTGCAAGTGAGTCAAAGGCAGGTGAAAGAGAATGCCCTGTGGGTGCTACATATGTGTAATATATATATATATATATATATATATATATACACACACACACACACACACACACACACACAGTGCAGTCAGTGTAGAATATATATACAGTGCAGGCAATGTATTAAAAAGAAAATATATATATATATATATATATTGTGGTAGTGTGGTACCCCACCAGTGTATGAATACAGGATTCTCAACCAGGCGGGTTGAGGGGCTCCAGGGTATTTGCTTGTTTGGGAGGAAACTGGCTTTTCAGTTTCCTCATTATTTACTAAAGTCCACTTTGGGACCTGGAGCCTGGGGATTTCTTAGAGATCCGGGTGGGTTGAAATCCCCAGTCCTGGATCCGGATTTTGAGACTCACCGGCACACTGATTATTCAGGTGTGTGTGGGCCTGATAGTAGAGTCAGGACCAGCACTCTGGGCTCCACCCTCCCGACGAGTGCAGGTGTGCACTGGGGAAACCAGAGAGTGCTTGTGCGCACAGTGGAAGCCAGAGACCCAAGTCTGAGGATCAGAGCAGTGAGGGGCTGCTATCTAAATGGATGGTGTTGGCAAGGGAATAGTCTGTAGGAGACAGACGGGAGCCTGAAGTGGAAGGCCTGAGCACCACTGCTGTATGTATAAGCCAGGAGGCTGAATTTATCATTATTTTGTATTGACGTTAAAAACCCCCTGCAAGGGAAAACCTTTAATTTTGTTTTGAACTTTTCTTCTGGCATATATACAGTGCATTCAGTACAGAGTATATAATACAGTGTATTGAACTGGTTAAGGGAACCCTATGACAGAATTAAGAAAATAAATGGCATGGGGTCCCCCCAAAATCCATACCGGGCCCTTTGGGTTTGGCATCGATTTTAAGGGGAACTCCATGCCAAAATTGAAAAAAAAATTGGCGTTGGGCCCCCCAAAATCCATACCAGACCCTTATCTGAGCAAGCAGCCTGGCACGATAGGAAAAGGGGGAGGAGCGAGCGCCCCTCCTCCGAAACCATACCAGGGCGCTTGCCCTTAACATGGAGAGGGTGCTTTGGGGTTCCCCCCAAAGCACCTTGTCCCCATGTTGATGGGTACAAGGGCCTCTTCCCGACAACCCTGGCCATTGGTTGTCGGGGTCTGCGGGCAAAATGTATGACTTCTTGGCCATTTTTCTGAGAATATGAATGATAACAAAAACATTTCTTTCACTCATGGTTAGTGTTTGGCTGAAGCCATTTATTATCAATCAACTGTGTTTACCCTTTTAAAATCAAAATTACAACAGAAACTACCCAAATAACCCTGATCACAAGTTTACATACCCTGGTGATTTTGGCCTGATAACATGCACACAAGTTGACACAAAGGGGTTTGAATGACTATTAAAGGTAACCATCTTCACCTGTGATCTGCTTGCTTGTAATTAGTGTGTGTGTGTGTGTGTGTGTGTGTGTGTGTATAAAAGGTCAATGAGTTTCTGGACTCCTGACAGACCCTTGCATCTTTCATCCAGTGATGCACTGACTTTCTGGATTCTGAGTCATGGGGAAAGCAAAAGAATTGTCAAAGGATCTACAGGAAAAGCTAGTTAAACTGTATAAAACAGGAAAGGGATATCCAAGGAACTGAGAATGCCAATCAGTAGTGTTCAAACTCTTATCAAGAAGTGGAACATGAGGGGTTCTGTTGAAACCAAACCACGGTCAAGTAGACCAACTAAAATTTCAGCCACAACTGCCAGGAAAATTGCTCGGGATGCAAAGAAAAACCCACAAATAACTTCAGCTGAAATACAGGACTCTCTGAAAACACATGGTGTGGCTGTTTCAAGATGCACAATAAGGAGGCACTTGAAGAAAAATGGGCTGCATGGTCAAGTCGCCAGAATAAAGCCATTACTACTCTAATGCCACAAAGTTTCCCACTTACAATACCACAAAGAGCACAGAGACAAGCCTAAAACCTTCTGGCACAAAATAATTTGGAGTGATGAGACCAAAATTTAGCTTTTTGGCCACAACCATAAACACTACATTTGGAGAGGAGTCAACAAGGCCTATGATGAAAAGGTGCACCGTTCCTACTGTGAAACACGGAGGTGGATTGCTGATATTTTGGAGATGTGTGAGCTACAAAGGCACATGAAATTTGGTCAAAATTGATGGCAAGATGAATGCAGTATGTTATCAAAAAATACTGGAGGAACACTTGCTGCATTCATCATTCAGGAAGCTGCGCATGGGACGTACTTGGACATTCCAGCAAGGCCAAGTCGACCTGTCATTGGCTACAGCAGAATAAAGTGAAGGTTCTTGAGTGGCCATCTGTTAGAAAAGTTTAGTATTGTGCGTCTATTAGACAGCTTTATTGATATTTTTAAGATGTCTCCTGAGCACATGTTCTAACCTTGTTGTATTCTTTTGTTTTTACTAACCCCATACGTAATACATTTATAGAAAGCAGATTGTACGGGTGGCTCTGCTTGTGAATAAAGGTACCAGCTTGTACCAGGTGTAGGTGGAGCCTCCTTAGCAAATTAGCCAATAAGAAGTGTTATTGCATTTTCAGTGTAAGGATGAGAAGGTGGGGGTCCCCTCCTTCTCACTCACTTTTTGCCTTTGCTCTCACTCTGTAAGCATCACGAAAATGTATCACTGCATGTTGGATTAAATGATCTTCACTTTCAAACACCTGGATTTAGATTGATTACAAGAAAATACTAACATTTTTGGTCCTTCGAGCCGGAATCAATGGATGGAGCCATTGGGTCGAGATCGGAACCGACAGAACCCAGTGAGTATTGGACCTGAAAAGCTCACTGAGAACCCCCACTCACGTTAGTGTTAAACAGGGACTGCTTGGCACCGGATTTGACCCAAATCCACCATCTGGTTCTGAACCTGAATACACTTAGTCTTTGGGTGTTTGAAAGGGTAAGATAATTTAAATTGCTTCTTCTTCTTCTTTTCTAAGTCTCTTCTCTTCTTTTTTGGTTTGTCCTGTGTGTTTTGTTTATGTGAATTGTGGAATTGTGGTACCGACACTTGTATTGATCGTATAAAATCTCGATAATCTAGTGCTCGAAGACAAAGGCATTTGGGTACATGGCCTATGGTAAAATAAATGTCACCCAGCTGTCCGGACAGATAAAAAAAAGATTTGTGATATACCAAAACGTCAGAGGTTGATTGCCTGACGTTTTTCAGCACTGCTTAGCTAAGTGATCTGGAAAAATTGCAAAGCTAACTCTGTTCTGTGTGAGTTTTTTTTTTTTCTCTCTTCAGTTTCTCATGTATAACTTTTCTATTGATGCTGTATCTGTATTGAACAACAGTACTGCAGAGACAAGGTTTAATTACTTTTTGATACTGCCTATACTGTGTGGAGTGTCAATATTTTTAATCTTCTTGTATTCCTATTGCTACCGTGGGCCGAGGGCCACAGTCCCAGTGTTTTATAGGTTAATAACAGACCTGACAAACACTGGAAATGGGGAATAATCTCTGCAGAAGAATGACTTGCGCTTGTTTATGTTGTTATTGCATCCCAAATGTGCCATTAGAAGGAGATAAGAAATTCATGCATAGCATAGATTCTAAATCTGTTCAGTATTGTGCTAAATGGGAAAAAAAAATTGGATTTAATGGTAAATTAACTGTAAAAGGATGTCAGGATTTAGTGGACAAGCTTAAGTTGTTAGGACCCAGAGATCAAAAAAGATATGGGTTAGAGATGGCGCAGCACTGGATGGAACACGCTAGGATCAGAGCACAGGGGAAAAGAACAAAAGAAAAATGTCAAGCCCAAATGCCCCTAGTGGACAAAGAGGATGATTTCATTTGTTGCACCCAAAGACCGCCTCCTTATAATAACCCCCCCCTCAGGTACAAGCCACTGCCCAGAGTACCGTCCCCCCTGTGACATCTACCCCTGTCAGGGGAACCGCCCATGGCCAAGACCCCAATCCTACTTCCTTAATATCTCCAGATAGTAGCATGGCTTTGGAGATGAACAGATCGATCCTTGAAACCTTAACAGACGCTATAACCTATGCATTAGGTGCTCCAGCAGAAGCCAAGAGATTAAGTAAACCACCTATGAGGTATGGTGTAGATGGTGAGGAATACCCCTTGATAGAAGTCCCGAACCCCAGGGGTGGACAGGCAGGAGGGGTGGGAGGACAGCATCCTCTGACAATGACTGTTTTCAGACCATGGACTGAGAATGATATACAAAAAGCTACAGAACACATAAAACATCCAAAATCAGGTCCAGCCGAGTTTACTGAACACATAGAGGGATTACGGAACAGTTACAAGTTGAACGGGGTGGAGGTAGAGAGAGCCCTGAGGAGGGTACTAGGATCAGATTGGGCTTCGGTAAAGGGAGATTGGGACCCTTGTGGCCAAGCAGACGGACAGGGGAGAAGGGATCCATTACCTCCAGATAACCCAGACTTAAGAGAGACAGGTTGACTGCCTTATTGAATAGATGCCAGCTTAGATGGTTACAAAGGACTAATTGGCAGAAAATAAATATGACAGTACAGGAAGACAAGGAGAGTGTCAGTGACTACCTGAATAAACTACAAGAGGTTTTTAAAGTGTTCTCTGGGCCCCCTGAGGCTGAGGATGTGAATAGTGCATATCAGCAACAGCTAAAAATAGTTTTTGTTAATGGATTGAAACAGGATCATAAGGATTACATTGTTAAAAACATGGTTACTTATCGAACTGCATCGGTTTTGGATGTTTTATAATATGCTAAGCATTCTCAGAAGTATTTGAAAACGAGGGCAAAAAAGAATGTGAAAGTAAAAGTTCTTGTGCAAGGCGATGAGGAGGATGAGGATGTAGGAGAGTACACCGCCGAAGCGGAACCAGAGGAGTCTCAAAAAGGGAGAGGTAGGGGTAACTTTAGAAGAAGGAACAGGTCAAGAGGAAGAGGAAGGGGTAGAGGACAATGGAGGAATAAAGACTGGGTAGAAAAAAGGGAGTGTTGGGATTGTGGGAAACAGGGTCACTTGGCCAGGGACTGCCCTGACGGGCCTGGCCCCCACAAATCAGATTGACTAGACATGGTATGTGTGAGCCACCTGGAAAAGATAGGGTACGTTGAAAACTTACCAGAGGTGGAGTTAATGGTGGAAAGAAAATGTGTACAACTGCTCGTGGATTCTGGGGCCTCTCGGACCCTAATTCACCCTGCAGATGTGCCTCATGTTGATCAATCTACAAAATCTATTTTGGTACAAGGTGTAAGTGGAAAATTGGTGAGGGAATCATTGTCTGAGTATGTCACCATCGAGGAGCCAGAGACAGGGGTCAAGACCACAACCAGAGTGATTTTGTCTACTGTCTGCCCTGTAAATCTCTTGGGTAGAGACCTAATGTCAGCCATGCGCATGTCAGTCAGTGCACAAAATAATGGGTTTGTAGTCCAGGTAGGACAAGGACCCATAAACCCAATAGAAGAAACACATTATTATTACTCCTTAGATGTGTATATGAAAGACAACGAGACAGTTGATACTGTTGACAAAATGATTAATTATGCTGAAACCATAATGGAAGGTAGGACAGTGGATCTACAAGCACCAAATAGGGCTCACTGCACAATGTACTTTAAGAAAACACCAGGGCCTGATAGGTATTATGCTTACAGATTTTTCTCAAAGAAGGAAGTTACCCTGCAATTAACCAATGTTTACTGGAGTGTTGAGGGATTTTGTGCATCGGCATGTTGTATACCCCCTGAGGAACGATTTCTATTTAGGGAAATTATACCACATCTACCCTTGACTAAACCCAAAAACAAAGATTGGAGGGATGTGGGAGGGTTTGTGAGGGAATGTCAGGACCTAAGAGATTGGGCTCCTGTGGGCCTATCTGACCTATACAAGAGTCAGTCGACAGGATACTTCTGTCACAAACCCTTAGGACACGAAATTATTACAACACCCTCAGCACACATGTGGGCTGCAGGAACTGAATGATACTTGACACAAGAGGGACATCTGTTAGATGGGCTCCCAGAGACACTGTGGTCTAAGGGTCCAGCAGATGTGGGACTCATGAAAGGAGTCCAACCAGTAACCAATATTCCAAAATCACATCACAGGCCCCACCAAAGACAATACCCCCTTAAGAAGGAAGCAGAGGAGGGCATAGCCCCAGTAGTAGATGAACTTTTAAAAACAGGGGTAATCATTCCATGTCCTGACAGCCCTTGCAATACCTCTCTTTTTCCTGTTAGGAAGGTTCCGCCTTCCAGAGGCTGGAGAATGGTACAGGATTTACAAGCTGTCAACCAGGCAGTTATACCAAGAGCTCCTGTAGTACCAGATCCACACACATTACTGAATGATTTAGATCCAGGGAATGAATCATTTTCTGTGATTGATATCAGTAATGCCTTTTTTAGCATTCCAGTGCACCCCGACCATCAATTTTGGTTTGCCTTCACCTACCGGGGAAAAAGATATACCTTCAGCAGGTTGCCCCAGGGCTATTGTGAGTCCCCCACCATTTTTTCACAGGCAATGTCCTCAAACTTGGCTCAATTTGTACCCCCAGGGGGAAGCCAGCTCCTCCTTTACGTAGATGACATCCTGGTGGCATCTCCCTCAGAAGAGGTTTGTAGGACTGACACAATGGCTTTGTTATATTTCCTCCATGACCAAGAGCATAAGGTAAATAGAACAAAACTTCAGTTGTGGCAACAGCAGGTTAAATACTTGGGGTATATTTTCTCAAAAGAAGGTCGGCACCTGGATGAGGAGAGGATCCGAGCCCTCCTCCAGGTACCGAGACCAAAGACAAAAAAACATATGATGTCCTTCCTGGGTATGGCAAATTTTTGTAGAGCCTGGATTCCCGGGTATTCCATACTAACGGCCCCTCTGGTTCAGGCAATACATGGGAACCCTATGGCCCCCCAGGATGTTATAAAATGGAGTGAGGAAACAGAGACAGCTTTCACTGACCTAAAACAAGTCCTTTCTAGTTCATCAGTGTTGGCCTTACCTAACTATAACAAACCTTTTGAGCAAACAGTGGACTCAAGGGAGGGTCACATGACATCGGTACTCACACAGTCACATGGCGAGCGCCAGAGGCCGATCGCTTACTATTCTACAAAACTTGACAGTGTAACTATGGCACTTCCACCCTGTGTACAGGCTGTAGTAGCTGCAGCTGAAGCAGTTAAGGCCTCAGCATCTATAGTGCTATATTACCCACTGACACTCAAAGTACCACATGCAGTATCTGTTATACTTTTACAACAAAAGATATCACATTTGAGCCCAGCACGACATCTTTCCTGTATGACAATACTCTTGACACAACCTCACTTAACAATACAGAGGTGTACTACATTAAACCCATCCACACTACTACCACTTCCTACTGATGATCATAAACATGATTGTACTGCTGCCATCGCTGAAAAGGTACTGCCACGTAGTGATTTAAAAGATGTACCGTTAGCTAACCCTGACATGACGCTTTTTGTTGATGGCTCCAGTAAAAAAAAAAAACAGATGGCACAAATGTAACTGGATACGCAGTAGTGACACAGGATGAAATCTTAGAAGCTAGGCCATTACCGAAACATTATTCAGCACAAGTAGCAGAACTTGTAGCATTGACAAGAGCATGCATACTATCAAAAGGAAAATCTGTGACCATATACACCGATAGTCAATATGCATTTTCTACAGTACATGTCTTTGCACAACAATGGAAAAACAGGGGGATGGTGACCTCTAGTGGTAAACCAATTTCACACACAGACTTCATTTTAGAACTCTTGGATGCAATCCAGTTACCAAAAGAACTTGCAATATGCAAATGTCAAGCACACACAAAACACACAGACCCCATCTCGAAGGGAAATAAAAGGGCAGATGAAGCGGCTAAAATAGCGGCACAAGAAACACATCAAATAATGACAGAACTGGACATCATAGAGATAGATCATACAGTCCTTACTGATATGCAGAAGAATGCCCCTCCCGGGGAGAAACAATATTGGAAAACAAAAGGTTGCACAGTAATAGATAACATTTATACATCACCTGAAGGAAAACCGGTATTGCCAAAATCCCTATTTAGGTATGCAGCAGTGTTGACACATGGAGTAACTCATGTGTCAAACAGGGGGATGACTGAGATGTTGAATAAAGTATGTACAGCCTATGGTTTCACCAACTACTCAAAAACTTTTTGTTCTCAATGCCTTATATGTGCAAGACACAATGCTCAGGGAGGCATAAGACCTCGGAAAGGGAAGTTTCCCACACCGCAATATCCATTCCAGCACATTTGTATGGATTTTATTGAATTGGACAAATGTGAAAGGAAAAAATATTGTTTGGTTATCATAGACGCCTTGACCAAATGGGTGGAGGTATTCCCGACAGGAAGTGCGGACGCACAGACTGTGGCCAAAGCATTACTAAGAGATATAATTCCTAGGTTTGGAATCCCTGAAAAGATCTACAGTGATAATGGATCCCATTTTGTAAATAAAACTATACAACATTTGACAGAAGTGATGGGCATCCAAGTGAAATACCATTGCGCCTACCACCCCCAATCAGCTGGATTGGTGGAATAACACAATGGAATCCTAAAAAATAAACTGAGAAAAGCTATGGAAGAAACAGGTAAAAATTGGATATACTGCCTACCTTTAGCTGTGACTAGTATGCATATTACACCTACACAGGAAGGTTTGAGCCCATTTGAAATGATACATGGAAGGCCATATAGAATACCTTTACTACTAAATGAAACACCAGTTGAAGAATCTGAATGTACATTAGCAGAATATATGTCTAACTTGTTGAAACAGAAACAAATTAATGAGGTCTGTTCTATTCCAGAAGGTCCAATCCAAGGAGAAGAGAAAATCCATATCGGAGACTGGGTCCTGATAAAAGTAATAAAAAGGAAACATTGGCACTCACCTAAGTGGGAGGGGCCATATCAGGTTCTTCTCACTACTCCCACGGCAATAAGGATTGCAGAGAGGTCTACCTGGACTCACCAGTCCCATTGCAAAAAGGTTTTACAGGCAGAGCAGGGTCAGTTGGCGACAGAGCCCTGGTAAGTCCAGCTACAAAGGGAGGTCCTGCACAAGGCGGGGCTTATCTCAAACCGGTGAAGACTCCCTTACCTTACCCCCTGGGGCTCTGTAGCTGGTCAGGATGAAAGGGACAGTAATAATCTTCGGTCTACTGGTGACTCTAGGTGAGACGTCCATAAGGGGAGGCAGAAACTGGAAAACAAAAGAACCTCTAGAATGGGCAAGTATGGGAAAGGCCTTGAACTTAACATTCATAGAAGGGGTAACTAGTACCATTTTAGTTGATTTTTGCCAAATGGTGAACTGTAGGGACATAACTGAAGCAAGAAGGCTCCAATGGGCAGATAAATATGTTTGTTACCTTCCAAGTGGAACTGACTGTTCAGTATGGAACCAGGCCCTGTGGACCACAGCACACCAAGATTGGGGGTACAACATTCCAGGCATAAATGGTTTAAAAGAAAGACTCACCATAACAAAGGCAGCCAATTCCCCCTGTACACATGGCAGAGATTGCAACCAATTGCTGATAACATTAAAAGAACCTAAAAAAACTGATCAACGGTTATATTCTATGGGAGCATGGGTGTCGGGAACAGATCCTTTAGGTAAATTTTTCCTCAAGGTATTACCACCCAATAAAACCAAGCAGGAAAAGGTAGACACAGAAAGGAAAGAAGAAGGTCATACTAAAATAGAACTTCTGAGTAACACTATAAGATTTACTAACCTAACAGTAGAAGATGTCATAGCTTTGGAGACGGGTTACCAAGAAAAAAATGAGTGGTTAGAATGGTTGAGGTATACGGTTAAAACTCTAAAAAAAGGAAAACTGTTTAGTTTGTGCTGGAGCTAGACCACATGCAGCAACGGTCCCTTTTCCTCTAGATTACCATACAGATCCAGATGGTTTAAAATGTATGCTGCGGTTGTATAATACGAGCTATAAACCAGAAACAAATTCTACCTGTCACACATTGAGTTTGTTGTTTCCCCCAGTGCAGAGACCTCAGATACCTCCTGCGGTTGCTACGTATCCGGGCAATTTTACTTGTTTTGCACTCCCAGGGAACAGTAGCGCGGTGGATCTTGGGTCACTACCAGATGACTGCTGTGCGGAGAGGATTAGCAAGGAAAATGGTGACTGGGTTGAACATGACATTCAGAGAGCTGATGTCTGGTGGATGTGTGGGGATAAGAAACTGCGAGCTAGGATTCCCGCCAATGCCCAAGGAGATTGTGCGATGGTCCAGCTGGTTATGCCCCTGAGAATCCTGTCAGAACACCCGTGGACTAAGAGTCACCAACAGAATCGAAGGGACACCTCTCCCAAAGGGTCATTTGACTCCCAGATCTACATAGATGAGATTGGAGTCCCTCGAGGGGTGCCAAATGAGTTTAAGGCCAGGAATCAGGTAACGGCTGGGTTTGAGTCTCTTCTCTGGTGGGTGACTATAAGTAAAAATGTTGACTGGATTAACTATATATACTACAACCAACAACGATTTGTAAACTATACCAGGGATGCTGTAAAAGGTCTAGCAGAACAGCTGGGCCCCACTTCTCTAATGGCATGGCAGAACCGAATGGCCTTAGATATGGTCTTAGCTGAAAGAGGAGGGGTATGCAAAATGTTTGGTAGCATGTGTTGTACCATTATCCCTAATAATACAGCTCCTGGAGGGACCGTGACCAGAGCCCTGGAAGGATTGACTGCTCTATCTAATGAATTAGCGGAAAACTCAGGTATTAACGATCCATTCACAAACTGGCTTGAAGGATTGTTTGGTAAATGGACTGGACTTATCACATCATGTTTGATCTCAATTGCTGTGGCGTTGGCTGTTCTGGTCACTTGCGGATGCTGCTGCATTCCCTGTATTCGAGGACTTTCACAAAAACTGATTGAAACCGCAATCTCAAGAACAATGTATCAAGCACTTCCTACCTCTGAGGAGACCTATGTGGACATTGAAGCTCAACTTAATGACATACAGTCTGAAAGTGTATAACACAGGGACTATCATCGAAATGTGTTGAGATAAAATAGACCCACAAGAGGAGGGAATGTTAGAAAAGTTTAGTATTGTGCGTCTATTAGACAGCTTTATTGATATTTTTAAGATGGCTCCTGAGCACATGTTCTAACCTTGTTGTATTCTTTTGTTTTTACTAACCCCATACGTAATACATGTATAGAAAGCAGATTGTACGGGTGGCTCTGCTTGTGAATAAAGGTACCAGCTTGTACCAGGTGTAGGTGGAGCCTCCTTAGCAAATTAGCCAATAAGAAGTGTTATTGCGTTTTCAGTGTAAGGATGAGAAGGTGGGGGTCCCCTCCTTCTCACTCACTTTTTGCCTTTGCTCTCACTCTGTAAGCATCACGAAAATGTATCACTGCATGTTGGATTAAATGATCTTCACTTTCAAACACCTGGATTTCGATTGATTACAAGAAAATACTAACACCATCTCAGTCTCCTGACCTCATTATCATTGAGACACTCTGAGGAGATCTCAAACGTGCAGTTCATGCAAGACAACCCAAGAATTTACAGGAACTGGAGGGTTTTTGCCAAGAGAAGATAAAGAGCCTCATCCACAAATACCACAAAAGACTTCAAGCTGTCATTGATGTTAAAGGAGGCAATACACAGTATTAGGAACTGGGGTATCTAAACTTTTGATCAGGGTAATTTGGGTAGTTTCTGTTGTAATTATGATTTCAAAAGAGTAAACACAGTTGATTGATAACAAATGGCTTCAGCCAAACACTAACCATGAGTGAAAGAAAAGATTTTGTGTTATCATTCATATTCTCTAAAAAATGGCCAAGAAATCATAAATTCTGCCATGGTGTGTAAAATTATGAGCACAACTGTAAGCCTTTAAAATTAGTACTTTTGATTTTTCATGTTTGCGTCCCATAGACTTTAATAGGTTTCGCATGTTCGTTCAAACTTTTTGCCCGTTCGCATGTTCTGGTGCGAACCGAACCTGGGGGTGTTCAGCCCATCCCTATATGACACAGGGCGCTTCAAATTAAGCAGGGGTTTCCTTTAGTAAAAGTTTGTGAACCGTTGAGGGGATCCAGATATTCTGGCAATTTTTTTGTGTAAATGCTTTTTGTAATGAGGCATTGGAATTGGGAGAGTAGGAGTGAAGAAACGTTCACAAAAAAGTTGGTATTGGCATATACTTTTAGATGCCTATATCACTGGATTTACTGATGATTTAATGTGTGATTTTCACTGAAGGTAAAAGCAGGCATTTTATTTTATATGTTCAGTTTAAACTGATTTGTGACAGATTTTTCCTAAATGGGCCTTTTTATGCATTTCCATATTAAAGGGCAACTCCACTTTTGTAAAAAAAAAAAAAAAAAAAAAAATATAGCATATACAATTGCAACATAATTCACATTGTAATTGAATGTTATTAAAAACATTACCTTTCCTTTTCAATCTGCAATGTAATTTTCTGTAAACTGCCATGCAATATGGCTACCTGGAGGTGTTCTGTACACAGATGGTGTACAGAACGTAATTTCGTAATATGTAATTTCCTGCTTGTGAGATTGGCTCAATGATTTTGCCAGAAGTCTACACTAAGATAAGTCTGGCAATGTCCCCTGCAACAAAAATAAAATTTTTGGTGAGATACCTACCTCCAAAAGAAATTGCATCTATAGGGATGCAGACCTTGCAACTTTCCTCATTACAGCCCTTCAGGTGCAGCAGCTGATAGATCATTATGAAGTCACTCCCTTACAGATTCACTGAGCACATGGACACAGACAAACAAACAGCTATTCCTTCAGAAAAACAAAAAGGTAGGAATCTGCAACAAAGTTTGTTAAAATCCTTGCAATGAACATAGATCACCCAGGAGGGAATATTTTGTTACTCTTAAAGCTAATTTTTTATAGTTATTAGTTATTGTTACTTTGGGGTTCATAGTGGCAATTTGTGGGTGGCTATTTTTGCCACTCCCTCCACTAAAATCATGTGATACTTGGAGAAGCATTGTGGAAAGAGAAGTACAGGTTTGGCATTACCCTACCCAAAAGAAAAATTCAGTTAAAGTACAACTAAAGGCTCCTGTATGACAGTCTAAACAGGTACCAAATCCAGTTTCGGCTGTGATGCACACAACTCAAAAATAAAACTTCCTTTAGTTTTCCTAGCTGACACATTTGTTTGTGTCTCACATGCTCCCCTACCCAGACACTGCAGCTCACAGTGGGAGGGTTTTACTGTTAAGGGCAGTGCTGTCAATAGAGTGTCAATCCAGAGAGCAATAGGCAAGACTAGGTGTGGCCAGGTGCTGACAGACAAGCTACAGGCTTTTAAATCATCAGTGACATTGTTGATAGCCAACCCTCTAAAAACATGTATTCATACCACTCTATTGCACTAAGGCAAAGCCTACATGAAAGTGACATCTACTGACCCTATCCAAACCCCCCTATGAGGAAAAAAGTGTACCAAATAGAATAAATAATTACACATTTGTAGGGATCTGCTGCTCTCTACTGTCTGAATGCCTGTCAATATATTATGTGTGCACTTCCTGTCCCTGGGTTGTTGAGTTTGAAACCCGAGAAAGAGGAAGTGGAAAGAGGGATAAAGTCTTAGCCACATGTCCTGTCCATGCCGCTAAACCCCAAGACAAAAGGGGGGACTAATATGCAAGTATTCCTATGATCGCTAATAGTTTAACTGCAGCTGTGACAGGGTATCCCTGCCCTGTCTTTGTTATTATTTCACATGCATGGTGCAGATAGCTAGGGCTGTGCTACTGTATGTGTAGTGGTCACGTTCCAGTATATTGGTTACCTGTTTATTGCAATATAGTTTATATGCCACTCCTGTTAGTTTAGTTAACCCTGTGCCTTTTGGTATTGGATTGTATAGCTAGTTTTAGCTTAGGGCTCAATAACCAGCATAGGCTAGAGCCAGGTTAGGCCATGTCTGTAACATTAGCTTAGAGATAAGGTTGTATGGCAAATTAGAAACTATTAAGCCTTGTACACACGATCGGTTTTACCGATGAAAACAGTCCGATGGACTTTTTTCATCGGACAAACCAATCGTGTATGGGCCCCATCTGTCTTTTTTCCATCCCAAGGACCTTGATGATGTCCTGGAGGAGGGGCGAAACTCGTTGACGTAATTTCCGGCCAACTCTAGAACCAGTGACGTCGCTTCCAGTTCTCGTGGAACACACGCCGCTGTGAACCCGGAACATACCGACGCTCATTTACCATTGAAGTCCTGTGAGTCTTTCAAATAACAGCGCTATGATATATTGTTCCTAAGCGGTACTTCACAAGATTTTTTCCTTTTCTCCCTCACATGGTATTTCGATCTCTGTTGCTACTGTTGAGTCAACTGCTGAACCTCACCGAATTGTACCGGACTTAGATGTTGGATGACTTTTATATTTTCTCCTTTTTTTTTGTTTATTGTTGAAACCACTGAATCTTACTGGACACAAATTTTTAATGATCATCTTTGGTGATTGTTGTTCCTTTTAGGTTTGTGGGGCCTCAAGGGGATAATTACCTGCTTGTAACCAGTTTTATATACTCAGTCCACTCTCCTAGCACAGTTTATGTACCGATGATATTTACTATTTGGTTTTCACTAGTGGATAATTTGGTATTTGGAACTATTAGTGGAAACACTTGGTTCCATACATATAGCATAGTCTTGTGTTATTATTGATTCACATTAATCATTTTGTTAGCTCGTCATCACCAATTTATTAAATTTTAGCGGGTGCTTTCATCCCTAAGGTTGATCCACTGATGTTATTCACTTAATTCTAAGTGTTGTGCACTTAATTATATTCGCTAGCGCTGCATTCTATTTGTTTTATATTATTTTCAAGGCGTTAGTTCCTTATGTTGTAACAGCTGCGTATATAAGTAATTTATTTATCTTTATTTGTATCCTAAGCGCAAGTTATATGCTGGTTGCAGTAGTTCTGCTCCCAATTACCTTGTTTAGATTACTGATTAATTTCAGAGGAAGGGAATCCCTTTTTGTTCACAGAAGCCCTGTCCTGGGTGGGCACTGCCAACCTTATTATCAAACCCACTCTTCCACTTAGCGAAGGTTCTTGTTCTCTTATTTACCTATAGGTTTAGTACAATATCCTGTTTGGGGAGGGCCATTTCTCATAATCTCCCCTAAAGACGGCTACACATACATACAGTATATTCACTGTGTAATATATATATATATATATATATATATTTATATTATGGATAGTGACCCAGTTTCACTGTGTGTATTAGCACCTTCAGCCTGGTTTTTGCAAAGACAGGCATGCTGATTGCACACCTGTGGGCTGGGTTCATATTCACCCCAGGAATAAAGCCCAAAGTTTTCACTTGGAGACATCTCCACCCTTCAGGCAGGAGGCCTGGTCTAGGAGTCGGGAGAGTTCCAGGTGGAGACGGTTCCACGGGAGAGGGACAGGAGGTCTCTAGGTGTCTAAGGCTGCAGGTGGCAGTTTGAGCGTGTATGTCTGCAGGAGGTTGACTTGGCCCGTGACCGAGCAGCACGAAGCTGAGCAAGTAAGCTCCAGGAGGGCGTTTGATTAAGAGTGAGTGAGCCAGGAGGCTGAATTTTCTGTTATACAGTAATGGTGGAACCCCCTGCGAGGGAAGACAGCTGTTATTTTCTGTGAACTTTGTTTCCTTTAAATAACATTGGGCTCCAATGCCCTTAAACTTACAGTCTGGACTGACCGGTGTTCCTGAAAACTCATACACCACTTGAGCATAATCACCCCGGATTTTTACAATATATATACACAGGGCTTTTTTTCTCAGAGAATAGGTACAGGAACTCCCCCCTTCCAAGTCACCCCTTGTCTCTACCCCTACCCACCTCCGAGCATCGTTCCTTGGTTGCATCCCCCTCCCCACCTTCCAGTACTATCCCATTCAGAGAATACAGAACCAAGTATTTTGTGGTGCTAAATAAATTGTATGAAATTTGTTAATGACAACAAGAAAGACAGTAAAATAGATTCCCTGTAGTCAGCAACAATGGACCCCCTGGACACAGTAGACTCACCAGCAGCAATAGACTCCTCCCCCAAAAGGAGATCCCTCCCAGCAATGATTGACCCACCCTCCAGCAACAACAGATCCTCCACCAGCAACAATAGACCGCTCAACCTGCAAAACTACAGCAGATCCCCTCCAGCAACAATAGATTCCCCAGCAGCCAGCATCAATACAACCTCAGCACCCCTTGCCATTACATACATTCAGTGCTGGAGGTGCCGGAACTGCGTTCCCCCACATTCCCGCTGAAAAAAAAGCCCTGTATATACAGTATACACAGTGTCCTCAAAATGAATAAAAATATTCCCTCTCAAAATGAATTCAAATGCTACAACAATGAGCGGAACGACGTTTGTATTTACTGTACAAGCATCAAATGCTCACATAAGTAAATGCAATGTCATTCAAATATTTTTTGTGATTGCAAACCTGTGAAAAAGATGCCATTGTGCTACTTTATGCCTTTCCAACCTGACTTAGGCTGGTAATACACAGTGGGGGTAATTTTTTATAGCGCTGCGGCGCTAATTAGCGCTAATTTCCGCAAATTTGTGCTAATTAGCGCTAATTGCGGCAATTTGCACTAATTAGCGTTAAAACGGTATTCACTATAGCGCTGGAGAGAAAATACTTCCAAAATCGAATTTACTATAGCTCCCAGAATCCAAATAGCGCCCAAATCCTTACTCTACTAAAAGCTGGAGAATTGCACATGGAAATAATGTTTAGAGCATGATATAATTGCCTACATGGTACTGAAATATGCGGTATATTATTTAAATATAATCTGCTTTTAAACTGTGTGAATAAGTGATTTCTATACTGAAATATCTTTAAAAGTCTGAGAAGTGAAAGATTGCCCGTTTTTGGACAACTAGGTGCCAACACAACTGAGCATGCTCAGACCTGAAATACCTCAAATTTTAACTCAAGTGTCTTTTTTCACAAGAGTTATAGTAAATACCGAAATGAGAGCTAATTAAAGAGCATTTTTTGGAAGTGAAAATCTGCTCTATTTTAGTCCAATGCAAGTTTTAGCCATTGATTCTAATGATACAATTGTAACTTTCATAAATAAATTATTTTAATGTTGAGATGAAATGTATCTTTCTCTGAAATAAATTTTCCTTTGCAACATTGTTGCTTCTAATTAAAATATTTTGTTTTTAAGAATGCTAGAATGTGGAATGTTTTAATGTTTTGGTAAAATATATTTTTCTCTGTCACTTTCACTTGTTATGCTGGCCATACACTATACGAAAAATCGTTCGAACGAACTTTCGAAAAACTAAAGTTTGGCTGTGAGCGCAAACGATAGTGCCATCATGTAATGACCGATAAATCGTTCAGTGGACATAAATAAAACATTTTTTTCTTTTTTTCTTTTTTTTACATATACCTAGTGCAGAAAGTTCGGACGGGAAACACATTAACCTTTCAATTTATCGTTCGTTCGGCAGAAAATTTCCAAACTTGTCCTTCGTTTTTTTTTGGCTCAAAAACGTCCCAACGATTATCGATTTTGTGCCCATTAACTGTTCGAAAAACGAACGAACTGTCTGAACGACCGAATTTCGGCCAATTTTTCTTATAGTGTATGGCCAGCATAACTCTCCATCTCACAACAATCTTTACCCAGACTCACGCAGGTGTCTTTACAAACCACAAACAATACCATTGCTGATGCAAATTTAAAATGAGTCACATTTTTTTGTGCTTTTTATTATTTCTAAATAATCATAACTTGAGCCCCAAAAATTTGATATGTGTTCCAACATCAGAAATCAAAATGCAATTCCCCAAAATTTGATGTAATATCGCTATTCTAAACTCACCCACAAAAAAACACCAAATTTCACAGAATAAATCAAGAAGAATAACTCTTGAGTAATGTAATTCCATCACCTGTATGCCATAAGAAATGCAGTATTTATGTGCATTTATTCACATGTGGCTTAGAGGTTAGAACGTCTGCTTAGCATCCCAGAGTATCTGGGTTCAAATCCCAAACATGCTGTTTCATGTAGAGAAGTTGTCTCATATCCCAGGTCTTAAAACTATGTCTAAATGTTGTATTTATGTGTAGGAGGGTTCCACCACCATTATAAATCTTGCCAGATACACAATTTAGCCAAAAGTATTGGGACACCTGCCTTTACACACACACACATGAACTTTAACGGCAGCCCAGTCTTAGTCCGCAGGGTTAAAATTTGATTTGGCCCACCCTTTGCAGCTAGAATAGCTTCTGGGAAGGCTGTCCACAGGGTTTAGTGTGTCTATGGCAGGGGTCTCAAACCTGCGGCCCTCCAGCTGTTGCGGAACTACAAGTCCCATCATGCCTCTGCCTGTGGGAGTCATGCTTGTAACTGTTTAGCCTTGCAATGCCTCATGGGAATTGTAGTTCTGCAACAGCTGGAGGGCCACCAGTTTGAAACCCCTGGTCTATGGGAATGTTTGATCATTCTTCCAGAAGTGCATTTGTGAGGCCAGGCACTGATGTTGGATGAGAAGGCCTGACTCGCAGTCTCTGCTCTAATTCAGCCAAAGGGTGTTCTATCGGGTTGAGGTCAGGACTCTGTGCAGGCCAGTCAAGTTTCTCCACCTCAAACTCGCTCATCCATGTCATTATGGACCTTGCTTTGTGCACTGGTTTGCAGTCATGTTGGAACAGGAAGGGGCCCATCCCCAAACTGTTCCCACAAAGTTGGGAGCATGAAATTGTCCAAAATGTCTTGGTATGCTGATGCCTTAAGAGTTCCCTTCACTGTAACTAAGGGGCCAGGCCCAACCCCTGAAAAACAACCCCACACCATAATCCCCCCTCCACCAAATGAATTGGACCAGTACACAAAGCAAGGTCCATAAAAACATGGATGAGTGAGTTCGGGGTGGAGGAACTTGACTGGCCTGGACAGAGTCCTGACCTCAACACAAAAGAACACCTTGGGGATGAATTAGAGCGAAGACTGTAGGCCAGGCCTTCGCATCCAACATCAGTGCCTGACCTCACAAATGCACTTGGAAGAATGGTCAAACATTCCCATAGACACACTCCTAAACCATGTGGACAGCCTTCCCAGAAGAGTTGAAGCTGTTATAGCTGCAAAGGATGAGCCAACCCAATATTGAACCCTACGGACTAAGATTGGGATGCCATTACAGTTCATGTGCGTTTAAAGGCAGGCGTCCCGATATATAGGCCAATATATTGTATATTGCTTGGAGACACTGAACATGGCTATGGACTTGGGGCTGGTTCACACCACAGAGATGCAGAGAACATGTGGCTAAGTGGATAGCAATTCCGTCTAGCAGCACTGGGGTTGCTGGTTCGATTCCCCAACATGCTAATGCTTGTGTTGAAGTTTATATGTTCTCCCTGTGTGGGTTTCTCACCACAATCCTAAGACATTCTGGTATTTTATTTGTCTCCTGTCGAAATAGTCTCTAATGTAAAAAAGATAGTTTTGGACTTTACATTGGAAGCTCATTGGAGCCAGGGACTGATGTTAATGTTTGTTAGCACTAATCATGCCCAGGGACTTGGACATTTAAAATTGTAGGGTTTACACTGCACAGGTACATATGCTTAGAAAACTGTTGCTTTGTTTATGTGCATGCAAATGGACTTGGATCTTTGGCCTGTAGTTGGAGATTTGATGCACATAGCCAAGGGCTAACACAGTTGCAAATAGTATTATGTGTTCCTGCCCATCAGGTGCAATCACTTTAGACATACGCAAAGAGACAGATTGAAAGATACTGGTGGGTGTGTACTTCTATTGGGCGTGTACTTCTATTGAAGATGTGTCTTTTTTAATATTATGCGGAATGCTTTGTAAAGGCCCGTACACACCGTCGGACTTCCATCGGACTTTTCCGTGGTTTTTTGTCCGAACGGAGTTGGTCGGGAACACCCATAGCAGACACACGCTCAGACTTTTCTGCAAACTTCCCCAAAACTTTTTGCAACATCACGTGGTTTTTCTGCTCTTTACCGCCACCCTTTGGTCAACTTCTGCTATTGTTGGTTGATTTTAACATTAGTTGTTTCGTCCATCGGACAAAAGTCCGATGGTTTTCTGTACACACAGTCGGACTTTGCTCCATCGGACTTTTGTTGGGCAAAAGTTTGTCTGTTTGCAGACCCAACTTTTGTCCGATGAAAACAAGAAAAAAGCAAAAAAAAAATTGTCCGATGGAGCGTACACACGGTCGGATTGTTGGTCCAACTTGCTCAAAATGAAGTTTGTTGGCCAAAAGTCCGACCGTGTGTACGGGGCTTAAAAATAATTACTTAAGTATGTTTCTATAATCTTGCAGATAAAAATGTGATGTGTTGCCCGTTATACACTAAAAGTAAAGCTGTGTGCACTCATGTTTTGTCAAATTTTAGATTGTAAGCTCCTATGAGCAGGGCCCTAAAAATCCAATTGCTAAATGTAACGCCATGTATCCTGTCCAAATTTGAAAATGAAAATGTACATAATTTTGTTTATGCTGGCAAAACAAAAGTACATTATTAAGCTTTGGGGTGTTTTTTTTTTTTTGTTCTTTTTCGTTTTTGTGGGTGGTGGTGGTTTTGGCAAAGTGCAATATCTTTTTATATTTTATTTCTATATGCATTTGTGCATCAAAAAACAAATCTCTTTGCCCTGGTTCACATTGATGCTACTTTGAAATTGCGTTACTTCACTTGAGCTAGCACGATATTAGGTACCACTTGATAGACATCTGTGTGGCTTCATACACAAATGTCTATTGAAGTTGCACCTGAAATCGCCAAAAGTAGTGCAGGAACTACTTTTGCAAATCGGTGCAGCGCCACAAAATTGGGGTTGCATTGATTGGAACAGTGCCATTGCCTCCAATAGTCATGTGATTTTATTTCTGAAATTGCATGACAAATCGCCCCAATGTAAACCTAGGCTTCAGCACACCAGCAAGTAAATGATAAAGGTGGAATCTTTATATATAACAGCTGTGGAGAATTGCAGGTAATGAATTCAGCTGGAGGATAGGCAGTGTTGTATGTGTCAGCTCTGGTTCACATTGGTGTGATTTGACATGTCAAATCGGTGGCAATTGCACTGTTCTAATTGGTGTGATTTGTATTGATATCGGTGCAGAAACCTACACAGATGTCTCTGATGTTCCCCCCACCCTGCAGTCGGGACTGACATGCGGAAATGAAATCGTGTGAGTTCAGCTGAACGATTTCCTCCCGCTGTCAGTGTGGAGCAGGGCTCAAACTGGGCCTTTTGCCTTTGTAAATTCACCTGCTGCTATGCCAGAGACACCATTTCTTATCAAACCCCCTTAAGTTTACCTTCAAATATCATTGTATGTAGAAATACAGATTTGCATATCTGCAAATAATCAAAAATAATACATTCTAATCGTGATGGAGATCAAATATTTGCAGCTACAATCAACAGAGCGTGGTTTCACCTCCTGACCCGGAAATGAGTCATTGTAATTGAAGTTCCTGTGCTGGTCAGGATCTCCATCTAGGTGGACATGGCGAGGTCCCTCTTTAGCAAAGAGGAGGTGCTGCTGATTTGCCGGGTAAGTGTAGGATATGTACTTGTGCTTACTCAAGGTGGGGGTGGATTTGGTGTGGGTGGGCTTCATTGATTTATTTGGCATCACCACACATTTGCTTCTGGCCCATGTGCACTCATCACTTCCTGCATTTGTTCTGCTGATGTAAATCAGTAAGGACTATGCAAGTATAAATGAGAGCTCCTTTCTATTACAATATATATGACTTGATTCACAGTTGGGCGACTTTTCATGATTCTCAATGATAACCATTCATATCTGTGCTATTTTAAGTCACACCAACTTCAAAGTAGTCCCTGTACTACTTTGGTGTAACTTTCAGGCTCGGTTTCCACTAGTGCGACTTGTCATGCGACTTGGGACTGCAAAGCCGCATGACATGCCATACCACATGATTTCCAATGAGTATGGTTCATATCTGTGTGACTTCAAAGTAGTCCCTGCACTACTTTCGTCCCACTTTGATACGACTTGAGGTCCATAGACCTCAAGAATATACAGGCATTGCTCCAAGTTTCATCAGAATCGTGGCAAAAAAATTGCAGCAAAATCATGCTAATTTAGGGTTGCAATAGTGGAAACAGAGCCTCATGTGACTTAAGGTACATAGGGCGCAATATTACACAGGCATTCCCAGAAGTTGGGGCCAAGTTGCAGCGACAAAGTGGCAGCAAATTAGGGTGACTTTCAGGTCGCAGCAGTGTGAAAGAGATTCAAGGATATCTTTGAATTTGGCCCTATTGTCCCTTGTGCATCCTGAAAGTGGGGCAAATTCATCCCTGCACTACCTTGGTTTGACTTTGATGCGATTTGAGGTCCATACACCACAAGATTACACAGACATTGCTTCAAGTCATGGCAAAGCTGTGCAATTTTAAGGTCGCACAAGTGCAAATGGGGCTTTATTCAAAGGTGTTATCATTTAATCTCATTAGGTTACTTTCACGCTTACGTGACTTTTCATGCAGCTTTGGACCTCAGAGTCGCATTAAAAGTTACCCCCCCATGAGTTCCATTCATATATATGCAACTTCACCCATGTTCACTGAATTGACATGTCAAATTGCAGGCCAAATCGGCTCCTATTGACGGCAATAGAACTGTCTGAATTGGTGCGACGCCACACAGATTCCCAAAAGTAGTTCCTACACTACTTTGGGCGACTTCAGGAGGCGATTTCTTACCTCCCAACTTTTTGAGATGGGTATAAGGGACACCTATTAGCAAAAGTATGTAGGCATCGGATACACCTCCTAAAACACCTTCTTAAAAGGAGAATTATAAAAAAAAAAAAAAAAAAAAAAGGAAGGATTAGTTAACCACTTAACAACCACCTGCCGACAAATAACGGCGGCAGGGTGGTTGCTTAACTCTGGGAGGACGTTATATAACGTCCTCCCAAAATCGCGCTCCCCGCGCGCCCCCTGGGGCGCGCACACGGGAAACTCCGTGACCACCGGGTCCAGAGGACCCGGCGGATCACGAATCGCGGTAAATCGCCGCTGATAGCGGCCGTTTACCACGTGATCGCTCCGTCAAATGACGGAGCAATCACTTGTAAACAGACCGGCGTCATTTAATGACGCCGGTTCCTCCCTCCCCTCTCTGTACCGATCGGTACAGTGTGAGAGGGGAGGGGGAGGGAGCGGATGGCAGCAGCAGCACTGTGGGCTGGATCTGTGACAATTGCAGTCACAGATCCATCCATCCATCCCTGCTCAGCCATCCCTGTGCTATACCCTGCCAATACTCTGCAATACACCCTGCCAATACTCTGCAAAATACCCTGGCACAATACCCTGGCACAATACCCTGGCACAATACCCTGGCACAATACCCTGGCACAATACCCTGGCACAATACCCTGGCACAATACCCTGGCACAATACCCTGGCACAATACCCTGGCACAATACCCTGGCACAATACCCTGGCACAATACCCTGGCACAATACCCTCCACAATACCCTGGCACAATACCCTCCACAATACCCTCCACAATACCCTCCACAATACCCTCCACAATACCCTCCACAATACCCTCCACAATACCCTCCACAATACCCTCCACAATACCCGCCACAATACCCTCCACAATACCCGCCACAATACCCGCCACAATACCCGCCACAATACTCTGCAATACCCGCCACAATACTCTGCAATACCCGCCACAATACTCTGCAATACCCGCCACAATACTCTGCAATACCCGCCACAATACTCTGCAATACCCGCCACAATACTCTGCAATACCCGCCACAATACTCTGCAATACCCGCCGCAATACCCTGTGCAATACCCTGTGCAATACCCGTGCAATACCCTGCCATACACCGCAATACCCTGCCATACACCGCAATACCCTGCCATACACCGCAATACCCTGCCATAGTCCGCAATACTCCGCAATGCCCGGCAATACTCCGCAATGCCCGGCAATACTCCGCAATGCCCGGCAATACTCCGCAATGCCCGGCAATACTCCGCAATGCCCGGCAATACTCCGCAATGCCCGGCAATACTCCGCAATGCCCGGCAATACTCCGCAATGCCCGGCAATACTCTGCAATAACCACTTCCCGCCCTCCGGCCGTCATATGACGTCCTTGACTTTGTGCGGGGATATCTGAATGATGGGAGCAGCTACAGGCATCATTCAGATATTAGCTTTTTCAGCCGGCGATTCCCTACACCATAAGAACAATCATAGCGGCTGTTCCGCCGCTTGATCATTCTTACGGGAGGCGAGAGGGGATGTGTGTCCCCCCCCCCCCCCCCGCCGCCCTCCGGTGCTTCTACCGACTCACCGCTACGATCAAAGCCAGGATTGTTGTTTTTTTGTTTTTTTTTTCCAGGCTTCCCAGCCTAGAGGTGAGATGTGGGGTCTTATTGACACCCCCCCCCCCCATATCTCACTGTAAAGAGGACCTGTCATGCCATATTCCTATTACAAGGGATGTTTACGTTCCTTGTAATAGGTATAAAAGTGATCAAAAAAATGTTTAGGGCGGAAAAACATGTCAAACTAAAATAAATAAAGTAAAATGAAGAATAAATTTTTTTTTTTTTTTTTAAAGCGCCCCTGTCCCCGTAAGCTCGCATACAGAAGCAAACGCATACGTAAGTCCCGCCCACATATGAAAACGGTTTTCAAACCACACATGTGAGGTATCTCTGCGAACGTTAGAGCGAGAGCAATCATTTTGGCCCTAGACCTCCTCTGTAACTCAAAACATGTAACCAGTAAAAATATTTAAAGCGTCGCCTATGGGGATTTTTTAAGTAGCGAAGTTTGGAAGCCATTCCACGAGTGTGTGCAATTTTTAAGGGCGACATGTTAGGTATCTATTTACTCGGCGTAACTTCATCTTTCACATTATGCAAAAACATTGGGCTAACTTTACTGTTTTTTTTTAAGCACAAAACATTTTTTTTCCGTAAAAAACGCGTTAAAAAAATTGCTGCGCAAATATCGTGCGAGATAAAAAGTTGCAACAACCACCATTATATTCTCTAAGGTCTTTGCTAAAAAAACATGTATAATGTTTTGGGGTTCTATGTAATTTTCTAGCAAATAAATGATGATTTTTACATGTAGGAGAGAAATGTCAGAATTGGCCTTGGTGCTCCAGAACGCCTGAAGGTGCTCCCTGCATGTTGGGCCTCTGTATGTGGCCACGCTGTGTAAAAGTCTCACACATGTGGTATCGCCATACTCGGGAGTAATAGCAGAATGTGTTTTGGGGTGTAATTTGTGGAATGCATATGCTGTGTGTGAGAAATAACCTGCTAATATGACAATTTTGTGAAAAAAAAAAAAAGAGAAAAAAAAAATCTTGATTTTGCAAAGAATTGTGGGAAAAAATGACAACTTCAAAAAACTCACAATGCCTCTTTCTGAATACCTTGGAATGTCTTCTTTCCAAAAAGGGGTCATTTGGGGGGTATTTGTACTTTTCTGGCATGTTAGGGTCTCAAGAATTGAGATAGGCCGTCAGTACTTCAGGTGTGATCAATTTTCAGATATTGGCACCATAGCTTGTGGACTCTAACTTTCACAAAGAACAAATAATATCCACCAATTTGTACTTATTTTTACCAAAGATATGTAGCAGTATAAATTTTGGCCAAAATTTATGAAGAAAAAATAGTAATTTGCAAAATTTTATAACAGAAACGAAAAAAAAATCATTTTTTTACAAAATTTTCAGTCTTTTTTCTCTTATAGCGCAAAAAATAAAAAACCCAACAGTGATTAAATACCACCAAAAGAAAGCTCTATTTGTGTGAAAAAAAGGACAAAAATTTCATATGGGTACAGTGTTGTATGACTGAGTAATTGTCATTCAAAATGCGAGAGCACCGAAAGCTGAAAATTGGTCTGGTTATTAAGGGGGTTTAAGTGCCCAGTGGTCAAGTGGTTAAACCCCCAAGTGCTTTTTTTTTTTTAACAATATCCCTTTAGATTGCCTTTGGGAATTTACAAAAAAAAGCAATTTAGAAATTAGATGAAAGGTTTAGCGCTGAAAAAACTTTTGAAAGATAAAAATTGCATTTTATATAAAACTATACAGATCAGAACAAAATGAGCGACAAATGAGGAGGAAAGAGGGACAGAGGGACTTTGTTCCAAATCAGGGACAGTTGAGACCTATGTGATTTCACTAGACATCTGTGCAGGAAAGTGCACTGATGTCTCTGAAATCGCTCACAAAGTCGGGCTGAGGCCTCTTTCACACTTGAGCGACTTTTCCTGCGACTTTGGTCATCAGAGTCGCATGACAAGTCATATCCCATGATTTTCAATGTGTACCATCTATATCTGTGCAACTTCAAGTCACACCAACTTCAAAGTAGTCCCTGTACTACTTTGGTCCGACTTTGATACGAGTTGAGGTTCATAGACCTTAAGTTTACACAGGCATTGGAATCACGGAAAAATTGCAGACAGAAATTTGCGCGCCTTTCCCTGCGACTCCTGCGTCCATAGACCTCAAGATTACACAGGCATTGCTTAAAAATCGCACAACTTTCAGGTTGCACAAGTGTGAAAGGGGCCTAAGTCGGTGAGTACTATTAGACCTAGAATATAATGTAGTCCCACCATCAAACACTAGTAAACGTATGTTCCCAATATAATTGTGCTCAAATGGCTGAAAATCACACAGATGGTATCACCTACTGAAAGCTTACATTGTACTCAGCAGCATATGTTGAAAAGAGGTGAATGCCTATTAGCCAATGCCACATCAGTATGGTTGTTACTATAATATTAATGCCTGAAATGCAAAACATTATTGTATAGAATTAAACATTAGTAAATGTATTTTCTCTGTAGGTATGTGCTCAGATCTGTAGCATAGTGGTATTCCCTGCTGCCCTGAAAGGTTTAAGCCATGAGTTCAAATCCTACTGACAGCAGCACCTCCTGAAAGTGTGCATATTTCTCCCGTTGCTGTGTTCTTCTGTGCAGTCGGTTACCTGCTAATAAAAAAAAAGCCGCTCTTCTTCTGTGGCGGTCTTCCTCCGCTGTGTGGAATCTCTTACATAGCCATGGAGCGGGCTCTCAGGGTGACATTATCGGATGGCCACAGAAGAAGAGCAGCTTTTTGTTTTTTTTTATTAGCGGGTAACCGACTACGCGGAAGAACACAGCAGCGGGAGAAGACGGCGGTGGCAGGAGAGACAGCTCGGGAGAAGAAACATCACACACTAGTAGATGTTTGTGCTATGCTCAATAGACTAGTGGTCAGCACTTCTACCTTGAAAAACTCAGGCTTTGAAGCACTCGTGGGTTCAAATCCAACAGAGATACTAAAAGATTGTATTGGTGAAAAAAAGGCAAATAACTATTAGCCAATTTAGCCAAAGCAGCATATGCTGAAAATAGGTGAATGCCAATTAGCCAATGCACTTTTATTCAATAATATTATGGTGTGGAATTCCAAACATCACACACTAGCTAACGGGCAGTTTACATTTCTGTGTTTGTTTATTTTAATTTGCTTGTGCAAAAAATAAACAGCTGTTGGATGGTAGGTTGGCAGGTATTTGAACTTGTACCATGAGAGCTGTGGAGACATCTGAGCAGACCACTAAGCCATTGTGCCAAGTACAAGACCTGCATAATAGTGTAGTATGATTAAAGAATGAACATAAATAATTACCGCTTTATAGCCACCTAAATTAAAAAAAAAAAAACCCCATGAAAAAACCAACATACAACAAATAGGTAACCTAAATGTTTAATACATGTAACTTTACAGAATAGCAGACATTACTATGTAATAATCAACTGCATTTGTTAGCAAAAGAAGGAAAAAAACTAGGAATACTAATTGCAATATAGATCAATAGATGCACACGAGGTAGAGCACATCTCACATAAAAATGTTTCCTGCTGCCTCCATGGCAGCATACCTGGGATAGAGCTCTGCCTCGACTCCTCTTTCAGGACTAGTGAATAGCATAAATTAAAGGGATAGTCCCTCCCCCAACATTCTCCTTTTTTTCCCTCATACCTTCTTGTGCTGGTGAAGAGTAGCAGTATGTCCATACCTCTGCAGTCGGCAGCGTCCGCCAGGTTTAGCCTTTCCCGTGCGCAGTCCCTGTTCTTGGGCCACTCACAGCGCTGATAAGACTGGGAACCCCTCTGTGGATCTGTTGGGGTCATTTTGCAGAGTTTCCTCACAGGAACGCAGTCTGCTATTGTACACATGATGAATGCAGTAGGAGTCGCAAAAGGATCAGCTCCATCTTCCCAGGCTGGTGGTTTCCATTTTTATTACAGGCATTTGTTCTCTCTTTTCTTTTCCTCTCGCTTCCCCTCCCCTCCCCTTTCCTTTGCTTGTTAGGTTCCTTTAAAATGATTGTTGTCTTACTTTTGTTTTTGTTCCTTTAAAACTGTGCAGCTGGATAGGGCAGGTGCCGATCTGTGCAACAACATCGATGTGCTTATTTCCCGGTTCGGGGGGGCTACAGGTGCTCTGTACATCCCGACAGGTAGGAGAGTGTCATGGCGCGACGTCCTCGCCGCCGTCTGCGTAATTTGGGAGCGATACAGAGCCATAGTTTCTCGGCTCTCTGTACTGGGCGACGCCAAATCTTCTGCGTATGCGCGGTCGCTTGGTTCAATGGCGGCCATCTTGAATTCTGGAAAAAAGGCTAGATTTGCCCTTTTTTCCAGAATTAATTCCCAATGGTGGTTTATGGGATTAGCCCACCGACCTTGAGCCTATTTAGGTTCAGATTCAGGGATGGCTGTCAGAGTCTCCTCAGCTGTGCCCTGCTAGGTTTCTCTGACGCTGCTCTGTGGTAGGTACCTTTATTTTCTCCAAAAAAAAAAAAATGCCGATTAAAAATGTTTGTTTAAAAAAAAAAAAAGGACGATATAAAAATGTTTAAAAAAATAAATTAAAAAAAGTGACGCCAAAAACTCCTGGTTCTTTTCCCTTTCTTACTATATTTCCGCAGCTAATCCTTGTGCCCAACTCCACAATGAGTCATTCATCTTGCAGCAAAGATCCTCACACTTCTATTAGGTATGTGACCAACTATCCGTGAGTATAAAAAAAAAAAAGAAAAAAAGTGAGCTCACTGGTCTAACGTGAGTTCCTTACATCGTAGCCCTGCCCACTCCAAGAGGTGCAGAAAATCTTCAAGACACTGTGATGATGACAGCCCAGACCGCAGGTCTCGTTCTTCACGCCACCGGTCCCGCTAATCAGGGCGTAGGTCCCATTCTTCACATCATAGATCAGAGAGGTCAAGATCCAGAGGACGTGATCGGTCCCCCTCTCCTAGAACCTATAGAAAGAAGAAATGCTTGACATGTGGGGCTACACCGCTACCAGACAGAGTGGTCTGTAAGGACTGTTTTACGGACTATGCGTCCAACCGCGAGCTAGAAAATCAGCACGCTGTAGATCTGCTCAAGCGAACAATGAAGGACTTCTTCTCTGAGCTTTTGGCTTCGGTCCCCGCTCAACCACTTCAGCAGATATCCCAGGTTCAGGATACAGAACCTAATCTCCCTGGTCCGTCAGCAGTCAGTACACCTCTGCCGTCAGGCCGACCAGCTAGAGATTCACCACCTGAAGACTCTTCAGAGGAGTCAGAACCTTCTGGCTTCAGTCTCTCCTTGGTAAAGCCATTCATCCAGGCAGTTAAAACTGCAATCGCCTGGAAAGACGCAGAAGAGCCTCCCCAAGAGTCTACGAGCTACTTCCCATACCTCAAAAGGAAGCAGGTTCTCTTCCCGTTGATGGGCGAGATTAGTCAAGTCATTCAGAATGAATGGTCAAAGACTGATAAAAAAACTTTCATTGGGCCGGTTCAATAAACTATACCCCTTACCAGAGTCGGGAACGCAGTCACTAAACTCCATGCCAGTGGTAGACGCGTCGGTGGTACGACTCACAAAAAATATAACTTTGCCAATGGAGGATTCCGCTTCCTTCAAAGACCCTCTAGACAGGCTAATTGACCTGGAGCTGAAGAGGAGCTACTTAGCCGTGGGAGCAGCGTGTAAGCCAGCTATCGCCCTCACATCAGTATCAAATGCCATAAGATCTTGGACAGATAATATTGAGACGGCTTTGCGTCAGGATGTCCCCATGGAGGATAGAATTAAGGCCTTGGAAGAACTTAGATTGTCGGCCGACTTTGTCGGGGTAGCGGCCATTGACACAATCGGGTGCTCGGCAAGATCCATGTTGCATTCAGTGATGGCGAAGAGGACCTTGTGGCTGAAACCCTGGACAGCTGACTTATCCTCCAAACAAAATTGGTGCAAAATCCCATTTGATGGGAAAGCACTATTCGGAGACAAAATGGATAAAGCTATCTCCAGGCTGTCAGGAGGGGAGTCTGGTATGCTTCCACAGGACAGAAGGATGCGAAGATTCAGAGGCGATTCCTCTAGGTTCCGCCAGTCAAACCCAAGGGATTTTAGCCAGTCGAGACAGCCCAGAGACAACAAAAGACCTTGGAAAAGTACTCGGGGATCCTTTTTTGAACAGGAGGATGAAAGCCCTTCCGGCTCCACAGGAGCAGAAGCAGTCTTTTTGACACCAGAGTAACCCAGGCACTCCCGGTGGGAGCCAGGCTAAAGTTTTTTTTGTCCCAGTCTGGGCCACCCACTGCCACGACCCCTGGGTTCTGTCAACAATTCAATGGGGGCACTTTTGGAATTTCTCTCACCCCCCACCTCGGAATTCTTTCAAAGGAACAGAGATTCCATCCTCTCCACTGAAGGCTCAAGCTCTAAAAAACTTCCTAACGTCACTCCAGCTTCAGGGGGAGGCTGTTCCGGTTCCCTTGGCAGAGTGCTTCGCAGGCTTCTACTCCACCCTATTTCTGGTCCCAAAGAGGACAGGTGGGTGGAGGCCTGTGATAGACCTAAAGAGGCTCAACCGGTATATCCGCCCTGAAAGCTTCAAAATGGGAGTCCCTGCAGATTATTCAGGCAGTCCAGCCAACAAATTGGATGATTTTGGTCGATCCACAGGATGCGTACCTACACGTTCCAATTCTACCTGCATTTCAAAAATATCTGAGATTTGCAGTGGGACAGACCCACCTACAGTTTCAAGCCCTGCCTTTCGGTCTGTGCACCTCTCCCAGGGTGTTCACCAGGATACTAATATCTGCTTTGGTTCCCCTGCGGGAGAGGGGCTTGAGGCTATATCACTACTTGGACGATATCTTCCTCCTAGCAAGCAATCCGGATCAGTTGGTACGTCACCGGGGAATTCTTCTACAGACCCTAAAAGAGCTAGGGTGGCTGGTGAATTCCGTCAAGAGTCAACTAACGCCAACACAGCAGATGATCTAAATGGGCGCAATGTTCGACACTCAGGAGGGGACAGTGTCATTACCACCGCCGAAGGCAAGGATTGTCATTCAGGGAATGATCAAAGTCATGCCCGTATCTGACGGCTTCACAATGCCTGAGCCTCATTGGCGCAATATCTTCCTGTATACCCATGGTTCCTTGGGCCCATTGGCACTTAAGGTATTTTCAGACTGGTTACTTGGCGCAGTGGAAGAAACAACGACTATCTCAGACGATCCTGCTGACGGGAAAAATGCGCAGGAGTCTTCACTGGTGGACCTCTCTAAGCCTCGTCACCTGGGCTCCCTTCCTTGGATCACAATTGCGTCTGATGCAAGCGGGCAGGGCTGGGGGGCCCATTGCGGGGAAACCAGAACACAGGGGAGATGGTCATGTTCCACCCAGGGAGTGGTATCCAACATCTTGGAGATAAGGGCAGCCTTCTTGGCACTGACCTCTTTGGCATCCCAAATCAGAGGCCAGAGAATACTTCTACACCTAGACAACAGGGCAGCTGTCGCTTCCCTGCAGAGGCAGGGAGGCACTCGCAGCAGGTCACTCCTCAAGGAGGTAGAGCCGATCATGCTCTGGGCAGAGAAGAACCTCCTGGACCTCAGAGCGATATATCTGCCGGGCAGGTTGAACACAGAAGCAGACACGTTATACAGAAACTTCCTGGACAACAACGAGTGGGCTCTCCACCCCCACATCTTCCTTCAGATTGCCAACATATGGGATCCCCCTCAGGTACACCTGTTCGTCTCCCCGAAGAACGCCAAGCTGGAGAGATTCTTCTCTCGGCTGCCGCATCCACATGCCGAGGCAGTGGATGCCCTGTCATGTCCCTGGAGGTTCACCACGGCATATGCCTTTCCTCCGAGGACATTAATATTCAAATTCCTCCTGAGGCTCCTCAGGGAGTCAGTCCAGGTGGTGGCAGTACTTCCATATTGGCTGAAGAGACCCTGGTTTCCTCTAGCCATGCGCCTCAGTGTGGGCTCTCCAATCAAGATCCCTCCTTTCCCTCAACTTCTGTCGCAGGGCAGTCTAGTTCATCCAAACCCCCAGAAGTTGAATCTTCGAACCTGGAGGTTGAGAGGCAAAGGTTCGAGTCCCTAGGGTGTTCCCCAGGAGTCATATCAACCCTTCTAAAAGCTAGGAAGCCTGCAACTAATGCCATATATTCAAGAATATGGGACAAGTTCTTGTCATTTGCTTCCGGAAATGGATTTGATCCAATCCTTCCCTCTACATCTCATGTTCTAGGATTCCTTCAGACAGGACTTGATCTGGGACTTGGTCTGCGCTCCCTCAAAGTGCAGGTAGCCGCTAGGGATGAGCCGAACACCCCCGGGTTCGGTTCGCACCAGAACCTTCGAACGGACCGAAAGTTCGCGCGAATTTTCGAACCCTATTCGTTATAATGGACGCGAACGTTCGAAATCAAAATTGCTAATTACAACGGCCAATATGCATGTTAATGTTATAAAACAGGTTTGGGGACCCGGGTCCTGCCCCAGGGGACATATATCAATGCAAAAAGAAATTTTAAAAACTAAAGTTTTTTCGGGAGCAGTCATTTTAATGATGCATAAAGTGAAAAAAAAAAAGTGAAATTTTCCTTTAAATATGGTACCTGGGGGGTGTCTAAAGTATGCCTGTGAAGTGGCATGTGTTTCCCGTGTTTAGAACTGTCCTTGCACAAAATGACATTTGTAAAGGAAAAAAAGAAGCCATTTAAAACCACTTGCGGCTTTAATGTCATGTCTTGTCCTGGCCGCCATATGGCTGAAAATCCTTGAGAAAAATGGCATGGCTACCCCATCACCCCCCCCCACCCACCCCAGCCCCTTTGGGTCTTGTATGGATACTAAGGGGGACCCCGCACCCAAAATAAAACCCTATACCTACAACCCTATATACTCTGAACAGCAGTATATAGGTGGTGCAAACAAGACATGGACTGTAGGTTTGTTCTTAAGTAGAATCTGAACAGGTACATTATGAAGTGTAGCTACATCCCAAAAAAATCAATTTTTAAGCTTTTTGGAGAACATAGGGAGGGGTTATCACCCCTGTAACATTTGCTGTCTTTGCACATCTGTTCAGAACATGTCACCTCACTTTCCGTCCCAATGACAAATGTTTTTGGAAAAGTGGGGTTTTAATTGAAACAAGGATTGGTGATACCTTTTTCCCAAATTAAATCTAACAGGATAGAATTTTCCTTCCTAGGGGTAGATTTCCTCTCACTTCCTGTTTTCTCTTGCCGTTTGCAAGTAGGAGTCGTTTGTAAGTTGGATGTTTGAAAGTAGGGGCCTGCCGTATATACTCTGCAGAAATTTGCCCTATTAGATGTTGGTGTAGCCACAAGACTGGTGGGCACAGGAATGGGCCCTGCTGTGAGTTAATAGATCAAGATTTGTACTTGCATGCACCTGTTGAACCGGGCAGAAAAATTGGGCCTTTGGTGGTGGTGGTGGTGGTGGACGGTGTTGCCACAAGACTGTAAGCCCTCACAGTTACTCTTGGTGGGTGCAGGAATGGGCCCTGCTGTGAGTTATTAGATCAAGATTTGTAATTGCATGCACCTGTTGAACAGGGCAGAAAAATTGGGCCTTTGGTGGTGGTGGTGGTGGTGGACGGTGTTGCCACAAGACTGTAGGCCCTCATAGTTACTCTTGGTGGGCGCAGGAATGGGCCCTGCTGTGAACTATTAGATCAAGATTTGTAATTACACGCCCCTGTTAAACAGGGGCTGAAAAATTGTGCCTTAGGCATTGGTGCTGGTGCCACAACACTGCAACCCCTCACAGATACTGTACTCTGAGCACAGCAGTCACACCTGTTGCGAAGCATCTTTTTAAAAAAATTTAATTACACGCCCCTGTTATACAGGGGCTGAAAAATTGTGCCTTAGGCACTGGTGCTGGTGCCACAACACTGCAACCCCTCACAGATACTGTACTCTGAGCACAGCAATGAGACCTGTTGCAAAGCATTGCCTAAAAATTGTAATTACACGCCCCAACAGGGGCTGAAAAATTGTGCCTTAGGCACTGGTGCTGGTGCCACAACACTGCAACCCCTCACAGATACTGTACTCTGAGCACAGCAGTCACACCTGTTGCGAAGCATCTTTTTAAAAAATTGTAATTACACGCCCCTGTTATACAGGGGCTGAAAAATTGTGCCTTAGGCACTGGTGTGGTGGCATGGATCATTGAGGAGGAGGAAGAGGATAGTCAGTGAACATAACAGGACAGTCACTCAGCATCAGCATAGGCAGTCTTGAAGGGATGTGACATTATAAATTATTCCGTTATATCCGCTTCAGGTGTCTGGTAGCTGGTGGTGATCCAAGACTGATTCATTTTTATGAAGGTCAGTCGATCAACCGAGTCGGTGGACAGGCGCACCCTATGATCGGTGACAAATCCTCCAGCAGCACTGAATGTGCGTTCGGAAAGAACGCTGGATGCAGGACAGGCCAGTAGCTCAATTGCATACTGTGCAAGCTCTGGCCAGTGATCCATCCTCAGGACCCAGTAAGCCAGAGGATTTTCGGTGGGAAAGGTGTCCAAGTCTGACCTTGCCCCTAGGTATTCCTGCACCATGTATATCAGACGCTGGCGATGGTTGCTGGAACCGATCATACCTTGGGGCTGCGGACTAAAAAATTGTCTGAACGCATCGGTCAGACGTCCACCTTCCCCACCGCTCCTTCTGCTACTGACCGAAGCCTCAGCAACTTGTCGTCCAGGACCAGGAGTTTGTAACCTCCCAGTTTCTGGGAACGCGTTGCACAGACCTTTCTGCAAGGCCTCCCTGAGATGTCTCATCCTCTGCTCCCTCTGCGACGGCAAGATAAGGTCCGCAACCTTACCCTTGTACCGTGGATCAAGGAGAGTGGCCAGCCAGTAATGGTCACTCTCCTTGATCCGAAGAACACGAGGATCCTTCCGCAGGCTTTGCAGGATCAGGGAGGCCATGCAGCGTAGGTTAGCTGAGGCATTCGGTCCGGAGTCTTCTGGGTCACTGAGGATGACATGATCGCCAGCCACCTCCTCCCAGCCACGTACAAGTCCACTGGTTTGTTGGGACTGTACATCATCCCTAAAAGACTGCTGCTGCTGATGCTGAGTGCCAGGCTCCACCTCCATGCTCACACAATCCTCCTCCTCCTCCTCCTCCTCCTCCTCCTCCTCTTCCTGTGTGATGGGTGGGACAGAAGGAACATTGTCTGGATAAAGGGGGCCTTGAGAGACAAGGAAGTCCTCCTCTTCCTGCCTCTGTTCTGCCTCAAGTGCCCTGTCCATTATCCCACGCAGCGTATGCTCCAACAGGTGGACAAGAGGTACAGTGTCACTGATGCATGCACTGTCACTGCTCACCATCCTCGTGGCCTCCTCAAATGGTGAGAGGACAGTGCATGCATCCCTGATCATGCTCCACTGGCGTGGGGAAAAAAAGCCAAGCTCCCCTGACCCTGTCCTGGTGCCGTAGTCGCAAAGGTACTCATTGATGGCCCTCTGCTGCGTGTGCAGTCGCTGCAGCATGGCCAACGTTGAGTTCCACCTGGTGGGCATGTCACATATTAGGCGGTTCTTGGGCAGGTTCAGCTCCTTTTGCAGCTCAGTCAGCCGAGCACTGGCATTATAAGATCGGCGGAAATGCACACAGACTTTCCTGGCCTGCCTCAGGACATCCTGTAAGCCTGGGAACCTGCCCAAGAACCGCTGCACCACCAGGTTGAGGACGTGAGCCATACAGGGCACATGGGTGAGCTGCCCCTGTCGCAGGGCGGAGAGGAGGTTGGTGCCATTATCAGAAACGACCATTCCTGGCTTAAGCTGGCGTGGCGTCAACCACCTCTCGGCCTGCCCCTGCAGAGCTGCCAGAACCTCTGGCCCAGTGTGGCTCCTGTCCCCCAAACACACCAGCGCAAGCACGGCATGGCATCTTTTTGCCTGCGTACTCGCGTAGCCCCTTGTACGCCTACGGAGCACCGCTGGTTCTGAGGACAGAGCACTCGAAGAGGACATGGAGGAAGAAGAAGAGGAGGGGGTGGAGGAGAGAGGTGTGTCACAACCAGTAGTAGCATTTTGGAGGCGTGGTGGCAGAACAACCTCCAACACTACTGCACCTTGTCCTGCATCCCTCCCAGCTACCAATAGAGTGACCCAATGGGCCGTGAAAGAAAGATAACGTCCCTGTCCATGCCTGCTGGACCATGAGTCAGCGGTAATATGCACCTTACCGCTGACCGCCCTGTCCAGCGAGGCATGGACATTGCCTTCCACATGCCAGTAGAGAGACGGAATCGCCTTCCGTGAGAAAAAGTGGCGTTTGGGAACCTGCCACTGAGGAACCGCACATTGAACAAACTCACGGAAGGGGGCCGAGTCTATCAACTGAAAAGGCAGCAGTTGAAGTGCTAGCAATTTAGCCAAGCTAGCATTCAACCGCTGGGCATGTGGATGGCTGGGAGTATACTTCTTTCGACGGTCCAGCAGCTGGGGCAGGGAAATTTGCCTGCTACAATCGGACGTCGGTGTACTGCAAGTACTTGGTTGTGACACACCTAATTCTACACCTTCAGTCCTCTCAGAGCAGCTTTCAGAGAGGACTGAAGATATAGTGGGGATGGAGATCCCAGCTGATGAGGAGCAAGGAGAGGTCCGCTTTGTTCTTTGGTGTGGGTCTTTTATGTGTGCTTGCCAACGAGCTGCATGGCAGGTCGACATATGTCTGCTCATGCTTGTGGTGCCCAAGCGGCTGATGTTTTGGCCACGCGAGATACGCTTGAGACAAATATTGCAAATAGCAGTGGTGCGATCTGATGCACTCGTCTCAAAAAAGGCCCACACCAAAGAACTTTTGTGATAACGTGCAGAGGCAGCGCCCTGCACAGGTGGAGCTCTGCGGTGTGGTACAGTTGCTGTGCTGGCCTCTAGCTGGCCTCCAGGGGGCATCCTGCCTCGTTGGACATGTGACGCTGCATCCTCCTCCTCCTCCTCCTCTCTCCCTTCAGGCACCCACGTGGAGTCAGTGACCTCATCATCCCCTCCCTCTTCACCACTAGAGCAAACCTGGCAGTAAGCTGCAGCTGGTGGAACACTACTGCCAGATTGCTGTCCTTCAGCATCCCCTCTCTCTGCGCGCACACTACTGACTTCCTCAAGCTGGGTATCATCATCCGAGCCTTCGAATCGTTGGGCATCCTCCTGGAGCATGTACCCAACACTGTGCTCAAACAGTTCGGGGGACTCCTCAGGAGGACATGGTGGGTCTAGGGAAGGGGTGGCTGATGATGCCATTGAGTACGCGTTGGCAGCTGCTCTGCCAGTACCCTGAGCCTGGGTGAGAGAGGATGAGGAGGATGAGGAGGGCTTGGTCATCCATTCTACCAAGCCTTCGGCATGATGCGGCTCCACATGTCCAGCTGCCGAAAACAAAGACAAGCGTGTCCCATGGCCACGTGCTGATGATGATGCACGACCACGTCCACGGCCAGCACTGTTGTCTCTAGAAACAGAGCCTGCCTGCCCTGTGTTCTTGCCTCGGCACGCTCTGCCTCTCCTTGGCGGTTTTCCAGCCATTGTAGTCGGTAGTGTATATAGTATAAAAAATAGAACTCCTATGTGTGCTCACAACACACTGTAGGTCCTATGGGTGCTGACACTAACACACTATAGGTACTATGTGTGCTGCTGACAAGAAAATATAGGAGCTCTGTGTGATGCCACTAACACATTAGAAGTCCTATGGGTGCTGCTGAGAAGAAAATATAGGAGCTCTGTTTGCTGCCACTAACACACTAGAAGTCCTATGGGTGCTGCTGAGAAGAAAATATAGGAGCTCTGTTTGCTGCCACTAACACACTAGAAGTCCTATGGGTGCTGCTGAGAAGAAAATATAGGAGCTCTGTTTGCTGCCACTAACACACTAGAAGTCCTATGGGTGCTGCTGAGAAGAAAATATAGGAGCTCTGTTTGCTGCCACTAACACACTAGAAGTCCTATGGGTGCTGCTGAGAAGAAAATATAGGAGCTCTGTGTGATGCCACTAACACACTAGAAGTCCTATGGGTGCTGCTGAGAAGAAAATATAGGAGCTCTGTTTGCTGCCACTAACACACTAGAAGTCCTATGGGTGCTGCTGAGAAGAAAATATAGGAGCTCTGTTTGCTGCCACTAACACACTAGAAGTCCTATGGGTGCTGCTGAGAAGAAAATATAGGAGCTCTGTGTGATGCCACTAACACACTAGAAGTCCTATGGGTGCTGCTGAGAAGAAAATATAGGAGCTCTGTTTGCTGCCACTAACACACTAGAAGTCCTATGGGTGCTGCTGAGAAGAAAATATAGGAGCTCTGTTTGCTGCCACTAACACACTAGAAGTCCTATGGGTGCTGCTGAGAAGAAAATATAGGAGCTCTGTTTGCTGCCACTAACACACTAGAAGTCCTATGGGTGCTGCTGAGAAGAAAATATAGGAGCTCTGTGTGATGCCACTAACACACTAGAAGTCCTATGGGTGCTGCTGAGAAGAAAATATAGGAGCTCTGTTTGCTGCCACTAACACACTAGAAGTCCTATGGGTGCTGCTGAGAAGAAAATATAGGAGCTCTGTGTGATGCCACTAACACACTAGAAGTCCTATGGGTGCTGCTGAGAAGAAAATATAGGAGCTCTGTTTGCTGCCACTAACACACTAGAAGTCCTATGGGTGCTGCTGAGAAGAAAATATAGGAGCTCTGTTTGCTGCCACTAACACACTAGAAGTCCTATGGGTGCTGCTGAGAAGAAAATATAGGAGCTCTGTTTGCTGCCACTAACACACTAGAAGTCCTATGGGTGCTGCTGAGAAGAAAATATAGGAGCTCTGTGTGATGCCACTAACACACTAGAAGTCCTATGGGTGCTGCTGAGAAGAAAATATAGGAGCTCTGTTTGCTGCCACTAACACACTAGAAGTCCTATGGGTGCTGCTGAGAAGAAAATATAGGAGCTCTGTGTGATGCCACTAACACACTAGAAGTCCTATGGGTGCTGCTGAGAAGAAAATATAGGAGCTCTGTTTGCTGCCACTAACACACTAGAAGTCCTATGGGTGCTGCTGAGAAGAAAATATAGGAGCTCTGTTTGCTGCCACTAACACACTAGAAGTCCTATGGGTGCTGCTGAGAAGAAAATATAGGAGCTCTGTGTGATGCCACTAACACACTAGAAGTCCTATGGGTGCTGCTGAGAAGAAAATATAGGAGCTCTGTTTGCTGCCACTAACACACTAGAAGTCCTATGGGTGCTGCTGAGAAGAAAATATAGGAGCTCTGTTTGCTGCCACTAACACACTAGAAGTCCTATGGGTGCTGCTGAGAAGAAAATATAGGAGCTCTGTTTGCTGCCACTAACACACTAGAAGTCCTATGGGTGCTGCTGAGAAGAAAATATAGGAGCTCTGTGTGATGCCACTAACACACTAGAAGTCCTATGGGTGCTGCTGAGAAGAAAATATAGGAGCTCTGTTTGCTGCCACTAACACACTAGAAGTCCTATGGGTGCTGCTGAGAAGAAAATATAGGAGCTCTGTTTGCTGCCACTAACACACTAGAAGTCCTATGGGTGCTGCTGAGAAGAAAATATAGGAGCTCTGTGTGATGCCACTAACACACTAGAAGTCCTATGGGTGCTGCTGAGAAGAAAATATAGGAGCTCTGTTTGCTGCCACTAACACACTAGAAGTCCTATGGGTGCTGCTGAGAAGAAAATATAGGAGCTCTGTTTGCTGCCACTAACACACTAGAAGTCCTATGGGTGCTGCTGAGAAGAAAATATAGGAGCTCTGTTTGCTGCCACTAACACACTAGAAGTCCTATGGGTGCTGCTGAGAAGAAAATATAGGAGCTCTGTTTGCTGCCACTAACACACTAGAAGTCCTATGGGTGCTGCTGAGAAGAAAATATAGGAGCTCTGTTTGCTGCCACTAACACACTAGAAGTCCTATGGGTGCTGCTGAGAAGAAAATATAGGAGCTCTGTGTGATGCCACTAACACACTAGAAGTCCTATGGGTGCTGCTGAGATGAAAATATAGGAACTCTGTGTGATGCCACTAACACACTAGAAGTCCTATGGGTGCTGTTGGGGTGCAATGCTGTGCTAACAGCACTGCGGTTGGTACTACTGCAATACTGTACTAACAGTAAGCACGCACCAGACTAATCCCCAGCAGCAGCTAATAACACACTAACTGTGCAATCAGCAGCAATGAACGATCAATGACTTAGGTAGCAATGGTTTAGCAAAGAAATAGCCAATGGTTTAGCAAAGAAGAGCAAATCTTTCAGTATCAAGCAAAGACAGAATCAGCAGACTAATCTCTCCTAAAGCCGGAACTCATGTGACCGGGGCCGATGGCGTGGCGGCCTTTTAAATGGTGGGGCGTGTACTAAAGCCCCTGAGCTGTAATTGGCTACAGCCGTCCTGCCTGTAGCCAATTATTGCTCTCCGAGTTTCGGGCGCTGTGATTGGCCAAGCATGCGGGGTCACAGTGCATGCTTGGCCAATCATCAGCCAGCAATGCACTGCGCCGGCCGCGCCGGCCGCAATGCATTGCGGGGCCGCTCGCATCACACGAATGTGATGCGAACGGCCCAAATAGTTCTGGGCTCGACGAGCGAGCGAACGCCCGATGCTCGATTCGAACATGGGTTCGAATCGAGCACCGGGCCCATCCCTAGTAGCCGCAATCTCTGCTGCAACAAATAAGAGATGGACGGAGGACCCTTTAGTAGTCACTTTCCTCAGAGGTGTATTGAAGATTCGCCCTCCTGTCCGACGATCATTTCCTAAGTGGGATCTGTCCCTGGTCCTTGAAGTTCTATCTGACCATCCCTTTGCTCCAGTGGAACAAGTGACAATATGGAACCTGACACTAAAGACAGCGTTTCTGCTAGCCATTACATCTGGCAGAAGGATCTCGGAACTTCATAGGGATAGGTGACGACCCCATCTTCTTCTTCCCCGACAGAGTGGAACTTTGCCCCCTTCGGGGGTTCACACCAAAGGTCGCTACTCCAAGCCACCTGTTGGAACCCTGGGCACTACCAGTGTTTAAAGACACAGATTCAGAGTCTTGTCAGGAGCTGGACGTATTCAGAGTGCTCAGGGCCTACCTAGAAGCCACCGGCCCCTTCAGAAATTCTGAGAGACTTTTCATCGTACCGTTCGGTAGATACAGGGGCAAAGAAGCTTCCATCAGAACTCTGGCATCTTGGGTTGTAAAGCTAATCCAGAAGGCCTACAGGGTGAAGAATATAGAGCCTCCATTCCGAGTTAATGCTCATTCTACAAGAGCAGTCTCAGCCTCTTGGGCAGCAAGGGCTAATGTTTCGTTGGAGATGGTGGGCCGCCACCTAGTCTTCTCACCATACGTTCCTCAGACACTACCATATTGATCCAGGAGCGCTCGCGACTGTTGAGTTCGGAAGAAGGGCAGTTAAGGCTGCTATGTCCTCTTCTAATTAAACATTTATTGTTAAGCATTATCCCACCCGTGTCAGCTAGTTATTTATCACAGGTATGCTGCCATGGAGGCACCAAGAAAATGGAAAATTGCATCATACTT
Organism: Rana muscosa; assembly: GCA_029206835.1. Taxonomy (NCBI): domain Eukaryota; kingdom Metazoa; phylum Chordata; class Amphibia; order Anura; family Ranidae; genus Rana; species Rana muscosa. The sequence continues at coordinate 337,017,296 of CM055116.1, read as the reverse complement.
ACCAGTAATTTTCCTTTCCTGGTGCCTATCCATGGCAGCATACGCTCCCACCCTCGGTAGTCTATATTACGGAGAATGTTGGGAGGGACTATCCCTTTAATTTATGCTATTCACTAGTCCTGAAGGAGGAGTCGAGGCAGAGCTCTATCACAGGTATGCTGCCATGGATAGGCACCAGGAAAGAAAAATTACTGGTAAGTATGATACAATTTTCCGTTTTCTTTCACGTACATGGATCGTGGTTACAGTGCAGTGCTATATAAAAACTTAGTGGAAATTGGCATGTGCATGTACGCGGATTCGCTAATTAGCGCTGATTCCATATTTACTAACACTTGTTTGCTGCTAATAGCGCTCTTTTTCATTCGCAAATTCGCGCGTTGAATTTTTAATTGGCTAAAATGGGAGCTATTATTTGCAATAGTGCTCAGTACTTCCTGGAGTTATAGTAAATTACCCCCACTGTGTTGACAGGGGAATCTGCGATAGTCACAAGAGAATCCGGCAGGCTGGTTGTACCCAAGTTGATCGATCGATCACCTTGGTACATTCAGCCTGCCCATTACGATTTGAATATCAATTGGTTCCTGCTTAACAGGCCAAGATTTGAGCCATGTATGACCTGCCATAATCTTATCTTATTGTTACACTAAGAATTTACACAAAAAAGTTATTTTAATTTCTCTGCATGCATCGCAATGTAGCGTTGAAAGTTGATTAAAGCATGTAAAATGTGAAGATATCCCAAAACTGAGTATGGAGAGGGTCAGATGATTGTAACTGCTGATTCTCAACAACATGTCAAACAAGTGTAGCAGGGTATTGCTTTTAGGCCTCAGAGATTACCGTACCCAGAATGCCACGGGACACCCAAGGTGCATTGCCCCGCGCAAGGACTGCTGGGGTGGGCTATTTAACTGGGGGGCGGGACTGAGTTCGGCCTCTTTGGACACCGCCCGGCCAGCAAGTGGAACTGTTGTTCGAGTCTGCTGTGTGACAAGGCCTGAAGCCGGGACTTTTCTCCAAAGAGCCTTCCGTTTCACCAAGGAGCCTGCGGGACGTCATCCGACTGCTGCTGTACTGTTGCCAGGAGGACCGAAGACCCGGGTGTCGGGGAATCTGTGTACCGAGACACAGCAACGGAAGATACGGACACGGACTGGTCCGGTTGGGTGAGAGAGCACCTGCTCAGAGACAAACACAGGATCTCCTAGGTCAGATAACTGTTGTTCAGAATTAACTTTAGTGCTTGTAGTCATACACTGGAGGGACAGCACCTTGAGTATCTAGGAGTCTCCAAGACTTATCCTGTGTTCACCAAGTTCAAGACCCTTTTTCTCTTTGTGGATTATAACTTGTTTCTTCAAAAGTGCACCACCGTTTGCTAGCGAAGATTTTCCTCTGTAGAACTTCTACATAATACAGTCAGGCCTGACTTAGTAGCGTAAACATTTCTGGGCGCCATTTTTACCCACGAGGTAGAATAGCTGCAGCGGGGACCGTTAGTTTCTTTTGTTATATCTGTCTATTTGCAAAAGTACCCCTTTTCATTGCAGGGCTCAGCATGTATTCATGTATACTTTTTCTATGCTTAACCAACACTCTCAGTAAAAGTGCCTGGGTTAAGTACACTTGTGTTTGTGTCATTTACTGTGCAGAAGAGACGGTTATTGATAGCCATACCCTATTGCTGTGTTTATTGCAGGATTGTGTCTCCGAGAGTTACAAGTTACACAGTCCTGCCATCCCCTACTGACTGTGCCAGGAGAGGTTAGAGCCAATTGCTGGGGGTTGACAGCAGTGCATTACAGGGCCCAAACAAATCATTTCAGCGGCTCTCTTAGCTGGGGGTATCGCTACACAAGAATAAGAATGAAATATATATTATGGTTTAACACCCTAACAAGTTAATTCAAGGTTGTTTCACTTATTTGTGTTGATCATACCTACCTGTTCCTGATAAGAATGCTTGGGTATACCTGACCATGAAAATTGGGAGAGTGGTCAGAGATAAAATAAATGCTTTAATTACTAAAATATTTATTGCCTGCTTGCAAATGTATATAAACAGACATCTAATGCAAAGTTCAGAACTGCCTTCTGACATATGTTGAAGCACACTTCTATTGCTGGCATATGCATAGTAAACGTTGCCATAAACTCCACTCTGTTGGTTTATATATAACTGAAGGCAAAACTTTTTTTTAGATTTGGATGGTTTTGCCTTTTGCAACACCTTTTAACAAAAATGATCTTGCAATAAGTGCTGGGAAATGCTTTACAGTGGTAACACTGTAACACCAGTAAAATAAATGTCACATTTGCAAGGAGAACTACTCTGCTTTCTAAGACACTTTTAATACTATTTTGTGAAGCATTTTTACTGATGTGGAGAGATGTGTAAATTTTTATTTTTGCTTGCTTTATGTTTTATTTTTTTCCCTTCTTTTTTAAGGGGAATGCTTCTCAAAAAGACCTAATCTTGATCTGATGTCAGATTCTAATTATTTATTTCCTTCAGTGAGAGTCTGAAGATTGTATAAACTAGTCCTCATAATAACATGAATACAACTTCCAAAAAGCAACAGGTAATGTTTAACAATCCCACACCATTACCATTAACATTTTACATTTGTATTGGGTGAAAAATATTGGATTTTCGACTTACCTTTAAAAACTTTAGAGTACATGACACAGAGTTATACTGTATGCTGCATATGACTGGACACTGACAAAGCCAGTCAAAGCTTAAAAAATCCAACATATACTGTATGACCTGTCCCAGCATGCAAGCCTCGGTTTTGTAGCAATCAATGTTAGGACCAAGTCACAGAGGGGAGGGTTTCTATGTCCTGTACTTTACTACTAGAAAAGGGTTTCACAAGTAAGTCAAAGATCATATTTCTCTTTACAGTACAGGACAAAGGTCTTCAAATGTATAATGGATGTAATGGCTCAAATTAGTAAAGTGAGGGGAGGGTAACCTGGCATGGAACTTGCCAAAAGATCCCCAACATACAAACCAAGATTGGTTTTGAACTACTGTAAAAAAAAAAGTGGCAACCACCCCCACCACCTGGAAGGGCAGTGAACATCACAAACAAACAAAAAATATCTTGCTGTAATGGCCAGTTATAGATTGGGGTGGTTGCCACTTTTTTGTACAGTTGGACAAATTGGGTGCAGGGACACACAGGGTGCCTTTGCTGCCATTGTGCTCTTGCTGGATGTCATGTGCGTCCCTGTGCTTTTAAGGTGGGCTCCCTCCAGGCATACCTGCCCTTATTCTATCCATTCTTATATGTGCTTCTACTATGGAGGCTCTGGAAATTTAGAGTTAGGACAACAGTATATACAGAGGTCCCTTAAGAGGGCACAGTGGCTTATGCATATATTTGCAAATGTGTGCAAACAAAACCCTCTGTTTTTACGTGTAGCACCCTGATGTTTAGGCAGGGCTGCTATTAAATTTAGTTGCCAGGCGATAGTTGCCTTGGCCAATTGTTGGGAGATCAATTAATTTCCCCCTAATTCTGGAATGTCTGCACTTCTCTTCTGTCACTAGGTGGCCTGGTAGCTGGTGATATTGGATAAGACAGGGGCATAGCAAGGACAGATTATGAATGAATGGGGTATCTCAGCCAATGGGCAGAGATTTTTTTGGGTCCCTTGGCCTGCTGGGAGAGCCTATTTATTTGGGTGGAGTCAGGTGATCGGGGTTCTGTCCACCAAGATGGCTGTCTAGGTGTACGTGTGTCGCATTGACCAAGGCTGCTAGGCCCGAAACCTAAGGCCTATCCCAGGGACATCTGGCTGCTAGGCTGTGTGACGGCCTATACAGAAGAAGGAAAAGCAGCATAGGGTTGGGACTGCGGGCTTGTAGTCCAACCAGAAGTAACGGTTCCGCCGGCTGGGGAACCCGTTGTGGTCGGAGATAGAGGGGAAGCTGTCGCCACTGAGGGACCATCCTCCTTGTTACCGGAGACTACTGTGAGAAAGCTGAAGTCAGTACCAGAGCTGACTTCTCACCAGCCGGGGACGGTGAAGAAGTGGGAAAATGTCAGCAAGTGCCAAGCCAGGGACCCAGGGGGACAGCAGAGGTGATGCTTGTCGAGCATCAGTGAGTGCCAAGCTAGGGATCTAGTGTGTCCGCAGGGGTGAAGCTTGAAGAGTATCTGTGAGTGCCAAGCCAGGGACCCAGCAGGGAAGCGAGGGTGGTGCTTGAGGAAGATACTGAGTGCTACCTGTGGAAGAGCTCAGGGGATCCAGTGGCTAATGGATCTGAAGTCTAGTGAGAGATACCGGGAGCTCGTTGAGTGAAGACCCACAATGAGTGATGCCGGGGTAAACTAAGAACTGTTCGTGTTGCAAATAGTTGACTTCAATTGCCGTTAGTAACTACTACAAGCTTGTTGCCATAGAAGACAGCGGTCCTACCTATACAGAAGTGGTGTCCAGCTGGAGGACTTCACCTGTATAGCTGTCTACTAGGGATGAGCTCGGTGTTCGAGTCGAACATACGTTCGACTCGAACATCGGCTGTTCGATCGTTCGACGAAGATCGAACGATTTGGGCTGTTCGCGCCTAATTCGAGTGACGCGAACGGCCCACAATGCACTACGCCATCGCAGTGTCATCCAGGCGCTGTGATTGGCCAAGCATGCACTGTGACCCCGCATGCTTGGCCAATCACAGCGCCGGCAGCGAGGAGAGCAATGATTGGCCACAGGCAGGATGCCTGTGGCCAATTATTGCTGAGGGTGTTTAGTACACGCCCCACACTATAAAAGGCCGCCAGCACGGCGGCCTAGTGTAGTGTGTTCCGGAGCAGGGAAAGAGAAGCATAGGCAGGGACAGTGACATTTATTTTTTCTTGCTTAACCTGGATTCCTTTAGTTTAGGGAAAGAGAAGGATAGGTAGGGAGAGTGTCAGTGTGTTTTACTGTGCGAATCCTTGTTTCTAGGGACAGGGAAGGACAGTGAGGGAAATTCTCCTTGTGCTATAGTGTGCTAAAGCATTGATCATCAATCAGCTTTAAAAAAACATTTTTTCTAGGGACAGAAAACTATAGGTAGGAAGAGTGTCAGTTTCTTTCACTGTGATAATCCTTGTTTCTAGGGACAGGGAAGGACAGTGAGGGAAATTCTCCTTGTGCTATAGTGTGCTAAAGCATTGATCATCAATCAGCTTTGAAATCCTTGTTTTTTTGGACAGTCAGGGAAATTGTCGTTGTGCTATTCTGTGCAAAAGCAATCATCCTCAACCATATTTAGAAATCCTTAAGTAAAGGGACAGAGAAGGACACCTGAAGGTAGCCCTTATTGCTTTTTTCCCCATCTCCCTGCAGGCCATCTATTAGAATGTCTGGAAGGCAAACAAGGAGAGGCAGACAGTCAGGAGGCAATAAAAGAGGGCAAGCAGGCTCTGTGTCTGGGGGCAACAGTGCTGGTTGTGGACGCGGTGCATTGTCATCAGCACATGGCCATGGGACACGCTTGTCCTTTTCGGCAGCTGGACATGTTGAGCCACATCATGCCGAAGACTTGGCAGAGTGGATGACCAAGCCCTCCTCCTCCTCCTCATCCTCTCTCACCCAGGCTCAGGGTACTGGCAAAGCAGCTGCCAAAGCGTCCTCTTCCCTGTTATCAATGTCAGACTCATCATCAGTCACTCCTTCCCTAGACCCACCATGTCCTCCTGAGGAGTCCCCCGAACTGTTTGAGCACAGTGTTGGGTACATGCTCCAGGAGGATGCCCAGCGTTTCGAAGGGTCTGATGATGAAACCCAGCTACAGGAAGGCAGTAGCGTGAGAGCAGACAGAGGGGATGCTCAAGAAGGACACCAATCTGGCAGTCATGTTCCAGCAGCTGCAGCATACTGCCAGATTGGCTCCAGTGATGAGGAGGGAGGGGATGATGAGGTCACTGACTCCACGTGGGTGCCTAATAGGAGAGAGGAGGAGGAGGAGGAGGAGGAGGCACATCTCCAACGAGGCAGGATGCCCTTTGGTGGCCAGCGTAAGGGCAGTACACCGACGGAATCACACCGCAGAGCTCCGCCTGTGCAGGGCGCTGCCTCTGCCCGTCATTCAAAAAGTTCTTTGGTGTGGGCCTTTTTTGAGGCTAGTGCATCAGATCGCACAGCTGCTGTTTGCAACATATGTCTCAAGCGTATATCGCGTGGCCAAAACATCAGCCGCTTGGGTACCACATGCCTGACCAGACATATGTTGACCTGCCATGCAGCTCGTTGGCAAGCCTACCTCAAAGACCCACACCAAAGAACAAAGCGGACCTCTCCTTGCACCGCATCAGCTGGGATCTCCAACCCCACTATAACTTCAGTCCTCTCTGAAACATGCACTGAGAGGAATGAAGGTGTAGAATTAGGTGTGTCACAGCCAAGTACTTGCGGCCACTCTGCTAGCAGTACACCGACGTCCGATTCTAGCAGGCAAATTTCCCTGCCCCAGCTGCTGGACCGTCGAAAGAAGTTTACTCCCAGCCATCCACATGCCCAGCGGTTGAATGCTAGCTTGGCTAAATTGCTAGCGCTTCAACTGCTGCCTTTTCAGTTGGTAGACTCGGCCCCCTTCCGTGAGTTTGTGCAATGTGCGGTTCCTCAGTGGCAGGTTCCCAAACGCCACTTTTTCTCACGGAAGGCTATTCCGGCTCTCTACCGGCATGTGGAAGGCAATGTCTTGGCCTCGCTGGACAGGGCGGTCAGCGGTAAGGTGCATATTACCGCTGACTCATGGTCCAGCAGGCATGGACAGGGACGTTACCTTTCTTTCACGGCCCATTGGGTCACTCTTTTGGCAGCTGGGAAGGATGCAGGACAAGGTGCAGTAGTGTTGGAGGTTGTTCCACCGCCACGCCTCCAAAATGCTACTACTGGTTGTGACACACCTCTCTCCTCCACCCCCTCCTCTTCTTCTTCCTCCATGGCCTCTTCCTGTGGTTTGTCCTCTGAACCAGCGGTGCTCCGTAGCCGTTCAAGGGGCTACGCAAGTACGCAGGCAAAAAGATGCCATGCCGTGCTTGCGCTGGTGTGTTTGGGGGACAGAAGCCACACTGGGGCAGAGGTCCTGTCTGCTCTGCAGGGCCAGGCCGAGAGGTGGTTGACGCCACGCCAGCTTAAGCCAGGAATGGTGGTTTGCGACAATGGCACCAACCTCCTCTCCGCCCTCCGACAGGGACAACTGACCCATGTGCCCTGTGTGGCTCACGTCCTTAACCTGGTGGTGCAGCGGTTCTTGGGCAGGTACCCGGGCTTACAGGATGTCCTGAGGCAGGCCAGGAAAGTCTGTGTGCATTTCCGCAGATCTTATAATGCCAGTGCTCGCCTGGCTGAGCTGCAAAAGGAGTTGAACCTGCCCAAGAACCGCCTTATATGTGACATGCCCACCAGGTGGAACTCAACGTTGGCCATGCTGCAGTGGCTGCACACGCAGCAGAGGGCCATCAATGAGTACCTGTGCGACTACGGCACCAGGACAGGGTCAGGGGAGCTTGTTTTTTTTTCTCCACACCAGTGGGGCATGATCAGGGATGCATGCACTGTCCTGGCACCATTTGAGGAGGCCACGAGGATGGTGAGCAGTGACAGTGCACGCATCAGTGACACTGTACCTCTTGTCCACCTGTTGGAGCACACGCTGCGTGGAATAATGGACAGGGCACTTGAGGCAGAACAGAGGCAGGAAGAGGAGGACTTCCTTGCCTCTCAAGGCCCCCTTTACCCAGACAGTGTTCCATCGCAGAGGAGGAGGAGGAGGAGGAGGAGGAGGAGGAGGAGGAGGAGGAGGAGGAGGAGGAGGAGGATTGTGTCAGCATGGAGGTGGAGGCTGGCACTCAGCATCATCAGCAGCAGTCTTTTAGGGATGATTTACAGTCCCAAGAAACCAGTGGACTTGTACGTGGCTGGGAGGAGGTGGCTGCGGATCATGTCGTCCTTAGTGACCCAGAGGACTCCGGAGCGAATGCCTCAGCAAACCTACGCTGCATGGCCTCCCTGATCCTGTAAAGTCTGCGGAAGGATCCTCGTATTCTTCGGATCAAGGAGAGGGACCATTACTGGCTGGCCACTCTCCTTGATCCACGGTACAAGGGTAAGGTTGCGGACCTTATGTTACCGTCGCAGAGGGAGCAGAGGATGAGACAACTCCGGGAGGCCTTGCAGAAAGGTCTGTGCAACGCGTTCCCAGAGACTGGGAGGTTACAAACTCCTGGTCCTGGACAACGAGTTGCTGAGGCTTCGGCCAGTCAAAGAAGGAGCGGTGGGGAAGGTGGCCGTCTGACCGATGCGTTCAGACAATTCTTTAGTCCGCAGCCCCAAAGTATGATCGGTTCCAGCAACCATCGCCAGCGTCTGATAAACATGGTGCAGGAATATCTAGGGGCAAGGTCAGACTTGGACACCTTCCCCACCGAAAATCCTCTGGCTTACTGGGTCTTGAGGATGGATCACTGGCCAGAGCTTGCACAGTATGCAATTGAGCTACTGGCCTGTCCTGCATCCAGCGTTCTTTCGGAACGCACATTCAGTGCTGCTGGAGGATTTGTCACGGATCACAGGGTGCGCCTGTCCACCGACTCGGTTGATCGACTGACTTTCATCAAGATGAACCAGTCTTGGATCACCACCAGCTACCACACACCTGATGCTGATATAACAGACTAATTGATTTTAACATGTCACATCCCTTCAAGACTGATGCTGATGCTGAGTGCCTGTGCTGTTATGTTGACTGGCTATCCTCCTCCTCCGAGTCCTCAATGATACGATTGATGATGATAGCTTGGAAGATCATTTTTGTTTATGGGTGCCGCCACCAGTGGCTAAGGCCCAATTTTTCAGCCCCTGTTTTACAGGGGCGTGTAATTACAATTTTTTTAGCAATAAATTTGCCATAGGGCTCATTGCTGTGCTCCAAGTACAGTATCTGTGAGGGGTTGGAGTGTTGTGGCACCAGTGCCTAAGGCCCAATTTTTCAGCCCCTGTTTAACAGGGGCGTGTCATTACAATTTTTGAAGCAATACTTTGCAACAGGGCTCATTGCTGTGCTCCAAGTACAGTATCTGTGAGGAGTTGTAGTGTTGTGCCACCAGTGCCTAAGGCCCAATTTTTCAGCCCCTGTTCAACAGGGGCATGTAATTACAATTCTTGATCTAATAATTCACAGCAGGGCCCATTGCTGCACCCACCAAGAGTAACTCTGAGGGCTTACAGTGTTGTGGCAACGCCACCACCACCACGAAAGGCCCAATTTTTCAGCCCCTGTTCAACAGGGGCATGCAATTACAATTCTTGATCTAAGAATTCACAGCAGGGCCCATTCCTGCACCCACCAAGAGTAACTCTGAGGGCTTACAGTGTTGTGGCAACACCACCACCACCACCACGAAAGGCCCAATTTTTCAGCCCCTGTTCAACAGGGGCATGCAATTACAATTCTTGATCTAAGAATTCACAGCAGGGCCCATTGCTGCACCCACCAAGAGTAACTGTCAGGGCTTACAGTGTTGTGGCACCAGCACCACCATCAAAGGCCCAATTTTTACTACCACTGTTCAACAATTATATGTAATTAAAATTCCTGATATAATAGTTGACAGCAGGGCGTTCCAGCACCAACCAAGAGTAACTGTGAGTGCTTACAACACCAACAACTAAGGGGCCTATTTCTGCAGAGTATATACGGCAGGTCCCTACTTTCAAACATCCAACTTACAAATGACTCCTACTTGCAAACGCAAGAAGACAACAGGAAGTGAGAGGAAATCTACCCCTTGGAAGGAAAATTCTCTCCTGTAAGAATTAATATGGGAGAAAGGTGTCTCCTCTGTACTGATGCTTTATCAGCAATCCTTGTTTCAAGAAAAACACCACATTTCAAAAACAGTTGTCATTGGGACGGAAAGTGAGGTGAAATGTTCTGAACAGGGGCACAGACAGCAAAACAAATGTTACAGGGGTGATAACCCTTACCTATGTTTTCCAAAGAGTTTAAAAATAGATTTTTGGGCTGGAGCTACACTTAAACAATGTACCTGTTCAAAATTACAAACACATTCTACATAAGAACAAACCTACAGTCCCTGTCTTGTATGCACCGCCTGTATACGGCTGTTCAGAGTATATAGGGCCTTTTTTATTTTATGTGCGGGGTTCCCCTTAATATCCATACAAGACCCAAAGGGGCTGGTAATGGGCTGGGGTAGGGGGGGGGGGGGGGGGTCATGGGGTAGCTATGCCATTTTTCTTAAAGATTTTCATCCATATTACCGGGACCAGACATTACATTAAAGCCGCAAGCAGTTTTAAATGGCTTTTTTTTCCTTTAGAAGTGTCATTTTGTGCAGGGACAGTTCTAAACACGGGAAACACGTGGCACTTCACAGGCATACTTTAGACACCCCCCAGGTACGATATTTAAAGGAATATTTGACTTTTTTTTTTTCACTTTATGCATCATTAAAATGACTGCTCCCGAAAAACGACCGTTTTTAAAACTTCTTTTTGCATTGATACATGTCCCCTGGTGCAGAACCCGGGTTCCCAAACCCTTTTTTAGGACAATAACATGCATAATAGTTGTTATAATTAGCACTTTAGAATTCGAACGTTCGCATCCATTGTATTTAATAGGGTTCTAATGTTCGTACGAACTTTCGGTCCGTTCGCGGGTTCTGGTGCGAACCGAACCCGGGGGTGTTCGGCTCATCACTACTGTCTACCTATAGAAGTCTCAGAGTCTACTTAAGGGTGTCCTGGCCCTAACCCTCTCTCCTACAGTTCTGTTTAACCGCTTTCCGACCGCCGCATGACTATGTACGTCGGCAGAATGGCACGGCTGCACAAAGGGATGTACCTGTACGTCCCCTTTAAATCGCGGCATAGTGGGAGCGCCCGACCATCGTATGTTCCGTGAGCGTGCTCACGGGTCCCGCAGACTCGATGTCCGCAGGGTGCCTGCGATCGTGTCACGGATCGGCAGAACGGGGAGATGCCTATGTAAACAAGGCATTTCCCTGTCGTGCCTAGTGACAGGACAGAGATCTACTTCTCCCTGTCATCGGGAGCAGTGATCTCTGTCATGTCACTTGTAGCCCATCCCCCTCACAGTTAGAATCACTCCCTAGGATACACTTAACTCCTTCATCGCCCCATAGTGTTTAACCCCTTCCCTGCCAGTGTCATTTAAACAGTAATCAGTGTATTTTTATAGCACTGATCGCTGTATAAATAACAATGGTCCCAAAATAGCGTCAAAAGTGTCCGATATTTCTGCCATAATGTCGGTCACGATAAAAATCGCAGATCGCCGCCATTGCTAATAAAAAAAAAATATAAAAAAAATGCTATAAATCTATCCCCTATTTTATAGACGCTATAACTTTTGCGCAAACCAATCAATATACACTTATTGCAATTTTTTTACCAAAAAAATGTAGAATACATATATCGGCCTAAACTGAGGAAAAAAATATTTTCTCTTTTCGTCCATGGACGTACACAGCCTTCTTAAGTCTTGATAGTTGGGTTATGTTCCTGTTCATAGGAGAGGACTAGGCAGACGTGTTAGATATTTCAATACATGTTACTTTAACAGAGTTGAACAGCCCTGCCCAGGGGGCGGTCCCTGCAGACATAAAGATACAAAATTGGGTGTATTCCTGCGCTACTATGGAGAGGGCTAGCTAGTGATATAAAACTGCTGCAAGCACCAGGGGGGTCAGATCATACCCACGGAAATTAAGTGTATAAAGAGGGGGGGTGGTGCTGCGCTGTTTAGTGAAATAAATGAAGTGAAATTCTTCTAAAACTTTGTGTAAGATAATAAACAAATGCAAATAAACAATTATTGCAAAACGCACATAAAATAGCAAGATCTTCCAAGATGTGAAAAATGCACAAATAATCTTCAAGTGGTGACCATAAAATACTATCTTCTAAAATAGTAAACAATGTGCAACAGGTCTAAACACTGTGTCAAGAAATCAAGATTATGCAAATCTCAAAATAAATAATGAACTGTGACAGTAAATCATAGACAATGAAATAAAAAATGTGAAATGCAAAGCATACGTGCAACCAGTGCAAAAGATGCATAAACGCATAAATCAATCCGAGGGGATGTTGCACTTTAAAAAGTGAACGGTGTGACAGGTCTCTGAATATCCTCACGAGCTAGAATAACCAGGTGAATTGTAACATGCATCTTTAAATTATAAATGTTGCAGGGCGATCGCACAGAAAACTGCAAAGCGATCGCACAAAAAATTGCAGTATATGCGACTATATCAAGTGCAGGTAGAGTTCATTTGGTCAGTCGTGAATGGTGAAAAAAGAAAGCAGTTCATTTATCCTGTGCAGGAAGTGCAGTGATGCATGGAACGTAGGAGGGCCGAGGGGGGGGGTGGGTGGTTGTGTGATGGGAATATCGTATTCCTCTTCCTGTGCTGGTGCACTCCGGTGGTGGTGACTTTTTGGTAAAGGTGGCCTCTTACCTGTAGGTAGAGAGGTAACAGCGTGTAGCAAACAAGATTCTCTGGTTCCTATTGGGGTCCGTGTGTTGTTTGGGATGGTTGTCTCCTAATAGCTGGATGCCGGGGTAATTGGGGTTTCCCTCTGGAGTATGCACTCATATGCCAGCCGTTGTATAAGTAGAAATGAAGAGGGAAGATACTATATGGTGTAGTACGTTTTTAAAACATTTATTGTTCAACACGTTAAAAGCAGTGGTACTCACATTTGGCAGTAACACAATGTAAAAGACTCCACGAGCTGCAAGCTCGTCTGCTGAGCGTCACTTCTAGTTCCTAGATTTATCTCTATGCGTGGCATCACGGTCACGTGACTTCATCAGGAGATGTATTAGGTTACTAGAAGTGTCTTTAAATAGTGGAGTCTATTAGATATAATTGGCGGCCATTTTCTTGTAGACCGCAATGTTATGCAATGCGGCGGCCATGTTTGCTAGGGTTTTCTATGTAATGCTATTCGGCGGCCATGTTTGGTATGATTGCAAAATGTAAACATCGCGGCCATTTTCTTGTAGCCCGCCATTGAAGGGCATAGCAGATAATACGTTTGGATTTTAGGTAAGTCGGTCGACTTAAACACAAGTAAGGAGACTTGGTTGTAGAGCCGGTATTAGAAATAAATAGAGATGTGGTAAAAGTATGGGACTAAAAGGCAACATAAATGTCAGATAAAATACAATAGCATTTGTATTTAAAATGAAGCTAAAAATGACGCCAGCATACGTCTCAGCAAGGACAACTGTTATACTGACCCCTACTGGATGTATTGGTGAGGTTACATAGATAAGTGAGAGCAATGTAACTGAAGGAGAGGTATAAAATAGAAATAAAGTGGAGCATGTAGATCCATGTAAGATATTCTCTAAAATCTATAATATAATTTAAAAACGCTGAGAAACATGAATTAAAAGTTAAATATATTGGAGCTAAAAGTAAAATACCTCAAGGACTTCATTGTCCCAAGAAGACTTCAGTGGGATGTACCACCCAATGACGGTCTAGTTGACCAGGAATCAATAGACGAATGGTTCAAATTTTTTAACGAAAAAGGGCTAGAACTATTAACGTTTCTACTGAAAAGAAAGCAAAGAAAAACCAGGAAGATTGACCAAAATATTGAAGAGATTAAGAAAGATCTAGAGCAGGGGTGTCCAAACTTTTTTCAAAGAGGGCCAGATTTGATGAATTGAACATGCGTGAGGGCCGACCATTTTGCCTGATATTCTTTGAACCATTAAAATTCGGTCTAGGTGTGTTCGTCCGAGCACTGATACACTGCCCAACAAGAATTCTCTTGACTTTGTCACACTCGTTCCCGACACACAGACGAATGCTCTGCTCTTTAGGGGTACCGTTAATTCTTAATGGTACCCCACACATTGGAAAACGTAGGGTGCTTTTGATGCAGTGCAATAAAAAAAAAAAAAAGAAGGTTGGGGACTTCTTTCCGTGCATTTTTGTGGGTAGGGAAGCCCATTAAATGAATGGGCTGCCCTGCACGCAGCCACGCAGATGTGAACCAAGGGCTTGTTCACATGCCAGGTTGGAGGGGCAGTAAAACCACATGGTTGAGCTGTTTTTACCACCCCCAACTTCTCCTCCTCCAGAGAGCCCCCCATATAGCAAGGTCCCAGAGAGCCCCCCCTTACATCAGGGTTCCCAGAGAGCCCCCCCATACATCATGGTTCCCAGAGGCCCTCATACATTAGGGTCCCCAGAGAGCCACCCCATACATCAGAGTCCCCAGAGAGCCCCCTCATACATCAGAGTCCCCAGAGAGCCCCCCCATACATCAGGGTTCACAGAGAGCCCCCCCATACATCAGAGTCCCCAGAGAGCCCCCCCATACATCAGGGTTCACAGAGCCCCCCCATACATCAGGGTTCACAGAGAGCCCCCCATACATCAGGGTTCACAGAGAGCCCCCCCATACATCAGAGTCCCCAGAGAGCCCCCCCATACATCAGAGTCCCCAGAGAGCCCCCCCATACATCAGGGTTCACAGAGAGCCCCCCCATACATCAGGGTTCACAGAGAGCCCCCCCATACATCAGGGTTCACAGAGAGCCCCCCATACATCAGGGTTCACAGAGAGCCCCCCCATACATCAGGGTTCACAGAGAGCCCCCCCATACATCTGGGTCCCTAGAGAGCCCCCCATACATCTGGGTCCCCAGAGAGCCCCCCCATACATCTGGGTCCCCAGAGAGCCTCCCCATACATCTGGGTCCCCAGAGAGCCCCCCCCATACATCAGGGTCCCCAGAGAGCCCCCCCATACATCAGGGTCCACAGAGAGCCCTCCCATACATCAGGGTCCCCAGAGAGCCCCCCCATACATCAGGGTTCACAGAGAGACCCCCATACATCAGGGTCCCCAGACTTAAACATTAGCACAGTACCTTGTTTCCTCATTCATCCGGGTACTGCACTGTAGGGGGAAGCAGAAAGCACAGCACATTCCCCTGCACAGTTTACTTTTGCTTTTGAGGCTGACGGTTCTCACAGTGCCAATGTATAATTCGGCAGGGGGTTGGGCTCATCTGACAGCCCTTCTCTCCCCTGATCTCGCGGCACACTAGTTGAGAAAGGCTGGTTTAGATAACCAGGCCGGCGGGCCGTTCAAAACCGGCCCGCAGGCCGGACTTTGGACATGCCTGATCTAGAGGTACACAAAGACACACCTGAATTCATCAAACTCACAGCGCAGTTAAACAAGGATCTCACGAAGAAGGACAAAGAAGTACAACAGAGGAAAAGTAAAAAATACGTTAGGGATATTAATGATTTTAAGGCAGATCAAGTATTCAAGTGGCAAAGCCAACTAGACCGGCTAGACCCTATCTCCACCAACACCGGAAAAAAACGTAAGAATACAGCAACAACATGGGATTAAGGATCCACAACAGAACACACAAAACCAACAACATCAACATCCCAGAGAGAGAAATACGGCGGAGTCCCCAAGAGATGAGAGATACGATGAAGGATACGTGAACTACAATCAAAATACCCCATATCGAGCAGACAGAAGATCCCCCCAAAATGATCGGACACCACAAAATGGATGGAGAAAACAGAATTATCGGAAGAACCATAGAAAACCACTAAACTGAAATAATGGGTGGCACAAACCCCTGTATGAACAAAGGGATAATAGGGGGCAACAACAAGAATACAGAGACAACAGGGGACCACCGAATGAATACAGAGAAAACAGGAGACCACCACAGGAGCCATATATACAACGTGGAAGAAGCCCAGACCGTGGATATGGTTATGGAGATAAAAAAGGTCTACAACAGAGGAACCACTACCCCCATGACCGTAGTCCAATACCTACTTATAATTACTATGCCCCCCTCAGACACCAGCATGAAGAAAACGATCAACAATACCCGACACAATACTCCAACCCAGACTCCAACAGGTCTTTTTTAGACCGAGGCAAGGAGAATTAACCCATAAGAAATATGAACGAGAGCAGAGGAGGGAGAAGAAGTCCAGAAAGAAGAGGGGGTGCAGATCAGGAAAGAGACAACAGAAGAAAAAGAGAGTAAAAGGAGAAGGTATTTTTAACTTAAGTAATGAACCCAGTGGCGGCTGGTGCTCCATTTTTTTAGGGGGGCGCAAATAAAACCCCAACCACTCCCTCCCCTGTCACTCGCCTGTGATGGGGCCTATAAACAGACAGATAGAGGGATAGATTGGATAGGACAGACAGATATGCAGATAGAGAGATATGCAGATAGAGAGGTAGATAGACAGACATAGAATAGATAGATAGATAGATAAAATACATAGAGAAATAGATAGATAGATAGAATTAGATAGATATGGATAGATAGATAGATAGATAGATATAGATAGAGAGAGAGAGAGAGAGAGAGTGAAATAGTAGATAGAGAGAGAGAAATAGTAGATAGAGAGAGAGAGAAAGATACAGATGAGAGAGAGAGAGATGAGAGAATACACAGACCTGCAGAGCATGACTCTAGGAGGACGCAGCACTCAGAGCCCTCATGTCACATACGGAGATGTGTAATGAAGGCTCCACAGCAGATTGTCGGGTGAAGGGCTGAGCGGAGTTGATTCCAGGCAGGGCAGAGAGGTGAAGCACAGCTCCATTCATCCTCAGTCTGTGATCATACTGAGAAGAATACATGCAGCACAAGGAGCTGCTGTATATGGGGGTTGAAAGAAAAGACAAAATACAGGCTGCCGTTGTTAGCAGTACCTTACCTTGCCTCAGTTGCCTGGCTCCTCCGCACAGACCCGAAAACGAAACCGGAAGTGACACGTGTCGGGGACAGCACTGCCTAGACATGAAGGAGAAGGAGTGTGACCCAATGAGCGCTTAGAGGCGCACCCCAGAACGCCACAGGGCATCAAAAAACACTGCAAATGAAACGTCTTGCCTGCAATCACGGGATTGCATTGGCATGACGCTTTCATAGTGCACTGTGACCGGCGCCTGGCGCCCGCCTCAGTACACTTAAAATGTACTTTTTTTTTCTTAAAGGGACATTTTTTTTTTTTTATAATTTTTTTTTGTGTGACTGGCTTTGGGGGGGGGGGGGGCGGCACCCATGCGCCCCCTATGGATGGGCCGCCACTGAATGAACCACTTACACATGAAGAAGTCGAAGTGTTGGATAGGGGATTAAAATATGCCCCAATAAGAAACCTGGATAAGTTCCAAACATACATAGGCATTCAGAAATACATCCGGAAATTAAACATCAAGAAATATATGGCAAAAAACCCGATCAAACAAACACGACCGACTGAGAAAGATGCGATTTTACATAGTACACTGAGAAACAAATCTATTTTGAACCCTGTTCTTAAAGATAACAAACCTATTGAAGTTTTTTAAAAAGTTGTTTTAGGAGATCTGAAAGATCTGAGGATACAGAAAAAAGAAGAACCCAAGCATATAAAAAGTGGCATTCGAAAATTAACAAAGAGGAAAGACCTGGTCATCCGGCCAGCGGATAAAGGTGGAGGAATTGTAATCGAATCCAAGGATCAATACAAAACAAGCATGAAGAATCTGCTGGATGACACAAATACATACAATAAACTACCGAGTAGTGATGAGCCGAACACCCCCGGGTTCGGTTCGCACCAGAACCCGCGAACGGACCGAAAGTTCGTACGAACATTAGAACCCTATTAAATACAATGGATGCGAACGTTCGAATTCTAAAGTGCTAATTATAACAACTATTATGCATGTTATTGTCCTAAAAAGGGTTTGGGAACCCGGGTTCTGCACCAGGGGACATGTATCAATGCAAAAAGAAGTTTTAAAAACGGTCGTTTTTCGGGAGCAGTCATTTTAATGATGCATAAAGTGAAAAAAAAAAGTCAAATATTCCTTTAAATATCGTACCTGGGGGGTGTCTAAAGTATGCCTGTGAAGTGCCACGTGTTTCCCGTGTTTAGAACTGTCCCTGCACAAAATGACACTTCTAAAGGAAAAAAAAGCCATTTAAAACTGCTTGCGGCTTTAATGTAATGTCTGGTCCCGGTAATATGGATGAAAATCTTTAAGAAAAATGGCATAGCTACCCCATGACCCCCCCCCCCCACCCCAGCCCATTACCAGCCCCTTTGGGTCTTGTATGGATATTAAGGGGAACCCCGCACATAAAATAAAAAAGGCCCTATATACTCTGAACAGCCGTATACAGGCGGTGCATACAAGACAGGGACTGTAGGTTTGTTCTTATGTAGAATCTGTTTGTAATTTTGAACAGGTACATTGTTTAAGTGTAGCTCCAGCCCAAAAATCTATTTTAAAACTTTTTGGAAAACATAGGTAAGGGTTATCACCCCTGTAACATTTGTTTTGCTGTCTGTGCCCCTGTTCAGAACATTTCACCTCACTTTCCGTCCCAATGACAACTGTTTTTGAAATGTGGTGTTTTTCTTGAAACAAGGATTGCTGATAAAGCATCAGTACAGAGGAGACACCTTTCTCCCATATTTATTCTTACAGGAGAGAATTTTCCTTCCTAGGGGTAGATTTCCTCTCACTTCCTGTTGTCTTCTTTCGTTTGCAAGTAGGAGTCGTTTGTAAGTTGGATGTTTGAAAGTAGGGACCTGCCGTATATACTCTGCAGAAATAGGCCCCTTAGTTGTTGGTGTTGGCACAACACTGTAAGCACTCACAGTTACTCTTGGTTGGTGCTGGAACGCCCTGCTGTCAACTATTATATCAGGAATTTTAATTACATATAATTGTTGAACAGTGGTAGTAAAAATTGGGCCTTTGATGGTGGTGCTGGTGCCACAACACTGTAAGCCCTGACAGTTACTCTTGGTGGGTGCAGCAATGGGCCCTGCTGTGAATTATTAGATCAAGAATTGTAATTGCATGCCCCTGTTGAACAGGGGCTGAAAAATTGGGCTTTTCGTGGTGGTGGTGGTGGTGGTGGTGTTGCCACAACACTGTAAGCCCTCAGAGTTACTCTTGGTGGGTGCAGGAATGGGCCCTGCTGTGAATTATTAGATCAAGAATTGTAATTACATGCCCCTTTTGAACAGGGGCTGAAAAATTGGGCCTTTCGTGGTGGTGGTGGTGGTGGCGTTGCCACAACACTGTAAGCCCTCAGACTTACTCTTGGTGGGTGCAGGAATGGGCCCTGCTGTGAATTATTACATCAAGAATTGTAATTGCATGCCCCTGTTGAACAGGGGCTGAAAAATTGGGCCTTAGGCACTGGTGGCACAACACTACAACCCCTCACAGATACTGTACTTGGAGCACAGCAATGAGCCCTGTTGCAAAGTATTGCTTCAAAAATTGTAATGACACGCCCCTGTTAAACAGGGGCTGAAAAATTGGGCCTTAGGCACTGGTGGCACAACACTACAACCCCTCACAGATACTGTACTTGGAGCACAGCAATGAGCCCTATGGCAAATTATTGCTAAAAAAATTGTAAGTACACGCCCCTGTAAAACAGGGGCTGAAAAATTGGGCCTTAGCCACTGGTGGCGGCACCCATAAACAAAAATGATCTTCCAAGCTATCATCATCAATCGTATCATTGAGGACTCGGAGGAGGAGGATAGCCAGTCAACATAACAGCACAGGCACTCAGCATCAGCATCAGTCTTGAAGGGACGTGACATGTTAAAATCAATTAGTCTGTTATATCAGCATCAGGTGTGTGGTAGCTGGTGGTGATCCAAGACTGGTTCATCTTGATGAAAGTCAGTCGATCAACCGAGTCGGTGGACAGGCGCACCCTGTGATCCGTGACAAATCCTCCAGCAGCACTGAATGTGCGTTCCGAAAGAACGCTGGATGCAGGACAGGCCAGTAGCTCAATTGCATACTGTGCAAGCTCTGGCCAGTGATCCATCCTCAAGACCCAGTAAGCCAGAGGATTTTCGGTGGGGAAGGTGTCCAAGTCTGACCTTGCCCCTAGATATTCCTGCACCATGTTTATCAGACGCTGGCGATGGTTGCTGGAACCAATCATACTTTGGGGCTGCGGACTAAAGAATTGTCTGAACGCATCGGTCAGACGGCCACCTTCCCCACCGCTCCTTCTTTGACTGGCCGAAGCCTCAGCAACTCGTTGTCCTGGACCAGGAGTTTGTAACCTCCCAGTCTCTGGGAACGCGTTGCACAGACCTTTCTGCAAGGCCTCCCGGAGTTGTCTCATCCTCTGCTCCCTCTGCGACGGTAACATAAGGTCCGCAACCTTACCCTTGTACCGTGGATCAAGGAGAGTGGCCAGCCAGTAATGGTCCCTCTCCTTGATCCGAAGAATACGA
Organism: Rana muscosa; assembly: GCA_029206835.1. NCBI lineage: Eukaryota > Metazoa > Chordata > Amphibia > Anura > Ranidae > Rana > Rana muscosa. The sequence goes on along the minus strand of CM055116.1, from coordinate 336,996,949 downwards.
GGATCCTTCCGCAGACTTTGCAGGATCAGGGAGGCCATGCAGCGTAGGTTTGCTGAGGCATTCGCTCCGGAGTCCTCTGGGTCACTAAGGACGACATGATCCGCAGTCACCTCCTCCCAGCCACGTACAAGTCCACTGGTTTCTTGGGACTGTAAATCATCCCTAAAAGACTGCTGCTGATGATGCTGAGTGCCAGCCTCCACCTCCATGCTGACACAATCCTCCTCCTCCTCCTCCTCCTCCTCTTCCTCTTCCTGTGCGATGGGTGGGACAGAAGGAACACTGTCTGGGTAAAGGGGGCCTTGAGAGGCAAGGAAGTCCTCCTCTTCCTGCCTCTGTTCTGCCTCAAGTGCCCTGTCCATTATTCCACGCAGCGTGTGCTCCAACAGGTGGACAAGAGGTACAGTGTCACTGATGCATGCACTGTCACTCCTCACCATCCTCGTGGCCTCCTCAAATGGTGCCAGGACAGTGCATGCATCCCTGATCATGCCCCACTGGCGTGGAGAAAAAAAACCAAGCTCCCCTGACCCTGTCCTGGTGCCGTAGTCGCACAGGTACTCATTGATGGCCCTCTGCTGCGTGTGCAGCCGCTGCAGCATGGCCAACGTTGAGTTCCACCTGGTGGGCATGTCACATATAAGGCGGTTCTTGGGCAGGTTCAACTCCTTTTGCAGCTCAGCCAGGCGAGCACTGGCATTATAAGATCTGCGGAAATGCACACAGACTTTCCTGCCCTGCCTCAGGACATCCTGTAAGCCCGGGTACCTGCCCAAGAACCGCTGCACCACCAGGTTAAGGACGTGAGCCACACAGGGCACATGGGTCAGTTGTCCCTGTCGGAGGGCGGAGAGGAGGTTGGTGCCATTGTCGCAAACCACCATTCCTGGCTTAAGCTGGCGTGGCGTCAACCACCTCTCGGCCTGGCCCTGCAGAGCAGACAGGACCTCTGCCCCAGTGTGGCTTCTGTCCCCCAAACACACCAGCGCAAGCACGGCATGGCATCTTTTTGCCTGCGTACTTGCGTAGCCCCGTGAACGGCTACGGAGCACCGCTGGTTCATAGGACAAACCACAGGAAGAGGCCATGGAGGAAGAAGAAGAGGAGGGGGTGGAGGAGAGAGGTGTGTCACAACCAGTAGTAGCATTTTGGAGGCGTGGCGGTGGGACAACCTCCAACACTACTGCACCTTGTCCTGCATCCTTCCCAGCTGCCAAAAGAGTGACCCAATGGGCCGTGAAAGAAAGGTAACGTCCCTGTCCATGCCTGCTGGACCATGAGTCAGCGGTAATATGCACCTTACCGCTGACCGCCCTGTCCAGCGAGGCCAAGACATTGCCTTCCACATGCCGGTAGAGAGCCGGAATAGCCTTCCGTGAGAAAAAGTGGCGTTTGGGAACCTGCCACTGAGGAACCGCACATTGCACAAACTCACGGAAGGGGGCCGAGTCTACCAACTGAAAAGGCAGCAGTTGAAGCGCTAGCAATTTAGCCAAGCTAGCATTCAACCGCTGGGCATGTGGATGGCTGGGAGTGAACTTCTTTCGACGGTCCAGCAGCTGGGGCAGGGAAATTTGCCTGCTAGAATCGGACGTCGGTGTACTGCTAGCAGAGTGGCCGCAAGTACTTGGCTGTGACACACCTAATTCTACACCTTCATTCCTCTCAGTGCATGTTTCAGAGAGGACTGAAGTTATAGTGGGGTTGGAGATCCCAGCTGATGCGGTGCAAGGAGAGGTCCGCTTTGTTCTTTGGTGTGGGTCTTTGAGGTAGGCTTGCCAACGAGCTGCATGGCAGGTCAACATATGTCTGGTCAGGCATGTGGTACCCAAGCGGCTGATGTTTTGGCCACGCGATATACGCTTGAGACATATGTTGCAAACAGCAGCTGTGCGATCTGATGCACTAGCCTCAAAAAAGGCCCACACCAAGGAACTTTTTGAATGACGGGCAGAGGCAGCGCCCTGCACAGGCGGAGCTCTGCGGTGTGATTCCGTCGGTGTACTGCCCTTACGCTGGCCACCAAAGGGCATCCTGTCTCGTTGGAGATGTGCCTCCTCCTCATCCTCCTCCTCCTCTCTCCTATTAGGCACCCACGTGGAGTCAGTGACCTCATCATCCCCTCCCTCCTCATCACTGGAGCCAATCTGGCAGTATGCTGCAGCTGCTGGAACATGACTGCCAGATTGGTGTCCTTCTTGAGCATCCCCTCTGTCTGCTCTCACCCTACTGCCTTCCTGTAGCTGGGTTTCATCATCAGACCCTTCGAAACGCTGGGCATCCTCCTGGAGCATGTACCCAACACTGTGCTCAAACAGTTCGGGGGACTCCTCAGGAGGAGGACATGGTGGGTCTAGGGAAGGAGTGACTGATGATGAGTCTGACATTGATACCAGGGAAGAGGACGCTTTGGCAGCTGCTTTGCCAGTACCCTGAGCCTGGGTGAGAGAGGATGAGGAGGAGGAGGAGGGCTTGGTCATCCACTCTACCAAGTCTTCGGCATGATGTGGCTCAACATGTCCAGCTGCCGAAAAGAAGGACAAGCGTGTCCCATGGCCATGTGCTGATGACAATGCACCGCGTCCACGACCAGCACTGTTGCCCCCAGACACAGAGCCTGCTTGCCCTCTTTTATTGCCTCCTGACTGTCTGCCTCTCCTTGTTTGCCTTCCAGACATTCTAATAGATGGCCTGCAGGGAGATGGGAAAAAAGCAATAAGGGCTACCTTCAGGTGTCCTTCTCTGTGAAAGAAACTGACACTCTCCCTACCTACAGTTTTCTGTCCCTAGAAAAAATGTTTTTTTTAAGCACAATATAGCACAAGGAGAATTCACTCACTGTCCTTCCAGGTCCCTAGAAACAAGGACTTGCACAGTGAAAGAAACTGACACTCTCCCTACCTACAGTTTTCTGTCCCTAGAAAAAATGTTTTTTTTAAGCACAATATAGCACAAGGAGAATTCAGTCACTGTCCTTCCAGGTCCCTGGAAACAAGGACTTGCACAGTGAAAGAAACTGACACTCTCCCTACCTACAGTTTTCTGTCCCTAGAAAAAATGTTTTTTTTAAGCACAATATAGCACAAGGAGAATTCACTCACTGTCCTTCCAGGTCCCTAGAAACAAGGACTTGCACAGTGAAAGAAACTGACACTCTCCCTACCTACAGTTTTCTGTCCCTAGAATAAATGTTTTTTTTAAGCACAATATAGCACAAGGAGAATTCACTCACTGTCCTTCCAGGTCCCTGGAAACAAGGACTTGCACAGTGAAAGAAACTGACACTCTCCCTACCTACAGTTTTCTGTCCCTAGAAAAAATGTTTTTTTAAGCACAATATAGCACAAGGAGAATTCACTCACTGTCCTTCCAGGTCCCTAGAAACAAGGACTTGCACAGTGAAAGAAACTGACACTCTCCCTACCTACAGTTTTCTGTCCCTAGAAAAAATGTTTTTTTTAAGCACAATATAGCACAAGGAGAATTCACTCACTGTCCTTCCAGGTCCCTAGAAACAAGGACTTGCACAGTGAAAGAAACTGACACTCTCCCTACCTACAGTTTTCTGTCCCTAGAAAAAATGTTTTTTTTAAGCACAATATAGCACAAGGAGAATTCACTCACTGTCCTTCCAGGTCCCTGGAAACAAGGACTTGCACAGTGAAAGAAACTGACACTCTCCCTACCTACAGTTTTCTGTCCCTAGAAAAAATGTTTTTTTTAAGCACAATATAGCACAAGGAGAATTCACTCACTGTCCTTCCAGGTCCCTAGAAACAAGGACTTGCACAGTGAAAGAAACTGACACTCTCCCTACCTACAGTTTTCTGTCCCTAGAAAAAATGTTTTTTTTAAGCACAATATAGCACAAGGAGAATTCACTCACTGTCCTTCCAGGTCCCTGGAAACAAGGACTTGCACAGTGAAAGAAACTGACACTCTCCCTACCTACAGTTTTCTGTCCCTAGAAAAAATGTTTTTTTTAAGCACAATATAGCACAAGGAGAATTCACTCACTGTCCTTCCAGGTCCCTAGAAACAAGGACTTGCACAGTGAAAGAAACTGACACTCTCCCTACCTACAGTTTTCTGTCCCTAGAAAAAATGTTTTTTTTAAGCACAATATAGCACAAGGAGAATTCACTCACTGTCCTTCCAGGTCCCTAGAAACAAGGACTTGCACAGTGAAAGAAACTGACACTCTCCCTACCTACAGTTTTCTGTCCCTAGAAAAAATGTTTTTTTTAAGCACAATATAGCACAAGGAGAATTCACTCACTGTCCTTCCAGGTCCCTGGAAACAAGGACTTGCACAGTGAAAGAAACTGACACTCTCCCTACCTACAGTTTTCTGTCCCTAGAAAAAATGTTTTTTTTAAGCACAATATAGCACAAGGAGAATTCACTCACTGTCCTTCCAGGTCCCTAGAAACAAGGACTTGCACAGTGAAAGAAACTGACACTCTCCCTACCTACAGTTTTCTGTCCCTAGAAAAAATGTTTTTTTTAAGCACAATATAGCACAAGGAGAATTCACTCACTGTCCTTCCAGGTCCCTGGAAACAAGGACTTGCACAGTGAAAGAAACTGACACTCTCCCTACCTACAGTTTTCTGTCCCTAGAAAAAATGTTTTTTTTAAGCACAATATAGCACAAGGAGAATTCACTCACTGTCCTTCCAGGTCCCTAGAAACAAGGACTTGCACAGTGAAAGAAACTGACACTCTCCCTACCTACAGTTTTCTGTCCCTAGAAAAAATGTTTTTTTAAGCACAATATAGCACAAGGAGAATTCACTCACTGTCCTTCCAGGTCCCTAGAAACAAGGACTTGCACAGTGAAAGAAACTGACACTCTCCCTACCTACAGTTTTCTGTCCCTAGAAAAAATGTTTTTTTTAAGCACAATATAGCACAAGGAGAATTCACTCACTGTCCTTCCAGGTCCCTGGAAACAAGGACTTGCACAGTGAAAGAAACTGACACTCTCCCTACCTACAGTTTTCTGTCCCTAGAAAAAATGTTTTTTTTAAGCACAATATAGCACAAGGAGAATTCACTCACTGTCCTTCCAGGTCCCTGGAAACAAGGACTTGCACAGTGAAAGAAACTGACACTCTCCCTACCTACAGTTTTCTGTCCCTAGAAAAAATGTTTTTTTTAAGCACAATATAGCACAAGGAGAATTCACTCACTGTCCTTCCAGGTCCCTAGAAACAAGGACTTGCACAGTGAAAGAAACTGACACTCTCCCTACCTACAGTTTTCTGTCCCTAGAAAAAATGTTTTTTTTAAGCACAATATAGCACAAGGAGAATTCACTCACTGTCCTTCCAGGTCCCTGGAAACAAGGACTTGCACAGTGAAAGAAACTGACACTCTCCCTACCTACAGTTTTCTGTCCCTAGAAAAAATGTTTTTTTTAAGCACAATATAGCACAAGGAGAATTCACTCACTGTCCTTCCAGGTCCCTGGAAACAAGGACTTGCACAGTGAAAGAAACTGACACTCTCCCTACCTACAGTTTTCTGTCCCTAGAAAAAATGTTTTTTTTAAGCACAATATAGCACAAGGAGAATTCACTCACTGTCCTTCCAGGTCCCTAGAAACAAGGACTTGCACAGTGAAAGAAACTGACACTCTCCCTACCTACAGTTTTCTGTCCCTAGAAAAAATGTTTTTTTTAAGCACAATATAGCACAAGGAGAATTCACTCACTGTCCTTCCAGGTCCCTAGAAACAAGGACTTGCACAGTGAAAGAAACTGACACTCTCCCTACCTACAGTTTTCTGTCCCTAGAAAAAATGTTTTTTTTAAGCACAATATAGCACAAGGAGAATTCACTCACTGTCCTTCCAGGTCCCTGGAAACAAGGACTTGCACAGTGAAAGAAACTGACACTCTCCCTACCTACAGTTTTCTGTCCCTAGAAAAAATGTTTTTTTTAAGCACAATATAGCACAAGGAGAATTCACTCACTGTCCTTCCAGGTCCCTGGAAACAAGGACTTGCACAGTGAAAGAAACTGACACTCTCCCTACCTACAGTTTTCTGTCCCTAGAAAAAATGTTTTTTTTAAGCACAATATAGCACAAGGAGAATTCACTCACTGTCCTTCCAGGTCCCTAGAAACAAGGACTTGCACAGTGAAAGAAACTGACACTCTCCCTACCTACAGTTTTCTGTCCCTAGAAAAAATGTTTTTTTTAGCACACTATAGCACAAGGAGAATTCACTCACTGTCCTTCCAGGTCCCTGGAAACAAGGACTTGCACAGTGAAAGAAACTGACACTCTCCCTACCTACAGTTTTCTGTCCCTAGAAAAAAATGTTTTTTTTAAGCACAATATAGCACAAGGAGAATTCACTCACTGTCCTTCCAGGTCCCTGGAAACAAGGACTTGCACAGTGAAAGAAACTGACACTCTCCCTACCTACAGTTTTCTGTCCCTAGAAAAAATGTTTTTTTTAAGCACAATATAGCACAAGGAGAATTCACTCACTGTCCTTCCAGGTCCCTGGAAACAAGGACTTGCACAGTGAAAGAAACTGACACTCTCCCTACCTACAGTTTTCTGTCCCTAGAAAAAATGTTTTTTTTAAGCACAATATAGCACAAGGAGAATTCACTCACTGTCCTTCCAGGTCCCTGGAAACAAGGACTTGCACAGTGAAAGAAACTGACACTCTCCCTACCTACAGTTTTCTGTCCCTAGAAAAAATGTTTTTTTTAAGCACAATATAGCACAAGGAGAATTCACTCACTGTCCTTCCAGGTCCCTGGAAACAAGGACTTGCACAGTGAAAGAAACTGACACTCTCCCTACCTACAGTTTTCTGTCCCTAGAAAAAATGTTTTTTTTAAGCACAATATAGCACAAGGAGAATTCACTCACTGTCCTTCCAGGTCCCTGGAAACAAGGACTTGCACAGTGAAAGAAACTGACACTCTCCCTACCTACAGTTTTCTGTCCCTAGAAAAAATGTTTTTTTAAGCACAATATAGCACAAGGAGAATTCACTCACTGTCCTTCCAGGTCCCTAGAAACAAGGACTTGCACAGTGAAAGAAACTGACACTCTCCCTACCTACAGTTTTCTGTCCCTAGAAAAAATGTTTTTTTTAGCACACTATAGCACAAGGAGAATTCACTCACTGTCCTTCCAGGTCCCTGGAAACAAGGACTTGCACAGTGAAAGAAACTGACACTCTCCCTACCTACAGTTTTCTGTCCCTAGAAAAAAATGTTTTTTTTAAGCACAATATAGCACAAGGAGAATTCACTCACTGTCCTTCCAGGTCCCTGGAAACAAGGACTTGCACAGTGAAAGAAACTGACACTCTCCCTACCTACAGTTTTCTGTCCCTAGAAAAAATGTTTTTTTTAAGCACAATATAGCACAAGGAGAATTCACTCACTGTCCTTCCAGGTCCCTGGAAACAAGGACTTGCACAGTGAAAGAAACTGACACTCTCCCTACCTACAGTTTTCTGTCCCTAGAAAAAATGTTTTTTTTAAGCACAATATAGCACAAGGAGAATTCACTCACTGTCCTTCCAGGTCCCTGGAAACAAGGACTTGCACAGTGAAAGAAACTGACACTCTCCCTACCTACAGTTTTCTGTCCCTAGAAAAAATGTTTTTTTTAAGCACAATATAGCACAAGGAGAATTCACTCACTGTCCTTCCAGGTCCCTGGAAACAAGGACTTGCACAGTGAAAGAAACTGACACTCTCCCTACCTACAGTTTTCTGTCCCTAGAAAAAATGTTTTTTTAAGCACAATATAGCACAAGGAGAATTCACTCACTGTCCTTCCAGGTCCCTAGAAACAAGGACTTGCACAGTGAAAGAAACTGACACTCTCCCTACCTACAGTTTTCTGTCCCTAGAAAAAATGTTTTTTTTAAGCACACTATAGCACAAGCACAAAACACACTGACACTCTCCCTACCTATCCTTCTCTTTCCCTAAACTAAAGGAATCCAGGTTAAGCAAGAAAGAAATAAAAGTCACTGTCCCTGCCTATGCTGCTCTATCCCTGCTCCGGAACACACTACACTAGGCCGCCGTGCTGGCGGCCTTTTATAGTGTGGGGCGTGTACTAAACCCCCTCAGCAATAATTGGCCACAGGCATCCTGCCTGTGGCCAATCATTGCTCTCCTCGCTGCCGGCGCTGTGATTGGCCAAGCATGCGGGGTCACAGTGCATGCTTGGCCAATCACAGCGCCTGGATGACACTGCGATGGCGTAGTGCATTGTGGGCCGTTCGCGTCACTCGAATTTGGCGCGAACAGCCCAAATCGTTCGATCTTCGTCGAACGATCGAACAGCCGATGTTCGAGTCGAACGTATGTTCGACTCGAACACGAAGCTCATCCCTACTACCGAGTAACCCAATGTTTAAATGTAGGAAAGCTTTGGAGGAAGTAGTGCACCTGGGCCTAAAAAGAAATATATTAAATAAAAAAGAAGCACGATATCTAATACCAGACACATGTCGCACACCAATTATATATTCATTGCCGAAAATACATAGGGACAAATCAAACCCACCACCAAGACCTATCATAAATGGGATAGACTCCCTTACGGCGAGGATGGGCCAATACATTGATAACTGCTTGCAATCGGCAGTACAAAACACTAGGGCGTACCTGAGAGACACAAAGCATATGCTACAAACCATAGAAGAGATTACCAGAGAAGAAGGGCCATGGACAATGGCCACAGCTGACGTATCATCATTGTACACTATAATTTTTCACCACCAAGCTTGCAATTCCATGAAAGGGGGCCTAAGGACACATACCACCTTACCCTGTATACAGGGGAAATACCTGATAAAATGTTTGGACTTCTGCCTAAAGAATAATTATTTCTGGTATGATCCAAACTATTACCATCAATGCACGGGAGTCGCAATGGGAGCTAAATTCGCTCCCAGTGTGGCAGGCCTGTTCATGGCCAAGTGGGGAGAAGAAAATGTGTATAAAAATCCACCTAAAGAACTAGCGGTATACAAGAGGTATATAGACGATATTTTCATCCTCTGGAAAGGAGAACCGGAAGCTCTACAATTATTCCTAGAGAATTTGAATATAAACGACAGGAACATACGACTAACATGGGACATCAGTATGTAGAAAATAGCATTTCTAGACCTGGACATCATACAAGAAGATGGTAAACTTTATACACAAACGCACTTTAAAAATGTAGACAGGAACAGTTATCTCCCACTAACAAGCTGCCACCACAAAAACTGGCTTTTTAACATCCCAAAAGGCCAATTAATGCGCCTGCAACGCAACTGCACTAATGATAGCGACTTTCAAATCCAAGCAGAGAAGATGAAACATAGATTTATCAAGAAAGGCTATAAAGAACAGTTCATGGAAAACAAAATAATGGAGGTCTCCAATATGGATCGCAAAGAGCTGATCAAGGATCGCAAGAAAAACGCATCAAGTACAGACACAATACCAATTATATTGGACTATAACATCCAATATAAGAAAAGATTTTGAATCGCCACTGGTATATATTACTGGCAGATAGGCAACTGCAGCAGGTACTACCACCCAACCCTAGATTTGTGTATAAACGAGCTCCAACCATTAGGGACAAAATTGTGCAGAGTGTCATAGACCCCCCCCCCCAAAAAAAGGCTTAACCTTCTTCACCGGAAAGGGATTCTATCCCTGCAAACTTTGCTTTGCGTGCAGAAAAACAAAACGTCTAAACGAGAAGAAACAACAATTTACATCTACAAGCACAGGGAACATATACAAAATAAACGAGTTTATATGCTTCAACACAGAGGGGGCTGTATATGCCCTGGAATGCAGCTTAGGCTACAGTATATAGGAAGAACAAAGAGACCCCTAAGAGTACGCATCAAGGAACATGTCCAAAATATACTGAAGGGGTTCGATAAACACAGCGTTTCTAAGCACTTTTTACTATGCCACAATAAAGACCCCACACAGCTCAAATTTTGGGGAATAGAACCATATAAGAGACATTGGCGAGGGAGCCACAAAGTTAGGACCCTCAGTCAGCTAGAATCCAAATGGATATTTATATTAGATACTTTCTCACCTCGGGGCCTTAATATCGAATTTGATCTTAATTGTTTCCTTAGTGACTTTTAGCTCCAATATATTTAACTTTTAATTCATGGTTCTCAGTGTTTTTAAATTATATTATAGATTTTGGAGAATATCTTACATGGATCTACATGCTCCACTTTATTTCTATTTTATACCTCTCCTTCAGTTACATTGCTCTCACTTATCTATGTAACCTCACCAATACATCCAGTAGGGGTCAGTATAACAGTTGTCCTTGCTAAGACGTATGCTGGCGTCATTTTTAGCTTCATTTTAAATACAAATGCTATTGTATTTTATCTGACATTTATGTTGCCTTTTAGTCCCATACTTTTACCACATCTCTATTTATTTCTAATACCGGCTCTACAACCAAGTCTCCTTACTTGTGTTTAAGCCGACCGACTTACCTAAAATCCCAACGTATTATCTGCTATGCCCTTCAATGGCGGGCTACAAGAAAATGGTCACGATGTTTACATATTGCAATCATACCAAACATGGCCGCCGAATAGCATTACATAGAAAACCCTAGCAAACATGGCCACCACATTGCATAACATTGCGGTCTACAAGAAAATGGCCGCCAATTATATCTAATAGACGCCACTATTTAAAGACACTTCTAGTAACCTAATACATCTCCTGATGAAGTCACGTGACGCCACGCGTAGAGACAAATCTAGGAACTAGAAGTGACGCTCAGCAGACGAGCTCGCAGCTCGTGGAGTCTTTTACATTGTGTTACTGCCAAATGTGAGTACCACTGCTTTTAACGTGTTGAACAATAAATGTTTCAAAAACGTACTACACCATATAGTATCTTCCCTCGTCATTTCTACTTATACAACGGCTGGCATATGAGTGCATACTCCAGAGGGTAACCCCAATTACACCGGCATCCAGCTATTAGGAGACAACCATCCCAAACAACACACGGACCCCTATAGGAACCAGGCAAGAGGAACACAGAGCATCTTGTTTGCTACACTCTGTTACCTCTCTACCTACAGGTAAGAGGCCACCTTTACCAAAAAGTCACCACCACCGGAGTGCACCAGCACAGGAAGAGGAATATGATATTCCCATCACACAAACACACCCCCCCCCCCCCTCGGCTCTCCTGCGTTCCATGCATCACTGCACTTCCTGCACAAGATAAATTAACTGCTTTCTTTTTTCACCATTCACGATTGACCAAATCAACTCTACCTGCACTTGATATAGTCGCATATACTGCAATTTTTTGTGCGATCGCTTTGCAGTTTTCTGTGCGATCGCCCTGCAACATTTATAATTTAAAGATGCATGTTACAATTCACCTGGTTATCCTAGCTCGTGAGGATATTCAGAGACCTGTCACACCGTGCACTTTTTAAAGTGCAACATCCCCTCTGATTTTTTTTATGTGTTTATGCATCTTTTGCACTGGTTGCACGTATGTATTGCATTTCACATTTTTTATTTCATTTTCTACGATTTACTGTCACAGTTCATTATTTATTTTGAGATTTGCATAATCTTGATTTCTTGACACAGTGTTTAGACCTGTTGCACATTGTTTACTATTTTAGAAGATAGTATTTTATGGTCACCACTTGAAGATTATTTATTGTGCGTTTTTTACATCTTGGAAGATCTTGCTATTTTATGTGCGTTTTGCAATAATTGTTTATTTGCATTTGTTTTATTATCTTACACAAAGTTTTTGAAGAATTTCACTTAATATATTTCACTAAACAGCGCAGCACCACCCCCCTCTTTATACCCTCCAGACATAACCCTCCGCCCCGCAGCATGCAGCCTCAGTTTTTTTCTGCCTAGCAGAGGAGATGGACGTGGCTCCCTTTGGGCCCAGAGTCCTGAGGAAAATTTTTGTTTTATTTAATTTAGTTTAATTTTATTGTTGAGATTCTTCTATCAACAGTCGGCTGGGCAACAGGTTGGATAATATAGATCCTCGTAGTCTTCCCAGTCCGACCATCGAGCGTGCTTTCCCTCGCTAAGGCGTTGGGTCAGTTCACGACATACCCCATGGCTCCGGGGGTGGCCGGTGAGCTTCTGCTCCAGGGTCCATATATGACTGGGCTGCTTGCTGTCTCAATCATAGTGGACCGGGCCGACAGCTACTCCGTACTGCTCGGTTGTAGGCCTGTCAGGAACGCACCAGCAGGTCCTCGTTAGGACAGGTAAGTACAGTTCCTCCTGCTTCAGCAGGTGGGAACAGCTGGGTGTTCCTAGGAATAGGGGGTTCTCCTGTCCTTCCTTACCCTGCTCTCTGTCACCTTTACTCCCTCTGTCCTAACGGGGGTGGCTGCGACCGGGGCGTACCTGTGGGGGTCCGGGGGTGTCAGGGCCCGTTTCTCTGTGGGGGGATACTCTGCTCTGGGGTAGCCATGCTGGGCCTTCTCGTTCACATCGCGGTGCTCGGGCGCCATTTTGGCGGTGCCGCCGCCATTTTCAGGGTGTGTTTTATATTGCATTGATTTGCCCATTGGCGGCCATCTTGCCGTGGCCGCGCTATGGCGCAGTTGGTATTGTGGGCGGCCATTTTCTTGTGGTCGCGCCCTTTCCTTCTCCCTGAGGCGTCCGGCGGCCATCTTTGGTAGAGGTTTGGCCTCTAGTGCTGGCTCCTGGATGGCGCAGCACGATTCTCCTCACAGCTTCCTCACTGTTTCCTCACACACTGCTTCTAAAGCAGAATGGATAATACAGTGATACACAGTCTTAGTGTAAAGAGGTGTGCAGTGGCACTGAGCGGTCTCATTCTGGGCTGGTGAGTCCCCTGGGTGACCCCCCCGGTCGGTGCAACATGGTGGGGGGACTTTATTCATTCATTTTGTCTAGTCCCTGAGAGCTTTCTGTGTAACATGGAGTCAGTATCTGAGAGGCAACAGCAGAGCCCCTGCACCTGCGGTTTCCCGCCATATCCTGGGGAATGCTCTGACTCTGACAGGACCACCGGTCTGAGGTGTCAGAGGTTGCTTTTTACCTGCAGTTTGGTGCTTGCTTCGGCAGCACATATACTCAGATTGGAACGATACAGAGAAGATTAAGCGCCCTCGGCGCAATAGTTTAAACATACACAATATGTTTATACACAACACTGGATACATTCACAGTGTATGTATGTATTATTGCTCTCTGTGTCTGCGTGGGTTTCCTCCCACGCTCCAATGACGTGCACGCCTTCGGCGCCATACACAGTATAAACATACACAATATGTTTATACACGACAATAAATACATTCACAGTATATGTATGTATTATTACTCTCTGTGTCTGCGTGGGTTTCCTCCGGGTACTCCGGTTTCCTCCCACGCTCCAATGGTATGCGCGCCTTCGGCGCTATGCACAGCATAAACATGTTTAATATGTTTATTCATACATACTAAAATACCTACACGGTATGTGTATGCAGTCTGCGTGGGTTTCCTCCAGGTACTCCGGTTTCCTCCCACGCTCCAATGGTGTGCGCGCCTTCGGCGCTTTGCATAGCATAAACATGTTTATTCACACATACTAAAATACATACACGGTATGTGTATGTACTATACTCTGTGTCTGCGTGGGTTTCCTCCGGGTACTCCGGTTTCCTCCTACGCTCCAATTGCGCGCTTTGGCGCAATACACAGTATAAACTATGTGTTTGTACAATCAGCACTTATCAATGTAGTAGCTGCTGGAACATCCACTGAGGTGTCAGTTCTTTTTTTTTTTTTCTTTTGGGGTTGCGTTGACCGACCCACTCTATATAGGTTTTTAAGGACTGGGGATTGCCGCAGAGGTCCTTTTTGGTCCTTCAGCGCACAGCGGTCCGTTATTCCTTTGTAGAGCATTTTTTTAAAAGATATGGGTTTTTTCCCATGAAGTTGACCCCCTGGTATCAGGGGTACCACTATCCCGATAGGGGGACACCTGCCTTTAGGAGGCTATCAGGAGCAGTGGCTTGGACCGCATTCGCCACGCTGAGGTCAGCGTTGCGCCCATTAGTGGCTGCGTCTCTGGTGTCTCTGACACTCACTAAATGGGCATAACTTTTATACCAGACAGTGGAGGAGCTTCAGCTTCCTCTAAAAGTTGTGACACTGGCTGACCAGCAGGTGCGCCACCTGATGGGGCTGATATACTGGTCCGCTGACCAAGTTTCTATGGAAGTTCTGACAGATTTGCTTTTCAAAGGCTAAGAGTAGGGACCTTCCTTCCCCAATATATTGCGGTGTTTTTGAGGGTTGTCATACCCATACCGCCGCAGGACAGGTTTCAGGGATTCTACTTAAATCTATTCATGGTCCCAGAAGAGGACGGAGTCGTCCAATCTTGGGCCTCAAGGCCCTTATTGCCTTTGTGTAGCCTTCCAATTTTTCCGGCCACGGCGTTTGCGAAGTGGTCTCTTCATACAAGATCGATGTTTTCTTTCTTGTTCACCGAATGGTTTTTTTGCCCTACCGTCTCGTCGGACTGCCCTTATGGGGCAGTTCAAGACTTTTTGGGGATTCGGAAATTTAGGATGGAGTCGGTTCGCTCCATCCAGGGAACCTTCTGACATTCCTGGACTTCAGGGACGCGTGCTGGGTCCCCATATGCGACAGGCACCAGAGGTTCCTGCGTTTAGCGGTCAAGGGGAACCACTATTAATTTATGACTCTCCCTTTTGACCTAGTGGTAGCACCAAGAGTTTCACCAGGGTGCTCGCCCCGATTCTAGCCTTGCTGAGTCAGTGTGGCATTGTCATCGTTGGTTCTTTGCATGGTCTTCTTTTATAACTTGTTTCCAGGTTAGAATTAGAGGAAGACGTGTCTATAGTCAGTCAGACTCTCCAAGACTTCGGGTGGATGCTGTACCTCCCAGTTGTCGGTACTAGCTCAGACTCAAACGCCTAGAAAACCTGGGGCTGGCTCTGTGCTCATCAGAGGCGAGAGTTTTCTCCCTCCAGAGAGGTTGCGGATGCTCCAGACTGCAGTAAGTTGGATCTCATGCAGTACCGTTTGCCCAGGTCCACATTTGGAGGGGAGATTCTATCCTATTGGAACACATCCCCATTGTCTCTGGATCATCAGATTCAGGTGAATCTCCTAGTCAGGGCCTCTCTGACTTGGTGGATGACATTCCCGGCATTTCTGTCCAGGAATTTTTTTCCTTTCCTTTCTATTGAACTGTGATTACGATCCAGCCTCACAGGCTGGGGGGGTCCAGTCGGTCCAAGGTCGCTGGACTCTGGACGAATCCCGTCTGCCGGTCGATGTTCTGGAACTTTGGGCGATTAGGATATGTCTCTCTTCCTAGTCGTGGAGACTACAAGGGCACCCGATCAGGATCCAGTCGGACAATGCCACGGCTGTGGCTTATGTCAACCATCTGGACATCCTGCGGTAGATGGGAAGAAGCGTGCCGGCTCTGTCGGCTGTCTACATTCAGGGTGTAGAACTCTAACTGGCGGACTATTTGAGTCGCCAGTTGCTGAACCAAGGGCAATGCTCATTCCATCCGGAGGGGTGTCTACTCCTTTTGCCGGAGGTGGACGTCGGTCATGGACCTCCTGGCTTCTCGACTCAATCGCATGATGTCGAGATTCGTGGCCAGGTCCAGAAATCCCTGGGCAGACGCGTTGGTGGCCCCATGGGGTCAGTATCGGCTAAATTATGCCTATCCCCCACTGATGTTGCTTCCTCGTCTGCTCCTCAATGTGCAAATCGAGGGGATCCCGGTGATCCTAATCGTTCTACATGGCCCCGGCGTCCTTAGTACGCCGACTTCGTACGCCTGGTGGCAAACACACTTCATCCTGCCTTACAGCCACTGGCCTTATGGCATGGCTATTGACAGCCAGGTACTAAGGGACCGAGGTCTTTCGGATTCGGTCATCTCGACCAGGCTGAGGGCACAAAAATCTTCCTCCTGGAAGATCTACCATCGCACTTGAAAGGCCTACATCTCCTTGTGCACTGAGATGGAGTGCCGTCCACGGACGTTTTCGGTTTCTGGGGTCCTGCTGTTTTTTTGCAGCATGGAGTGGATCAAAAGCTTGTTTTAAGCACCACTAAGGGTCAGTTTCAGCCTTGGCTGTTTTCTTCAATGGCCTTTGGCATCCCATTCCCTGGTGGGTACCTTTTGCGCAGGAGGTTCGACTGGGGCTTTCCCCAATTAGACCACCTCTCCCTCCTTGGGATTTGAACCTGGTGCTCTTGGTTCTTCGGGAACCTTCCTTTGAGAACATCAGAGAGATTTTTCTCTTGACGTGATCTCAGAAGGTGGCCGTTCTAGTGGCCATTACTTCTGCCAGATGGGTTTCTGAATTGGCGGCCTTGCCTCGCAAGTCCCCATATTTGATCCTCAATAAGGATAAAGCGGTACTACGCCCGCGACCTTCGTTTCTTCCAAAAGTGGTTTCAGCTTCCCACCTGAATGAGGACATTGTACTTCCAGGAATGAAAAAAGGGTAAAATGTCTGATTCCTGATGGGGTACCTCCTGCATATGCTGATGGGTTGATTCGTTCAATATAAACGGGATCCTCCTGTAAACAAGACTAACTGTAGTAAACCTGATGATGTTGGGACAAGAGAGCCCAACAGAAAATGTATCGGTGAATCAACCACAACATCCATCAGCTTAATGCAAAGGCTTTATTTGTTGAATGCAAAATAAAATTCTAAAATCACAACTCATCTAAAGGTTGTAAAACATCCTAAAAGAAAGAAGGGTTTCTCCAGAACATGTAAATCACAACATAAAAATACATGAAAAAAACTCCTCGGTCCTGTGTCCTTGGTCATCGCATCCCAGAGAGTCTGTGCCTCACACTTTAGACGTGATACGTGCCTTGCGGGTGTACCTGTCTGCTACGGCTTTGTTTCGGAAATCTGGCTTGCTTTTTGTGTCGGTGTCTAGTCCACAAAAAAGCCTGGCGGTCTCGTCGGACACCATTTTATAGGTGGATCAGGTAGACCGTTGTGCGGGCCTATGGCCTTAAGAGGCGCGTGCCCTCTTTTCCGGTCACGGCGCTCCCAACCAGGACAATTGGTGCTTCCTGTGCTTTCCGACATCAAGCGCCTCTCTCTCTCTCTCTCACAGATGTGCAGGGCAGCGACTTGGTCATCCGTGCACACTTTCTCCAAAAAATTTCGAGGATGATGTGAGTGCATCTTCAGATGCTTCCTTCGGCCACAAGGTTTTGCAGGCGACTGTTTAAGGTTGCAACTCCTCCGTTGAGGAGCTCTGCTTGCTTGGGGTGAAATAGTTTTTTTGATTACTGTTCCCACCCCTCGTTTTTGACACTGCTTTGGGACGTCCCAACTGTCAAGACTTAAGAAGGCTGTGTCCGTCCATGGACGAAAAGAGAAAATAGGATTTTTTGTACTCACCGTAAAATCCTTTTCTCTGTCGTCCATGGACGGACACAGCACCCACCCCTCATTTTTAGGTTTGTACTGCTTGTTACGAACTGAGGCTGCATGCTGCAGGGCGGAGGGTTATGTCTGGAGGGACCTCCCCCTGGGCGGGGCTGTTCAACTCTGTTAAAGTAACATATATTGAAATATCTAACATGTCTGCCTAGTCCTCTCCTATGAACAGGAACATAACCAAACTGTCAAGACTTAAGAAGGCTGTGTCCGTCCATGGACGACAGAGAAAATTATTTTACGGTGAGTACAAAAAATCCTATTTTTTTTATATATATATTTTTGGGGGATATTTATTATAGCAAAAAGTTAAAAATTTGGCTTTTTTTTTAAATTGTCGCTGTTTTTTGTTTATAGCGCAAAAAAATAAAAACTGCAGAGGTGATTAAATACCACCAAAATAAAGTTCTATTTGTGGGAAAATAAGGACGTCAATCTTGTTTGGATGTAACGCCGCACGACCGCGCAATTGTCAGTTAAAGCAACGCAGTGCCGAATTGCAAAAAGTGCTCTGGTCAGGAAGGGGGTAAATTCTTCCAGGGCTGAAGTGGTTAAGAGAGAATGAATCTCTTTTTGCATTCTAAAAGTGTCTGGTGCCCACCCTTTCATCTTGCATTACAGCCACCATGCTTTGCAACCCACTCTACATGGAAGGCTGTCAGCTGTCCCTAACTCTGCAGGTCACCATTAGGCCTCGAGGGGCCCGGGACTTTGCTACATACGCAAACTGTTAGACAGGGCCAATTCGGTTGTTTTGCAGGCTGGTCGGTAAGTGTGCTGGGAAATCTTGTGGCCAAAACTAGAATCAGCAGAAGCCTAAACATCTACCTTGTACGTTGTGAACCAAAGACCGGGTAGCAGCCTTAATCAGGCTATACATGTTCAGTTTTTTTTTTGTCCAATCAGCAAGTTGAACAAGAAAACAAATGACAAATCCCCGCATCCACAAAAACAGTGTGTGATGTAGGGATTTCCCCTGCCATACTATTGTATCCTGACAGAATACACAGATCATTCAAGCATGACCATTCAACAGAAGTAGTACACACAGACTAAAATTAAGCCAGTTACTGCAGAACCGGACAATTTTCAGTCAGTGTATACCCTGCTATACACAACTGAGCAACAGAAACCTGATGCTGAAACACTTAAGCTGTGCCAAAGGTCTAGTAGAATAAACTTTACCAAGAAAGGGAGGCTCCTTTTCCTTCAGGGTATAGACAACAGAAATACCCTGATGAATCCACCTAGCAAATATGGATCACAAGGTTGGAAGACATGCTTAGGGACCTCAGACTAAACAGAGACCAGGCAAGAATATCTTTTTTAAGTGGAAGAAGAGTTCTGGTCGCTAGACCAGCTTGTCCCTATGCAATACTAAAAATGTCTCTTTACAGGATAAAGCAGCCAGTTCCAAAATCCATCTAGGTGAAATAATTGCCACCAGGAAAGCCACCTTGAGGGTAAGGTCTGCTAAGGGATTGGTTCAAAAGGCAGCTGTTGGAGGACCAAAAACACCAGAGGAAGATCTCATGGCATCACAGCAGTCCAGGAAAGGGGAAATTATATAAGCAACCCCCTGCACAAAGGCCTTCATTAAAGAGTGAGAATCTTTAGGTTTCTGGAACAAAATGGGCATGTGATCTTTCAACGTAATCCACGCCAATTTCTGGTCCAAGCCTGACTGCAGATAAGCCATCAAATGTCCCACAGAATATTGATGGGGTGGAATTTTCTTTACTCACACCAGTGAAAGTATGCCCAAGTGCAATGATACACCTTCCACGAAATCACCTTCCAGGCATTCAGGAAGGTGGGTGTTCTGTTCTCGCTACACGTTTGCCCCTGGCGTGTATGTAGCTCAACATACAGCTTAAACCTTGCATCCTAAATAACCAGACTGTCTGTAACTTTGGTTCTTTATTACGATGAACAGGTGGTGGCCATATAAGATGCGTATGAATAATGGTGAAACTAGAGATAAACAAATAAATGAACATATAAGAATTATATGAACACAAACAAATGTCTACTAGGCATATAGATAAACACTCTTTATCATACCAGCGATGCTGCCTTAGGAAATCAGGACTTAGGAAACATGTGGCGCAGGCTTAGCTGACTCCATGTGGACTGTCCAGTGGAAAAAGGTAAAAGAGTTGTGATAGGAAGTGAAGACAATTTTCAATAACACGACAGGAAATGTACATTACCATAGAACACTGCCCATCAACAGTCCTTTGTTAAGAGTGACATCTAGTGGACGATATTTGAATTACAAGTCCAGAAGATATTACTGTATTTCTTTGTAGGCCAAAGGCATGACAGTGGGAATCGCTCAATCCAATATCCCCCTCTACCTCAGGACCTGAGCTTCAATAGCCGATCTGTTAAAGCTAGCAACTGTGAAGCAAGATGGAAGATGAGACTTTGAGACAGAAGGTTTGATTGGTCCAGAAGATAGCATGGAGGCTCTGCCAGCAGGAAAATCACGCCTGAGAACTAAGTCCTTCTTGGTCATTTTGGAGCTACCATAGTAATGAAAAAAACAGCTTTTGCTTATTAATTCTACATGGTAAATGTAACTGGGGGTGTGTCAGGGGGTAATTCCTTTTTCTACATACATTTTACAAAAGGGTGTCCCTCTTTTCCCTCTGAGAAAGTTGGCACTTGGCAGGCTTGCCACTCATTACCAATTCTAGAATATTATCATATTATGACCTAAAAATAAAGATGACTCAAGTTTTTCCTGAATTATCCCAGAAGGACATGGTGTTGTATTGCTGTAAGACGGGAAACGGTTACTTATGTCTCTAAGTCAATGACAGAAACACTTGGACACTCAGCTTTGTCCAATCAGAAAAGGAGAAATATGCAATTTGGGTTTGGATTTGAATGTTCTTATCAATACATACAGTATATAAGAAACTAGTAAATCAGTGGGGGACTTGTTCCTTACTGTCTTCTGCACCACATATTCTCTTTATGTTTTATACTAAAGGCAAAAGGCTCACCATCTCCAACAGTGGCAACAGCAGCACCCTGTAAAGAGGATCATCTATACCTAACTCTCTCCGTGACCCATGTCGCCCACTTGTTGTACTGTATATCCCCTTGCTGGCTCATACATTACTACAAAACAAACAAATACAGAGATTATGAAATTGTGTTTACAGAATTGTGCTTTCAACCCCAAGGAATTGATTTACATATGTAGCGGTACCCTCAGTTTAAAGTGGTTGTAAACCCACTTTTTTTTTTTTTTTGCCAACCTGTAAAAGAAAGGCATAATGAGCTATTATGACTAGCATAATAGCTCATTATGTACCACTTACCTTAGATCGGGGCCCCCGAGGCAGTCCGCGTCCCTCTGTCCAGCCGCAGACATCACTGCGGTGATAGCCAGAATGTTACTTCCGGGTATTGCCGCACCAGCCAATCACAGCGCCACTCCGGCGCTGTGATTGGCCGGAGCGGCGGAGACGTCACTCTGCGCATGCGCGCAGGAGGCGTCCCATTCGGCTACGCCCAGCGATTGCTGGGAAGTAGCCGAGTTTGTGAATGGGATTAACCCCATGAATGCGCCGTTGTCTACGGCGCGCATGCGCCGTAGACAGCGGCGCCTGTCATTTTAGTAAATATCTCCTAAACCGTGTAGGTTTAGGAGATATTTATTGCACCTACAGGTAAGCCTTAATCTAGGCTTACCTGTAGGTGCAAGTTGAAAAAGTGGGTTTACAACCACTTTAAGAGGGCTGCTTGTTTGTTTTGGGCCCTGTAATGCACCGCTATCAACCCCTGGCAATCAGCTCTAACCTTTCGTGACACAGTTAGGAAAGGGGGGAGAAGTGGTATAATTGTATTATCTCTATACTATTATACGGTACAACCCCCTTTTGTATACCAGCACAGTAATTGACACTCACAACCAAATTACTTAACTATAACTTCTTTACTGTAAGTAAAAATATAACAAGGTAATTTGTATACGATATCTCATGCAGATCCCTGCAATATAGATTCACACATTAAAAGGGTATAACATTCAATAACGCAATGAACATATATTAACCCCGCTGCAGCTATCCTCCTTCGTGATGCATAAAAATGGCGCCCAGCAATGTCCTATACTACCCAGTCAGGCCTGACTATAACTTGGGGTATAGTTTGTTGAAGAATCTTCGCTAGCAACTGTCGGTGGTGCACATAGAGAAACAAACTGTAATCCAATAGGGATAGCAGATAATCGCTAACTTGGCAAAGCTGAAGAGACTGAACAAACTCAGTTCAGCAAACAGTCTCTCCAAAGTATAACTGTGGTCAATGATGGCCTAGGCAAAGTTAATAGGCAACAAGTGACTTAGATGTGGTTCTGAGCTGGCGCTCTCTCACCCAGACCGGACCGACTCCTGTCCGGTTCCTCTGCTACTGTGAGTGGCTTCATAGTGCCCACGATGCACCGGGTCTTCGGTCCTCCAGAAGATGGTGGCTCCTCAGGCGGATCGGATGTCTCGCAGGCTCCCCAGCGGAACGGAAGGCTCTCTGGAACAAAGTGTGAGGCCCAGGCTTCAGGCCTAGCACGCGCAGCAGTTGAGTGCAGGGATCCTCTTGCAAGGAGGGCGGTGTTCCAAGAGGAAGAACGAGGCCCCTCCTCTCCCTTTTGAAGTCCACCCCAGCAGTCCTTGCGTGGGGAAATGCACCCTGGGTGCCTCAAAGCGTGCTGGGAACTGTAGTCTTGCGGGTGAAATGTTACCACCGCTACACACTCCCCCCACATGAAATCTTTGGTCCCCAAAGACATTATTAACAGTAGGAAAATACAAATTCATTAAGGGCAGCTAGAGAAGTTGGCAGAGGAAACTCCCACCAGAACAGGGAAGGGAGTTTGTCCTGCCCACTGGTTACATCAATGGGGTTGACCTGCCTAACTGTGCCAGAGAGTAAGCTGTATCCTCTGAACTCTCCCCCATCTGGGTATAGGTCAACTTCCTAGGAGGACAAATGGTTCTCTTGGCCCTTTGTTCTCTTGGGGTGGCTGTTTCTTCCCTCACTTTAGCTCATTCTAAAGTGGGTACACTGGGTTCCAATACTTCTGGTACATCCAGTTCAGGTGCAGGAAGATGTTGTGAGTAACCTTGACGATCAGCAGAAGGTGACCATGTGGCATCTTCCCACTCTTCAGCCAGAGGACTAGACGGAACAAACTCAGTGGCTTCCACATTCAATGTACTATCCACAGTACCTTCAGATGGTGGAAGATCTATAGACATGGGTTCTGGGGTCTGAGAAGGCCACAACCATCCAAGCTCTTCTTCCTCACTGTGATCAGAGACATCCATTTCTCCAGACTGAGACACCTGAGACCGAGTGTTTGGCCTGGGTGTCTCTAACCTTGAGGATGGTTCAGGGGAATCTTCTACAGGAGGTATCCGAACCGCTTCTGAAAGTGGGAGAAAATGGTTCCTGTGCCATGTCTTCAGCGGCCCTATCTTCCCTTCTGGTTTTAGCTGATACACCGGCAGGTCTGGTAACTTCTTACAGATCACATATGGTTCAGGTCTCCATCTGTCTGCCAATTTATGCTTCCCTAGAACTCCCAGGTTTCGCAACAGCACTCTGTCTCCTGGCTGGAGGTCCTGGATTCGAACCTTGAGGTCAAAGTTCCTCTTGTTCCGGGCTCCTCTTTGCTCTGAGGCCACTTGGGCCTGTTCAAAAGCTAGCTTCAAACTCTTCCTCAGTCTGTCTACATAGCACTTATGCGAGGTGGCTGAAGTGCGATCCGTGGATATGCCGAATGCCAGATCCACAGGCAGTCTTGCTTCCCTGCCAAACATAAGGCGATATGGAGAGTACCCTGTGGCATCGCTTGTGGTACTGTTGTAGGCATGCACGATGGCCGCTATGTGCTTGCTCCAGTGCTGCTTCTGCTCACTACTCAGAGTCCCCAACATATTTAACAGAGTCCTGTTGAACCTCTCCGGCTGAGCGTCACCCTGAGGGTGATAAGGGGTAGTGCGGGTTTCCTTGATATGAACAAAACAGTGTAAAATCAAAAAGACCCCACACAGCGGCGCTAAAGAGCAGTATCCTCCCCCCCTATGTCCGTATTCAATGGACCGAGGGAAAAAAATTGCTGTTCAAAAAATTATTATATATATACACCCTGTGACATAAGTGAATAATGTGCACAAGTAAAATAAAATAAAGTCCACACAAATTCAGTCCAAATGCGTGAGAAAAAATCTTCTTCCAATCCTCCACCACACTCAGTGTTCAGTGTTTCGTGATCCCTCTCCCATCAGATGGACACTCACCAAAGCAAGTTGCCTCACACTCTCGTGTTTGGCATAAAAACGTGTACAGAAATCTCACAAAGCTGTGCAACCGATCCTCCAGACTCAAATCAGGTGTTTTAAGGGATTATTCCATATGCAAATATAAGAAAAAGCTCCAAATAGTGTAGTAACGTAAAATCAGTTTAATTACACACCAAAACACATACTCCAAATATTGCAATTACCTAAAACAAAACTTAAATAGGCATATAAAAACCACTGCAAATCCAAAGCACCATGCACCGAAAAGCGAGTGTATAGGTCGCGGCGGACCCTCAGTAATCACAGTGAGATCTCACCAACTTCCTGCTACCGCTCACTGATCCTTCGCTACTCAGTTCGATCCTGTGACGTCGAATAATCCGTCAGACGGTTACCGCATAGCCACGCCCCGACATGTTTCGTCGAATAGACTTATTCATGGGATTGGCCGTGCGGTATACCAGCTCCTCCTTTTATCTCTCCTTGTTATGGGCGGAAGTTCAATCTCTCATCCATCCGCTTTTGGGCGGATATGCGTCATTCCCATATGACTTTATCATACCACCCACCTTCCCAGCCCATTTGAGGGCGGAAATTTGCCATCCGATATTCGTGCCTTGGGCGGAAGTCGGATATAACTCCCACTGACAAAAGCGAGTGTCCCCGCTGCCCACATACACTCGCTATTGGTATTAATCTACACTTAGACTCAAAAATCTTATACCATAATAACAATAGTATGGCGCACATATACTTAGGGATGTGGTTCAGTGTTATTCAATATAAAAAACATTAATAACAATGTAAATTACATAATATAAAACACAAATAGCACCATGAGATCTTAATATTAATCATTATTATTACTACTCTTTATTTTCTATAATTCAGATATACTCAGTTATGGGATCAAAGACACCGAGTATTCTGAACAAAAATTATATAGTAAATATAAAAAATATAATATAAAACAATTTTTTATATATAGAGAAAAATTATTATATATATATATATATATATATATATATATATATATATATATATACATACTGCAAATATCATGACTCATAAAAACGTTATCCTATATCACACATAGTATGTATATGCATCTTAATAAACTGATGCACCTGTGTATAAATTACAGGAAACAGTTACGGGAAAACATTGTGTCTGTAATATACATTCACTGATTAAATGTACTATCAGACCTAGACCGCACTGGAAAGCTAAAAAATAAATGTAATAGACACCCAAATATCTTAATAATTAAAATTATTAATCAAATATATTATAAATAACTAAAATTATTTAAAATTCTTTAAAATCATTTAAAAGTTATTAATAAAACAGTTCAAATCCAATTCAATATTGAGGCCTCTAGGATAAAGACTTTTTAAAAGAAATATCCATTTAGTCTCTCTTTGTGATAAATCTCTCACGCGATTTGAGCCTCTCCATGATGGATGCACATAATCTATGCCACAGAACTGTATTAAAGAGGGATCCTGCTGGTGTTTTTCCTTAAAGTGCAGCGACACACTATGGTATTTAAAACCATTTTTTATATTAGTAAGGTGTTCGCCTATACGTGTCTTAAGTAGTCTTTTAGTTCTACCCACGTAGTAAAGCCCACAAGGGCACCACATGAGGTATACCACATAAGACGAATTACAGGATATAAATTCTTTAATATCAAATGTTTCCTGGTCCTTATTGGTAACACTCATTATCCCTCTATTTTGCACTTTTACTGTTCTGCAGCACTTGCATCTCCTACACGAGTAAAATCCTTTCAAATCAAAGCGCAGGATACGTTCATTTGGGGGGTCCAAAATTTTATTAACCACCCTATCACCAAAACTCGGGGCTCTTCTATATATGAATTTTGGTGTGTTGGGTAGAGAATCCCCCAGATGTCTGTCACGCCCCAAAATGTGCCAATGTTTTTTAACAATAGTCTCAATCTCCTTATATTGATGATGAAAACCTGTTATAAAGCCCCATTGATGTTGTCCATCATTAATCTTAATAGCTTTATTTCCAAAACATTGGCTCCTTGGGGCTTCACCTATTTCATGTATCAAATTTTGAAGTGGTTCCTCCCTATAACCTTTCTGTATAAATTTTTCTTTCAACACATTCGCCTGAATCACAAAATCCTCCTGACTAGTACAATTGCGTCGCACCCGGAGTATCTGACCTTTTGGGATATTTCGTATCCAGGCTGGATGATGTCCACTCCTAATCGAAATATAACTATTTCGGTCCGTGGGCTTGAAATATGTTTTCCCGTAACTGTTTCCTGTAATTTATACACAGGTGCATCAGTTTATTAAGATGCATATACATACTATGTGTGATATAGGATAACGTTTTTATGAGTCATGATATTTGCAGTATGTATATATATATATATATATATATATATATATATATATTATATATATATATATATATATATATTAATAATTTTTTCTCTATATATAAAAAATTGTTTTATATTATATTTTTTATATTTACTATATAATTTTTGTTCAGAATACTCGGTGTCTTTGATCCCATAACTGAGTATATCTGAATTATAGAAAATAAAGAGTAGTAATAATAATGATTAATATTAAGATCTCATGGTGCTATTTGTGTTTTATATTATGTAATTTACATTGTTATTAATGTTTTTTATATTGAATAACACTGAACCACATCCCTAAGTATATGTGCGCCATACTATTGTTATTATGGTATAAGATTTTTGAGTCTAAGAGTAGATTAATACCAATAGCGAGTGTATGTGGGCAGCGGGGACACTCGCTTTTGTCAGTGGGAGTTATATCCGACTTCCGCCCAAGGCGCGAATATCGGATGGCAAATTTCCGCCCTCAAATGGGCTGGGAAGGTGGGTGGTATGATAAAGTCATATGGGAATGACGCATATCCGCCCAAAAGCGGATGGATGAGAGATTGAACTTCCGCCCATAACAAGGAGAGATAAAAGGAGGAGCTGGTATACCGCACGGCCAATCCCATGAATAAGTCTATTCGACAAAACATGTCGGGGCGTGGCTATGCGGTAACCGTCTGACGGATTATTCGACGTCACAGGATCGAACTGAGTAGCGAAGGATCAGTGAGCGGTAGCAGGAAGTTGGTGAGATCTCACTGTGATTACTGAGGGTCCGCCGCGACCTATACACTCGCTTTTCGGTGCATGGTGCTTTGGATTTGCAGTGGTTTTTATATGCCTATTTAAGTTTTGTTTTAGGTAATTGCAATATTTGGAGTATGTGTTTTGGTGTGTAATTAAACTGATTTTACGTTACTACACTATTTGGAGCTTTTTCTTATATTTGCATATGGAATAATCCCTTAAAACACCTGATTTGAGTCTGGAGGATCGGTTGCACAGCTTTGTGAGATTTCTGTACACGTTTTTATGCCAAACACGAGAGTGTGAGGCAACTTGCTTTGGTGAGTGTCCATCTGATGGGAGAGGGATCACGAAACACTGAACACTGAGTGTGGTGGAGGATTGGAAGAAGATTTTTTCTCACGCATTTGGACTGAATTTGTGTGGACTTTATTTTATTTTACTTGTGCACATTATTCACTTATGTCACAGGGTGTATATATATAATAATTTTTTGAACAGCAATTTTTTTCCCTCGGTCCATTGAATACGGACATAGGGGGGGAGGATACTGCTCTTTAGCGCCGCTGTGTGGGGTCTTTTTGATTTTACACTGTTTTGTTCATATTTATTTATTTAAAGCGGCTGCTTTATATTTAGTATAGGTTTATTTAACCCATAAGCGCAGTGGTGGTATATATGGGAAGGGCACAATTTATTTATACCATTTTTTCACAGGGTTTCCTTGATACCCAAAGAGTCCAACAGTTTCTTGATCAATCGACTCTCAAAGTCTCTCCCTTGGTCAGAGTGCACAAAGTATTTCTCTACTAGGATTTTAGCTACAGTGGACGCTTTCTGGTCTTTGGCTGGAAAAGCCTGGGCATAACGGGTGAAATGGTCGGTTATCACCAGAAC
Source organism: Rana muscosa (assembly GCA_029206835.1). Taxonomy (NCBI): domain Eukaryota; kingdom Metazoa; phylum Chordata; class Amphibia; order Anura; family Ranidae; genus Rana; species Rana muscosa. Next base: position 336,969,065 of record CM055116.1, on the reverse strand, counting down.
ATTTTCTTGTCCACTTAAGTCAGGTTCGAGACAGAGAAAGTCAATGCACACCAAGTCCAAGGGTCCTTGACTCTGCAGATGGCCCATTGGGGCAGCTTGACGTGGCAAGGTCTTCCTCTGGATACAGCGTGCACAAGAGTGGCAGTACTCCTCCACTTCAGCCCGCATACAAGGCCAATAGAACCTATCCCTTACAAGCTGGAATGTTCGTTCAGCCCCCAAGTGGCCATGATTATCATGTAAGGCAGCCAAAACGGTTCTTCTGTATTTTTCCGGCAGATACAGCTGCCACTTTTCTTCTAGGTCATCAGAGGGGCCCCTTCGGTAGACCACCCCTTGATGCACCTGCAACTTGTCCCATTCCTTGTGGACCAACCGGGCCACCTTTTGAGGGGTCCTTCAGAAGTCTGCCTGGATCCTGGTCTTCCAATGTAAATAGTGCTAATCTTCCCCACGGATCTTCCAACTGGTCTTTCTTTAAATCTTTTTTGGACAATTTGGGCAGGTCATCCTCTCCGACTTGGGTCACATTGCAGTAACACTTAGGCACCCCCACTGCAGAAACACTGATCTCTTCAGCCCTTGACCCACCACTAGCTTGAAGCTGTACTCCTTGACACAAGGCCGGTACCTTATCTGGGGTTACTTGGGTCCAATCTTCTGGTTGGTGGGTGGGTCCGTGGCCTCTTCTGGACAATGCGTCTGCATCACTGTTTCCAGCTCTGGGCCTATACTTCAGGCTGAAGTTGAATCCGGCTAGGGCTGCTAACCAACGGTGACCAGTGGCATCCAGCTTGGTCGTGGTGAAGAGATAGGTGAGTGGATTATTGTCAGTCTTTACTGTAAAGTCAGCTCCATACAGGTAATCTCTGAGTTTATCCACGACTGCCCACTTTAGGGCCAAGAACTCCAACTTGTGAGTGGGGTAGTTCTTCTCTGCGGGTGCCAAACTTCTACTAACGTAGGCGACTGGGCGCAACTGCCCTTCATATTCTTGGTATAGCACCCCTCCTAAACCATCATGGCTGGCATCTACATGCAGTTCATATGGCTTTTTGGGATCAGCATAGGCCAGGACTGGTGCAGTGGTAAGACTCTTCTTTAACATCTGGAAGGCTTCTTCGCACTCCCCTGTCCATTGGTCTTCCACGGACTCTCCAGGCTTCCTGGGGCCAGTATCATCCTCCTCTCCTTCCGTCTTCAGTAGCTCATTTAGGGGTTTGGCAATTTTTGCAAATCCTTCCACAAATCTACGGTAGTAGGAACAGAATCCTAGGAAGGATCTGAGCTCAGTCACTGTAGTTGGTCTGGGCCAGGAGGTGACTGCCTCCAGTTTATCAGGGTCTCTAGACACTCCTTCAGCAGATACTATGTGCCCCAGATAGTGGACTGAGGACTGGTAGAACTGGCATTTTTCTCTGGAGAGTTTTAGCCCTCCTCACTAAGTCTCTTCAGGACTTTCTCCAATCTCTCTTCATGCTCCTCCAGAGTCTTCCAAAAGACAATGATGTCATCTAGGTACACCAGGACTTCGATCAGATTCATGTCCCCAACGGTCTTCTCCATCAACCTCTGGAAGGTAACAGGGGCCCCTGACAGGCCTTGGGGCATCCTATTAAATTCATAGACAGACTCTGCAACCTATCTTCTATCCTGGGGGTAGTGTACTGGTCGGGTATGGTCCTCCTGTTGACAGTCCTGTAGTCTATGCAGAGTCTCAGCGACCCGTTCTTCTTCCTTACCACCACGATGGGGGAAGCATATGGACTTCTGGACTCTCGGATTACCCCTGTCCTCTTTAGCTCTGCCAACTGCTCACGCAAGTCTTCCAGGTCAGCCAGTGGAACTCTTCGGACCCTCTCTCGAAAGGGTTTGTCTTCTTGAAGGCGAATTTAATGGGTGGCACTTCTCGCACACCCCACATCAAACTCATCTTCTGAGAATATTCTTCTCCACCGAGTCAGCTGAGCCTTGGCTCTCTCCTTCCATTTCAGAGGCAAAGCGGTATCTTCAAGGCAGAGCTCCTCCAGGGTGGCTTCTCCTCCCTTGGGCCCTAATTCAGACAAGGCCACTGGGGTAGCAGGATTCACCTTGCCCAGTAGCACCCGGGCTGGGATCTTCACAGGAGAATTTGTAACATTTCTGACACTCACTGGAATCTGTCCCTTGGCTTTCTTCAGTGCCCTTAACGGGACCACTTCAGGGAGTACTTCCAATCCTTGGTGAGTATTGAAGGGGTCTGGTTCCACCACTACAAAGGGACCCGGCTGCTCCCAGGAAAGTTTTACTGTAGCCAGGTCACCTCAACAGGCTGCAGTATCTTCTCTCTTCTAGACAGTCTCCAGACTCTTCCCACCCCCTCTTCCGGGGCCTTTTGCTCCAGGATCATCTTTTGGTAGACCTGTTGCAGCATGGGGTGAATCTTCTGTCTGGGAGAACTCCGTTCTTGCACTAACGGAGTCAACAGTCTCCGGACCAAGTCAGTGTTGGTTCCTATCAACATGGACATCGTGTTGGCTCCTCGTGGACGAGGGAAAACCACCGCCAGGGTGTCAAATACTTCGGCCTTTCCGGTCACAGAGGGGTCAAAGGCCAGCCTGATTGAAACATAGCCGTCGTAGGGGAAACTGCGAGTGCCAATTCCCCCAATCTTCAGGTCCTCCAGCTTCTGCAAAGGCACATGACTCAAATGCTTCTGATAAAAGTCTCTGTATAATACAGTCACTTGGGCTCCTGTGTCTAAGAGTGCCTTTGTGTAAACTCCCTCCACTTGAACGGAGACTAGAGGGGAGGGTCCAACTCATTTATCTGGGAACTTCTTAAGAGGTATTTTCTCCTTTTGGACTTGTTGATTTTTCCAGTGTTTTTTTTTTTTTTTTCTTTTTCCATCTCTCTCTGGACCTCAACCCTTTTTGAACCTGGTATGCATTGATCTTTTTCTGGTTGTCAAATTGCAACTCCCGACAGACAGTATGGGAGTTTTTAGGAGGGGCATTGTTGCCCTTCTCTTTTTGCTCTGATTGTCTTTGGGTCTTCTTGGAGCTTTCTGTAAGTAGCGGGCGCCCGGCTGACTCCTTCACCGGAGCCCTCTGAAGTTTTCCGCCGGTTGGTATTGAGTGCCTCGGTTCTTCCTTGGACTGGGGCACCTTCTATCAGGGTGGCCAACTCCTCCACAATTTAACCCCTTCCATACCGGGCCATTGGAAAATGACGCCGGCAGGAACCCTATCTCCCTCCGGGTGGACACCATATGACGTCCTGGGTTTGAGGGGGGATATCTGAATGATGCCTGCAGCTAGAGGCATCATTCAGATATCCTTTTTTTCAGCCGGCGATCCTGCGCACCATAAGAACGATCATAGCGGCAGTTCCGCCGCTTGATTGTTCTTATAGGCGGCGGGAGGGGACATCACCCCCTCCCGCCGCCATCCGGTGCTTCTCCGGGCTCTCCCGTGCGATCGGAGACCCGGAGAGAATCGTCGGCGCCAGTGGTGGGTAACGTGATGAGCATAGAGATGACTGGTGACCAGATGGCCACCAGTCATCTCTATGATCGTCGGAGGCCCGGGCGCGATGTGATGACGTCACGCCCGGGTCCTCAAATGTAAACAAAGCCGCCATTGCGGCTGTAAGTATGAGATCGTGAAAAAAAATTCACTGATCTCATGCTTTCCAGCCTGGAGGAGAGATGTGGGGTCTTATTGACCCCACATCTCTCCATAAAGAGGACCTGTCACACGCATTCCTATTACAAGGGATGTTTACATTCCTTGTAATAGGAATAAAAGTGATAAAAAAAAAAAAGGTAAAAATAAAAAAAAATAGAAAATGTTTTTTTTTTTTTAAAACGCCCGTCCCCAATAGCTCGCGCTTAGAAGCGAACACACGTAAGTCCCGCCCGCATATGTAAACGCCATTCAAACCACACATGTGAGGTATCGCTGCGTGTGTTAGAGCGCGTGCAACAATTCTAGCACTAAACCTCCTCTGTAACTCTAACCTGGTAACCTGTAAACATTTTCAAAGCGTCGCCTATGGAGATTTTTAAGTGTAGCGGGTATTTACTTTCCCGGGTGTAAATTTGAACTTGGCAGAGACATCAGTGATGTGTAATTCCCTGCAGCCCAGTGGGTGGCGCTGCCGCCCTGGGCTGGGGTTGAATCATTGCTGTGTGCTGTGCCTCCTTTTTGTCCTCCCTCGGCAGCGGTATGGTGGGGCAGGGAACAAGCCGTGCTTGCTGGGAGAGGGTATAAAGGGCCGGCCATCTTTGTCACGGGGTCGGAGTCCCAAGCACCTTCAGCTTGTGGACGGTGGTTCGTGTCGGTCCTCTGGGTGGCCTAGGCCTAGAGGACAATCGGAGGTCGTGTTCCATCCCAGGCACCTTTAGCCTGGGGTGAGGTACTCGGATGGAGGTCCGGAGCTCAGTGCCCAACACTGAGTTCCGCGAGGGAAGGAGATCCTAGGGAACCCCGGGAGTGGGTACCCGAATCCGGAAGGCGCAATGGACCGGGGGGAGCTCCTCACTTGAAGACCCGGTGCAGCATATTGCCGGTGACAGGTGAGCCTCTCGTCGGAGACCGCCTGGAAGGAAATTCCCCCTCGTGCGGAGACCGCCACCCATTTTCAGGAAGGAAAGTGGAGAACTACATTGTGTCTGGGCCTATTCGCATCCACACCTCCTTTTCTGTTCTGTTTCTACCAAGGGAGTTCAACTGATTGTGTTCATTCGAGAAGAATAAAGGAGTGTTGAACTTTAATGGTGTGGGGCTCATTTCCTAACAAACATTGTTCAAGGTGACTCTTGGAGGGAGGATCCAGGTGCACATCACTGACCCGAAGGTAATACAAGAACGTTGCTTATACCGCAGTGACACATGTGGTGGAAGCCAGGCGTGGTGTCCCCGCTCCCTCCCCTCTAAGATACCCCTAGACAAGAGAAAGACGAGACGAGAGAAAGAGGGGAGTGAGGAGGGCGCTACATAAGTACCGAAGTTTGGCACCATTTCATGTGTGTGCGCAATTTTAAAGCGTGACATGTTAGGTATCTTTTTACTCGGCGTAACATAAGTGTAGCGGGTATGTACTTTCCCGGGTGTAAATTTTACTGGCAGAGACACCAGTGATGTGTAATTCCCTGCAGCCCAGCAGGTGGCGCTGTCGCCATGGGCTTGGGGTTGAGCCATTGCTGTGTGCCGGGCCTCCTTTTTGTCCTCTCTCGGCAGTAGTATGGTGGGGCGGGAAACCCGCTGTGCTTGCTGGGAGAGGGTATAAAGGGGCCGGCCATCTTTGTCACGAGGTGGAGTCCCAGGCACCTTCAGCCTGTGGGCGGTGGTTCGTGTCGGTCCTCTAGGCGGCCTAGGCCTAGAGGACAGCCGGAGGTCGTGTTCCATCTCAGGCACCTTTAGCCTGGGGTGAGGTACTCGAGAGGAGGTCTGGAGCTCAGTGCCCAACACTGAGTTCCGCGAGGGAAGGAGGTCCTAGGGAACCCAGGGATTGGGAACCCGAATCCGGAAGGCGTAATGGACCGGGGGAAGTTCCTCACTTGAAGACCGGGTGTAGCAGATTGCCAGTGACAGGTGAGCCTCCCACCGGAGACCGCCTGGAAGGAAATTCCCCCTCGCTTGGAGACCGCAACCCACTTTCAGGAAGGAAAGTGGAGAGTTCATTGTGTCTGGGCCTACTCGCTTCCACACCTCCTTATTTGTTCTGTTCTCTAAGGGAGTCTAACTGATTGTGCTGTTAACTCGAGAAGAATAAAGGAGTGTTGGACTTTAATGGTGTGAGCCTTTTTTCCTGACAGACATTGTTCAAGGTAATCTCACGTGGAGGCTCCAGGTGCACAGCACTGACCCGAAGGTAAAACAAGAACTTTGCTCACACTGCACTGACACCTGTGGTGAAGGCCAGGCGTGGTGTCCCCGCTCCCTCCCCTCTAAGGTACCCCTAGACAAGAGACAGATGAGCTGAAGTGAAGAGGGGAGTGAGGAGGGCGCTACACGTGGGGGCTCGGGTCCGGAATAGTGTTTGTGCACCACGGAATTGAACGTGTCTGCTGGAGGAGTTACGCGAGTAGGTAGGCCTTCATTGGCCGAAGTGCATTCCTGTGCTCGAAGTCGTGGATATGACCCATTGAAGGGAAAGGCCCGCGCAGAAGAGCGAGGGAAGGGGGAAGCTCAGCCGTGTGAGGGACTACACGTGGGGGCTTCTATTTGCACTGTGCCACCAGGCACACCGCCATCGCTTAGTTCGTGGGCGTGACTCAGAAACAGAAAAGAAGAAAAGCCTGCGAACTGGAGCAAAGGGGAGGAGTCCAATACGTGTGAAGGACTACACGTGGGACGTTGGTGCAAAAACTTTGCAGTGTGCGATGTATCAGCAACAAGTCGCCATGTTCGGACATACGTCGTGGATTCCAGTTCACCCTTCCACCACGACATTGACTGCTGCTGCTCCGGTAACAGACACGGGGATCCGGCTAAAGCCAAGGGGTCGATTCGCCCTGTATTCGTGCATGGACGTTGAGGCCCTGGGTGTGATTTGTCCCGGCTGTTCGGGACTGGTGTGCCAACTGAAGCCATTCAGGCAATGTGAGGCCTGTGGGGAGTTTCTGTTTGAAGTGGATCCAGCGGTTGAGAAACCGAGAACCATTTACCCCGGCCGTGCTGCAGGCAACACCACTCAGAGAGGAGGAATCACTGCTTTGACAGCCATCCCTGCGCACACTGCAGCGACCGCGGAGGAGGTCGTAAAAAATTAACGGGAGAAATCTGAGGATGCTGACTCGGTCACCACTGTCTCGCAGTGTCCACCACCGAAGAGAAAGACCAGGATGGTAGCCCCGACCAGCGGTTGTGGAGGACCGTCTCGCCTGCTTACGCCCGGCCGGGATGGATCCGTTGACAAGAGTTCCGGACGTCCCGATTCAAGCAAAGGCCGAGAGATTTGGTGTGTGGGAAGAGGTGAAAGCTCAGTCTCCACTACAGGGTACTTACCCGCGGAGGAGTGTGACACCTCCGACCTGGAGTCGCTCTCGGACATGGGAGACGACGTTGCTATAGATGAACTGTTTGCAGAAAAGGGCTGGGACAAAGTACCTCTCTCTTCATCCCGGAGAACCAGGGATCCACCCATGTCTACAGGGGAAAGTACACCCCGGGTGGAGGCACCAGCGCCTGAAGAGAGGTCTCGTCCCCGGCCTGCCTCTACATCCCCGGTACCATCTGTACCGAAGACCGGGGAAAAGAGACTGTTACTGCGGGCACCAATGCCCCGACCAGATGTGATCAAGGTCCCTCGCCACCCGGACTCAATAGTTTTGCCTGGCGAAGGGGACAGAGCTACTATGCCTCCTTTGGCCAGACTACAACGCCTATTTGGTCAGAAGGTTGCTGCAGAGTACAGATGGGAGTATCCATACTTGTCCAAGGAACTGCTCTATGAGGTTGAAGTGTGCCGGGAGCGCTGGTACAATGACTTTGTGTGGATCCACCTTCAGATTCCACACGCTCGCAGGTACCTGGCATGCTCTCCCAAGGCCTCTCAACGTTTTAAGGACTGCAAGGCAGAGTGGATGTTGGGACGGCACATCCATGCAGACAAGGTGCTGATCCGGCGCAAGGAAGGAGAAGATGTAGAATATCATCTGGAGACCATGGACCAGCACTTGAAGCCGCTTGTTCTGCCGCATCCTCGTTTCTACCTGTAGGAGAGAAAAGACTCCGTTCTTGTTATGCTGCTGAACTTTCTGGGGCCTGTTGCTTTCGTTGCCCAGAGGAATGAAGAACGGTTCCTGGTTTGTTCTTCACTTTTCCAGCAAGAGATCATGGACTCTGGGGTAGATAGGGCCAAAGAGAAGAGGAAAAGTTCCACAAGTGCAGTTACCGCGAAGCTGTCACCAGGTGGCAGTGTTGCGCAACGTTAAACACTTTACACACACTCACTCCTTGGAGGAAAGGGATTTCTTTACGGAGAAGTTTCTTTTCTCTCACACGAATACATGTGTCAGGGTTTATGTGTGGTGATTTCTTTCTTTTTTTCCCTCTGCAGGAGAGCATCCTATCAAGATCACTGAGAATGGGGTGGATCTTAGTCAGGATGGATGGGAAAAGTATAATGTGAATATGTGATTCAAAGTTATGGGTAAATGCTGTTGTTTCTTTTTCCCTTTTTTTCCATAGGGCTCAGACACAATTGCTCCAGTTGATCAAGTTCTTTTCACAAGAGTTTATTTTTTGTGCAATTGGTAGTTGGTTTCTGGACTGGGCTATGTCAGCCGTTGAGGGCATGGTTTACTCCAGACACTGGGGACCAGTGTCAAACCACCAGGGGGAGAGTGTAGCGGGTATGTACTTTCCCGGGTGTAAATTTAACTGGCAGAGACACCAGTGATGTGTAATTCCCTGCAGCCCAGCAGGTGGCGCTGTCGCCATGGGCTGGGGGTTGAGCCTTTGCTGTGTGCCGGGCCTCCTTTTTTATCCTCTCTCAGCAGTGGTATGGTGGGGCGGGGAACCCGCCGTGCTTGCTGGCAGAGGGTATAAAGGGGCCGGCCATCTTTGTCACGAGGTGGAGTCCCAGGCACCTTCAGCCTGTGGGAGGTGGTTCGTGTCGGTCCTCTAGGCGGCCTAGGCCTAGAGGACAGCCGGAGGTCGTGTTCCATCTCAGGCACCTTTAGCCTGGGGTGAGGTACTCGAGAGGAGGTCTGGAGCTCAGTGCCCAACACTAAATTCCACGAGGGAAGGAGGTCCTAGGGAACCCAGGGATTGGGAACCAGAATCCGGAAGGCGTAATGGACCGGGGGGAGCTCCTCACTTGAAGACCGGGTGCAGCAGATTGCCAGTGACAGGTGAGCCTCCCACCGGAGACCGCCTGGAAGGAAATTCCCCCTCGCTTGGAGACCGCAACCCACTTTCAGGAAGGAAAGTGGAGAGTTCATTGTGTCTGGGCCTACTCGCATCCACACCTCCTTGTTTGTTCTGTTCTCTAAGGGAGTCTAACTGATTGTGCTGTTCACTCGAGAAGAATAAAGGAGTGTTGGACTTTAATGGTGTGAGCCTTTTTTCCTGACAGACATTGTTCAAGGTAATCTCACGTGAAGGCTCTAGGTGCACAGCACTGACCCGAGGGTAAAACAAGAACTTTGCTCACACCGCACTGACACCTGTGGTGAAGGCCAGGCGTGGTGTCCCCGCTCCCTCCCCTCTAAGGTACCCCTAGACAAGAGACAGACGAGCTGAAGTGAAGAGGGGAGTGAGGAGGGCGCTACATAAGCTTTCATATTTTACAAAAAAATTGGGCTAACTTTACTGTTTTGTTATTTTTTAATTCATGAAACCATTTTTTTCCCCAAAAAAAGGCGTTTGAAAAATTATTGCGCAAATACCGTGCAAGATAAAAAGTTGCAACGACCGTCATTTTATTCCCTAGGGTGTCTGCTAAAAAAAACATATATAATGTTTCGGGGTTCTGAGTAATTTTCTAGCAAAAGAATGATGATTTGTACATGTAGGAGAGAAGTGCCAGAATAGGCCCGGTATTGAAGTGGTATAAAAAGCCCTGTATGGAAGTGGTTAAGCAGACAATCTCCTTCCTTATCTTTGGGGATGCTGGAATAAGGACATTCCGGTCCGGTTCCTTCCGGATCTCTTCCTTTTCTTTTTTTCCAGAGTTTTTGGCCAATAAAGAGGTCAATAAGTCCAGTACTTGGGCCATTTGAGACTTCAAGGTTTCTACTTCTGGGTCACGTTCTGTAACCACTGTCATTCTGACTCCCACCGAAACAGGTGGGATGGTTTTCTCAACCCCCTCTTGATCCTTCATCAAGGCCTCTTCGTCCCTTATGATCCGCACAAGGTCTGTGTAATTCAGAGCCATGACTCCGTCAGAGGTCTTCAGGTGAAGCCAAACTGGATCCGACCGTAAGGCTCCCCTTAGGATCTGCTTCATCCTGGTAGCATCTATAACCTGTGGCTGCATTCCTTTTCTCAGTACAATCTGGCACAGCATTCTATTCAGTCTCCGGACATACTCGGACAACTTCTCCCTCGGCTGTTGGAAGGTATGTTCAAACTGATACACCAGCTCCGACACCTTCTCCAGCTGGCCAAATTCCTCCTGCAACATAGACAAATAATCCATTGCCGTACACACAGTATTGCTGCACCTAAGATTTTTCACAGCCTCAGCAGCAGGACCCTTCAAGCTCTCACTGATGCGCTGCTTCTTTTGCGCTTCTGGGACTTCCCAACCTTCTACTGCCTGCATTGCCTGCTCAATCCAAGTATCGAAATCTTCCGGTACCCAGCTTCCACATGCAGCGTGTTGTTTTTTTGGCACTTAACAACAAAGTCTCCCAACGCAGTTAGCAGTCTCGGCCCTATGGCGGTGAGGGGTGACTTTGGGGCTTTCGTTTCACTACTGCGGGGAGGTCCGTGGAGACTCTTTCTTTACAGCCCCAGTATGCACTAAGCGATACGTTCTGTCATCTATGTCTTTTACACTCTGCCCTTTGAACTCTTCTGGGATTCCTCTTGTCCATTCTAGTAGTGCATATGCCCCCGAGGTATTTGTCCTTACATCCACCGCCCATGCCTTCCAGTTTGGGGATATTGACATTATTAGCTGCTTTACCTCTTCTTTTTCCTGGATCCCTCCAGGGAGCTCAATAGCTACATCCACCGTCTCCTCTGCGCACCATTGTGTCACTGTCTGCGAGTCCATGCTGGTATTTCAGACCGCCTTGATCGCAGCGTGCAATATACAAGGATCCCGGACGAGCCCCCACGTGTAGCGGTACCCTCAGTTTAAGAAGGCTGCTTGTTTGTTTTGGGCCCTGTAATGTACTGCTATCAACCCCTGGCAATCGGCTCTAACCTCTCGTGACACAGTTAGGAAAGGGGGGAGAAGTGGTATAACTGTATTTTCTCTATACTATTATACGGTACAACCCCCTTTTGTATACCAGCACTGTAATTGACACTCACAACCAAATTACTTAACTATAACTTCTTTACTGTAAGTAAAAATAATAACAAGGTAATTTGCATACGATATCTCATGCAGATCCCTGCAATATAGGTGCACACATTAAAAGGGTATAACATTCAATAACGCAATGAACATATATTAACCCCGCTGCAGCTATCCTCCCTCGTGAGCATAAAAATGGTGCCCAGCAATGTCCTATACTACCCAGTCAGGCCTGACTATAACTTGGGGTACAGTTTGTTGAAGAATCTTCGCTAGCAACTGTCGGTGGTGCACATAGAGAAACAAACTGTAATCCAATAGGGATAGCAGATAATCGCTAACTTGGCAAAGCTGAAGAGACTGAACAAACTCAGTTCAGCAAACAGTCTCTCCAACGTATAACTGTGGTCAATGATGGCCTAGGCAAAGTTAATAGGCAACAAGTGACTTAGATGTGGTTCTGAGCTGGCGCTCTCTCACCCAGACTGGACCGACTCCTGTCCGGTTCCTCCGCTACTGTGAGTGGCTTCACAGTGCCCACGATGCACCGGGTCTTCAGTCCTCCAGAAGATGGTGGCACCTCAGGCGGATCGGATGTCTCGCAGGCTCCCCAGCGAAACGGAAGGCTCTTTGGAACAAAGTGCGAGGCCCAGGCTTCAGGCCTAGCACGCGCAGCAGGTGTGTGCAGGGATCCTCTTGCAAGGAGGGCGGCGTTTCAAGAGGAAGAACGAGGCCCCTCCTCTCTCTTTTAAAGTCCACCCCAGCAGTCCTTGCGCGGGGAAATGCACCCTGGGTGTCAAACGATACCCCGCTACACATATAAAACCATGATGGCAAAAAGCTGAATAATATCTTTATGTACTAGGCAGAGAAAACTATATTGTGAAAGACTAAAGTGTATTTGGAATTGCTTCAACAGAATTTAAAAGATTTATGTTTTGCAACATACAGCTTCCAGTCTATACTATTCACTGTGAAATGGATTAGGAGAAAATAATTTCTTACAAAGGCACCAGGCAGAGCAAAGTGGTGGCAATCCATACATGGAATTATCTTACCTAAGTACAGAAATCGAGGGCAGATCGCCTACTTAACTACTCATAAGTTGGTGACTGTATTCCACTCTACCTGTGTAAAGCAACCACGGGTCATTCCATCTTCTCTGGTCATAAACAATACTACAAAAGGACTGCAAGGATGTTGCTTTACAGGAGGGAGATCGGGTATGACAAAAACCTGGAGAACATGGCTGTCAAGTGATGCAGCTTCTTAATTACGAATACCCAGATCTTGCCAGCTGCAACTTGAGGACAGTTGTGCATAGAAGATCACACATCATTGTTTTCAAGTGGAAGAAGTAGATTGTGAATACAGATTAAGTAAAATCAAACCAATGTCAAGTCCAAAAGAGGAGCTTAAAGCACTATAAAAAATTTTTTTATTTTTTTTTCAAATGCCAGGAAGTAACAACAAGCACATGACAAATCTATCTGAGTAATGAAGCCACCTAAGCATGATTTATACACATGTAGCACACCCCCGTAGGAGCTGCTGGTTTAAATTTGGGCCTTGCACGTTACCTCAACATTCGTTGTCTAGGGGATGAGAGTCTATAGAAAGTTCAATGTCCACACAAGTTATGAATCCTTTTCTTCAGGCTTTATTTCCAAACAAACTTCTATAGGTAGAGGGATGGAGGGTTAGGGGAAGGTTCAGGCACACACAGCAGATCACTGGGGAAAACTTCTAAGCTTCAAAGTCACACTCACCACACTCCATCAAGTGGGTATTGCTCACCTGGATAGGCCCCTCTGACTTGGCCTAGCAGCCGGGATGGTGCACGAACAAATAAATAAATAAAAGTCTCTGCCATAGACCTTTTAGGATGATTATGTTGAACTGTTCAATAATCCTCTGACACAGGATTCTAGTACCCGAACATCCAGCCTTACAGTCGAAGAGCCTTTAAGCAAACCCGGCAGACTGTAAGGTAACTTTAGCTACGGTGCATCCTCCAATAGGGTCCCCAGGCCTTCCTCAAGATACCAGCCTTCCGCTTGGTCCTCTCCAGGACAGGTCCTCCCCTGGTTTGCTCCATTGAGTGGCTTCCTCCCGCAGGACAGACAGCACAGGATCACCTTCAAAGCATAGGCCCCAGTCAGGATTACTGGGCCTACTTGGTAGACATGCAGCCTCGGGCCAACGTGGCTCCGAGGCTGAAATTCCAGTAACGCATATCTCAAGCCAGGAGGGCCACGAGGCGGAAAGAGCCCCGAGCACCGGCGTCTGCCCCTTAAGTACCCTTCCCCAGCATTCTCAGCGGGGAGACCACTCCCACTGAGCCGTTCCCGGGGAAAGACACCCAATACGCTCTGGCCTGTTTGTATTCCAACACCGGCCTGGGGTGGTCACGCCACCTACAGGCAAACAGTGGGAAGTCCTTACAAACACAGCCATAGCCGGAACAGAGGCTGATTTTGCCTTCATTATACAAAGTCTGAGCTAACTACCAGCTCAGAGACCCACTAAATTTAACATAGCGCCTGATAATCAGGAGCAGGGCGCTACACACATGCAATATAAATTGTGGTTACTGATATGAGTGTAGCGGGGTGTTCCCCTTTAATGCAGAGAGACAAGAAGTTCCAGGTGAGAGGTGAGTCGGGAGGAAGTAAAGAGACATTATGGAAGTGAAAGCAGAGGAGAGAGAGAGACTACATCTCCCAGTACATCTTGCAGCACCCAGGGTGCATTGCTCCAGAACAGAGACTGATGGGGCAGACTTTATAAAGGGGAGGCGGAGTTTTGGTCGGCCTCTTTGGACACCCCTCTCCTAGCAAGAGGATCTCTGTGCTGAACTGCTGTGTGCACAAGGCCTGAAGCCTGGGCCGTGTGCTCCTTTCCAAAGAGCCCTCTGCCAGCCTAGCAGAGCCTTAGAGACATCTAATCCTCCTTGCTGCAGTACACCAGAGGGATTGAAGACTTGGATGTTGGTGGATTCCTGTTCCCAGACGAATCGATGGAGGAAACGGATTTGGACTTGTCCGGGTGGTGAGAGCTGTTTAAAGACAGATCCTTTATCTTTACTATTCGTTGGGATTACAAAGTTGTTCTTCAAGTGCACCACCGAAAAGATTGCTAGCGAATATTGTTTCACTGAACTTCCATTTAGATCAGTCAGGCCTGACTGCATAGGTAGACATTGCTGGGTGTTAGTCTACCCATGAGGGGAAGTAGCTGTAAAAGGGCAGCGCTAGAGTTGCATAGCAATACTTTATTATTCTGATTACTCTGTTTATCTTTATTACTGTTTATTGCAGGGATCTGCAACTTGTTATACTGTTGTTTATTACTTGCCCATTAGCCTCAGTAAAATATCTGGGTAAAGTACATTTGGTGTCAGTTCCGCTTACTTTAATAGGAGTTTTAAAGTATATTCTGTGTATGTTTGTTATAGGACTGCGTCACCAACAGTTGCGGTCACGCGGTCCTATCCCTCTATCACCAGCTGTGCCACGGGAGGTTAGAGCCGATTGCCAGGGGTTGACAGCAGTGCACTACAGGGCCCAAATCAATATCAGCGGCTCTCTTAACTGGGGGTAGCGCTACACGTGGGGGCTCGAGTCCGGGATCCTTGTACGTTGCACGCTGCAATCAAGCCGGTCAGAAGTACCAGCATGGACCCGCTAGCAATGTCACAGTGGTGCGCAGCGATTGGCGTCGATCCAACCGCGGCGGTAGTCATTGAACTTCCAGGGAGTGACTGGAGAGAGAAACAAATTAAAGAGGTGGTACAAATATTGTCCCCAGATAGAAAGGCTTACGTGGTCGCAATGAGACCAGACTCAAGGACCAACTGCACCTATGCACTGATAGAGTGGGGACAGGATGTCCCTGAAAACTTCCACGGTGCCAGTATAAAATTGTCCGAAAAGACTGAGTTCCACCTGACACATCCTAGTCAGAAGCAGTTAGAACCCTTGGACAGGAAAGCAGGGGCTGCTGTTAAATCGCAGGCAGAGCAACAGCTGATTGATCTGAAACGACAGTACCGTGACATACAAGAGAGGTTTCAGGAGACTTCCAGTATGATAGCTGAACGCATTAAGGAGTTACGTGTCGCTCCTGAGGATCAGAAAGATGGTCAGATAAAGCCCAAACCTGGGAAGGTACCGAAGAAACGAGCTCAGGGTCGCCTGCAGGAAGTAACCATCCGGAAGGATTTCCGCATTGATGGCCAGATAGGAGAAAGAGGGCAGAAGGACAAACTGTCCTACACCAACCTCCTACACCAAATAGAGTTGGGGTTACAGAAAGGATATCAGGAATCTGAAATTAGAGAGGCTGTAATCCATGCCATCAACCCAGGTTCAAGTGTCAGGGGCATGTTAGAGAGGAAGGGTGGATTGACCCTGAACCAGCTAAAGAGGATACTGAAAAGCTACTATGAGGAGGAAGATGCTGCTGAGTTATTTCATCGACTGATAAATATGACCCAGGAGAGTGGAGAGACTCCTCAGAACTTCCTATTCCGGGCCATTGAGCTCAAGGACCGCCTGTTGTTTGCATCCAAGGATGAAGGAAATGGGGAGCATTTTGGAGTCGAGCTAGTCCAAAAGAAATTTCGGAGATCTGTGACTACGGGATTGAGGAGTGACTACATCAAGCTACAGCTGAAGCAGCATTTGGAAGATCCCTCAACTCCGGATGAGGTCCTCATTGAGAAAATGAATGAAGCAGATAAGATGGAGATTGAGAAGGACCAAAAACAGAGGAAACTTCAATCTCCTAGCACCACAAGTGCCAAAGTACAACAGATAGATGTCCCTTCAGACACTCGGGAGCTTAGTGTACTGACAGCAAGCACTGAACAGGGATCATGGTCTTCACCTATTCACCATTTCCCCACAAGTCAGACTGGACTGGAGGAGCTGTTACAGACCCAGAAAGAAATACTAGAGATGATGACGATGTTGATGACTCGTCTGGTGAAACCCCAGACAGAAGAGGTCTCACCACTCATGGCACCAAAGACCCCTACCACTAACCGCTCTATGAAACCAATACAGAGAGCCTGCTTCAAATGTGGGGGAAAAGGACATCTCAGGCGAGTATGCCCAAGCCTGGTAGTTGAGGAAAAGTCCAAACAGCTGGCGGGAAACTTCAGCGGGCCCCGGTGAAGGAGCCGACCGGGTGCCCATCATTTTCAGTGAGTTCCAAACTGAATGAGAAGCTAAGGAAGAGAAAAGACAAAACTCCTCAGAGGAACTATAGTATCCCTCAGCAGGGGTAAACCCCAAAGAGAGAGGGCCAGACCCCTCAGAAGAGGCACAGCATTCCCCAAAGGGAATGCACACCTAAGAAAAACTATAATATCCCTTAGCAGGTCTGTGCGCCCATTAAAAGGAGGGAAATCGATGCATACCAGGCCCAAGAAAGACTAAAGTCAAAAGGGAGATGGACGAGAGAGAGTCCGAAGGGAAAGGACCAGAAGAAGGCGACTCCTGCCAGGCCATATCCGGAGAAACTGGTAGGCCCATCTCCTGTAGTGCCCATTCAAGTGGAGGGAGTCTACACCAGAGCCATCTTGGATACTGGGGCACAAGTGACCCTACTATACCGGGATTTCTACGATAAGCACTTGAGTCATCTGCCCATCCAGAACATAGAGGAGCTGGAAATATGGGGAATTGGAACCCAGAGCTTCCCCTATGATGGCTATCTGCCCATCCGGATGACCTTTGACCCGTCTGTGGCTGGGAAGGCCGAAGTGTTTGACACCCTGGCAGTTGTGTGCCCTCGGCCGCCAGGAGCCAACAAGAGCTCCCTTATAATAGGGACAAACACGGACCTGGTCCGAAGACTCCTGACCCCTTTAGTGGAAGAGAAGGGGCAAGCAGCCACCAAGATCCATCCCATGCTGAGGACGGCTTACCAAAGGCTGGTCCTTGAGCAGAAGACCCCGGTGGAGGGGATAGGGAAGGTGTGGAGACTTGGAAGAAGAGGGGTAGTGTTGCAGCCTGGCGAAGTAACCTGTCTCAGAGCCACTGTGAAGCTTACTTGGGAGCAGCCTGGACCCTTTGTCGTGCTGGAGTCTGACCCAAAAGGAGAGTCCTCAGGTCTGGAAGTGATACCAGAAGTGATTCCGCTGAAGGTTCTGAAGAAGGCCCATTGTAGAGTTCCAGTGAGTGTTAGAAACACTACCAGAGGCCCCATGGAAATCCCTGCCAGAATGCTGCTGGGCCAGGTGAGCCCTGCTGCCCCGGTTACCCTGTCAGAAGTAAAGGGGACGGGTGAAAGAGGAGATCTTTGGGAGAAGCTGTCCATGGAGAACTTGAATCTATCCAGGGTTTGGAAAGAGAGAGCCAAGGCCCAGTTGACTAGATGGGAGAAGATATTCTCCAGAGATGAGTTCGATGTGGGGTGTGCAAGGAGTGCCACCCATCGGATCCGCCTCCAGGAAGACAAGCCCTTCCGAGAGAGAGTCAGGCGGGTCCCCCTAGCAGATCTGGAGGATCTAAGGGAACAACTTGCAGAACTCAAGAGGACTGGTGTGATACGGGAGTCCAGGAGCCCCTATGCCTCTCCCATAGTGGTGGTCAGAAAGAAGAATGGGTCATTGAGGCTCTGTATAGACTACAGGACTCTCAACAGGAAAACCATCCCTGACCAATACACCACTCCGAGGATAGAGGATGCCCTACAGAGCTTGTCTGGAGCCAAATGGTTCAGCGTTATGGACCTCAAGAGCGGGTACTATCAGATCCCTATGCATCCAGAAGACAAGGAAAAGACAGCTTTCATAACCCCAGTGGGGTTCTTTGAATTCAATCGGATGCCCCAAGGTCTGTCTGGAGCCCCAGCTACTTTCCAACGTCTCATGGAGAAGACTGTAGGAGACATGAACCTTATTGAAGTCCTTGTATACCTGGACGATGTCATTGTCTTTGGGAGAACCTTGGAAGAACACGAAGAGAGGCTGGAAAAAGTGTTGAGAAGACTAAGTGAGGAAGGACTCAAGCTTTCGCCTGAGAAGTGTCGGTTCTACCAGTCTTCTGTGAACTATCTGGGGCACATAGTGTCTGAAGAGGGGGTGGCCACAGACCCTGAGAAATTGGAGGCAGTTACCTCCTGGCCACGACCCACCACAGTAACAGAACTCAGATCTTTCTTGGGGTTCTGCTCCTATTACAGGAGGTTTGTGGAAGGATTCGCCCGAATTGCTAGACCATTGAATGAACTACTCAAGACCGAGGGGGAAGAGGACGACTCAGGGCCCAGGAAGCCGGGAGAGTCAGTCAGAGATCAGTGGAACCAGAAGTGTGAAGAGGCCTTCCAGGCATTAAAGGAGAGCCTAACCACTGCCCCGGTCTTGGCCTACGCAGACCCAACCAAACCCTATGAACTGCACGTGGATGCTAGTCATGAACGGTCTGGGAGGAGTACTTTACCAAGAACATGAAGGGCAACTGCGGCCTGTTGCCTACGTGAGTAGGAGCCTGAACCCCTCGGAGAAGAACTACCCCACGCACAAGCTGGAGTTCCTGGCCCTCAAGTGGGCGGTAGTAGACAAGCTCAAAGACTACCTGTATGGAGCGGAGTTCACTGTGAAGACCGACAACAACCCCCTGACCTACCTGTTCACCACGGCCAAGCTGGACGCCACTGGACACAGGTGGCTGGCCGCACTGTCTGGATTCAACTTCAGCCTTAAGTATAGACCAGGAGTGGGGAATCGAGACGTAGACGCTCTGTCCAGGAGATCTCATCTCCCCACCATTGAAATAGAAGATTGGACCCAAGTGGCACCGGACGGGGTGCGGGCCCTTTGTCAAGGAGCTGAATTCCAAGCTCGAGGAGGTTCCAGAGCAGAGGAAATAGGAGTTACCATAGTGGGAGTCCCCAAACACTACTGTGGAGTAGCTCAACTGGGAGAGGACAACCTGCCAAGACTGTCCAAGAAGGAGTTGAGGTGTGACCAATTGGAAGACCCCATGGGGAGATTGGTCCTGGAGGCCCTGGAGAATCAGGATCCAAACAGACTCATGCGTCAACCTTCAAAAGAAGCTCGCCTGCTGAGGAAGGAGTGGGATAGGTTGCAGCTACATCAGGGAGTGGTCTACCGAAGGGGCCCCTCTGATGACTCAGAAGATAAGTGGCAGCTGTTCCTCCCAGAGAAACATCGGGAGACTGTTCTGATTGCCCTGCATGACAATCATGGCCACCTAGGGGCTGAAAGGACCTTTCAACTTGTCAGAAGTCGGTTCTATTGGCCCTGCATGAGGGCAGAGGTAGAGGAGTACTGCCACTTATGTGCCCGATGCATCCAGAGGAAGACTTTGCCCCATCAAGCTGCCCCAATGGGCCATCTACAAAGTCAAGGCCCAATGGATCTGGTATGCATTGATTTTCTCTGCCTCAAACCCGACCTGAGTGGACTAGGAAATGTTCTGGTGATAACCGACCATTTCACCCGGTATGCCCAGGCTTTCCCGACCAAAGACCAGAAGGCCTCCACCGTAGCCAAGGTACTTATGGAGAAGTACTTTGTCCATTATGGGCTGCCACAGCGACTCCATTCAGATCAAGGGAGAGACTTCGAGAGTAAACTGATCCGGAAGCTCCTGGATTCTTTGGGAATCAAAAAGACTCAAACTACACCTTACCATCCACAGGGAGATGCTCAGCCGGAAAGGTTCAACCGAACCTTGCTCAACATGTTGGGGACTCTGGAAAGTGAGAAAAAGCAACATTGGAGCAAACACATAGCAGCCATAGTACATGCTTACAACTGCACCATCAGTGATGCTACAGGCTACTCCCCATATCGACTCATGTTTGGGAGAGAGGCGAGACTACCTGTGGACCTGGCCTTTGGCACCTCTCTGGACCATTCCTCAGTCACATCCCACAAAGGGTACGTGGACAGGCTCAGACAAAGCCTGAAAGTAGCTTATGAGCAAGCTCAAGCAGCTTCCGACCAAAGGGGGGCTAGAAATAAGAGAAACTTTGACTTGAAGGTCCGGGTGCAAGACCTACAGCCTGGGGATCGAGTGCTGTTACGCAACCTGGGGATCCCTGGGAAGCACAAACTTGCAGACAGATGGAGATCTGAACCTTATGTTATCTGTAGGAAGTTGCCGGGCCTACCTGTCTATAAGTTGAAACCAGAAGGAAAGGTAGGCCCACTGAAGATGTGGCATCGGAATCACCTGCTCCCACTTGCTGAGGCAGTTAGAATACCTCCTGCGGGAGACTCCCCTGAACGGGCCTCTATCCTGGATACTCCTAGGCCGAACACTCGGTCGCAGACCTCCCGGGCTGAAGAGGGAGAGGCCTCTCAACTTAGTGAAAATGAAGAAGGAGAACTTGATTGGCTGTGGCCTTCCCCAACTCCAGAAACTTCTAATATTGATCTTCCAGCCACTGAAGACACTCAAGATGGAACACTGAACCCAGAAGCCACAGAGTTCATCCCTTCTAGTCCTTCAGCAGAATACTGGGAAGATGCCCAGGATGGTTGTTCAGAGGAAGAGGTACCTGAGGCGCCAGAGCCAGACATCCCAAGAGAGCAAAGGACTCGAAGAGTCATCCGGCCTCCTAAGAAGCTGACCTACCCACAAATGGGGAACAGTTCGGAAGACTCTGTAGTTACTGCTAGAAGGAATGCTGAGAATCCGAATCCTTCCACTGTCCATTTAGTGGAGGGCAACCCCAGCTCACTCTCTGGCACAGTTAGACAGGTCGCCCCCACTGAAGCGACCTGTAGACAGGACAGCTCCCCATCCTATGATGATTGGTGGGAGGCTCCTCTGTCAATCCTATGCAACCGCATTGAAGCTAAAATGTTTTGCAGATCTAAAAATGTTAGATGTCTTTGGGGACCAAAGAGTTCAAGTGGAGGGAGTGTGTAGCGGGGTGTTCCCCTTTAATGCAGAGAGACAAGAAGTTCCAGGTGAGAGGTGAGTCGGGAGGAAGTAAAGAGACATTATGGAAGTGAAAGCAGAGGAGAGAGAGAGACTACATCTCCCAGTACATCTTGCAGCACCCAGGGTGCATTGCTCCAGAACAGAGACTGATGGGGCAGACTTTATAAAGGGGAGGCGGAGTTTTGGTCGGCCTCTTTGGACACCCCTCTCCTAGCAAGAGGATCTCTGTGCTGAACTGCTGTGTGCACAAGGCCTGAAGCCTGGGCCGTGTGCTCCTTTCCAAAGAGCCCTCTGCCAGCCTAGCAGAGCCTTAGAGACATCTAATCCTCCTTGCTGCAGTACACCAGAGGGATTGAAGACTTGGATGTTGGTGGATTCCTGTTCCCAGACGAATCGATGGAGGAAACGGATTTGGACTTGTCCGGGTGGTGAGAGCTGTTTAAAGACAGATCCTTTATCTTTACTATTCGTTGGGATTACAAAGTTGTTCTTCAAGTGCACCACCGAAAAGATTGCTAGCGAATATTGTTTCACTGAACTTCCATTTAGATCAGTCAGGCCTGACTGCATAGGTAGACATTGCTGGGTGTTAGTCTACCCATGAGGGGAAGTACCTGTAAAAGGGCAGCGCTAGAGTTGCATAGCAATACTTTATTATTCTGATTACTCTGTTTATCTTTATTACTGTTTATTGCAGGGATCTGCAACTTGTTATACTGTTGTTTATTACTTGCCCATTAGCCTCAGTAAAATATCTGGGTAAAGTACATTTGGTGTCAGTTCCGCTTACTTTAATAGGAGTTTTAAAGTATATTCTGTGTATGTTTGTTATAGGACTGCGTCACCAACAGTTGCGGTCACGCGGTCCTATCCCTCTATCACCAGCTGTGCCACGGGAGGTTAGAGCCGATTGCCAGGGGTTGACAGCAGTGCACTACAGGGCCCAAATCAATATCAGCGGCTCTCTTAACTGGGGGTAGCGCTACATGAGTTTTATCATTTTGATGTTTTTTTATTAAAATGGAGGTTTGATATACTATATATTTATGTCAATCTTTATCATAACCAGTGTATCTAGTGATGGAAAGAATCAACTACTAAACCCCTATACTTAAAGGTTTTGTCCAATTTAAAGACAGCGGGCTGTGAGTAGTGTGTTTACATACCAACTCTGAGAACAATAGATCTGGAATGTGGTAGTTGGATCTGGCCATAGCCCATTCAACCCAAGTTGGATAACAAGGGCAATGAAACCTAGTTATTTACTCTGGTCAACTCCTATTATCAAATAAACATACTCGCAAGACTGGCAAAACAGTTAAGCTGTCCATAGGCAGATCGAAATTCGCAGGTACCTGCTGAACCAACCAAATTTTGATCTGTCTAGAGGCAGGCTGGTTGTATTGAAGACAATCCAGGAACCAGATATAAGCTTGTGTGTCCTCTCACCAAACCTCATAGTCATGGTTCATTGTTTTCAGAAACAGCCTGTGTCATTGTCTACAGCTGTTTATGTTGAAGCCGAGTCTCTGTAGGTTCCTTCTGCTGATTCACACCTAAATCACATTCTTGAGTTCTGTTCATCCATGCAATAGTCTTCTTAATCTTTTTAATCCCCAATAGTCTTCTTAATCCCCTTGTTTGGGTGTCTACCAGAAGTTTGGGTGTTTAGACATTCTCTACTTCCCCAGTTAGAATTTAGTGACAAAATACTTCTGCACACTTCTGAGGTCATGTCTGAGAACACTGTTTAAACCTGTTCAATACACTTGGGAGTTGCCTAGGCGAAGACATCTATGAATATCTGTTCCCTAGCTCTTGTATTTGTGATCTCTGTTCAAGTTCGGTTACCTGTTTCTCAATGATCTTTGTTATCCACTTGCCCTTACCTTTTGCCTATTTCTTGGCTTAAGCAGGCCATACACCAGTGGCGGCTGGTGCTCAAAATTTTTGGGGGCGCGCAAACAAACTGAAAAAAAAACCCTCATCAATTGCAGCCACTCTGCCCATCAAACACAGCTACTGTGCCAAACGCAGCTACTGTGCCATCAAACGCAACCACTGTACCCATAAATTGCCACTACTGTGCCATCAATTGTAGCCACTGTACCCATCAATTGCTGACACTGTGCCCATCAATTGCCGCCAGTGTGCCCATCAATTGCTGCTACTGTGCCCCATCAGATGCTACCAGTGTGCCCATCAATTGCTACTACTGTGCCCCATCAGATGCTGGCCAGTGGCGGCCCGTCCCTAGGGGGCGCACGGGTGGCGCCCCCCCTCCCCTAAAGCTATTGGCAAAAAAAAAAGGACCCTTTTAAAAAAAATAATTAAAAAAGTTCTTTAAATTCACTGGGCTCGGGCGCCGGCCCCAGTGCTCTATGGGAGCGTCATGCCAATGCAATCCCGTGATTGCAGGCTAGACGCTACATTTTCGGGGTTTTGTGTTGCTTTGGGGCGTACAGCTAATAGCCCCAGCACTCTCATTGGGTCAGTCTTCTGTCTGTCTATCTATCTGACCATTAGCAGCCGCCGTAGGACTTATGAGGTGCTTTCCCGGGCAGCCGTGTCACTTTCACTTTCTGTTCCAGTGGGATGTCGGCTCCATGAGGATCTGATGTGATGTGATGTAATGTGATCTGAATATGTCTTTCCTCCACATACCAAGGCTTACAGTAGGTGCCATTATTTCCCATTTACAGGAACAATCTCCAGTAAGGATGACCACCTTTGCATATCTGACAGTCACAGAGTATTAGAGTCTGTATCTCACGCTGCTTCCCCCCCCCCCCCCTCCCTCTCCCCTTTAGGCCTCGTACACACGGCCGAGATTCTCGTTGAAAAAAACATGTCGTTTTTTTCGACGAGATTCTTGGACAAGAAACTTGTCCCGGCCGAGTGTACACACGCTCGTTTCAAAGAACCCGCGGTTCTTTGAATGGAGCGTACGCGGTGACGTCATCGACTACGACGAGCATGCGCTCATCACATTCGATGCCGTCGCCGCCATCTTGGTATACCCTACGTATGCCTAGGAAGCTACCGCGCATGCGTCGAATTCATTTTGAACATGCGCGGGCTTCCGGGAGGACAGGTAAGTGTACACACACTCACTTTTCTCGTCGAGAAACATGCCGAGGAGAATCTCGACGAGAAAATAGAGAGCAGGTTCTCTATTTTCTCGTCGAGGTTTCTTGTCGGTTTTCTCGACGAGAAACCCGATAGCCGCGTACACACGACCGATTTACTCGGCAAGACCTCTCTGCCAGCAAGTTTCTTGCTGGTTCTTGCCGAGAAAATCGGTCGTGTGTACGAGGCCTCAGGCAGACTGCTTCGGCTGTCTCTTCTGCACATGGCATGGCAGCTACTGTGTGGGACTCTCTGATAAGAAGATGTGTGTGTTTCAAAGCAACAGGTTGTTTTAAAATATGTCAAAAACGGACATTCAGACAGGGAAGAAGTTACAAAACATTAATGTATGGGAGGAGAGAGAGAGAGAGAACATGGTCTGTGGGGGAAGGTGAGAACATGCCAACTCCATCACATTACGGGATAATTCATCCTCACTGACTCAGGTGCCAATATAACTAATGTGCTGCTGGATCCCCTCCACCTCTGTATATAGTGTGCTGTGTTCTCTGTATGTATTGTATGTAATGTGTGTTCTCTGTATGTATTGTATGTAATGTGTGTTCTATGTATGTATTGTGTGTTCTGTGTATGTTCTGTGTATGCACGGTGTGTTCTGTGTATGTTCTGTGTATGCATGGTGTGTTCTGTGTATGCACAGTGTGTTCTGTGTATGTTCTGTGTATGCATGGTGTGTTCTGTGTATGCACGGTGTGTTCTGTGTATGCACAGTGTATGCACGGTGTGTTCTGTGTATGTTCTGTGTATGCACGGTGTGTTCTGTGTATGCACGGTGTATGCACGGTGTGTTCTGTGTATGCATGGTGTGTTCTGTGTGTGTTTTGTGTATGCACGGTGTGTTCTGTGTGTGTTGTGTGTGCTCTGTGTATAGTGTGTTCGGGTATTGGGAGCCGTGACAGCAGAGGATGGGCAGGTAAGGACTTGGAGGGGTTTGCGCCCCCCCCCCAAATTTTTTATCACCAGCCGCCACTGCTGCCAGTGTGCCCATCAATTGCTGCTACTGTGCCCCATCAGATGCTGCCAGTGTGCCCATCAATTGCCGCTACTGTGCCCCATCAGATGCTACCAATGTGCCCATCAATTGCCGCTACTGTGCCCCATCAGATGCTGCCACTGTGCCCATCAAACGCAGCTACTGTGCCAAACGCAGCTACTATGCCATCAAACGCAGCCACTGTACCCATGAATTTCCACCACTGTGCCATCAAACGCAGCCACTGTACGCATAAATTGCCGCCACTGTGCCATCAAACGTAGCCACTGTACCCATCAATTGCTGACATTGTGCCCATCAATTGCCGCCAGTGTGCCTCATCAAATGCTGCCAGTGTTCTCTCTCAAATGCCGCTACTGTGCCCCATCAGATGCTGCCAGTGTGCCCATCAATTGCTGCTACTGTGCACCATCAGATGCTGCCAGTGTGCCGATCAATTTCCGCTACTGTGCCCCATCAAATGCTGCCTGTGTGCCCATCAATTGCTGCTACTGTGCCCCATCAGATTCTGACAGTGTGCACCGGTAATGCTGCTACTGTGCCCCATCAGATGCTGCCAGTGTGCCCATCAATTGCCGCTACTGTGCCGATCAATTGCCGCTACTGTGTCCCATCAGATGATGCCAGTGTGCCCATCAATTGCTGCTACTGTGCCCCATCAGATGCTGCCAGTGTGCCCATCAATTGCCGCTACTGTGCCCCATCAGATGCTGCCAGTGTGCCCATCAATTGCCGCTACTGTGCCCCATCAGATGCTGCCAGTGTGCCCATCAATTGCCGCTACTGTGCCCCATCAGATGCTGCCTGAACTTTCCTGTCTCGGATCGGGTCAGCGGCGGTCTCCTGCATGTCCTCCATGTCTTCTTCCGTCCTCTCTCAGGCGTCCAATCACAGCGCCTGACGTTTCAGCCAATCAGGTGACCGGTAACAGACCCGTCAACCTGATTGGCTGAGAGGCAGATTCAGTGTTAGCAAAGCGAATTCATTTGCTTTGCTAACACACAGCTGAGTGAACAGCAAACGCCCAACATGGCGCCCGCTGTTCACATTTTTGGGCGCTTATTAGAGCCTACAGCTCTAATCAGGCGCTTCCAAAAAACACCCCTGCCGCTATAATTCAGGTGCCCGGCGCCCGAAAAGGGGCCGGACACCTGAATAGGGGGTGTCAGCAGCGACCATAGATTCATGCAATGCATAAATCTATCCATGGTGATTAGAGCGGTGAAGGAGAGAGGGGGCGGCGCTCCTGCCCTCTTTATGGATGCACCGCCACTGCCATACATGGAGTAAGATTCTTTCCTGCAACCATGGTTCCCCCATCAACACAGTCAGAGTTGACAGGGGAATCCCTCCCGCCGAGCCATTGTATTTTCCTGGCTGTCGTCCCCCCCCCCCCCCCCGGGAGAAGACAGCCAGTGATTATTGCAAATGGCTATACTAGTCGCTAGCGATAATTGCATGTAAAATCCAGAAAGGCTGGTTATACCAAAATTGATCGATCGATCAACTTGGTACATTCAGTCTACCTATACATGGTTCTGCCCATCTATGGCTGGCCTAATTTTATTATCCACATGTCCTGACCTTATTCCTGTTTGATCTCAACCCTGCCTGATGATTTTGTACCACGCTTTGTTTCTGTCTGCTTTCAGTCTTTGCCACTCAGTGTGACTAAGGACTGCAACACAAGAGCCATCTACAGCAAAGCCCATATTTCCCTTGCAGGTAACTCTGGGTGGTTCCTTGGACCCTGCAACTCAGCCCTCTTTAGAGCCTACATCCCCATGGTGACACGAAGGGTCTACTACCTCAATGCACTGAGGTCAAACGTACAGTAACCCGTCCTCTTTTAAACTAAACTGAATTAACCCCAAACTCTAACCCTTTACATCATCAGCAATTAAATTCTCTTCAGTGCTGGACACACTTGTGTACTAAATCACCATTAATTTGAATGGGGCTGAATACTGAGGCTGGAGATCCCCCTTATTCAAGTCAAAGGGAACTCGCTGAAAATAAAATGTTTTATGAGGATGTAAACACTTAACTGGGCCAATGCTGTGCAAGGGGAGTAAAGAGGTGAGGGGACAATATTAGTCCAGTTTGGTTTTGGAAGGCTGGGTGTTGGTTTAAAGTTACAGACAAACAGGTAAACAACCTCCTGCGCACATGTGCGATGTTCAGACCTTGCTTGTTTCTCACTCATCCACTTCTCCAGGCATAAAAAAGCAGACACGCTTGGCTACCCTCTTAGGAGTGAGGATGCCCTGATACCTTAAAACGAAAAAAGCAAAAAAGTGGGTGAACCAGCTTAGTGTATTACTTTGTAATCCATTTCTTGACAAAAACTAAATAGATGTATACTCACAAATGTATGTATACCACAAGCTCATCAAAAACATCCAAAGTCAATGTTGCCCAATTTACTGCACATGTTCCTTGTCTTGGGAATATGCCACCTAGATCTGTTTGCCTTAAACATTGAGGGAAATCCCTTCTTTCTCAGAGACAAAAAATAGATCCCCTGTATAGCTTTATCTATATCTATATATATATATATATATATATATATATATATATATATATATATATATACACACACTTTTTGAGTTTAGGTCGACTTTAAAAAGTGTATTTCCACTTTTGCAGTCAAATTGAGAATATCCCACTACAGCCCTCAAAATTTCCACTCGCCTGCTCGCATTTGGCGAGTAGAAAATTATTGCTGGCAAGCGTGGGCTGCCTTATGGGGGTGGAGGGGCAAGCACCCCTGGCAGGCAGGGTTGAATGGGAGCCATTGTCCCAGAGGAAGAGAGAGTGAAGGAAGAGGAGAGAGGCCAGCTGGATCATAGAGTGGGGATTGCCCGCTGTAACAGCTTTCATTTGATTGGCTGTAAGCTTGCCGTCACATACAGTCCCGCCTCCTGTCCGACTACTTTAAAAGCCAGAACACCGGTCTAATGCAGGGACGTGTGACGTCATCAAAGTAGCCGGGCAATGAGGCGGGACTGTATGTGACGGCGAGCGCACAGCAATTCAAATGAATGCTGTTACAGCGGGCAATCCCCCCTTTGTGATCCAGCCGGCCGCTCTCCTCTTCCTCCACTCTCTCTTCCTCTCCACAGGTCACACTGCATTGGTGGGCACAGGCGAGTTGCATTGGTGGGCACATGTCATGCTGCATTGGTGGGCACAGGCGCGTTGCATTGGTGGGCACAGTTTATGCTGCATTGGTGGGCACAGGCCAGTTACATTTATGGGCACAGGTCATGCTGCATTGGTGGGCACAGGTGAGTTGCATTGGTGGGCACATGTCATGCTGCATTTGTGGGCACAGGTCATGCTGCATTTGTGGGCACAGGTCATGCTGCATTTGTGGGCACAGGTCATGCTGCATTTGTGTAATTGCATCCATCGCAGCTCTACCACTGTGTACTTGTATTCCTGTTTTTAATTTTTCTAATAAAATTTATTTTTTTATAAAAATCAATTACTCGTTTTGGGGAGGTTCTGCCTTTCAAAGTCCCACAGAGGAAAATTATTTTGCCTAGTCTATTGGTGGGCACAGGTCATGCTGCATTGATGGGCACTGATCACTCTGCATTGATGAGCACTGGTCAGGCTGCATTGATGGGCACTGGTCAGGCTGCATTGATGGGCACTGGTCAGGCTGCATTGATGGGCACTGGTCAGGCTGCATTGATGGGCACTGGTCAGGCTGCATTGATGGCCATTGATCAGGCTGCATTGATGGCCACAGATGAGGCTGTATTGATGGGCACTGGTAACGCTGCATTGATGGGCACAGGTGAGGCTGCATTGATGGCCACAGATGAGGCTGCATTGATGGGCACTGGTCAGGTTGCATTGATGGGCACTGGTGAGGCTGCACTGATAAAGTTGTATTTATTTTTGTAACTTAATCCTGCATAAAACATTTAAGTGTCATTTCATGAGATAATTTATAAAGGCGTGGTTATGGGTGGGGCAGGGTAGGTGTTGGGTGGGTCAACTGGTGGCGAGTAATGCTTAAGGCCTGGCTAGAAGCTCAGGACATTAAATTTTGAGCCCTGCCCCACTATATGTTTGTTAGGTGTTCCCATTCACACAGCATACAGATAAATAACTTTTTAAATATAATTCCTACCTTTTGAATATTTTTTGGAGCAGGCCTCTGGGAAAACTTCAAGCCACTCTAAACAATTTAACAGTAAGTCCCCACACAGACTGGGGACACACTGAGCTTTCCCTCATTAAAAGGAGAATTATGGCCAAAACTTTTTGGGTGATACTTCTCCTATGGGTCACAGGAGTACAGTTTGTTTTGCACTCCTGTTACCCGTTTTTAGCCGACAGCGTGCTAAAGTCCGCTGTCAGCTGGCATTACTCAGCCGAGCCAGGCTCGGGAAAGATCACGGGCCATGTTGTCAGAATCCACCCAAATGCCTGTACTGGCACCTGAGCCAGCCCCTCCCATCCCCTACATGGCCCAGCACTCCAGTGAGCACTGAAGGGAAGAGCAGAGAGCCGCTGACTGACAATCGCAGCTCTCTGCTCAGAGCGGAGGGGGAGAACTGAGCAATCAGCAGTGTTTGATCGATTAGTTCTCACTGCAGAGCCAGCAGGGGACAGATTCAGCATTGGATCGATGCTGCATCCACCTAGGTGAGTATAATTGTTTTGTTTTGTTTTTTTTAAATCCCAAATTCCTCTTTTAACATACAATACATCTGTCCTTTGTTAGGCCAGACAATGTTCAAATATAAGTTACAACTGATGAGATCTGCCAGCATGATACAGGCAGGGTTAATGATGGTTTACATGAACTCCTCAGGCACATTATCCACATTACAGAAAAAGGAAAGCTAAGCAGGATTCTTCAGTCCTGGAGTTTTCACAGAAAACAGCATGTAAAAAGGTAGGCACCCATTTTAAATGTTTTAAATTTTCTTTTTAAGTTATGCTATTGTGAGGGGGTTAGCTCGGCAGCGGGTGTGTGTGACCCCCGGGATGGGCTCCCCACCCAAAAACAGGCCCAGCAGACGGAGGTTGTGGTTTTCAAAATCAAAAAGGTGCGGTTTATTTTCTATTTACAGTGACAAAAACACAGCAAGGCAAAAAAAAACATAAACAAAATAAATCCTGGTCAACTTGACCTCTGACTAAACATACAGGTTTCCTAACTAACAACTGGGATCAGCCTAGTGCTGTCCTAGTCCCTAAGTCCCTGGTTTTAAATGTCCAAGCAAATATATAGCCACACAGGCTTTCTCTCACCGCACAGGGGTTCACTCTCCCTAGACAGTCCACACAGGTCTGCTTCCAGGCATGAGCTAACATCTAATGAAGCTGGGATTTCTTATAGAGGCCTAAATGAGCTGACAAGCTTCAGCTGATCTCATCAACTCCCTGTCTGTACGACGCCCCACACTCTCCCTAGAGGTATGAGTCATCCATGAGCCCACTAGCCTTATACAACTCTCCACCTAGCTGTATAAGTCGGCGTAAAGCCTGAATCTGGGCGAAATATATCTACCCCCCTGGATGCAACCAGGTGACTTTACCTTCCTGCTGTCACATACCCCCCCCTCTTGTTTTAACCTCGGGGTTGGAACACCAGCAATCAGGCATTCATGTACTCGAGACAAAGCATCCACATTCCCCATTTGAACGCCAGGGCGATGCTTTACTGTGAAGTTGAATTCCTGGAGGGCCAGGAACCACCTATTCACTCTTCTATTTGTTTCCTTGTTTTGAGCCATCCACTTTAACGGAGCGTGATCCGTAACCATGTCAAAGTGCCTACCTAGCAGGTAGTACCGAAGGGAATCTAGAGCCCACTTCACCGCTAAACACTCCTTTTCAACGGTGGCGTAATTTACCTCATGGGACTTCAACTTCCTGCTGAGGTAAATGACTGGGTGCTCTTCCCCGTTCCAGACCTGGGACAATACTGCTCCTAACCCCACATCTGACGCATCACTTTGTACGACAAAGTCTCTAGAGAAGTCGGGTGAGTACAACACTGGCTGGCTACATAAGGCTTGTTTCAAGAATTGGAATGCTGCCTCAGCCTCGGGGGTCCATTTAATCATGACCGACCCTTTCCCCTTCGTCAGGTTGGTTAGGGGCACAGCCTTAGAAGCAAAGTGGGGAATGAATCGCCGATAATACCCAGCGATTCCCAGAAAGGCTCGTACCTGCTTCTTGCTGTTGGGACGTGGCCAACTCTGGATGGCCTCGACTTTGTTGAGTTGGGGTTTTATTACTCCCCTCCCAATGGTGTACCCAAGATATTTGGCCTCCTCCTGCCCAATGGTACACTTCTTGGGGTTAGCCGTAAACCCTGCTTCCCGAACAGAGTCCAGGACTGCTTGCACTTTTGGCAGATGTGAGGCCCAATCTGTGCTATGAACAATTACGTCATCCAGGTAAGCCGCAGCATACTTCCGATGGGGCCTCAGCATCTGGTCCATTTTCCGCTGGAATGTGGCCGGCGCATTCTGTAACCCGAACGGCATTCTTTTATATTGGAACGCCCCGTCTGGGGTTACAAATGCGGTTTTCTCTTTGGCCGACTTGGCCAGGGGGATTTGCCAATACCCTTTTGTGAGGTCAAGAGTCGTCATGTATCGGGCTGTTCCCAGCCGGTCGATCAACTCATCTATACGTGGCATGGGGTAGGTGTCAAATTTTGTAACTTTGTTCAACTGACGAAAATCGTTACAAAATCGCCAGCTCCCATCCGGTTTAGGCACCAACACAATGGGACTAGACCAATCACTTTGGGACTCCTCTATCACCCCTAAGTTCAGCATTTTCTGTACTTCCTCCCGTATTGCCTCCCGTCGGGCCTCTGGGATCCGATAGGGTTTTAACTTCACCCTTTCACCGGGCGGGGTAATAATGTCATGCTCTACCCCAGATGTTTGTCCCGGCAGCTCAGAGAATACCTCCTTGTTGCGAAGCACAAACTCCTTAACCTCCTGTTGTTGGGGTTGTGACAAGGTGGCTGCGATTCCAACCTCAGGAATCACGCAACCAGTTTGAGCTGGTGACCAAGTGTCTGCGACTAGGGACTCTCTATCCCTCCAGGCTTTCAACAGATTAACGTGATAGATCTGTTCGGGCTTTCGCCTTCCTGGTTGTCTGACCTTGTAATTCACTTCGCTCACTTTTTCCATTATCTCGTAGGGGCCTTGCCATTTGGCAAGGAATTTACTTTCAACCGTAGGGACAAGTACCAATATCCTATCCCCCGGGGAAAAGGTACGGGTCTTGGCTCCACGGTTGTACACTCTCTGCTGTGCCAACTGCGCTTGGGCCAAATGTTCCTTCACGATGGGCATTACCTGTGCAATTCGATCTTGCATCAGGGCGACATGCTCAATCACACTCCTGTGGGGAGAACTCTCACTTTCCCAAGTTTCCTTGGCAATATCCAACAGCCCTCTTGGGTGTCTCCCATACAGTAACTCAAAGGGGGAGAATCCCGTAGAGGATTGGGGCACCTCCCTAATAGCAAACATCAAATAAGGAAGTAGACAGTCCCAATCCCTTCCATCTCTATCCACCACTTTCTTCAACATTTGTTTTAGGGTTTTGTTGAATCTTTCAACCAGCCCATCGGTTTGGGGGTGATACACAGATGTACGCAATTGCGTCACTTTGAACAATTTACACAGCTCTTTCATAACCCGGGACATAAAGGGTGTACCTTGGTCCGTAAGCAGTTCTTTACAAATACCCACCCGGCTAAAAACAAGAGATAGCTCTTTGGCTATGGTTTTGGCCGAGGTATTTCTGAGAGGGATCGCTTCTGGATAACGGGTGGCATAGTCCATTATAACCAATATGTACTGGTGCCCCCTAGCGGACTTGATTATAGGACCTACCAAATCCATTGCGATTCTCTCAAACGGGACCTCAATGATGGGTAGAGGGACCAGCGGGCTACGGAAATGTGGCATCGGGGCCGACCTCTGACACACAGGGCAGGAGGAACAATAATTTTCTATGTCCTTCATCACCCCAGGCCAATAGAATCTCTGTAATACCCTCTCTCGGGTTTTCTCTGTCCCCAGATGACCTCCAAGAATGTGCCCATGGGCCAACTCCAACACCAACTTCCTGTAAGGTTTGGGCACCACAAGCTGCTCAACGGTTTCTTCTGCCCTTTTTGCCACCCGATACAGTAGGTCCTTCTCTACGCTGAAGTATGGGTAAGTGCCGGTATTATCTGGGTTCACTAACTCGCCATCTATTTTCACTACGTTTTCCCGTGCCTTTATTAGGGCGGGGTCTTTCAACTGTTCTGTGGCAAAGTTTTCCCTGTGAACCTCAAGATCAGAAAACTCCACAGACGGTAGGTTTTCGTCTGAGGAGGTGGGCTCCTCTCCAGTTTCTTGAGTCTCCCCTGCCAATACTGACAAGGGAAATTCCGGAGAGTCCTCACCACTCTCAGGGGAGTTCTGGCTATCACATTCCTGGTACATAGGGGCACCAGTGGGGGGCTCAGGATCATCCCACAGTTCCCAGAACTTCGGAAAATCCCTTCCCACAATGGCGTCATGCGGTAACTGAGATACTAAGCCCACTGGATGAGAGAGGGTACCTTTGGGGGTCTCGAAACACACTGTAGTCACTGGATACTCTCGGGTGTCCCCATGCACACAAATAACAGCTACCTTGCTATTCCCAGAGACCTCTGTTTTAACTAACTCAGCCTTTATCAGGGTCACAAGGCTACCTGAATCCAGCAATACCACAACATTTCTACCATTAACACACATTTTGCATAAATGTTTCTCAGTTCCTCGAATGGCAGTGCATGCGACTGTCGCACACAGCGACTGACGTCTGCCCGTCAGAAAGTCACACTGCATGGGTTCCTCCACAACCGGGCAATTGGCTGCAATATGTCCCGCTTGCCGGCAGCGGTAGCAAACGATCCTTCTTGCCGCCTCTTGAGCCGCTGATTTCCCAGGCTGTTCTCGCCAAACTTGGGGTAGAGCTCCCACCCTCTCACTCTCTCCACCCTTACCCCTTGGAATCCTCTTATCCGCCCCTGGGGATGGTCTGGTCTTAGGGTGGAAAGTCCGAGTGTCTCTGGAAGAGGCCGTCAGGTTCTCTGTAGCCAAGTATCTCTCCACACGATCCACAAGACCATCGGCCGTCTCTGGGTCTCCATGGCTTACCCACTTTTGGATGGCAGTAGGAAGAGCTCTCAAAAACCGATCCATTACAACACGTTCCACAATCTTTGGTGCGGACAAAGTCTCTGGCTGTAGCCACTTTCTGCTCAGGTGAATGAGATCATACATTTGAGACCTGGGGGGTTTTCCAAGCTGGAAAGTCCAGTTATGCACACGCTGAGCCCGGACAGCCAGGGTGACACCCAGCCTTGCCAAAATTTCAGCTTTTAGCATCACATAGTCTTTTGCTTGGTTAGGCTCTAGGTCATAGTAAGCTTTCTGCGATTCACCAGTTAACAGAGGAGCCACTAGTCCAGCCCACTGCTCCTCAGGCCACTTTTCTCTTTCAGCGGTCCTTTCAAATGTGGTCAAAAATACCTCTGGATCATCCTCTCCAGTCATTTTTGTCAATAAACGACTCACCCCAAAGGACGCGGTATTAGTGGGACGGCTTTCCTCACTGGTCTGCGGACGTTGCTGCATTACTGCTTCCATCTGTTGTTGTAGTCTCTGCTCTTGCTTCTGCAACAGGTCTATGAAGCGGGCCTCAGATTGCTGTTGGGCTTGTTGCTGAGCCTCCAGACTCTGTTGTAAAGTTGCAAGGCTCTGTTGATGAGCTTGCTGCTGGGCTGCAAGGCTCCTTTGCAAACCTGCATTTGTCTGCTGTTGATTGGCATTTGCTAGAGCCAGCTGTTTCAGTATCTCCTCCATGCTGGCTTAAAAAAAAACTGCCCGCATTCTCCACCAACTGTGAGGGGGTTAGCTCGGCAGCGGGTGTGTGTGACCCCCGGGATGGGCTCCCCACCCAAAAACAGGCCCAGCAGACGGAGGTTGTGGTTTTCAAAATCAAAAAGGTGCGGTTTATTTTCTATTTACAGTGACAAAAACACAGCAAGGCAAAAAAAAACATAAACAAAATAAATCCTGGTCAACTTGACCTCTGACTAAACATACAGGTTTCCTAACTAACAACTGGGATCAGCCTAGTGCTGTCCTAGTCCCTAAGTCCCTGGTTTTAAATGTCCAAGCAAATATATAGCCACACAGGCTTTCTCTCACCGCACAGGGGTTCACTCTCCCTAGACAGTCCACACAGGTCTGCTTCCAGGCATGAGCTAACATCTAATGAAGCTGGGATTTCTTATAGAGGCCTAAATGAGCTGACAAGCTTCAGCTGATCTCATCAACTCCCTGTCTGTACGACGCCCCACACTCTCCCTAGAGGTATGAGTCATCCATGAGCCCACTAGCCTTATACAACTCTCCACCTAGCTGTATAAGTCGGCGTAAAGCCTGAATCTGGGCGAAATATATCTACCCCCCTGGATGCAACCAGGTGACTTTACCTTCCTGCTGTCACACTATGTTAAAGGGAAAATGTAATTAATATCAAATGGGTGTTATCCCAATTTGGATGTGCAGTATAAAGCCCCGTACACGTGGGCCGAATGCCAGACAACATCAATCAAAACCGTCTGACATTCGGCCCGTGTGTATGGCAGCCGGTCAGACAGAAGCTGGCCGATTGGCCAGCTTTTGTCGGATGAGCATGCTGGAAAACCAGCAGCTGACTGCCTCCCGATCAGCACTCTCAGCCAATGGTAGAGAGCACTGATCAGAGTGTTCTGGCTGGGAGGGGCGTCCCCCTGTCAGCACACAACAGCTCGGGGGGGGGGGGGTGATTGCTGTACTAATGAGTGTGTAGCAGGCTTTAGAGGAAATACACTTTAGGGGCCCATTCACACCACTTGCATTGGGGTCAGTGGCGGCTGGTGTTTTTTTTTTTGGGGGGGTAGGCGGCAAACAAAACTGCTAACCCAACCCCCTGCTGTTTGCTGGTCAGTCCGGTACTCACCCCATCAGCGGCGGCGGGTAGCAGGCAGCGTGGTGCAGCGGCTTCGTGTCCTGTCCTCCATGGTGGCTTTTAGCTCCTCCCCTCCTCCTAGGCTTCCAATAGGATTGCCTTTCCTTTCAGCCAATTGGGTGACCTGTGTCAAAATCGGCTTCCTGATTGGCCAGGAGGAGGATCAGTCTTACAACAGCGAATATTCATTATAACACACCTGGGTGGGATCAGAGCGCACTCTCTGTGCCCGAGCCCACCCTATATTGAAGCCTATTAGAGCCTCTGGATGGGGTGGTGGCACCCGTGTGCCCTTAATGGACGGGCCGCCCCTGATTGGGGTGTTGTGTAAATAGCAACAAAAACATTACACCCTGTACTCATTATTTATCATCTGTTCTTAGGCATTGCAACAGTAAACGCTACCTGATAATAGAATATCTTGTCTTTTAACAGTTCAAAATGTCTTTTGTCCCTGCTGGCCATTTCCATCAAACGCCCTGTAACAGGTCATATAACACCCAGGACACAGAGTGCGCTAAAAACATAAAGGTAATGTTTTGTTAAGGTAACAGTCTGAACTTTTGCCTAAATAGTGAAGTATCGGTGATTTTGAACAAGGCAAGCACGAAAAATGTTTACATGGACTTTCTCCTTTTTTATCTTAATCCCTGATAATTGTTAACTATTTCACTGCAAAAAAAAAAAACTCTTATCGTCCACAACTGAAATGTTGCAACAATATGAGCAGTTTTCACTATTTTATATTTACATTTTGGTTTAAAAAAACTACTAATAGCAAAATAAAGTTTCTTTCAGTAGAGACGGCTAGTGCACACAATGAGAATTTCGGATGAATGATCATCCGTTTTTTGGTGCATGCCTTCTCTTATTGAAAATGAGGAGGTTACTCAACTTAAGAAAACTCTTGTGCTACAGAATACAACTTCAGAAGTGATGTAATGTGTTAAATTGTATTTTAATGTATTCATGCGTAGTCTTGTTCCGATTTTTTTTCGGACTAAAACTGTACTA
The DNA here is from genome assembly GCA_029206835.1 of Rana muscosa. NCBI lineage: Eukaryota > Metazoa > Chordata > Amphibia > Anura > Ranidae > Rana > Rana muscosa. Next base: position 336,931,955 of record CM055116.1, on the reverse strand, counting down.
ATTAAATGAAAAATCGAACATTGTGTTCACTTACGATAATTTTTTTTAAAAACTGCAACCTTTTTGTTGTTGTTGTCCAAAAAATCTGAATCGGCTGTCGAAAGCACTAAACTAACGATCAGATAATCGGACGATCGTTCATTGTACAAAATTTTTCTTCTTTTTTTTTTTTTATTGTATGTATTTATTGTATGTATGGGCCTTAAGGCTGAGACCCAGTCAGATTTTTGTCTTAACATATACTTCACCTTAAAGGGAAACCCCACAGGATATAGTCATTGGAAAAAAATCTTGTTCATTTGTTTTTCAATGCCCAGAGTTCCAGAACTGTCTTGCTGACCTATCTTGATTAAACAGATACCTTCATGTATGGGAATCTTTAGTTTTCAATGACAGTAGGTCAGGATTAGTGATGAGCCGAACACCCCCGGGTTCGGTTCGCACCAGAACCCGCGAACGGACCGAAAGTTCGCACGAACATTAGAACCCTATTAAATACAATGGATGCGAACGTTCGGATTCTAAAGTGCTAATTATAACGACTATTATCCATGTTATTGTCCGAAACAGAGTTTGGGAACCCGGGTTCTGCACCAGGGGACATGTATCAATGCAAAAATAAGTTTTAAAAATGGACGTTTTCCGGGAGCAGTCATTTTAATGATGCATAAAGTGAAAAAAAAAAAGTCAAATATTCCTTTAAATATTGTACCTGGGGGGTGTCTAAAGTATGCCTGTGAAGTGCCACGTGTTTCCCGTGTTTAGAACTGTCCCTGCACAAAATTACATTTCTAAAGGAAAAAAAGCCATTTAAAACTGCTTGTGGCTTTAATGCAATGTCTGGTCCCGGTAATATGGATGAAAATCTTTAGGAAAAATGGCATAGCTACCCCATCAACCCCCCCCCCCCCCTACCCCAGCCCATTACCAGCCCCTTTGGGTCTTGTATGGATATTAAGGGGAACCCCGTACACAAAATAAAAAAGGCCCTATATACTCTGAACAGCCGTATACAGGCGGTGCATACAAGACAGGGACTGTAGGTTTGTTCTTATGTAGAATCTGTTTGTAATTTTGAACAGCTGCATTGTTTAAGTGTAGCTCCATGCCAAATTCCTTTTTTTTAGCTTTTTGGAAAACATAGGGAACGGTTATCACCCCTGTCACATTTTTTTTGCTGTCTGTGACCCTGTTCAGAACATTTCACCTCACTTTGCGTCCCAATGACAACTGTTTTTGAAATGTGGTGTTTTTATTGAAACAAGGATTGGTGATAAAGCATCAGTAGAGAGGAGACACCTTTCTCCCATATTAATTCTTACAGGAGAGAATTTTCCTTCCAAGGGGTAGATTTCCTCTCACTTCCTGTTGTCTTCTTCCGTTTGCAAGTAGTAGTCGTTAGTAGTAAGTTGGATGTTTGAAAGTAGGGACCTGCCGTATATACTCTGCAGAAATTGGCCCCTTAGGTGTTGGTGTTGGCACAACACTGAAAGCACTCACAGTTATTCTTGGTGGGTGCTGGAACGCCCTGCTGTCAACTATTATATCAGGAATTGTAATAACATATAATTGTTGATCAGTGGTAGTAAAAATTGGGCCTTTGATGGTGGTGCTGGTGCCACAACACTGTAAGGCCTGACAGTTACTCTTGGTGGGCGCAGCAATGGGCCCTGCTGTGAATTATTAGATCAATAATTATAATTGCATGCCCCTGTTGAATAGGGGCTGAAAAATTGGGCCTTTGGTGGTGGTGGTGGTGGTGGTGGTGATGGTGGTGCTGGTGCCACAACACTGTAAGGCCTGACAGTTACTCTTGGTGGGCGCAGCAATGGGCCCTGCTGTGAATTATTAGATCAATAATTATAATTGCATGCCCCTGTTGAACAGGGGCTGAAAAATTAGGCCTTTGGTGGTGGTGGTGGTGGTGATGGTGGTGCTGGTGCCACAACACTGTAAGGCCTGACAGTTACTCTTGGTGGGCGCAGCAATGGGCCCTGCTGTGAATTATTAGATCAATAATTATAATTGCATGCCCCTGTTGAACAGGGGCTGAAAAATTGGGCCTTAGGCACTGGTGGCACAACACTGCAACCCCTCACAGATACTGGAGCACAGCAATGAGGCCTGTTGCAAAGTATTGCATCAAAAATTTTAATTACACGCCCCTGTTAAACAGGGGCTGAAAAATTGGGCCTTAGCCACTGGTGGCGTCACCCATAAACCAAAATGATCTTCCAAGCTATCATCATTAATCGTATCATTGAGGAGGAGGAGGAGGATAGCCAGTCAACATAACAGCACAGGCACTCAGCATCAGCATCAGTCTTGAAGGGATGTGACATTTTAAAATCAATTAGTCTGTTATATCAGCATCAGGTGTGTGGTAGCTGGTGGTGATCCAAGACTGGTTCATCTTGATGAAAGTCAGTCGATCAACCGAGTCGGTGGACAGGCGCACCCTGTGATCCGTGACAAATCCTCCAGCAGCACTGAATGTGCGTTCTGAAAGAACGCTGGATGCAGGACAGGCCAGTAGCTCAATTGCATACTGTGCAAGCTCTGGCCAGTGATCCATCCTCAAGACCCAGTAAGCCAGAGGATTTTCGGTGGGGAAGGTGTCCAAGTCTGACCTTGCCCCTAGGTATTCCTGGACCATGTATATCAGACGCTGGCGATGGTTGCTGGAACCGATCATACTTTGGGGCTGCGGACTAAAGAATTGTCTGAACGCATCGGTCAGACGGCCACCTTCCCCACCGCTCCTTCTTTGACTGCCCGAAGCCTCAGCAACTCGTTGTCCAGGACCAGGAGTTTGTAACCTCCCAGTCTCTGGGAACGCGTTGCACAGACCTTTCTGCAAGGCCTCCCGGAGTTGTCTCATCCTCTGCTCCCTCTGCGACGGTAAGATAAGGTCCGCAACCTTATTCTTGTACCGTGGATCAAGGAGAGTGGCCAGCCAGTAATGGTCCCTCTCCTTGATCCGAAGAATACGAGGATCCTTCCGCAGACTTTGCAGGATCAGGGAGGCCATGCAGCGTAGGTTAGCTGAGGCATTCAGTCCGGAGTCCTCTGGGTCACTAAGGACGACATGATCCGCAGCCACCTCCTCCCAGCCACGTACAAGTCCACTGGTTTCATGGGACTGTAAATCATCCCTAAAAGACTGCTGCTGATGATGCTGAGTGCCAGCCTCCACCTCCATGCTGACACAATCCTCCTCCTCCTCCTCCTCCTCCTCCTCTTCTTGTGCGATGGGTGGGACAGAAGGAACACTGTCTGGGTAAAGGGGGCCTTGAGAGGCAAGGAAGTCCTCCTCTTCCTGCCTCTGTTCTGCCTCAAGTGCCCTGTCCATTATTCCACGCAGCGTGTGCTCCAACAGGTAGACAAGAGGTACAGTGTCACTGATGCATGCACTGTCACTGCTCACCATCCTCATGGCCTCCTCAAATGGTGCCAGGACAGTGCATGCATCCCTGATCATGCCCCACTGGCGTGGTGAAAAAAACCCGAGCTCCCCTGACCCTGTCCTGGTGCCGTAGTCGCACAGGTACTCATTGATGGCCCTCTGCTGCGTGTGCAGCTGCTGCAGCATGGCCAATGTTGAGTTCCACCTGGTGGGCATGTCACATATAAGGCGGTTCTTGGGCAGGTTCAACTCCTTTTGCAGCTCAGCCAGGTGAGCACTGGCATTATAAGATCTGCGGAAATGCACACAGACTTTCCTGGCCTGCCTCAGGACATCCTGTAAGCCCGGGTACCTGCCCAAGAACCGCTGCACCACCAGGTTAAGGACGTGAGCCATACAGGGCACATGGGTCAGTTGTCCCTGTCGGAGGGCGGAGAGGAGGTTGGTGCCATTGTCGCAAACCACCATTCCTGCCTTAAGCTGGCGTGGCGTCAACCACCTCTCGGCCTGCCCCTGCAGAGCAGACAGGACCTCTGCTCCAGTGTGGCTCCTGTCCCCCAAACACACCAGCGCAAGCACGGCATGGCATCTTTTTGCCTGCGTACTTGCGTAGCCCCTTGAACGCCTACGGAGCACCGCTGGTTCCGAGGACAAACCACAGGAAGAGGCCATGGAGGAAGAAGAAGAGGAGGGGGTGGAGGAGAGAGGTGTGTCACAACCAGTAGTAGCATTTTGGAGGCGTGGCGGTGGAACAACCTCCAACACTACTGCACCTTGTCCTGCATCCTTCCCAGCTGCCAAAAGAGTGACCCAATGGGCCATGAAAGAAAGGTAACGTCCCTGTCCATGCCTGCTGGACCATGAGTCAGCGGTAATATGCACCTTACCGCTGACCGCCCTGTCCAGCGAGGCCAAGACATTGCCTTCCACATGCCTGTAGAGAGCCGGAATCGCCTTCCGTGCGAAAAAGTGGCGTTTGGGAACCTGCCACTGAGGAACCGCACATTGCACAAACTCACGGAAGGGGGCCGAGTCTACCAACTGAAAAGGCAGCAGTTGAAGCGCTAGCAATTTAGCCAAGCTAGCATTCAACCGCTGGGCATGTGGATGGCTGGGAGTGAACTTCTTTCGACGGTCCAGCAGCTGGGGCAGGGAAATTTGCCTGCTAGAATCGGACGTTGGTGTACTGCTAGCAGAGTGCCCGCAAGTACTTGGCTGTGACACACCTAATTCTACACCTTCATTCCTCTCAGAGCAGGTTTCAGAGAGGAGTGAAGGTATAGTGGGGTTGGAGATCCCAGCTGATGCGGTGCAAGAAGAGGTCAGCTTTGTTCTTTGGTGTGGGTCTTTAAGGTAGGCTTGCCAACGAGCTGCATGGCAGGTCAACATATGTCTGATCAAGCATGTGGTGCCCAAGCGGCTGATGTTTTGGCCACGCGATATACGCTTGAGACATATGTTGCAAACAGCAGCTGTGCGATCTGATGCACTCGCCTCAAAAAAGGCCCACACCAAAGAACTTTTTGAATGACGGGCAGAGGCAGCGCCCTGCACAGGCGGAGCTCTGCGGTGTGATTCCGTCGGTGTGCTGCCCATACGCTGGCCACTCAAGGGCATCCTGCCTCGTTGGAGATGTGCCTCCTCCTCCTCCTCCTCTCTCCTATTAGGCACCCACGTGGAGTCAGTGACCTCATCATCCCCTCCCTCCTCATCACTGGAGCCAATCTGGCAGTATGCTGCAGCTGCTGGAGCATGACTGCCAGGATGGTGTCCTTCTTGAGCATCCCCTCTCTCTGCTCTCACGCTACTGCCTTCCTCTAGCTGGGTATCATCATCAGATCCTTCGAAACGCTGGGCATCCTCCTGGAGCATGTACCCAACACTGTGCTCAAACAGTTCGGGGGACTCCTCAGGAGGAGGACATGGTGGGTCTAGGGAAGGATTGACTAATGAAGATAATGATACCAGAGAAGAGGACGCTTTGGCAGCTGCTTTGCCAGTACCCTGAGCGAGAGAGGATGAGGAGGATGAGGTGGGCTTGGTCATCCACTCTACCAAGTCTTCGGCATGATGTGGCTCAACATGTCCAGCTGCCGAAAAGAAGGACAAGCGTGTCCCATGGCCATGTGCTGATGACAATGCACCGCGTCCACGACCAGCACTGTTGCCCCCAGACACAGAGCCTGCTTGCCCTCTTTTTTTGCCTCCTGACTGTCTGCCTCTCCTTGTTTGCCTTCCAGACATTTTAATGGATGGCCTGCAGGGAGATGGGAAAAAGAGCAATAAGGGCTACCTTCAGGTGTATACTGTGCAGGAGGCTTAGCAACAATGACACTGACACTGCCCCCTGCCTATCCTTCTCTGTTCCTAAACACAAGGATTTGCAATATGCTTCAGCAAGATTGGTTTAGCACAGAACAGCACACTGACAGTTTCCCTCACTGTCCTTCTCTGTCCCTACAAACAAGATTTAGCACAGAATAGCACACTGATAGTTTCCACGAGTGTCCTTCTCTGTCCCTAAACTCAAGGATTTCAAATATGGTTCAGCAAAATTGCTTTAGAACAGAATAGCACACTGTCAGTTTCACTCACTGTACCTCTCTGTCCCTAAACTCAAGGATTTCAAATATGGTTCAGCAAAATTGCTTTAGAACAGAATAGCACACTGTCAGTTTCACTCACTGTACCTCTCTGTCCCTAAACTCAAGGATTTCAAATATGGTTCAGCAAAATTGCTTTAGAACAGAATAGCACACTGTCAGTTTCACTCACTGTACCTCTCTGTCCCTAAACTCAAGGATTTCAAATATGGTTCAGCAAAATTGCTTTAGAACAGAATAGCACACTGTCAGTTTCACTCACTGTACCTCTCTGTCCCTAAACTCAAGGATTTCAAATATGGTTCAGCAAAATTGCTTTAGAACAGAATAGCACACTGTCAGTTTCACTCACTGTACCTCTCTGTCCCTACAAACAAGATTTAGCACAGAATAGCACACTGATAGTTTCCACGAGTGTCCTTCTCTGTCCCTAAACGCAAGGATTTCAAATATGTTTCAGCAAAATTGGTTTAGAACAGAATAGCACACTGACACTTTCCCTCACTGTCCTACTCTGTCCCTACAAACAAGATTTAGCACAGAATAGCACACTGATAGTTTCCACGAGTGTCCTTCTCTGTCCCTAAACTCAAGGATTTCAAATATGGTTCAGCAAAATTGGTTTAGAACAGAATAGCACACTGACACTTTCCCTCACTGTCCTACTCTGTCCCTACAAACAAGATTTAGCACAGAATAGCACACTGATAGTTTCCACGAGTGTCCTTCTCTGTCCCTAAACTCAAGGATTTCAAATATGGTTCAGCAAAATTGGTTTAGAACAGAATAGCACACTGACACTTTCCCTCACTGTCCTACTCTGTCCCTCCCTACAAACAAGATTTAGCACAGAATAGCACACTGATAGTTTCCACGAGTGTCCTTCTCTGTCCCTAAACTCAAGGATTTCAAATATGGTTCAGCAAGACTGGTTTAGAACAGAATAGCACACTGTCAGTTTCACTCACTGTCCTACTCTGTCCCTACAAACAAGATTTAGCACAGAATAGCACACTGACACTTTCCCTCACTGTACCTCTCTGTCCCTAAACTCAAGGATTGAAAATATGGTTCAGCAAGATTGGTTTAGAACAAAATAGCACACTGACACTTTCCCTCACTGTACCTCTCTGTCCCTACAAACAAGGTTTAGCACAGAATAACACACTGACACTCTCCCTACCTATCCTTATTTGTCCCTAAACACAAGGAATCCAGGATTAGTAAAGGAAAAAAAATGACACTGTCCCTGCCTATGCTTCTCTTTCCCTGCTCCGGAACACACTACACAAGGCCGCCGCGCTGGCGGCCTTTTATAGTGTGGGGCGTGTACTAAACCCCCTCAGCAATAATTGGCCACAGGCATCCTTCCTGTGGCCAATCATTGCTCTCCTCGCTGCCGGCGCTGTGATTGGCCAAGCATGCGGGGTCACAGTGCATGCTTGGCCAATCACAGCGCCTGGATGACACTGCGATGGCGTAGTGCATTGTGGGCCGTTCGCGTCACTCGAATTTGGCGCGAACGGCCCAAATCGTTCGATCTTCGTCGAACGATCGAACAGCCGATGTTCGAGTCGAACACGAAGCTCATCCCTAGTCAGGATTCAGAATCTGACTGGACTGCAAAAGAAGAGCTCCGGGAATGGGGCAAGCACAGTGGATCCCAGGTTTTGATAAAAGTGAATATACTATTATGCATTATAATTTCCTCCACACCCAGATTGAGAGATCTTCACCCTGCAATTTGCTGTGCGTGCGCCCCAAGTCAGGGATCAAACGTATTTTATTTATTTCAGGTACTTATATAGCGATGTCAATTTACGCAGCGTTTTACATATACATTGTACATTCACATCAGTCCCTATCCTCAAGGTGCTTACAATCTAAGATCCCTAACTCGCATTCATACATACACATACTAGGACCAATTTAGACAGGATCCAATTCACCTACCAGCATGTCTTTGGAGTGTGCGAGGAAACCAGAGTACCCAGAGGAAACCCATGCAGGCCCAGGGAGAACATGCAAACTCCAGGCAGGTAGTGTCATGGTTGAGATTTGAACCAGCTACCCATTTACTTCTAGGTGAAAGTGCTAAACACTACCACTGTGCCGCCCTAGTGAGCATGCTCCATTCCTGGACTTCTTCTTTAAGGGTGCACTCACACTGGCAGTTTTACCCAAACCCGAGCACAGTTCACCCCCTTGGTCTGGTTCATTTGTGTAGCGTGAGGGCTGTTCCTAGGAACGGTTAAGTGTATCGTGCTCAGGACCACTTGGAAGAGGTGGTCCTAGACACAGTTAATTTACGGCCCCATACAGTTCACTTCAGTGTGATCGTAAATGATACCTGAGCACAGAACTCTCCATAGACCACTGAGCACAAAACTCTTCATAGATCACTGAGCACAAAACTTTCCATAAATCAGTGAGCACACAAGCACTGTGGTCTGTTTTTTTTTTTTTTTTCTTTTTAAGTCTGCAGTGGTGAATGAACCTAAAACGGAAAAAAAACCATAGGTGAACAAAAAACATGCATGTGCAAACACACACTAAAAACACACACTAAAGTGCACTCTTTTACCCTCGAAGGGGTAGGACCTCTACCCTGATCCTCCGGGGCACAATGCTCCTGACAGGGACTAACGTTTCCAATGGTCTGCCAAGCCAGAAGGCCTAGTAGACCCCGTTCTTCGAGGTCAGCCGACATCCAGGCCCCACTGTTGATGTTGGAGCAAAGAGGGGGCTGGAAGAATCCAGGCTCTGGGAGCGCCGGGGAGACTGTGCCCGCTCCTGTAGGCCTCTTCAGTGGTCAAGGAGGGGGTGGAGCTCTTCTCCCTCCCAGGCTCTCACAGGTCTAACTGCCTTCCCCGCTGGCCACCTTCTCTGAATCCTTGCGGCCTCACCGCTGTTTGCTGGCACCGAACTCTGCATGAAAACAAGGGGCAGTGTGTTAGGCACTCTGCTGCCCCTCTCAAAATTCCACCTGGGACCCATGGTAGGGCCGGCCCTGCTCTTGCACATGGGAGTAAAAAAACATCAAGTTTTTTACAAATCTGCATATAGATGCATTGCGGTATATACTTATATCCAATACCTACATTTTATACCCACATATGGAACCAAAGACACAGCTGCGTAAAGATGAGTAATAGAATGATGAGTACGGATCCGTAAAACAAAAATAGAAAGTTTTAAATTTTAGTACAAAAACGTACTCGCTTTCGCGTGTTTACATGCCTATATGCATGTTTATATGTGCATATTGCAAAACTGACCATGCAAGGTTAGTTCAGCGATCTCCTCCGCTGAGCTGTTGTGTTCTGACAGGGGGACGCCCCCCACCAGAACACTCTGATCAGTGCTCTCTGCCATTGGCTGAGAGCGCTGATCGGGAGTCGTTCAGATGCTGGTTTCCCTGCATGCTCATCCAACAGAGGCCGGCCAAACAGCCGGCTTCTGTCGGACAGAGGGACATGGGCCGAATGTCGGACGTTTTTTTTTTTTAACCGGCCAATGTCTCTTGGCATTCGGCCCATGTGTACCTGCCTTTAGACTTTTCACATGACCGCAGTCTCCACCTGGTCCTGGGCATTGACAAGCGCCCTCCGTGCAAAAGGTAAGCACACGTGCACAGATCACCTTGCCCAACAAGCTGGCTGCTCACAAAACACAAACCTAAGGCCCCTTTTACACTGGGGCGGGAGCGGCGTCGGTGGTAAATTTTTACCGCTAATTTTGCTGCGCTATTCGGCCGCTAGCGGGGGCTTTTACCCCCCGCTAGCGGCCGAAAAAGGGTTAAAAAACACCGCAAAGCGCCTCTGCAGGCGGCGGTATAGCCGTGGTGCCCCATTGCTTTCAATAGGCAGGAGCGGTAAACACACTGCTCCTTCACCGCTCCAAAGATGCGGCTAGCAGGACTTTTTTTTCCGTTCTGCCAGCGCACCACTCCAGTGTGAAAGCCTGTGGGCTTTCACACTGGAGAAACAGCAGCCACTGTTTCAGGTTGGTTTACAGGCGCTATTTTTAGTGCAATAGCGCCTGCAAGCGCCCCAGTGTGAAAGAGGTCTAAGTTTGAAGACTTCATTCCTTCCAAGTCTCTACAAAGCTTGCAAGCTCCAGGACTCAAACCAGGACTTGCTAATCTCTGAGAAAACCAACAAGCTTGTTTTCTCTCTGCACAACACATGTCCTGAAGCCCCTCGTCCTGTATGGATGAGAACTCTAGGTACCACTTTTACCTTTTATGATCCTGCAATCCATTCTCACCTGCTAAACTACACTCTAACTGCCATTTTCCACTTTTACATGGCGTTGTACTGTCACATTATGCCTATTATTTTCAAAATCATATTACCAAATAACTACGGTACTTCTTTTTATAGTTTACGCTATATTCTAATCCTTTGGTCTTATTCCAGAATAGGTTCTGAAATATGGTAGCAGATACATCACCCTGGACATATTCAGTGTAAACAAAGCAAAGGTACTGTAGATGTCAACCTTAGTGGAACAAGTAACTAATAGGTTTAAGACTGATTGAAGTCCAAATACTGATAATTAATGTTTAACAAGGACCAATTTGTGTCTGGTTTATATTGTGCCTTATTGCTTTAGCCATGTACACAAAGTTTTCTTGGAAATGTCGAGTGAACCACTGGAAAGAGTTCAGATGTGGATTTGTTTGATGTTATTTATAGGATTGTTTTAGTCAATCACTGTGCTGGCAATCTGCACCACTAAATGCAATATGAGATGTGAAATTTCAAGTGGTTAGCAGGCAGTAGTTTGGCACTGGCATGGACATTTTTTATGTGCTAAAGAGAAATACAAGACAGAACCGAGCTGTCCCCAGGCATGTATTTATATTATAGTTTTTGTGCAGACTGTATAGGGTGGAAATATTCACAATACAGCACCAAAATAGTTGCTGCGCTGTTTTTTCCTATGTTTTTTGAATGTCCTCATTGGACATGGGTGAATATATTTGTGGTAGGGGAGGGAAGGTGGATAGAAATCAGAATATTTATATTTACCACACTGACATTCTAATATTTTATGGCCCCTGGTTATTATAGCCCCAGAGGGTTTTACCCCCTTCCTGACCAGAGCACTTTTTACAATTTGGCACTGCGTTGCTTTAACTGACAATTGCGTGCTCGTTCGATGCTGTACCCAAATGCAATTTGCGTCCTTTCCACAAATAGAGCTTTCTTTTGGTGGTATTTGATCATCTCTGCGGTTTTAATTTTTTGCGCTATAAACAAAAAAAGAGCGACAATTTTGAAAAAAAAAAAACAATATTTTTTACTAATAATAAATATCCCCAAACGTTTTTTTTAAAAACAAATTTTTTCCTCAGTTTAGGCCAATAAATATTCTTCTACATATTTTTGGTAAAAATAAAATCGCAATAAGCGTATATTGATTGGTTTGCGCAAAAGTTCTAGCGTCTGCAACTTATGGGAAAGATTTTTTGCATTTTTATTATTTATTTTTTTACTAGTAATGGCAGTGATCTGTGATTTTTAGCGGTTCTACGACAATGCTACGGGCAGAGCGGAGACTTTTGTCACTTTTTTGGGACCATTGGCATTTACGCAGCGACCAGTGATATAAAAATGCACCAAAAACTGTGTAAATGTCACTGGCAGGGAAGGGGTTAGCACTAGGGGGCGATCAAGTGGTTAAAAATGTGTTCCCTCTGCATGTTCTAACTGTGGGGATGTGAGTGACTAGGAGAGAAGCCCTATAATTTTTCCTACTTCGTAGGAAGAAACAATAGGGCTCCTCTCCTCTGACAGCACAGGGATTTGTGTGTTTACACACACAAATCCCCATTCTGGCAATCGTGCCCGCCAGCCACGCACATCGGGTCCCCTGCCGTGCAGCAGGCGCACGTGCGCGCCTCCGGCGACGCGCGCATGCCCTCTGGTGACCTAAAATGGGTAGGACGCCCAGCAGTGCCATTGTGACACAGTACATCTGCGTGACATGGTCAGCAACTGGTTAATAATGAGTTACACAGAGCAATCATATATGTTTTTTAATAGGCTTCATGTAGATAGCTGCATGTCAACACCACCTGAACCATACTTGCCATCCGTCCTGGATTTGCCAGGACAGTCCCATTTTTTAGTTAATTGTCCCGCCTCTGCTGTGTCCTGGGCTTTGTCTTAGAATAAAAGCATAATGATCACTAATTTGCCTGCTGCAAATACACCGGCTCTGTATTGCTGATAATAACAGTTTGTCCATGACCTCCTTCTCCACCTCCTGCGTGAAGTGTCATCTGTGTATGCTGGTGAGTGGGGAAGGCCACTTTCCTGGGCAGGCACCGGCTTCAGAGTAAAACAGAAAACTTCTTGCATCAATGGACTTTTTCTGGGCATATAGAAAATGGTACCACAAAGTAAATTAATAAAATCATAAAGCTTTTTATACAAATAATAATATTGTATATAGCACCATACCCAGTATTTGCGAAGTGAAGTTCAAAATCTTATTTCAATTCAAAATCCACGTTAGCTCAACGCATTTTGAATGCTTCAAACATCTTTATCAGGAGCACATGTGAACAGGATCTGTATTGGAAAACCCAGCAATGTAAAAATTTGAAGATTCTATAATGTTTTTTGGAGGGGAAATTTTCAAATCCAGAAGGCAACAGCAGCAGGACACAAAGATAGTAGTCCAAAAGGTGTAGTAAATGTCCAATTTAGTCCTCCACTTTATTACACCAAAAGCAAATAGATTCAAAGATAAAAAGCTAAATATTTATGCAACAATCCAAATCAGTTCTTTTTTGGAGTTCAATCCTGCCATTCATAGAAGGAATGCACAGCATGCCCAGAACCTTGACCACAATAGCAATATATAGTATTCCAGGTAGATAATAATTCAACATAGTCCTCCACTTTGTTTATATCAAAAGCAAAGAGCTTCAAACATAAATAACAAACTATTTATGAAAAAAAACATTTCAGTCTTGGTGTGGGATTCAGTCCTGCCATCCATTGAGGGGGCACAAATCCAGCCCTGCTGTACAGAAACTGCAAGAAGCTGGTACCAGGTTAAATTCAGATGCACTGCTTGCATTTTAAAAATTAAATTTAGACTTACCAGTAACTTGTTTTCCATTGGTCTTTCAGAACAGCACATGAGAGCTCGTGACTCCTCCCACTGGACCACAAGAAACACCTCCTTCCTCCAGAACTTTAAAGGAAGGCACCTCCCTACCATACCTTCTACAAGGTGTAGAAGAGAACCTCTGGCCCCGGCTGGAACACAAAAACATATGCTAGTCACAGCATAGTACAAAAAACTAATAGGGCGGGTCGTTGCTGTCCTGAAAGACTTATAGAAAACAAGTTACTGGTAAGTCTAAACTTTAATTTTCCCAAAGTGTCTTTCAGGACAACACCTGAGAGGATAACAGAGACTTACCACCTTAGGATGGGACAACAGCATGCAGGACCTTCCTGCCAAATGCCTGATCGTTGGCAGATGTGAGGTCCAGCCTGTAATGTCGCACAAAGGTGCAAAAACTTGACCATGTTGCCGTCTTGCAAATTTGTTCAGGGGTGGCACCAGCTCTTTCTGCCCAAGTGGCGGCAAGCGCTCTGGTTGAGTTTGCACGAATTTCAGCTGGCGGAAACAAACCTGCATGCGAGTATGCTTCCAGGATGGATAATTTCAGCCACCTGGCTAATGATACTTTAGAAGCCTGGCAACCTTTCTTGTTGCCCAATAAAAAGGACAAATAACGAGTCTAAGGCCTCGTACACACGACCGATTTTCTCGGCAAGAACCAGCAAGAAACTTGCTGGCAGAGAGGTCTTGCCGAGTAAATCGGTCGTGTGTACGCGGCTATCGGGTTTCTCGTCGAGAAAACCGACAAGTAACCTTGACGAGAAAATAGAGAACCTGCTCTCTATTTTCTCGTCGAGATTCTCCTCGGCATGTTTCTCGACGAGAAAAGTGAGTGTGTACACTTACCTGTCCTCCGGGAAGCCCGCGCATGTTCGAAATGAATTCGACGCATGCGCGGTAGCTTCCTAGGCATACGTAGGGTATACCAAGATGTCGGCGACGGCATCGAATGTGACGAGCGCATGCTCGTCGTAGTCGATGACGTCACCGCGTACGTTCCATTCAAAGAACCGCGGGTTCTTTGAAACGAGCGTGTGTACACTCGGCCGGGACAAGTTTCTTGTCCAAGAATCTCGTCGAAAAAAACGACATGTTTTTTTCAACGAGAATCTCGGCCGTGTGTACGAGGCCTGAGCTTCTAAAGTCCTTTGTTATTTCTAGGTAACATAACAAAATCCTTTTGACATCCAACATATGAAAAAAAGTCTCCTTTTCCCCCGATGGGTTAGCACAGAAGGTTGGGAGCACAATGTCCTGTGAACGGTTATGCATTGAGGCTACCTTAGGTAAGAATTTTGAGTCTGTCCTAAGGATACCTCTATCCGGAAACACTGAGAGGTTCCCTAAATGACAGAGCGTGTAGCTTACTGATCCTGCGTACTGAAGTAATGGCGATCAGGAACACGGTTTTAACCACTTCTACACCGAGGACGTCATATGACGTCCTCGACTTTGTGCGGTGGTATCTGAATGATGCCTGCAGCTACAGGCATCATTCAGATATCATTCTTTTCTGCCGGCGATTCTGTGCACAATAAGAATGATCATAGCGGCAGTTCCGTCGCTTGATCGTTCTTATAGGCGGAGGAAGGGGACGCCCCTCCCCTCCCGCCGCCATCCGGTGCTTCTCCGGGCTCTCCCGTGCCATCGGGGGCCCGGAGAACAAATCGGCCGGCGCCGGCTCACGAAGATAGAGATTTCTGATTTCTCTATGACCGTGGGAGGCCCAGGCGCGACGTTGTGACGTCATGTCTGGGTACCCGGAAGTAAACAAAGCCACAATCGCGGCTGTCGGCATGAGAACGGTGAATTTTTTTCCTGATCTCATGCTTTCCAGCCTGGAGGAGAGATGTGGGGTCTTATTGACCCCGCATCTCTCCATAAAGAGGACCTGTCACAATGATTCCTATTACAAGGGATGTTTACATTCCTTGTAATAGGAATAAAAGTGATGAAAATTTTTATTTATTTTTTTTAAAGTGTAAAAAAAACCCATTTAAAACGCCCCTGTCCCCAGTAGCTCGCGCTCAGAAGTGAACACACATATAAGTCCCGCTCATATATGTAAACGCCATTCAAACCCCACATGTGAGGTATCGCCGTGTGCGTTAGAGCGTGTGCAACAATTCTAGCACTAGACCTCCTCTGTAACTTGAAAATAGTAACCTGTAAAAAAAATTTAAGCGTCTATGGAGATTTTTAAGTACCGAAGTTTGGCGCCATTCCACAAGTGTGCGCAATTTTAAAGCGTGACATGTTAGGTATCTATTTACTCGGCGTAACATCATCTTTCACATTATATAAAAAAAATCCGGCTAACTTTACTGTTTTGTTGTTTTTTAATTCATGAAACTTTTTTTTTTCCAAAAAAAGGCGTTTGAAAAATTATTGCGCAAATACCGTGCGAGATAAAAAGTTGCAATGACCGCCATTTTATTCACTATGGTGTCTGCTAAAAAAAATATGTTTGGGGGTTCTGACTAATTTTCAAGCAAAAAAAAATGATTTTTACATGAAGGAGAGAAGTCCCAGAATAGGCCCGGTGCTGAAGTGATTAAGAGCAAGACATTTGAGAGATGCTGCTTCCAAAGGTTCAAATGGACTCCTTGCTAGGGATTGCAGGACTGCTGACAGGTCCGTTTTTGGAAAACCCCTAACCAGTGCTGGCCTTGATCTTGCAAGAGCTTTAAAAAATCTGACTACCAGCGGTTCAGAGGCCTCAGATTTCCCTATGAAAACTTAAGGTACAGGTTGCTGCACCAGCAAGGTACTGAATGCTAGTCCCTGATCTGTTCCATCTTGTAAAAACTCCAAGATGGAAACAATGCTCCTTGGGTCTTGGGTAGATGAATTGCACCATGAGTTATAGACCTTCCAGCAGTGGCGGCCCGTCCATAGGGGGCGCACGGGCGCCGCCCCCCCCCCCCCCCAAAGCTATTGGCAAAAAAATAAATAAAAAATAAATTAAAAAAGTTCTTTAAATTCACTGGGCTCAGGCGGCGGCCCCAGTGCACTATGGGAGCGTCTTGCCAATGCAATCCCGTGATTGCAGGCTAGACGCTACATTTGCAGGGTTTTGTGTTGCTCTGGGGCGTACAGCTAATAGCCCCAGCACTCTTATTAGGTCAGTCTTCTGTCTGTCTATCTATCTGACCATTAGCAGCCGCCGTAGGACTTATGAGGTGCTTTCCCGGGCAGCCGTGTCACTTTCACTTTCTGTTCCAGTGGGATGTCGGCTCCATGAGGATCTGATGTGAAGTGATGTAATGTGATCTGAATATGTCTTTCCTCCACATACCAAGGCTTACAGTAAGTGCCATTATTTCCCATTTACAGGAACAATCTTCAGTAAGGACGACCACCTTTGCATATCTGACAGTCACAGAGTATTAGAGTCTGTACCCCACGCTGCTCTTCCCCTCCCCCCCTCTCCCTTTTAGGCAGACTGCTTCGGCTGTCTCTTCTGCACATGGCATGGCAGCTACTGTGTGGGACTCTGTGATAAGAAGATGTGTGTGTTTCACAGCAACAGGTTGTTTTAAAATATGTCAAAAACAGACATTCAGGCAGGGAAGAAGTTACAAAACATTAATGTATGGGAGGAGAGAGAGAGAACGTGGTCTGTGGGGGAAGGTGAGAACATGCCAACTTCATCACATTACAGGATAATTCATCCTCACTGACTCAGGTGCCAATATAACTAATGTGCTGCTGGATCCCCTCCACCGCTGTATATAGTGTGCTGTGTTCTCTGTATGTATTGTATGTAATGTGTGTTCTCTGTATGTATTGTGTGTTCTCTGTATGTATCGTATGTAATGTGTGTTCTCTGTATGTATTGTATGTTCTGTGTGTGTTCTGTGTATGCACGGTGTGTTCTGTGTATGCACGGTGTGTTCTGTGTGTGTTCTGTGTGTGTTCTGTGTATGCACGGTGTGTTCTGTGTGTGTTTTGTGTATGCACAGTGTGTTCTGTGTATGTTTTGTGTATGCATGGTGTGTTCTGTGTATGTTTTGTGTATGCACGGTGTGTTCTGTGTATGCACGGTGTGTTCTGTGTATGTTTTGTGTATGTTCTGTGTATGCACAGTGTGTTCTGTGTATGCATGGTGTGTTCTGTATATGTTCTGTGTATGCACGATGTTCTGTGTATGCACGGTGTGTTCTGTGTATGCACGGTGTGTTCTGTGTATGTTTTGTGTATGTTCTGTGTATGCACAGTGTGTTCTGTGTATGCACGGTGTGTTCTGTTTATGTTTTGTGTATGCATGGTGTGTTCTGTGTATGTTCTGTGTATGCACGGTGTGTTCTGTGTATGCACGGTGTGTTCTGTGTATGTTTTGTGTATGTTCTGTGTATGCACAGTGTGTTCTGTGTATGCATCGTGTGTTCTGTGTATGTTCTGTGTATGCACGATGTTCTGTGTATGCACGGTGTGTTCTGTGTATGCACGGTGTGTTCTGTGTATGCACAGTGTGTTCTGTGTATGCACAGTGTGTTCTGTGTATGCACAGTGTGTTCTGTGTATGCACAGTGTGTTCTGTGTGTGTTCTGTGTATGCACTGTGCTCTGTATGTATTGTGTGTGTGCTCTGTGTATAGTGTGTTCGGGTATTGGGAGCCGTGACAGCAGAGGATGGGCAGGTAAGGACCTGGAGGGGTTTGCGCCCCCCCAATTTTTTTTATCACCAGCCGCCACTGCCTTCCAGATTTTGGTATAGATAGCTCTTGTTACTTTTTTCCCTACTCGATAGTAATATTGCAACCAGACGATCTGAGAACCCTTTACTCTTTAGGAGCTGCTCCTCAGACATCATGCTGCAAGCGACAGCCTGGTCACCTCTGGGTGATTTACTGAACCTTTGATTAGTAAATCTTGCCTGAGGAGGTAGATGACAACAAGGTATGGTTGCCATCCCCAGAACAGTTGAGAACCAGGCTCTTTTTGGCCAGAATTGAGTAATTAGAATGACTGGTACTCCTTCCTATTGGATCTTCTTTAATACCAGTGGGATTAATTGGAATGGGGGGAAAGTGTAGCAAAGGTGAAATCTCCATGGATGCGCCAGGGCATCTGTCCCTAGTGACCTGTCGAGATTGTTCAGAGAAAAGTAACGAGGCACCTGTGCATTCTCCTTCGAAGCAAACAGATCTAAATCTGCCTGTCCCCACATCCTGGAAATCATTGCGAAGACCTCTGGATTCAGAGACCACTCTGCTTCCTGAATGGGGTACCTGCTTAGGAAGTCCGCCACTCTGTTCAGGGTCCCCTTTAGGTGGATTGCAGACAAGGATAGTAAATATTTCTCTGCCCACATAAGAATCTCTGTTTCCAGTGCTTCTAAGGACCTGCTTCTTGTGCCCCCCCTGTCTGTTTAGATAAGCTACGGTCAAAGCATTGTCTGTCAAAACTTGAACATGGTGACACTGAAGATCTTGCATGAATATCACTAAAGATAAAGTGATCGCCTTCAACTCTCTCCAATTTGAGGACCTCATCGCTTCCTTCTTGGACCAAATTCCCTGGGGGAAGTTTTCCTCTATGTGGGCCCCCCATCCCCAAGAGCTGGCGACTGTTAGTCTTTTTTCGACTGGGAAGCCCCAAGCCAGGCCCTTTGATAGGATTTCCTGATTCCTCCTCCACCATAGTGACCTCTTCACCTTGGCAGGAATCTTCACCTTCGTGTCCAGGGAGTTTAAGCTGTGATCCCATGACTTTAGGAGAAAGGCTTGTAGACTCCTGAAGTGTAGTCTCGCCCACTGAATAGCCAGCAGAAATTATTTGCCTTATCATCGGTTGGTTGGTTGGTCTGCAGCATAGAAACTGTGCACTGAACCTTGTCCTTCTTTCCTTGCGATAGAAAAAAATTCTGTTCCATCGAATTGATTTGATAGCCCAGAAAACGAACCTCCTGGGATGGGGCTAGAGAGGACTTCTGGAGGTTCCGAATCCATGCTAGAGACTCCAGATGGTTGCGTGCTCCGACTAAGTCTTATTGTAACCTCTCCCTTAAGTGGGGCGAAGAAAAGAAGGTCGTCCAAGTAGGGAATTACTGCGATTCCCTGAAGTCAAAGCGGAGCTCGTGCTTCCGCCATCACCTTGGTGAAAATCCGGGGTGCGGATGACAGACTGAATGTTAAGACGCTGAACTGTAGATGGTGAATCACAGCTTCCATATTTACAGCCAACCTGAGATACCTCTGGGACTGGGGTGAAATTGGGACATGCAAATATGCATCCCTTAGGTCTACCATGTAACATTCTGAGGTCAGTAGATTTCTGACTGAAAAAATAGAGTCCATCTTGAACGTTCTGTACTTTACAGATTTGTTTAGAGGTTTGAGGTTGAGGATCAATCAGAATTTTCCGGTTTGTTTTTTTACCAAGAAAATGTGAGAACAAAATCCCTGTTGCCGCTCTCCTGGTGGCACTTGGACCACTACACCCTGCTGCGTCGGCTCCTTTAATAAGGACTTCATGGCCAGGGCCTTTACTGGATCTTTTGGTGTATTCGTCACAAGAAATATTCTTGGGGGAGATTCCGTAAACTCTATTGCGTAGCCTTGAAAAAGAGTGGTCAGGATAAATTGACTTGACGTTATGCCTGACCACTGCGGAAGGAAACTTTGCAGGCTTCCACCCACCCGCAGGGTCGAGTCATTGCGATTCTTCGGCTTGCGCAGGAGGTTGGAAAAGGATTCCGCCCTTGCCTTTAGTGTCAGGTCACCTGAGGCCAGGAGTTGGGGTCAGGAGTGCACCGATAAGGTAGTGAACCCTATGGCTGACTGCTGCGGATGGAACTCTGGGTGGTTAAGGAAGGCAGGTCCACTGGAGCACTAACAGGGTTCCCACAGGGAGCTAGAGCCTAAGATTCCCCAGGGCGCGGAGTCTAAGATCCAGCAGGTGTTCACCAAAGCCTCTAGTGGTGAGGATGGACTGGGCTGCAACTGGATCCAGGTCACGGCCCCCAGAGTCCCCTAGCTCACGCTCACAGTAGCCTATAGAGGATAGAGGGGAAGCAGCAGCTCGGGATACAAGAGATAGTGAGGGGATAAGCCAAAAGTCGGGGTGACTAGCAGACAAGGATAAACAAAGGACACGCCAAAGGTCAAAGTCACAAGCAGACAGGGATAGTCGAGAACAAGCCAAGATTGGTAAAACAGAGACAGGCGGCAAGCAGGAACCCAAACACACAATAGCTAACAAACAACGTTGATCAGCATGGCTGGCTTGCAGTGCACAGGTTAATATAGTGTTCCCTGATAGGGCCTAGGGTGGAGCCATGCTTAGAGGAGAGATTACTTAAGCAGCCAGGTGAGAGTGGCTGGCCTCTAAAACAGGACACATGGAGGAGAGGTAGGCTGAGAGACAAACATTACTGCATAACCATGACATTTAGTTTTTGCACGGACCAATTTTTCCTCCTCCTCTGGGACTTGTTGTACTGTGCCTGAGCTCTTTGAGGTCGAAAAAGGCACTTTGGGGTTGATTCTTCTTTACCGGAAAGGACTTCTTCCTATCGGCTGTTCTGTCCAGAAGGGTATCTAGATCAGGACCAAAGAGAAGGAACCCCACAAAGCTTACTCTACGACGCTGCATCGCCTGGCCAAGTTTTGAGCCACAATGCTCTTCTTGCCGAATTTGTTAAGTCTGCTAATCTAGCCGACATTCTAATTGCTTCGGCTGAAGCATTCGCCATATAGGCTACCGCAGAGGACAAGGTAGTGAAGGAATCCAAAATCTCCTGTTTGGGTGAATCTGCTAATACATGAGCTCTTAGCTGGTTAACCCAATATTCCAGGTTTCTAGTAACGCATGTCATAGACATGGCTGGTTTTAAGTTGCTCATGATCGATTGCCAAGATCTCCTAAGCAAAAGATCCATTCGCTTATCCATTGGATCCCTTAGAATCCCCATGTCCTCAAAGGCTAGGTTGGTGGACCTAGAGACCTGGGAGAAGGCCGCATCAATTTTGGGGACCTTGTTTCATACCGCCGAGGGGTCTTCCTCGATAGGCAAACGTCTCTTGTGGGCTTTTAGGAAAAACGTTTTTTTCTCTGGTTCCTGCCATTCTTTCTTTATGGAATCCGAGATGACAGAGTGCACCGGAAATGTTCGCCCTTTAGGCTCACTTAGACCCGCATACATACGGTCATGTAGTGTTAGTTCCTTTCTCTCTTCACTTAGGCCAAGGGTAACATGTATGGCTCTAAGGAGACCATCAACTTCTTCCAGGGATAGCTTAAACTTAGAGGGGGCCACTTCTTCCCCTCAACACTCCTCCTCTTCCGAACCATCATTGGAAGGCACATGGGATTGTTTTTCCCTGGTAGAAGACCTCCAGACAGAGTTTCTACCACTAGGACAGAAAGTGAACCCTGGGAGGACTTTGATGTGGAGGGCTGGCTCGCAGCCGGACTAATGAGTCATGAAATTATTGAATCGTGGCATAGAATTCCTTCTTTACAGAGGCAACCAAGTCATCACAAACTGAAGCAGATTCCTCTTTCACTAAAGAAGTAATGCAAGTACTGCATAGGGCTTTTTTCCAATTCTCTCCCATCTTAGCCTTGCATGAGGGGCATCTATTTTTTGCCTGGGTCAGAGCTTTTGGCCTGAGAGAGGAAACAAAAAAAAGGAAAAAAAAAAAAGGGGACTTCACCCAACAAGGTGCACTAAGAGGGGAGAAACACAGCCTCCAGTGCCCAAACAGACCCCCGCCACCAGGGGGATTACCTGCCCCCAACCTGAGCCTTGTTGGTGCCTGTGCTTGTCCCCACTGCTGCAGGTGCCGCGTCCTCCAGAGCGGGTGTGCAGATGCCGCTTCCAGACTCCCATAGTGCCACTGCACTGGCCCGGAAGGGAAAATTGGTGCCAGTTCCTACCCTACCTCCTCCCCCTGCGCCCGACCACTGGAAGTAATGCCAGGCATCGACCTCGTGACCTGCTCATAGGAAGCGTCACCTCCGCCTTAGCCGAGACTCTTCTTGACACCCACAAAATGGCAGCGATACACACGCCGACGCTGCACTGGAGTGTGTCCCTGGATCATCAGCAGCTCTCCCCGAGCACCAAGGGGGAAAAGAGGAGCCCGAACCTACTGCTGCAAATGCTCTGGTAGGACGGTAGGGCTGGGGTCTTAAAAAAAAAAAAGAGGAAAACAAAAGTGAGGAACCTCTGTCTCTCAGGATCGCCTAAGAGATCATGGCTCCCCCCCATAAGATGTTCCCTCCAGGCTGGAGGAAACACAAAAACTGAGGTGTGGTGGGGGGGTGTCTCCCTTTAAAGTTCTGGAGGAAGGAGGTGTTTCCTGTGGTCCAGTGGGAGGAGTCACGATCTCTCCGGTGCTGTCCTGAAAGAAGCTTTGGGAAATTATAGTAATCAATTACAGTGGTGAAGAGTGGTCCCTTAGGCCCTGCTGCTACACATGTGTTCCTAGTGGTCTAAGGATCTGTGCTAAGAGCATGTTCCCAGCTCACTGACTGTGTGGACTCTTATCGGGAAACAGCAAGATGGGCTCCTGATCATATGTGAGAGCCAATCACATTGATCAAGTGTTTGGAAAGCCACACTGCTTCCCGATATTAAAGCCCACTTAAAGCGGAAACTGGGCTTTAGTATTGGGAAAGCGGAAGTAAACCCAATGCTTTTCCTGGGATATGCCGGGAATGTAACTGTCAAACCAGCCAATGGCTGGTGTCATAACTGATCACATGTGCACCATCATGGCAGTTTAAGATTAAACATAGGCCAAGATGGCAGCTTTTTTGGCTAGAAAGGGCCACTGGGAGGTACCAGGAAGGGCTTAAAGTAGAATTCCAGTTCAACCTTACCTACTCTTAAAACTGTCCCCTCCCTGCTAACACCTATGTTAACTAACCTGTGTAAGAAAGATGCACTGTATATACATGCTTATTTTAAGTCCACTCCAGTCTGGTCATATGGTCCCCTGTGTCAGCCAGAGCAGCTGCAGGAGAGAGAAGAGTCCACTGAAATCTATGGGTGACGTCACCACTCCAGGCTTTACTAGCCATTATCGGAATGTTCTCTCCTTATCCCTGCAGCCACCATTGGCTGACACCGAGGAGATCACATGACCAGTCTGGGCTGAAAAAAGTTAGGTATATACATCTTTCTTACACAAGTTAGTCAGCATAGGTATTAGGAAAGTGGGGGACAGTTTTTAGAGTAGCTAAAGCAAGAGGTAAAGCAGAACTAAACCCTCCTACTTTTTCCAGTTGATCATCTTGGCCTTTGTTTGATCTTCAACTGCCATGGTGCTGCACATGATAATAGCTTTGACACCAGCCATTGGATGATTTCACAGTTTGGTTGAGAGCACAACCAATGTGACCAGGGCAGTCATCAAGGGGGGACAGCATACACATGTAGGGGGCTCGGGTGTCCCAGGCCCCAACCAACAAGTTGTTGCTGTTGTAGTAACTAGCAATTGCTTAAGCAGGGCGGCCATCGAGTGAGCCGATGCAGGTCACTTAGGTCCAGCTGCAGGGGGAAGGTGGAGTGATATCATCTGCACTTCGCCTCTCCCTGCAGACCAGATGCTGATTTGGACGCCATGCCAGTTGCAGTTCAGCCGTGTTGAAGAGCTGCACTGGGTATAGCCTGCAGGACTGCTTAGTGCTCACTGTGGACTGGTCTGGGGACAAGTTGTTAGACATCATAATGGTAAATTGATTGACAATGTTGCTGCATGTGGGCCTGTGCTGTGGCTGTCTTTGTTGGATTGGCCTGCCTCTTTGCTAAATGGGGTGTCTCCTTGCTATATGGGAATGTCTCTGTTGGAATGGGCCATCTCTTAGCTGGATTGGGATGTCCCTTTGCTGAGTAAATGAGGATGTCTCTTTGCTGGATGGGGATGTCTCATTTCTGAATATATGGGGATGTCTCTTTGCTGAATGGGGATGTCTCATTTCTGAATATATGGGGATGTCTCTTTGCTGGATTGGGATGTGTCTTTTCTGAATATATGTGGATGTCTCTTTGCTGGATTGGGATATCTCTGCTGAATATATGTGGGTGTCTATTTGCTGGATTGGGATGTCTTTTTGCTGAATTTATGTGGATGTCTCTATGCTGGGTTGGGATGTCTCTTTGCCTGATTGAAATTTCTCTTTGCTGGATTGGTCTGTCTCTTGCTGGATTGGGACGTCTCTTTGCTGGGTTAGGCCATCTCTTTGCTGAATATATGGGGATGTCTCTTTTAATGGATTGGATTCATATTTTTAAAGTGGGAAAGAAGAGGGGGATTGTTACGGTGCTTACAAATAATAATGGAAACCGTATATTAAAAAAAATATACGTTTAATGAGAATAAAGTTAAAAACCAAACAGGGCCATTTGTTCAAGAGTATTTCAACAATTCATGATGAAGGTGGTCATATGGCGAATGTTCAGCTTAAACAGGAGTTTCGTATTGGTATATTAAAGCGGGATTCCAACCGCGATTTATTTTTATTTTTTTAAAGTCAGCAGCTACAAACACTGTAGCTGCTGACTTTTAATAAGGACACTTACCTGGCCTACTCGCCCGCGATGTCGCCCTCCCCCCCCCCCCCCGAGGCCGATCCCTCGATCCTGGCACCGCCATCCTCACTAAGGGAAACAGGCAGTGAAGCCGTGCAGCTTCACTGCCCGTTTCCTACTGCGCATGCACGAGTCTCGCAGTGTTTTCTGAATGGGCGGCTGCTCTATGGGATACACACAGTTCCCAGAAGGCAGCGCGCCCCATTCACCAGAAGACACCGCGAGTAGGACGAAGGAAGAAGACCTGCCGAGGATAAGGAAGAGGCAGACTAGGAACATCCGCATAGCAACCGCCTTTTCTGGTGAGCAAAAATTTTTTTTTTTTTCTTTCAATTTTTTTGCAGTATTTTTGTGTATTTTTTTTTGAGGTGGAACTCCGCTTTAACCCAACATGTTTCGCCTAATAGCTTCATCAGGGGATATACGAATCAATCAGGCAATGCGTAAGACTGTATAAGGATACACAAAGGAGAACAGAATAAGTACAGTATGTCAAAAATATATATATAACATTATATACAAAATAAAAGATACAGTGGAACCTCGGATTGCGAGTAACGCGGTTAACGAACGTTTCGCAATGCGAGCATTGTATTTTAAAAACCTGACTCGGTTTGCATAGTTAGTCAGGTTGAAAAAAAGACACATATCCATCCAGTTCAATCATAAAAAAAAATAATAATAATATCATACAATCCCATATACAGTTGCAATAAAAAGTATGTGAACCCTTTTGGAATAATATGGATTTCTGCACAAATTGGTCATAAAATGTGATCTGATCTTCATCTAAGTCTAGTGTGATTGTCTATTGTAGTGACTTAGATGAAGATCAGATCACATTTTATGACCAATTTGTGCAGAAATCCATATCATTCCAAAAGGGTTTACATACCTTTTTATTGCAACTGGGTTGGAAGGCGAAAAATCCCAGCAGAGCACGATCCAATTTGCTACAGCAGGGGAAAAAATTCCTTCCTGATCCCCCGAGAGGCAATCGGATATTCCCCGGATCAACTTTACCTGTAAATGTTAGTACCCAGTGCGAGTGTTGTCCCGCAACACGAGCAGGATTCAAGCCAAAGCGGTGTGCAATACCGCATTTGGCCTGAGATGGGGGGTGCCGGAGCCGTGCAGAGCCGAACGGCGCCAATCGGAAATGCTCGGAAAATCGCCGAAATACTCTGTTCCCGAACCTTTCCGAGTTCAGGCGAGGTGTCCTCGGCCCTTTCCGAGTGTTTACGAGGCTTTCCGGCGCTCCCCGCCTCTGGCTGCATGCGGTATTGCATGCCTTTGAAGTCAATGCGGAAATAATTATTTTCGTTTCCATTGACTTCAATGGGGAAACTCGCTTGGATGTACTCCAAGAAAAGTATTTTACAGGTAAGCTGTTTTAAAAATCCTATTTTCTTTATCGTACATCACGGGACACAGAGCGGCATAGTAATTACTATGTGGGACGTTCTAAAGCAATGCCTACTGAGGGGAGGGAGACACAAAGAACACAGACCTCCATCAAACGTGAGGACCTATACTGCTGCCTGCAGCATACTGCGCCAAAAAAGCGGCATCCTCTTGCCGTCTTACATTCACCTGATAGAAATTAGTGAACGTATGCACCAGCGATCAAGTTGCGGCCTTGCAAATCTGCGTCATAAAGGCTTGGTAATGCACCGCGCATTAAAGCACTTACTATCCTGTTCGGGTGCACTCAAAGAAATAGAGGAACACTCTCTTTAACCACAAGCCTGAATAATAACCTGATGGATCAACATTGAAAACAGTTGACTTAGACGCTGCCTGCCCTTTCCTGGGGCCTCCCGGTAGCGAAACATCAGTTTTCCATATCTGAGCAGCCGCTTCAGATAGGCCTTGATTGCTCCCATTCTAACAAGAGAGCATAACCATTTTAATAGCTGATTTAAACGCTGCCAGACCATTTCTAGGGTCTTCTGTCAGCACAATCAAAATGTCAATTTTCTATATCTGAAACCTTCAGATAGATCTTTAACTGCTCTCATCTATATTGAGAGGAAGCAATAACCTTTCCTTCCGCAGAACAAGGCTCTGGAAAAAAAACGGAGGTACTCCCACAGTATGGGAAGGGTTATATAGGGAGGGAACTTCCTGTCTAATTGATTACATCAGTGTCCAGCACCTGAAGGTGGAATATAACCCACATAGTAATTACTATGCCGCTCTGTGTCCCGTGATGTACGATAAAGAAAGAATGTTATACTGAAAAAAAAAACACAGAAGAGAAAAGTGTATAGTATATATTATTGGAACCTGCCATAATGGCACTAAAAATGACCAATATTAAGTGAAGGACAATAGTGAGGTTAATAAAATACTCAAGTAATAACTTGGTCGGCGTCTGACGTCACTGACCAAATGCGGACGTGATGGTGTCAATGCGCATGCGCGAGATTCCCGTCTGGTCTCTCAAACTACATCAACCATAGTGCCCAGCGGTGAGTGGTAGGAGGGCATGGCCATGTGCACAAATGCGAGGAAGGAGAACCAACTAGACGCTGCATCCACTGGACAGCCCTCCCCTACAAAACCACGGGGCACAAGGATGGATGGAGGAGGAGAGAAGAATTTCACACTGAGATGGAAAACAGTGTGGAAAAAAAGGAGATAGACACCAGGAAGTGGCCCATCTCTGGGGTGGGAAAACACGCGCACGACAACGGCGCAAAATGGGCACCGATTGGGGATGAGACCCCTCTGTGCCCTGGGCGTCCATATGACCACAAATGCGCCCAGCAACCCAAAGAGGGCAGACCCCACATGACAGCAGCCGTAATAGGACATGATGCATGTTCATATAGTAAGTTGTAAGAGTGTTAAAACAAAAGTGGGTGCACTGAAGGACTTGCGTGATGGCCAGTGGGCGGATTCAGTGGGATGGCCCAGGCCTAAAGCTGTGTAAGGGGTCCAAACATTTCTGGTGGCTGCCCTGAATGTGACAGTTACATTCCCGGCATGTGGCAGGAATGCAACTGTGTTTTGAAACTGTTCAATAGATGGGTTTAGTCCTACTTTAGAGCAAAGCTAAAGTACTGCTGTCACAAACTGTTGGCGGGCAGGCTCTCGATCGCAGAATAGACCTGTGTGACGGGAGGGCCTGTGGAACCAAGAATCCTCTGGAGAGGTTGGAAACCCTTGTTTCAGCTCCCCATGCACCTCCTATGTCTAAGCCACCTTGTGTCCATTAGAGGCACAGGGTAAATGAGAAAAATGATGGACAGCTGTTTAATGGATAATGAGAAGGTGGTTACTTAAAAATAACAGTAATATTTATCCACAATATCTCCCAGGAGATTTATTTTATATATATATATATATATATATATGAGCTGATCACAGGCCTTTAGAACTGGGTAGGAGCCGGACAGGCTACTCCTACTATAGTTTGTTGCCTACTAGGCTGAGGAGGGGGGAGATCACTTTTTGTATTGTTAATTGTAATTAGCGTCTGCTATTGTGAGAAGGTTTTCTGTGTTTATATTTATGATAATGTTGATTGTATCTTCTGAGCTAAAAGACTGCAAGTCTGTCCTGAAAGGTCATGCCTCTGAGTCACCTAGGCTGTCTAAACAATTAGTAATTAGCTCATGTTAATTAGGTTTCTGGTTGCAGTTTGTATTGTCATCCTTGTGTATATTTGTGTGAGATCTCAAATAAAGGAGGCTATTCCTGATGTACTCCAAGACTGGTGTTGTCTGGTTGTTGGGGGTTACTATAGCCAGATCCATTGGTCTCGTGTTCCAGGACTTAGGAAGCGACACACTCACCTAAGCACTCAAGCTGAGTGTGGGACGTGCCGTCACAACCTGCAATGTCTCTTCTGCTCGCTGTGTTTTTCAGCATGTACAGTAAACTTAGCTGCGCATGCTCAGCTAACATGTCTGGCACAGCCTCTTGGACATGCGTGACATCATCCTGTGCCAGCCAATGAAGACGGCTGAAGACCAGCACCCAGAAGATGCCAGTGAGGGAAGGGACCATTCAAAAAAATGTAGCTCCTCTTTAAAGAGAAGCTCCAGTCTTACACTATATGTCAATCGATATTCCCATGAACCATCAGTCTATGAATTGTTTTGAACTGACATAGTCGTTTTGCAGCACAGGTCTTCTCCCCGTAATGTCTACATAAACAATTTTGAGTGAACTAGCATGCTTGTCGGTGTGAATGACCCAATTAAGCCACAGGTGATCAAAATAGAACACCTGATACGGAAGGTATATCTGGACGGACACCGAAACAACACACATGCTCCGATGAAGGTTACTTTTAACCAAAACATGTAAGCAGTTTGCTGCTACACCAGTTGTAGTTTAAATATGGGTGCCCGACCCATACAACCAAATACCTGATTATTTCCAGAACTGACCATCCATTTCCATCTCTGGATCATGCCAAGCTAGAAGAATGATATTAACGCTGCTCTAATCATCATACACCTGTCACCAGTTAAACTGCATAGACTTTCGAGCAGACTGGTCGGTTTGAACTGATCAAAGCTGAACACACGCTACCTATCCCAACTGGGATTTGAACATCTTAAGACTCCAAAAGGAACTGGCGAATGCAGACTTTCCTTTCCCTTTCTTGATGGGATCACTTCAAGGATAGCGGATATATGACTGAAGGGCCATCCGGTTTGTGAACAACCTAGACGGTGAGATACAATCAACTTACCCATTGTTGTCTCTATGCTATTACAGCGAGTCACCTACCGTGAATGCCGGGCTTCTTCCATATTTATATCCATCTTAACAAACATGTGAATGATCCAAGTGAGCACATCTATTAGTGCGTGTGAGTCATTTTTAAAGTCAGCATGAACATTATATTGATGTTTTTCTTTATCAGTACCAATAATGATTGAGCGTGTCTTCAAACCTTCATTCTACTATAAGACTGTATGTCTACATTAAAGGAGGATTTTCTAATCTGGCCAAATTCCGGACTTACAAGCGGTGCCCGTTGGTTGAGTCAGCATTTGGATGATTGTGGTGTGTATGGTTGGTCGGGTGGCCACCCATGTTTATAGTTTTAGACTAGTCTGATTTTAATTATTTGGTGAGGGGTGTAATATCGTGTTTGTCATTATAATCACGTTAATAATCTATTGCGGTTTACAAAATAAAGTCTATATTTTCAATAGTTCCTCGCTGAAGAATTCTTTCTTGGAGGGACTTTACACCTCCCTCCTTTTTCTCCTTTTTTGTATATGCGTAAATAATTCAGAGGAACCATTGACAGGAATATTCTGTGTAACAGACAACCCCTGAATCTATACTGGTCAACCTGTTAGGAAGTGAGGAAGATTCAATTATGAATCAAGATATCCTTCCAGCATGACCATTTAGTGGATGAGCTTAGTCCATACCTATTCTTTTGTTGTTTGTGAGCTCCAGTCTGGGCAAAAAGAATTAAAAGTCAGCAGCTACAAATACTGTAGTATAAGGACACTTACCTGTCCAGGGATCCAGCGATGTCGGCACTCCGAGACGATTCTTCAATCAGCTTCGGGTGCAGGCGCAGTTTCCTACTGCACGTGTGCGAGTCACGCTGCGCTTTGGGAGCGGGGGGGTGCGAACAAGTGAAGCTCCCCTTTTTGGGTGGAGCTCCTCAGTGTACAGTAGGAAAATTTAGTTTTAGCTCCTCTGTAAGTAGTAGAGGAGCTGGGGTTAATTGTTGTGGTACTGTGCAGAGCTCCAAGGGCTGAGTCTCTTCCCCTCTCCCTGGCTTCTGGAACTGCTGGATAGGTCTAGGACTTAGAGGACAGAGGAGCAGAGATTAGGCCCGAATATTAATGGAGTCTCCTCCAATCCATGAGAGGGGATGGCCCGGAAGGTGGGAAGATAGGCCATAAATATTCTGGAGCCTGGCAGCAGGGTTCCAGTTGCCTGAAGGGGACCCCTGTACTGGGAGGCTCTGCCAATGGGCAGAAGAAAGGAGTCAGTGGGGGGAGAGAGAGAGAGAGAAACCAGAAGCAGCTAAAGCCTCACACCCTTTCAGCCTCAGCTAGGCTTAGCTGAAGCCATCCTGGGAGCGAAGGTCCAGGACCTGTTCAACAGGAGGCCTGTTCAGCAGTCGCTTGAGCGTCAGGATCCACCAAAAGGATCGAGTGAGTACCTTCCACCAATACACCCCGGGCCTGATAGAGGAGAAGCATCCATATGCAATACCCTGCTTGCTTAAGTTCTATCGAGAAATGCCCCAGTCAAAAAATGCCTCCGATGAGTATGTGCATGCGCAGTAACCAACGTCACTCCAGCTTATATGTTGATCAGCTAGAGTGACTTCAACACGACACATGCACAGATCGTCAGAGGCAGTATTCAACAATCTGCTAAGTGCTGAGGGAGAATGAAATTGTCAGATTCTGCCTCGATATTGCGGGGCGGGTTGTGGGTGTCTTAAAGGACGGGTTTTGTATGTGTTTTAACCCACCCTTAGACACAGGCAAAACACGCTGTTTATCACACTGAATCCGCCGTGCAACAGACAGAAAACACGGCGTTCAATTACAGGCAAAACCTGCCCCACAACAGCGAGGCAGAAGCTGACAATTACATTCTCCCTCTGATGTTTGCATAGCTTCGGATAATGCCTCAGACGATGTGCACTTCGCTGTGTTGACGCCACACCAGCTGATCAACATATCAGTTGGAGTGACGTTTGTTACTGCGCATACGCAGACCCATCGGTGGCATTGTTTGACGGGGGGGGCAGGCATTTCTTGATAGAACACTCACTACCCAGGGACAGCTTCCTGCCAATTCAAGCCTGTAAAGCCACCCTACACCTCTTGCTTGGGGATTTAATCACTTCCTGCTCACATTATGTCATATGACGTTGTGGACTTGGAGTGGCAATATCTGGATGATGCCTGCAGCTATTAGCTGCTGGATTGCTGCTGCTGGATTGCTTTTACAGCCAGTGCGAGAGGACGTCTCCTCCGCCAACCTCCAGTTCCTCTCGGGGCTCTCCCGTGCGATCGAGATACTGGAGATTTGATCCGGTGGTGGTGCCAGTGTTTCATCAGATTAGGCAACCCATCAGAATGTGTAAGGGAAGTGACGTTCCGTTGCCGCCATCTTGCTACACCCCGCACTCCTCCATAGTAACGATACACTGAGAAGGGGGAAAGCGGACATCTTGTTACACCCACCAGAGTTTTGCATTTTACACTTATTTTTAACAGTAAAGTGAGTTTATATAGTGAAAAACAGTACTTAGAACTCCGTCTGACTGGTTAGAAGTTGAATTTTAAAAGCAGCGGCAAGCCTGCTGAGCTCAAAGGTTTGCTAATCTGACAGAAGTTCGCTGCTCTTAAAATTTAACATCTAAACATTCACGCAGAGTTTCAAGTACTGTATTTCACTGTATAACCTTACTTTACTGTTACAAATACAGTGGAACCTCGGATTACGAGCATAACCCTTTCCAGGAGAATGCTCGTAATCCAAAGTACTCACATATCAAAGCGAGTTTCCCCATTGAAGTCAATGGAAACGAAAATTATTTGTTCCGCATTGACTTCAATGGCATGCAATACCGAATGCGGCCAGAGGCGAGGGGGCGCCGGAGAGCCTCAGAAACAGCCGGAAAGGCCCGAGGACAGCTCGGCTGACCTCGGAAAGGCTCGGGGACATAGTATTTCCGAGCATTTCCGAACTGCGACGTTCGGCTCCGGCGCCCCCCCCCCCCCTCAGGCCAAACGCGGTACTAGAAGGGAAAAAAAAGCAGCGCCTTCTAAGCGTAGCAATAAGAGTATTTTATTAAAAGTTGGATAAAAATTAGGAAATGCACTCACAAATGAGCAATATAATGGGGCTTATCTGATTAATCCATCATCCGCTCATTCCCGGAGGCTGCTGGTGTCTTGATGTTGGAAAACGGGATCTCTGTATGTCCTCTCCAATGTTGGCAGCGGTGGTGGAACCCAGCGCTCACGTCACGGGTGGACTGAAGACAGTATTCCCTGGAACACAGCCGCAGATGTCGTCGCTTCCGGGTGTTAGGTTTTTCCCTTCTGCTACATTTCAGATTCCCTTCTATCTGCAAGCTGGCAGCCATCTCTGCGGAAAGCTAGTCTTTGAGTTATTATATGGACTATTTGTCATGGACTAAATAATAATATAAAAATACAGTTTTTCCCTCTGAACTACCTATCCCCATCCTTTTCCTCTCCCCCTCTATTTAACAGTTGTTCATACACCCGTATCCAGAGTGCGCTCAATTAACCCCTTGTATTGTACAAACGCGGTACTGCACACCGCTTTGGCCTGAATCCTGCTCGTTTTGTGAGTTAGGATTTTTCAAAATACAGTGCTCGTATTGCGAAACGCTCGTTAACCACGTTACTCGCAATCCAAGGTTCCACTGTAAGTGTAAAATGCAAACCTCCAGTGGGTGTAACAAGATGTCCGCTTCCCCCCTTCTCAGTGTATCCTTCCTTACTATGGAGGAGTGCGGGGTGTAGCAATATGGTGGTGACGGAGTGCAGGGTGTAGCAATACGGCGGCGACTGAACTTCACTTTCGTTACACATTCTGACGGGTCGCTTAATCTGACCAAACACCGGATGACCACAGAGCTGGCCATCTCTATAACCCTGGGAGGCGGAAGTCATGATGTCGCTTCCCGCTCTGGCAGATGTAAACACTGCCATTTTTTTTCGACTAAAAAGCAGAGATCAATGTTTTGTTTTTTAATGCTTTCCAGGATAGAGGAAGAGGAGATATCTGGGGTATTATAGACCCCAGATCTCAACATAAAGAGGACCATACATGCTTAATTTCTCTCACACAGAATGTTTATATTTCTTTTGATATGAATAAAAATGATCAGTGACTGTGTAAAAAAAAATAATAATTATATATATTCTAGTGCCCCTGTCTGTCCCCTTCCATCTACCTGGAGCCCATCTTTAGGTCTTTGTGTCCCTAGCTGTCCCCCCACCACGAGGTGACCATGCACCTCCCAGCCAGGACTATTTATAGTGTAAAGGTGCCGAGCACAGCACGATACAATCCTGTTCTGCTTATATAACCTTCCACCTACTTCCCATCACTCCATTCCTATCCCCGGCCAGGGAAACCCTGCTCAGGGCCGCCGCACTTTCCAAGTCACAGGAAGGGGGGTGGCGACTGTGGTAAATAAAATACAACCAAACTTCCACGTTTATTTTACACTTATTTACATGTATATTGTATTTTATTGCATTATATTTTATAAACTAAAAACCAAACCTTCCCTTTACTTTGGCGTAAAGTGAGAATAGGGGGTTTTAGTGACTTATCAGCCACCCCCTCCGCCCCAGTGGAACAGGCCGGACGGTGACGTGGCCGGGTCCTGGGACGTCACCGTGTTAGGATGAATGTGGGGCGTGGCTCGGTGACTAAAACGCCGGTATCTGAGCGTCATAGCGGCAGTACGAGGGTAGACGTTGATTTAGTGAGTGTATTGCGGGAGGTCAGTCAGCGTTGTGTGCCATTAGTGTGAGCTGAGGCTGGGAATGTATCAGAGTGCGGCAGGTAGGCTGTGCTCGGCGCTCAGAGACGTGCCCGCGCTCTGCGCCTCCTCTCTGCGGCAACAGCCACACCACTCCCCGGTCAGGACCAGGACGCACTCTCCGCCCGTACTAGGCAGCCTCGGCTGCTGCCACAGTCTGGCCGGCTGGATAGGGGACGGAGCGGCTAAAGCGGTTCCCAACACGAGCACGGCGGTAACCACGACAGTACCGAACGGAGGAGCAACGGGGAGTCCGGCCAGGACGGTCCCGAGAGCGGGTGAGTGTATGAGGGGCTGTGGTCACGTGTAGTGTGTGTTCTGTGAAGGGTTAATGGCTCTGGTCCTGTGGACAGGTGAGTGTCGGTGGGGAATACGGACTGTCTGCTCTCTTTGCATCTCCTGGGCTCTGGTCACGTGGACAGGTGAGTATATAATGGAGGATGCGGGCAATAATGGACCATTGTAGGGCTGCAACTAACGATTATTTTCATAATCGATTAGTTGGCTGATTGTTTAGATTATTGATTAGGCGGTAACTACCAAACAAAAAAAAATGTAGTGTATAATTTAGTTAATATGTAAAGTTTAAAAAAGGCAATTCTTGTATATCTCTATGCAGTGGTAAATATAAATAACCAACTACAGTGGAACCTCAGATTGCGAGTAATGCGGTTAATGAGCGTTTCGCAATAAGAGCACTGTATTTGAAAAAAATCCTAACTCAGTTTGCGAGTGTCTTGCAAAACGAGCAGCATTCAGGCCAAAGTGTTGTGCAGTACCACGTTTGGCCTGAGGTGGGGGTGCCGGAGCCGAACGGCGCCATTCGGAAATACTCAGTTTCCGAGGTGTCCTCGGGCCTTTCTGGCTGTTT
Organism: Rana muscosa; assembly: GCA_029206835.1. Taxonomy (NCBI): domain Eukaryota; kingdom Metazoa; phylum Chordata; class Amphibia; order Anura; family Ranidae; genus Rana; species Rana muscosa. The sequence continues at coordinate 336,896,841 of CM055116.1, read as the reverse complement.
CCAAGGCTCTCCGGTGCCCCCCCACCTCTGGTCACATGCAGTATTGCATGTCAATGCGGAACTAATTATTTTCATTTCCATTGGCTTCAATGGGGAAACTCGCTTTGATATGCAAGTACTTTGGATTACGAGCATTCTCCTGGAACGGATTATGCTCGTAATCTGAGGTTCCACTGTATATGGTTTGGGAGCAAAATCTCGAATCCACTCTGAGAATAACAGACAGATTAGATATACTATTAGAGGATGAATCTGGTAAATATCATTATTAGAAATGATGGAAAACTTCTTGGTCAAAGGAATTTTCAGACAGTGTATGTGGTTTTCGTTCAGACGTTACATTTATTTTTAAAACTGAATGGTAAAGCGGAGTTCCACCCTAAAATTTTTTTTTATATTATCAGACTCCTGGAAACCTATAAGAAAACATTTGGATGGGGGGAATTTTTTATTTTTTTTTTACTTGCCAGAATTGCCCTGTTGCTGTGTAGTCCTTCTAATCTTCCACTTCCTGGTCCACGGCGCTCCTAGGTCACTTCCTCCCTCATCTGTGGGCAGTACTGTGATCAAAAATCGTGTTATTTCCTGACAGGAAATGACGCGATTTAGGGCGGGTGTTTATCTTGCCATAACGGGCGGGACCTTTCTCCGTCGCCGCCTGTTATGGCAACTTTCAAAACAATCGTCACTACGGCTGCTGTTTGAATAGCGCATGCACGAGATCGAGGGGTGCATGCTGGTTACCCAGTATGCACCTCTCTCAATGAAACCAGGAAGAGATATCGATTGGGCTTCACATGCCCACAGTAAAGATGGAAACGGCCAGAACAGGAGGGAGAATATATTCAGTAAGTGATTTATATTGTTAATAGAGCTGCACGATTCTGGCTAAAATGAGAATCACGTTTTTTTTTGCTTGAAGATGGATCACGATTCTCACGGCGTAACACCATCTTTCACATAAACAAAAAAATTGGGTTAACTTTACTGTTTCCTTTTTGTTTTTTTAATTGTAGTGTTTTTTTCCCAAAAAATTGCGTTTGAAAGACCACTGACTTAACATATTGCAACAACTGACATTTTATTCCCTAGGGTCTCTGCCAAAAAAAAAATGTATAATGTTTGGGGATTCCAAGTAACTTTTCTAGCAAAAAATACTGATTTTAACTTTGTAAGAAACAAGTGTCAGAAAAAAGTTTGGACTTTTGAAGGGGAGTTCCAGCCTTTTTTTATGTTTATTAAAAGTCAGCAGCTACAAAAAGTGTAGCTGCTGGCTTTTAATAAACATACACTTGCCTGTTCCACTTTCCAGCGACGCCCGGAGCTTTGCTCCTCTCCCTTCCTTCTCCGCCGGCGCCTCCATTCATAGTGTGGGCACCCGGCTGTGACGGCTTTCGTTTCGGCTTCACCGCCGGGCACTCGCTGCACATGCGCTAACGGCACAGCGCTCTCTGAGTGGACAGGCGATCGCCTACAGGGAGGGGCCGCCTTAGGCGATATGACGAGTCGCCTAGGCGGTCCCTGGGCGGAACGAGGAAGTGGGACAGGAAGTCCCACACCTACTGAAGCCCCCAACCCCCCCCCCCCCAAAAAAAGACATGCCAAATGTGGCATGTAAGGGGGTGAGGAGTGGATTAAGCGGAAGTTCCACATTTGGGTGGAACTCCACTTTAAGTGGTTAAACTTCATGCATTTACACACAGAAGTTATATCCCTTTGCTCTAAGTAGGAAGAGTTGCAATGTTTCTACTCATCTACTAGCACAGGTAATGTTTGAAAACTGCCAAAGTGAGCAGAGAACTCTACACTTCTTACATGAAAGAATTGGGAAACTCTGCAATAGAGATTGTGGGGGGGGGGGGGGTTGAATCGAGGTTGTGATTTTTTTTTTTTTTTTTTTTTTTTTTTTTTTACGATTAATTGTGAGGCTCTAATTGTTAATAAATACACAACTTTGTCTAAACGTTATTGTATTTTACCACTTCCATACTGGGCATTTTCACCCCCTTCCTGCCTAAACCAATTTTTAGTTTTCAGCGCTGTCGCACTTTGAATGATAATTGCGCGGTCATGCAACACTGTACCCAAATAAAATCTTTGTTTTTTTCCCCCCACAAATGGAGCTTTCGTTTGGTGGTGTTTGATCACCTCTTCGGTTTTTATATTTTGCGCTATAAACAAGAGCGACAATTTTGAAACAAACACTCTTTACTTTTTGATCTGAATAAAAAAAAAAATGTGATATTTAAATTATTTTTTTTCCTCAGTTTAGACCGGTACGTATTCTTCTACATATTTTTGGTAAAAAAAATCGCAATAAGCGTATTTGATCGGTTTGCGCAAAAGTTCTAGCATGTACAAAATAGGGGATAGATTTATGGCATTTTTATTTATTTTAATTTTTTTTACTAGTAATGGCGGCGATCTGCCATTTTATTGCGATGGACATATCGGACACTTTTGACACGTTTTTGGGACAATTCACATTTACATACAGCGATTGGTGCTATAAAACTGCTTTGATTACTGTGGAAATGTGACTGGCAGGGAAGGGGTTAACACTAGGGGGCGCTGAATGGGTTAAATATGTTCCCTAGTGAGTGATTCTAACTGTAGGGGGAGGGGACTCGCAAGGGGAAGTCTCCTCACCTCTGACAGGACATGGATCTGTGTGTTTACAGCCTTTTAAAGTAGGGTTGTCCCGGTACCACTTTTTTAGGACCGAGTACAAGTACCGATACTTTTTTCCAACTACTCGCCGATACTTTTTTTTTTCAATGTCATGTGACAGGTGGCGGGCACTGACGGGTGGCACTTGTGGGCACTGACGGGTGGCAGGCACTGAAATGCTGCAAAAAATGACACAGGATTTATAAAAAAAAAAGCTGCAACGCCCATCTTGGTACACCCTGCACTCGGCTGCAGTAAGCAGCAGCAGACATCTTGTTACACCCAGCCCATATAGCTCGGGCTGGGTGAAACAAGATGTCTGCTGCTTACTGCAGTCGAGTGCAGGGTGTACTAAGATGGGCATCGGGACGTTAAGCCGCTGACGGCGACCGAATGTGACGGGACCGGTCACCGATCCCGATGTGGCTGTGCCCTACACCCCTGCCAGCTTACCAGGTTCAACTGCAGGTGAGGGACTCGCTCTCTGCCCGCCAAATCTGTCCATCGACTGTGCCCGCCCTCTCCAGCCAGACTCCGCCCACACTTTCCTTCCATAGACTCTGCCCGCCCCCTCTCCAGCCAGACTCCGCACGCACTCCCCAGCCCTCCACAGCCACTGACTCCTCCCGCCCTCTCCAGCCACACTACGCTAGAAAAAAAAAAGTATCGGGTGAAGCATCTGCACAAGTACTCGTGCAAATGCTCGGTCCCGATACTAGTATCGGTATTGGGACAACCCTATTTTAACGTAAAGTTGGCCCATTTTTATTTTTTTTATATTGTGAAAGATAATGTTACGCCGAGTAAATTGATACCCAACATGTCACGCTTCAAAATTGCACCCGCTTGTGGAATGGCGACAAACTTTTACTCTTCATCTCCATAGGCAACGTTTAAAAAATTCTACAGGTTGCATCTTTTGAGTTGGGAGGTCTAGGGCTAGAATTATTGCTCTTACTCGAACGATCGCGGCGATACCTCCCATGTGGTTTGAACACCATTTTCATATGCAGGCGCTGCTCACATATGCTTTCGCTTCTGCGTGCGAGCTCGTCGGGACGGGGCACTTTTAAAATTTACCTTTTTTATTTTTTTTACGCTGTTTAAAAAAAAACAAACATGCCTTGTAATAGAAAAAAGCATGACAGGTCCTCTTAAATATGAGATCTGGGGTCAAAAAGACCTCAAATCTCATATTTACACTAAAATAAAAATTAATTAAAGAGCTATGGGTGGAAGTGACGTTGCTTCCGCCCTGCTATGGTATGGAGACGGGTGGGGGCCATCTTATCTTCACTCATCTCCATACCCAGCCACAGAAAGAACCCGATCGCCTCTGGCCGCTACCAACAGCTCTGGTAAGCGGCGGGGGGCACGGGAGAGGGTGCCCTCTCCCGCCGCTGATAACGGTGATCTCGCACCAAATCCGCCACAGAGACCACTATTATCGTAAACCCGACTGCCGGCTGAAGAGATGGATACCTCGGTTATGGCAGCTAGCTGCTGCCATAACAAAGATATCCCTCTTCAAAGTGCTGACGCATATAGTCGTGCGGCGGTCCGGAAGTGGTTAATGGGCTAATTTTATTTTTTTAACCCCATTACGTTACTGGCCGATTAATCAATTATGAAAATGGTGATCGATTGGTTGTTTCGGCCCTAGAACATTGGCTCCCTGTGTGTCCTGGCTTTGTTTAGGTGATCAGATGTGTGTAGTTGAAGGTGACCTGTCATTAGGGTTGCCACATCACCCCTTTAATCCAGGACACACATTAATTACACAGGTTCTGTGGTAAATTTAAAGTGGTTGTAAACCCACGAACAAAAAAACCTGCAAGACAAAGGCATAATGAGCTAGTATGCATAGCATACTAGCTCATTATGAATTACTTGGATCAAAGCCCCCCGCAGTGGTCCTCGTACCCCGCTCCGGCCGGCGACATCGCTCCCGGAGTTACTTCCGGGTATCGCGGACTCCGGCGCTGCGATTGGCCGGATCCGTGATGACATCGCTCCCACGCATGCGCTGCTCCCACTTTAAGGTGATAATTAAACTTGGTGCCTTATCTACATTAAGTCAGCCTCAGAACCTGTGTATGTGTGTGTCCTGGGATTGAACCCTTGGGCTCCCTCTGCAGTTCTGGGTACATGAACGGGTATGTGTAGATGAAGAAAGTGGCCTGTGATTAGACCCTTGGCGTCCCCCCCCCCCCCCTGCAGTCTCTGTGGCTCATGATCAGATGAGTGTATGATGGAGAATGCGGGCAGTCAATGGACCCCCTGGTTGTAGAATGTTGTGGACAGTGGGGGGGCCTGATGGGAACATTGGCTTCCTCTACAGAACGTTCCGAGTCATGTGATTAGCCAGTAGAACGTTCTGTCCAGATGAATGGTTGTGAGCTGCTCCTAGCATCTGTACATGTCTTTTCATGAACATGGTGAGAAGCTTGTATTGTATTATGTAACCAGCAGTTGATGTGGAGGGGGGGGGGGTGGTGATTCATGGAGCTGATGTGTGATCACTACTGCTGTACAGCACTCTAGGGTAGGGGGCTGTCAGATCAGAAGTTGCCTTCTGTATGTTATTGGCACACAATGTGTCTGTTTTCCTTCTCAAGGCCTATCACAGCTTGTCTGACCAATTGGTACATCCTGTACTGTCTAGATGCTAATTGTGGCTTTGTTCAATTCATTTCTCCTACTGAAATTGGTGACATCAGTACATGAAGTAAACATTTCCTTGTCAGAATACAATGATCACTGGTGCTGGCTGTGAGTGTACAAAAAAAAAACTGACAGTCTGGTTGCATTGAAGTTGATCGATAGAATCAGTACAGCCTGCCTTGAGATGAATCAAAATTCACTTGTTTCCTGTTGAACCCAATCAGTCTATGGCTGGCTGAAAGGTTTGAAGTGGATTCCCCGCTGCCGCTGTTCTGCCGAATAAGTTCCGCCCGGCGGATAGGTTCCCCCCTGTACTGCGCAGGCGTGGCGCGGCGCTTGTGCAGTACGAACTTCAACTGAGCCTCTGAAAATCGCCGGACATGTAGAGCTGAGAGTCAGCTCTAGACGGCGCCTGCGTGAACCTCTCTGTAAGTGGCCAGTCGGCCTCGCGTCCTTGCTTCGCTCGCTCTGCCTACTGGCTCTTTTATTAACATCCTCCATGTCCGCGGGGATGGTAAGAATGAGCCTGGATGTCAGAAGTGTAGCACAATTTGGTATGCACAGGCGCCGTCTAGAGCTAACTCAGCTCTACATGTTCGGCTATTTTTGGAGGCAAGCACCACGCCTGCGCAGTACAGGGGGGAGCTTTATCCGCCGGGGGACCATTTTCGGCTAGACACCGCCTCTATCTCGGCCAAGGAAAACTTCACAGCCGTTTCCTACTGTGAGTGCGCAAATCATGCTGCACAGCGGAAGCAGTTCGGCGGCAAGCGTTGTGCGCCTCAGACCTCGAAGTGCAGAATTACATACAGGTGCGTGATTCTGCCCAGAGCAACTGCCCTGCTGCACTAAATGTACATGGGGCGGTCGGCATCTGGTTAATTTTTATTGCGCGTGCACAACACTATAAAATACCCAGTCTTTTTGGGAGTAAAAAAATTCAAGATTTCATGCCGAGTAAATGGATACCTAACATGTCACGCTTTAAAATTGCATATGCCCCTAAAAATCTTCATAGGTGACGCTTTAAATGCCTTTACAGGTTACCAGTTTAGCGTTACAGAAAACTTGCTCTGACGTTTGCAATGATACATCACATGTAGTGCAATCACTGTTTACTTATGCATGCAGGACTACACATTTGCTCGTGAGCATGGAGTACATTGGTGCTTTAATACGATCGCAAGGGATGTACAACTGCCACCCGCAGAATTGATTGAGTGGCTGTTTGTGTCTTTTGTAGCAATCCCCCAAAAGAGAGGTGTATGAAATGATGGCCCTGTCCTGCAAGAAACCTAATTCTGGTTCTGCATGGGGACAATGTGTTTGGTGAAACCAGGACTGTTTTTTTATTGCCTAATATAGTTTTTCACAATTGACTTCAATTAGGCCATTGTTCTTCTGTCCCTTCACCCAGCTCCAGTTTCCCAAAACTAAATTTTTAACTCTGCTGTCTGACTGTGGTGTGGGCTATAATCTCCCTGCTTCTTACAGGAAGACTAATTTTCTTTTTCTCGTCTCGCATAGTCTCCAGAAATGGTGCACCAGTTTCTTACTCCATCTCCAGGGGCAGGGCTGTCGGAACAGGACAGGCAAAACAAGCAATTGCTTGGGGCCCCGAGTTGGCCTAGGGCCCCAGCCTGCTGCCTGTCACTGTCCTCGATTTTCGCCCGGAGCCGATCCGTGGATTGCAGCCTTAGGAAAGGCAGCGGCTTCGGCCTAGCTATTGCTTATGGGAGTTGTAGTCCACAACAGCGGCTACTTGCTGATGCTTCCTGCTCCTGGGGGGATGAGTCAGTGTCAGTCAGTCACTCAGGAGGGCAGCGCAGGCGTGGTACAACTCCCATTGCGGTCGGATCATATTTTGCCCGCCAGACAGTGCCTCTGGAAAGGGTAAGTCAGTGAATGACTTTTTAATGGAGTGAAAGTCTCTAATAGTTCCACAAATAAAAAAGTAAATACGTTTTCTTGAAAAGTAGTAAAGAATCTGTCTTTCTTTGGCTCCACAAGCATGTACTTGTACATGATTTCTGTTCTTCTGTCCAGTAATTCAGCCAGATCAGGATCCCTGAATATTAGTGCGCGGCTGCAAACAACTTCCTGGTCACAGCAGCCTGCTTCTCCATCCCAATCCCCACTATTGGAGAAATGTCCAGTATCAGGGTTTTTTTTTTTTTTTTTTTTTTTTTTTACTAAATAAAAATAAAAAACCCTGATACTGGACATTTCTCCAATAGTGGGGATTGGGATGGAGAAACAGGCTGCTGTGACCAGGAAGTTGTTTACAGGAGAAAAGCGCACGAATATTCAGGGATCCTAATCCTGGCCTGGATTACTGGACAGAACAGAAATCATGTACAAGTACATGCTTGTGGAGCCATAGAAAGACTGACAGATTCTTTACTACTTTTCAAGAAAACTTATTTACTATTTTATTTGTGGAACTATTAGAGACTTTATCGCTCCATAATTATTTTTGAATATTTTTATTATTTTAACAGTGGACAGGGGGGGGGGGAGATGTGGATAGTACGGGGGGGGGGGAGAGATGTGGATATTACAGTGCGGAGTCCCCCCTGTCCATCCCACGGTCCCCCTGTCCATCCCACTGTCCATAAACAGTCCTAAGCAGCATCTTAATGTTAGTGTGTGTGTTTTTAAGTATGTTGGATTATATGCAACAGCAGTATTTGCACTGTAAACCTTTTTTATTTATATAAAGTGTGGGTGAGCTTAAACTGTATCGCTATGCTGTGGTTCCTGTAGGCTTTGCGTGAGTGCGCGGGGGGGGGGGGCTCCATGTCCATTTTGCTTGGGGCCCCCAAATTCCTTCAAACGGCCCTGTCCAGGGGGCTCATGAAGACCATCCAAGTTTATGGTCTCAAGGATTGAACCTTTCCTGACAAGGTGCACTCTACTACATCCGTGAGTGCTTATAGAGCCTTTTGGCATCAAGAACCTGTTTCTCAGATTTGCAAGGCTGCCGACCAGTCATGGTTCACACATTCTGAGATCTATCAGGATATCCTTCTAGTATTTAGGCTGCTGGCAGACTTGAGTACAAAAAGAAAATCAATTATTTAACAGAAGAGAACAAATGAGAAGGTAAAGTGTTACTAAACCCACAGCAGTAAAATCAGTCTGTATATGCAGTAAAGCAGGGCTTGACAAATTTGCTTGGAATCTGGGAGCCAGTTAAAAAAGTTAGGAGCCAGGAACGCGCCCTGTCCCGCCGAGCTCGCGCGCATACGTGAGTAGCGCCCGCATATGAAAGCAGTGTTCAAACCACACATGTGAAGTATCGCCGTGATCGGTAGATCGAGAGCAATAATTCTAGCCCTAGACCTCCTCTGTAACTCAAAACATGCAACCTGTAGAATTTTTTTAAACGTCGCCTATGGAGATTTTAAAGGGTAAAAGTTAGTCGCCATTCCACGAGCGGACGCAATTTTGAAGCGTGACATGTTGGGTATCAATTTACTCATCATAACATTATCTTTCACAATATAAAAAAAAATTGGGCTAACTTTACTGTTATTTTTTTATTTAAAAAAAAGTGTTTTTTTCCCAAAAAGTGCGCTTGTAAGACCGCTGCGCAAATACGGTGTGACAAAGTATTGCAACGACCGCCATTTTATTCTCTAGGGTGTTAGAATAAAAAATATATATAATGTTTGGGGGTTCTAATTAGAGGGAAGGAGATGGCAGTGAAAACAGACAGGGAAACTCCATTGGCATTGCTGCTTGTCATACCAACGGCCACCACAAGATGGCGCTAGATCACAGGATGCATAGGCCTGCAGAAGGCCGCAAAGCCGCGGCCTCAATTACCGGCCGGCGCGGCCCGACGCGATCCCGCGGCGCGGAGGGGGGGTACGGAGACACAGGATACCCCAGATGTGCTGCGCCAGGTCGCTAATTCTAGTCGCAATGGCGACCTGGCGCCCGGGGTTTCTAGTCGCAATGGCGACCTGGCGCCCGGGGTTTGTCGAGCCCTGCAGTAAAGCACGCTGGTTATACTCTGTGGAACCTAAGGGGCTGTTTGAGTCTGTCTTCTCTGATCTTCCCCTTCTTCCACGGTCCCCAATCCATCTCTTGAGAAGACAGCCTTTGGAGTCGCACATCACATGCTCAAGGTTGGCTTTGTATTGCTAGAGTGTTTGTTTTTGTTTTCTTGGAAGGGTCAGGGGTCCTGCAGCCTCATAGGACAGTCAGAGTAGAATGAACTCTTCCTAAAAGCTTTAACCAGACACTGATAGTCACAGGACAGCAATTTATATTTACTAAAATAATTGCATTTCCATGTACTGTGGGAGACCAGATCTAGTGAATGCGTTGTCCTGAGTTTATTAACACGAATTGTCGGCATTACATACACTTTAATACACCTTTTTATCCAGATTTCTGTGCCCCTACACCCACCCATAAGCTGAAATTTGAATGTCTTAAGGACAGCCAGACTAAATCTTGGCACACAAGTCCAGTTAAAACTCATCTGCACTGTACAAGACGGAAATCGGAATTGGAACTTTTCTGTCATTCTATTTTGCCTTTCGCTAATTCCAATAATGCTTTGCATTGACCGCTCAGAAAGGAATCCAGTTCTTCAGCTGTTAAACCTGCGTTTTAAAAATATTGGCGTCTCCATTGCTGACCTCCTTGTATGCCAACTGCCTGTTGTGCTGACTCATTCACTGACCCTAAACAAGTATTCAGATAAGGAAAGTCAAAAGTCCTTGTTTGCATGTTTATTTTGAGTGATTTGAAAGTGTTGTCATGAAAGATGGGCGACTAGCCTTTTTTAAAGCCTAACCATGGATTTAATATGACTTTAGTTTGTTCATTTGTGCCAACAGATGTACCCACTCGGAGTGATGTATAAACATGTTTGCCAGGAGTTGGGCTTTAACACTTTTGACGGGTTTTAAAAAGTTGCATGTTTTTCCACTTTTTGTTTTTTTTTTTCTTGTGTGGAGGGGTGTGTCAGACACTGATGTGGACGAGTGGGGCTGGGCTTGCAGCCTCTGCTCTAATTCATCCCAAATGTGTTCTATCTGGTTGAGGTCAGGACTCTGTGCAGGCCAGTTAAGTTCCTCCACCCCAAATTGAACCCTATGGGCTAAAACTAGGATGCCATTAAAGTTCATGTGTAAAGGCAGGCATCCCAATACTTTTGATAGTGTGTGTGTGTTCCTTCAGCTGGCGGCTGGCTTTCTTATAAAAGAATTCCGAGTGGCTTATTGTCCACTAGATTGCTTTCCGAAGCGGCGGGTGGGGACGCCTCCACCACTCGCCAGTGTTTCTCGGGTTCGCAGTTTCCACTGGTGTGGCTGGTCAGGCAATGCGGCTAGATAGTCTCTGCCTCTATGGCCTTGGAGAATCTTTTGCTTTTAAAGGTAAAGCAGAGATTTTGCAGTCTTTTTGGTCCCAGATCTCTCCATAAGGAGGACCTGTCATCGTTTTTCTATTACAAGGGACAGTGGAAAAAAAAAAAAAAAATTGTGCCCCATAACTCTGTGCTTGCGTGCATAAGCGAAGGGATACAAAAGTTGCCCACATAAGTAAATCGTGTTTTGCACCACGCGTGAGATATTGCTGCGAACATTCGAGCAATAACTCTAGCGCTAGACCACCTCTGTAACCCTTAAAAGCATGACCTGTTTACTCAATATAACATCCTTTCATATTTTACAAAAAATTGGTTGTGTGTGAAAATGTATTGTTTTTATCTAAGAGACCCTAGAGAATAAAATGGCGATCATTTAAAAAAAATTTAAGTCCCACTGTATTTGCGCAGTGCTTTCTCAAAACACAATTTTTTTGGAAATGCACTTTAAAGTAAAAGTCCACCCTAAAACTAAAATCCCTGCATCTAGTCATTGACGCTCTAACACTAACCTAACACATTATACATGCCTTTTCTGCAGGCAATTCAACCTGATCTCATGCTGAGCTGTCAGCACCAGTAACTATGGGTGATGTCACTTACCATTCCTTGTTGGCTGTGTCCTCTGCAGAGCTTCCGCCTCTGGATATCTGGTTGGATCGACTTCAGTGTGTGTGATGTAGATTTTTCTAGCAAAAGATACTGATTTAAACTTGTAAACAAAGTGGCAGCAAAGGCCTGGACTAGAAGTGGTTTTCCCAGTGTACTTTCCATTCTCTTCCACTAGATGTTGCTGTGTGCCTTTTTTTTTTTTTATGGATTCCCTGTTCATGTGACTGAAGTTTTAAATTTCATGATGTCTGTGATTGGAACTAGCAGCGTCCCCTGAGCTGGTAAACTGACAGCTATTCTCTGGTGTGTATGTCTGCTTTGACTTTATACTGTCTGTGTTTTTAATGACGTACTTGAAGCAGAGATGACCAGTAGCTTCAGTGTATGGATTGCCAAGTGTTACCTTTTGCTGCCTATGTGACTCAAGTGGGTAATTATTGCATTCTTGTGACAGCATGCAAGCCACACTGTCTGGTGGAGCACAGAAAAAAATATCTGCCTTTAGCACGCCAGCCAAGGTCATAGAGGTGTTGCAGTAGATTTTGAGGAGGGGCCTAGACTCTTGCCTCTGGTAACTGACACAAGTCATCTTGTGTAACTTTTTCTGCAGGATTTAAGCAGGCAGTGTTTTGACAGCTCTTCCTGTGTAGTGATTTTGTCAGACTAAAAACGCCTGTTCTGTTGCACTACACTTGTACTTGGATCCACTTGCAGATGTGGTGTTAGAACGCAGTATAGAATCCGCTGAAGCTTTTGAAGTTTAAAGGCATTTTGGCATATCTCTATGACGATATTGGGAAAGAAAAGCAAGGTATCAATTTACTTCTTGAAATGGTATTTTGTAGATTTTTATGGTTCACAGTTGGTGTAGTTAAAGTAGTTTTTGATGATTTGACGCAAGACCACTATGAATTGTGGAGGGGTCTGCTTGTGCACAGTCTAGGTTTCTGCATGTATCCCTGTGCACTAGAAATAGACTTGGGGGAGGGGAGTACTGCTCAGGAATCTTGTCAGTGTTGTCACTTAGGAAAGGCCAAATGTGGAATGTAGTAAACCAGCAATCCAGGGAAGGCCTCCAACTTTCTCTAGCCCAGTTTATCACTGGTTTGTTTAAAATCTCCAACCCATTTCATGTGCAAGGAATGTGGCACCAGGAGGCATATTAAGGACCCTTCACACTGTATCATTGCAATGCACGACAACGCATGGCCAGAATCCTAATGTTTATAAATAAGCGGTGTTCGCATCTCTGTGCGGTTTCAAAACTAAAAAATATGAATGGTCCATTGACTTTTTCCCATTCTAAATCACTGAGATTATAGAATTCTATGCCAACGCATGAAAAAGCATTTTTGTTCTGTGATGCGTTGCCATCCTGCCCAAATTGACTGGTAAATGCTCTGTGTAAAAACATTGCAGAAAACCTTTTTAATGCATGTGTGGAGCCATGTGATGTTACAATGTGCAATAAAAATGACAAATTGCAGATGCATAGGTATGATTGGGCGACGGGCCTAAGGGCTCATGCACACGCTTACAGTGAGTGATGGTCAGATTTTGTTATTTAGACCTGAATGCAAAAGTATTGCATGCTATGGGCCCATTCACACTGCTGTGCTTTTATCCATAGCATTTAGCTGCATAAACTTGAAAAATCTGGATTCACTAGCTATTAAACAGTCATGTAGGCTGGATGAGTTTTTTCTGTAGCATCTCCATCTAGTGGCCAAAATAGTGCGTGCGTGCGTGTGTGCGTGTGTGCGTGCGTGTGTGCGTGTGTGTGTGTGTGTGTGTGTGTGTGTGTGTTTCAGAAAGCTATACTGCATTTTAGCCAGTAGATGAAGCTGATGATCATAGAAATTTTATTACAGAATATACAGTGAAAAATACTTCCAGTCTGTGCAGGAGGTCTTGAAAAATGAAGAAGATGGTTTGGGTGATATTTTGCAATTAGGTTTGTGATGCAGCTTGTGAAAGTTGTGGATGACATTGGGCTGCTTTTACACTGAGCTGAGTCGGCGGTAATGCGCCACTTTTAACCTCCGCTAGCGGCCGAAAAAGGGGATTCAAAGCGGCACTACATCGGTGGTTTGTGGCGCTGCCCATTGATTTCAGTGGGCAGGGGTTCTTTCTGATCACCACCTTATTAGTTTCACTCTCTCCCTGTCTGCCGCCTCCTTGCCTTCCAACTAAAAAACTATTACCATAGAAACCTTCACCATCTTAACCCTTCTCTTTCTTTTTTTTTTTTTTTTTTTCTGCTACAGATTGTCTCTACGGCAAAATCTCATCCTTGTCCTGCCCCAACTTGGCCACTTCTGTCTACAACAGTTCACCGTCATCAACCCTGGATACCTTTTGCCCCCCTCACTACACACAATCAGGCCCCGACCGCTACAACCCTGGAAGACAGACAATACCAGAATCTTCAAATGTAGCCGCGCTCTTGAGCGTCTATGGCGTAAGACTAAGTCACAGCAAGATTTAAGCCAATTTAAATCTGCCCTCCAAAAATACCATTCCTGCCTCCACACTGCCAAACAGACCTACTTTATCACTCTCATTAACACCTTCTCACGCAGTCCCCGTCAACTCTTTTCTACCTTTACCACTCAACTTCGTCCTCCATTACCTCCACCCACTAACTTACTCGCTGCTCAGGAGATTGCTAATCACTTTAAGATGAGATTGAGACAATTAAGCCCCGTACACACGATCCGAATATCGTACGAAAAATGTCGTCCGAGGAAGAATCGTACGATAATCGGATCGTTAGTACAGAGCTTCGAGAGCCGATCAGGACAGTTCATCCGATATTATTTAATCCAGGGCTTGACAAATTTGCTTGGAATCTAGGAGCCAGCTAAAAAAGTTAGGAGCCAGGAACGCGCCCTGTCCCGCCGAGCTCGCGCGCAAAAGCAAACGCATACGTAAGTAGCGCCCGCATATGAAAGTGGTGTTCAAACCACACGTGAGGTATCGCCGCGATCGGTAGAGCGAGAGAAATAATTCTAGCCCTAGACCTCCTCTGTAACTCAAAACATGCAACCTGTAGAATTTTTTTAAACGTCGCCTATGAAGATTTTAAAGGGTAAAAGTTAGTCGCCATTCCACGAGCGGACGCAATTTTGAAGCGTGACATGTTGGGTATCAATTTACTCAGCGTAACATTATCTTTCACAATGTAAAAAAAAATTGGGCTAACTTTACTGTTGTCTTATTTATTTTTTATTAAAGTGTATTTTTTCCCAAAAAAGTGCGCTTGTAAGACCGCTGCGCAAATACTGTGTGACAAAGTATTGCAACGACCGCCATTTTATTCTCTAGGGTGTTAGAATAAAAAATATCTAATGTTTGGGGGTTCTAATTAGAGGGAAGGAGATGGCAGGGAAAACAGACAGGGAAACTCCATTAGCATTGCTGGTTGTCATACCAACTGCCACCACAAGAAGCCGCGGCCTCAATTACCGGCCGGCGCGGAGGGGGGGCACAGACACAGGATACCCCAGCTGTGCTGCCCCAAGCGCCAGGTCACTAATTCTAGTCGCAATGGCGACCTGGCACCCGGGGTTTGTCGAGCCCTAATTTAATCGAATGTGCACGAAAATTTTCCTTGTACGATAACAAATCGTACGATTTTCGTTTAGTCAGTACAGTTGTCGTCCGAAAATACAATACAAATACATTACAACACATGACATCACTTCCTATTTATTTTTTTATTTTTTTCTGTCGTACGAGAATTTTCGTGACTTTAATTACCTATTTAATTTTACTTGCGACTATTAAGCGAAAAAAGTCGTACGATCTGTCGTACGATATTCGGATCGTGTGTACGGGGCATATGTCTCGAGATCTCCGCTCCTACAGATATTTCTCTCACTCTTCACTCCTTGTCCTCCTGCACTATCAATACTTCCATCTTTTAACCCAGCTACTATAGCGGAAGTCGCTAAACTTTTTTTTTTTTTTAACTCCCGCCTAACCTCCTGCTCCCTGGACCCTGTTCCTTCTCAAATACTACGATCACCATCTGACTCTATCCTACACTCTAACTCATATCAACCTCTCATTCTCTACTGGCATCTTCCCAACCCTCTAAAACATGCGCTAGTCACTCCCATACCAAAAAAAGGCCTCACTTTACCCCACCAATCTTAACAACCTAAGACCCATCTCTTTACTTCCTTTTTGCCTCAACTCCTTGAACGTTTAGTCTACAACCGACTGAGCAACCACCTCCTTGAGAATAACCTTCTTGATCCCCTTCAGTCTGGATTTCACCCACAGCACTCCACAGAAACTGCTCTCCTAAAACTCAAATGACTTGCTAACAGCGAAAACCAACGGTCATTTTTCCATACTCTTACTCCTGGACCTTTCCGCTGCCTTTGCTACAGTTGACCACCCCCCTCCTCAAAAAACTAAATTTGCTTGGTCTCCATGGCTGCAATCTCCGTTGGTTCGAATCTTGCCTATCTCACCGCACCTTCAGTGTCACTTACAACTCCACTTCCTCCTCTCCAACTCCTCTTACTGTTGGAGTCCCCCAAGGTTCTGTCCTTGGACCTCTGCTATTCTCAATCTACACAACCTCTCTGGGTCAGCTGATAGCCTCCCATGGCTTCCACTACCATTTATATGCTGACGACACCCAAATCTATCTCTCTGCCCCTCAGCTCACCCCATCAATCTCCTCACGCATCATGGATTTACTAATGGACATATCAGCCTGGATGTCAAACCGCTTCCTCAAACTGAATCTATCTAAAACTGAGCTCTTAATATTTCCTCCCCCACGTGCCCCTTCCCCTGACTTCTCTATCAAGATCAATGGCACATCTATCAGTCCGTCCCCACATGCCAGGGGTAACCTTAGACTCTGAACTGTCGTTTGAGGCCCACATCCAATCCCTGTCCAAATCATGCCGCATTGGCCTCCGCAACATTTCCAGAATACGCCCCTTTTTAACTGACACCACCAAGCTTCTAATTCACTCCCTGGTCATCTCTCGACTACTGCAACTCCTCATTGGATTACCTTTACATAGACTATCCCCCCTTCAGTCCATGAATGCCGCTGCAAGACTCATACACCTTACCAACCATTCAGTGTCCTCCACCCCTCTCTGCCTATCCTTCCACTAGCTCTACAAAGCCACCCACAACTTGGCCCCCAGCTACATGACTAACCTAGTCCCAAAATACCAACCAAGCCGCTCTCTTCTGTCCTCCCAAGACCTTCTGCTCTCTAGCTCCCTTGTCGCCTCCTCCCATGCTCGCCTCCAGGATTTCTCCAGAGCTTCTCCCATCCTTTGGAACTCCCTACCCCAATCTGTCCGACTGTCCCCTAATCTATCCATATTTGGACGATCCCTAAAAACTCTACTCTTTAAAGAAGCCTATCCTGCTAACTTTTACTTCCATCTCATCCCCCACAGCTATTACCTTTTTTGTATGAATTGACCCTCCCCTTTTTTAGATTGTAAGCTCTAATGAGCAGGGCCCTCTGATTCCTCTTGTACCAAATTGTAATGTCTGCCTTTATTTTGTAAAGTGATGTGCAAACTGTTGGCGCAATATAAACCCTGAATAATAATCATCTCCTCAAGATCATTTTTTAATACATTGTATTTTTGAAAAAACTGGCGCCTTTTAGGATGCCAGTAATCCGGTAATGATGTCATGTCATCACTGCTGGGTTACTAGTGCTGAGACCTAAGCAAAACTGATCTGCTTTGTTCGGTTGGGTCTTCGGACCCTAGCCTTTTCATTCATCTTTGGTGTGCATATGTTCTCTGTTGGGACCATTCACACTCCATGAAGAGTCCACTGGGAAACCCCCCCCCCCCCCCTTTATTCACAAAATGCACATAATTTAGGTACCTTGAGCTGTTAAACTCTGTAAGCATGCATGTGTCTAAGGCTGGCCATAAATTGTACAATTTTTTTCTTCTGTAGATTTACCAAAACCATATAATATGAGGTCAAATCTAAGCACTTGCAATTTGTTTGTAATCAGGCAGGCCCTTGTACTACACAGTTGAAGGTAAATCCTAAAGGAAATTGAATAGGAAAATTGTATGGTGTATGGCCAGCTTTAGTCACCCACCATTAAGAGATGTGCAAGTGAAGTGAGATTGTCTTTTTTGATTTTAGTCAGCCGTCTTGAAACATGGAAAGCATGAAGACTGCAGCAAGCAGCTGCATGTACAGCATCAGCCAGACAGATGCCCTTGACTGTCACTGGCTTATGGTCTAATGCATTTAATGTATTTTATCCTCTGATGGGTTTAGACAGACTTGGTGGCAAGGTGATATAAACCCTCCGACACTGACTGGAGCAGCGCAGAGGACCGTTGTGTGCTTTGTGACTTGCAGTGCTGTTTAAGTGTACAGAGCTATTTAGGCAAGATGGATGTACAAATTGCAGTTCCATTGTCAAACGGGAAGACCGGATACCATGTTTTATTTGCTCAAGGTAGGATGTATGAATCTTCAGTGCTCTATTTTGAATGGGGGTTGAGGATTGTTCTTCCCAATGCATTGATTGCTTTGTTTACCTTACTAGTGTCCTTACTATTATTCCTAGCATTGTGGTGTTTAATTTTTTTTATAATCAGCACATATGATTATTTGCCCATATCCTCTAAACTACTATAATTCTGCAGCAGTTATGATTTTAAATCTTAATTTTACTATTATATGGTAAACCTTAGCAGTCATTAGGATTGGCTAATATAAGCTTGTATACACCAAGTGATTCAGACCTGTATTGGAACAATATGTAATGTCTGATGCCTACAAGCTAGACTTGAAGAAATGCTTAGCATATATTTCAGTTTCTATTGAGAAATATTTTTTCTCTTATCGTCCATTAACTGACACAGCTCCTCATACTGTTTACGTGTGGGTATATGTCCCTGCTCGCAGGAGAAAATCTAGGCAGAATGTTAGATGCATACATTCTAGAACAAAACCAGAGCTGAACAGCCCCGCCCAGGGGGCGGTCCCTCCGGACATAACCCTCCTACCTGCAGCTAGCAGCCTCAGTTTTTTTTTTCTTCTGCCTAGCAGAAGACGTGGCTCTCTCAGGAGCCAGTCTCCTGGAAGATTTTACTTTTAACTTTTTATTCCTTTGGGAATTTTATTTTTGAGACCTTTTAATCAACTGTCGGCTGGGCAACAGGTTGGGTACACTGGTAACCTCGTAGTCTTCCCTGTCCGACCATCGAGCGTGCTGATCATCGCCTTGTGTGCGTGAGACTCAGTTCACAACATGCCCCATGACTCCAGGGGTGGCCGGGTTGCTTTTATGCTCCCGCGGTCCTCTCAAGATTGAACAGTACCTGTCTGTATCTTTCGCGGCGGACCGGGCCGACAGCTACGCAGTACTATTCTGTGATAGGTCTGTCTGAAACAAGCCAGTGGGTCCCTCCTAGCTACTGCTGCCCAGGACCCTAGCTCTGAGGATTTTCATGTTTTTGAACAGGATATTCCCTGTGAGGAAGATCCCAGTTCTGAATAACTGACAGGGTGCTTGTAAGTGAACTCATTGATGCTGTGAGGGACACTCTCAAGCTGAATGTTGAGGCTGAGGAACCTCAGGTGGAAGCTGTCTCCTTTTTTGGTTCCTTTTTTTTTTTTTTTTTTTTTTTTTAAAGCCGTTTATTAAAAAAAAATGTTTTCATATGTGCCTTTTTTTTTTTTTTTTTTTTTTTTTTTTTTATACATTCATTGACCAAGTCTGGGATAAGCCGCAGAAGACTGACACCAAACCCCAAAAGGGCTTTGGACTCCGGACGAAGCCCGTTTACCGATCAATGTTCTGGAAATACGGGCAATCAGACTGCCTCTCCTCGTGGTCTCTGTCGGCCATCTACATTCGAGCGTAGACAATTGGCAGGCGGACTATCGGAGTCGCCAGACGCTGGACCAGGAAGAGTGGTCCTTAAACCCGGAGGTTTTTCAAATTCTGTGCCGGCGGTGGGGCATGCCCGATGTGGACCTGAGGGCCTCTCGACTCAATCGTAAGGTGTTGAGGTTTGTGGCCAGGTCCAGGGATCCTTGGGCGGATTCCTCGGATCCGTTGGTGGCCCCATGGGGTCATTATCACCTGATATCTGTTATCCTCCGCTGCAGCTGCTTCCTCGCATGCTGCGCAGGGTTGTGGCCGAGGGGATTCCGGTGATCCTCTTTGCGCCGGATGGGCCTCGGCGTCATTGGTACGCTGATCTGGTATGTCTCATCGCGGACGTTCCTTGGCGGTTGCCAATGAGGGAGGACCTTCTGTCTCAAGGTCCTATTTTTCATCCTGTTTTACAGTCTCTGGCTTTAACGGCATAGCTATTGAAAGCCAGGTGCTGAGAGTCCGAGGTCTCTCGGATTTGGTCATTTCGACCATGTTAAGGGCACGGAAGTCTTCCACTAGAAAGATAGATCGCCGTACCTGGGAAGCTTACATCGCTATGTGCGAAGAGCTGGACTAGCGTCCTCGGATGTATTCCGTCCCCAGTATCCTGCGGTCCTTGCAGCGTGGCGTGACACAAATGCTTGCTTTGAGTACCATTTAGGGCTCTTTCACACGGGGCGGATCCGTGCAGATCCGCCCCGTGAAGCTCCGCTTGCTCAGCGGGGATCGCTCCGTTGATCCCCACTGAGCTGACGGATGACTGGGCGGTCCCCGCACACTGTGCAGGGACCGCCCTGTCAGAGCGCCGCTCTCCCCTATGGGGAATCGGATGACGACGGACCGTAGAGTCCGTTGTCATCCGATCCGCCGACGGAAGGAAAAATAGGGTTTTCCTCCGTCGCACTTTGGCGGAGCGGATGTCAGCGGACATGTCTCCGCTGACATCCGTGCCTCCATAGGGGTACATGGAGGATCCGTTTCAGGTCCGCCTAAAAAACTGACAGGCGGACCTGAACGGACCTCCGTGTGAAAGGGGCCTTAGGGGTCAGATTTCGGCCTTGGCCGTCTTCTTTCAGCGACCGCAAGCGTGTCATTCCTTGGTTAGCACCTTTTTTTGTGCAGGGGGTTCGCCACGTGCTCCCTCCTGTTAAATCTCCTCGGGATTTGAATTTGGTGTTCTCGGTTTTCCAGGAACCTCACTTTGAAAATATCAGATATTACCCTCTTGACCTTGTCTCCGAAGGTGGCCTTCTTGGTGGCCATTACTTCTGTCAGACGGGTGTCTGAGTTGGTGGCCTTGTCCTGCAAGTCCCCCTATTTGGTCATCCATAAGGATAAGGTGGTGTTGCGTCCGCGACCTTCCTTTTGCCAAAGGTGGTCTCGGCTTTTCACCTACATGTGGACATTGTCCTCCCGTCCTTGTGTCCTCACCCAGGGTTTGCGCTTCACACATTGGATGTGGTAAGTGCTATGACTCACTAGTTGTCTGTCTCTGGTCCGAAACGGGGCCAAACGGTGTCGTCTGCCACCATTTCTAGGTGGATCAGACAGACCGTTTTACAGGCCTATGCCATTTAATGGGAGGGCGCCTCCCTTTCCGGTTACGGCGCATTCCACCAGGGCAATTGGTGCTTCTTGGGCTTTCCGACATCATCGGTTGCACAAGTGTGCAAGGCGGCGACCTGGTCGTCGCTTCATGCCTTTTTAAAATTCTATAAGGTTGATGTGGCTGCATCTTCGGATGCTTCCTTCGGCGCAAAGTGTTGCAGGCCGCTGTTTAATGTTGCAGCTCCTCCGTTGAGCTCTGCTGGTTTGGAGTGAAGTTTTGGTTGTTCCTTTACTATTTGCTCCCACCCTTTTCTTATACTGCTTTGGGACGTCCCACACGTAAACAGTATGATGGCTGTGTCAGTCCATGGACGTCAGAGAAACGGATTTTACGGTGAGTACAAAAATCCTAATTTTTTTTTTCCTTCTCCTCCCCCACTTTAGGTCATGGTGATGATGGTTCTCCCTCGGCTAAGTTGCTTGTGCGGTGGACTTTGTGTTCCTGGATGTCTGCGCACACTTCACACTGCTGAGCCCCTTGCTGTCCTTTCACCTTGACTTCTCTGAGAGCACTACACTTCCCAGAGGGATCACTGGGGAAAGGACAGGAAATGCTGGTTGCAGCAGAATCGGATCATCTTCTCACAGAGCTCTTAAATCTGTCTAGGCACAATATTAACTGGAAGTTAGTATTGATTTGTTAGGGTTCAGTTCACTCTACTTTTCCTGTAAATTGTGACATGACTAGAATGCATACTTTTAAAACATCCTGGTAGATCAACTTGCAGCATATATTAATCTCTCCACAGTGATTAGTGCTCAGATTTGGTTGTCACCAAAACGGGTATCCTCATTGGAAGAATTCTGCCTCTACTTATCAAAATCTATATTTGTTCCAATGACTGGTCACCGAGACGAAATGAAATGAATTTTCCCAGCAGGGATGCAGACAGCCGGTAATGTCTGAGACTGAAAGTGGTTGTAACCCTTCAAAACTCCACCTTTTAAATAAATTTGTCTCTACCTATACTTTGAGGCCCATCTCCAGCCACATTTTTCCCAGAGTGGAGAAGAATTGAATAAGTTTGTTCCTCACTTTTGTCTCTTGATCCTTGTACAAAAATGGAAGGGGTACAACTGGTTTTCCTTCTACAAATGTAATTTTATACTAGGGATCGACCGATTATCGGTGCTGCCGATATTCCGTTTTTTAGTATTGCTTCAAGGGATTTTACCGGGGTGATGCATGCATCACCCTGGTACTTTTTTTTTTTTTTTTTTTTTTTTTTTTTAGATAGAGTGGACGATCGGCTTTATTGTTGCAATCGATGCGGCTCAGCAGCCACTCTGCTGTAATTGCAAGCAGCGGGAGGGGACATCCACCGCCTTCTGCCTGGGCTCTCCCGGCCCATCGGGAGGCCCGAGCAACCAGCCGGCACGTATGCCAGCTGGCCGAAGACCCGAACAAAGCCCATGCTTCTTCGTTCATGACATCACTTCCCAGATTACTGGCATCTTAAAGGCACCAGTTTTAAAAAAATAATCAAACTCCGATCTTGACGTTTTTTGAATACTGTACACATTTTTTTAAATGTACAAAATTTTGTCAGAGGTGGCCGAAATATCTGCATTGTATCGCCACCGAGAAACTATATTGGCAGATCCCTATTTTATACTGACTTGTGCTATTTTTATTTTTAGTCATATGCAGTGGTATTGGGAGATGCAGCTGCAGAATGTTGTCTACATGTCCTGGAAATCGGCTCTCCTCTAGCTCCTGAGTTTTTTTTATTTAATGCTTTCTTCCAGTCCATTCAGTAAACAAATTTGGGACCTCCTTGGCTGCATTGACTTGGCAACCATGCACTATGGTGTTGGCTGCATTGCTGGGGTGTTGTAAACAGTGTTGCCTTAATGCTCAGTATACAGTCATGGCCGAAATTGTTGGCACCCCAGAAAATTTTCCAGAAAATCAATTATTTCTCACAGAAAAGTATTGCAGTAACACATGTTTTGCTATACACATGTTTATTCCCTTTTGTGTGTATTGAAACAAAAAGGAGTAAAAAAGCAAATTGGACATAATGTCACACACAACTCCAAAAATGGGCTGGTCAAAATTCTTTGCACCCTTAACTTAATAGGTTGCGCACACCCTTTGGAAAAAATAACTGATATGTCACTTTCTATAACCATCAATAAGCCTCTTACACCTCTCACCCGGAATTTTGGACCGCTCTTTCTTTGCAAACTGCTCCAGGTCTCTCTTATTGGAATGGGCGCCTTTTCCCAACAGCAATTTTAACCCTTTCATGACTAAGCCTATTTCTGACAGTTGGTGTTTACAAGTTAAAATCTGTATTTTTTGCTAGCAAATTACTTGGAACCCATATCTATCTATCTTATTTTTAGCAGAGAATAAAATGGCGATTATTGCAATATTTTATGTCCCAATCGCTCCTCAGGGATAACAACCGAGCGGGTTTTAGCCGCATCAGTTATTATCCTCGGAAAGCCAATAGCCGGCTCTAAAAAAAATGATGCTGGGATGATGCCTGCAGCTGCGGGCATCATCCCGGTATAACCCCCGAAAGCCGAGGCCGCATATGTGCCTACGCTCGGCGGGAAAGGGTTAAGATCTCTCAACAGGTGTTCAATGGGACTCATTGCTGGCCACTTTAGAACTCTCCAGCGCTTTGTTGCCATCCATTTCTGGGTGCTTTTTGATGTATGTTTGTCATTGTCCTGCTGGAAGACCCAAGATCTCGGACGCAAACCCAGCTTTCTGACACTGGGCTCTACAGTGTGACCCAAAATCCTTTGGTAATCCTCAGATTTCATGATGCCTTGCACACATTCAAGGCACCAAAACATTGAACCTCCACCATATTTCACTGTAGGTACTGTTCTTTTCTTTGTAGGCCTCATTCCGTTTTCGGTAAACGGTAGAATGATGTGCCTTACCAAAAAGCTCTATCTTGGTCTCATCTGTCCACAAGACTTTTTTTTTCCCCAGAAGGCTTTTGGCTTACTGAAGTACATTTTGGCAATTTGTAGTCTTGCTTTTTTATGTGTCAGCAGTGGGGTCCTCCTGGGTCTCCTGCCATAGCGTTTCATTTAAATGTCGACGGGTAGTTCGCGATGACACTGATGCTCCCTGAGCCTGCAGGACAGCTTGAATTTCTTGGGAACTTGTTTGGGTCTGCTTACCCACCATCCGGACTATCCTGTGTTGCAACTTTTCATAAATTTTTCTCTTCCGTCCACGCCCAGAGAGATTAGCTACAGTGCCATAAGTTGCAAACTTCTTGATGTTGTGCACTGTGGACAAAGGCAAATCTAGATCTCTGGAGATGGACTTGTAACCTTGAGATTGTTGTTTTTCCACAATTTTGGTTCTCAAGTCCTCAGGCAGTTCTCTTCTCCTTTCTGTTGTCCATGCTTAGTGTGGCGCACACACAGACACACAATGCAAAGACTAAGTAAACTGCTCTTTTTTTTTTTTTTTATCTGCGTTCAGGTGTGCTTTTTATATTGCCCACACCTGTTGCTTGCCCCAGGTGAGTTTGAGTTTTAAAGGAGCATCACATGCTTGAAACAATCTTATTTATCCACAATTGTGAAAGGGTGCCAAGAATTTTAACCAGCCCATTTTTGGAGTTGTGACTTTATGTCCAATTTGCTTTTTCTCTTGTCATCCATGGACTGACACAGCGTGTCTTTTACACGTGGGTTATGTCCCTGCTTGCAGGAGAAGACCTAGGCAGAATGTGAGATGTTATACATACATTCTAAACAGCCAGAGCTGAACAGCCCCGCCCAGGGGGGCGGTCCCTCCGGACATAACCCTCCCACTGCAGTCTGCAGACCTCAGTTTTTTTCTGCCTAGCAGAAGAAGACGTGGCTCTCTCAGGAGCCAGTCTCCTGACCTATTTTTATTCCTTTTGGAATTTTTTCTTATTTTTTTTTGAGATCTTCTATCAACTGTCGGCTGGGCAACAGGTTGGGTACAAGATATCCTCGTAGTCTTCCCTGTCCGACCATCGAGCGTGCTGATCCTCGCCTTGTGTGCGTGAGACTCAGTTCACGACGTGCCCCACGACTCCAGGGGTGGCCGGTGGTCTTCCAGCTCCGCGGTCCTCTCAAGATTGAACAGTCCGGCTGTATCTTTTGCGGTGGACCGGGCCGACAGCTACTCAGTACCGCACTGTGATAGTTCTGTCAAACACACCAGTGGGTCCCTCAGGGGACGGGTAAGTAGTCTCTCCTGGCTGCAGGTGAGTACATGCTGTGTTTCTTGTGTGGGGGCTTTCCCTGTCTCCCCCTGAGTTTTTTTAATGTCACTCTCTGTTCACTATTGCTGGCGCTGTACTGTGTGGGGTGCCTGGGGGCCATACTGTCCTGGGGGGGGGGGCTCATGCTGCTCTGCATTTCGCTGGGGCTGTTTTTTTTGGATGTGAGGGGCCTGGGCGCCGATCGGCGCCATGTTTGGTGTGTGTGTGCTGTTTTTTACATTGGCGGCCATCTTGCCGTGGTCCGCCGGAGCACATTGCGGCAGCCATTTTCTTGTAGCCGCACGTTTTTCTAGCACTAGTTTGGCCTCTAGCGCCACTGGGAACGGCGCGAATCTCCTCGCACTCTCTCCTTTCAGCTCACTCACGCTGAGCAGCACGGCGCAGAGACAGGGCAGCGGAACCGAGCGGTCCTGGTCAGGTTGGTGGGTTCCCTGGGCATTCCCCTACTTCAGTCAGCACAGCCTGTGGGTGGTCTCAGAGAGGGACATTATGGAGTCAGTCACCAGCTTCCCCTCGCATGCCAGAGGCAGCAGCCAGTGCTCCAGCACCTGCGGTCCCTATGGACCAGTTGTCGGCAGTCCTGGAATCATTTTTGACCAGGATGGAAGCTGTGTGTGAGCACAAGGGAGCAAAAAAGCGCCCTCTCCCCACTTTATCTCCACAAGGGGAGTGCTCTGATTCAGATATGGGCCTAGCTATTGCTGCTCAGGACCCTAGCTCTGAATATTTGGATGGTTTTGAACAGGACATTCCTTGTGAGGAAGACTCCAGTTCTGAGTCAGTAAATGACAGGGCGCTTGTTGGTGAACTCATTGATGCTGTGAGGGACACTCTCAAGCTAAATGCTGCGACTACAGAACCTCAGGCGGATACAGTCTCCTTTGGTTCTTTTAAGACCAAGCCTTCTAAAAGTTTTTCCATATGTACCCTTCTTTGACCAGCTCATTGACCAGGTCTGGGAAAAGCCGCAGTAGACTTTCATGGTCCCGCGGCGTTTGTCTCTTAGATACCCCTTTGAAGACGCCCTGCTTAAAAATTGGGCTTCTCCCCCGGTGGTCGACCCTCCAGTCGCCCGTTTAAACAAGGCCACCACTCTCCCGATGGAGGGGACTCCGGCGTTTAAGGACGCCACTGACAGGAGGTCAGAAGTGGTGAGTAGAGCCATGTTCGCCTTGTTGGGATCCGCCCTACGGCCCGTAGTAGCGGCGACCCTTGTGTCTCAGACACTCACGGAATGGGCAAAAATTTTGCACCAAACTGTGCAGGAGCATAACCTTCCTCCAGACACTATTGCTCTGGCCCACCAGATGGTGCAGGGTCTGATATATGCGTGCGACGCCACGTTGGACGCGGCCCCTTTAATATCCAGGGCCTCTGTCTCGGTGGTGGTATTGCGTCGTCTTATCTGGTTGAAATGCTGGTCTGCTGACCTAGCCTCTAAGAAGCTCCTGACGGATCTACCTTTTAAGGGTGGTAGACTTTTTGGTGCTGCTCTGGATGACTTCATCAAAGATGTCACGGGAGGTAAAAGCACTCTCCTTCCTCAAACTATCAAGGGTAAGTAGGCCCGACGTAAACCGGGGCCTTCCTTTCCAGCAAAAAAGGGTTTTTTTTTTCGTCCGTCAGAGTCCACGGGTAAGCCATCCCAGACTGACAACAGTGCGGCTGGTGGGCACAAGTGCCCCTGGGTGCGTAAGCCGAACAAGCTGGCTCCCAAGCCCGCCTCCGCGTGAAGTCTTGCCCCCGCCCGTCTCTGGGGTGGGGGGATGACTTCGCAGGTTCACGGATCGGTGGACCTCCCGGATCTCCGACCGGTGGGTGTGCGGGGTGGTCACCTCAGGATACAGAATAGAGTTCCGCTCCTGGCCCCCAGACAGATTCTTTGCCTCAAATCTCCCTCTCCTTCCTGCCCGTCGGGCAGCCCTCTTGGGGGCTGTACAGGATTGGATCGGGTCCGGAATAATTGTGCCGCTTCCGTCCCAGGAGAGGTTTCAGGGGTTCTACTCGAATCTGTTTGTTCCAAAAAAGAACGGGGTTCGGCCAATCCTGGAACTCAAGGCCCTGAATGCCTTTGTGAAGGTGCAAAAATTCTGCATGGAATCCATTCGTGCGGTGATCGCTACACTCAAAGGGGATTTTCTGGCATCCTTGGACATCAAGGACGCCTACTTGCATGTTCCGATCTGCGCAAGCCACCAGAAGTTTCTGCGCTTTGCGGTCGGCGAAGTCCACTATCAATTTCTGGCTCTTCCCTTCGGCCTAGCCTCGGCACCAAGGGTGTTCACCAAGGTGCTTGCTCCGGTCCTAGCTTTGCTGAGACAGCGAGGCATTGCTATCGTGGGCTATCTGGACGATTTTCTTCTAAGAGCAGACAGTGGCTCAGAATTGGAAGAAAGTGTGACTATCGTCAGTCAGACCCTCAGGGAGTTTGGGTGGCTCCTGAACGTTCAGAAGTCGGTTCTAGTCCCGACTCAGCATCTGGAGTATCTAGGTCTGATTCTGGACTCCTTGGAGGCAAAAGTCTTCCTACCTCCAGACAAACTACTGACACTTCAGTCTGCAGTATGGGTGCTGACGTCCCAAAAATGGTTGTCAATCCGCTTTTGCATGAGAGTCCTGGGACTCATGGTGGCCTCCTTTGAGGCCGTTCCTTATGCCCAAGCGCACACCAGGGCTTTACAGAAAGATCTTGTCCACTTGGGACAAATCCCCGTTGTCCTTGGATCTTCAGATCCAGGTGAGTCACCTGGTCAGGGCGTCCCTGACGTGGTGGTTGAGGTCCCCGGCTCTTCGGTCCGGGAAGCTGTTCCTCCCCATCCAATGGACGGTGATCACGACGGACGCCAGCCTGACGGGCTGGGGGGAGTCCTGTCGGCCCAAGGGCTTTGGACTCCGGACGAAGCCCTCTTACCAATCAATGTGCTGGAGATACAGGCAATCAGACTGTGCCTCTCCTCATGGTCGGAGAAATTACAGGGTCACGCCATCAGGATCCAATCGGACAACGCCACAGCGGTGGCATATGTCAACCATCAAGGGGGGACTCGGAGCTCAGCTGCGGCTTCCGAGGTCGCCCGCATCCTGAGGTGGGCCGAAAGAAGCGTGCCAGCTCTGTCGGCCGTCTACATTCCGGGCGTAGACAATTGGCAGGTGGACTAAGTCGCCAGACGCTGGACCAGGGAGAGTGGTCCTTGCACCCGGAGGTCTTTCAACTCCTTTGCAGACGGTGGGGCACGCCGGATGTGGACCTGATGGCCTCTCGACTCAATCGCAAGGTGTCGAGGTTTGTGGCCAGATCCAGGGATCCCTGGGCGGATGCCTCGGATGCGTTGGTGGCCCCATGGGGTCAGTATCACCTGATATACGTTTATCCTCCGCTGCAGTTGCTCCCTCGCCTGCTCCGCAGGGTAGCGACCGAGGGAATTCCGGTGATCCTCATTGCTCCGGATTGGCCTCGGCGTCACTGGTACGCCGATCTGGTACGTCTCGTCGCAGACGTTCCCTGGCGGTTACCAATACGGGGGGACCTTCTGTCTCAAGGTCCTATATTTCATCCTGCTTTACAGTCTCTGGCTTTAACGGCATGGTTATTGAAAGCCAGGTGCTGAGAGACCGAGGTCTCTCGGATTTGGTCATTTCGACCATGTTAAGGGCACGGAAGTCTTCCTCCAGAAAGATCTATCACCGTACTTGGAGAGCTTACATCGCCATGTGCGAAGAGCTGGACTGGCGCCCACGAACGTATTCCGTTCCCAGAATCCTGCATTTTCTGCAGCGTGGCATGACCCAAAAGCTCGCTTTGAGTACCATTTAAGGGTCAGATTTCGGCCTTGGCCATCTTCTTTCAGCGACCGCTGGCGGGTCATCCCTTGGTTAGCACCTTTTGTGCAGGGGGTTCGCCATGTGCTCCCCCCTGTCAAGCCTCCTCTCCCCCCGTGGGATCTGAATTTGGTGCTCTCGGTTCTCCAGGAACCTCCCTTTGAAAATATTAGAGATATTCCCCTCTTGACTTTGTCTCAGAAGGTGGCCTTCTTGGTGGCCATAACTTCCATTAGACGAGTGTCTGAGTTGGCGGCCTTGTCCTGCAAGTCACCCTTTTTGGTCATCCATAAGGATAAGGCGGTGTTGCGTCCGCGACCTTTTCTGCCAAAGGTGGTCTCGGCCTTCCACTTAAATGAGGACATTGTCCTCCCGTCCTTGTGTCCTCACCCATCGCATCCCAGAGAGTTTGCGCTTCACACTTTGGATGTGGTACGAGCCTTGCGGGTGTACCTGTCTGCCACTGCCTCTATTCGGAAGTCTGACTCACTATTTGTGGCTGTCTCTGGTCCAAAACAGGGCCAAGCGGTTTCGTCTGCCACCATTTCTAGGTGGATCAGACAAACCGTCATTCAAGCTTATGCTCTCAAGGGGCGGGCGCCTCCCTTTCCGGTTACGGCGACATTCCACCAGGGCAATTGGTGCTTCCTGGGCTTTCCGACATCAAGCGTCGGTTGCACAAGTGTGCAAGGCGGCGACCTGGTCGTCTGTTCATACCTTTTCTAAGTTTTTTTTTTTTTTTTTTTTTTTTTTTTTTAGGTTGATGTGGCTGCATCTTCGGATGCTTCCTTCGGCCGCAAGGTGTTGCAGGCCGCTGTTTGAAGTTGCAACTCCTCCGTTGAGGAGCTCTGCCTTGTTTGGAGTGAAGTTTTTGGTTTTCCATTTATACTGCTCCCATCCCTCTTGACACTGCTTTGGGACATCCCACGTGTAAAGGTGTAAAAGACACGCTGTGTCAGTCCATGGATGACAAGAGAAAATAGGATTTTTGTACTCACCGTAAAATCCGTTTCTCTGGCATCCATGGACTGACACAGCACCCACCCTTCTTTTTAAGTTTGTACTGCTTTGTTACGAACTGAGGTCTGCTGACTGCAGTGGGAGGGTTATGTCCGGAGGGACCGCCCCCCTGGGCAGGGCTGTTCAGCTCTGGCTGTTTAGAATGTATGTATAACATCTCACATTCTGCCTAGGTCTTCTCCTGCAAGCAGGGACATAACCCACGTGTAAAGGTGTAAAAGACACGCTGTGTCAGTCCATGGATGCCAGAGAAACGGATTTTACGGTGAGTACAAAAATCCTATTTTTTTTTTCCTTGTTTTGTTTTGTTCCAATACACACAAGGGGAATAAACGTGTATAGCAAAACGTGTTACTGCAATACTTTTCTGTGAGAAATACTTGATTTTCTGGGGTGCCAACAATTTTGGCTATGACTGTAGTCTTGTATGTTGGCTATCTTTTTGTGCTTGTATTTGCTTGCGGTTTTATCTTTTGTCTGCTGAGGGTCCATGTTTTGGGATAAGCCAGGACCTAGGAGGGTACAGAGTGGGAAGCAAATGTGCTGCAACAACTGAAATCATTTGTTTCTCTTTGATCACAAATGTCTGTCTCCATCGCACTGTATTAAATTCTGAGTGTTCTGCTTTCATAATTCAGTGGTATTCCCTTCAGTTTGCCCCTTAGAAATGTGTATGGTTGTGTTTAATTTTCTCCATAATGATTAAGTTTAACTGCAGTCTTAATCTACTGTACAAGTGAAGCTTCAATTAGTTGGCATTTGATAGCTGACCTCTTTTCCTTCTTCCAGTTTGTTCCATGGGAAATGGTACAAGTCGCCTGTACAGTGCTCTTGCCAAGACTCTCAGCAGTACTGCAGCCACCCCCCAGCATCAGGACTATCTGGAGCAGTCGGAGCATGACCAGCTGGATCCGCTGGACCCCAAGGATCTTTTGGAGGAATGCCAAGTTGCCCTGCAGGGAAGGCCTCCCCGGCTTCCGAGAGAATTTTTTCCACACAGAGATGATTTTAGTAGCCCCCATGCATTTAGGGTGTTGCAGTGGAATATCCTTGCTCAAGGTAAGAGAATCCAATAATGCCCAAAGTAGAGCTGCAGGAACCAAGTCTTCCATGCTCCCCATTATGTGTGATGATGCAAAGAATAGGTGTATGTGGGTTGTAAGATTATTCAAGCTTGGCCTACTCCTCCTGACTGCTGAGCACAGCCTAAGTGAGATCCAGAGTCCCCTTACTGCAGCTGTAATCACAGCAAAAGGTGGTTCTCCAAAGTATTTGCTCAGGGTGGCTGAATACAAATGCACGCCACACTTTTTACATAATTATTTGTAAAAAAAAATTAAACCATTTCTCATTTTTCCTTCCACTTCACAATTTTATGTGTTGGTCTATCACATAAAATCCAAATACGTTTTTGGTTGTAACATGACAAAATTTGGAAAATATCAAGGCGCTGTAGTAAACTGCTACAATTAAATAGAAAAAAAAAAAAAAGCTTTCCCTACAAAATACCTTTTTAATGTGACCCCCCCCCCCCCCCCTCCTTCGGTCTTCCTTCTGGGTTTGTGTGAGTGGCCGGAGCTGTGGTGATGTCACTTGGTCACGGCATTGTGCTCTGAAGGTCAGGCAAGATATGCCCGACCATCAGAGTGCATGCAACAGTGATGTCACTGGCTGCATCCAGGGTGAATGTTTCCTAAACTGCACATCTAAGAGATACTCATTTTACCTGCATGTAAGCCTTATTTTAGGCTTCCCTCTAAGTAAACATCACAAAGTGGACTTTACTACCACTGTGTGTGTGTGTGTGTGTGTGTGTGTGTGTGTTTGTCTGTCTCTCTACAAAAAAAAAAACTGGACTGCTTGTGGTGTGAACTGGCCCTCAGTCCTAGTCACAATGGTCCCTAGGACATAAAGCTAAGCTCCGCAAATGGCAATAATTCTGTCAAGAGTTTGCAACCTTTCCTACTCTATTCCCAAAAAGTTTTGGATTTATAGGGTTTCTGTGTCTGTAAATCTCACAATGTTCAGTCAATTTGAGTACTGGGTATTTGTATAGAATGTTTTGTGGATTATAAGGCACGTGATACTTTTATATACAGTAGGTGCCGCCGATATTGTGTCAATCTCGCCACTTCTAGCGGCGAGATTGACACTATATGAGCTCCGTCGCGAGAGACAGCGCCGAGCTGTCTCGTCATCGGGAAAGGAAAAATGTTCCTTTCACGATGAGCGACACGCATTGCTGATAGGCGGGGATCCGACGTGGATTCCTGCCAATACCAGGCACTGCGTTTGGTATGAATCCTGAGCGGGAACTCCACGCCAATTTTTAAAGAAAAAAACGGCGTGGGTTCCCCCTCCAGGAGCATACCAGGCCCTTGGGTCGAAAAAAACGGTGTGGGGGTCCCCCTCAAGGTCCAAACCAGACCCTTATCCGAGCACACAACCTGGCAGGCCGCAGGGGAAGAGGGGGGGGGGGCGAGAGCGCCTCCCTCCTGAACCGTACCAGGCCGCATGCCCTCAACATGGGGGGTTTGGTGCTCTGGGGCAGGGGGGCGACCTGCGGCCCCCCACCCCAGAGCACCCTGTCCCCATGTTGATGAGGACAGGGCCTCTTCCCGACAACCCTGGTCGGGGTCTGCGGGGGGCTTATCGGATCCCGGGCCCCCCCCCACCCTATGTGAGTAATGGGGTACATCGTACCCCTACCCATTCACCTGGTGGAAAAAAATTACAATAAAAAAAAACACACAGCTTTTTAAAGTATTTTATTGCACAGCTCCGGGGGTCTTCCGACTTCGGGGGTCTCCGGTGTCGTCGCCGCGCTCTCCGGTTCTTTCTTCTGCCGGGCCACCGCTAACTTCTTTAGCTCTTTTGCTAGCGGAGGCCCGGTCTTCTCCGTCGTCTCGTCCGGCTCTCCGTTGTCCTTCTGCCGGCCCCTCCACTAACTAACTAACTTCTTTTGCTAGTGGAGGGGCCGGTCTTCCCGTCGTCGGTGTCTTCTTCCCTCTTCTCCTCCTCGATGTTGACTCGTCTCTTCCTCTCGCAGTAATGCTAAATCTTCGGTCCGCAGAGATTAATATAGGCTTCTCATGACGTCAGTCACATGTTCCCATGACGTCAGTCACATGCTCCGGGGCACATAGGGCCCCGCAGCATGTGACTGTGACGTCATGAGAAGCCTATATTAATCTCTGCGGACCGAAGATTTAGCATTACTGTGAGAAAGCGACGAGTCAACATCGAGGAGGAGAAGAGGGAAGAAGACGCTGACGGGAAGACCGGCCCCTCCACTTTCAAAAGAGCTAAAGAAGTTAGTGGAGGGGCCGGCAGAAGGACAACGGAGAGACGGAGAAGACCGGGCCTCCGCTAGCAAAAGAGCTAAAGAAGTTAGCGGTGGCCCGGCAGAAGAAAGAACCGGAGAGCGCGGCGACGACACCGGAGACCCCCGAAGTCGGAAGAAGACCCCCGGAGCTGTGCAATAAAATACTTTAAAAAGCTGTTTTGTTTTTTTTATTGCAATTTTTTTTTTTCCACCAGGTGAATGGGGTACATCGTACCCTACCCATACTCATTCACATAGGGTGGGGGGCCGGGATCCGGGTGCCCCTTTATTAAAGGGGGCTCCCGGATTCCGATAAGCCCCCCGCCTGCAGACCCCGACAACCAACGGCCAGGGTTGTCGGGAAGAGGCCCTGTCCTCATCAACATGGGGACAGGGTGCTCTGGGGTGGGGGCCGCAGGTCGCCCCCCCCCCCTGCCCCAGAGCGCCAAACCCCCCCATGTTAAGGGCATGCGGCCTGGTACGGTTCAGGAGGGAGGGGGGGCCGCTCTCTCGTCCCCCCCTTCTTCCCCTGCGGCCTGCCAGGTTGTGTGCTCGGATAAGGGTCTGGTTTGGACCCCCACACCGTCTCCCCCCTCAAATCCAGACCCAAGGGCCTGGTATGCTCCTGGAGGGGGAACCCACGCCGTTTTTTTCTTTAAAAATTGGCGTGGAGTTCCCGCTCAGGATTCATACCAAACGCAGTGCCTGGTATTGGCGGGAATCCACGTCGGATCCCCGCTCAATACAGTGCCGCGTCTCCTCGCTATTGCAGCAAGCGCGACACGTGTCGCCACCCTGTTGCCGAGATCTCGGCACTCCTGTCGCCGAATTTCGGCGATGGGAGCGCGATAGATATACAATATCGACGGCACCTACTGTACATGAGTGCAAAATCTGGTACAGCTCTGCATAGAAACCAATCGGCTTCCAGGATTTTTTTGTCAAAGCTAAATTGGAAAAGCTGATTGGCTACAATGCACCGCATTTTGCACTCTTTCAGTTTTAGTAAATCAACGCCAAAGTGTTCTTGCCTAGGTGAAGCATAACCTTGTTTTTGACTGGTGAAAAGTCCCATATTAAGCTGTTTCTCTGCTTTCTTGGCAGCCCTCGGAGAAGGCAAGGATAACTTTGTCAAGTGTCCCAAGGAAGCGCTGAAGTGGGAGGAGAGGAAGTATTTGATCCTGGAGGAGATCCTAATTTATCGTCCTGATGTCCTGTGCCTGCAGGAAGTGGATCACTACTTTGACACTTTCCAGCCAATACTCAGTAGGTTAGGCTACCAATGTACTTTTCTAGCAAAGCCGTGGTCTCCCTGCCTTGATGTTGAGCACAACAATGGACCTGATGGCTGTGCCCTGTTCTTTCTACAAGACAGATTTCAGCTTATCAGCAGTGCCAAATTCAGGCTGTCCGCAAGGACCCTGAAAACCAACCAGGTGGCCATTGCTGAAATCCTTCAGTGCAAAGAGACTGGCAGGTTGGTGTGCGTTGCCGTTACCCACCTAAAGGCCCGTACTGGGTGGGAGCGGTTCAGGCTTGCACAAGGCTCAGATCTCTTGCGGAATCTTGAATTGCTTACGCAAGGGGCTAAAATTCCCCTGGTTGTATGCGGAGACTTCAATGCAGACCCAACAGAGGAGGTATACAAGCGGTTTGCGTCTTCAAACCTGAACCTTAACAGTGCCTACAAGGTGCTCAGTGAAGATGGAGAGACTGAGCCTCCTTACACCACCTGGAAAATCCGGCCCACTGGAGAGTCTTGCAATACCCTAGATTATATTTGGTATTCCCAGCATGCTTTGGAAGTTAATTCTGCCTTGAGTCTGCTTACAGAGGAGCAAATTGGGCCAAACAGGCTCCCATCTTTTACATACCCATCGGATCATCTTTCACTGATCTGCGACTTCAGTTTTAACATGGACCCAGACAGGCTGTTATAGTTGCCAGTGACTGTGAACTGTAGCTGGTTTAAAGTGATGCGAATTCAAGAACTCTGTAATGCAAGTAGCACATTATGTGCATGGGACTTTCCTGAACCTCCTATATTTTTTTTTTTTTTTTTTTTTTTGAAGCTTGTATTCAAATTTGTATTTTTTTTGTTCCGTAAATGAAGCCGTTTTTGCCAAAACCTTTTTTGAACTTTGCACACTATCCATTTAAAGGACAATGGTGTATTTTAGTTTGTACACCTTTTCACATGATCATAGGTTACCTGAAAATAATTAACCTATTTTCTTTAACATTTTGACGCCCTTTTGCTGTTTTTCATGCTTTGTACAGAGAACGTCTACAGAATCGTGCAAATCTGTTTATTGGGAGAAGCTTTCTTGCAGAACCACCCCTGAAATTACATAAAGTAGTGAACGAGTAATAGATTTACACTAAGAATAGAAAAAAAATTACTTAAATACAATTTTATCAATTATTCTTTATATTGTATTTTATGCTGATAAACTGGTACAGCTAGGAATTTTCTACAAGACTCAAACAGTTTGCATACCTGTGCTTCAAATAAGGCAAAAATACCCATGTTTGTGTCTTTGTGTATATTCTATTTTTTTTTCTTTTTTTTTTTCTTATCACAGCGGTTGTAGCATTTTCAAAACCAAATGCCTTTTGTACAGAGGTGCATATCTATTTAGTTTACCATGTTCTACTTAGTCACTTGTTTAAATGTCACTTTCTGAAAGTATTTATTTTTCTACATTAAACAAATGTTAGCTAGTAATATTTATTCTTTAAGAAAGGGCCTAGGATTAGCTGCCTCCTTTCTTTCCTTTTTTTATTATTTTATTATTTTGAGGTGCAATATCAAGATGCCAGTTGAAAAGCAGGGCCTGGCCCCAGATCTAATGCATTTCTTATGGTGTACCATACATGATGTATGTTTATGTCCTGAGGTTTTCTTTATTTTTAAAAGAACAGTAGATGCTCACCCTGATTCCCACATTAGTGCTTAATGTAGATATTTGTTTTTTTGTTGGTAATTAACACTGATTTTATCAATAGGCCGAAGGCCCCTTTCACACTACTGTAACTTCAAAGTTGTGCTATTTCACGGCTGCGATTTTGGGGAGACTTGAGGTCTATGAACCTGAACTTGCATCAAAGGCTGACAAAAGTAGTGCAGGGATTACTTTGAAGTCTGCACGACTTGAAGTCGTTCTCGTATGACTGGTTGTCATTGGAAATCATGGAACGACTTGTACAACTTGTCCCACGATTTGGGACTACAAAGTAGGACAAGTGTGAAAGGGGCCTAACTGTAACTTATTATTTATTTTTATAGAATTTTGGGACACTCGGATGTTTCAATGGAATGTAAAATTCCAGATCACGGTCTGTATTTCTTATGAATGATCGTGTTATGAGATAATGACCCTGTTGCAGTATTGTATTAGAAGATATTTGATACAGACTAAAGTACTACATCATTTCTTATTGTACAATTAAAATCCACTTTAAAGAGATTTTTTTTGTGTATGTTGGCTCATTCCACTTGCTATTTAAAGGTGTTTTTTTATTTCTAGATTTTATATAGCGCCTTTTTAAAGGTAGCTTCTCAAACTGCTTTGCAAAGAAAACACAAATGCACAGCATTTTGTAAAGGAGGTGGGGGGAAAAAGCCAATTTAAGTGAAAGCTTGTCTAAAGAAAATTTAGATTTGAATGAGTTTGGAGAAAATGTTCTTTTGGAAGTGAATTCCAGAGTTTTTTGGAGCATAGCAGAAGGCTCTCTCCCATTGATTGTAGGGGGGAAATGCAGGGGGGGGGGGGGTAGTAAGTTAATAAACGTTCAGACCGATAATGGGCCTTCAACGTCAGCAAGAGGATCTTAAAGTCTGAGAAACCTGACTGGTATCCAGTGCAAGGACTCATGATAAAGGTAATATGGTCACTTGTACCAGACCTAGTGAAGATTCAGGTTGCAGATTTTTTTTTACATATTGTAGTTAGTTGATGGTGGATTTAGGTACACCACTAAGTAGAGCATTGCAGTTTTAATGTTGGGGGAACAGAAAGGTATTTATCTGTTTTTCAGCTACAGTGTATGATGGCATAGGACAGAGCTGAGCAATGTTTCTCAAGTAGAAAAAAATGTTCTGACAACAATTTGTACATGTGGATCAAAGGGCAACTCCACTTTTGTGGGAGGGGAAAATGGCAAATAATATAGCATATAGAATTTCGATACCAGTCAAATTTTAATTGAATGTTCTCAAAAAAGTACTTACTCTTTCGTCCATGGACCGACACAGCTTCTCTATTGACAAAGTGGGTATTATCCGTTAATTAGGAGTGACTAGGCAGAAAAACTTGTAAAAAGTGTTGCATCACACCTTCTACAGTACCGCCCAGGGGGCGGACCCTCTGGGTATACCCTCTCAGTCTGCATCTTCGCAGATCAGTTTTTTCTGTCTAGCAAGGAGTAGGACATGGCTCCCTTCGGGCCCATTGGTCCGGGGGAAAAAAAAATATATATATATATATATATATATATATATATATATATATATATTTATTTATATTTTTTTTTTTTTGCTACATTTGTTGTTTCCTGCGATCTTCGATCAACTGCCGACTGGGTGACAGGCTGGATCCTCGATCCTTGTAGTCTCCCCAGTTTCGGCCATCGAGCGTGTGCCGACCCTAGCTACGCACTGGGTTTTCCACGACATGCCCGTCGCTCCACGGGTGGCCAGTGAGCTTACGCTCCAGGGCCTGCATCGGACCGCTCAGCTTCGGCTGACCTTACGGCCGAGTCGCAGCAGCCTGGCCGGTGAGCTTACGCTCCAAGGCTTGCATCGGACCGCTCAGCTTCGGCTGACCTTACGGCTGAGTCGCAGCAGCCTGTCCGGTGAGCGTCATGCTCCAGGGCATACATATGATCGTTCCTTCTGGGTCCAATCACAGCATGCCTGGCCAACAGTCACCTTCCGTGCGCGGACGATGATCTGTTTGGAATGTCTTCCAGCAGAATACATGCAGGATAGGTAAGTAAAACTCCCCTGCCTCGGCTGGGTGATTTAGCTGGACATTCCTGGAGAGATCAAGTAAGTGGTTGTGGCCCCTTTCTTCCCTCTCTCCCTGCCTTTCCCTCCTCCCTGGGCTTCTAGCTAAAGGTTGCTGGGGGTCACCTAGGGGGTCCCACTGGAGCGGGGCTGGCTGTAACTAACATTTAAAAGAAATGTCATTTTTTCTTACCTGTGTTTGTGTCCTTCCTCCTCCATGCTGTCGGCGGCCATTTTGAGGTGGTCCATGCCAAGTTTGGCCTCTTGTGACTGCCCGGCGGCCATCTTCCTGTGGTTCGGCCACACCCACTGGCCCCTATCAGCTGATCGGTGGCCATGTTTGTCCACCCTGTATGCAGATATTGCTGTTCGGCGGCCATCTTTTTGTGGGCTATGGCTGCTTGACCTCTATCTTCTGTCGGCGGCCATTTTCTTAGAGCCCACATTATCTTCCATACAGACGTTTTTGGCAACCATTTTTCGAGAGCCTCCGGCCTCTAGGGTGCATTACACTGGCGCGAAAATTCACACAGGAAGTGCTGATAAAAGAAGCAGACTGACACAGCAGCAGCGGGACAGCATCACAGGCGCAGCATAGCAGTACCTATCCAGGGTGGTGAGTCCTCTGGGTGACCCGGCCTTTCTGCAGCACAGGAGGGTGGCCTATTGATATCTTGCCTGGAGCCCTGTGAGTGTCAGCGTGTGGTCAGCATGGCATCTGAGCCAGATGTCTTCTCCCCTGAAACACCAGATTTAGCAGCTGGTGCCCCTGAGGTGTCTATGAACGCTATGACTGCAATCCTAGAGGCGTTTGCTGCCAGGGTGGAAGCAGCACACGGGAATACAGGGGGTAGTAAACGCCCCATCCCCTGCAAGCTTCTGGGGATAATTCTGGTGCAGAACCAGGTCCAGCTACGGCTCGGGGCCCAGATTCTGACGCATCAGAGACTGCAGACCGTGACCGGACAGTGAGGAGCACTCCAAGTCCAGGTCAGTACGCAAGACGGCTTTGGTATCTGACCTTATTACTGCAGTGCGGGATATGCTAAAATTGGAAAATACTGCAGAAGCAGCAGAGACTCCGGTCCACTTGGGTTTCATAGACCTGCCCGCACTGCTAAGGTGTTCCCTTGTGTGTCTTTTGATAAACTCTTATACAAGGAATGGGAGAACCCACTGAGGGTCTTTACAGCCCCAAAGAGGTTTGCGGTACGGTCCCCCTTTTGAGGAGAGTTTTCTGAAGAAATGGACCTCTCCCCCCTATAGTGGACCCTCCGGTGTCCAGACTTGATAGAGCCACCACAATTCCTGTAGAAGGGGCTCCTGTTTTCAAGGACCCTGTGGATAAGAAGGCTGAAGCACTCGCTTGCTACCTATACTCAGTGGTAGGCTCGGCAGTACGCCCGGCATTGGCGGGGGCCCTAGTGTCTCACACACTTACTGAATGGGCAAGATTGCTACTCCAGGGGTTAAGGAGCAAGATGCTCCTCCTGATGAGATAACTTTGGCCAACCAGTTGGTCCAGGGCCTTAGGTTTGTCTGCGAGTCAGACATGAATACTATTCCCCTGCTGTCTAAAACTTCGGTTTATGCAGTAGCAATACGCCGCCTGATCTGGCTAAAAGGCTGGTCTGCGGACCAGACTTCCAAGAAAGCCCTGTTGGATCTGCCTTTTAAGGGCGACAGACATTTTGGGGCTTCTCTGGATGACATCAAGGATGCCACAGGAAGTAAAAGCACTTTGCTTCCCCAAATTAGCAAGGGTAAGGGGCCACGCCAAGGGCAAAGGCCCTCCTTTACTGCACGCAAGTTTTTTTCGTCCCCCTAGGGCGACAGGGAAAAGACCCCAGGCCGATAAAGCGCCTGCCCAAGGACAAAAGCGTCCCTGGTCCCGCATACCCAATAAGCCTGCGGACAAATTTGCGTCCGCATGAAGGTCCATCCCCACCCAGCTCTCGGGTGGGGAGACGTCTTCGCAAATTCGCGACTCAGTGGACAGCACTAATCTCCGACAGGTGGGTTTGCGAAGTAATCTCCTCAGGCTACAAGATAGAGTTTCTCTCTTGTCCACCGGACAGATTCAACACCTCCAATCTCCAGCTACTACCGACCCGCCGGGAGGCCCTGTATGGGGCGGTCCAGGGTCTACTGGAACACGGGGTAGTTATTCCAGTTCCAGAACTGGAACGGGGTTTTTACTCAAATCTGTTCATTGTGCCGAAGAAGGAGGGGGTTCGTCCAAGCTTGGATCTCAGAGCCCTCAATTGCTTTGTGAAGGTACAAAGTTTTCGGATGGAGTCGGTTCGATCTGTAGTCACGGCTCTCCATCCGGGGGACTTTCTGGCCTCCTTGGACATCAAGGACGCATACCTGCATGTCCCCATATACTCCAGACACCAGAGGTTTCTGCGATTTGCTATCGGGAAGGACCACTACCCGTTTGTGGCCCTCCCGTTGGGCCTTGCCTCAGCACCCAGGACGTTCACCAAGGTGCTCGGTCCGATTCTGGCACTTCTAAGACAGCAGGGTATCGCTATCACAGGCTACTTATACGACCTTCTGCTGAAGGCCCCTTCAAGCTCAGAATTAGAGGTAAGCGTGTCCTTAACCTGTCAGACTCTTCGAGACTGTGGTTGGATACTAAACACGCAAAAGTCAGTATTGGTGCCCACTCAACGCCTAGGGTACCTGGGGTTGATTCTGGATTCTTCAGAGGCAAAGGTATTCCTCCCTGTGGAGAAGTTGCAGACCCTCCGGGCTGCAGTACGGCAGTTGACTTCCAGGAATTGGTTGTCACTCCGTTTTTTGCATGCGAGTGTTGGGCCTCAGGGTAGCCTCCTTTTGAGGCGGTTCCATATGCTCAATACCACACTTGAGTGTTACAGAAGGAAGTTCTGTCCAGATGGAACAGATGTCCATCTCTGGATTATCAAATCCGAGTGAGCCACATAGTCAGGAGATCCCTCTGGTATGGTGGCTGACAGCACCGGCTCTAATGGCCGGGAAGTCATTTCTTCCGGTTTACTGGATAGTGATCACGACGGACGCCAGCCTTACAGGTTGGGGGGGAGTCTGGGGTGTTCAGTCGGCGCAAGGTCGCTGGACCCTAGAGGAAGCCCTCCTGCCGATCAATGGTAATCCGGGCGATCAGGCTGTGCCTCTTCAAATGGTCTCAGAGGCTGCAAGGGCGTCCAGTCAGGATCCAGTCAGACAACGCCACAGCAGTGGCATATGTCAATCATCAAGGAGGAACAAGAAGCTCAGCTGCAACATCGGAGATCGCTCGCATCCTGAAGTGGGCAGAGAGGAGCGTACCGGCACTGTCGGCCGTGTACATTCCGGGTGTGGAAAACTGGCAGGCGGACTACCTGAGCCGCCAGATGCTGGACCAGGGAAGAAGGGTCCTTACACCGGAGGTGTTCCAACTCCTCTGCCAAAGAGGAGGCACACCAGACGTAGATTTTCTGGCTTCCTGACTCAATCGGAAGGTATTGAGATTTGTGGCCCGGTCAAGAGACCCATGGGCAGACGCAACGGACGCGTTGGTAGCATCGTGGGGTCAGTATCGGCTAATCTAGGCCTTCCCTCCCTTAAGGCTTCTTCCTCTTCTGCTCTGCAGAGTGGAGGCAGAGGGAATTCCAATGATCCTAATCGCTCCAGCTTGGCCTCAGCGTCCTTGGTACACCGATCTAGTACGTCTGGTAGCAGACGTCCCCTGGCGCCTACCACTACGGAAGGACCTGCTATCGCAAGGTCCCATATTCCATCCTGCTTTAGTCATTGGCTTTAACGGCATGGCTGTTGAGAACCAGGTACTGAGAGACTGGGGCCTGTCAGACTCAGTAATCTCTACTATGAGAAGTGCTCGGAAACCGTCCTCTAGGAAGGTCTATCACCGCACTTGAGGGCCTACATCTCCATGTGTGAGGAAATGAAATGGCATCCGCGTACCTATTTGGTTTCCAGAATCCTGCTGTTTTTACAGCATGGGGTGGACCAAGGGCTTGCCTTAAGTACGATTTAAGGGTCAGATATCTGCCCTGGCTGTCTTTTTTTCAGCGACCCCTGGCGACTCACTCTCTCGTGAGTACATTTGTGCAGGGGGTCTGACATGTGGCCCCTCCGGTCCGTCCCCCGTTACTTCCGTGGGGCTTGAACCTGGTCCTCTCGGTGCTTCAGAAGGCACCGTTTGAGAATATTAGAGATATTCCCCTGTTGACATTTCTCAGAAAGTGGTCTTTTTGGTGGCTGTTACGTCAGTTAGACGAGTCTCTGAGCTGGCAGCCTTGTCCTGCAAGGCTCCCTATTTGATTTTCCACAAGGATAAGGTGGTGCTGTGGCCGCAGCCTTCCTTTCTTCCAAAAGTCGTTTCGGCTTTTCATCTCAATGAAGACATTGTACTACCATCCTTGTGTCCTCAGCCGTCGAATCCTAAGGAGTCGGCGTTGCATTCCTTGGACGTTGTCCGAGCTTTGAGAGTATACATATCTGCTACTTCCCTGTTCCGGAAGTCAGACTCACTGTTTGTTTCGGTGGCTGGTCCCAAGAAGGGCCAAGCAGTCTCATCGGCCACCATCTCTAGATGGATCCGACAGTAATCCAGGCTTACACCTTAAAGGGTCAGGCGCCCCCCTTTCCTGTCACGGCGCATTTGACCAGGGCAATAGGTGCCTCTTGGGCTTTCCGACATCAAGCGTCTGTTTCCCAATTATGTAAAGCGGCGACTTGGTCGTCCGCTCACACTTTCACAAAATTCTACAAAATTGATGTAGGTGCATCTTCGGATGCCTCTTTTGGCCGCAAGGTTTTGCAAGCGGCTGTTTAGAGTTGCAACTCCTCCGTTGGAGGAGTGCTGTTTTGTGTTTGGGGTGAAGCTTATTTTTATGCTGTTACCACCCCTCGTTTTTTCTCTGACACTGCTTTGGGATGTCCTACTTTGTCAATAGAGAAGCTGTGTCGGTCCATGGACGAAAGAGTAAATAGGATTTTTTACTCACCGTAAAATCCTTTTCTGAGTCCATGGACCGACACAGCACCCACCCCTCCTTTTAAGTTTGTACTGCTTTTTGACGAACTGATCTGCGAAGATGCAGACTGAGAGGGTATACCCAGAGGGTCCGCCCCCCTGGGCGGTACTGTAGAAGGTGTGATGCAACACTTTTTACAAGTTTTTCTGCCTAGTCACTCCTAATTAACGGATAATACCCACTTTGTCAATAGAGAAGCTGTGTCGGTCCATGGACTCAGAGAAAAGGATTTTACGGTGAGTAAAAAATCCTATTTTTCCTTTTCCATCTGCGGCCACTGTAATTTTCTGAAAATGTAATATGGCTACCTGAAGAAGATGTTCTTTACAGAACACCCCCCAGAGACATAATTTACTGCTTGTGTGATTGGCTCATTGATTTTTCTCAGAAGTCTGCACTAAGATGCAAGTCAGATTTCAGGCACCCCCTGCAACAAAAATATCATTTTTGGTGAGATGCACTTAATGGGTACACATCTAAAGGGATGCAGGCCCAGCAGCTTTTCTCAGAGCTTTGCAGGTGCCACGGCTGACTGATTATGAAACCACTCCCATTAGACTCGCTTTACAACATGGATATAGATGTTTTAAACACAGGACTTTTCAGAATATCAAAAGGTAGGAATTTGTAACAGTTTGTTAAAATACTTTCAATGTACATCACCCGAAGGGGAATGTGTTTTCCTCAATAGTGGAGTTACTCTTTAAGCTAGCATCAAATATCACCCCTAGGTGCTTCAATTTAGACTGACGCTCAAGGACAGTACCATCTATAGAAGGGCTACCAGGAGTTGCCTTATATAATTGGTGGGGTGTCTAAGCATGTTTTCAGTCTTAAGTTTCATTGACAAATTGTGGGCCAGCCAAGTTTCTATATCAAAAATAGTTAGGATAAGCGGCCAATGTAGAATCCGGTTTAGTGTGGATGTAAATCTGAGTGTTGGCATAGAAGTGATAATGGGGCCCATGTGATCTAAACATTTGGCCAAATAAAAACATGTTAAGGACCCAAGCATGAGCCCTGAGGAACACTGTACTTGACTGGGCCAACATCAGACTGGAATCCACCAAGAGAAACACAGTGATGGCAATCGGTGAGATGACTAAACCAATTCACAGACCATTCTGAAAAGGTTGTGGTCCATAGAATCAAAGGCAGAACTAAGATCCAGTAAAATAAATGTATTGGCTTTAAGGATGCCGCATCATAAAGTATAACTAAAGGCAAAACTTTTTTCTTTCAGTTTTGGATAAAGTGGAGAGAAATTGGAACCACTGTCGGTTTTTACTGCTGTCTGTTTGGTAACCACGACAAAGTGTGAATCTCCCTTTCTCATCGAAGGAAAACAAAAATCCAAAAATTTGGGATACACATCAGAACACAAATGGAGGGGAAATCTTCCAATGGAAATACTTGTGCTGGTGATCTGGTAGACACACTGGGATTCACTCACTTTTTTAGAGGGTTTTCCCCCTTGCTACCTGTTTTGGCATTGGGACATGAAGTGAAGGGAAATCTCCCCACTGGGATACAGATGGCAAAAAAACTGCGAGGTTAATAACCCCACA
This sequence comes from Rana muscosa, assembly GCA_029206835.1. Lineage (NCBI taxonomy): Eukaryota > Metazoa > Chordata > Amphibia > Anura > Ranidae > Rana > Rana muscosa. Next base: position 336,851,984 of record CM055116.1, on the reverse strand, counting down.
CCCCCTAATAATATAGCCAAAATAAAATTTTACTTTTTTTTGCTTAATTTAAGCTTTGAAAGAAAGCATCAAGATGTGCTCCACAACCCAAAAAAAAAAAGCTTGTGGTCAGTTTGGATTAAGGCAGCCCATTAATTTGAATTGGCTGCCAACTAACCACAATTTATCTGATGCAGCATACCACCTCTCTTAGACTTGCTGTGCAATTGCGGTGTATTCTTTTAAATGGCACCACCCAAAAAAATCATCACGGTATGCAGGCTGCAGAGAACCCACTGCACTGTGTGAGGGCAGCAGCCACTGTCTTATGTGTGCCAAATCTCCTTGAGTCACAACCAGATCTCTGCAACCAGCAAAGCTCATGCTCCATTGGAGAGTTCTAGCTGTGAGTCTGTAGTAAAACTTTTGCCTTTCCTGGGATACCATTGGCATGATTACCAAAATTATACACATTGAGTAGAGCAGTTTTCTTACAAATACCACTCCACTGGGGGCCAATGCCACTAAGTAGATTCAGCAGAGAATTCATTTACAACAGGTGTTAAACCCCAGGTTCTGAGTGCTGCTATAAGAACCTTGCAGTGGAAAGCTGCATCCATAGATTGGACATCACCCTTGGTAAAATGTTGAAAAAATATGAACAGAAGACTAAGTGGCAACCTTGGAGATGGGCAGCAGTTGCTTGGCGTTTAAAGACCCAGGATACTCCAACAGATCTGGTGGTGTGTGTGACATCGGACGGAGAGGTTCGTTTTATGAGCATAAGCTCTTGTAATCAAATTCCTTATTCACAGTGCAATGGTACCCGTTGGTATGGGATGCTAAGACTGGTGTTAAAACCTGCTCTAGTACAGGGGACATGTCGTTATTCTTAGGTTGAGTGTTGTGTGGGCACCTCAGCAGACTGCATGTTGACCTGTTGACTTGGCTCCCTTTTGCCTGGTCTCTGCCATTGCTCCAAGTGAGGAGCTTCCCCTGTGGGGGTACTCAGCGTGTAGGAGATGGGGTAAGCCTTCCCTGAAGTACATACTAACCCAGATGTAGCTCTTCCTGCAGTGAATCCTTGTGATGAAGGGGTGGGAGAAAGCGCCCGAGTACCATTTTATTTATATATGGGCTCTAGGCAGAGGAGACTTTTTAAAGTGTGTGACTCAACACCTGGTCATCCATATTTTTACTGAAGTGAATACATTCCAAACGGCCCCAATTTGCACTGTATTGGTCAAATACAGGGTGGCCCTGACTTGCCTGTTGCTGTCAGTGGGCATACCCCCCCCCCCCAAGGGGTTTTTAGGTACTGTTTTCATAGTCATGGCCTGCAGCTCTGAACCTGTGCAGCTAACTGCATGTTGCACTAACCTGCCAAGGTAAGTACCCCACACAGGCTCCGGTGCGACATTACAGGCTGTCCCCACAACACAGGGTCTGGGTGCAGCGCCCAAAGTTTTATGGTGTTTGCACCGATCCAGATGTAATGCATCTCTGTAGATGGACAGTGAGGGTTGATGGAAGAATTTAAAGATAAAAAAAAAAAATGGAAGCTGGTTTCTCCAGCAAGAAGAGGTCAATCGCCTACAGACACTAGAAAAAAATAGAGGACTCAGTGTACTAGGCTTGTAGGAAAGGCATGTCTTCAAAAGCTTGTAAGTGTCTAATCACTTGTGTCCAGCACTGAACGCTTAGGATAATTCTATTCAAGAGTTTCTATGTTCATTTTCCACAGTTCAGTATGTGAACTCCTGAGATGGATGTGAGAGTATGAGCGCTTTAATCCCTCTAATATTTTGCCTTCACTGGTTGATCCCTCCCATTCTCTTTTAGCATGGTAACGAAGAAAGCCTTATTTTCATTTAATTATTTTGGACCTTGTGACATCGCTGGAACGCTGCTTCTTTATGCAATGCAGGCAGATTATGACTTGAGAGGGGGCCTTTACATAACTTCCTGAAACCATCACAGCACCCTGCTTGAGTATTCAAGAAACCTCAACTTTGATGCAAGCAGTGTTCTGACTGTCTTGGGAGGAATTTTGAAACCTCAAAATGCTTTGCTAGGTGAATATTACTCTGGAGGAGTGGGCCTGCCTAGGTATACTTCATTTGCATGCAGACCACCTTGGGTATAGCCCACATGTGATGCTGAGCCTCAACAATTGAAAGAACTGAAATCCAATAAAGGAAAAATGCGGACCAAGAACAGTAAGGCTGGGAAAGAAAGTTAGATGGTGCTGGACATCCTCCTGTCCGGAAATAAGGTGGGCTCTGTCTCACTTGCTGTATGTCACATAAGGCGGGCCATACACTGTGGGAGTTTCTTTCCTGCAACCATGGGTTGTGCGATTCCCCCATCAACACATACAGTACTGAGAGAGGAATCGGCAATTGTCTTCTGGTGGGGGAAAGACCGTGATTGCTAGCGATAATTGCAAGAGAATCCAGCAGGCTTGTTGTACCCAAGTTGATGGGTCGATCAACTTTGTACACTCAGCCTGTGCATTAAATGTTCGAATATCGTCCGGTTCCTGCTGACCTGGCTGAGATTTGAACTGTATGGCCGGCCTTGGAGCCTAAATCCAGGTTTGATTTAAATAGTTGGTCTAAACAAACTATTTCCTTTTAATGCATGTGCCCACTGGCAGCATTGTATAAATTGCATGTAGTATCCGCTACATACAATACAGTGGAACATTGGATTATGAGCATAATCTGTTCCAGGAGAATGCTCGTAATCCAAAGTACTCGCATATCAAAGCGAGTTTCCCCATTGAAGTCAATGGGAAACGAAAATAATTTCGTTCCACGTTGACTTCGATGAGAGGCAATACCGCATGCGACCAGAGTTGCGGGGGCGCCAGAGAGCCTCGGAAACAGAAAAGGCCCGAGGATACCGCGGAAAGACTTTGTTCCCGAGATTTGCCGAGGGTCAGCCGTGCTGTCCTCAGGCATTTCCGAATAGCGACGTTCGGCTCCGGCTGTGCATACTAGCTCATTATGCCTTTCTCTTGCAGGTTATTTAAAAATATATATATATATATATATATATATATATATATATATATATATATATGTATATGGGTTTACTTCCTCTTTAAATATTGGTGCTACATTGACTTTTCTCCAATCAGCTGGTATCATTCCAGTCAGACTGTCAGTAAAAATTAGGAACAATGGTCTGGCAATTACTTGACTGAGTTCCCCAAGTACCCTTGGATGTAAGCCATCTGGTCCCGGGTGATTTATTAATGTTAAGTTACCCAAGTCTAATTTTAATTCTTCCTCTGTTAACCATGGAGGTGCTTCCTGTGATGTGTCACGAGGATAAACACTGCAGTTTTGGTTACTGAAGCCCCTCGATTCCCTTGTGAAGACTGAGGAGAAGAATAAATTCAATACCTTCGCCATCTCCCCATCCTTTGTAACCAGATGCCCTTATTTAATATGCTCTTAAAGCAAAACCATCTCTCTTCCGTGTTCTTTGATCCTAAGCTTTTATGTCTTCTAGCAAGGTTTGTAGTTTAGGGAAGTTGGCTCTTTTGAAATTCAGTGTCTTCGCATTCTATTTGTTTCCTATTTGTGTGATTTATACTGAAGCCAATTGACCTGTGATTGCTGTTTCTTAAATTGCTCCGTATTTCCACATCCGTGATCAGGTCTGTATTGTTGGTAATCAGTAGATCCAGTAACGCTTTATTTGTAGTTGGTGCATCTACCATCTGAACCATGAAATTGTCCTGCAAGACATTTAGGAACTGGCGAACCTTAGATGAATGTGTGGTTCCCTCCGCCCAGTTTGTCTGGATAATTTAAATCCCCTATTATGATAACACTTCCCATCCTTGCTGCTATTCCAACTTGTGATAGAAGATCAGTCTCCCCCTCCTCCCTCAGGGTAGGGGGCTCATAGCATACTCACAGTACTATTTTCCCCTTGGCTTCATCTCTCTGGAGCTCTACCCATAAGGATTCCACCTCCTCCCAAGCTCCTTTGGTGATGTCATCGCTCACATTTACTTGTACATTATTCTTGATATATTGGCATTAGGGGTGCAACGGATCAAAAAAAATAAAAAATCACGGTTCGGATCAGAGTCATGGATCGGATTATTTTTTGGATCACCACCATATATAGTCCCCACTGTAATATCCACATCTCCCCCCACTGTAATATCCACATCTCCCCCATCAGTGCACCGCTCTGGGGAGCTCACCTAGGCTGCTGTACCAAGATGGCCGCCGCTCCGGAGCTAGGCCGAAGCCGCGGCCTTTCCTATGGGCTCAATCTGCGGATCGCATGGTGTGCCGATCCGCAGATGTTGACCAGTTCGGATCACGGATCAATGGCGATCCGTTGCACCCCTAATAGGCATACCCCTCCCCCCTTCTTTTTTTTTTTTTTTTACCCTCTATCCCTGCGATAAAGGGTAATACCTTTTGAATGGTTGCCAGCCAATCATGAGAGCTGTTGAACCAGGTCTCTGAAATTCTCACAAAATCCAAATCCTCCTCGTACAACAGTATCTCTAGTTGACCCATCTTGTCTGCCAGGCTCCTAGCATTGGTGAACATTCCACGTAGTTTAGAGCGGTTGCATACTATCCTCTTATTGGGTGTTCCGAGATTGCAACTAGGACTTGCTACTATACTTTTCTACTTCCTTTTTCTAGTCAGTCAAAGTGTGACACCCAGACTGTCTCCGATACCTTGATATCAATACCTTTGCTGCAATCAGTAGATGTGGGGTAATACTCCCTTTTATAAGATTTGATTGAAGATGGCATCCCATGGAACAAAAAATTTAAAAAGGAGAATTCTATAGGTCTAGAAGTCATTCTCTGGATCCATGGAGCAACCGCCTCCCAAATTTTTTGATCTTAGGGCACATCCACCATAAATGGAAAAAGGTGCCCCTTTGAGCACATCCTCTTCAACAACCTGCATCTGCTGTTGTACCCCAGCGCGTCTAGCACAGATGTTTCCGATACCACCTAGTCAAGAATTTGTATGACATCTCTTGAATGTGAGCGCTGATAGAGGTACAATGAGTTGTTTTAATCATCTTTTGTATTGTTAGTTTGTGAAATTATGGCCTATTTTCTTTTCCTATTTCCTTATATAATAAGGAATTGAGGTGTATTGAACCTTAAGTACCAATTTGTACATTCTAGATAACCAATATCTGGCCTCTGGGTTGTTAATGCACCATAATTCAAAGATAGTAAGATAGTTCAATCCGCTATTTGGTGGTATCTCCAAGTGGCCATTGGTATATCTCCCCAGTTCAATATAAGATCCAATAGGGTTAACAAAGGGCCCATTGGAGCAATGCTAGCACGTGTAGCCCCACCATCTGCTCCCTATGAATCTAAATTTCTTAAGTCTTCCCCTGGGGGGAACCCACGGATATCCCCCCAGAGGGGTTACTGGGGATATTGAAGGGGCATACTTTCCCAAATTATTTATTTCATCCCGCACTGATAAAGTTGTTTTAGTTATTGGTGATGGCCACTCCGACAGGCCCCTGAACCTGGTTGGGATCTATGGAGCTTCCACCAAGTTCCTGCCTGCCATTGTCTTCTCTAAGGTCACCCAAAGCTTATTTTAAGAGTCTTGACACCAGTTCATTATACGTTTCAAGGACCTAGCTTTATAATACAGATTTATATTCAGAAGTCCCACTCCACCCTCTAATTTGTGCATCCGTAGGATATGTGCTAGCCTAGGATGTTTATCCCCCGCATACAACGGTTAAAAATGCCTTCCGTATCTGTTTAAAAAAGGATTGTTGAAGTGTTATAGAATCGTAAAAAAAATATATATATTTTTCTGGGTAATGCATTCATTTTAAGGGCATTCACTCTTCCAAACCAAGTCAGGAGATGGCCCCTCAAACTCTGCAAGTCCTTTGTTATGCCTGTTAGTAAGGGACCATAATTAAGGTCATATAAACGCTTTAAATCTGGAGTAATATGAATCCCCAAATATCAAAATGCCAAATAAAAGGAAAATAGTGTTGTAGAGAGGACACCATCCTAGAAGGGACATGGCTTGGCATCCATAACGATTTCTCAAAATGTATTTTGAAATTAGATAAAAGACCGAATTTGTATATTTCCTGCATTAATTAATTTAAGGATTCCTGAGGGGTGGATAAATAAAATAATAAATTATCCGCATATGCTGACACTGTGTTCCACTGATCCAATCCGAATCCCTGTAATCCTCGTGTTTTTCCTGACTGTACAGAGGAATGGTTCTAGAACCAGGGCAAATAGCAATAGGGAAAGTGGACACCTTTACCTGGTCCCATTGCATATATTAAAGTACTCTGATAGCCTGCCATTAACCTTGACCCTTGCTCTGGGGTTGCCATATAGCGCCAAAACCCATCCCATCAGCCACTCTCCGAGACGCACCTCCCTCAACACTCCGGTCATAAAGGCCCAATTAACCCTATCGAATGCCTTTTTAGCATCCATCGATAGTACCACATTCTGAGTTTGATCGGGTCCATTTTGTACCCAGTGTAATATATGTAGGGCTCGAATTGTATTGTCTCTAGCTTTGTGGCCCCTTATAAAACCTGTCTGGTCTAAATGGACTAACTTCACAATGTCATCTTGCATTCAAGGGCCAAGATCTTGGCCAGAATTTTAGTATCCGAATTTAGGAGGGAGATGGGCCTATAATTGGCACAGTATTGAGGGTCCTTCCCCAGTTTAGGGAGAACCGTCACATGTGCCAACAGTGCCTCTGGAGGCAGAGGGCTGGACGATGTGATCGAGTTAAAATAATTACACAAGGGGTGTAATAGAATTGGCAAAAAAAGTCATATGTATTTTTAAAGCCATCAGGGCCTGGGCTTCTGCCCATTGGCAATATCACTATTACCTTACCCAACTCCTCAACAGAGATGGGTCGTTCCATTTCCTCAAGAGCTGTAGTCGGCATGGCAGGCAGTTCCGAGGTCCATAGGTACCCTCGAATCCTGTTTGCCAAACCTCCATCCACAGCACCCGCTGAAGTTGAATCTATATTATATAGAAATTTATAGTAACGTTGAAATTCAGCAGCTATATTTTGGGTATCCACTATCTGTTTATTATTCACTGTTAAATTGTGACCATGTCGTGAGTCTTGTTGTTTCGTCAATTGTCTAGCCAGCAACTTACCTCTCTTACTCCCCTGCTCGTAGAAGCGGTGGGCAAAGTACCTATACTTATTTTTAACTTTCCGGTCTAAGCATCGAGTAAGGCTAAACCGCAATGTTTCCAATCTTTGAACATCCCCTAAATTCAGGCCGGCCTTCTGTTTAATTTCAAGCTTATGTATTTCTTCTAGGAGGTCTATAATTTCCTTTTGTTTCTCCTTTCTAATACGGGAACCAGATGCGATCATTTGCCCTCTATTTATCGCCTTGTGTACTTCCCACACTGCTTGGTTAGATACCCCACCGGCTGTATTTATTTTGAAATATAATGCCAATTTATGAGATAGATTCTAGGACAAGCTTGTAGTCTAAGATGGATTCGTTCAATCGCCATGTCTGCTCCATGCTATCAACCGTGATCAAACGAAAACTCAAAACTATTGGTGCATGATCTGATATAGTAATTGATCCAATTGCAGAGGATTGAACCGTAACGACAGGGGTTAACGTCGTTTAGATATATTCCATTTCCGAACACACAGCGGCTACCAGACACTCCACAGGCGACCGTTTCCCATAGGAATAATCCTCCCAGATATACGAGACAAACACTCTGTATGAAGTTTCCAGCAGGTCTGACATTCTTTATTGACCAACTTCAAGTTTTATACACACAGAGGAGGTTCTTACATTCCTCATTTTTTCAATACACCTTTGACCAGACCTAATTTACATGAGCTAATTAACTACAGCTGATGACTCAGACACATGACCTTTAGGCTAGCCTCACTGTCTTTTAAACTACAGTACCCAGTATCAAAGGACTTCACACAATAGTTACATAACGAGCTCCCAATACACATCTGACAGCTCTTAGCAGACAACAGGTGGGTTTATTAGCTAATCCCTTTACATCTTAAATGACTATGCATAACCTTTATGTTCCTCAGACTGTCTGTCTGCTAGTTTATAATACCTATAATTACAGACTTAATTACCCCAAGCCACAATAGACAATAGAATGCAGTCACACCCTACCCCATCACAGCAATTAGTACACAGCAGCCAACACACAATAAATATATATATATATACACATATACACATATATATACACACATATACATACAATGTATAATACATCATTGAATCTGACTGGCACAGATCATAGTGGTATTCTCATTCACCCTGTGCCCAAAGTGACCCCTGTCACATGAACATAATGGAACTGGTCCACCAGAAATATATCAATCTGTGAATATGTATTGTGAAGTTTAGAATAATAACTATAATCTCTTTCCCGATAATCTATGAAAAGCTATTGTAACTCCCTTGGCTCTTGGAATGGGGCATGTCGCATGAAACCACTGACTGAATGAATGGAAAAAGAGGCATACGAGGGGTCGACCCTGCCGTGAAGTGCGTCTCCTGTAGGGACACATTCTCTGCCCCCCAGGATGCGCAGTTCACACCAGAGATGCCCCTCTTGCAAGTTGAGCCTAGCCCCCTTACGTTATATGACACAATCTTTATATCCACCATTTTCTATTTCTACTAGATGTATATGATTTATTAAGCATATTACCGCACCACTCCATCTTCGCGCTATCTATTCCCCCAAACTTGAATTCTAAATATTTCCCGTGTGTCTCCCGTGGATGCATCTGGCGAAAGTGAAAAAGAACAACAACAAAACCAGACAACAAACATAAAATAAACAAAATACCATTGATACACAAACATATATCAAAATGCCCACAATATGTGATATTTCCACTAAGAGGAAGACTAATCCGAGAAAGAGTATACCACCCATACCCAGAGTTGTCTTCCCTTCTACCAATATGCAGAATACAAAGTCCCCTTTCTTGAGACCGACCTATTGGGGAAAAGATGGTTAATGGCATAAATAGAGTACCTAGTACTCCCCGGGCATCCCAAAAAAAAAGAAATATACAGTGACTGGAGGAGAAGAGCTGTAGCTTGATGCTGCTTGTCTTCCTGGAGCCAGGGGATCTCCACGCGCTCACGTAGCGCGTCTACTCTCCATACCACGCCCCTCCCCCAAAACACATTCTACTACTACTCCTGAGTATGGCGATACCACATGTGTAAGACTTTTACACAGCATGGTCACATACAGAGGCCCAACATGCAGGGAGCACCATCAGGCGTTTACATATATAATTTCTTGACTACCTCTTACACTTTTGAAGGCCCCGAAGCACCAGGACAATGGAACCGCCCCAAAAATGACCATTTTTGAAGGAAAACACCCCATTGTATAATCTATGAGGCATGGATGGATGGAGTATTACCGCACATGGATGGATGGCTGAGCTTGGATGAGTATGGATGGATGGATGAGTATTGCTGAGCATGGATGAGTATTGCTGATTATGGATAGGATGGATGAGGCTGGAGTTGTCACAGAGCAGCGCTGTGGGTATTACAGATCCATCCCACAGTGCTTCTGCACCCAATCTCTCCCCTCTCCGTTCACGCTGTACCAGTTGGTACAGAGAGGGGAGAGAGGAATTGGACATTTACCGTGATGCGCCGGGTTCTCTGGACCCGGCGGTCACGGATACTCCCGTGTGCGCGCCCCAGGGGGCATGCGGGAGCGCGATTCTGTGAGGACGTCAATGTACACCCTCCCAGAGTGATCGAGCCGCGCTGTAGATGTCATTTGGCTATGGCGCGGTCGTTAAATGGTAAAAATTATGATTTAAATCAAGTCTTTTTCCTGCCTGTTATACTTACCTACTCTGTGCAATAGTGGTGCACAGAGCAGCCCCGACCCTCTTCTCGGCTCCACCACTGGCGGCGCTCATGGCTCCTCCCCCTTGATCAGTGCCCCCTAAAGCAAGCAGCTTGCTATGGGGGCACTGGTGCGTGTTCACTCCCGAGCCCCGTTCTATGCATCCATAAGATGCACAAAGCTGTGGCTTGGCCCTGCCCTCTGCTTTCTCCTCAATTGTTTACTAGCTGTGATTAACAGCACTGGGAGCTAATGTGTCTCTGCTATTGAGGAGAGAGAGACTCGGGACAGCCGAGACTCCCGTGAACACCGCTGGATCAAGAGGGGGCTTAGGTGGGTATGAGGGGGGCTATGGGGGAGCTCAATTTTAGAGCATTATGCGTAAAGCCTGTTTTTGAACAGGCTTTCTCTTTTAATTGTAAACTTCTAAAACAAAATATCTACTTCAGTGCTACAAAAAAAAACTTTTCATTAAGGACTCTGTCTGCTACAGTGTGATAAATGTGTTGGGTTAGGGCTGTCCAACATTTTACACAACACAAAAATGTTATTCTTGACTTGCCTGTTAAATTCCCTTTTTGGAGTATATCACTTCCAGGTGATTGTACAATGGCTAATAGAAAATGTGACACTGCCAAGCATAACCCTTCCCACTTCCAGCATTGCCTCATTTTTCCAACAAGCATTTTTTGAGTGAAATCATTGTCTCACTTGACTCTCCCGTCTTGCCATGCCCCTTTTTGGGCAAAAAAAAGTGACCTGTTTAATCTGAACAAATATTTATGACAATTGGGTCAAACCAGAAAAAGATTTTTACCCCTCCAAAAGTTATTTTCGAGTGGAAAAAGAGTTCACTAAAAATGTCTGTTCTGGTAGTTAGTTGATCCTGCCATCTCAATCTTAAACAAACATTACTCTTTCGTCCATGGACCGACACAGCTTCTCTATTGACAAAGTGGGTATTATCCGTTAATTAGGAGTGACTAGGCAGAAAAACTTGTAAAAAGTGTTGCATCACACCTTCTACAGTACCGCCCAGGGGGCGGACCCTCCGGGTATACCCTCTCAGTCTGCACATCGCAGATCAGTTTTTTTCTGTCTAGCAAGGAGTAGGACATGGCTCCCTTCGGGCCCATTGGTCCGGGGAAAAAAGATATATATATTTATTTTATTTTTTTGCTACATTTGTTGTTTCCTGCGATCTTCGATCAACTGCCGACTGGGTGACAGGCTGGATCCTCGATCCTTGTAGTCTCCCCAGTTTCGGCCATCGAGCGTGTGCCGACCCTAGCTACGCGCTGGGTTTTCCACGACATGCCCGTCGCTCCACGGGTGGCCGGTGAGCCTACGCTCCAGGGCCTGCATCGGACCGCTCAGCTTCGGCTGACCTTACGGCCGAGTCGCAGCAGCCTGGCCGGTGAGCTTACGCTCCAAGGCTTGCATCGGACCGCTCAGCTTCGGCTGACCTTACGGCCGAGTCGCAGCAGCCTGTCCGGTGAGCGTCATGCTCCAGGGCATACATATGATCGTCCCTTCTGGGTCCAATCACAGCATGCCTGGCCAACAGTCACCTTCCGTGCGCGGACGATGATCTGTTTGGAATGTCTTCCAGCAGAATACATGCAGGATAGGTAAGTAAAACTCCCCTGCCTCGGCTGGGTGATTTAGCTGGACATTCCTGGAGAGATCAAGTAAGTGGTTGTGGCCCCTTTCTTCCCTCTCTCCCTGCCTTTCCCTCCTCCCTGGGCTTCTAGCTAAAGGTTGCTGGGTGCTGGGGGTCACCTAGGGGGTCCCACTGGAGCGGGGCTGGCTGTAACTAACATTTAAAAGAAATGTCATTTTTGCTTACCTGTGTTTCTGTGTCTCCATGCTGTCGGCGGCCATTTTGAGGTGGTCCATGCCAAGTTTGGCCTCTTGTAACTGCCTGGCGGCCATCTTCCTGTGGTTCGGCCACACCCACTGGCCCCTATCAGGTGATCGGCGGCCATGTTGGTCCACCCTGTATGCAGATATTGCCGTTCGGCGGTCATCTTTTTGGGGGCTATGGCTGCCTGACCTCTATCTTCTGTCGGCGGCCATTTTCTTAGAGCCCACATTATCTTCCATACAGACGTTTTTGGCAACCATTTTGCGAGAGCCTCCGGCCTCTAGGGTGCATTACACTGGCGTGAAAATTCACACAGGAAGTGCTGATAAAAGAAGCAGACTGACACAGCAGCAAGGGGACAGCATCACAGGCGCAGCATAGCAGTACCTATCCAGGGTGGTGAGTCCTCTGGGTAACCCAGCATCTCTGCAGCGCAGGAGGGTGGCCTATTGATATCTTGCCTGGAGCCCTGTGAGTGTCAGCGTGTGGTCAGCATGGCATCTGAGCCAGATGTCTTCTCCCCTGAAACACCAGATTTAGCAGCTGGTGCCCCTGAGGTGTCTATGAACGCTATGACTGCAATCCTAGAGGCGTTTGCTGCCAGGGTGGAAGCAGCACACGGGAATACAGGGGGTAGTAAACGCCCCGTCCCCTGCAAGCTTCTGGGGATATTTCTGATGCAGAACCAGGTCCAGCTACGGCTCATGGCCCAGATTCTGATGCATCAGAGACTGCAGACCGTGACCGATCGGACAGTGAGGAGGACTCCAAGTCCAGGTCAGTACGCGAGACGGCTTTGGTATCTGACCTTATTACTGCAGTGCGGGATACGCTAAAGTTGGAAAATACTGCAGAAGCAGCAGAGACTCCGGTCCACTTGGGTTTCATAGACCTGCCCGCACTGCTAAGGTGTTCCCTTGTGTGTCTTTTGATAAACTCTTATACAAGGAATGGGAGAACCCACTGAGGGTCTTTACAGCCCCAAAGAGGTTTGCGGTACGGTACCCCTTTTGAGGAGAGTTTTCTGAAGAAATGGACCTCTCCCCCCTATAGTGGACCCTCCGGTGTCCAGACTTAATAGAGCCACCACAATTCCTGTAGAAGGGGCTCCTGTTTTCTAGGACCCTGTGGATAAGAAGGCTGAAGCACTCGCTTGCTACCTATACTCAGTGGTAGGCTCGGCAGTACGCCCGGCATTGGCGGGGGCCCTAGTGTCTCACACACTTACTGAATGGGCAAGATTGCTACTCCAGGGGTTAAGGAGCGAGATGCTCCTCCTGATGAGATAACATTGGCCGACCTGTTGGTCCAGGGCCTTAGGTTTGTCTGCGAGTCAGACATGAATACTATTCCCCTGCTGTCTAAAACTTCGGTTTATGCAGTAGCAATACGCCGCCTGATCTGGCTAAAAGGCTGGTCTGCGGACCAGACTTCCAAGAAAGCCCTGTTGGATCTGCCTTTTAAGGGCGACAGACTTTTTGGGGCTTCTCTGGATGACATCATCAAGGATGCCACAGGAAGTAAAAGCACTTTGCTTCCCCAAATTAGCAAGGGTAAGGGGCCACGCCAAGGGCAAGGGCCCTCCTTTACTGCACACAAGTGGTTTTTTCGTCCCCCTAGGGCGACAGGGAAAAGACCCCAGGCCGACAAAGCGCCTGCCCAAGGACAAAAGCGTCCTTGGTCCCGCAGACCCAACAAGCCTGCGGACAAATCTGCGTCCACATGAAGGTCCGCCCCCACCCAGCTCTCGGGTGGGGGGACGTCTTCACGAATTCGCGACTCAGTGGACTGCTCTAGTCTCCGACAGGTGGGTTTGCGAAGTAATCTCCTCAGGCTACAAGATAGAATTTCTCTCTTGTCCACCAGACAGATTCATCACCTCCAATCTCCAGCTACTACCGACCCGTCGGGAGGCCCTGTATGGGGCGGTCCAGGGTCTACTGGAACACGGGGTAGTTATTCCAGTTCCAGAACAGGAACGGGGTCAGGGTTTTTACTCAAATCTGTTCATTGTGCCAAAGAAGGAGGGGGTTCGTCCAATCTTGGATCTCAGAGCCCTCAATTGCTTTGTGAAGGTACAAAGATTTCGGATGGAGTCGGTTCGATCCGTAGTCACGGCTCTCCATCCGGGGGACTTTCTGGCCTCCTTGGACATCAAGGACGCATACCTGCATGTCCCCATATACTCCAGACACCAGAGGTTTCTGCGATTTGCTATCGGGAAGAACCACTACCAGTTTGTGGCCCTCCCGTTTGGCCTTGCCTCAGCACCCAGGACGTTCACCAAGGTGCTCGCTCCGATTCTGGCACTTCTAAGACAGCGGGGTATCGCTATCACAGGTTACTTGGACGACCTTCTGCTGAAGGCCCCTTCAAGCTCAGAATTAGAGGTAAGCGTGTCCATTACCTGTCAGACTCTTCGAGACTGTGGTTGGATACTAAACACGCAAAAGTCAGTATTGGTGCCCACTCAACGCCTAGTGTACCTGGGGTTGATTCTGGATTCCTCAGAGGCAAAGGTATTCCTCCCTGTGGAGAAGTTGCAGACCCTCCGGGCTGCAGTACGGCAGCTGACTTCCAGGAATTGGTCGTCACTCCGTTTTTACATGCGAGTGTTGGGCCTCATGGTAGCCTCCTTCGAGGCGGTCCCATATGCTCAATACCACACTCGAGTGTTACAGAAGGAAGTTCTGTCCAGATGGAACAGATGCCCTTCATCTCTGGATTATCAAATCCGAGTGAGCCACCTAGTCAGGAGATCCCTGGTATGGTGGCTGACAGCACCGGCTCTAATGGCCGGGAAGTCATTTCTTCCGGTTTACTGGATAGTGATCACGACGGACGCCAGCCTTACAGGTTGGGGGGGGAGTCTGGGGTGTCCAGTCGGCGCAAGGTCGCTGGACCCCAGAGGAAGCCCTCCTGACGATCAATGTCCTGGAGATCCGGGCGATCAAGCTGTGCCTCTTCAAATGGTCTCAGAGACTGCAAGGGCGTCCAGTCAGGATCCAGTCAGACAACGCCACAGCAGTGGCATATGTCAATCATCAAGGAGGAACAAGAAGCTCAGCTGCAGCATCGGAGATCGCTCGCATCCTGAAGTGGGCAGAGAGGAGCGTACCGGCACTGTCGGCCGTGTACATTCCGGGTGTGGAAAACTGGCAGGCGGACTACCTGAGCCGCCAGATGCTGGACCAGGGAGAATGGTCCTTACACCCGGAGGTGTTCCAACTCCTCTGCCAAAGATGGGGCACACCAGACGTAGATCTTCTGGCTTCCCGACTCAATCGGAAGGTATTGAGGTTTGTGGCCCGGTCAAGAGACCCATGGGCAGACGCAACGGACGTGTTGGTAGCATCGTGGGGTCAGTATCGGCTAATCTATGCCTTCCCTCCCTTAAGGCTTCTTCCTCTTCTGCTCCGCAGAGTGGAGGCAGAGGGAATTCCAATGATCCTAATCGCTCCAGATTGGCCTCAGCGTCCTTGGTACGCCGATCTAGTACGTCTGGTAGCAGACGTCCCCTGGCGCCTACCACTACGGAAGGACCTGCTATCGCAAGGTCCCATATTCCATCCTGCTTTACAGTCATTGGCTTTAACGGCATGGCTGTTGAGAACCAGGTACTGAGAGATCGGGGCCTGTCAGACTCAGTAATCTCTACTATGAGAAGTGCTCGGAAACCGTCCTCTAGGAAGGTCTATCACCGCACTTGGAGGGCCTACATCTCCATATGTGAGGAAATGAAATGGCATCCGCGTACCTATTTGGTTTCCAGAATCCTGCTGTTTTTACAGCATGGGGTAGACCAAAGGCTTGCCCTAAGTACGATTAAGGGACAGATATCTGCCCTGGCTGTCTTTTTTCAGCGACCCCTGGCGACTCACTCTCTCGTGAGTACATTTGGGCAGGGGGTTCGACATGTGGCCCCTCCGGTCCGCCCCCCATTACCTCCGTGGGACTTGAACCTGGTCCTCTCGGTGCTTCAGACGGCACCGTTTGAGAATATTAGAGATATTCCCCTGTTGACACTTTCTCAGAAAGTGGTCTTTTTGGTGGCTGTTACGTCAGTTAGACGAGTCTCTGAGCTGGCAGCCTTGCCCTGCAAGGCTCCCTATTTTGATTTTCCACAAGGATAAGGTGGTGCTGCGGCCGCAGCCTTCCTTTCTTCCGAAGGTCGTTTCGGCTTTTCATCTCAACGAAGACATTGTACTTCCATCCTTGTGTCCTCAGCCGTCGAATCCTAAGGAGTCGGCGTTGCATTCCTTGGACGTTGTCCGAGCTTTGAGAGTATACATATCTGCTACTTCCCTGTTCCGGAAGTCAGACTCACTGTTTGTTTCGGTGGCTGGTCCCAAGAAGGGCCAAGCAGTCTCATCGGCCACCATCTCTAGGTGGATCCGACAGATAGTAATCCAGGCTTACGCCTTAAAGGGTCAGGCGCCCCCCTTTCCTGTCACGGCGCATTCGACCAGGGCAATAGGTGCCTCTGGGGCTTTCCGACACCAAGCGTCTGTTTCCCAACTATGTAAAGCGGCGACTTGGTCGTCCGCTCACACTTTCACAAAATTCTACAAAATTGATGTAGGTGCATCTTCGGATGCCTCTTTCGGCCGCAAGGTTTTGCAGGCGGCTGTTTAGAGTTGCAGCTCCTCCGTTGGAGGAGTGCTGTTTTGTGTTTTGGGGTGAAGTTTGTTTTTATGCTGTTACCACCCCTCGTTTTTTCTCTGACACTGCTTTGGGACGTCCCACTTTGTCAATAGAGAAGCTGTGTCGGTCCATGGACGAAAGAGTAAATAGGATTTTTTACTCACCGTAAAATCCTTTTCTCTGAGTCCATGGACCGACACAGCACCCACCCCTCCTTTTAAGTTTGTACTGCTTTTTGACGAACTGATCTGCGATGTGCAGACTGAGAGGGTATACCCGGAGGGTCCGCCCCCTGGGCGGTACTGTAGAAGGTGTGATGCAACACTTTTTACAAGTTTTTCTGCCTAGTCACTCCTAATTAACGGATAATACCCACTTTGTCAATAGAGAAGCTGTGTCGGTCCATGGACTCAGAGAAAAGGATTTTACGGTGAGTAAAAAATCCTATTTTCCCTGCACTGGTTAAAGATGTTTCTTTATTCAATTCTGCAGATAGGAAGTTTGAGATGCTCTTAAAGGTTCTCTACACATGCAGGCCCAACACTGCAACAAGCTATTGCTGCAATTTCTGTTTGTTAACCACTTGCTTACTGGGCACTTAAACACCCCTCCTGCCCAGACCAATTTTCAGCTTTTAGTGCTGTCACACTTTGAATGACAATTACTCAGTCATGCAACACTGTACCCAAATGATTTTTTTGTCCTTTTTTTCATACAAATAGAGCTTTCTTTTGGTGGTATTTGATTACCTCTGGGTTTTTTATTTTTTGCGCTATAAATGAAAAAAGACCGAAAATTTTGAAAAAAAACAAATTTTTCTTAGTTTCTGTGATAAAATTTTGCAAATTATTAATTTTTCTTCATAAATTTTGGCCACAATTTATACTGCTACATATCTTTGATAAAAATAACCCCAAATTTTTGGAAATTATTTGGTCTGTGTGAAAGTTTTAGAGTCTACAAGCTATAGTGCAAATCATAAAAAAATGATCACATCTGATGTACTGGCGGCCTATCTCATTTCTTGAGACCCTAACAAGCTAGGAAAGTACAAATGCCCCCCAAATAACCCCTTTTTGGAAAGTAGACATTCCAAGGTATTTAGTAAGAGGCATGGTGAGTTATTTGAAGTTGTAATTTTTTTCCCACGATTCTTTGCAAAATTACGATTTGTTTTTTTTTTGTTTTTTTTTTTCCTCAAAATTGTCATTGTAATAGCTTATTTCTCTCACATGGCATGTGCATACCACAAATGACACCCCAAAATACATTCTGCTACTCCTCCTGAGTATTACGATACTACATGTGTGGGACTTTTTTACTGCCTGGCCACATACAGAGGCCCAACATGCAGGGAGCACCATCAGGTGTTCTAGGAGCATAAATTACACATCTAACTAGTTGACTACCTATTACAATTTTGAAGGCCCTGGAGCACCAGGACAATGGAAACACCCACAAAATGACCCCATTTTTGAAAGCTAACACCCCAACGTATAATCTATGAGGCATAATGAGTCTTTTGAACGGTTCATTTTTTTCCAGAAGTTTTTGGAAAATGTGGAAAAAAAATGAAATAGCATTTTTTTTACACTAAGTTGTCAGTTTATAAGATATCTCCAACACATAGCATTTACATAGCAAAAATGACACCCCAAAATACATTCTACTACTCCTCCTGAGTATGGCGATACCCCATGTGTGGGACTTTTACACAGCCTGTCCACATACAGAGGACCTACATTGAAGTAGCACCTTCAGGCATTCTAGGCGCATAAATTACACATCTCATTTCTCAACCACCTATTATAGTTTTGAAGGCCCTGGAGCTGGTGGACAATGGAAACACCCACAAAATGACCCAATTTTGGAAAGCTAACACCCCAACGTATAATCTATGAGGCATAATGAGTCTTTTGAACGGTTCATTTTTTTCCAGACGTTTTTGGAAAATGTGGAAAAAAAATGAAAACGCATTTTTTTTTACACTAAGTTGTCAGTTTATAAGATATCTCCAACACATAGCATTTACATAGCAAAAATGACACCCCAAAATACATTCTACTACTCCTCCTGAGTATGGCGATACCCCATGTGTGGGACTTTTACACAGCCTGTCCACATACAGAGGCCCAACATGCAAGGAACACCATCAGATGTTCTAGGGACACATAGCATGCACATACCAAGAATTACACCCCAAAATACATTATGCTGAGCAAAGCGTAAACAAAAGATTACCTGTGGTTTTAGTAGCGCAGTTCTACACAGCAGGATAGCACTGGTCCAGGCAGCAGGCGGGGACTTCGTCAGCAATGGCATACACAATTGTCCAGGCAGCAGGCAGGGATACTGTCCATAAACAGTCCTGGGTCAGTGCAGGCAGAAATATTGCCAGCAGTGCCAAAAATATTAGTCCTGGTAGTAGGCAGGTAGATTTGGTGTGGTCAGTTCATGCGACAGGCAGAGGCATGATGGCATAGGTCCTACAGGCAGCAGGCAGAAGTAGGGCCTTGTTCAGGACAGAATGGGGACAGGGGTAGAGGCTTCTCCCACCCAAATCTCTTTGAAGCCTCTGA
This sequence comes from Rana muscosa, assembly GCA_029206835.1. NCBI lineage: Eukaryota > Metazoa > Chordata > Amphibia > Anura > Ranidae > Rana > Rana muscosa. The sequence continues at coordinate 336,832,987 of CM055116.1, read as the reverse complement.
GTCTCCAGACCCTAATCTAGGATGAGAAAACAAAAAAAAATTGTTTTCCCCCAGTCGTCTTCCAAGTCAGCCCTTGAGAGATGGAGCTCCTCCTCACAATCAGGAAACACATTGCCATTAATTTTTCCCTCCCTTTAAGAGGCGGCCCCTCAGGTCCCTGGTCAGTCTTAGTGTTTCCTCCGTCCGGAGGAGACATGTTGCCAAAAGGACCTGAGGGGGGGCTCCATCTCCCATGGGCTGACCGGGACAGGTGTCTGCGGGTGCAGCAGTGGGTGTCAGCAGGGCTGACTGTGTGGAGTCTCTGCGGCAGGGGGTCAGTGGACCTTACCGGAGCCGCATCACTGGCGTGGAGGAGGACGGTTCTTTGACCACGGGCAACCCTCCTTAGGCTGTGGGCAGGAGGTGTCCCGGGTTCGAATTTCCTCTGTGCCCAGGTGAGGAGAAAGGCGCCATTGCTGCGTTCCCTTGGCGGCGTCAGCGGGGGGGGCGTGTACCCACGTCTGAACGCCGCTTGACCCGGAAGACGCGGGGCGTCACTTCCGGGTAGGAATGACGCAATCGGCGTGCACCGGGGAAGCTGGTCCAATCCCCTTAAAGGCGCGGGAAATTCGAACGGTCGGCTGGTGCTAGTAGCGTGGACGCGGCTGCAGACGGCAGTATCGAACGCCACAGCAAGCCAGGATGCTGGAAGAGGATGAGATTCCATCGGCCCAGGCTCCAGAAGGCAAAAGCACCAGCAGGATGCAGGTAGGCACCAGTGGGTGACCTTTGTATTGGGACAGCAGCTAGGTGGTGATGGTGCACTAGCAAGCTGGGGCCAGGGGGTTACTAATGTCACTGGGTGTGTACTTTAGTATTTGATGCAGTGTGTATTTTTTTCTCACCGCCATGGGTCCCCCTGTGTTTATCTTTTGGCAGGTGAAACCACCTAAAGAGCCAAAGCCCACTCCCAAGAAGCGGTGTGCAAAGTGTAATACCAAGATGCTCTTGGAAAACACAGAACCGCTATGCAAAACATACATTGACAAACTGATTGAAAAACAGTCAGATGCAGTTTATGCGAAGATTTTTGGATCCGTAAGAGATGATATGGCTAACACCTTTAAGGATCTCAAAAAGTTTATCGCAGAAGTTAAACCTCCAGCAGTTCCTACTGGAGTTTCCTCTCCCATGGCCTCACCCAGATCAGAAGTCGCCTCAGGGTCGCACGAGTCGGTGAGAGAGCGAGCGGGCAGCAGCACAGCTAGTGTTATGGCTACCGATTAGCTCAGATCCAGAGCAGGAAGATGGGAGAGAAGAAAGAAAGGGACCCAAATACAAGTTATCTCTAGAAGACGTGGATGATTTGCTTGGGGCCATTTACGAAACTTTGGAAATTGAGCAGGAAAAAGAACTGCCTTCCAAACATGACCTGATGTACCAGGGTCTGAGGAAGAAAAAATCCAAAGTATTCCCAGTTCATCCGGTAATGTCAGATACCGTGAAAAACGAATGGGCAGACCCAGAAAGGAAACCTTTTTTTGCGGCCAGTCACAAAAAGCGATTTCCTTTTAGTGAAGATCCAAAAGAAGTTTGGAATAAAAATCCCAAATTGGATGCGCCACTTTCTAAGGTCTCAAAATATTCTTCATTGGCATTTGAAGACATGGGACACCTAAAAGATGGCATGGATAAAAAGGGCGACATTATCCTAAAAAGAGCTTGGGAGACAAGTGTCGCTAGTCTGAAGCCAGCCCTAGCCACCACTTGCGTGGCAAGAAACTTAGAGTTTTGGCTCTCACAGCTGCGAGACCATATTAAAAATGGTACGCCTAGGGAGGAGATTCTGAATACACTTCCAGTTCTCTCCAAAGCGGTTGGTTATATTGCGGATGCATCCGCAGAATCAGTCAAGCTAGCAGCAAGGTCAGGTGGACTAGCAGTTGCAGCAAGACGTGCGATTTGGATGAAGACCTGGACAGGCGATGCGGCATCCAAAACAAGGCTGTGCAATCTCCCATTTACTGGGGATTTGCTTTTTGGTTCCGGCCTGGACGAGGCCTTGGAAAGAACAGCGGACAGGAAGAAAGCCTTTCCGGCTGAAAAACGAAAACCTCCACAAAAGAGGTTTTTTCGTGGGCGAAGAGATCGTCCCCAAGAAGAAAAGAAAGAGTACCCTAAGAAAAACTGGACAGGTCACAAGGGGAAACCAAAGAGTAATGTCCTCTTTGGCTCTTCTAACCAAGCTGCCAAACAATGACAACAGAGTGCCAGTAGGGGGAAGACTGGCTACCTTCCTACCTCAATGGCAGAAGGCGACAGCCAATCAGTTTATTTTGGACATTATCGCAAGGGGCTACTCTCTGGAATTCAACTGTTATCCTCCAGAGAGATTTCTAGTAACGAGACTTCCCAGGGATCCAGAGAAAGCCAAGGCTCTTCCACTGTTGCTAGGGGAGATGGTGGACCAGAAGGTCCTTACTCCAGTCCCAGAGAAGGAAAAAAGAAGGGGTTTTTACTCTCACATTTTTGTGATCAAAAAACCTTCCGGGAAGTTTCGGTTAATACTAAACTTAAAACCGTTAAACCAAGCGATTCAATACAAAAAATTTCGCATGGAATCCATATTTTCGGTCAAAAACATTCTACAACCAGAAACCTTCATGGCGACCATGGATCTCCGAGATGCATATCTCCACATTCCCATCCGACAGGAGTCGCAGAAATATCTGAGGTTAGCAGTGGAGATAGAAGGAAAGGAATATCATTTCCAGAGCAGAGCTCTCCCTTTCGGGTTATCCTCATCCCCAATAGTGATGAGCCGAACACCCCCGGGTTCGGTTCGCACCAGAACCCGCGAACGGACCGAAAGTTCGAACGAACATTAGAACCCTATTAAATACAATGGATGCGAACGTTCGAATTCTAAAGTGCTAATTATAACAACTATTATGCATGTTATTGTCATAAATAGGGTTTGGGAACCCGGGTTCTGCACCAGGGGACATGTATCAATGCAAAAAGAAGTTTTAAAAACGGTCGTTTTTCGGGAGCAGTCATTTTAATGATGCATAAAGTGAAAAAAAAAAAGTCAAATATTCCTTTAAATATCGTACCTGGGGGGTGTCTAAAGTATGCCTGTGAAGTGCCACGTGTTTCCCGTGTTTAGAACTGTCCCTGCACAAAATGACACTTCTAAAGGAAAAAAAAGCCATTTAAAACTGCTTGCGGCTTTAATGTAATGTCTGGTCCCGGTAATATGGATGAAATTCTTTAAGAAAAATGGCATAGCTACCCCATGACCCCCCCCCCCCCCCCCCTACCCCAGCCCATTACCAGCCCCTTTGGGTCTTGTATGGATATTAAGGGGAACCCCGCACATAAAATAAAAAAGGCCCTATATACTCTGAACAGCCGTATACAGGCGGTGCATACAAGACAGGGACTGTAGGTTTGTTCTTATGTAGAATCTGTTTGTAATTTTGAACAGGTACATTGTTGAAGTGTAGCTCCAGCCCAAAAATCTATTTTTAAACTTTTTGGGAAACATAGGTAAGGGTTATCACCCCTGTAACATTTGTTTTGCTGTCTGTGCCCCTGTTCAGAACATTTCACCTCACTTTCCGTCCCAATGACAACTGTTTTTGAAATGTGGTGTTTTTCTTGAAACAAGGATTGCTGATAAAGCATCAGTACAGATGAGACCCCTTTCTCCCATATTTATTCTTACAGGAGAGAATTTTCCTTTCTAGGGGTAGATTTCCTCTCACTTCCTGTTGTCTTCTTTCGTTTGCAAGTAGGAGTCGTTTGTAAGTTGGATGTTTGAAAGTAGGGACCTGCCGTATATACTCTGCAGAAATAGGCCCCTTAGTTGTTGGTGTTGGCACAACACTGTAAGCACTCAGTTACTCTTGGTTGGTGCTGGAACGCCCTGCTGTCAACTATTATATCAGGAATTTTAATTACATATAATTGTTGAACAGTGGTAGTAAAAATTGGGGCTTTGATGGTGGTGCTGGTGCCACAACACTGTAAGCCCTGACAGTTACTCTTGGTGGGTGCAGCAATGGGCCCTGCTGTGAATTATTAGATCAAGAATTGTAATTACATGCCCCTTTTGAACAGGGGCTGAAAAATTGGGCCTTTCGTGGTGGTGGTGGTGGTGGCGTTGCCACAAGACTGTAAGCCCTCAGAGTTACTCTTGGTGGGTGCAGCAATGGACCCTGCTGTGAATTATTAGATCAAGAATTGTAATTGCATGCCCCTGTTGAACAGGGGCTGAAAAATTGGGCCTTAGGCACTGGTGGCACAACACTACAACCCCTCACAGATACTGTACTTGGAGCACAGCAATGAGCCCTGTTGCAAAGTATTGCTTCAAAAATTGTAATGACACGCCCCTGTTAAACAGGGGCTGAAAAATTGGGCCTTAGGCACTGGTGCCACAACACTCCAACCCCTCACAGATACTGTACTTGGAGCACAGCAATGAGCCCTATGGCAAATTATTGCTAAAAAAATTGTAATTACACGCCCCTGTAAAACAGGGGCTGAAAAATTGGGCCTTAGCCACTGGTGGCGGCACCCATAAACAAAAATGATCTTCCAAGCTATCATCATCAATCGTATCATTGAGGACTCGGAGGAGGAGGATAGCCAGTCAACATAACAGCACAGGCACTCAGCATCAGCATCAGTCTTGAAGGGATGTGACATGTTAAAATCAATTAGTCTGTTATATCAGCATCAGGTGTGTGGTAGCTGGTGGTGATCCAAGACTGGTTCATCTTGATGAAAGTCAGTCGATCAACCGAGTCGGTGGACAGGCGCACCCTGTGATCCGTGACAAATCCTCCAGCAGCACTGAATGTGCGTTCCGAAAGAACGCTGGATGCAGGACAGGCCAGTAGCTCAATTGCATACTGTGCAAGCTCTGGCCAGTGATCCATCCTCAAGACCCAGTAAGCCAGAGGATTTTCGGTGGGGAAGGTGTCCAAGTCTGACCTTGCCCCTAGATATTCCTGCACCATGTTTATCAGACGCTGGCGATGGTTGCTGGAACCGATCATACTTTGGGGCTGCGGACTAAAGAATTGTCTGAACGCATCGGTCAGACGGCCACCTTCCCCACCGCTCCTTCTTTGACTGGCCGAAGCCTCAGCAACTCGTTGTCCAGGACCAGGAGTTTGTAACCTCCCAGTCTCTGGGAACGCGTTGCACAGACCTTTCTGCAAGGCCTCCCGGAGTTGTCTCATCCTCTGCTCCCTCTGCGACGGTAACATAAGGTCCGCAACCTTACCCTTGTACCGTGGATCAAGGAGAGTGGCCAGCCAGTAATGGTCCCTCTCCTTGATCCGAAGAATACGAGGATCCTTCCGCAGACTTTGCAGGATCAGGGAGGCCATGCAGCGTAGGTTTGCTGAGGCATTCGCTCCGGAGTCCTCTGGGTCACTAAGGACGACATGATCCGCAGCCACCTCCTCCCAGCCACGTACAAGTCCACTGGTTTCTTGGGACTGTAAATCATCCCTAAAAGACTGCTGCTGATGATGCTGAGTGCCAGCCTCCACCTCCATGCTGACACAATCCTCCTCCTCCTCCTCCTCCTCCTCTTCCTGTGCGATGGGTGGGACAGAAGGAACACTGTCTGGGTAAAGGGGGCCTTGAGAGGCAAGGAAGTCCTCCTCTTCCTGCCTCTGTTCTGCCTCAAGTGCCCTGTCCATTATTCCACGCAGCGTGTGCTCCAACAGGTGGACAAGAGGTACAGTGTCACTGATGCATGCACTGTCACTGCTCACCATCCTCGTGGCCTCCTCAAATGGTGCCAGGACAGTGCATGCATCCCTGATCATGCCCCACTGGCGTGGAGAAAAAAAAACAAGCTCCCCTGACCCTGTCCTGGTGCCGTAGTCGCACAGGTACTCATTGATGGCCCTCTGCTGCGTGTGCAGCCGCTGCAGCATGGCCAACGTTGAGTTCCACCTGGTGGGCATGTCACATATAAGGCGGTTCTTGGGCAGGTTCAACTCCTTTTGCAGCTCAGCCAGGCGAGCACTGGCATTATAAGATCTGCGGAAATGCACACAGACTTTCCTGGCCTGCCTCAGGACATCCTGTAAGCCCGGGTACCTGCCCAAGAACCGCTGCACCACCAGGTTAAGGACGTGAGCCACACAGGGCACATGGGTCAGTTGTCCCTGTCGGAGGGCGGAGAGGAGGTTGGTGCCATTGTCGCAAACCACCATTCCTGGCTTAAGCTGGCGTGGCGTCAACCACCTCTCGGCCTGGCCCTGCAGAGCAGACAGGACCTCTGCCCCAGTGTGGCTTCTGTCCCCCAAACACACCAGCGCAAGCACGGCATGGCATCTTTTTGCCTGCGTACTTGCGTAGCCCCGTGAACGGCTACGGAGCACCGCTGGTTCATAGGACAAACCACAGGAAGAGGCCATGGAGGAAGAAGAAGAGGAGGGGGTGGAGGAGAGAGGTGTGTCACAACCAGTAGTAGCATTTTGGAGGCGTGGCGGTGGGACAACCTCCAACACTACTGCACCTTGTCCTGCATCCTTCCCAGCTGCCAAAAGAGTGACCCAATGGGCCGTGAAAGAAAGGTAACGTCCCTGTCCATGCCTGCTGGACCATGAGTCAGCGGTAATATGCACCTTACCGCTGACCGCCCTGTCCAGCGAGGCCAAGACATTGCCTTCCACATGACGGTAGAGAGCCGGAATAGCCTTCCGTGAGAAAAAGTGGCGTTTGGGAACCTGCCACTGAGGAACCGCACATTGCACAAACTCACGGAAGGGGGCCGAGTCTACCAACTGAAAAGGCAGCAGTTGAAGCGCTAGCAATTTAGCCAAGCTAGCATTCAACCGCTGGGCATGTGGATGGCTGGGAGTGAACTTCTTTCGACGGTCCAGCAGCTGGGGCAGGGAAATTTGCCTGCTAGAATCGGACGTCGGTGTACTGCTAGCAGAGTGGCCGCAAGTACTTGGCTGTGACACACCTAATTCTACACCTTCATTCCTCTCAGTGCATGTTTCAGAGAGGACTGAAGTTATAGTGGGGTTGGAGATCCCAGCTGATGCGGTGCAAGGAGAGGTCCGCTTTGTTCTTTGGTGTGGGTCTTTCAGGTAGGCTTGCCAACGAGCTGCATGGCAGGTCAACATATGTCTGGTCAGGCATGTGGTACCCAAGCGGCTGATGTTTTGGCCACGCGATATACGCTTGAGACATATGTTGCAAACAGCAGCTGTGCGATCTGATGCACTAGCCTCAAAAAAGGCCCACACCAAAGAACTTTTTGAATGACGGGCAGAGGCAGCGCCCTGCACAGGCGGAGCTCTGCGGTGTGATTCCGTCGGTGTACTGCCCTTACGCTGGCCACCAAAGGGCATCCTGCCTCGTTGGAGATGTGCCTCCTCCTCATCCTCCTCCTCCTCCTCTCTCCTATTAGGCACCCACGTGGAGTCAGTGACCTCATCATCACCTCCCTCCTCATCACTGGAGCCAATCTGGCAGTATGCTGCAGCTGCTGGAACATGACTGCCAGATTGGTGTCCTTCTTGAGCATCCCCTCTGTCTGCTCTCACGCTACTGCCTTCCTCTAGCTGGGTTTCATCATCAGACCCTTCGAAACGCTGGGCATCCTCCTGGAGCATGTACCCAACACTGTGCTGAAACAGTTCGGGGGACTCCTCAGGAGGAGGACATGGTGGGTCTAGGGAAGGAGTGACTGATGATGAGTCTGACATTGATACCAGGGAAGAGGACGCTTTGGCAGCTGCTTTTCCAGTACCCTGAGCCTGGGTGAGAGAGGATGAGGAGGAGGAGGAGGGCTTGGTCATCCACTCTACCAAGTCTTCGGCATGATGTGGCTCAACATGTCCAGCTGCCGAAAAGAAGGACAAGCGTGTCCCATGGCCATGTGCTGATGACAATGCAACGCGTCCACGACCAGCACTGTTGCCCCCAGACACAGAGCCTGCTTGCCCTCTTTTATTGCCTCCTGACTGTCTGCCTCTCCTTGTTTGCCTTCCAGACATTCAAATAGATGGCCTGCAGGGAGATGGGAAAAAAGCAATAAGGGCTACCTTCAGGTGTCCTTCTCTGTCCCTGGAAACAAGGACTTTGACAGTGAAAGAAACTGACACACTCTCCCTACCTACAGTTTTCTGTCCCTAGAAAAAATGTTTTTTTTAAGCACAATTTAGCACAAGGAGAATTCACTCACTGTCCTTCCAGGTCCCTGGAAACAAGGACTTTGACAGTGAAAGAAACTGACACACTCTCCCTACCTACAGTTTTCTGTCCCTAGAAAAAATGTTTTTTTTAAGCACAATTTAGCACAAGGAGAATTCACTCACTGTCCTTCCAGGTCCCTGGAAACAAGGACTTTGACAGTGAAAGAAACTGACACACTCTCCCTACCTACAGTTTTCTGTCCCTAGAAAAAATGTTTTTTTTAAGCACAATTTAGCACAAGGAGAATTCACTCACTGTCCTTCCAGGTCCCTGGAAACAAGGACTTTGACAGTGAAAGAAACTGACACACTCTCCCTACCTACAGTTTTCTGTCCCTAGAAAAAATGTTTTTTTTAAGCACAATATAGCATAAGCACAAAACACACTGACACTCTCCCTACCTATCCTTCTCTTTCCCTAAACTAAAGGAATCCAGGTTAAGCAAGAAAGAAATAAAAGTCACTGTCCCTGCCTATGCTGCTCTATCCCTGCTCCGGAACACACTACACTAGGCCGCCGTGCTGGCGGCCTTTTATAGTGTGGGGCGTGTACTAAACACCCTCAGCAATAATTGGCCACAGGCATCCTGCCTGTGGCCAATCATTGCTCTCCTCGCTGCCGGCGCTGTGATTGGCCAAGCATGCGGGGTCACAGTGCATGCTTGGCCAATCACAGCGCCTGGATGACACTGCGATGGCGTAGTGCATTGTGGGCCGTTCGCGTCACTCGAATTTGGCGCGAACGGCCCAAATCGTTCGATCTTCGTCGAACGATCGAACAGCCGATGTTCGAGTCGAACGTATGTTCGACTCGAACACGAAGCTCATCCCTAATCCCCAAGGATATTCACCAAAGTGTTAGCAGAAGCTCTGGCCCCTCTAAGGTTAAAAAAGATGACCGTAATACCATACTTAGACGATCTACTATTTGCAGCGCCTTCGAAAGCACAGCTGACAAAAGACCTCACAGAAGCTCAACTGTGGTTAAGGTCACTAGGCTGGATTCTAAACGTAGAAAAGTCCAATCTGTGTCCCACTCAGAACATTCGGTTCCTGGGATATCTGCTCAACTCCATAGAACAGAAGACTTCCCTACCGGAGGAGAAAATCCAAAACCTCATCAAGAGGGTGAGTTTAATACAGAACAACCTCCCAATATCTATCAGGGAGCTGATGTCGGTTCTGGGTCTGATGACATCATCGATACCAGCAGTCCAGTGGGCAAAATACCATCTAAGGTCACTTCAAGTATTTATCTTAAAAAACCAAAGAGAAGATCTGGACATGTCAGTTTTACTCCCGACATCCGTAAAAAGGTCGCTGTGGTGGTGGAGGATCCACACGAACCTAAATCAGGGTCTGGCTTGGTCATTTCTGACCTCACAGAAATTGACCACAGACGCAAGCAGTTGGGGTTGGGGAGCTCACCTAGCAGGGCAACCTGCTCAGGGGAGATGGTCCCCAGAAGAAGCCAAGGCATTTTCGAACTGGAGAGAACTTATGGCGATAGCCAAGGCCATGGAGTTTTTCCAAAACCAACTCAGAAGTCATCACATTCTGATTCTTTCGGACAATGCCACAGCAGTGGCTTATGTGAACAAGCAAGGGGGCACAAGAAGCCCATCCCTAAGCCACATCTCCAACCAAATTTGCAGGTGGGCAGAAGGGAATCTGCTGTCACTAGGAGCAGTCCATCTAAAAGGGGAAGACAACCAAGTAGCGGACTTCCTCAGCCGCCAGGAGATCTCCCAAGAGGAATGGGTATTACACCCGGAGGTGTTCAGGGAAATTACAGCCCGCTGGGGAATGCCAAACATAGACCTGTTTGCCTCTCGGAAGAATGCTCAGGTGAAACATTTCTTCTCGCTAACCCAGCAAGATCAGCCTCTTGGGATAGACGCTCTACAAAACCCTTGGAACTTCAAGCTATGCTATGCCTTCCCTCCGGTTCATCTGATACCGCGGGTGGTAAAGAAGTTTCTACAGGAACAGACGAAACTGATACTGATCGCACCATACTGGCCCAAGAGAACCTGGTTCTCTCAACTCCTCAGTCTCTCAGCAGCAGAGCCGTGGCTTCTACCTCACAGGGAAGACCTGATGTGTCAGGGACCCCTGACAGGCCTAAAACAAGAGAGTTTCAAATGGGCGGCCTGGTTACTGAGGAGGACCTCTTGAGATCTAAAGGACTCTCAGATAAGGTGGTGACAACGCTTCTGAGCATTAGGAAACCAAACACCAGAGCCATCTACAGAAAGACCTGGAGAAAATGTAACAGTTGGTGCACTGAAAATAAAAGACTAAAAATGGATAGACCCACCATCCTTGAATTTTTACAACAGGGAGTTGATAAAGGGTTAACGCTCAGTACTTTGAAAGTACAAATTGCAGCGCTATCGGTGTATCTAGAAAGGACACTACAAGAGGACCCTTTGGTCTCTCGTTTTTGCAGGGCATTGGCAAAATACAAAAAGCCCAAGATACAAAAATGTCCCACTTGGGATTTGTCAGTGGTCCTCAGGGGAATCATTAAACCTCCCTTCGAGCCACTACAAGATACATCTTTAAGATTATTGACTCTTAAAACAGTTTTCCTAGTAGCCATCACAACGGCACGTAGGATAGGGGAAATACAGGCTCTATCCGTTAGAGAACCTTTTTTGAAGATTCACGACGATCGAATCGTCCTTCAAACAGATCCAGGATTTACTCCAAAAGTGACGTCAACTTTTCACAAATCCCAGGATATAGTCTTGCCTTCATTTTGCAGTTCACCCAATAACAGCAAAGAGCAGGAACTAAGTATTTTTGAAGTCAGAAGGTGTCTACTTCAATATTTAGAAGTCACTAATGAATTTAGAACATCAGATGCCCTATTTGTCTTATACGCAGGCCAACTAAAGGGTAAGCAAGCGTCCAAAAAGACAATAGCTAGATGGATCAAGACAGCCATATTAGAGTGCTATAGTGTCATGGAAATTACACCACCTAAAGAACTTAAAGCTCATTCAACAAGGGCTTCAGCAGCCTCATGGGCAGAAAGGGCAGGAGCCACTCCAGAACAAATCTGCAGGGCTGCAACCTGGTCAAGATTCTCGACCTTTGTTCAGCATTACAGACTGGATCTGATTTCCAGCCAGGATCAGGCTTTTGGTAGGAAAGTCCTCCAAGCCGTTGTCCCACCCTAGATTTGGTGAGTTCTTGGTTATCCTCTCAAGGGCTGACTTGGAAGACGACTAGGGGAAAAGCAGAGTTAGTTTCTTACCGGTAACTCTGTTTCCAGTAGTCTTCCAAGGCAGCACGATCCCACCCTAAAATGTCTAACCTCGTGGGGTTGTGTTGTGTATTATATCATTTCAGATTCCGGCCTTCGGTTCTCGTGGATGACTGACCAGGGACCTGAGGGGCCGCCTCTTAAAGGGAGGGAAAAATGAATGGCAATGTGTTTCCTGATTGTGAGGAGGAGCTCCATCTCTCAAGGGCTGCCTTGGAAGACTACTGGAAACAGAGTTACCGGTAAGAAACTAACTCTGCTTTTCTTCATCCAGAAAAACTTTTCTGGAGCCCCTCACATATGTGAGACCCCTGTGTTGAATCCCACTAGTCCAGTAGCAGGGTACAAGATCAATCCAAGAGGCAGGCAAAAAGCATGGTCAAACAGTCCAAGGTCAGTTCCAGATCAGGCAGAGGTAGTACAGAATCGTTAGGCAGAAGCGTGGTCGAATAACAGTCCAGGGTCAGTTCCAGATCAGGCAGAGGTAGTACAGAATCGTTAGGCAGAAGCGTGGTCGAATAACAAGCCAGGGTCAGTTACAGAGCAGGCAGTAGCATAAGGGGTGTGAAGGCAGGCAATGAGGATTACGTTTACCATACTTCACTAATAATTTAGTGAAGTATGGTAACGGCGAAAGCAGCCAATTACACAGAGGCCTGGTTGGGAAGGACACTCCGCACAATAATAAACTGTGTCTCGTCTGACTCCTCCACTGGCACACACCTTACATTTTTTTTGACCTTGTCGGCCTGTTGACGTGGGAGGGACTTTATCGGGAAAGTGACGTTCGGAGAGTCGACTCATAACATCAGATCGGATGTTTTGGGGTGGGCCATTCTGGAATATCAGGGCAGTGGTGATTTCCTCCTGGTAGCCAAGGAAGGGTAGGGGGTTTTGGGTGGACTTGCGGTAAATAATATAAGAGTTATATATGGCCAAATGAAAAAAATAAATTGCTACTTTTTTATACCAATGGTATGTCCGTCTTGTGGAAAGATAGGGTTCCAGCATTTGGTCGTTAAAGTCGACTCCCCCCATGAACAAATTGTAGTCCTGGATGCATTTGGGCTTTTGGATGGTGGTGCCATTCCTTCTGGGGATTTCCACGAAGGTATCGTTGTGGATGGAAGATAACATATATACATCCCTTCTGTCCTTCCACTTCACTGCCAGAACCTCCTGGTTTTGCAGACTTGCCGACTCTCCTCTTCTCAACTTCTTATTCACAAGACTTTGAGGAAAGCCCTTCCGGTTCTTTCTGACCGTGCCACATGCTGGCGTCTTCTTCAGGTGAAGGTTGCGAAGCAGGGGAAGGGATGTATAAAAGTTATCTACATATAAGTGGTAGCCTTTTTCCAGTAGGGGGCTGATGAGTTGCCAAACAACTTTCCCGCTTGTTCCCAAGTAGTCTGGGCAATTGGGGGGATGCAGCTGGGTGTCCTTCCCTTCGTACACTAGGAAGCCATACAGGTACCCTGTGACTCGGTCACAGAGTTTGTACACCTTCCCCCATAGCGGGCCCTTTTGCTGGGGATAAATTGCTTTATTTGAAGCCTGCCACTAAATTTTACAAGGGACTCATCCACACATATGTGTTGGTCCGGGGTATATAACTGAGGGAATACTTCTGAAAAGTAATTTAGTAAGGGCCGAATTTTGAAAAGCCTGTCATAATTTGGGTGATTTCGGGGAAGGCACTGGGTGTTATCGTTGAAGTGGAGAAACCTCATGATCATGCGGTACCTGGTTCTGGGCATTACATTGGAGAATATTGGCATGTGATAGATGGGGCGTTTGGACCAAAAGGAACGAAAGATGTTTTTTGGGTTGAGTCCCATGCAAAATGTGAGGCCTAAAAAAACCTTCAACTCCTCCACCGTCAGGTCTCTCCACTCGAAGGGACGGGCATAATAGGATGTAGGATTACTTGCAATAAATTGCTGGGCATATAGGTTGCACTGGGTGACAATGTTGGCTAGCATGTCCTCGGTAAAAATTAGATTGAAATAATTGATTGGGGAAAAATTGTCCATGTTCACCTGGACTCCTGGCTGGGCAGTGAAAGGGGGAATGTTGGCTTCTCCTTAATTAGGAGGAAGCCACAAGGGGTTCTGGAGGGCATAGGGAAGGCCGGCATGGGTCCTTGGCCTTTCTTGCTGAGGCACTGCGGTGCTGGTGAATGGCACTGCGGTGCTAGTGGTTGGCACTGCGGTGCTGTTGGATGGCACTGCGGTGCTGGTGGATGCTACTGCTGCCTCAGCAGAGCGCCTTCTTTTGGCGGGCCGACTATCTTCCTCCTCTGAGGCTGTCTCTGTTCCACTACTGAAGACCGGCTCATAGTTTACATCCGACTCAGAACCTGAATCGGAATCTGAAAAAGAGAGCTCCCCGTCGCTCTCAGGCGTGGAAAGAATTTGGTATGCCTCCTCGGCGGTAAAACACCTTTTTGACATTTTGGTTGCTGGCGGTGGTGATGCGACTTCACAGGTGTGTGGCGCAGATGGGCCCTGATTGATTGCACAGATGTGCACTAATAAGGCGGCACAGATGGGTACTGAGATGGTGGCGCAGATGGGTACTGAGATGGTGGCGCAGATGGGTACTGAGATGGTGGCGCAGATGGGTACTGAGATGGTGGCAGAGATGGGTACTGAGATGGTGGAACAGATGTACACTGATGAGGCAGCACAGATGTGCACTTATTGATGGCAAAGATGGCACTGAGGCGGCACAGATGGCACTAATGAGGCGGCACAGATGGCACTAATGAGGCGGCACAGATGGCACTAATGATGCGGCACAGATGCGTATTGATGAGGTAGAACAGATGTGCACTGATTGCACAGGTGGGCACAGATGAGGTGGCACAGGTGGGCACGGATGAGGTGGCACAGGTGAGCACGGATGAGGTGGCACAGGTGGGCACGGATGAGCACTGATGAGCACGTATTGCACACTGATCACAGGTGGCAGAGGTGGGCACAGATGGCAGAGGTGGGCACAGATGGCAGAGGTGGGCACTGTGTTTTGACTTTGACTGTTTTGACTGGGCACTGATTGGGCACTGAAAGAAGCAGTGTAACTCACTTACACACACAGATCGCTCTCTCTCCTCACACGCGGTGTCTGTGTGAGGAGGGAGAGCTGGCACTGAGAGATGATCTCATATGTTTACATTTGAGATCATCTCTCATTGGGCTCCTCGATCGCGCTGTAAATAGCCGCTCTGATTGGCTATTTACCGCGATCTGTGAATGGCTGTGTCCAAGGGACACGGCCAGCACAGAAGTTACCCGATGCGCGCTCGGGAGCAAGGAAAGGGGAGGCCGTATAATGACGGCCTCCCGGCATTGTAGAGCCACATTGTGGCCGCATAAAGTCGTCTGCTGGGCGCAAAGGTGTTAAACTGCAAGTATCTGGACTAGGGCAATGAACATTCAACACAATCCTGTATTTCAGGACTGTGTTTTAACTGAGCAATTACAGCCGTTACCTTCTGCTCTGCTCCTTAGTGCGCTGGCTCTAGGACAACTAATGACACACATTTCCAGAATGGCTCCAATCTCTATTCACATGTCACAGATGTCCCAGATCTCTGGGTTCAATTGGTGGTTTCAAAGGGGTACAAAACCCTACCCCTCCACCGCCTCTGATATCAACCAATCCAAAGAGAAGAAACTACGTTCTTTGAGCTTACGGTCAGGACTTGAGGTCCCAAGACTTGAGAGACAACCCCTGTAGCACACCTCCTAGGGAGCCGCAGATGAACTTTGATCCACCACTCCTGCACAGCCAGGCACACAGAATTTTCACAAACACCCCAGAGTCAGAGAACAGTCCGTGACTTTGTTTTTTATTAGATGGTTAACAATTCCAGCTCCAGCTGAATCATTCGTTAGTTGATCTGCAAGGATACAGTAAACAGCTTGTACTTCTCCTCTGTGGCTACTGATACCAGCACATCTATTCAGGCACTGCCAACCCTCCTGGCTGCAGCTGCCCCTTTCACTAGCCCTCCAGACTAACTTCTCCACACCAGTCCTCCAGACTGTCTCTTCACCAGCCTACCCGGCTGACTCTCCTATGGAAGGATGAAGACTTAAGCACACCGTTTTCTTCAGGGAGACTGGCTAAATTTGGTAGTCCCCCCCCCCCCCGAGGGCCACTGACAGCCTCCTCAGCACTGTATCTCCAACTTCCACCCGACTGCCCTGCTGCCATTGCCCATGTCTGTTTATGGAGTTGTCTCAGCCCCCTTCCAGCCAGCCTTTGGGGATTAGCTGAGGATCCATAAACATTCATGATACCCTCCAATAGGACTTTTGTATTATGGGACTTTAAGGGCGCTATTCATTGAACAGAATACAACAATTATAGTTAAAAAGTATTTCTCTTTTCGTCCATGGACGGACACAGCTCCTTAAATCTTGACAAAGTGGGTTATGTTCCTGCTCATAGGAGAGGGCTAGGCAGAACATGTTAGTTATCTTAAAACATGTAACTTTAACAGAGTTGAACAGCCCCGCCCAGGGGGCGGTCCCTCCGTACATAACCCTCCTACCTGCAGACAGCAGCCTGTTTCTTTTTCTGCCTAGCAGAGAAAGACGTGGCTCCCTTTGGGCCCAGAGTCCTGAAGGATTTTTTTATTTTTATTTTTTCTTTTGTGATATCTTCTATCATCTGCTGGCTGGGCGACAGGCTGGATATATAGATCCTTGTAGTCTTCCCAGTTCCAGCCATCGAGCGTGCCAGTCCCTTGCTTCGCGCTTGGTTCTGACCACGACATTCCCCATGGCTCCAGGGGTGGCCGGTGAGCACATGCTCCAGGTTCCACATATGACTGGGCTCCTTGTTGCCTCACTCACAGTGGACCGGGCCGACAGCTACTCTGTACCATCAGTTGTGGGTCTGTCTGGGATGCGCCAGCTTGTCCTCGCAAGGACGGGTAAGTACGGTTCTTCCTGTCTCGGCAGGATGAAACAACTGGGCATTCCTGGGATTTAGGGGTTCTCCTGTCCTCCCTTTCCCTGCTCTCTGTCGCCCTTTCCCCTCCTGCCCTAGGGCCCGCTGCAACTGGGGTGTACCCGTGGGGGGGCTCTGAGTCCCTGTGGGGGACCGTGGGGCGTCAGGGTCCGCTTTCTGTGAGGGGGGTCTGTCTCCTGGGAAGTCTCTGCAGGCCTTCTCGTCCACATCCCTGGCCTCGGGCGCCATTTTTTGTGGCACTAACGCCATTTTTAGTGTTTTCTTTTTTCTGTGTTAAAACTTCTATTGGCGGCTATTTTGTTGTAGCCGCGCTGTGGCGCAGGTTGTATTGCGGGCGGCCATTTTCTTGTGGTCCGTGCCCTTTTTATATGAGGCATCTGTCGGCCATTTTGGAGTGGGTTTGGCCTCTAGCACTGGCTTTCTGAACAGCGCAGTTCTTTCTCCTCGCAGGTTTTTCATCACACACGCGCTGTGTATACAAGGCGGGCAGCGGTACTGAGCGGTCTCCTTCTGGGTGGTGAGTCCCCTGGGTTACCCCCCCCCGGTCAGTGCAGCAAATGGTGCCCCTACACCTGCGGTTTCCATGGATACGTTAGATAGTCCTGGAACCTTTTGTTGCCAAGGTAGAAACGGATTGCGGGCGTAAGGGGGGTAAGGAAGCGCCCCCTCCCCCCGCCATCTTCTGGGAAATGTTTGTCAGGGCACTTCTGAGTGCACTACTGATGTTGTGAGGGACTCTCTCCAGCTGGGAATGCAGCTGGGACTTCCGCAGAGGAGTCTGTGTCTCCCTTAGGTCACACAAATGCTGGGGTCAGTGTTGCGACCTATACATGGCTGCGACATTCCATGAATGGTTGGCCCCGTCGCAGTTTGCTTGGGGTTTGCATGTTTTCCCTGTGTCTGCATGGGTTTCCCCTGAGTGATTCGGTTTCCTCCCACACTCCAAAGACACGCGCGCCTTCGGCGCCACGATAAAAACTTATACACTAATACATACTCGGTGTGTGTATGTAAATGATTTCCAGAACTTCTGTATCTGCGGTGGTACTGCGCCGCCTGATTGGCTGGAATGCTGGTCCACTGGCTAAGCTCCTAAGTGAGCTCTGGCAGATTGCCTTTCTGAGGTTTTTTGGTACCTCGCTGGACGACATTGTTAAGATGTCACTGGAGGTAAGAGCACTCTTCTCTCGCAGTCCTCTGAGGGGAAGGAGCCGTGCCGTTGGCCAGGGCCCTTCGATTCCGCGCAGAAGCGGTATTTTCATCAGTAGATCCTTCTGGGCTGACAAGGCTCTAGCTGGGGGACAGAAGCAACCCTGGGTGTGTACACGAATGTGCCGGCTAACATACCATGCTACCGCATGATATTTTGTCCCCGCCCGACTCAAGGGTGGGGGGGAGGATTTTGCGAGTTTGCAGCTCGGTGGACCTCTCTGCTCTCTGACCAGTGGATCTGCGAGGTGGTCACTTAGGGGTACAAGATAGAGTTTCTTCTTGTCCACCAAACAGATCTTTCCCTTTAATTTTTCCTCTCCTTCCGGCTTGTCGGTCTGCTTTGTGGGAGCAGTACAAGACTTGCTCTGCTGCAGAATAATTTTAACTGTGCCCCTGGTGAAAGGGTTTCAGGGATTTTATTAGAATCTGTTGGTAATCCCACGGAAGGACGGTGTCCGTCCAATATTGGACATCAGGGCCCTCAATATCTTGTAGGGCAGCACAGTGGTGTAGTGATTAACTCCCTCGCCTGGCAGCAAGAGGGTCACTGGTTCATACCCGGACCCCGACACCATCTGCCTGGAATTTGCATGTTCTCCCTGTCTGCGTGGCTTTCCTCCGGGTACTCCGGTTTCCTCCCACACTCCAAAGACATGTGCGTCTTCGGCGCCACAGTAAGAACATACGCATTAATACATACACAGTATTGTTTTTGGGTAGGTTTGGCGTCTCTGGACGCCAGGGTCGCATACTTGCATCTCCCCATCTGCAACAGCCAACTGAGGTTTCTGCGCTTTGCGATTTTGACTTGGCGTCGGCCCCAAGAGTTGTTCACAAGGTGCTCGCCCCGATCTGGGCTTTGCTGAGACAGCGAGACATTGATATTGTGGGCTACTTGGACGTTCTTCTTCTAAAAGCTGCTTCTGGCTCAGAATTAAAGGAGGACATGTCTATAGCCAGTCAGACCCTTCGGGACTTTGGTTGGGTACTGAACATACAGGAGTCGATGTTGGTGCCGACTCAGTGTCTGAAGTCCCTAAGCTTGATCCTGAATTCTTTGGAGGCTAAGGTCTTCCTTCCTTTGGAGCAGTTGCAGACGCTCCAGTCGGCGGTGTAATTGTTGGCATCCCACAAATGGTCGTCTCTCCCCTTTTTTGCACGAGTTCTGGGCCTCGTGGTGGCCTCCTTCGAGGCAGTTCCATCTGCCCTATTCCACACTCGAGTATTGCAGGAAGAGATCCTGTCCACTTGGCACAGATCTCCATTGTCTCTAGATTCAGGTAAGTCACCTGGTCAAGGCTTCCCTGAGAGGGCGGCTGCATCTTCCGGCTCTTCAGTCTGGGAGGTCGTTCCTTTCTTTCCATAGGACTGTGATCGGGACGGACGCCAGCCTCACGGTCTGGAAGAATCTCGCCCGTCAAACTATGTCCTCGAAATTCGAGCGATCAGACTGTGCCTCTCCAAGTGGTCGCAGAGACTTTAGGGGCGTCTAATCAATTTTCAGTTGGACGGCCGCAGCGTCAGTAGTCGCTTGCATCCTATCGGCTGCTTACATCCGGGCGTAGAGACCTGGCAGGCGAACTATCTGAGTCGCCAGATGCTGGATCAAGGGGAATGGTCTTTTCACCCGGAGGTGTTTTCAATTACTTTGTCGGAATTGGGGCACAACAATTTTGGATCTCCTGGTTTTTCGACTCAATCGCAGGTGTCAATGTTTTTGGCCACGTCCAGGGCACCCTGGGCAGACGGGTCGGACGCGTTTGTGGCTCCATGGGGAATTTATGCCTTTCCCCTACTGGAATTGCTTCCTCGTCTGTTCCACAAAGTGGAGGCCACAGGGATTCTGGTGATTCTAATTGCCCCAGATTGGTCCCGGCGTCCCTGGTACGCCAACCTCAGGAGACTGGTAGCTGACGCTCCCCGGCGGCTGCCAATGCGGGAGGACCCTCTGTCTCAAGGTCCCATGCTTCATCCTGTTTTACAGTTGCTGGCTTTAATGCCTTGACTATTGAAAGCCAGGTACTAAGGGACGGTGGTCTGGCAGATTCGATAATCCCCTTCATGTTGAGGGCCTGGGAACCTTCTTCCCGGACGTTCTACCATTGCACTTGGAAGGCCTACGTCTCTATGTGTGATGAGATGGCCGGGCGCCCATGGACATAGCCAGGTTTCTCGGATCCTGCTGTTCTTACAGTGCAGAGTGGATCTGAACCTTGCCTTGAGCACTGTTAAGGGGGAAGATTTCAGCCTTGGCCGTCTTCCTCCAACGGCCCCTGGTGGCTCACTCACTGGTAAGTACGTGTGTGCAGGGGGTCCGACACGTGGTTCCCCCGATTGGACCACCGCTTCATCCGTGGACTTGACTCTAGTGCTCTCGGTACTTCAGGAACCTCCCTTTGAGAACGTCAGGGAGATTCCACTCTCTCAAAAAGTTGCCTTTCTAGTTGCCATTACTTTGGTCAGAAGGGTTTCTGAATTGGCGGCCTTGTCTTGCAAGTCGCCTTACTTGGTCCTCCATAAGGATAAGTAGTGCTTCGCTCGCAACCTTCATTTCTTTCCTAAGGTGGTTTCGGCTTTTAATCTAAACAAGGACATTGTGCTTCCATCCTTGTGTCCTCGGCGGTCGCATCCCAGGAGGCTGCGCTACATACCTTGGATGTGGTACATGCCCTACGGGTGTACCTGTCTGCTACTGTTCCGTTTCAGAGTTCTGACTCACCGTTCGTGCCGGTATCTAGTCCACAGAAGGGCCTGGCGGTCTCATCGGCCACCTTTCTAGGTGGATCAGGCTGATCGTCATCCAGGCCTATGCCCTTTAGGGGCGAGCGCCTCCCTTTCCTGTCACGGCGCATTCAACCAGGGCAATTGGTGCTTCCTGGGCTTTTCGTCATCTAGCATCTGTCTTTAAGGTGTGAGATGGTGACCTGGTCGTCTGTTCACATTTTCCCAACATTTTACAAGTTTGATGTGTGTGCATCTTCGAATGCTTCCTTGGCCACAAGGTTTTGCAGGCGGCTGTTTGAGGTTGCAACTCCTATGTGAGGAGCTCTGTTTGTTTGGGGTGAAGTTAAGTCTTCGTTTGATTGCTGTTTCCACCCCTCATTTTTTCTGACACTGCTTGGGGACGTCCCACTTTGTCAAGATTTAAGGAGCTGTGTCCGTCCATGGACGAAAAGAGAAAATAGGATTTTTTTGTACTCCCCGTAAAATCCTTTTCTCTGTTGTCCATGGACGGACACAGCACCCACCCCTCCTTTTTTTAGTTTGTACTGTTTTACTATGAACTGAGGCTGCTGGCTGCAGGTAGGGGGGTTATGTACGGAGGGACCTCCCCCTGGGCAGGGCTGTTCAACTCTGTTAAAGTTACATGTTTTAAGATAACTAACATGTTCTGCCTAGTCCTCTCCTATGAACAGGAACATAACCCACTTTGTCAAGATTTAAGGAGCTGTGTCCGTCCATGGATGACAGAGAAAAGGATTTTACGGTGAGTACAAAAAAAATCCAATTTTTTTAATTGTTACATACAAAAAGAGAGAGAGGGTATACAGTAATACATTTTCTCCATACAAATGTTCCACACTTATCGTTCTACATGTTTCGCCATATGGCTTCCTCAGGAACTATACCATGGGGGACATGGTATTTGTTGATTTTATCATCTGCTGTTAGAAGGTACCAAAATGTATTATAGATCTTACAGATTTTGTCATGTTGTCTATTGTATCTGGTTACTATTCTAGTTGTTCCTGGTTTTGTTTCTTTCCTTGGTTTATAAATCAGTGCATTCCTGTCTTGTAACCTGACTTTATAGGCTGTTCTTAAGCAAGTTTTAGTGCAGCCTCTTGTCCTTAGGCGTTCATAGAGCAAATTTGCTTCTTTCTTAGTCTTCTTCTCGAGTACTGTTACATTTTAATCTGAGATATTGGCTGTACGGGATGCTTCTGATTAACTGTTTAGGATGTGAGCTGTTGGCATGCAGTTTGGTTTTCTATATAAAGTTGAGCATAAATTTCCTGTCTCGTTCACAAAAAAGTCTCTACGTCCAGGAACGTAATCCTATCCTGGCTATAGTTATATGTAATCTTTAGATTGTAGCTGTTGTTTTGCAAATTTTCCAAAAACTCCTCTTTTGATCCTGCCCAAACCATCAGGACGTCGTCTATATAACGATGCCAGGTCATCACATTGTCCAAGTCTACATTCATTGCCAGTTGAGTTGAGAGGTATCTTGATATAGTGCGGTCTTACCCCGAGGGGTGCTGACGCGCTTACAAACACATACACATACTAGGGCCAATTTATAGACAGGATCTGATTAACCTACCAGCATGTCTTTGGAGTGTGGGAGGAAACCGGAGTACCCGGAGGAAACCCACGCAGGCACAGGGAGAACATGCAAACTCCAGGCAGATGATGTCGTAGGCGAGATTTGAACCAGCGACCCTATTGCTGCTAGGTGAAAGTGCTAACCACTACACCACTGTGCTGCCTTCAGAGAATAGGTCACGTTCCCACCCCCCCCAGGTACAGGTTAGCGTAGGAGGGGGCACAGCCCGCCCCCATAGCCACACCCTGCACCTGGAGGTAGTGGGAACGTTTGAAAACAAAAACATTATTTGTGAGAATAAATGTGAGCATTTTGATGACAAAATCGTTATATTTACGAGAATCAGTATCTCTCATCAAGAAAGCTGCGTATCACTTGTACTCCTTGCATATGTGAAATAGAGTTGTACAATGCTTCAATATATATCGCAACTAACCAAGCCCCTTCTTGTATCTGTAGTCCATCTATTATTTTTAACAGTTTAATAGTATCTTTTACATGCGAGGACAGACTCCTTACATGTGGATATAGATATTCATCTATGATTCTGCTGGCATTTTCATTCGGGGAACCACAGCTGGAGATAATTGTGCGTCCTGGTGGTGGCAATATTCCCTTATGCATTTTGGGCAGTGCGTAAAAACTCTGAACATCCCTCATGAGGGTTCACAGCTATTCTTTTGAAGGTCTCTCCGATTATCCAGGTACAGCCACAATATGTATGGATAAATTAATAATATTTTTGTGAAATATTGTGTATTTGTATTTGTAATAATGTAATTTTGTTCTGACCTGTATAACGGAAAAGAATATCCACGTTTGTTCCTGAGGAAGCCATATGGCGAAACAAGTAGAACGATAAGTGTAGAACATTTGTATGGAGAAAATGTAGTATTGTATTTTCTCTTTCTCTCTTTTTGTATGTAACAATTAAAAAATACTTTTTAACTATTGTATTCTGTTCAATGAATAGCACCCTTAAAATTGCATACCCTCCAATAGGACTTTTGTATTATCTTTTCTTGTAAAGGGATGATGGTGCCAAACAACTTAAACTACAATTGATCACTCTATATCATATACAACCATAAATATTCAAGGCAGCTCCTCCACCCACTAGCTCTAGAACATTCTCCAATGTCCCAAAAACAGGGGGAGGCACCAGGGGAGCTATCAGGATGAGTTATTCAGCCCTGAAGGGGATTCCAGATTCCATAGCTCAGGTTTAGCCCTGAGCTTAACTAAATGAACCTACTCTAACACTAGTTCTAGCACGCACTAGATGGTGCTACACTCACCCCCCCCCCCCCCAACCAGCCCTGTCCCCATTGGCTGGAGAAAACAACCCTCCCAGCAAACTGTCGAAAATTCCAGTCCATCACTTTGCAGGTATCGTGATGGATGGCTGTCCCTCTGCTAACAGAAACAAGATGATGCAATCCTATCACTAACTTTCTTATCTTTCTGTACATTCTGTCAACAGGGGTTTATAGGACTGCTGGCAGAAAGAAGCAAAACAACAACTTTTTTTTCGAAGAGTATCTGGTAGGGGGAGCCCCTCCCAATTTAGCAAAGCAGTAGGATACTAGGCCTCACTCAAAGTTCTTCAGTAGGAACGGGATATCCCATCTGGAAGCGGATCAGGGTGTTAGGCAGGCCTAGTCCGTGAATGAGGGAACAGAGGCAGCAGTCCTCTCCTTGCTGTCTATTTCTGTGATCTTTGGGCAGTCCCTTCACAGGTAGAATTGAGGATTAGGCAGTTTGGTGATGCAGCTGTCAGCTCGTCTGACAGTGGCAGAGTGGCACCTGGTTGGCTGCCCAGCCTTTACAACCACCACCCTCTCCTTGTAGATGGCTCTTCCCAGCTGCCATTCCTGACGAATGTCCTGGAACCAGGTCCAAGCCTCCTCATTATGAGATCCCATCAATGGCTTGGGGATGTGCATGTAGTCCCACACAAGGTCATCCTCCCACTGTGCATGAGAGTCCCCTATGATGTCCATGATGTCTTGAGGACATACTGGTAATCCAACCCCCACTCGAGTGCTGTACTCCAATGTACCTCACTGGAACCTGGAAAACCTTGGCATTTCCCTTAGCTTTCCCAGGTAGGACACAGGACTTGGGTGACCTCACTACCCACTGCCTGTACTCAGCGCATCTGATCTGGGTCATGTAGGGTTGGTTTTGGAACCGCCGCCGGACACAGATGGGCATTTGCAGGGATCATTTGACCCTTTCAGCTGACTCTGGCACCTCAAGCATTTCTGGCAGTACTTCCCCCATTTCCTGGAAGTCTCCCCACTCCCATTCCTCCTCAGAACTGCTTTGAGATGTCCACTTTTCCCAGTCATCTATGGGCCCAAATTCTGCTTGCAGTCTGGGTGGCCCCAATGTTTTGCCCTACCACTGCCCCTCCCCTCTGGCTCACCTGAAGACAAGCTGTCTTCCTGCACTGGCTCCTTCCAGGTGGGGCTGACAGGTTGAACAGGCATAGTCGGTCCTCTGGAGGTAATATCTGGTTCCTGCTGGGCAGTACTTCCAGGTTTAAGCTCTCTGACCGGGCTGCAGGCAGATCTCCAGCTGGTCCTCCCCAATGTCTCTTGTCTTGTCTTCGCTGGGGAGTTACTATCCTCAGATTAAACCCTGCCTTTAGCAGTCACTTCTAGGCCCGCTCCAGCCTTCCAGGACTTCCGTGGCTGTTCAGTTGAAAGACCTGATTGCAGATTCACGCTGTAGGTGAGCTGCTCCTGCTTGCTTAGTATCAGCGTGGTAAGCGGCTTGTCGCAGTGCCCACACCGGATCCAGGCACTGACCACTGTGGTAGGTCTCCTGCAGCCAGGATATAGCAGACACAGCCTATCCATCCCCTTGATCAACCCAAGGGCAAATCCCCCTCAATGCTCCAGCCGCACACCGGCGCCCATCAGTGTCATCTCCTGCCCTTTAGGCAACCAAGTCAGCGCTGGGTACACACATGCTTCGTCCGCCATTTTAATCCTCTCTCTCTCCGAAAGCAAGGCACACTGGGTCTCCTCTGGGGAGTGTCTCTGCCCCCCAAGCTTTCAGACTGGCTGGCACTTACAGCTCTGATAAGCAGGTTTCTTACGCACTCTGCAGTAATCCCTTCTTGACTACTGGAACTTGCAGGCACAGGCAGTACACTGGTGGTTATGTACACACTGATACTTGCAGAACTTGTCAGGACATGCTGCTCAGCACTGACTCAAGCAACTGGGAGCAGGTGGCAGTAAACGTTCACTGTGGTTGCCATGAGCAACAGTAAAGTCTGTAACACATCACACTGTTTTTAGCAGGGTTAAGACAGTCCTTGACATCAGCCAGGGTTGGGCAACTGATAGACCCCCCTCCTGCAGACACTCTCTGGCTTACCCCGATCACCATGGGCAACAGCAGACATTTCAGTGCACACTTTACAGTTCTCAGCAGGACATTGCGGCATACAGTCACTTCCAACTTTATGCAGGCTGCTGGACATTTTGTAATCCATAGGCGTGATCGTCCACCGTGGTTTCCATGGCTGACAGTACATAGCACAGTTCTCACTGAATAGCAGGTTTTTAGCACAAGTGTCTGTCCCAGCCATGGTTGGGGCACCTGGGTATGCAATGTAATACTGGCTCGGCAGCAACTCCTGTCAGTTGCTATGAACAACAGCACTCAACTTAGACAACACAGTCACAGTTTGGCAGGGCACATAACTCTGTTTCCTCATTTTAACCCCCTCAGTAGTCCTGGTAGCGAAGCACAGTCCTTTGGCTCAATGAATACTGATTCCGGACTGACTCTTTACCAGCCCACCCGGCTGACTCTCAAAAGACCTCTCAGGGAAAGTTGAAGACTTAAGCACACCGCTGTCTTGAGGGAGACTGGCTACATGTGGCGGTCTCCCCCCTTGTTAGTCCCCAGCAGTGCTGATCTACTCCCGCTGTCCTCTCTTGCTCCTATGCCCCCCAAGAAGGGCTTCTTCCCATGTGTTATGGCAGGATCCTTCCAGCACCAGAGCCCCAACACAAGGCAGGACACCCCTGAGGGCCACTGACAGCCTCCTCAGCACTGTATCTCCATCTTCCACCTGACTGCCCTGCTGGCATGGCTCATGTCTATTTATGGAGTAGTCTTAGCCGCCTTCCAGCCAGCCTCTGGGGATTGGCTGAGGCTCCATAAATATTCAAGGCAGCTCCGCCTAACCTCCACACACTAGCTGTAGAACATTATCAAATGTCCCAGAAACAGGATGAGTAATCCAGCCCTAACTCACTAAACCCTGAGCCAGATTCCATAGTTCAGGCTTAGCCCTGAGCTTAAAGCGGAGTTCCAGCCATTTTTGTGTTTATTAAAAGTCAGCAGCTACAAAAAGTGTAGCTGCTGACTTTTAATAAACACACACTTACCTGTACCATGATCCAGAAATGCAGCCACCCGAACCCTCAGTTCTGTCCCTCTTCTCGCACCGGCATTACAAGTGTGGGAACCTGGCTGTGACAGCTTGCGGCTTCACAGTCGGGTGCGCACTGCACCTGCTTAATGGGCTGGGCAATCTTCTGGGACCTGTGACGTGTCCCAGAAAATTACAGGGATGGAGGGGGAGAGGAAAACTTCTGCTCGTGTTGCCTAGGCAGCCTGGCAGAAGTGGGTGCTGGGTACCTGTTAACTATATACCCACTCCCCCCCCCCCCAAAAAAAAACAATTACATCTAAATGTGGCATGTAAGGGGGTGAGGAGTCCTTAAAGCGGGACTTCCACTTTTTGGTGGAACTCCACTTTAACTAAATTTACCTACTCTAACACTACATCTAGCGCACACTAGAGGGTGCAACATCCCTCCGTGATATTCTCAACGAGCATTCAAGGTTTCATGGTAGCCTCCATTGAGGCTGCACCATTAACCAAATTTCACTTGAGACATCTCCAAAAAAAACATCTTGTTGATATGGAACAAGCATGCTCCTTCTCTTGACCTACCTATGCGCCAGTCCAGCCTCACACGGATTTGGGGAGCTAACATTTTATGGAAATGCAAGCACCATTTGCATTTACAGCACATTTCCGAAAACGCATGGCAAAGCATGCATTTTCTGTTCAGATATGCGCAGCTGTGAATACAGTCTCATTGTTGTGTAAACGCACCAATCTCACTTTTAGTTCCCATTCACACTTAGCGTAGTGGGAGCGCACATTTTATGGCTTATTTTTTTTCGTGACATGCATAGGGCAGCCCATTGATTTTGATGGGCTGCCACCACGTAGCAAAGTTGCTCATGGGACATTCTGGCGTTACTGTGTGTTTTGCTTTGTTTGACGATCATTTTTTCATGCGGCAAAATGTGTTTGCTTCTGCATTTGGTGTGCTGTTAACAATTAATGGCATTGAAAGTGCTACTAGTTCATTTTAGGTGTATAAAGGTGGTCATACACTATACAATCTGATTGTACAATCTCCTTTAGATTTACCAAAACATTATAATAGGAGGACACACCTATTTATCCAATCACTCTGTATCCAGTCAGGCAAGCCCTTGCACTACATAGTTTGTGGTAGATCTCCACACCATCGTGGATAGCAGGTACCTGTTTGTTGCATGTTTTATTGCACGACAAACGTGCTGCAAACACACCAAAAAGCAAGGTAAAAAAACGCACCACGCTCTGCTCAAAAAAGAGTTCTGGAGCTTCTTTAGAGCGTTTGTGTTGCTCAAGTGAATAGGCTTGCCTATGTATGATGAACGGAAACGCTCCCCCCCAAATGCAGGTATAGGGGCGTAAATTCCCACGACACAGAGATGTGAATGGGGCCTGACAGCAGAGTGTCTCTGTGCACTCCCACCTATGTACTTGTACAAAGCTGACCATACACGATACAATCTGATTGTACAATCTCCTTTACCAAAAAAAAGATTTACCAAAACTATATAATAGGAGGACTCACCTATCTATCTAATCACTCTATACCCAGTCAGGCAGACCCTTGCACTACATAGTTGATGGTACAGCTAAAGGAGATTGTATCATTCGATTATGTAGTGTTTGGTGAGCTTTACAGACTGAGAGTTAAAGAGGAAGTAAACTTCCATCGATTATTTATACCTATAGGTAAGCCTATAATAAGGCTTACCTATAGGTACTGTAAATATCTCCTAAACCTGCATTCTTTAGGAGATATTTACTACATATGCTGCCGTTGACATAATCGACTCCTACCCTCTGAAGGAATGGCTACCTGCGGGGAGCGATGTCATGTGGCCCCCGGCCAGTCACACAGCCAACGTTCACAGGCCCGGAAGGACGATGGGCGAAGATGGATGCGGCCTCCATCGGTGACGAAAGCTTCATTTGCAGATAAGTTTCACATAAGGTGCTAGTATGCAATGCATACTAGCACATTATGCCTTAACTTTTCAGGTAAGAGAAAAAAAAAAAAAGCTGTACTTTACTTCTTCTTTGAGGACAGGTGCAGGATGTGTGCCAATCAGGTCAGCTGGTGAATTACTTCCTGTGTCTTAACAGTTTTCATGTCCCAAATCTACATACCAGGAAATTATTAACTTTTTTATGGAGAAAGTTGGAGGATAAGGTAAGGCTGTCCTAAAATACTTAGAAAGCTATATCTTTTCTGCAACAGAAGTACATTAATGGTATATTGGTACATAGGGGAGCTAGAATTTAGAAGAAAAAAAAAAAGGTGAACTTAGCCTCCTTCTACCACTTCAGCCCCAGAAGGTTTTACCCACTTCCTGACCACTCCATTTTTTTTTTGCGATACGGCACTGCGTCGCTTTAACCGACAATTGCGCGGTCATGCGACGCTGTACTTAAATACAATTTATGTTCTTTTTTTTCCAACAAATAGAGCTTTCTTTTGGTGATATTTGATTACCTCTGCATTTATTTTTTTTGCAGTGATCTGTGATTTTTAGCGGGACTGCGACATTGCGGCGGACAAATCTGACACTAAGTGACACTTTTTGGGGACCAGTGACACCAATACAAGTGATCAGTGCTAACAAAATGCACTGATCCCTGTATAAATGACACTGGCAGGAAAGGGGTTAAACACTAGGGCTCGATCAAGGGGTTAAATGTGTTCCCTGGGAGGTGTTTCTAACTGTTGGGGGAGTGGATTTACTGGAGAAAAAGAGATCGTGATTCAGCTTAGCTGAAACACAATCTCTCACTTTTCCTCCCTGAGAGATCAGCGCTGTGCTTTGTTTACACCCGGGCCGCCCTGCCGCAGAAAATGTACAGGGGCGATCCGGAAGCGGTTAAAGGATAAGTCCACCTTTTGGAACATGTTACATGTTCCAGCAGCTGTAGCCTGTCCACCCCCCAGTGACAGTGGGTGGGCATCTTCTCTGGGCACCCACTGTCATTGTTAGAAAACAACGTGGGCGGGCAATCATCTGTGAATGGGAAACTACAAGTCTTGTAGTTTCAATTAACTACTATGGCACCGTTTAGAGCTCTGGTAGTTTATTCATTCTTCCTGTCAGTGTGTATCTGTCTGCCCATATGAGGTACAAGCAGACAGATACACAGAAAAGTCTGCAAGAATCCTGCAGACACTCAGTACAACTGTTTGCCTGTACTTCGTATGGGTAGAGAGTTACTGAATGGCAAGAAGAACCAATTAACTACAAAAAGTGCTCACCAGCACACTCACAGTTCATTGAGAAGTACAAGCTGTCGATAGACGTAGTTCATTTATTCATAGAATATTGTGAATGAACAACACGGCTGTGTGGGCAGAGTCCCACACAGCCTCGCTATTTTTAAATTCTGACAGCGTGTGCGGGGAGAAGATCCCCACTCACTCACTATCACAGGGAGGAGGGATCGAGGGGAGGAGGCAGGAGCGGGAACATTTTACATGTCCCAACCTAAATATGGGTGGAACATGTAACATGTTCCAATGGTGAACCTATCCTTATGGAGTGTTCCTTTGCTTCCGATTTGGTTGCACCTCTGTGTGTTTGGTACCCCCCCTCCCCCCCCCCCCACACACACACAGAGGGCCTCCCTGACCAACGAGGTCAGCAGGGATCAGTATCTACTGTTCCCTTTATTAATTAGTGCCTGACTTTGCAGGATTCTCCAGAGGCTTCTTTTGCTGCTCAAAACACTGGACCTTATGTCCAGCTACACTCGCACAGTCCAAACCAGTTTGAGAGGCCTAATCTCTGTAAGCTGTGCTTGCATCAGGCTTCTCAGGTGGTTGGCCTTGGTAACTTGGCTTTTGGCTTAAAGCAATATTACACCCCATTGCAATTATACCAATTCTCAGATGTGATGACTGCTTTCGTTTTCTTTTTTTAGGGTTTTTCTTTATTTTCCCCTAATGACCTAGCCATTAAGTCTGTTGTTTTTCCACAAAACAAGCTCTCCTACTAATGTAGGAGTTAGAGGGTTGAGACAAACCATTTACCACTGACAGGGGTGATCAGCTTTTATTTATTCATGTAAAACCTTTACCCCTAAAGAAAAAAAAACTGCTTGTGTAGCCGCAGTTTGGCTTGCAATGTCATGGGAAACGGTCTTACTATTTTAAAGGAAACCTCTACTGGCCTTCTACAGCCAGACACTGATGGATCGAAATTAGGCGGTTAAGCAGGAACCGGACAAATTTAGATCCATCTATGGGCAGGCTGGTTGTACAAAAGTCAATGCTTATAGCCAGCAGTGCTGATAAGTGTATTTTGATGGCGGGGAAGCCTTCCCGCTGTCAGAATACAAAAGCTTTGCAGGAGGGTTTACCCCATCCATCTCAAATGAGTGGATGGGGGAATTGATTCATTTTCTTTTGTTTATCCCACTAGCTGAACAAAATAAAACAAATCATGTATGGCCTGCCTACGAATACTAGCTTCATGGCTGTCCCTGGCTAAAATAGAGCCACTGCTGTGACTCTAAAATTTTATAGAGCAAGTTGTGCCATGGTACTTGCACCATTTCTGTTGTCACATTTAGAAATAATTTACAAATGACATTTTATCTCTACCTGCAGGTACATGAAGCATTTTTTTTTTCATTTGTATATGGTTTTCTTTACTAACTGCTTTAGATGTTAAGAATCTGAATGTCCAAGTCCTCAAAAAGACTGAATTAAAAAAAAAAATCCACCTTTCAAAAAAAAAAATTATGAATGTAATGTCATTTATGCTATTGATTTTTAAGCAACCACTCCAACAGACCTCACACCTAAGAACAATATTTTTGTAAGTCATTCATAGACACTGGGTTATAGGCAGCTACCTTCAGGTGATTGCACAAAGCTTTTGGACAGTTTACCTCTATAATCCTTCCCCATTCTGTGGGACCTTTTTTTTTTATAGCAACAATGCAGATTAACAAAGAGACAGAGGGGAGGGTGGCCTGTGTATCCATAGATCCTGGGAGACCAGGCAATGAATCAGAAGGGTGGGCAACGACAAGGCCAAGAAAACAGATCCAACAAATGTCAGGGCTGCTGAAAGAAGCTTGCGGCTGCATCCACAAAGGCCTGGACCATCCACCTAGTAAAACTTGGAGAATATATGAACTGAAGACCAGGCAGTGACCTTACAAAGTTGAGCAACAGATGCCTGATGGGGAATGCCCAGGAACCCCTTACCACTCTGTAGGAATGAGCACATAATAGTACAGGAGGTATCCTACCTTTGTTGTCGTCTTATTCATCTGGCAAGAATAGACTTAGAGGCAGGGCGGCCTTTAAACGACACTGTTGGCAGGACAAAAATAAAGTCTGTTTTTGTATGAAGGGTGTGGCTTTCAGAGGCTCTAAACAAATGGGGAGCATATTTCTTGGGATGCTTGGGAGCATGGCATAAGGAAAGTAAGGCATTCAATTAGTGTTCTGAGTGTATGTGTGTTCGGAGTTTTTCAGCTGCAAAAACGCTCTAATGTCAAAAAACGCAAATAAACACTCAAAAACGCACTCCCCATCGTTCAAAGTTTTTGATCCCATTGAAAAAAAAAAATGCCTAAAAACGCTAACGCTAAAAATAGCTGAAAAACGCTAAAAAACACTATTGCAAAAACGCTAAAAGACTCACTGCAAAGCTACTGGCATTTTTATAACGTTATTATAATGTCCAGTGTGCATGAGGCCTGAATGTGGAAGACCAATACCGCCTTCAAGAGAAGGGAAGGTTTTGGACATATAACTATTTTTTCTCTGAAAAGGATTAAGAAGGGCTCCCTACAAGCGTGGGCTGACAACTCTGAAACACATCGGATAGATGTAATAGCCACCATGAAGGCCAACTTGAAGGAGAGAGCACCCAAGAGGAGTTCTGTAATGGGTTCAAACGGTGGTTCCTGCAGGGTGGAGAGGACCAGATTGAGATTCCAAGGGAGTAGAGGATGCTGTAATGGGCGGTCTGATCTTTGAGACTTTGGCTTCTCTATCTCTTGTAGAAGCCTTTATGCAAGATTTTTTTTAGATAGAATGAACAAGGTCAAAACCTGTTTTTAAGAGTACTAATGGCTAATTGCTATTGCCCTATTGCTGGTATAGAAGATTGACGATGTTGAGATGGAGGGACCCTTCTCCTTGGTCCAGGCAATGACGACTGGGGAAATCCACCTTCCAACTGTCCACTCCTGGGATGTGAACAGCTGCTTGCTGGGCAGGGCTTTTCCATCCAGGCGATGCTAATGTAGCGCCCTGTTCCTATTGAATAGGGGCTATCTGTAAATTTTGTGATATCTAAACTGTAAAAAGCTCAGAGTGATTGTGTAAAGTTAATTTGCTTCTGTTCCAGTTTGGCTGTGTTGTGCACAATTCCCACTGGCCAGTAGGTGTCGCTGTCACTACAGGCCAGTGTAAGAAATACAGCAAGCCGAGTGCATTGACTGTTCTTTCCCAGAAACAGTCCAGTGGGAGTGTTCTTACTGCTGTGCATTATTGGAGAGGATATTTAAGGGACAGACACC
This sequence comes from Rana muscosa, assembly GCA_029206835.1. Taxonomy (NCBI): domain Eukaryota; kingdom Metazoa; phylum Chordata; class Amphibia; order Anura; family Ranidae; genus Rana; species Rana muscosa. Next base: position 336,800,015 of record CM055116.1, on the reverse strand, counting down.
ATTTTTTTCACTCTCTTCTCTTCTACCCTGGGTCGCTCTTCTACCCAGGAGCCTGCTGGCTCTCTTTCTTGTGGCCCTCCTGGCCTAGGGCTGTGACTCTTCTACCTCGGGCCCTGCTGGCTCGAAGCTGTGCTGCTACAAGTAGGCCCAGAAGTTTGTCTGGGGCCTACTTAACTGAAGGTGGTCCTGTGCTGTCTGTCCTGCGGGAAGAAGCCACTCAAGCTGAGAATATTCCAGGGGAGGACCTTGGTGGAGAGAACCGAGCTGAAGGCTGGTTTCTCAGGAAGGGCCTGGTGACTCGTTTGGAGGATGCACCGAAGTTAACCTACCTCACAGTACTGCCGGATGCCTTAAAGGATCTGGTACTGTGCAGCTGACCTCTAACTAACTGACTGCTGGTTGCACAATCCTGTGGCAGAGGATTATCCAGGAGTTTCCATTTATCGATCGCTAAGTCTGTGGCAGAGACTTTGTCCGTGCTTCATACCGGCTGCTAGGTCGGCGTGAGAGGCCTATCCGGTTGTCACAGGATCCAGAGACAGAAAAGTTGTTTGTCCTCTGAATTCAAGAATCTCATCAGTGATCTGCATTAAGGTATCTGAACTTCCCCTAACCCTCTATCCCTCTACTACTGAAGTTGTTTAATAAAGCAATTGAGAAAAAGACTGAAGTGACTGGCAATCACATCTATTCAAAACTACGTAACATAGACTCTTGGTTCTGGGACGGTGAAATGTGGGGTAACGGCAGGACCCAAATTTATTCCAGCAGCCCTCTATCGCTACACTAACAACTGGTTCTCCTCTGATTATTGACATAGGCCACTTCTGTGATATTGTCTGATTGCACCGATTGGGTGTACCTAAAGAAGAAGGGACCAGTGGAACACGGCCAATTTTATTGCTCTGAACTCCTAGATGTTGATGGGGAGCTTTGCTTCCCTGGAAGACCAGATTCCTTTAGCTGTGAGAGATTGAAATGCACCTCCCCAGCCCATGATGCTAGCATCTGTTATCACTTTCCATGAAGGTGGGAGAAAGGCCTTCACCATTCCTTGCTTGGCTAGACGGAAGTCCAGAGATGAAGAGTGTTTGTTCCAGGCCAACATAATATTGTGTTGGATAGCCCTTGAATTGAACCGAGCAAAGGGAGTAGCTATGAATTAGTAACCATGAGGCCTAGACCTCTCGTGAATAATCTTACAAAAGGGTGCTTTTTTGATCCTAAGGTCCAAACATGAGACCTTAGAGAGAGCAGCTTGTTTGGCAAAAGGAAAACCCTTGCCTGGGCAATGTCTAGGAAGAGGCCTAGTTTTTCCAGATGCATTGAAGGCTAAAGGATGTTGAGGTGGTAGAACCCTCTTTTGGAGAATTTTGCGGTGGCAGAAAGACTTTTCCTCCTGCAACATCTGTTATGAGTTTGTCAAGTGCCTCACAAGAGAGACATCCTCTGTCAAGGAGCAAATGAGTGAAGTACAGTGGAATCTTGGATTACGAGCATAATCCGTTCCAGGAGAATGCTCGTAATCCAAAGTACTCGCATATCAAAGCGAGTTTCCCCATTGAAGTCAATGGAAAGGAAAATAATTTGTTCCGCATCGACTTCAATGGCATGCAATACCGCATGCGGCCAGAGGCGGGGGGCGCCGGAGAGCCTTGGAAATGGCCCGGGGACACCTCGGCCGACCTCGGCAAACCTCGGAAAGACTTCAATCCCGAGATTTGCCAAGGTCAGCCGAGCTGTCCTCGGGCCTTTCCGTGCATTTCCGAACGGCGACGTTCGGCTCTGCTCGGCTCCGGCGCCCCCCCACCTCAGGCCAAATGCGGTAATGCACAAAGCGGTGTGCATTACCGCATTTGGCCTGAATCGTGCTCGTGTTGCGAGACAACACTTGCAAACCGAGTTACGAGTTTTAAAAATACAGTGCTCGTATTGCGAAATGCTCGTTAACCGCGTTACTCGCAATCCGAGGTTTCACTGTATCTTTTAGGTTTTATGCAAACTAGGCAACTGAAAAAAAATGGCATAACCTCTAGCAGAAATAGCAGCAAACAAAATGCTCAAAGGGGCTAGTTTGACACAAGTTTTTCCTCCCAAAACATTCCACGCTGCTCATTTTTCACTATAATCATTGTACACTTGAAAACGCTGAATGCTTCTAAATACCATGTTTATAAACATTTATGCGCATCAAGCTTTTTTTCTGCCCAAAGGCTCCTCTCAAAAACTTGATTCTGATGGGGTTTTTGTTTCTTCCTGAAAATGCTTTTCTGCTAATATGCCTGCACAAATATGTGCATAGACAAATAGAAGAACATAGAGCTGCTTATACAGCGAGGGAAAAAGTATTTGATCCCCTGCTGATTTTGTAAGTTTGCCCACTGACAAAAAAAAATGATCAGTCTATAATTTTAATGGTAGGATTATTTTAACAGTGAGAGACAGAACAAAAAAAATCCAGAAAAGCGCATTTCAAAAAAGTTATAAATTGATTTGCATTTTAATGAGTGAAATAAGTATTTGACCCCTTCGCAAAAAATGACTTATTACTTTGTGGCAAAACCCTTGTTGGCATCACAGAGGTCAGACATTTCTTGTAGTTGGCCACTAGGTTTGCACACATCTCAGGAGAGATTTTGTCCCACTACTCTTTGCAGATCATCTCCAAGTCATTAGGTTTTGAGGCAGACGTTTGGTAACTCGAACCTTCAGCTCCCTCCACATATTTTCTATGGGATTAAGGTCTGGAGACTGGCTAGGCCACTCCAGGATATTAATGTGCTTATTCTTGAGCCATGCCTTTGTTGCCTTGGCCATGTGTTTTGGGTCATTGTCATGCTGTACCCATTTTCAATGCCCTGGCTGAGCGAAGTAGGTTCTCACCCAAGATTTGATGGTACATGGCACTGTCCATCGTCCCTTTAATGCAGTGAAGTTGTCCTGTCCCCTTAGCAAAAAAGCACCCCCAAATCAATGTTTCCACCTCCATGTTTGACGGTGGGGATGGTGTTCTTGGGGTCATAGGCAGCATTCCTCCTCCTCCAAACACGGCGAGTTGAGTTGATGGCAAAGAGCTTGATTTTGGTCTCATCTCACCACAACACTTTTTCACCCAGTTCTCCTCTGAAGTTTGCTAATGAACATGTGAATGATTCAGACGGGCCTGTACATGTGCTTTCTTGAGCAGGGGGCAGGGGGACCTTGCGGGCGCTGGAGGATTTCAGTCCTTCAAGGCGTAGTGTGTTACTAATTGTTTTCTTGGTCACTGTGGTCCCAGCTGCCTTGAGATCATTGACAAGATTCTCCTGTGTAGTTCTGGGCTGATTTCTCACTGTTCTCATGATAATGAAACTCCAGGAGGTAATAACTTGCATGGACCCCCAGACCGAGGGAGATTGACAGTTATTTTGTTTCTTCCAATTGTTAATAATCGCACCAACTGTTGTCACCCTCTTACCAAGCTACTTGGCGATGGTCTTGTAGCCCATTCCAGCCTTGTGTAGGTCTACTTTTTTTTGTCCCTGATATCCTTGGACAGCTCTTTGGTCTTGGCCATGGTGGAGAGATTGGAATCTGATTGATTTGCTTCTGTGGACAGGTGTCTTTTATACAGGTAACAAGCTGAGATTAGGAGCACTCCCTTTAAGAGAGTGCTCCAAATCTCAGCTCGTTATTTGTATAGAAGACACTGGGAGCCAGAAATCTTGCTGATTGATAAGGGATCAAATACTTATTTCACGCATTAAAATGCAAATCAATTTTAAAAGTTTTTTTAAATGCATTTTTCTGGATATTTTTATTGTTATTCCGTCTCTCACTGTTAAAATAAACCTACAATTAAAACCCATAGGTACCTGGAGTGACTGAGGAGATATAGATGCGACTAACCTGAGGCTTTTACACATGGCCAAAGTGACCATATCTACATTGGCATGCATATTGCATGAAGCTCTAGCATCAGGTGTATGAGGCTGGGGCTGAGAAATTTTCCCCGGCTCCTAACACCACCTCTGGGTCAGTCTTCTTTAAAATTTTCCACGTCTACATCTTCTAAGACCCCATACACACTATACAACTTTTGTCTGATTTCCTTTAGATTTACCGAAACCATGTAGTGCAAAGGCCTGCCTGATTGCATACAAATTGAAACTCTTAAGGTTTGACCTCATATTATATGGTTTTGGTAAATCTGAAGGAAAAAATCTACAGAAAATTGTATAGTGTGTATCCAGCTTAAAGCGGAGCTCAGCCGTAAAAAAAATATTAAAAGCCAGCAGCTACAAATACTGCAGCTGCTGACTTTTAATAAATGGACACTTACATGTCCTGGAGTCAGCGACGTCGGCAGCAGAAGACGAGCAATCGCTCGTCTCTCGGCTGCCCCCACCGCCATCATCGGTGAGGGAATAAGGAAGTGAAGCATTGCGGCTTCACTGCCCGGTTCCCTAGTGCGCATGCGCAAGTCGCGCTGCGCCATCCTCAATGTTCCCCGCTGTGTTCTGGGAGCTGTGTGTTTCCCAGAACACAACGGGGGGACGACGACGACGACTGACGCACTACCCGCAGAATCTATGCCCGGAAGTGGGTGCAGATACCTGTCAGGTATCTGCACCCCCCTCCCCCCTGAAAGGTGCCAATTGTGGCACCGGAGGGGGGAGGAATCCGATGAGCGGAAGTTCCACTTTAGGGTGGAGCTCTGCTTTAAGGGAGGTGGTTGCACTTCTGACTCAGCTAGAGAAGGCGCTGGTGCAGAATAACCTTGTGCTTTTGTGTTCTGAACAGTAATGGCTGAATTAAAGCCATTTGTTGTCCAAGAAAGTCTGACATGGTTGCAGAGAAATCTGCCTTGGTTAGAATCAGATGCTGAGATCAGTGTTATATAAGGCACTAGCTCCAGTGGAAGGGAAGAAACATCACTCTAAGCAGTTTCAGTGCTTTGCCTGTCATCTGCAGAACGAATGTTTGTCTGAGCTTTGATTCCCTTGCACCTGGTTTCCACCACTATCAGTGAGTGTATTCCCCTGTTGGCCACCCACGGGGTATGGTGCAGAAATTGGGTAAGGATGTCCAGGGAAGAATACACAGCATGCTAGATGTTGACCATCCTATAGCGAAGTCCCTGTGGCAAAAGGGAAGGAGGAAGTGCCTGTGTAACTTATAAGGGCTCTTGGCAGAAGTCGGTGGCAACAGTGCAACCTGTAGTGTGGGGGTAACACCTGGTCATCCACCATTCAGAGCTTAAACACCTAACTGATAAATACAATCAAACAATCCCCCGGTTCCTGATCATTTCATTGCATAATGAATACTATTCAGGGGAGACACTTATGAGTGTATTGCAAGTAGTGGAGACAATAAAAACTCCTATTTGCTATAGGTTAGTAGAAGGAAACTGTCTGATCTTTCCAAGTCACTGGTCCTTATATACAGCCGTGACCAAAAGTTTTGAGAATTACACAAATATTAATTTTCAAAAAGTCTGCTGCCTCAGTGTTTTTGTGAAATATCACCTCTTAAATATTAAACAATAAAGTGCAGAAAATGAATGGAAATTCAGTGACACACGTCCATATAATATAATGAAAGGACAAAAGAATGTCCTTCCAACATAAAAGAGTTATCCAAAGGGTGATATAGTCTTCACACAACACCATGTGTGTCTTGCAGTTGGCTCTCCGTCAGTGTTGAACTCACAAAAAAATATTGCCTTACAATCTCGTGTTCGGCAGTAACACATTAGGGGTTAAGCCAACGATCTGCTCCTCTCCACCTACAATGGACGGATAGATGCAATCACATGGGGGAGAGATAACAAGGAAAAAGCTCCTCTAGTGTGATAACATCAAACACACCAATGTTTATTCAAATAAACCTTCATACATTGCTCTTACAATATGTATAAGTAAAATCAGCTTAAAAGTGTCAACCAGAGCACTACAAGAATTAGAGGTGAAAGTCAAGCTGGCGATATCTCACCACACCTGCCAATTCAGCTTAGACGTCTCTTGTAGTAAAGTGTTCCTACTAGTTGCTGCACGGCCATGCCCCAATGCGTTTTGTCATCTTGTGTCTTAGGGATTGATTCTAACTGTAAGGGGAGGGGTACTGTGGGTACTGGGAACACACCATCGGTCTCCTCTCACCTGATAGGACGTGGATCTGTGTGTTAACACACACAGATCCACGGTCCTGCTCTGTTAAAGGGCAAACGCGGGTGCTCGGCGGACATCGCAGCCGCCGGGCACGCACATTGGCTCCTGAGTGATGTGGCGCGCGCACGTGCCCCCTAGAGGGGCGGGAAGCAGAGGATGTCATATAACGCCCCTGCCCAGAAAGAGTGCCGCACCGCCCAGTCGTCATTTGATGACCGGTGGGCGGCAAGCGGTTAATGACGGTGATGCGACCGATGTCCAGACTGCATAACAGATCAAAATTTCTTAGCATGTGGTTCCTATTATGCACTTCCTTGCCCTATGAGGAGAAACGGAGGGGGGGGGACTCCACGAACATGGAACCACGGCCTAGCTAGGTTATAGCATGACCCGGTAAGTTTGTCACAGTGTTAAGATGTGGCAGGAGGTTTTGTATGATTCAGGTGTTAGTATCGCTTTCCCGGAGGGCCTGGCCCTCATCCGAGTACACGAATAGGTTCCATAGTGTCCAAGTTTTGGAGTATTGGTCCCGCCTATGACAGGCTGTGAGAATAAGGTCTTCCATTTTATTTATGTCCTCAACCTTTCTAAGCCACAGGCCAATGGTCGATGGGTGTGGGGATTTTCAGTTCAAGAGGATACATGCTTTGGCAGTGTCAAGGAGGTGACGTATTACGGATCTCTTATAAATATTTTTCGGGGACGTGGAAGCATGGAGGAGAAAGTAGGCAGGGTCGTCTGGGATAGTACGCTTCGTAAATTTCTGTAGTATTTGGCCAAAAGTCTATAATCTTAGGGCACGACCAGAAAATATGTAGGAAGGTTCCTCGGTCCCTCTGGTACCGCCAACATAGGTCTGACGTTGTGGGGAAGAACTTACGCAGTAGCGATGGGGTTCTGTACCCTCTCGACATCATTTTGAAGTTAGTTTATTGGATTTTTGTACAGATGGAGAAATTGTGTGTGAATCTGAGAATATGGTGTCGTTGGGTGGGGTTGAACTGTCGATTTAGCTCCCGTTCCCATCCAGTCAGGCCCGGAGGTTGGTAGTCTGTCGGGGAGCGATCAATAGGTTGTAGGTGAGTGAGAGTGTGTGCGGTAGGGCTCCCGTCTCAGTACAGTATTCTTCTAAGGTCGTAAGGGGTTGGTTAGGGTCATTGGGAGGAGGTATAGACCGCATGAAATGGCTGAGTTGGAGTGCTCTGAGAAAGTCTAAGCAGAAAGGGCCTGCGGGGTCCGAAAGTTCTGTTATGTTCTTCCAGTTTCCTACAGCTCGGAAATGAGATGCTTGGAAAAGGCCTGAGCTGCTCAAGTTCTGAAATATTGCGTCGTGTAGTCCCGGGTCAAATTGGGGGTTGCCCAGTATGGGGAATAAGGGCGAATTCCGGGGCGACAGGGATGCTTGGGAAAGGAGGTGTGCGCATATTCGTGTAGTAGGGCCGATAAGAGGATGTCGCTTAACATTAGTGGGTAGCGATGCGTAGCACCAGGGGGCCCTTTGGAGAGAAATGGCACTTTGGGCTTGCTCCAGTTGAGGCCATAGTTTGGTGTCACGGTGACGGCACCAGTTTATTCGCCTACTTAGGTGTGTTGCATGGTAGTAAGTGCGGATGTCTGGCATCGCCAGGCCTCCATGTTGCTTGGGTAGGGAAAGAAAGTAGTTTCCTGCTAAGCCGTGGTCTTTTGCGGGCCCATATAAATTCTATGAACGTTGAGTGTGTTTGTTTAAAGTAACTTGCAGGGATGTGGATGGGCAGGGCCTGCAGGAGATACAGAAATTTAGGGAGAATGCTCATTTTGAGTATATTACAGCAGCCGAACCACGAATGGAGGCCAACATGCCACGTGATAATCAAGTTTTTAACTGTTTTCAGAAGAGGGGGGAAGTTGAGATCTAATAGTTTCGAGAACTTCGGGGGGGATGAGCGTGCCCTGATATTTCAGGGCGGTGTCTGTCCATCTTAATTTAAAACTCGCTTGAAGGTGTGCAAGTTGTGGTTATGGTATTCCAACCCCCATTGTCTCTGATTTGGAAAAATGTATTTTTAGGTTGGAGAATGTGCCATACTTTTTAAATTTGCAGATTAGGTTTGGGAGGGAGATGATTGGGTTTGTAAGTGAGAACATCATATCATCAGCATAGGTCGATACCCTTTGTTGCGAGGGTCCCACGTCGATACCCGAGATATCTGGATTAAGCCTTACGTGTCACAGAAAAGGTTCCAAGGATAGGGCAAAAAGGAGAGGGGGGGAGGGGGCATCCCTGTCTAGTCCCGTTAGCAATCGGAAAGGGGTCAGAGGTCACTCTATTGGCCCTGACCCTGGCTGACGGGCCAGCGTAGACAGAGGTAATCCAATTGAGCATATTGCTCCCCAGTCCCGCGTGTTTCAGGGTGTCGAACATAAAGGGCCAATGTACCCGGTCAAAGGCCTTTTCTGCGTCTGTACCAATAAACCCCCAAGGTGTTTTGATGGTATTGGCTATGTGTAGTAGATTGAGGACTTTAGAGAAGCTAGAGACAATACAACCAGATGGTACAAAGCCCACTTGGTACATGTGGATCAAGTGAGGTAACTGGTGCTGAAGTCTGGTTGCTATTATTTTAGTAAATAATTTAACATCTGTATTTAACAGGGACATGGACCGGTAGCTCCCGCATAAGGTGGGGTCTTTACCCTCCTTTGGGATCACTGAAATTTGGGCTTGGAGGGTAGATCCGTGAAATTTTTCCCCTTGCCTAGCTCGTTGAATAATTTAACTAGGTGGTTCCCGAGTGAGGGAAGCAAGGATTTGTAATACTGAATCGTGAGGCCGTCCTGCCCTGGTGCTTTTGTGTTTCCTATGGCCAGTTGGAGTTTGTGTAGTGTAATTGGGTCTTCCAGTAACTGACTCACCTCTGCCGGTAGTGAGGGCATTTGAGAGTGAGATATGTTCCGTCATTCGTCCTTGGGGGGGTGTTGTTGTATGTAGGTTATAAAGGGATTCATAGTACGATTTGAATTCCCTTGTGATATGTTGAGGTTGGGTAATTTTATGTCCCGTTGGGGATATGATGTGTGGTATGTAAGACGCTAGTTTCTGTGCGCGAAGGGACTGTGCCGGCATTCTACCACATTTATTGCCCGACTTGTAGGATTTTTTGCGACAGACTTGGATAGCCGCCTTGGCTTTAAAGTGTAATAGGTCAGTAATTTGTTTACGGATGGTGTTGAGTTCCCTCTTCAAAGATTGGGACGGGGCCTGTTTATGTCGTGTCTCTGTGGTCTGTAGGTTGCTTAAGAGGGAGGTCAGTTGTGCTGTACGTTACTCCCATTGTCACATATGATGAAACACGTCTGGAGGAGGATACATGCTGACGTCACCACGCTGTCTCGTTAGGAGGATGGGAGTTTGTTTGTAGCCGGCCGGCTCTGCTGTTTTAATGCGCAAATTTTAACTGTCTAAATGTAGGTGCAATACTATTTTTATTTAATAAGTACCAAGTGAGGCAATATTACACTATAGTTGGTTTTCTCTCCCTGGGTTTACTGCTGAGCTATTGCTGAATCAATGGTCCTGACTATAACGGTGATATCAGTGTTTGGACATACAGTGGGTACGGAAAGTATTCAGACCCCCTTAAATCTTTCACTGTTTGTTATATTGCAGCCATTTGCTAAAATCATTTCAGTAAATTTTTTTCCTCATTAATGTACACACAGCACCCCATATTGACAGAAAAACACAGAATTGTTGACATTTTTGCAGATTTATTAAAAAAGAAAAACTGAAATATCACATGGTCCTAAGTATTCAGACCCTTTGCTCAGTATTTAGTAGAAGCACCCTTTTGATCTAATACAGCCATGAGTCTTTTTGGGAAAGATGCAACAAGTTTTCTCAAATCGCCTTTCAGGACAACCTTGGAGAGAGCGTAGCTCCGCCTCTTTAACAGGAAACACTTTCAGCCTTTAAATCCCTCCTCTTCCACCATGGCCTCAGTTATTGTGTTTCCTCCGCCATGGTGGAAGCAACAGGTGGGAACCAGGGTGCTATGCTCTTTCCAAGGGGGAAGCAGTAAGGCTTACCTTTCTTTTTTTCTGCCTGGTGTGCAGCTTTTATTTGGTACTTGTACCAGTGACCATCCCAGCACCCCCTCCACCGCAAGCGGGGGGTGTTCCGGAGTCCCCAGTCTCGCCTGCTCAGGGGAGTAAAGGACCCACAGGAGACGCAGCATCTTGTGCGCGGAATCCGCGGTAAGGCTCCAGGAGCCGAGCGGTTGCCGCTGCAGGTCAGCGGCGCGAATCGCATGACGGTTCCGGGTCCTGGCTGGCGGGTGACGTCAGTTCCGGCGATGCGGTTTCCTGTGGGGGCGTGACGCTAGTGGTTCCCAGCGCTTGGAACGCAGAGACTAGGGGGCGGGTCTGTCGACCGGCGCTTCCGTTTCCGGCCCACGTGGGTGACGTGGGACCCGGGAAGATTTAAATCACACACTGTATGTATAGCCCAGCTGCGCTCTCGACAAGATGGAAGAGAGACAGACAGCGATAGCGGAAGCAGGCGCCCTAAGCTCCGGTCAGGCTCAGGTAAGAGGGGTACAATGGTGCCTTTTATTCTTATCCAAATGAGTCTTTTTTGCTGTGTTGTTTTGTTTGTTTCCTCCCTTAAGGGAGCCTGCTGCTGTACGGTCGGTGGTTACTTCTCTCTGACCTGCTACAGCTTGGACATTGGTGGTTGTTTTCACTGGGACACTTCTTTTCTATCTTTGGTGGTGGCCTAAATGACACTAATTGGTTAGGTGTGGCTAGGACATTAGGTGAATTTCTATTGTTTATCTCGTTTCAGGAGAAAGCTGTAGCAAAAACCAAACATGTAAACCCACCAAGCCAGAGGAAGTGTCCCTCCTGCAAAAATCCTTTAAGGGATTCATGGCAAAAAGCTATGTGCAGGTCTTGCATTAAGGACTTAGTGGAAGAGGAAACATCCCAGCAATTCAAGGATTTATTTTCCTCAGTAAGAGAGCTTACAAGTTCTCTTGGTTCGGTTAAATCCCTGCTAAGTCCAGCAGTCTTAACTGAACCCCAGCAACCACCGTCCAGCCCAAGAGCCTCCACCTCTAGACCAGCAGAGAGTGTGGACTCTGGGGACGAAGGGGCAAGTACTCTCCCCTCTCTCAAGGACTCAGATGAGGAGGAAGAGGAAGATGACGGCAAAACCTCCAGATATAAATTATCTTTGGAAGATGTGGATGATCTCTTAAAAGCAATCTACACTACCCTGGATATTCAGGAGGAAAAGGTACATCTTTCAGTACATGATAAAATGTACCAGGGTCTGGATGATTCCAAGCAAAGAGTGTTCCCAGTCCACAGGGTCTTATCGGACACTATCAAAAAGGAATGGAAGGACCCTGAAAAAGGTCCCTTCCTATCAAAGACCCTCAAAAAGCGTTTTCCTTTTGAAAACAAGGACTCAGAGGTCTGGAATAAAAAACCAAGAGTGGACGCTGCCTTCTCGCAAGTCTCTCGTCGTACGGATCTCGCTTTTGAGGACATGGGAGTGTTGAAGGATGCGATGGATAAAAGGGCAGACTCCCTGCTGAAAAAAGCATGGGACTCCACGTCAGCCAGCCTCAAACCAGCTATGGCTTCCACAGTGGTGGCAAGAAACCTGGAGTGTTGGATAGAGAAATTGATGAACCATGTAGAGGCAGGTACTCCAAGGAAAGACCTGTTGGAATCCTTCCCTCTAATTTTGAAAGCGGTAAAATACATGGCAGATGCATCCGCTGAATCAATCAAAATGGCTGCTAGATCAGCAGCATTAGTGAATTCAGTTAGGCGTGCAGTCTGACTAAAGACATGGTCGGGTGACACAGCCTCAAAAATTAAACTCTGTGGCCAACCCTTCTCGGGGGATTTGCTGTTTGGTCCAGAGCTAGAAACTGTGCTGGATAGAACAGCTGACAAGAAGAAGGCTTTCCCTTCTAAAAAGAAGCAACCGTTTAAAAAGAATTTTCGTTCTGTTCAGCAATCCTTCAAAAAAGATGACAACAAAAAGCCTTGGTTTTCCCAAAAAGGTAGAGGAAGGGGTGGAGTGCTCTTTAGATTCCCTACAGACCAAGCTTCTAAAAACAAATGACAGCATTACTCCAGTGGGGGGAAGACTGTCAGCTTTTTTCCCTCAATGGAACCAAGTATCCAAAAGTCCCTTTGTGAGGAACATCATTTCACAGGGATACAGTCTAGAATTCTCGGAATGTCCCCCAAGCAGGTTTTATGTCACAGCCCTACCACGGGATCAGGAAAAAGCTTCCGCTATGATGACCCTCTTACAGGATCTGATACAACAGGAAGTGATTGTTCCAGTCCCAAAACATCAGGAGGGCCGGGGGTTTTATTCCCATATATTCTTGGTATAAAAACCTTCAGGCAAGTACCGACTGATTCTGAATCTGAAGATCTTAAACAAATCAGTAAGGTACAAGCACTTTCGTATGGACACAATCCACTCCATTACAAAGCTGTTGACTCCAGGTTGCTTCATGGCGTCCCTGGACTTGAGGGACGCCTATCTACATGTGCCGATAGCTCTGGCTTCCCAAAGATTTCTCCGCCTAGCCATCGATCTGGGGACGTCAATATGGCATCTCCAATTCACAGCCCTACCATTCGGGCTTTCATCCTCGCCCAGGATTTTCACAAAAGTCATGGCAGAAGCCCTAGAGCCTCTGAAACTGAGGGGGATCTCGGTCATTCCATATTTGGACGACCTACTGTTTTTTGCAGATTCCAGGGATCAGCTTGTGACAAACCTACAAGTGTCACGGACTCATCTCAAGAATTTAGGTTGGCTCCTAAATCTGGACAAATCAAACTTAGATCCAACTCAGGAAATGAGGTTTCTGGGCTACACCATAAACTCAGTTCTTCAAAAGGTCTTTCTCCCCCAAGAAAAGATAGAGAAGATTTACTCTGCAGTGGGTCAGATTCAGACAAATCTCCCAACATCTGTCCGATTGGCTATGGCAGTATTAGACCTCCTCACGGCCTCAATCCCAGCCGTACAATGGGCAAGGCTACACTCCAGACCCCTCCAGAGGAACATTTTACAAGTTTGGTCACACCAGGAGTCACTGGAAAAGTGCTTCAAACTAAAATCAAACGTAAAAAGAGCACTCTGGTGGTGGAGAAACCCAAACAACCTGACAAAGGGTCTCTCGTGGGTGTTTCCACTGGACAAACGTCTGACAACAGACGCAAGTGCTTGGGGTTGGGGAGCTCATCTGGAAGGGCAAACCGCTCAAGGAACTTGGTCCAAGTGGGAAGCAAAGAAGTCATCAAATTGGCGGGAGTTAAAAGCCATATTTCTGGGCCTCCTTACCTTTCAGCAGACAGTCAAAGGACGTCATGTTCAAATTCTGTCAGACAACACAACAGCGATAGCTTATGTACAAAAGCAAGGGGGAACCAGGAGCCCAGGTCTCATGGAGTTAGCCAGTCAGTTGTTGTCCTGGGCAGAGCTAAACGTGACCTCCTTATCAGCGGTTCATTTAAAGGGATCCCAGAATCTGTTGGCAGATCTGCTAAGCAGAAGGAGTGTGGTGGAAGCAGAATGGAGTCTGAGCCAGGAGATTTTCTCCATGATCTCCAAAGAGTGGGGGAAACCCCAGGTAGATCTATTTGCCAACCAGCAAAACACGAAAGTCTGAGAATTCTTTTCTCTCCACAGAGGGGATCAGGCAGTTGGAATAGATGCTCTAGCACACCCATGGCATTACCAGCTGTGTTACGCCTTTCCCCCATTTCCCCTAATCCCATTGGTATTAAGAAAGTTCAGGGAAGAGAACACCAGTCTTATTCTGATTGCTCCATATTGGCCAAAAAGACCTTGGTTTGCGACACTTCTAAACCTAGCCGCAAATCCTCCTTGGAGGCTACCACTCAGGAAGGACTTACTATCACAGGGTTCTGTGAACCATCCGGAAGCAGACAGACTACATCTGACTGCTTGGCTTCTGAAGAAGACCTCCTAAAAGCCAAAGGACTTTCAGATAAGGTAGTAAGGACCCTACTGTCCAGTAGAAAGGAGGTAACTAGGGCCATCTACCTTAAAGTATGGAAAAAATTCAATTCTTGGTGTTCTTCCAAAAACTTTATAGTCAAGAGTGTCGTTTCAGTTTTAGAGTTTCTCCATGAAGGAATGGAGAAAGGATTGGCAGCCAGCACCTTGAAAACCCAAGTTGCGGCTCTTTCAGTTTACTTTGAAAAAGCTTTGTCCAAAGAAACTTTAATTTCCAGATTTTTTAGGGCCTTGGCTCGGAACAGCCCCTTAGTCCTTAAAGTTTTTCCCAGTTGGGATCTATCTGTTGTTTTACAGGGTCTCACGGGAGCTCCGTTTGAACCCCTTCAAGAGACTTCCTTAAGAAGTTTAGTTTTCAAAACAATTTTTTTAGTTGCCATTACATCGGCAAGGAGACTCAGTGAACTCCAGGCTCTGGCGGTTACAGAACCTTTTTTGAGGGTCTTTCCAGACCGAGTGATCCTTCAGACGGATCCAGCCTTCCTACCAAAAGTATCTTCAACCTTCCATAGGTCACAAGAGATAACCCTGCCTACCTTTTCCTCAGTCCCTAACAATGCAGGAGAGGAAGCTTTCCATACGCTGGATGTGAGAAGATGTCTGCTCCAGTTTCTAGCAGTTACCAAAGAGTTTAGAAAAACAAATGCCCTCTTTGTAGTATTTTCAGGTCCCCGCAAAGGGGAGAAAGCTTCCAAAAGTACATTAGGCAGATGGCTTAGACAAGCAATTACAGAAGCTTACCAAGCTAAAGGAGAAATACCTCCCTCAGGTATTGCTGCTCATTCAACAAGGTCAACAGCAGTTTCCTGGGCCGAGAGGGCCGGTGCTACGCCTGATCAGATTTGCAAGGCTGCCACTTGGTCCAACTACTCAACTTTTCTCCGGCACTTTAGGTTGGACTTGCTGTCTGCCGCAGATCAAGCCTTCGGCAGGAAGGTACTGCAGGCAGTGGTCCCACCCTAGGGTAAGTTACTCGGTTATCCTCTCCAAGGTTGTCCTGAAAGGCGATTTGAGAAAAACTTAGTTAGACTTACCGGTGACGGTATTTCTAAGAGCCTTTCAGGACAACCGCTATTTCCCTCCCTAATATATCTTAGAAGTATTGATTAAGTGTCTATCATGGTCGTTGTGGTTGTTCTGTGCTTTTGTCTTCCAGTTTGTCGGAAACCACAATAACTGAGGCCATGGTGGAAGAGGAGGGATTTAAAGGCTGAAAGTGTTTCCTGTTAAAGAGGCGGAGCTACGCTCTCTCCAAGGTTGTCCTGAAAGGCTCTTAGAAATACCGTCACCGGTAAGTCTAACTAAGTTTTTTCACACCTGGATTTGGGGATCCTCTGCCATTCCTCCTTGCAGATCCTCTCCAGTTCTGTCAGGTTGGATGATAAACGTTGGTGGACAGCCATTTTTAGGTCTCTCCAGAGATGCTCACTTGGGTTTAAGTCAGGGCTCTGGCTGGGCCATTCAAGAACAGTCACGGAGTTGTTGTGAAGCCACTCCTTCGTTATTTTAGCTGTGTGCTTAGGGTCATTGTCTTGTTGGAAGGTAAACCTTCAGCCCAGTCTGAGGTCCTGAGCCCTCTGGAGAAGGTTTTCGTCCAGGATATCCCTGTACTTGGCCGCATTAATCTTTCCCTCGATTGCAACCAGTCGTCCTGTCCCTGCAGCTGAAAAACACCCCCACAGCATGATGCTGTATTGGACAGGGGATGAGCAGTGCTTAGTTTTCTCCACACATACCGCTTAGAATTAAGGCCAAAAAGTTCTATCTTGGTCTCATCAGACCAGAGAATCTTATTTCTCACCATCTTGGAGTCCTTCAGGTGTTTTTTTTTTAAGCAAACTCCATATAGGCTTTCATGTGTATTGCACTGAGGAGAGGCTTCCGTCGGGCCACTCTGCCATAAAGCCCTGACTGGTGAAGGGCTGCAGTGATGGTTGACTTTCTACAACTTTCTCCCATCTCCCGACTGCATCTCTGGAGCTCAGCCACAGTGATCTTTGGGTTCTTCTTTACCTCTCTCACCAAGGCTCTTCTCCCCCGATAGCTCAGTTTGGCCGGACGGGTTCTGGTCGTCCGAAACGTCTTCCATTTAAGGATTATGAGGGCCACTGTGCTCTTAGGAACCTTAAGTGTAGCAGAATTTTTTTTGTAACCTTGGCCAGATCTGTGCCTTGCCACAATTCTGTCTCTGAGCTCTTCAGGCAGTTCATTTGACCTCATGATTCTCATTTGCTCTGACAAGCACTGTGAGCAGTAAGGTCTTATATAGAATGGTGTGTGGCTTTCCTAATCAAATTCAATCAGTATAATCAAACACAGCTGGACTCAAATGAATGTGTAGAACCATCTCAAGGATGATCAGAAGAAATGGACAGCACCTGAGTTAAATATATGCGTGTCACAGCAAAGGGTCTGAATACTTAGGACCATGTGATATTTCAGTTTTTCTTTTTTAATAAATCTGCAAAAAAAGTCAACAATTCTGTGTTTTTCTGTCAATATGGGGTGCTGTGTGTACATTAATGAGGAAAAAAAATGAACTTAAAGGATTTTAGCAAACGGCTGCAATATAACAAAGAGTGAAAAATTTAAGGGGGTCTGAATACTTTCCGTACCCACTGTATATATGCAGCCATCCATCCAGAGTTTATCCTTATGATCTTCTGTGCAGGCAAAGGCCTTGGCTGGGCTATAGCCACATGCGTTACTATAAATAAACCTCGGCTTAGGGGGGAGAACTTCTATTAACACTGGCACATACTATTTCACGATATTGATGCTGAAAGCTTGATATAAAATCCCATTGATGTTGATTCAATGCTGCAGAGGTGTTTCTCACTATTTTATCCTGAATTCTGGAAGAGGTAGCCACATTCTCAATAATATCATCAAGATATTTTGGATCATAGCCTTTTTGAATAAATTTCTCTTTCAAGACATTTGATTGTACAACATAGTCACTATCTTTACTGCAATTTTGTTTGACCCGCATGATTTGTCCCTTTGGTATATTTTTTATCCATGCTGGGTAATGACCACTTTTGACTGAGAGGTAACTATTTCGATCTGTAGGTTTGAAATAAACCTTAGTATCTAATCTTGATCCCACCTTTTGAATGCTGACATCTAAGAAAAGAATAGTCACTACCCAATCCAAATGTATATTATTAGTGTTGTTATTAAGAGATGCTAGGAAGGAGTGGACAGATTCCTCCTTTCCCTCCCATATACATATAAGATCATCAATAAATCTACGGTAATATTTCAATTCAGGTCATTGTACATTGAAAACTTGTCTATCTTCCCACTCTGCTCCCAGCATCGCCAACCTGTTTATGGCAAACTTGGCTCCCATAGCAACGCCAACCTGCTGCGAATAGAAATGGCCATGAAACCAAAAATAATTGTGGGAGATACAAAAATCAAGGGCTTTCCCTAAAAAAAACTTTCTGTTAGTTTGGAATGTCCTCTTTTACCTAAAGCCCAATTTAGGGCTAATAGGACATTGTTGTGTTGTATGATTATATAAACTTCAACTTTATTCACCGGTCACAGACACCCATAAATTTATATGGAAATTAAATATGAAAAAATATTTTTTTTAAAATCCTTTGGAGAATACCACTAGGTTTGTAAGTAACCACCAGGTTATTGATAGTGGTTTGCGTAACAAATCTATTTTTAACCCTTAGGTGGTTAATAATCATCACATTGAAATTTTCAAACATGCAGTCCTGAAAGATTTGGATAGTGTTAAACTACAAAAAAAATATCAACCCTAAGCATATCACAGATGGTATTAAATCATTGGGGGGGAAAAGGACATCATTATAATATAAGACCTGCTGATAAGGGAGGTGGTGTTGTGGTTTTGGACAAGCAAGCACTTTTACCATGGGCAGATGATGGATCTGCCTAATGATAGATCTACATATAAAAAAATTAGACAGGGATCCCACCAGTACATATAGGGAACAATTGACAGCACTAACTAATTGGGGCTCAAGATATCAGGCTCTGAATAAGAAGGAACAATGGTACTTGGTGCAGAGTGCTTGTTCATATACTGTTATTTACACTCTCCCTAAGGTCCATAAAAATGCTACACCAACTCCCAGACCCATAGTTAACGACATTGGTTCGGTAACCTCAAGATTGGGAGAATATCTTGATGAGTTCCTTCAGCCTAGCGCAACATCCACTAAGGCTTATTTAAGGGACACCAAGGATCTGTTGTTTTCACGGAATAGGTTAGAATTGGATACTAATAAACCTACTTTTTTTTTTAAATAATGGCAGATGTATCGTCGTCGTACACAATCATACAACACGACGATGCCCTATTAGCCCTAAATTGGGCTTTAAGTAAAAGAAGACATTCTACATTCAGAGTTTTTTTAGGGAAAGCCCTTGATTTTTGTATCTCCCACAATTATTTTTGGTTTCATGCCCATTTCTATTTGAAGAAGATTGGCGTTGCTATGGGAGCCAAGTTTGCCATAAACAGGTTGGCAATGCTGGGAGCAGAGTGGGAAGATAGACAAGTTTTCAATGTACAATGACCTGAATTTAAATATTACCATAGATTTATTGATGATCTTATATGTATATGGGAGGGAACGGAGGAATCTGTCCACTCCTTCCTAGCATCTCTTAATAACAATGGTAATAATATACATTGGATTGGGTAGTGAGTGGTGACTCTATTAGTATCTAATCTTGATCCCACCTTTTGAATGGTGACATCTAAAAAATTAAGGTTTATTTCAAACCTACAGATCAAAAAAGTTACCTCTCAGTCAAAAGTGGTCATCACCTGGCATGGATAAAAAAATATACCAAAGGGACAAATCATGCGGGTCAAACAAAATTGCAGTAGATATAGTAGCTATGTTGTACAATCAAATGTCTTGAAAGAGAAATTTATTCAAAAAGACTATGATCCAAAATATCTTTGATGATATTATTAAGAATTTGGCTACCTCTTCCAGATTTCAGTATAATACTGTGAGAAACACCTCTGCAGCATCAAATCAACATCAATGGGGTTTTATATTAAGCTTTCACCATCAATATCGGAAAAATAGAGGCCATATACCAAAAACTCTGGCACATAATTTCTATGGATAGAGATTTAGGCCCAGCTCTACCCCATAAGCCTAGGTTTATTTATAGTAACTCCCCTAATTTTGGGGATAGGGTGGACCCACCTGGACAACAGAAACTATTTGACAAAAAAGGCTTTTACCCATGTAGGAAATGTGTATGCTGTAGGACTGTCAAAACTATTAATAGAAGTTGCACGTCGTTTAATTCTCATAATGTGGGTGATGATTACACCATTGATGAATTTATCATCTGCAATACCACACATTTTGTATACCTCAAATGGTGCCCACGCGGGCTGTATTATGGGGGCTGTACTAAACGATTACTGAGGATTCGTATCTCAGAACATATGACCAACATTAGAAAATGGCTTTACTAAACATAGCGTTTCTTTGCATTTTAAAAATGTACATGAGAGAGACCCATCACTGCTGCAATTTTGCAACACAATAGGGTCTTCTATAATTGGAGAGGGCCAAAATAATAAGGGACTTATTAAAACACAAAACAAAATTATTTTATTTTTTTATTAAATACACCTAAACCAAATGGATTAAATATTGAAATAGACTTAAATTGTTTTATTAGTGATAAGAATTTTAAAAATATTTGTTGCCAGACCCATGGTTTTCATTTTTATTATGTGCATCTAATTCAGACATGGGAGTAAGTCACACATGTGCAAGTCATAAGCAAGTCTCAAGTCTTAACCTTCAAGTCTCAAACAAGTCCCAAGTTACTGTGGCGAAAAAGCAAGCAAGTCAAGTCGAGTCCCTGCTAGAAGTCAAGTCAAGTCATTTATTTTGGTCAAGTCACAAATCAAGTCAAAATACTGATCTACCCCATTTCCACCTTTAAATGAGTTAAAAGTCAGTGCTCAGGAAAGGTTTTGTTTTATTTTCAACATTAACAAAACTGCTTAGTGCTTTTTTCTTGGCATATTACATACCGCTCACCATTCGGTTGCTAGGGGTTGCTATACATTACCGCTCAATGAGCGGCGCTCACCATTCAGCTGCTAGGGGTTGCTATACATTACTGCCCACCATTCGGTTGTCTAGGGGTTGCTATACATTACCGCTCACTCACCATTCAGTTGCTAGGGGTTGCTATACATTACTGCTCAGGACTGAGCAATTTACAGAGGCACTGAGTGGCAGACATCACAGAGAGCCATCTCTACATCACTCACTGTCACAGACTCACAGCTGCTCCGGTCCCGAGAACAAGCGGGGGTGATGGTATGTAAACAAACCGCAGGGAACAGAGCCGACTCCCGCCCGCCTCAATACACTACAGTACAGCCACACTTACTTTATTGGTTTATCCTCTTCTGTATCCTCTCGTCACATGTGGCGGGCTGCAGGAGGATATGTAATTTTTTTTACTGTAAAAAAATAATAGGAGGGATAACAATAAATAATATTGGTTATGTGCCCATGCTTCACTGTTCCTATGCCTCACTGTGCCCATGCTTCACTGTGCCCATGCCTCACTGTGCCCATGCTTCACTGTGCCCATGCCTCACTCTGTGCCCATGCTTCACTGTTCCCATGCCTCACTGTGTCCATGCTTCACTGTGCCCATGCCTCGCTGTGCCCATGCTTCACTGTTCCCATGCCTCACTCTGTGCCCGTGCCTTACTGTGCCCATGCCTTACTGTGCCCGTGCCTCACTGTGCCCACCATGCTTAGTTCACTGTGCCCGGGCCCTCAGCCGTACCTGATCAGCGGCCATTCCAGTATTCAAAAACCGCGCCTCCTCCTCGTCTGTGATAGGCGGAACACTCAATTTCCCAGCATTCAGTGTTTCGCCTATCACGCACATCCGCTCATCCTCATAACACAGACGAGGATGAGAGGATGTCCGTGATAGGCTGAACACTGCCTGCTGTGAAATTGATTGTTCCGCCTATCACAGACGAGGAGGCGCGGCTTTTGAACACTGCAATGGCCGCCGTCTGTCTGCATGACACGCTGATCAGGTAGGCAGACGGCAGCTTGTGGTTAGTGTTAATGCTGTTAGGTTATTGGTTAGTGGTAGTGTTAGTGGTGCCAACTTGCAAGTCTGACTTTGACTTGGGCTTGCCAAGTCATATAGCCCAAGTCGAAGTCAAGTCGCAAGTCATTAGTGACAAGTCAAAGTCAAGTCGAGTCATTTATCTAATTCTGTCAAGCAAGTCACAAGTCCTCAAAAAGGTGACTCGAGTCCCCCACCTCTGGCATCTATTATTACTGTTTTTTTTTTAAGATGTACTATATGACTGTAGATTATATTTTATGTTAACTCTGAATGATGTTTATATTTGAGAGGTGACAACATTTTAGTTTGCTTTAAATTTAGCGCTGGTGTCACGCATACCGTTGCTTTGAGTCAATATGTAATCTGTGGCTCTTCTACTCCAATCACTCTGGTAGCTCCGAGTGACTGTGAGATGGGCGTGCAGATGATAATCATTCTTGCATGTCTCTGGGATATTAGGAACGTTGCCGTGCCATACAGCCAATCCCAGGACGAAGTCAAGATTATAAAACGTGTTGGGGTGTGGCTGGGCGGCAACTAGTAGCAACAGTTTACTACAACGAGAGATGTCCGAGCTGAATTGGCAGGTGCAGCAGCAGTGTGGTGAGATATCACCAGCTTGACTTTTACCTCTTGCAGTGCTCTGGTTGACACTTTTAAGCTGATTTTACTTACAGTGGGTACGGAAACTATTCAGACCCCCTTAAATTTTTCACTCTTTGTTATATTGCAGCCATTTTCTAAAATCATTTAAGTTCATTTTTTTCATCATTAATGTACACACAGCACACCATATTGACAGAAAAACACAGAATTGTTGACATTTTTGCAGATTTATTAAAAAAGAAAAACTGAAATATCACATGGTCCTAAGTATTCAGACCCTTTGCTGTGACACTCATATATTTAACTCAGGTGATGTCCATTTCTTCTGATCATCCTTGAGATGGTTCTACACCTTCATTTGAGTCCAGCTGTGTTTGATTATACTGATTGGACTTGATTAGGAAAGCCACACACCTGTCTATATAAGACCTTACAGCTCACAGTGCATGTCAGAGCAAATGAGAATCATGAGGTCAAAGGAACTGCCTGAAGAGCTCAGAGACAGAATTGTGGCAAGGCACAGATCTGGCCAAGGTTACAAAAAAAAATTCTGCTGCACTTAAGGTTCCTAAGAGCACAGTGGCCTCCATAATCCTTAAATAGAAGACATTTGGGACGACCAGAACCCTTCCTAGAGCTGGCCGTCCGGCAAAACTGAGCTATCGGGGGAGAAGAGCCTTGGTGAGAGAGGTAAAGAAGAACCCAAAGATAACTGTGGCTGAGCTCCAGAGATGCAGTCGGGAGATGGGAGAAAGTTGTAGAAAGTCAACCATCACTGCAGCCCTCCACCAGTCGGGGCTTTATGGCAGAGTGGCCCGACGGAAGCCTCTCCTCAGTGCAAGACACATGAAAACCCGCATGGAGTTTGCTAAAAAAAAATAACCTGAAGGACTCCAAGATGGTGAGAAATAAGATTCTCTGGTCTGATTTGGCTTTAATTCTAAGCAGTATGTGTGGAGAAAACCAGGCACTGCTCATCACCTGTCCAATACAGTCCCAACAGTGAAGCATGGTGGTGGCAGCATCATGCTGTGGGGGTGTTTTTCAGCTGCAGGTACAGGACGACTGGTTGCAATCGAGGGAAAGATGAATGCGGCCAAGTACATGGATATCCTGGACGAAAACCTTCTCCAGAGTGCTCAGGACCTCAGACTGGGCCGAAGGTTTACCTTCCAACAAGACAATGACCCTAAGCACACAGCTAAAATAACGAAGGAGTGGCTTCACAACAACTCTGTGACTGTTCTTGAATGGCCCAGCCAGAGCCCTGACTTAAATCCAATTGAGCATCTCTGGAGAGACATAAAAATGGCTGTCCACCAATGTTTACCATCCAACCTGACAGAACTAGAGAGGATCTGCAAGGAGGAATGGCAGAGGATCCCCAAATCCAGGTGTGAAAAACTTGTTGCATCTTTGCCAAAAAGACTCGTGGCTGTATTAGATCAAAAGGGTGCTTCTACTAAATACTGAGCAAAGGGTCTGAATACTTAGGACCATGTTTTTCTTTTTTAATAAATCTGCAAAAATTTCAACAATTCTGTGTTTTTCTGTCAATATGGGGTGCTGTGTGTACATTAATGAGGAAAAAAATTAACTTAAATGATTTTAGCAAATGGCTGCAATATAACAAAGAGTAAAAAATTTAAGGTGGTCTGAATACTTTCCGTACCCACTGTATATATATAATAAGTGCAATGTATGAAGGTTTATTTGAATAAACATTGGCGCTTGATGTTATCACACTAGAGGAGCTTTTTCTTTGTTATCTCACCCCATGTGATTGCATCTATCCATCCATTGTGTGTGGAGAGGAGCAGATCGTTGGCTTAACCCTTTTTGGTAATGTGTTGCTGCCGAACACGAGATTGTAAGGCAATATTTTTTGGTGAGTTCAACACTGACGGGGAACACAGGCTGCAAGACACACATGGTGTAGTGTGAAGACTATATCACCTTTGGATAACTCTTATGTTGGAAGGACATGGGACAGCAGGCAGGACCTTAAAACCTCTATAATTAAAATAAATCAACACACCAAGTATTGGATAAATAAGGCCGTGGCTGCTTTATTATTGGATTACAATAAACTTATGAACTTCTCATAAATAAATTAACTTTAAACAGCTTAGCCACTACGGCTCAAGCTTATATAATATTTAAACTTCAAATTATCCATACATAAAAAATAAATATATTGAAAACATCTGTCCACCTATGTAATTAATAACAAAGGTGACCTTACCACATAATAAGCAACCACGACAATTAATTTCTACATAAGGGGCGGGTGGGTAGGGGAACACCACAGATCCTGTCTTCTGAGGCGACTGCTTTATAAAACGGAACCCCCTTTATATAGCCCTAACAAGAACCTGATTAGACCGGTACTGACTAGCCCAGTACCACTTTAGCCTTAAAAAAACCCGGGAAACAGCACGAGCCTACTGCGTGATCACCAGGTGATCAGCTAAAGCCCGGGAAAGTCGTTTTAACCTTCCCTATGCCATATGAAAACCCCCCAGCTGTTCCCTCTAGCAATCCTACCATGACTATTTAAGGGGATCTTAAAACTGTTTGCCCTGCCGCTTTCCCATGAGAAAAGGGGGGTTATAACTGTCTCCCCCTTTTCTATCATGGGACAGCAGGCAGGACCTTAAAACCTCTATAATTAAAATAAATCAACACACCAAGTATTGGATAAATAAGGCCGTGGCTGCTTTATTATTGGATTACAATAAACTTATGAACTTCTCATAAATAAATTAACTTTAAACAGCTTAGCCACTACGGCTCAAGCTTATATAATATTTAAACTTCAAATTATCCACAAGACAGGTGGATTCAAATCCGCCTGTCATCAAACCCCACAACCACGGCCCTTTCAATACACGTACCTAAATCAGCATTAAATATATCTAAACCTATGTCGGATAAATGTACCCCATCTGCTCTATATAAACCCTGTATGAAACCTTCCAACTCGGTATGCCTGAAAGACCACATCCCAAAAACCGATAATAATTTAGCAACAGCCCTATTTACGCGACGCCTAACTTTTTCCAAAGGACGCATGGCTGGCAAAGAAAGCCATCGTAGCCTTTGCACCAATTCGGAAAAAATAATACTAGTATTTGGTAATAGTAATTGAATTTTTAAGAGGTCATCCCTAATCTTAAAGATGAGATCCAACGTTTTTTGTTTCCCGATATCATTCCCCCCCAGATGTATAATCAAAACATCCGGAGGCGAAAAATCCTTAAGAAGCTTATTGAATTCTAGCAAAAGGCTAGACCACACCATACCCCGTCTACCAAACCATAAAACCTTAAACAAAGAAGGATCCAATCCTAAATTGCTAGAATATTTTCTTGCAGCAGCTCTCCGATGTGCCCAAAAAACGTAAGAATGGCCGATGATCCAAACCAATCTGAATTTACCTAAAATAAATCAAACGGATAGATTAGGACGAATATACAAAAGATAACGGTCAGACTTCCATCTACCAACTCCCTTAATAACATCAGTGCCCAGTCCCAACCTAGAAGCTTCAGTAGCTGCACCAATCCTAAAAGAGTGCGATGTAATATGATACCCTTGAAGATTTAATTTTTTTAAACCTTTCTTAAAAACACTAATAAATTGATATTTAGTAAGAGGGACACCAGATTCATGAATAAAAAAGATGTCCGACAAAGAAGGCCTAATATTACAATATTGAGATACTAATTTCACCGGGCAAATAGGAGAGCCATTACAAGAAAATAAACTCACCCAGCTACCAATACCAAGTTGATCTGTTTTTGACCGACGAATAAAAATTTTCAACATACCATCCGAAATAAGCACATCAGAGGTGTGAATTAACTGAAACTCTGATACCCTAAGTGCTGCAAAAAATGCTAAGGAAAAAACCGCCCGAAAAAGAACAGCTTCAAACTCTGAAAAACAAATAAGTGAGGTAACTGCACAAAGATTGCTTAATATAGCAGGGGTAATCGGAGAACGTTGATCTTTTCTAAAATTAAATTTCTTATAACCTTTCATAGCTTGCTGAACTGAAAAAAACGTTAAACAAGAAGAAAAACCATTGAGTTTTAGAAAAAAGGAAACTCCAGATAGTGTCTTCTGGACATATGACCAGGAATAATTTTTGTTAAATAAAGATTCCAAAAAAAGCAAAATTAATTTTTCAGAAAATGAAACGGCAGGTTTCTGTATAGAATTTAAGAACATCAGCCACATCAACCAGGCTGATCGATATCCAGCCAAAGTTGAGGGTGCAATTGAATGTTGAATGTAGGCAGAAATGGGCTTCAAACCAGGTCCCATATATTGGTTGGGCACTGCATCCCTACAGGATCCGCATCCGGATACAGCTGAAAAAATCGATCCATCTGTAGGCGAGACAGAGAATCCGCCACGTCATTGTCCTTACCTGCCACATGAGTTGCCTTTAACCAAACATTCCAACTCAAGCACCGGAAGACCATATGGCGTAGAAGTACAATGACCGGCGGAGATTTGGACGTTAGACAGTTTATTGCAAACATAACACCTTTGTTATCAGTCCTAACCATTATCCGTTTATTCTGAAAATGCTGGCCCCAGATTTCTAAAGCTACTATTATCGGAAAAAGTTCCAATAATACAATATTCTTTAACAGACCTTTGTTTTTCCAACTGGTAGGCCAGCGCTCTGCACACCACTGCGATCGCCAAATGGCAGCAAAGCCGCATGACCCCGCAGAGTCGGTAAACAGAAAAAATTCATTATCCAAAATGAATTCTTCCTGCCAAACAGCTTTTCCATTAAAATACATAAGGAATTGAATCCATACCAACATATCTTCCTTCATATCGTGAGTAACTCTTATATGAGAAAACGGGGATATTAAACCCGAAATGGCCAGATACAGCCGTCGTGAGAACACCTTTCCCACCGGCATAATCCTAGATGCGAATGCCAGTAAGCCGAGTAGTGACTGCATTTCCTTTAAACAAACTTTCTTTTTCCTAATGATGAGTAATAAAGAAGATCTAAGCTTGACTAATTTATCGTCAGGTAACCTAAACTCCATTAGCTCGGAATCAATCGTGATACCTAAGAATTCAATGCAAGTTGAGGGCCAGGCAGTTTTTTCAGTGGCTAAAGGAACTCCGAAATGGCTACATATTGTGAAAAAAGCATCTAATAACCTTGTACAATCCGAAGAGTGAGGAGGGCCTAAAAACAAAAAATCATCTAAATAATGGATCAAAAAAGTTGAATTAGATATATTGCTAACTACCCATTCTAAAAAGGATGAAAAAGATTCAAAATAAAAACAGGACAAAGAGCAGCCCATTGGTAAGCACTTATCGAAATAAAAATAACCATCAAAGAAAAAACCTAAAGAATTAAAACCAGCAGGGTTGATAGGAAGGAGGCGAAAAGCAGATTTAATATCTGCTTTAGCCAGAAGGGCCCCCTTACCGAGCAACCTAAGCTTAACTAAAGCATCCTCAAAAGACGCATAAGAAACAGAGGAAAGACTATCCTCAATTTGGTCATTCAGGGAGTGATCCTTGGGAAAAGACAAATGGTGAATCAACCTGAAAGAATTTTTTTCTTTTTTGGGGACAATTCCTAATGGCGAAATCCTGAAATTAATAAATGGAGGGGAACTAAAAGGACCGGCTACCCTCCCTTCAGAAACTTCCTTATAAATTTTTTCCCAAACAATATTAAAATAATTTTCTACTGATTTTAAATTATTTATTCGTGTGCAACCCGAACCGCAAAATGACGGCAAAACAAAACCCTCTCTAAATCCTTCAAGAATTAGCTGAGCCTTCGCCTTGTCTGGATATATTTTGAGCCAAGGAATCATGTTTTGCCAGATCACCGGGGTGCGAGCCTTTTTGAACAGGTCCTTGTTGGTTAAATGTCGCCATTCGTTTGAAACATTTGCTGACAGAATGTGTTCCTGAACAAAAGGCACATTCGTGGCGGTACCTGCAAGAGTTGGGCCACTTACATTGTCCGTCATTAAAGTTGAAACAAATTCCTTTCTTGTAACCTGACGGCTGACCGGTTGATTGCTGTAAAATCTGATTTTGTTTGGAAAAATTTTGTCGTTGAGGGAGAAAAAGATTGAGCCAGAGCCCAACGTCCTTCACTCCCCATTTTAAAGATTTGTGGACTGCTAATTTCTGACGAAAAGCCTCATCATAATTAAACCAAGAGGTACCACCAAAACTTTTATACGCCTCCAAAATAACATCCAGATGTTGAAAAAGTCCCGAACTCTTCTCCGGAAATTTTTCACAAAGGATACCAGAAAATATGCAGAAAGCCTGCAACCAGTTGTTGAAAGACCTGGTCACAGGCCTCCTACGATCCTCATCCTCTTTTTTTTCTTTTACAATAAAATCTTTTGAAGAGGGAAGCAAAGATAATAAATCCAAAAATTCGCCCCTCCATATCTTTTCTTTTACTGCTAAGGAAAGATGAAAACCTAACGGAGATACCTCACAGGGAATGGGTACTTTTAAACAGGTTTCAGGTAAATTTTGTATTTGTGCATTCTGATAGGAAGTAACAGTATCACTAATAGAATGTAAAATATGCTCGTCATTTACTATTTGAACACAAGATGGCGACAATACATCCACCATAGCATTATCAGGAACAATTACAGGATTTTTTAATGACTGAACTTCATTAGTTAATTTAGCTATTGATTCAACAATGTTATGCAGAGTAAGCACAGTAATTGACTCACCTGCTACAGATATACCAGCCTCCTCAGTTGTAGTGGAAGGAGCTGATCTGCCAGCAGGCCTAGTACTGACCTCAGACTGCTGTGTTCGTTGCCATGGTGACGAGCTATGCTGCTGAATGAGGTGTGGAGACTGTGCTGACGTACCGCCCACAGCTCCGCCTCTGCTACTGGCTCCGCCTCTTCTCATAGGAGAAGTACCTGGCGCCGACGCTGGCATTGTTGCGGGCTGTCTCTCCGCCCGACCTCTGGATGCTGCCCCGCTCCTCCTCGCCGGCTGCCCTGTTCTTTTAGCAGCCGGCGCTTGCGGTGGTGAAGGGGAGAGTCTCCGGCATGGGGTCCGCCTTCTTTTTGCGGAGCCACGCCCCCCTGATGACGCGGCGTTACTGACCCTCTCCAGACGTGGCACGTCCTCCGTCATTGCGGCTCCCTCCTCTTCCGGGATCATCATGGACTCCTCGCTGCGCTCCCTCACCGCTATACTTTCTCCGGCCGCGAAGCTTCGGGATTCCTCCGCCCTTGCTGTAGCTCCCACCGGAGCTTCTTGACGCGAAGCCAGCGGTAAGTCTAGACACTGCCGGATCCAATCCTCGCCGCCTTCTTCTCCTGCCCGCTCGATCAGCCGCCGCAGTAGGCTCATCTTCTGGCCTCAGAAGACCCTGTTTGTTCAATGGAGAAACTCCTAGAACACCACAGATCCTGTCTTCTGAGGCGACTGCTTTATAAAACGGAACCCCCTTTATATAGCCCTAACAAGAACCTGATTAGACCGGTACTGACTAGCCCAGTACCACTTTAGCCTTAAAAAAACCCGGGAAACAGCACGAGCCTACTGCGTGATCACCAGGTGATCAGCTAAAGCCCGGGAAAGTCGTTTTAACCTTCCCTATGCCATATGAAAACCCCCCAGCTGTTCCCTCTAGCAATCCTACCATGACTATTTAAGGGGATCTTAAAACTGTTTGCCCTGCCGCTTTCCCATGAGAAAAGGGGGGGTTATAACTGTCTCCCCCTTTTCTATCATTCTTTAGCACTTTCATTATATTATATGGACTTGTGTCACTGAATTTCCATTTATCTTCTGCACTTTATTGTTTGATAACAAGCGCTGCTGATCACCTTCATCAATCAGGATGTGGCCCAGAAGTTGACTGACAGCATGCCAGGGTGAATTGCAGAGGTCTTGAAAAAGAATGGTCTTTACAGCAAACTATCCCCCACTCCTCAAACAAATAACAACACTTTTACAACAATGGTCACATCTCCCAATTTCATGGATAGGTAAAATGAATGCAATCAAAATGACAATCCTTCCAAAACTACTGTACTTATTTAGAGTCTTACCGATCCCTATCCCACCTTATTATCTTAGAATTCTCCAAAGACGAACATCAACATTTGTCTGGGGCTCCAAAAAACCCTGTGTATCGCTTCATACACTACACTTACCAAAACTCAAAGGAGGCTTTGGGTTTCCGAACTTCGCTAACTATTATAGAGCCGCACATATTGCTAGCCTCACTAAATATCATGCTACATATGAAATACCCCTATGGGTAATGATAGAAGCGGCAGAATGTGACGCTCTTTCTATTTCCAATTTATTATGGCTCCTACCTAAGGAACGGAAAACCCTACGTAACCCCATTACTAAATAATTTTTATCTATATGGGACAAACTTAGAGTTAAACATCAGTTACAATCTTCTCACGATCCTCTCTTGTCATTCCTGAAAAACCCTGCTTTCTACCCAGCATGGGTCTCTCCTAAATCATTTAAGGTCTGGAATTCATTAAATATTACTCGGCTTAGTAACTTAACTTCTTCTTCATCCTTCCATACATTTCCTATACTCTGTGACACCTACAACCTACCGAACTCTGAACTTTTCAGATACCTCCAAATTAAAAACTTTTATGCACCTTTGCTAAATACAGATGTCTCCTTAACCCAACTTACGATTTTTGAATCTACATGCATGAAAGATCCTCACTTAAGATGCATTATATCTTCTATATACTCCCACATTTCCACTTATCCCGGTTTAGATAAACCACCTTATGCACGTAAATGGGAGGAGGACCTGAAGAGAACATTCGATATGAATGATTGGTCCAAAATATGGTCTGTAACAAAATCTTCTTCACCAAATATCCTGGCAGTTGAAACCAATTACAAAGTTTTGTCTCGTTGGTACCTCGTTCCCTCCAGATTGGCCAAATTCACACCAAACCAAACAGGCCTATGCTTTCGGGGTTGCCCAGATCCGGGCACCCACTTACACATTTGGTGGTCCTGCCCGTTGGTGCAATTATTTTGGGAACAGATATTTGAAACTGCCTCCAAGATATTTGGTTTCACTGTGCAACCAGACCCAGCCACAGCCTTGCTCAATCTAAAACCTGATCTCATTACACATAAACAATTCAAACTCCTCATTCAATTTCTTACAGCAGCAAAGCAAACAATAGCAAAGGCATGGAAGACCCCTAAATTGGAGATATCCGAGACCATAAATAGAGTAAATGACTTTATGTCTCACGCCAAAATGTTAGCTATAGAAAGAAATCAAATTCCAATCTTTGAAAAGATCTGGGATCCTTGGATTAAATTTCACCTACCTTCTATTAGTGACAACTCGATTCTCATGCCATGGTAGCCGGAGGACTCAATCGGTTAAACTAGCTACTAAACCAAATTTCTGAAGCTTGGGAGCTACCCTGCTCAATATAGTGAACACTGTGTTTTACTTAAACCCTCAAGCCGCGGACCGATTCATTCAGGCCATTCAGGTGGACTCCTACACTCCCCCCCCCCCTCTGGTTTCCTACTATTCTATTCCATCTATTTTATTTTATATTATCTATCTAATTTTATTTTACCCTATTTTATTTTGATATCTTTACTTCTTTTTCTCTTTTCTTTTCTCTATTATTCTTACTTCATAACGCACCTTATTGAAGCTACAGTATTACTCTACATTACTTTTTTCGAAGATACAGATCAATTTATAATTAATATGTTAAATATTTCTTTCAACTACAGTCTTGAATATATTAGTACAAGGATTTATTTACTTTCTATCTCATTTAAGTCCTTATAATTTTCATTAGGATATATTCTGTAGACCCTATTATTTGTTATTTTTCTATATTTGTAATAATTGGACAAATATCAACAACATGTATTACATATGATCTGTATGTGACTAATATATATGTCCAATAAAATACTTTGACAAGGAAAAAGAAGGGTCAACACTGCAAATATTGAACCTTTGCATAAACTTAATGTAATTGTCAATAAAAGCCTTTGAGACTTATGGGATGCTTGTAATTATACTTCATTATACCATAGTAACATCTGACAAAAGCATCTACAAACACTGAAGCAGCAGACTTTGAAAAGTCACCCCCACAGCATGATGCTGCCACCAATTTGTGTCATTCTCAAAACTTTTGGCCACGGCTATAGATCCAGGCTTCATCCATCACTAGTGAACATAACCCCAAAGGGGTGTTCAGGATCTGGAAACTATAGGAATGGACGACAGCCCTAGACTAGCAAAGCACCAAACCAGGATCCAATGGCCAAAGCAACTTTACAGTTGAAGGGGGCATGTCCAAAAGCTTTTGCCTGGATTCTGTACTGTAAAATTAAGATGTATTGCTTTATTATGGATCCATCATAGGCAGGTTTAAATGGAAAGTTTTGTGGACACAATTTTCCGTTCAAGTAGAAGGAAATACTTCACTATAAGCATAGATTTTGTAATAATATGAATAAAGATGAATATTGCCCTACCTGCAAATTCCATAAGGGCTTATTTAGACCTGCAAAGAAATTTGAGTGGCCATTAACACACCTAATGCGTTAAGATGTGCTAACTGTGCATTTTTTTGATTCCTTTTCATTGCATTAATAAATGCTTGTCAGACATCCCTCTCCATTGTTTTTTTTGTATGGATTTTTATATGAACATTCATAAACGGCATAGTGGCACCTGTGACATGTTTAACCCCTTCCCAACCAGCCGGCACAGTTATACTGCAGCAGGTTGGCTCCCCTGGGCGAACCGTCGTAGCTGTACGTCGGTTCACTTTTTGACCACTCGGGGTGCTTGCCGCGTGACCCCAGAGCCAATGCGCGTGCCTGGTGGTTGCGATGACCGACGGGCACCCGTGATCGCTCCACACAGAGATCTGTCAATGTAAACAGACAGATCTCTGTGTAAAAATCGCTGACCACCGCCATTACTAGTATAAAAAAAAAAAAATTATAAAAATGCCATAAATCTTTCCCCTATTTTGTAAACACTATAACTTTTGCACAAACCAATCAATATACGCTTATTGCGATTTTTATTACCAAAAATATGTAGAATACATATCGGCCTAAACTGAGGAAAAAAGTAGCTTTTTTAACCACTTGGCAACCACCTGCCGACAAATAACGTCGACAAGGTGGTTGCTTAACTCTGGGAGGACGTTATATAAAGTCCTCCCAGAATCGCGCTCCCGCGCGCCCCCTGGGGCACGCACACAGGAAACTCCGTGACCGCCGGGTCCAGAGGACCCGGCGGATCACGAATTGCGGTAAATCGCCGCTGATAGCGGCCGTTTACCACGTGATTGCTCCGTCAAATGACGGAGCAATCACTTGTAAACAGACCGGCGTCATGTGATGACGCCGGTTCCTCCCTCCCCTCTCTGTACCGATCGGTACAGTGTGAGCGGGGAGGGGGAGGGAGCGGATGGCAGCAGCAGCTCTGTGGGCTGGATCTGTGACAATTGCAGTCACAGATCCAGCCATCCATCCATCCCTGCTCAGCCATCCCTGGTGCAATACCCTGCCAATACTCTGCAATACACCCTGCCAATACTCTGCAAAATACCCTGCGCAATACTCTGCAATACCCTGGTGCAATACTCTGCAATACCCTGGCGCAATACTCTGCAATACCCTGGTGCAATACTCTGCAATACCCTGCGCAATACTCTGCAATGTACTCTGCAATACCCTGCGCAATACTCTGCAATACCCTGCGCAATACCCTGCGCAATACTCTGCAATACCCTGCACAATACCCTGCAAAATACTCTGCAATACCCTGCGCAATACTCTGCAATACCCTGCGCAATACTCTGCAATACCCTGCGCAATACCCTGCAATACCCTGCGCAATACCCTGCAAAATACTCTGCAATACCCTGCGCAA
Organism: Rana muscosa; assembly: GCA_029206835.1. NCBI lineage: Eukaryota > Metazoa > Chordata > Amphibia > Anura > Ranidae > Rana > Rana muscosa. The sequence continues at coordinate 336,766,081 of CM055116.1, read as the reverse complement.
TACTCTGCAATACCCTGCACAATACTCTGCAATACCCTGCACAATACCCTGCAATACCCTGTGCAATACCCCCTGTGCAATACCCCGTGCAATACCCTGCCATACTCCGCAATACCCTGCCATAGTCCGCAATACTCCGCAATGCCCTGCAATACTCCGCAATGCCCGGCAATACTCCGCAATGCCCGGCAATACTCCGCAATGCCCGGCAATACTCTGCAATAACCACTTCCCGCCCGCCGGCCGTCATATGACGTCCTTGACTTTGTGCGGAGATATCTGAATGATGGGTGCAGCTACAGGCATCATTCAGATATTAGTTTTTTCAGCCGGCGATTCCCTACACCATAAGAACAATCATAGCGGCTGTTCCGCCGCTTGATCATTCTTACGGGAGGTGAGAGGGGATCCCCCCCCTCCCGCTGCCCTCCGGTGCTTCTACCGACTCACCGCTACCATCAAAGCCAGGATTGTTGTTTTTTTTTCAGGCTTCCCAGCCTAGGAGGTGAGATGTGGGGTCTTATTGACCCCATATCTCACTGTAAAGAGGACCTGTCATGCCATATTCCTATTACAAGGGATGTTTACGTTCCTTGTAATAGGAATAAAAGTGATCAAAAAAATTTTTGGGGCGGAAAAACATGTCAAACTAAAATAAATAAAGTAAAATGAACAATAAAAAAAATATATATTTTTTTAAAGCGCCCCTGTTCCCGTGAGCTCGCATACAGAAGCGAACGCATACGTAAGTCCCGCCCACATATGAAAACGGTTTTCAAACCACACATGTGAGGTATCTCTGCGAACGTTAGAGCAAGAGCAATCATTTTGGCCCTAGACTTCCTCTGTAACTCAAAACATGTAACCAGTAAAAATATTTAAATTGTCGCCTATGGGGATTTTTTAAATAGCGAAGTTTGGCGCCATTCCACGAGTGTGTGCAATTTTTAAGGGTGACATGTTAGGTATCTATTTACTTGGCGTAACTTCATCTTTCACATTATGCAAAAATATTGGGCTAACTTTCCTGTTTTTTTTTTTTTTAAGCAGAAAACCTTTTTTTTTCCGTAAAAAACGCGTTAAAAAAAATTGCTGCGGAAATATCGTGCGAGATAAAAAGTTGCAACAACCACCATTATATTCTCTAAGGTCTTTGCTAAAAAAACATATATAATGTTTTGGGGTTCTATGTAATTTTCTAGCAAACAAATGATGATTTTTACATGTAGGAGAGAAATGTCAGAATTGGCCTGGGTGCTCCAGAACGCCTGAAGGTGCTCCCTGCATGTTGGGCCTCTCTATGTGGCCACGCTGTGTAAAAGTCTCACACATGTGGTATCGCCATACTCGGGAGTAATAGCAGAATGTGTTTCGGGGTGTAATTTGTGGAATGCATATGCTGTGTGTGAGAAATAACCTGCTAATATGACAATTTTGTGAAAAAAAAAAAAAAGAGAAAAAAAAATCTTGATTTTGCAAAGAATTGTGGGAAAAAATGACAACTTCAAAAAACTCACAATGCCTCTTTCTGAATACCTTGGAATGTCTTCTTTCCAAAAAGGGGTCATTTGGGGGGTATTTGTACTTTTCTGGCATGTTAGGGTCTCAAGAAATGAGATCGGCCGTCAGTACTTCAGGTGTGATCAATTTTCAGATATTGGCACCATAGCTTGTAGACTCTATAACTTTCACAAAGACCAAATAATATCCACCAATTTGTACTTATTTTTACCAAAGATATGTAGCAGTATAAATTTTGGCCAAAATTTATGAAGAAAAAATAGTAATTTGCAAAATTTTATAACAGAAACGAAAAAAAAATCATTTTTTTACAAAATTTTCAGTCTTTTTTCTCTTATAGCGCAAAAAATAAAAAACCCAACAGTGATTAAATACCACCAAAAGAAAGCTCTATTTGTGTGAAAAAAAGGACAAAAAATTCATATGGGTACAGTGTTGTATGACTGAGTAATTGTCATTCAAAATGTGAGAGCACCGAAAGCTGAAAATTGGTCTGGTTATTAAGGGGGTTTAAGTGCCCAGTGGTCAAGTGGTTAAAAAACAATTGGGGATATTTATTATATCAAAAAGTACAAAATAGTGTTTTGTTTTTTTTCAAAATTGACGTTTTCTTTTTGTTTATAGCGCAAAAAATAAAAACCGTAGAGATGATCAAATGCCACCAAAAGAAAGCTCTATTTGTGGGGAAAAAATACATCAATTTCGTTTGGGTACAATGTCACACGACCGCGCAATTGTCAGTTAAAAAGGCGCAGTGCCTTATCGCAAAAAAATGGCCTGGTCATTGAGCAGCCAAATCTTCCGGGGCTGAAGTGGTTAAAGCCCGTTTACATTGACATCAATGGAAGAGTAAAGGGAGCGGCAAAGCCTGGCAAACACGTCGGGTTAATTGCAAGGTTAACGCAACCACGTGAACAACACTGGGCACTGCAATGCACACCATTTTGACAGGTGTTCGAGAAGCTTCAAATGCTCATGAAATGACTGCATTTGAAGCTAGTGTAAACTTACCATAAGAGAACAACAGTACAGGACACAGGCAGAATATTGATAGACCATGGTTATATGCATGAACTATCAAGTTATTAGACACAAGCAACACTTTATACATTATACAATTTTCTTATTCAACTGCCTTTAGATTTACCTTAACCACTTGCCGCCCGCCCTATAGCGGATTGACGTCGGCAAAGTGGTTGCAAAATCCTGACAGGACGTCATATGATGTCCTCAGGATTTTGAGCCGCTGCGCGCCCCCCGGGGGCGCGCATCGCGGCGATCGTTGCTGCGGGGTGTCAGTCTGACACCCCGCAACACCGATCTAGGAAAAGAGTCTCCGACGGAGACTCTTTACCACGTGATCAGCCATGTCCAATCACGGCTGATCACAGTGTAAACAGGAAAAGCCGGTCATCGGCTTTTCCTCACTCGCGTCTGTCAGACGCGAGTAGAGGAGAGCCGATCGGTCTGCTCCTCTGACAGGGGGGGGTTTGTGCTGATCGATTATCAGCACAGCCCCCCCCGAGGATCCCCACTGGACCACCAGGGATGCCACTAGACCACCAGGGATGCCACTAGACCACCAGGGAACCACACCATAAGGATATATAAGGTATGCCACCCTAGACCACCAGGGATAATGGATGCCAATCAGTGCCACAATGGATGCCAATCAGTGCCCACAATGGGCACCACTGATTGGCAGGCATTATTGTTTGGCACTGATTGGAATCCATTAGTACAGTACAGTGCCACCTATCAGTGCCCACCCATGCCACCTATCAGTGCCCACCCATGCCCACCCGTGCCACCTATCAGTGCCCACCCATGCCGCCTATCCATGCCCATCAGTGCCCACCCGTGCCGCCTATCTGTGCCCACCCGTGCCGCCTATCTGTGCCCACCCGTGCCGCCAATCTGCGCCCACCCGTGCTGCCGATCGTTGCCCACCCGTGCTGCCGATCGTTGCCCACCCGTGCCGCCGATCGTTGCCCATCCGTGCCGCCGATCGTTGCCCATCCGTGCCACCTCATTGGTGCCCATCCGTGCCGCCTTATCCGTGCCCGTCAGTGCAGCCCCATCAGTGCCCATCAGTGAAGGAGAAAACTAACTTATTTACAAAGTTTTGTAACTGAACCCAAAAAAAAACTTTTTTTTTTCAAAATTTTCGGTCTTTTTTTTATTTTTTAGCAGGAAATAAAAATCGCAGAGGTGATCAAATACCACCAAAAGAAAGCTCTATTTGTGGGAACAAAATGATAAAAATTTAGTTTGGGTACAGTATACCATGACCGCGCAATTGTCATTCAAAGTGCAACAGCGCCGAAAGCTGAAAATTGGTCTGGGCAGGAAGGTATTTAAGTGCCCAGTATGGAAGTGGTTAAACTCTGTAGTTCAAGGGTGTGCCTGATTGCATACAAACTGAAAGTATTAAGGTCTGACCACATATTATATGGTTTTGGTAGATCTAAAGGAAATCCGCTCCATGAGCTTTCAGTTTTGTGACAAGCAATGCAGAGTTAACCAAGGAATGGAAGGGAGAGTGATCCGTGTCCTGTACTTACTCCAAGATATGGAATATGCATGTAAGTCAAAATTCCTCTTATCCTAGTCATACAGTACATGACACAGGCAGAATATTCATAGACCATAGATTGTCCCCAATGAGGGAAACAAAACTGTGCCAAAAAGGCCAACAAGAGTGGATTAAAAAGAGAGAAGCATCAAGTACTGCAGAAACGCATCAAAAAAGCATGTTGAAGTGGTAGGCGCTTTAAAGGGTTTGTTAACTCAAAACATATAAATCACTGGCAGCCTCTATGCATACCACACTGTATAAGTTCTTTATCAAAACGAGCCAGGAAAATACCTTTTTAGAACGATCTTCAAGCCTGTCACATGACTCGTGGCTGCTTTACATCTTCGATACATGGCTACTAGGGATGAGCTCGGTGTTCGAGTCGAACGCAGGTTCGACTTGAACATCGCCTGTTCAGCAAAACCAGAACTTTGTGGGCCGTTTGCGCCAAATTCGTGTGACGCGAACGGCCCACATTGCACTGTGCCATCGCACTGAATTGCCGGCGCTGTGATTGGCCAAGCATGCACTGTGACCCAGCATGCTCGGCCAATCACAGCGCCGGCAGTGAGGAGAGCCATAATTGGCCACAGGCAGGATGCCTGTGGCCAATCATAGCTCAGGGGGGTTTAGTACACGCCCCACACTATAAAAGGCCGCCAGCGCGGCGGCCTTGTGTAGTGTGTTCCGGCGTGCAGGGAAAGAGCGGCACAGGCAGGGACAGCGTGTTCTACAGTGTGTTCTTTTCTCAGGCATCTGCAGGAGTTAGTGGGTGTTGTGTGCCTCCAGCGCAGTATACACCTGTATCTACCCTTTATTACTGTTCTCTAAGCTAGATAGGCAGGGACAGTGTGTTCTTTTCTCAGGCATCTGCAGGAGTTAGTGGGTGTTGTGTGCCCCAGCACAGTATACACCTATATCTACCCTTTATTGCTGGTGTTCTCTAATAAAAGCATCTGCAGGAGTTACTGGGTGTTGTGTGCCTCCAGCACAGCACAGTATACATCTGTATCTACCCTTTATTGCTGGTGTTCTCTAATAAAGGCATCTGCAGGAGTTAGTGGGTGTTGTGTGCCTCCAGCACAATATACACTACTCCAATTCCTGGTTTTCCCATCTCCCTGCAGTCCATTACTATGTCTGGAAGGCCAACAAGAAGAGGCAGACAGTCAGGAGCCAATAAAAGAGGGCAAGCAGGCTCTGTGTCTAGAGACAACACTGATGGTCGTGGACGCGGTGCATTGTCATCAGCACGTGGCCATGGGACACGCTTGTCCTTATTTTCGTCAGCTGGACGTGTTGAGCCGCATCATGCCGAAGACTTGGTAGAGTGGATGACCAAGCCCTCCTCATCCTCTCTCAACTAGGCTCAGGGTACTGGCAAAGCAGCTGCCAAAGTGTCCTCTTCCCTCGTATCAATGTCATCATCAGTCACTCCTTCCCTAGACCCACCATGTCCTCCTGAGGAGTCCCCCAAACTGTTTCAGCACAGTGTTGGGTACATGCTCCAGGAGGATGCCCAGCGTTTTGAAGGGTCTGATGATGATACCCAGCTAGAGGAAGGCAGTGGCGTGAGCGCAGAGAAAGGGGATGCTCAAGAAGGACAGCAATCTGGTAGTCGTGTTCCAGCAGCTGCAGCATACTGTCAGATTGGCTCCAGCGATGAGGAGGGAGGGGATGATGAGCTCCACGTGGGTGCCTGATAGGAGAGAGGAGGAGGATGAGGAGGCACATCTCCAACGAGGCAGAATGCCCTCCCTCCGGGGGCCAGCGTAATGGCAGCACACCGACTGAATCACACCGCAGAGCTCCGCCTGTGCAGGGCGCTGCCTCTGCTCGTTATTCCAAAAGTTCTTTGGTGTGGGCCTTTTTTGAGTCGAGTGCATCAGATCACACAGCTGCTATTTGCAACATATGTCTCAAGCGTATCTCGCGTGGCCAAAACATCAGCCGCTTGGGCACCACATGCTTGACCAGACATATGTTGACCTGCCATGCAGCTCGTTGGCAAGCCTACCTTAAAGACCCACATCAAAGAACAAAGCGGACCTCTCCTTGCTCCTCATCAGCTGGGATCTCCAACCCCACTATACCTTCAGTCCTCTCTGAAACCTGCACTGAGAGGAATGAAGGTGTAGAATTAGGTGTGTCACAGTCAAGTACTTGCAGGCACTCTGCTAGCAGTACACCGACGTCCGATTGTAGCAGGCAAATTTCCCTGCCCCAGCTGCTGGACCGTCAGAAGAAGTTCACTCCCAGCCATCCACATGCCCAGCGGTTGAATGCTAGCTTGGCTAAATTGCTAGCAATTCAACTGCTGCCTTTTCAGTTGGTAGACTCGGCCCCCTTCCGTGAGTTTGTGCAATGTGCGGTTCCTCAGTGGCAGGTTCCCAAACACCACTTTTTCTCACGGAAGGCGATTCCGGTTCTCTACTGGCATGTGGAAGGCAATGTCCATGCCTCGTTGGACAGGGCGGTCAGGTGCATATTACCGCTGACTCATGGTCCAGCAGGCATTGACAGGGACGATACCTTTCTATCACGGCCCATTGGGTCACTCTTTTGGCAGCTGGGAAGGATGCAGGACAAGGTGCAGTAGTGTTGGAGGTTGTTCCGCCGGCACGCCATCAAAATGCTACTACTGGTTGTGACACACCTCTCTCCTCCACCCCCTCCTCTTCTTCCTCCATGGCCTCTTCCTGTGCTTTGTCCTCGGAACCAGCGGTGCTCCGTAGGCGTTCAAGGGGCTACGCAAGTACGCAGGCAAAAAGATGCCATGCCGTGCTTGCGCTGGTGTGTTTGGGGGACAGGAGCCACACTGGGGCAGAGGTTCTGTCAGCTCTGCAGGGGCAGGCCGAGAGGTGGTTGATGCCATGCCAGCTTAAGCCAGGAATGGTGGTTTGCGACAATGGCACCAACCTCCTCTCCGCCCTCCGACAGGGACAACTGACCCATGTGCCCGGTGTGGCTCACGTCCTTAACCTGGTGGTGCAGCGGTTCTTGGGCAGTTTCCTGGGCTTACAGGATGTCCTGAGGCAGGCCAGGAAAGTCTGTGTGCATTTTCGCAGATCATATAATGCCAGTGCTCGGCTGGCTGAGCTGCAAAAGGAGTTGAACCTGCCCAAGAACCGCCTTATATGTGACATGCCCACCAGGTGGAACTCAACGTTGGCCATGCTGCAGCGGCTGCACACGCAGCAGAGGGCCATCAATGAGTACCTGTGCGACTACGGCACCAGGACAGGGTCAGGGGAGCTCGGGTTTTTTTTCACCACGCCAGTGGGGCATGATCAGGGATGCATGCACTGTCCTGGCACCATTTGAGGAGGCCACGAGGATGGTGAGCAGTGACAGTGCATGCATCAGTGACACTGTACCTCTTGTCCACCTGTTGGAGCATACGCTGCGTGGAATAATGGACAGGGCACTTGAGGCAGAACAGAGGCAGGAAGAGGAGGACTTCCTTGCCTCTCAAGGCCCCCTTTACCCAGACAGTGTTCCTTCTGTCCCGCCCATCGCACAGGAAGAGGACGAGGAGGAGGATTGTGTCAGCATGGAGGTGGAGCCTGGCACTCAGCATCAACAGCAGCAGTCTTTTAGGGATGATTTACAGTCCCAAGAAAAACGTGGACTTGTACGTGGCTGGGAGGAGGTGGCTGCGGATCGCGTCGTCCTTAGTGACCCAGAGGACTCCGGACCGAATGCCTCAGCTAACCTACGCTGCATGGCCTCCCTGATCCTGCAAAGTCTGCGGAAGGATCCTTGTATTCTTCGGATCAAGGAGAGGGACCATTACTCGCTGGCCACTCTCATTGATCCACGGTACAAGGGTAAGGTTGCGGACCTTATCTTACCGTCGCAGAGGATGAGACATCTCCGGGAGGCCTTGCAGAAAGATCTGTGCAACACGTTCCCAGAGACTGGGAGGTTACAAACTCCTGGTCCTGGACAACGAGTTGCTGAGGCTTCGGTCAGTCAAAGAAGGTATGATCGGTTCCAGCAACCATCGCCAGCGTCTGATATACATGGTGCAGGAATACCTAGGGGCAAGGTCAGACTTGGACACCTTTCCCACCGAAAATCCTCTGGCTTACTGGGTCTTGAGGATGGATCACTGGCCAGAGCTTGCACAGTATGCAATTGAGCTACTGGCCTGTCCTGCATCCAGCGTTCTTTCGGAACGCACATTCAGTGCTGCTGGAGGCTTTGTCACGGGTCACAGGGTGCGCCTGTCCACCGACTCGGTTGATCGACTAACCTTCATAAAGATGAACCAGTCTTGGATCACCACAAGCTACCAAGCACCTGAAGCTGATATAACAGAATAATTTATTTTTAAATGTCACATCCCTTCAAGACTGCCTATGCTGATGCTGAGTGACTGTCCTGTTATGTTGACTGACTATCCTCCTCCTCCTCAATGATCCGATTCCTGATGATAGCTTGGAAGAACATTTTTGTTTCTGGGTGCCACCACCAGTGGCTAAGGCCCAATTTTTCAGCCCCTGTTTAACAGGGGCGTGTAATTACAATTTTTTATGCAATGCTTTGCAGCAGGGCTCATTCCTGCACTCAAACTAGAGTATCTGGGAGAGGTTGCAGTGTCGTGGCTCCAGCACCAGTGCCTAAGGCCCAATTTTTCAGCCCCTGTTTAACAGGGGCGTGTAATTACAATTTTTGATGCAATACTTTGCAACAGGGCTCATTGCTGTGCTCCAAGTACAGTATCTGTGAGGGGTTGCAGTGTTGTGGCACCAGTGCCTAAGGCCCAATTTTTCTGCCCCTGTTCAACAGGGGCATGTAATTACAATTCTTGATCTAATAATTCACAGCAGGGCCCATTCCTGCACCCACCAAGAGTAACTGTGAGGGCTTACAGTGTTGTGGCAACACTACCACCACCACCAAAGGCCCAATTTTTCTGCCCCTGTTCAACAGGGGCATGCAATTACAATTCTTGATCTAATAATTTACAGTAGGGCCCATTCATGCGCCCACCAAGAGTAACTGTGAGGGCTGACAGTGTTGTAGTACCAGCACCACCACCACCAAAGGCCCAATTTTTCCTACCACTGTTCAACAATGGCATGTAATTACAATTCCTGATATAATAGTTCACAGCAGGGCGTTCCAGCGCCCACCAAGAGTAACTGTGAGGGCTCACAGTGTTGTGGCAACACCAACATCTAAGGGGCAAATTTCAGCAGAGTATATACGGCAGGCCCCTACTTTCAAACATCCAACTTACAAACGACTCCTACTTGCAAACGGAAGGAGAAAAAATAAAGTGAGAGGAAATCTACCCCTAGGAAGGGAAATTCTCTCCTGTAAGAGTTAATATGGGAAAAAGGTGTCTCCTCTCTACTGATGCTTTATCACCAATCCTTGTTTCAATAAAAAAAAAAACTTTTCCAAAAACATTTGTCATTGGGACGGAAAGTGAGGTGAAATCTTCTGAACAGGTGCAAAGACAGCAAAACAAATGTTACAGGGGTGATAACCCTTCCCTATGTTTTCCAAAAAGCTTAAAAATATATTTTTTGGCTGGAGCTACACTTAAACAGTGTACCTGTTCAAAATTACAAACAGATTCTACTTAGGAACAAACCTACAGTTCATGTCTTGTTTGCACCGCCTGTATACGGCTGTTCAGAGTATATAGGGCCTTTTTTTATTTTGGGTGCGGGGTTCCCCTTAATATCCATACAAGACCCAAAGGGGCTGGTAATGGGTTGGGGTAGGGGGGGGGGTGATGGGGTAGCCATGACATTTTTCTCAAAGATTTTCATCCATATTGCCAGGACAAGACATGACATTAAAGCCGCAAGCGGTTTTAAATGGCTTTTTTTCCTTTCGAAATTTCATTTTGTGCAGGGACAGTTCTAAACACGGGAAACACATGCCACTTCACAGGCATACTTTAGACACGCCCCAGGTACGATATTTAAAGGAATATTTCACTTATTTTTTTTCACTTTATGCATCATTAAAATGACTGCTCCAGAAAAACGGCCGTTTTTAAAACTTCTTTTTGCATTGATACATGTCCCCTGGGGCAGAACCCGGGTCCCCAAACCCTTTTTAGGACAATAACATGCATATTACCAGTTATAATTAGCACTTTAGATTTTGAACGTTCGCGTCCATTGTATTTAATGGAACAGAGATGGAAAAAATAGAAACAAAAGGGAAATCTTCCAATGGTGCAGGTCAATAAAACCGTGACAAGGTTTATTGGATAAAATTGTCATACAAAAAGCTGACAATGCATTAAAAAGTGATCACAAAAATAAGAGCAATGTGGGGTGCAGTATGCAAGCCCGACGCGTTTCAACTGAAAAGTCTTCAACAGGGGCATATGACCTGCACCATTGGGAGTTTTCCCCTTTGTTTCTATTTTTTCCATCTCTGTTCTTTTGGAGCTTGTATGCTGGAGAAGTGTTGCACCTGCATCCCTATCCACTGGATCTTCCTCTTCAGGATTGTTTGAGACGTCCATGGCATCCTGTTCCATTGTTCCCGGTCGCTAAGACCTCAAGTCTATCTGACTCACTATCATATGATAGATGAGTCCACCTGTTGCGGTAAGAGTACCCCATCCAGTTAATTAACTTCAAGTGTTTCTACAGTCAACATTTTGTTTTCGTCACCTTTGTGGGAAGATAAATATAGAGTGTGTTCAAGACACATGGACTTGTTTCCATTTATAGTAGTCCATTCACCTATGTTAGTGTACTCACTTATTTGATTCATTTCTAGCTCACACAGGGTTTTTTGCTCTTGTTCATGATATATGGACTTTTTTTTCCCCCATATTATTTATCAATTTTTCTTTTTTATGGATTTCACATTATTCATTTATGTTTACCTCATTATTAAAGTCGTGTGGACTTTCTTCACAGGGCAAATGGCACTGCTTCAAAAGGAGACTACCTTCAGGCCTTGAACTCTCCTGGAGAATCTCAATATGGGATGGCTCTTTGATCTCACGATTCAAGCATGTGCTCATAGATAAACAACTTTTTCTGGTAGAAAGTCTGTTACTAGGAATGTAATGAGGGTCAAATCAGTATCTCAGATGAAGGGAAGACTGAAGGACAGATTTGTTGAAATTGGTCACACAGCTGAAAGCCTGGAGCATCCGAATTGTGGAATTCTTTCTGCAGGGCAGACGAGTCTTTCAGAAGATCATTTAAAAAAAACTTGCAACTTGGATACCCTGAATTCTAAACAGGGCGAGCAGACATGCCAAGACCTTTGTGAAAACCCAGGGAACAAAGGATAGACCAAAGCACAGTGCGACAAACTGAAGTGGTTGTCTGCCAATGTGAAACGTGGAAAGCGCCGATGAGGTGGGTAAATGGGAACATGTAGATAGGCATATTGGGTGTCCACAGATGACATGCATCTCAGAAAGGCAATTTGTAAATCTGTATGGATTTGTTAATAGGACTTTAAATCCAGAATATGGTAAATACCCCAAATGAGTTTTGGTACTGTAAACAATTTTGCGTATAATCTTCTAATCCTGTCTTGCAGTGGAACTGGCACAGCAACTTCCTGGGACAAAAATTTGCAAAATGCCCTGAACCACTTTAACAGTCACTAAGCAGTTTTTAATTGATCTGAAAGAAGAAAGCAGTGAGGTGGTAGAGTTTGGAACTCTATTTTGTACCCTTTTGAAACCACAAATTAAATCCACAGGCCTGGGACATCTGTGACCTAGGGAAAGGCAAACTATAACCGACACCCCCCACTCTTAGGAGAGCTTTGGAGAAGGCTTGGTGGCCTTGATGGGCCAAGCCTTGCGCTAAAAGTAATGGCTGAAGTTGAAGTCTGGTTAGAACAGAAGGGTGCCCTGTTTTTTCAGGAGATAGGGTGCTCCTTAACCACTTAACAACCACCTGCCGACAAATAACGTCGACAAGGTGGTTGCTTAACTCTGGGAGGACGTTATATAACGTCCTCCCAGAATCGCGCGCACACGGGAAACTCCGTGACCGCCGGGTCCAGAGGACCCGGCGGATCACGAATCGCGGTAAATCGCCGCCGATAGCGGCCGTTTACCACGTGATCGCTGCGTCAAATGACGGAGCAATCACTTGTAAACAGACCGGCGTCATTTGATGACGCCGGTTCCTCCCTCCCCTCTCTGTACCGATCGGTACAGTGTGAGAGGGAAGGGGGAGGGAGCGGATGGCAGCAGCAGCTCTGTGGGCTGGATCTGTGACAATTGCAGTCACAGATCCAGCCATCCATCCATCCCTGCTCAGCCATCCCTGGTGCAATACCCTGCCAATACTCTGCAATACACCCTGCCAATACTCTGCAAAATACCCTGCGCAATACTCTGCAATACCCTGCGCAATACTCTGCACAATACTCTGCAATACCCTGTGCAATACCCCGTGCAATACCCCGTGCAATACCCCGTGCAATACCCTGCCATACTCCGCAATACCCTGCCATACTCCGCAATACTCCACAATGCCCTGCAATACTCCGCAATGCCCACTTCCCGCCCGCCGGCCGTCATATGACGTCCTTGACTTTGTACGGGGATATCTGAATGATGGGTGCAGCTACAGGCATCATTCAGATATTAGCTTTTTCAGCCGGCGATTCCCTACACCATAAGAACAATTATAGCGGCTGTTCCGCTGCTTGATCATTCTTACGGGAGGTGAGAGGGGATGTCCCCCCCCTCCCGCTGCCCTCCGGTGCTTCTACCGACTCACCGCTACGATCAAAGCCAGGATTGTTGTTTTTTTTTCAGGCTTCCCAGCCTAGAGGTGAGATGTGGGGTCTTATTGACCTCATATCTCACTGTAAAGAGGACCTGTCATGCCATATTCCTATTACAAGGGATGTTTACGTTCCTTGTAATAGGTATAAAAGTGATCAAAAAAATTTTTGGGGCGGAAAAACATGTCAAACTAAAATAAATAAAGTAAAATGAACAATAAAAAAATATATATATTTTTTAAAGCGCCCCTGTCCCCGTGAGCTCGCATACAGAAGCGAACGCATACGTAAGTCCCGCCCACATATGAAAACGGTTTTCAAACCACACATGTAAGGTATCTCTGCGAACGTTAGAGCGAGAGCAATCATTTTGGCCCTAGACCTCCTCTGTAACTAAAATCATGTAACCAGTAAAAATATTTAAAGCGTCGCCTATGGGGATTTTTTTAAGTAGCGAAGTTTGGCGCCATTCCACGAGTGTGTGCAATTTTTAAGGGTGACATGTTAGGTATCTATTTACTCGGCGTAACTTCATCTTTCACATTATGCAAAAACATTAGGCTAACTTTACTGTTTTTTTTTTTTAAGCACAAAACCTTTTTTTTCCGTAAAAAACGCGTTAAAAAAATTGCTGCGCAAATATCGTGCGAGATAAAAAGTTGCAACAACCACCATTATATTCTCTAAGGTCTTTGCTAAAAAAACATATATAATGTTTTGGGGTTCTATGTAATTTTCTAGCAAATAAATGATGATGTTTACATGTAGGAGAGAAATGTCAGAATTGGCCTGGGTGCTCCAGAACGCCTGAAGGTGCTCCCTGCATGTTGGGCCTCTGTATGTGGCCACGCTGTGTAAAAGTCTCACACGTGTGGTATCGCCATACTCGGGAGGAATAGCAGAATGTGTTTTGGGGTGTAATTTGTGGAATGCATATGCTGTGTGTGAGAAATAACCTGCTAATGACAATTTTGTGAAAAAAGAAAAAGAGAAAAAAAAATTCTTGATTTTGCAAAGAATTGTGGGAAACAATGACAACTTCAAAAAACTCACAATGCCTCTTTCTGAATACCTTGGAATGTCTTCTTTCCAAAAAGGGGTCATTTGGGGGGTATTTGTACTTTTCTGGCATGTTAGGGTCTCAAGAAATGAGATCGGCCGTCAGTACTTCAGGTGTGATCAATTTTCAGATATTGGCACCATAGCTTGTGGACTCTATAACTTTCACAAAGACCAAATAATATCCACCAATTTGTACTTATTTTTACCAAAGATATGTAGCAGTATAAATTTTGGCCAAAATTTATGAAGAAAAAATAGTAATTTGCAAAATTTTATAACAAACGAAAAAAAAATCATTTTTTTACAAAATTTTCAGTCTTTTTTCTCTTATAGCGCAAAAAATAAAAAACCCAACAGTGATTAAATACCACCAAAAAAAAGCTCTATTTGTGTGAAAAAAAGTACAAAAATTTCATATGGGTACAGTGTTGTATGACTGAGTAATTGTCATTCAAAATGTGAGAGCACCGAAAGCTGAAAATTGGTCTGGTTATTAAGGGGGTTTAAGTGCCCAGTGGTCAAGTGGTTTTGGACCTTCCATCATGAAAGTAAAACCTTCCCACCTGTGACCTCTTTGATAAACTGGTCTTCCTTTAACCACTTCCAGACCACCCACTGTGTATATACATCGCTACTTTTACAATAAATACCAGTGTTATGGCAGCAGCTAGCTGCCATAACCCTGGCAACTTCCTGGGACAAGAAGTGGTTACAGGCATTTTGCTAATTTTTATACAGTGGGTGATCCTTTTTCACATTAAAGTGGTCTCAGCATCGGATTTGCAGTGGGATCACTTTTATGGGCAGTGGGAGAGGTGCCGCCTACCTAAAAAATCAGCAGCGGCGGAAACAATCCGGTGGAGGGATGGGCAGGAGGTCGAATGAGGGCAAGATGTCCCCTTGGTGAACCGGAGCGACGTCAAAACGTCACTTCCCCTATCCAGCCTTAAAAGGCCCCATTTTTTTTTTTTTTTTATGTGGAAACATGAAAGCAATAAATAATATTAAAAAAAAGGTAATTTTAAGTGTAAATGTGAGATCTGAAGTGTTTTTGACCCCGGATCTCACATTAAAAAAAGAGGCCCTGGTCTGCTTATTTCTATTACAAGGGATGTTTACATTCCTTGTAACAGGTATAAAAGTGATCAAAATTATTATTATTTTTAAAAAGGGACAGTAAAAATAACCAAAGAGTAAAATAAATTAGGATTTTTTTTTTTAAAGCGCCCCATCCCTCCCAGCTCTTACGCAGAAGCGAACGCATATGCACGTCACATCCACATATGTAAAGTGTTCAAACCACACGTGAGGTATCACCACGATCATTGGAGTGAGAGCAATAATTCTAGCACTAGATCTTCTCTAACTCTATAGGAGGTAACCTGTAAATTTTTTAAGAGCGTCGCTGTTAGAAAAGTTTTAAAGGTTTGTTGTGTGTCTATTAAACAGAGCTGAGATTTTTAAGATGGCTTCCTAGCACATGTTGTATTAACTTGCTATATCTTTTGTTCTAACTAACCCCATACGTAGAATATAGAGATATTAGGCTTAACCATATATGGTTAACAGATTGTACAGGAAACACTGATAAGCAATAAAGTGCCATGCTGTGCCAAGCACTTCAGTGTTTCCTTAGCCAATAAGAAGCATTTTTATTGCAAGTATGAGGAGGGGGCTATTCCTTTTGAATAAATTGTCTTCACTTTGAAACACCTGGAGTTTGACTGATCACAGGGGAAGAATTATCTTAATAGTCGCGTGTACGCAGTTTTAAATCATGACATGTTAGGCATCAATTTACTCGGCGTAACATCCATTCACATTATACAAACATTTTTTGTTAAATTGTTTACCGTTTTCTTATTTATTCGTTTTTTTTTACATTTAAAAAAATTAATAAAAAAAAAATGCGTTTGTTGTTATATTGTTTATTGCAACAATCTCCATTTTATTCTCTAGGATCTCTGCTTGAAATAAAAATGATATATTATAATGTTTGGGGTTCTAAGTAATTTTCTAGCAAACACAGAATTTAACTTGTAAACAAGTGTCAGAAATAGGCTTGGTCCTTAACCACTTAAGCCCCGGACCATTTTGTTGCTAAAGGACCAGGCCCCTTTTTGCGATTCGGCACTGCGTCGCTTTAACTGACAATTGCGCGGACGTGGCTCCCAAACAAAATTGAGGTCCTTTTTTACCCACAAATCGAGCTTTCTTTTGGTGGTATTTGATCACCTCTGCGGTTTTCATTTTTTGAGCTATAAACAAAAATAGATGCAAAAAAATGCAATATTCTTTTTGCTATAATAAATATCCCCCAAAAATATATATAAAAAAAATGTTTTTTCCTCAGTTTAGGCTGATACGTATTCTTCTACATATTTTTGATAAAAAAGAAAAAAAAAAGAAATCACAATAAGCATTTGATTGGTTTGCGCAAAAGTTATAGCGTCTACAAAATAGGGGATAGTTTTATGGCATTTTTATTAACTTTTTTTTTTTTTACTAGTAATGGCGGCGATCAGCGATTTTTATCCTGAGTGCGACATTATGGCGGACACTTTTGACACTATTTTGGGACCATTGTAATTTTTACAGCGATCAGTGCTATAAAAATGCACGGATTACTGTGAAAATGACACTGGCAGTGAAGAGGTTAACCTGTAGAGGGCGCTAAAGGGGTTAAGTGTGACCTAATGTGTGATTCTTACTGTAGGGTGGCGTGGCTTGGCGTGTGACGTCACTGATCGTCGTTCCCTATGACAGGGAACAGACAATCAGTGACAGGCTCACTAGGAAGAACGGGGAAAGGTTTGTTTACACTTAAACTTTCCCCGTTCTTCAGCTCTGTGACCCAATCGCGGGACACCGGCGGCGATCGAGTCCGCGGGCTGTGCATATTAATGGGGACGTACCTGTACACCAATATGCCCAGCCCTGCCATTCTGCCGACGTACATCGGCGTGCGGCGGTCGGCAAGTGATTAAGGACGTACCTGTTGCAGGCAGCTTCAGCTGTCCAAGCTTTTAGCCGTAAGATTCTGCACATGTGAATGTAGATTACAGCCATTCTGGAAATTTGTCTCCAGATATGTTTTGGGCATCTACACAGAAAAGTAAAGCAGAAAACAAATAATTGTAATTGCTGCATAACTATCACGATCCTGAAATACAGGGTTGTGTTCGTTGTTCATTTTCCAAGTCCAGTTAGCTGTAGTTTGACATACTGAAATTGCAGCAAGAGCTGGTTGAAGGGCTGGGTCTGCAAGATTAAGGCGAGCATCTCAAATAGGGCTGCGACTAACGATTATTTTCATAATCGATTAGTCGGCCGATTATTGTTTCGATTAATCGGTTAATTTAAAAAAGTAATTTTGCTGCAATTTGCATTTTTACTTTTTATTTTTTTTGCCCAATTTGTTGTTGGGCAGACTAAAAAAACACAAATTGCCCCAAAAACACTTTATTACATGCTTTTCTGCAGCTTCTCTATTGAAGTATATTGAACCAAAAAAACAAAATAGCACCGTTTTGCATTAAAAAAAGTACTTTCCAAATACGCAGCAGCTGAAAAAATCATGGATGTGAACGTGTCCCATAGGAAACCATGTAAATGACCTGTAGTCTGTTTTTGCAAAAAACACCAAAAAAACACAGAGGTGTGACCCAGGCCTGAGATGTTTAGTAACATAATGGTGTTAAAAAAACAAAAATTAGTACAAAAAGAGCAAATAATCGCTGTAAGGGGTTAATTTTTTACTGTGGGACAGTGAAAGTAATATTTACAGTAGCGATTTGCTCTTTGTACTGTAAAGGGCTCATTTTAGTTTTTTTTAACCCCAATATGTTACTGGCCGATTAATCGATTATGAAAATGGTAATCGATTAATTTCATAATCGATTAGTTGTCGATTAATCGATTAGTTGTTTCGGCCCTAATCTCAAACTATCTAACAAATCTTTAAAAGGAGGAACTTTCTGCAATATGTACAGTGAAATGTTCATTTTAGACAGACGGCAGGATCAACTACAGAAAAAGGCCTTTTTTATGAACTCTTCTTCCACTGGATAGAGTTCAGTCGACACTTTGGATAGAGTGAAAAATCTTTCAGGAATGACCCAGTCATCGTAGACTGCATATTCTGTTCATGGAACAGAGACGGTTTTTCAGGGTTTTGTCTCTTCGTACCCAAAGGGGCATGGTGAGATGGAGGAGAGTCAGTTTGCACAATGTCAAGGCTTTTGCAGACAGGGGCAATGAGCTTTAGCAAACCTATTACTCTCAATTATGACAATTTTTGGGAGAAAAATCTCAATATCCTATTTCCTTCTCTGTCTGCATCAAATAGGACTGGACTCCGGTTGAGAAAACGGATCAAGAGGTGTGGCGTTTTTGAGTCCTGGATGAAGTATTAAGGCCATAATCTGTGCAAGTAAATATGATGTGGATGCAGAGAAATCTGCTATAGTTAAATAGGCTGTTTGCTGTGTGCCTCAGAGATGCGGAGAACATGTGTTAGAAAGGTTCTTGCTCTGGGGCAAGGAAAGCATCACCACTCTGGGAGGGCGACGTCACACCACATGCAGTCCAATGCATTGTTTCTGCATCAAAAACGCATGGAAGGTAGATTATATGGTTTTCAATGGCATAGTTCACACCAGTGCATTCCCGTAAAAAAAAAAAAAAAAAAATGCTGCATTTTCCCTGCACTGTAACACACTAAAAACGCATCAAAAAGTCACTGAAACACGTCCTTATTTAAGGTTAAGCGAAGAGAAAAAAAAAAAAAAGCACTTGACTGCATCAAAAACACGCATGCAGAAAAGCATCTGGACTGCGTTTCTATGGTGTGAACTGGCCCTGAGGTGTTAACCTGTTTGAGACTGGCTCCCATTCACCTGGTCTCCACCATTGCTACAGAAGAGATTATTCTCCATGCGAGTTATTCACAAAATAAGGTCCTTACACTAAAGGTGAATACATTCCAAACCTAGCCCAGTTCTTTTTACAGTAATGGCCAGAGATACAGGGCAAGTCTGTCTTACATGTCCATGGTGCAAGATCCAAACTTCGCCCGTCATGGAGGGCATACCCCCAAAGGGGTCTTCAGGGACTTGGTTTCCAAAGTGATGGACCACAGCCTTGGACCTGTAGAGCACCCCAATTTGACGTGTTGCTCACAGTGCCAAGGTAATCCCCCACGCAGGATCCAGTGCCCAAAGCAACATTACAGGCCTTTCCCGAAGCGTGGCGTCTGGGTACAGCTCCCAAGGTCCTAATAAGACCCACGGGGCTTCAAAAGACAAATTGGATTGATAAAATAAAATCAAACTACGGTAGTTAAGTGAAGGGAGTTTCTCCGTGAAGGATAAAAAGTTCCATTACCTTTAGACACCAGCATAAAACTGAGTCATGAAGTGGGTTAGGGTTATAGGGGAGGCGCTCAGGGGCGTGGCCTATAAAGCTTTGGTAGTGACCGATAACCTGAAGATACACACCTATAGCCATGGTGTAAGAATAATCTGCCTTCGTCCTGTATTTCAGGATTAAGGCTGGGTTCACACTGCCGTCCAATCACAGGAGGGGGCCCGGTGCGTGCCCGTTCACCATTTCAGGTCAGATTTTAGTCCAAATTTGTGGCTGAATTTGGACCTGAAACTGACCAGAAGACGCACAGGAGTCTTGTGCAATTCGCTCCACAGCCATCTCGGAGTTGTGTGAACCAGCTCCATTGATAGCCAGTCAGTCTCCTGACATGCGAATTGGAATGCGAGGAACCGCGCATCCAATTTGCAATAATGTGAACACAGCCCAAGATATAACATGTATAACTTCATGGAAAAGCTGCAGTCCCCAGCGTTTCACCACCACGGGTTCAGGAAACTCTGGACATAGGTGCCTTTGCAGATCACACTGCTCAAGGGAACAATAGAGTGCTGATTGCAAGCCTCTCAGTCAAGGAATGCATAAAGATGCAAAGGGCATGGAACGGCGTTGAAAACAGGGAAGCCATCAGGCACATCATGTGACACAGATGCCTGTAGCTTGCTAGAAGCGCTCACAGGAGGCTAACACTACTACAGCTACACTGGAGGCATGTGGTTAGAGTTGTCAACCTATGACAAAAAAGCCCATAGAAAAAAGCAGAAACTTGCAACATGAACAGGTAAATACTTCCAGCAAGAAAAAAAAAAAAAAAAGAAGAAGGATTGCACTACTATGTTTAGTAATTAAAAAGGGAGCTATTTATGGAACTTCAATATTTGGGTTACATACATTTTAAGGCCGGGGCAATATATGTATACAAAAAAAACAGAAAAGATGATGCTCAGTAAGGAAAAACGAGACACCATGAAATTCATTTTCTATATTGCAGTAAAATCTACTTGAATACACTTTGAAACAAGAGTACAACAAAATAGAATATACTTCAAATGTTGAATATACAAACTATTGTAGTTCATTCTGAACACTGGTACTTTATCCCCCAAACCCTCCCTAAAGTGTCCCCATCATAACTTCAACTAACAAAATAACAGGCTCCAAACATCTTGCTCTCCAAAAAAAAAAAAAAATATGAACTCATGCGTGCAGTGACCTTTTCAAACCGATAGCAAAAATTGAAATGTATGCATGAATTGTGTGTGACAAAAAGCATGTTACCCTAAAAGACTTGCTTGCCTGCTGCTGTTGTGCCCCCAATCTCACCCCTCTGTTGCATGAAAGGCGCTCAAATATGCTTGCAGACCATCTCAGCCACAAAGATTTAAAAAAAGTCAGACTTTTATCTACCATATAAAATATGTTACAGTTAATTCTATGCCAATACTGTGCTAGGTACAAGATTTTCCTCCATATTTCTATAATATATTTATATATAAAAAGATTGCTTTTACACAAAACAAGCCATTAGCTTATTTCAAGAAAAAAAAAAAAAAAAAACTGACTCAGTCTAAGGCTTCCATATGAAATCTGCTTTCTGTTAACCCAAATCTCATTTGCACTTTTCGTTTCACAAACTTAAACGGGAGTCTCTTTATCAATCTCTGCATGCATTGCATTGCACATACTTGCCTTGCAGAGGTTTTAACATAGCACCGGTCAAGAGAGGGCTATTTGTACACAGTGGTATAAATTGCTGGTATTAAAAAGAAATTATATATATATATATATATATATATATATATATATATATATATATATATATATAGTAAATATAAAGCAATAATAATAAAAAAAGAAATTTAGAAAACAAAAATCTAAATTTACAATTGCCACATTGACCTAATCTTGAGTTTCTACTTTGGGAAAACAAACAGCCACTCTGAAAAGTAATTTTAGTGTTCCACTTTTTTACTTAATGTAACCTAAAAAATATATATATTTATGTATTAATGAATGCTTTGGTCCCTTTTAGTTTTTGTTTTCCTTAGCTGTAATTTTGTGACTTGTTAGAGGCATTATTCCATCAGCGTGTGGACAAAAACTCCAGTAAAATGTTAAATTTCCTTTAAACTCCGCATATACACATTGTCTGTCTTGCTTTAAAGTCTCACAGGACTCGAACCTCCTCCCTTCCCTCCAGAAAATGTTTATTTTATTGTCAGTTTGACCCAAAACACAAGTGGAATGTCTCATTTTTCATACACCACTGTCCCTTCTTGTTTGACAGTCACTGGCAAGGTAAGACCAGAAGAAGGAGCACTAACCACCACCACATGCGTTACTGTTTTGCCTGCGTCCGATGCTTTGTCGTCCTTCATCAAATGAAATGTTTTCATTTCTCCGTCTGGCTTCATGTCAGGTCCTTTAAAAAGGGTGCTGATGACTCGTGGTGGTGTCTGGCAACGGGCTTGTTGCGCTGGCATTGCTAGTCTCATAACAGGAGTGCCATGGGCAATTGACACAGGAGTAAGTGCTCGGACAGTCAGTGGGGTGCCCAACAGATTCAAGCCCGCTGCACCACTCAGGTTAGGCTTTGTTTGCAGATGACACTGGGTGAGCTGAGTGGTCGGGATGGTAATGATTTTGGCAGGCTGCATCGTGAACTTGTCACTTTCCGTGGAAGATGACATCATAGTAGGTATTGTCTGGATGACAACCTTCTGTGCTGTAGCAGTTGTGGGGCTGGTGTTGGCTATCAAAGTGTTTCCAGGGTTCATGGATTGGACGGCCAATGTAGATATCTTCTGTCCTAGGGAAGTCATCATAACAGGCACTTGCATTGCAACACGGACAGTCCTGTTGAAAGAAAAAAATATAAAAGTCTGTTATCAAAAATATATATAAAAAAAAAAAGTTTAAAAATATGAGCATATTATTTAGCAGCGTAAAAATTTCAAAATCGTATCAAATTTCAGCAGACTCCCTACTGAATCCATTTTAAAATTACATACTACTGATACTTAGACTTTTATACTTACAACCTAGAGCTGCACGATTGTTAACCACTTCAGCCTCTGAAGGATTTACCCCCTTAATGACCAGGCCAATTTTTGCGATACGGCACTACGTTATTTTAACCAACAGTTGCATGTGCGACGCTGTACCCAAATAAAAATGATGTCCTTCCCCCCCACAAAGAGCTTCCTTTTGGGTGGTATTTGATCACCTCTGAAGTTTTTATTTTTTGCGCTATAAATAAAGAGCGACAATTTTGAAGAAAAAATAAAAAATACAATTATTTTCTGCTATAAAATATATCCAATATTTATTTATTTATTTTTTAAATCTAATTTCTTCATCAATTTAGGCCAATTTGTATTCTGCTAAATGTTTGGTTAAAAAAAAAAAACACACACCCCATAAGCGTATATTGATTGGTTTGCGCTAAAGCTATAGCGCCTACAAAATAAGGGATAGATTTATGCCATTTTTATTATTCTTATTTTTATTTATTTTTTACTAGTAATGGTGGTGATCTGCGATTTTTGCGGTGG
Organism: Rana muscosa; assembly: GCA_029206835.1. NCBI lineage: Eukaryota > Metazoa > Chordata > Amphibia > Anura > Ranidae > Rana > Rana muscosa. The sequence continues at coordinate 336,743,236 of CM055116.1, read as the reverse complement.
ACAGATCGGACACCCAACTGCCTTTTTTTGGGAACCAGTGACATTATTACAGTGATCAAAATATGTACTGACATTGTACCAACGACACTGTCAGCGAAGGAGTTAACGTCAGGGGCGATCAAGAGGTTAAATGTGTTTACTGGTTGCGTTTACTAACTGTATGGGGGGTGGGCTGCCTGGGACAACACACAGATCAGTCTTCCTGCATAGCAGAAAGACAGGATCTCTGTGTCATCCCCTGACAGAATGGAGATCTGCCTTGTTTACTTTGGCAGATCCCTGTTTTGTCTCTGCGGGGGAACGATCATGGGCTACCCCCTCTGGCCAATCGGCGCACGCCCAGAGAAAGCTGCGTACGAGCCCGACTTATTCCTACAGCATAGGTGGTTGCTGGGGACCAGCCGCACTGCAGGAGGGAACCTGCTGGAAAAGCACATTAAGGTAGACATTTCTTTGGTGTACAGGGTGCCCCACTGCTAGGGTATCTCTTGTGCCTGGAGTTGGTCTTTAAAATCCAGAAGGGATGATGGCGGCATTAAAGTCTTTTTACATACACGTCCTATACACCTCCTAGAGTCCCCGCCCCCCCGGGACATTTATTGGTCTCCATCAACCCTCCCGAGGGAGTCTTTCCCTCCCCCCCCCCCCCCCAATGCCTTGCTTCTTCACTTTCTTCTATTTATGCTCTCTGTCTATGTTTTCCACTACCAAACATGTCCTCTAGTTCTTTTGAGGACCGTAGTCTCCACATATCGCTTGCCTTAATCCTCGTACACACGGCCAGTTTTCTCGGCAAGAAAACTGCTTGCAGAGCTTTCTTGCCGGGAAAACCGGCCGCGTGTACGAGGCTTTCAGGTTTCTCGTCAGGAAAACTGACCAGAATCTCGCCGAGAAAAAAAGAAGACCTGCAGAAACACCTAGACTACCTGTAGATTTACTTAAAGCGGAGCTCCACCCAAAAAGGGCAAGTTCTGCTTTAAGGCCTCCCCCACCCGTTTTTTTAAATGGAGCTTTTGGGAGGGCTGTACCCACCGCCTAGGTGACCGGAAACGCAAGTTCTCCATCCCCTATCCTTCCTGCAGACTTTTGGGGCACGTGACAGATCCCAGAAGACTGCAGGACCATATGCAGCGCTGCTCGCGCATGAGCAGTGGGCACCTGGCTGTGAAACCACAAACTGTCACAGGTGGGGTGTCCATAGTAGATACCGGCGACGGGGAGAGGGGACACAGGGTGAAAACAGCTGGACTGATCACAGCACTAGATTGTGGGACAGATGAGTGGGACTGTTTATTAAAAAGTCAGCAGCTAGTTTTTGTAGCTGCGGACCTAATTTTTACATAGTAGACTGGAGCTCCTCTTTTCTTTTTTTTTTTTCTTTTTAAAAACACTGCCAGTGCGCCTAGGAGAAGCACTGGCAGGAAAAATGCTTGACGTGTGTAAATGTGCCTAAACAGGTGTTAATGCTAGGTGCATCACGCACCTGAGCATTCATTTCATTGACCAGAAAAATTATTTATTCTGGCCATTGAAATTAATAAACACTCAAGGGGCTTGACGCGCCTAAATGCGCTAATATGCGTCAATTTTTTTTCTGCCAAAACACTGCTGCCAGGAGGAAAGGCATCTAGGAGAGATGGGTGAACACCCTGTGTGCATGAGGCCTATACCTTAGTCATTCCTTTAGCCCGCAGTTTACTTAATGCTCAGATTATGGTTGTTGGGTGGCAGCTGATGAAATAAAAAGGCATCCAAATATGAGCCATAGGCAGTAGAGTTTTTGATTGCTCAATACCACAAACATTACCAACAAATGAGTAAATGAGTAAGAAGTGGTGCGGTCAAACTGTGGAATTTCCCCCACAATGCATGCATTTAAATAAATAAAATGCAAAAAACCTATGTATGGTATTGTATTGTAACTAGGGTTGTCCCGATACCACTTTTTTAAGACCGAGTACAAGTACCGATACTTTTTTTCAAGTACTCGCCGATACCGATTACCGATACTTTTTTTCAATGTCATGTGACAGTTTGAAAGATGGGGACTGATAGGTGGCACTTATGGGCACGGATCGATGGCACTTATAGGTGGCACTTGTGGGCAGTGATAGGTGGCACTGATAGGTGGCACTGATAGATGGCACTTGTGGGCAGTGATAGGTGGCACTTGTGGGCATTGATAGGTGGCACTGATTGCACAGAAAGGTGGCACTTGTGGGCACAGAAAGGTGGCACTTGTGGGCACAGAAAGGTGGCACTTGTGGGCACTGATAGGTGGCACTTGTGGGCACTGATAGGTGGCACTTGTGGGCACTGATAGGTGGCACTAGTGGGCACTGATAGGTGGCACTAGTGGGCACTGATAGGTGGCACTAGTGGGCACTGATAGGTGGCACTTGTGGGCACTGATAGGTGGCACTTGTGGGCACTGATAGGTGGCACTTGTGGGCAGTGATAGGTGGCACTTGTGGGCAGTGATAGATGGCACTGATTGCACTATTAGTGCAATCAGTGCCATCTATCAGTGCCCACAAGTGCCACCTATCAGTGCAATCAGTGCCCATAAGTGCCACCTATCAGTGCAGTGGCATCTACCAGTGCCACCTGATAGGTGGCACTGGTAGATGGCACTGATTCCACTGATAGGTAGCACTTGTGGGTACTGATAGGTGGCTGGCACTGAAATGCTGCGGGGGGTGGGGGGGAAATGACACAGGATTTAAGAAAAAAAAAAAAAACTGCTGCAACGCCCATCTTGGTACACCCTGCACTCGGCTGCAGTAAGCAACAGCAGACATCTTGTTACACCCAGCCCATATAGCTCGGGCTGGGTGTAACAAGATGTCTGCTGCTGCTTACTGCAGCCGAGTGCAGGGTGTACCAAGATGGGCGTGGGGACGTTCAGCCGCTGACGGCGACCGAATGTGACAGCACCGGTCACCGTTCCTGATGCGGCTGCGCCCTGAACCCCTGCCAGCTTACCAGGTTCAACTGCAGGTGAGGGACTCGCTCTCCGCCCGCGGACTCCGTCCACCGACTGTGCCCGCCCTCTTCAGCCAGACTCCGCCCGCACTTTCCTCTTCCGCCCTCCCCAGCCACTGACTCCTCCCGCCCTCTCCGGCCAGACTCCGCCCGCACTCCCCCGCCCTCTCTCCTGCCCTCCCTAGCCACTGACTCCTCCCGCCCTCTCCGGCCACAAAAAAAAAAAAAAAAAAAAGTATCGGGTGAAGCATCGGGAGCATTTGCGCGAGTACAAGTACTCGCGCAAATGCTTGGTATCGGTCCCGATACTAGTATCGGTATCGGGACAACCCTAATTGTAACTGTACTGTCTTTTCCCTGATGTTGTAAAGCGCTGCGCAAACTGTTGGCGCTATATAAATCCTGAATAATAATAATGTCCTTACTGAACTGTGGATAAAAGGGTCAAAATGAATTTACAACTAAAGATTCTTAAGAGGAAACTTAGCAATTTTTTTTACAAGGATGAGAAAGAAGCCAAGAACAGAAATTTATAAAGCTGACCTCTGCGTCAGGGTTGGTGTTGTGCTGGTAGGGGAGTTAGGAGATGACTCGCTTCCAGGAGAAGTGAAGCTGACGAATCGAGGCTTCCTGGGTGAATTTTGCTGGGTGGGGCTTTTTTCCAGCCGAGACGGCATTGTCATTTTAAGAATTCCATCATTGGGCATAGATACACGCTCCAGAGACTTGTCATCTGCAGAAGACACCAGCTCTTCCACGCAGGATTCGGTCTTTTCATCTTCTATAACCACTATATTCTTGGGCATCTCCTTGAACTGGTACACCAGTCGCTGACCTTCCACCTTTGCTAGAATTCCTCTTTGATAGTAATACCTACAAAAAATAATACAGGAAAAATATAAGCTCTCTTTAAATATACAAAACATGTAAAGCAAAAAAATAAAATAAAAAATAAAACCTACCTTAGTTAAACCATATACTTGGAGTTAAAGAAATTAAAATGGACCTTTAGTTAAAAAATAAATAAAAAGTTGCTAGTAGGAAGGCTTCTATTGCAGTGATCATTTCAACTCAGCAATGAAAGCTTTTGCATAGCAAGTCTCTAAAGATGGTACCTTGGGTTGAGCATGCTCAGCTCAGTGTACAATCTCAACAGGTCTTTGTCTCATCCTATGCTGGTAACCAAAGATGGCTGTGTGAAGTTGTCATCGGTGTAGAGGAAGCGTGCAGATGTTGCATGTACTGTATTACTTTAGCTGTTCTTTTTTTACTGTGCTATATCTATTTTTTTTTATCTTATCTATTAGAAAAGCAACTTTTGCATTTTTCAAATATTTAATACATTTCCCAAGGCACTATGGGTTATCTGGAGAGACAGCACAGCAGATTTATATGCAGCTCCAGTATTGTTAATAAATCTAGGTTTCTCAACCAGCGTTCCATGGAACCTTAAGGTTCCCAACAGAGGTTGCTAGGGGTTCCTTGAGCAATGGGCAATGTCCGTTTCTTAGAGAAGTTCCCACTGACACCAATGATCTTTTTAGCCATCTGTAAGGGGGTAATTCTACCGAATGACCACAAGTGTAAGGAGCATTGTTCCTACTGTCACACTAATGTATCGTGATTTGTAGATGTTTAACTTTTAGCAGGGGTTCCCTGAGACCAGAAAGTTATTTCAAGGGTTCCTCTGTGTTGAAAAGGTTGAGAAAGGCTGGATTAGATAATAAAGAGGTTAGTTGCTGCTGTGAGAACTCAACAAATGACCAAAGGCTTCTTTCAGCACAATTGAGAGCAATATTTTATTTAATTGACAAAAAAAAAAAAAACGTTCCCTTTCGCATCATGGCAGCATACACATGGGTTGCGACTCCGCACCCACAACTTGATAGGACTGAATAGCTATAAATTGTAAGAGAGGGCCCACCACAGCATTCTCCTTTTCCCTCACATGGTCAAGACTGATGGACAGCTCAGTACCCCTCACCGCTCTCGCCCCAGCCAGGTTCAAGCCTCTCCTGGATGGAAGTGCTTGCCTGTACAGTCTCTAAACGAGCTAGATGGAAGGAACCCCACTCTGGTGGTCTCAGGGGTATGTTGCCTGGCATTATACAAGCCATAAACAGACTTAAATTATATGCAGCGGCCCCCATATCTTTTTTTCTTGCACTTGCGGGGGTCTCTCTGGGCTCTATAGTCCCAACACAGCCATTCCCAAGATAGCGTCCGAGTGTCCGTCTGCTTCTGCGCATGCATGAGTGGAAGTGACGCCGACAGGAGTCATTTGCCAGTTTCCAATATGGTGCTCGGCTCCTCGGCACGCAAATGCGCGAACATGACAGGAGTTCCCGTATGTTGCATCTTCATGGCAGCATACAGATGCCCACCCTTCTAAGGTGATAGATACAGAGAATGCTGCGATGGGCCCTCTCTTACAATTTATAGTCATTCAATCCTATCAGGTTGTGTGGGGGGATTTACAACCCAAGCATATGCTGTCATGAAGATGGCACAGGAAAGGAAAATTACGGAAAGGCAAGTATACAATTTTCAGTTTTTTGTCTGGGCAATAAATAAAAACAAAATCTGTACAAATATTTTCTGTATGTTTCCTTTAATGTTTATTGATTAATAAATGCTTACAAAAGGAGAAGTGCAGCCAAAGCTTTTTTGGCTGTAATTCACAAAAGTGCAGTTCGTTCTACACACCTGTGACCAGTTTTCAGCTGACAGCAGGCTAAAAAGCCCACTGTCGGCTGATGTCAGAGAGCTGGTGCAGGCAGGAGAAAGATCGCGACCATATGGTCAGGATTCACCCAGGAGCCTGGACCGGTAACCTGGCTCAGCCTCTCAGGTGCGCCACTGGGAGACAGAGCCAGCCACACCCGCCCCCTCCCTAGCCTGGCGCTCCTGTGAGCACTGGAGGGGCAGAGCAGACAGCAGAGGCTGACAGTCCCTGCTCAGAGCGGCAGGGAGAACTGAGCGATCAGTGGCGTTTGATTGCTCAGTTCTCAACCTTAGAGCCAGCGGGGGGACAGATGCTGCATCCTCCTAAACAAGTATGAGCTCTGAATAGATAATCTTTTGGATTCATGATTAGTAATAATCCTAGTTTGTAATTGCTTTTTAATGCATTATAGCGGACAAGAATTATTATTATTTTTTTTACAACACAGGTGATTTGATTATACACAAACAAGATGTTAAAAGCCACAGCCTGCTTGCTCTGTTACCTCAAGGCTCGTCCCATAGTCTCATAATTCATGTCAGGTTTGTTCTTGTGTTTCCCCCAAAGTTTTGAAACGGCTTTGGAGTCCACCAGCTTGAAGATTCCCTTCTCCCTCTGCGTCCACTTGATATATCTAGGGCAAGTGTTCTTATCTTGCAGAAGGTCTAACAGGAACTCCCAGAGGTAAGTTGTATTTCCTAAAAAGAACACATTAAAATATTAATTGCAGTTATAACCACAGAAAAATAAACCCATAGAAATGTCCAAGCCAAAGAATTTTTTTTAAATTTCTTTTGAATTTGAATCTCCATTCTGCATACAGCGGACATAGGCTAAAACCACTTCTTTTTTTTTAAGAAACGAGGATGAGTTTGTCAGGTTTTTACTGCTGTGAGGGGCCTGCTTCGATATACCCCCAGGGACACACAACAAAAACCTGAGAAAGGTCATCACTAAGCCCCACTTTGCCTAAAAAAAAAAAAAAAAAAAAATGAAGTTTTGCGTTGAGTTTCATTTAAGTGAAATCTTACATTGTGGGATTTCAAGCAGTAGACTAGACAGACCTACAAATCCAAACAGCAAATCAGAAATATACAGCTTCTAAACTGAACTGCAAGTGGACAAAACAAGGGAATATCACAGTGAATGCCTCACAGAAGCACAAAACTATGCACAACATAATCCTGAACAAACTTCACATGTACAGATCATACAATATTACAGACAGTAAGACAAGCCATACATTATGCAATTTTCTTTCCTTCAACCATTAATTGAAAGAAAACTCCTCAATTCCTCTATCAACAAAGTCAGTGTTGATATGGGAATCCCTCCCACTGCGCGATTGTATGCTGACTGCGGGAGGTTTTCCCTGCCATCAGAATATAATTTTCCCTGGTGGTGGCTATAGCTGCTGGCTGTGATTGAATGAAAAAAAAACCATGGCAGGCTGGTTGTAATGAAGTCAATCGTTAGATCGAATTTAGTACAACCAGCCCACCTCAAAACGAAAATAAATTTGGCCTATACCTGCTGAACTTCGATCCATCTAGGGCTGGCTTAATAGTCAGTGTGTAGAGAACAGTCTGACTGCTAGATAAATGTTTTTAAAAGCACCAGAATATTTTTTATAAATAAAATATCGTCACATTAATTAAAAATTAATGCTTAGGGAATATTCAATAAAAAGTCAGGTCTCAAAAAACTGATATGGATGTGGAGAAAGGATGTTACCTTTGCCTTCTCTTGGTTTCTTCTTTATGCCCAATTCTGGGGATCCATTGGCAAACGTGGGTTGCTGTACCTTTGGTTTACGACCAGCTGCAAAATGGGATATAAAAAACGCCACGCGAATAAGCCAAAAATTTATATAAAAAAAAAAAACAGAAAAAGAAACACGCTTCTAAAAACATTTTTTTTTTTTCTTTCTTTTTTTTTTTACACAGATAGGGTTATGGGATTTTTATGCAAATTGACGTTTAGAAGGAAATGTTTACAGGGAAAAACAAAGAGGCTGCAAATTGGTAATTCTGCAGTTGCTAGCTGCCTGTCATGCCCACCTACCAACAAACGGAGTCATTAAAGACACTGACTATATAAACTTGCACAATTGTTCCATGGGGGGGTGAGGATCAGCATAACAGCTAGGCAAATAGCATTTTGAGAAGGTTGTCAGCAATGGAAACGTCTATATTTTTCTCATATGCAGCAGCCTTGCACGCCCCCCTCTCCCAACCTCCATATGCAGCAGCCTTGCACGCCCCCCTCCCCCAACCTCCATATGCAGCAGCCTTGCACGCCCGAAGCTCCACAATTTAAAAAAAGCACGGCTGTATGGGGCTCCGCCTACACAGCTGCATCTTTCATTCACAGCGATCTGTGAATGAATGTACAAGTCTCGTCTTTCACTGCGGAAGACAGCTTGTAGTCCTCAATTAACTACCAGGGCGCTCATTTGAGGCCTGGTAGCTCACTGACACTTCCTGCAGCTGTCTGCCGTCTGCAGGAGCCTGACATTGCACCCGCGACGAGTAGATATTTTGCAGGCTCCATGGTAAGAAAAGAATTAAAAACGTACATTTACCTGCAAAATCATGAGCCTTTAAGGCTCCATTGCTGCTTTTCAATCAGGTGTATGTGACATTATAAACAAAGTATAATGGCTGTCCCAAGCTAGCGATGCAGAGGACAATAAATATGGTGTCTGCCAGCACATCTGCTGTTCCAGCTCAGGGCAGTGTACAATACAGTTTAAGATAAAAGTAATCAAAACGTAAAAGCAGCTGCAGAGGGTGGTGGGGGCAGAAACCAAATATGGTGCTTTTATAAATAAAACTGTATTTATAAAAAAAAAAAACAACGAAATAAAACGTTTTTCCAGGGCTCCATGCATTCATGGCATCACATCAGTTGCTCATCTCTCCTTCCCTGGTAGCACTGCTGATCAAGCATTCAGTTTATTCTGGATGCTTGTAAGTATTAATGAAGTCAGAGTTAGCCAAGCAACTAGCATTTTCATAATGAGAAGAACAATGACAGCCCCCATATTACTTTCTTTAAGCCTTTCAGAGGAGAAACAAAAATAACAGCATTTTTGGGCAACAAGGTTTAGTTGAGACCGAAAACAAACACTACCTTTCTTTTTTTTCATTGGCTCTCCGAGATCGAGAGATATAGGAATGGGAGAAGTATCCATTGGCTCAGAGTCTTCAGTGGACACTTCCACCACAGTTTCTGTAATAACGTCCGGCCTCATGGCAGCATGGATGAATTCTGGGGTAGAGACACATTGCGGGACATACACTTCCACTGTAGAGAAAGAAAAGTTTATGTACATTTTCTCAGCAACATTAAAAGAATATTTTAACACAATGTGCCCACTACCTAACCTGCTTTATGGCCCATACACACGATCCGAAGATCGTACGACTTTTTTCGCTTAATAGTTGCAAGTAGAACTTATATAGGGTAATAAAGTCACGAAAATTCTCGTACGACAGAAGAAGAAAAAAAACGGAAGTGATGTCATGTGTTGTAATGTATTTGTATTGTATTTTCGGACGACAACTATACTGACTAAACGGAAATCGTACGATCTGGTATCGTACGAGGAAAATTTTCATGCGTGTCTGATCGAATAATAAATTGGATGAACTGACGTGATCGGCTCTCGAATAGTAGTGTGCACACAATCCGAAAATCGTACGATTCTTCCTCAGACGACCGTTTTCGTCCGATATTCGGATCGCGTGTACGGGCCATTATGGAACCTACTGTATCTTACAAAACCCTTGTGAGTGGGCAATAAGGAAAGGCCATTCCCTGGCTCCTGTTTTGCGTACTAGCTCTAGTTCAACTTCATTGATGCATTCACGTGGTTTTTGCCAATACTGCCAATATAGGGTGAAAATGGGTTAGAACCCCTGTAAGGTTTTGTGGTCTGTGCCCATTATATGTCCTGTTTTCTGTTCTCACTGACAGTACATTAAATACCCAAATTTAGGATTGTCACCAGAAAAGGAACAGAGCATAAATCTTCCAAAGGAGACACTAGTTATGGTGACAACTAGGGATTCCATCACTTCCTGTTTTGGTTATGGGACAGGAAGCGAAGGTAAATCTCTCCTTTGGGACACAGATGGCAAAAAAGGCAGGGATTATAATCCTCCCTGTTTAAAACAAAAACCTTTCGTGTTTCATTCTACTTAAAGTGGTTGCAAAGGTATTTTGTTTTCTTTAACATTTCTATACTTACCTGCTCTATGCAATGGAGTGGCCCTGAACATCCTCTTCTTGGGTCCGTCGCTGGCTCCTCTTTTGTGTCCCGTGCCCCCACAAGAAGCCGCTTCCCATTGGGGCGCTTGTGCGTGCTCGTTCCCAAGCCCCGCTGCTGCAACTATTGACAGTTTTAATTGCGCTCCCCCTCACCTGTTTTAATTGACAGCTGCGGGTGCCAATGGCCAAATCCATTGAGACCTGCAAGTGAGGGGAGAGAAGAGCTGCAGATGTGCACAGCACTGGATTCAATGACCCTGGGTTGAGCGAGTCTAATGGGAGTGGTTTCAGAATTCTCAACCAGCTTCTGCAGCTGTAGAGCTCTAATGAAGAAAACTGCTGGGCCTGCATCCCTTTAGACATGATTTCCTATTGGGAGTATCTCAGCAAAAAATAAATTTTTGCTGCAGGGGATGCCAAAAATCTGACTTTTATTTTAGTGCAGACTTCTGTGAAAATCAGTGAGCCAATCACCCAAGCAAGAAATGGTTCTGGGGGGCGTTGTGTACACCATCTGTGTACAGAACACCACCAGGTAGCCATATTGCATTTTTAATAACATTCAATTACAATATGGCTTGTGTCGCAATTGTATACGCTATATTTATTTATTTTTCTTATGAAAATGGAGTTACCATTTAACCATTTCAATACAGGGCACTTAAACCCCCTTCCTGCTCAGGCCAATTTTCAGCGCCGTCACACTTTAAAAGAATTTTGCGCAGCCATGCAATGCTGTACCCAAACATTATTTAATTTATATTAAAACATTTTTTAGACAGACAGAGCTTTCTTTTGGTGGTATTTAACAGCTTCCCTACCGCACTATTGTAATACGACGGCGACAGGAACCCTTTGTCCCCGCGGGCTGCTGTCATATGACGTCTTTTTCCCGAGCCTCTAGGGGGCGCGCGCCTGATGGCCGCTGGGCACCCACAATTGCCCGTAAACACACAGATCCACGTCCTGTCAGAGGAGAGGAGGCCGATGCGTGTTCCCAGTACAGAGGAACACTGATCGGTCACCTCCCCTTGTGAGTCCCCTCCACCTACAGTTAGAATCACGCCCTAGGATACACAGTTAACCCCTTCCCTGCCAGTCACATTTACCATGATCGTAGATGCAGTGTCTCCGAGCGACACACACATTCGCGTGCCTTGTTCCGAATGACGTCATATGACACCCAGTCAGAACAATTAAACCACCGCCCGGCCGTCATTTTGCTATAGGCCAGGCGGGAAGTAGTTAGGGTCATCACTTTCACACAAGTCAAACGCTAAATTGAATATAGATTCCATTTAATCGCAAAACAAATTTACACCAGCTGGGATTTGTCAATTTCAATAGTGCATGAGCCAGCACGAAGAAAACGTATCATCTGAAACAAGAGAACATGCCAGGGTTTCTCACAATCTGAAAAGGTAATGGGAGAAGTCCACAGTAAAGGTTTGCAGTGTCCTCAGAGTACTGGTGTAAAAGACGCAGCCGCTGCCTGCCCCCTGGCTGTACGCACTCACAGACTTTCCAAATGTTACGTGGACAATCAACAGGCTGTTTAGAAACATGATACTTTGCCAAGCAGGGCAAAGTGTAGCAGCACTTCAAACAAGTCCGTTCAATGAGTCCTGGCATCATGATCACAATCTGTAGCCTGCCATTATTAAGCATTATATACCACCTACTCCAGGAGGTACATTCATAAAAACTGTGCCATCGCATTGTGAACATTTTAACTGAACTGTACCTGTGCCAACCAAACAAAAGCTCCTTTCACTGCGAGTACACAAGTGAAATCTTGTCCAAAGAGAACAAAACATGCACCAAAGCTAGAGATTATGTTGGGACTATACAGGTATAGTACAAAACAATAATCTGCTTGAAGGAATGAAGGGGTGATGTGTTTTTACTACATCCTGGTAGTGTAAAATTCAAAAATAATGCACAACAATTTAATCACAATATATTTTTCATATAAATTGAAACAATCGAAAACAAACTTCAGCTCCGGAAGATTTTACCCCCTTCATGACCAGGCTATTTTTTTATTAATTATTCAGGACTGGGCTACTTTAACTGGTAATTGTGCGGTCATGCAACACTGCACAAATTTATATACATTTTTCACATAAAATATAGCTTTCTTTTGGTGGTATTTGATCACCACAGTTTTTTTATTATATAAACAAAAAAAAAGACTACAAAAATATTTTTTCAGGTTCAAAAATCACTAGAAAGCAAATCATCTTCCTCTACACAGACCTGAAATCTAATTGATGGAAGTGGTTTATTGTAAGTGAATGATCATCTCAGCAGCGAACAGCGTATTAGTGTAGTAGACAACTATAGTACAGTAAAGATTTAGTCATCACAAAATAAAATGAAAAATGGACCATGAAAAACATCCCTGGCTGGCTAGGGGGATGAAAGACAGAAATTGCCGCTCTAGGTAGGTATAGTTTGGTAAGATCCTTCTCTCAGAGACCGAGGGTGCTGGCAATGCACATAGCAATGGGAACAAGAAGGTCCAATCCAACGTACAGTAGTTTACTCAAAAGGAAACAGGCACTACAAATAACAGCATGAACCAAGAACAGCTGACGCGTTTCATACTCTAATTCAGTGTTTACTCATAGCTATGAGTAAACACTGAATTAGAGTGTGAAACGCGTCAGCTGTTCTTGGTTCATGCTGTTATTTGTAGTGCCCGTTTCCTTTTGAATAAACTATGTTGGATTGGAGTGCGGCTATCCTCATCATTCTTGTTCCCATGGCTAGGGGGGTGACCAACAAAAAAAAAAAATACGCAGGCATACACAGAGCAAATTTCCAAAGGTTGCAGGGAAAGAAATTAGCTTGATTCCCCTATCAACAGACAATGTTGACAGGGGAATCCATCTCATTGAGCCATTGTATTGCCCTGGGGGGAGCTGTCTCTGCCGTGAGAAGACCGTGATTATTGCTAGCAGCTATAACAGCCGCTAGCGATAATCTCATGTAAAATGCGGCAGGCTGGTTGTACCCAAGTTGATAGATCAAACTTGGTACATTCAGCCTGCCCGTACATGGTTCAAATCTTGGCCAGTTCCTGCTGAACCGCCGAGACCTGAACTGTGTAAGGTATATGAGCAAGAAATAAATGTAAAAATTAAAGCAGTGGAGCATAATTATAAAGTAGTGAATACAACGTTGGCCAAATATTCATTGCAGGTGAATCTTCTTGATGCATGTTTTATAAACGGAAATTTGGAGCCACCTGTAAATGTTTTGGGATTTATAAATATCCTATTTTAGTGAGCACATATTTTAATTCATAATTGCAGCAGTTAACTAAATTTCTAATTTAACGTTCATATTTTTACAGGAATGGTAGGTACTGTGCTAAATATAAAAACTGTAGATTAGCATCCCAAGGGAGCCTGGTATTTCATTGCTATAAAACAACATCTCTGCCTAAAAACCTTATAATAACCACATGAAGTCGTTTTATTTTTAGAGGGTCAGGAGCCAAGAAGAAAATAGCCAAACAATTATGTATGGGGCACCTATGGACATAACAAAATTCTAAATATTACAGCAAATGAAGATGCTTAGAATAATCGCATATGGATAAAGTTATTTAAATCAAACTCAACACTTTTTACATCTAGCGTATAAGCTAGGAAATAGATTATGAACAGTGCATAATACCTGGGCTCCTGGAGTCCCGGAGAATGGTGGGAGACTCCATGTGTAGCAGAGCCTCTGCTGCCTCAATCGTCTTGTCTGTGCAATGCACATTGCTGCTGTGTACGGATGCTTCAACTGTAAAAAGATGCGCGGGAACCATGGGGGGAAAAAATAAAAAAACATACACATGAGTGACTGCAATGCATTCTGGACTTTAGTTTTAAGACTAAAATTAGTCTACAACCATAAAATCAATTGAGGCGCTTTCATTTAATTGAAATACATTTACCAACCACTGATGACATTTTGCATTTTTTCCTTTTTTTTTAAATACAAACACAACACCACACATTTCTATGCAATTTTTCCATGAACTGAATAGGCTGCTTGGAGAATAGTAGCCCAATGACAACACTGTTATTCCACATCAACCAAGAGTAGATGGTTCTAGCCAATTATCAGCACAATTACAGTACATGGATGCACCCTCTAAGACAGGGTTCGACAAAACCCGGGCGCCAGGTCGCAAATGCGACTAGAATTAGCGACCTGGCGCCTGAGGCAGCACAGCTGAGGTTTCCTGTGTCTCCGTGCGCCGCCGCCGCCCCCCCCGCGATCTCGTCGGGCCGCGCTGGCCGGTAATTGAGGCCGCGGCTCTGCGGCCTTCTGCAGGCTTATGATTCATTCTGTAATCTGGCGCCCTCTTGTGGTGGCCGTTGGTATGACAAGACAACCAGCAATGCTCGTCTGTTTCACTGCCCGCCCATCTCCTTCCCTTTACTTAGAATAAAAAATATATTTAATGTTTGGGGGTTAACTTCTAACACCCTAGAGAATAAAATGGCGGTCGTTGCAATACTTCCTGTCACACCGTATTTGCGCAGCGGTCTTACAAGCGCTTTTTGAGAAATAAAATACACTTTTTATTTTTTTATTAAAAAATAAGACCACAGTAAAGTTAGCCGAATATTTTTTATATTGTGAAAGATAATGTTACGCCGAGTAAATTGATACCCAACATGTCACGCTTCAAAATTGTGTTCGCTCGTGGAATGGCGACAAACTTTTACCCTTTAAAATCTCCATAGGCGACATTAAAAAAATTCTACAGGTTGCATGTTTTGAGTTCCAGAGGATGTCTAGGGCTAGAATCATTGCTCTCGCTCTACCGATTGCGGCGATACCTCACATGTGTGGTTTGAACACCGCTTTTATATACGGGCACTACTCACATATGCGTTCGCTTCTGCACGCATCCGCCGTTAAAAAAAAAACTGGCTCCTAACTTTTTTAGCTGGCTCCTAGATTCCAAGCAAATTTGTCAAGCCCTGCTCTAAGACATTTTTCCCTCTCCATAGGTGTACCCAAGTGCTAGTCTCAATGATTATAGCAGGTACTCCAGAAACCAGGGAGAATATTGTAGAACCAATCAGTTCACTTGATCCACTGAAGACTAGGCAAAGCTTTTCCTTTGGTGGCATCCAGACATCTGCCATATACCCATTTAACAACATCACTGTCCTGGCAACCATTTTGTTTTATTTTAGTGATCCATGAAAGATGCTGAGGTGCTAAACTGCATCAAAGCCTGGTGCATGTCTTCATTCAAAACAGTTCTATACAATGTTTAAAGTGTCATTAAAAACTGTCAGTGCATGCTAGTCACACTCCATCACTATGGGATTTGTTTTTTGTATTCTGCAAAAAAACTGGTTGATCATGATGTTCACTGTCCCTCCCTCCTTGTCTGTGTCCCGCTGAAGCCTGAGATTGTGTAGCGCAGCTATTGCCACAACTACTGAGCATGCGCCAGTTTCAGTTTTCCTCTACGCTGTTCATGTCCTCTTTATACTTAACTGTGCAGCCCACGTGACTAGAGAGTCACACATAAGTGTATACACTCCGGATAAACGACCGCCCACTCTCCTCCTCCTCCAATTACATATTGATGGATGGAGGCATCACCTTGTAATTTTAAGCACATACAAGCAATAGATATAGGCTGGAGGGGCATGAAACAGCCTATGATTGGCAGACCCTTCCCCTAAATAGCCTACACTTTGATTTTTTTTGGGGGAGAAAAATAAAGATTTGAGTTCAAATACATATTTGTATGAGGATTAAAAAACATTTGAAATTTTTCCTGGTGGGGTGAAGCTTTGGAATACAACCAAAGCTTCCCCCCAATGTTTCCCTGCAGACAGGATGGGAAAGAGCAGGGTCAAGCGACAGCTGTATATCGATACTGGATTTTTTTTTTTTTATTGAACTAAAACCATGCCATCATCCATATACACAAAAATAATCGATAATATAAGTTAAACAGTTTGCGTTTAGTATCAATTTAAGAAATTCGATACCTTACCACATAAAAAAAAAAAAAAAGAAGGTGGTCTGGCTACTAGCTCAGCTACAACTTATAGCCCACATCTGCTTCTAGCGATACATTATAATACAATCCAAGTCACCATTATTCTTAATCCAAATATAGAAAAAGAAATGCAAATATGCAAGTCAGATACTGCTTTGTTTGTAACCTACCTTGTAACAGGAAATGCATATGGAATTATTACATTTGAAAAACTCCATCTTTCCACACACTTTACAAGCTGGCCCAAATGAACCATGTCCCTCACTAACATGTGAGCCGTGAGGCTGCTAGATGTGCATTATAAACTATATGTAGCTCAGGCTACAGACAGCATACCACACTGTGTTCTGGGTGCGAGCCGAGACTTCCCGTCTCATACCTGGAACACAGAAGAGTCTACCGCAGCGGCGCTCAGAGCAATGTATTACATCAATGAATACAAAGCTCCCACTGATTGGCAGAGGTTGTGACATCATTAGCCAGCCTTTGACTTAGCCAATAAAATCCTTTACAATCACTTTAATATTTTTACTTGCAAAGAGAGGGCATCTAATATGCAATCTTCAACTGTCTCTTAGCCACTATTTAAAGATGACTTGTGCATACTGCAAAGCAGCATCCTGAGATCAGAAGAAAAATAAAATAAAAAAGCTATTGACCAATAATCCATAAAGAATTGGGAGCAACGTACAGTATACTGGCCACACACTCTGCCAAGCATTTCTGTGTCCCTAAGCCACAGCAGCACCTGCTGCTCCACATCCCACTCATGAAGCAAGGTGTCATCTCCAATTGCTCTTTCCATTTATGGGAATGTGCTCACAGCTGATCCATTCCAAGTCCGCAGCCAGCAGTGCCTGAGCCTATCTTTAGGTGACCCTTTCTTCTGCGTTCTGAACAAGAGAAGGGAAGAGCAGGAATCTTAACGGACCATCCTACATGAGCTTTGAGGGAGGATCACCTAAAAATTCCACCTTGCTTTCTTAGGCTGATACAAGACCTGGGAACAGTTTATTGACACTGAATCTCTAAAGTTAATTTTGGGTATCCTCTAGACAAGCTTCTAAAATCTGTAAAATGGTTGCAGTATTTTTTCACGCAAGATGAGCAGCTTTGACGCCAAGTGGGTATTAAACATGTAAAATTGGGCATATATAGTATACACGGGCAGATACTTATCTGCTGGGATATTGCACAATCCTTCGCTGATGTTAACAGCAATGCACATCCAGTACTTTAATACTCTGCAACACAATAGACTAAAGCCTCGTACACACGGTCGGACTTCCATCTGACTTTTCCGTGGATTTTTGTCCGAAGGGAGTTGGCCGGGCACACCCATAGCATACACACCACAGGACTTTTCTGCAAACTTTCCCAAAACTTTTTGCAACATCACATGGTTTTTCTGCTCTTTACCGCCACCCTTTGGTCAACTTCTGCTATTG
Source organism: Rana muscosa (assembly GCA_029206835.1). Lineage (NCBI taxonomy): Eukaryota > Metazoa > Chordata > Amphibia > Anura > Ranidae > Rana > Rana muscosa. The sequence continues at coordinate 336,725,766 of CM055116.1, read as the reverse complement.
TTGGTTGATTTTAACATTAGTTGTTTCTGTACACACGGTTGGACTTTGCTCCATCGGACTTTTGTTGGGCAAAAGTTTGTCCGTTTGCAGACCCAACTTTTGTCCGATGAAAACAAAACCAAAAACGAAAAAAAGTTTGTCCGATGGAGCATACACACGGTCGGATTGTTGGTCCAACTTGCTTAAAACGAAGTTTGTTGGGCAAAAGTCTGACCAAGTGTACGGGGCTTTAGGACCATTTCACACTAGAATTCCTGTCTTTGGCAGAAAATCACCAGAGAGAGAACTCACCTGCTCTTCAGTGTTACTGCCCTCACTGGCTGAACCAGCAAAATGATGTTCCATTGCTAGAAGAATGAGATTTTGCCGATTTTGACCAGTATGAGGGCATAAGAGTGCTCTCTCTAGCGATACTGTTGCGGTTTAGCTGCTTTTAACAACATTGCTTGTGTGACATGGCTTTAAGAACTGTGCCCACCCACAGGGAAATTTATCAACAGCTCCCTGCACGTAGGAGAGCTTACAATCACAAGTGGCATTTGTTAATAAATACCAGCAACACAAGACATAACCAGAAACTTGCAAGCAATGCTTAAAAAGTCTGTCAGGCCTCGTACACACGACCGAGTTTCTCGGCAAGAACCAGCAAGAAACTTGCTGGCAGAGATGTCTTGCCGAGAAACTCGTTCGTGTGTATGGTTTCTCGTCGAGAAAACCGACAAGTAACCTCGACGAGAAAATAGAGAACCTGCTCTCTATTTTCTCGTCGAGATTCTCGTCGGCATGTTCCTCGATGAGAAAAGTGAGTGTGTGTACACTTACCTGTCCTCCCGGAAGCCCGCGCATGTTCGAAATGAATTTGACGCATGCGCGGTAGCTTCCTAGGCATACGTAGGGTATACCAAGATGGCGGCGACGGCATCGAATGTGACGAGCGCATGCTCGTCGTAGTCGATGACGTCACCGCGTACGCTCCATTCAAAGAACCGCGGGTTCTTTGAATCGAGCGTGTGTACACTCGGCCGGGACAATTTTCTTGTCCAAGAATCTCGTAGAAAAAAACAACATGTTTTTTTCGACGAGAATCTCGGCCGTGTGTACGAGGCCTCAGTCTCTAGATTTGTTTTGGACCTTGAGTCAGGAGTTCCACAGGAAAGCCATCAGTCTCTATAAAAATTGTACCTAAATTTCCATGCAAGAGAAGAGCCATTGTTACTCCGCTTTCTGGTGGCCCGTGTCACCTACCTTTATTCTATTCTAGTACTGCAGCCTCCACCAGACTCAAAAGCATTTGACATTTCCAGATGTGTCTGATGCCTGTGCCCCCCACCACGTGTTGGGATTCCTTTGTCTGAGCACTGGGTCACTGTCCAGTCTTACACTGAGGGAGGAAGGAGCCATATAATGCAGTGGGGCAGGCATCGGACATTTTTTACAAATCTTTATAGACTGAAAGGGTCTCTAAAAATTAGCATCTGACTGGTAACTCCCCCCAACGTTAAACACAATCTGCAAAAATATTTAGGGTGCTTCTAATCATAACAACCGTATATACTCGAGTATAAGCAGAGTTTTTCAGCAAATTTTTTTGTGCTGAAAATGCCCCCCTCGGCTTATACTCGAGTCACCTTTTTGCGCCTGATCTCCCTGACTTTGGGGATCCAGTACCGGCCGGCGCACATGTAGCCCCACTCTTCCCCTCCAAGTGTGCAAAGTTTGGTGTCCAGAGGACCTTTGGCCAGGGAGCACCGATTTTTCAAAGCCGGGCACCCCTTCCATAGACTCCCATGTTAAACTGTAATTTCTCCAGTAACTTTGGGGACCCGGTACCGGCCAGTCGTAGGTTCACTGGACCCGAAACTTGGCACACATGTAGACCCAGTTCTCTTCTACAAGTGTGCAGAAGGACCTACAGCCGGGGAGCACCGATTTTTCAAAGCCATGCACCCCTTCCATATACTCCCATGTTAAATGTAAGTCTAGTCATGGACACAGTGAGGCATGGGCACAGTGAGGCATGCAGACCCTAGGCTTATACTCGAGTCAATACGTTTTCCCAGTTTTTTGGGGTAAAATTAGGTGCCTCGGCTTATATTCGGGTCAGCTTATACTAGGGCTGGGAAAAAAAATCGATTTTAATCTTGAATCGAGTTTTGAGCTCAAATCGATTCAGTTTTGAAGAAAATCGATTTTTTTATATATATATTTTTTTTTTTTGCCTTCAAAGTTTCCGTAGCAGGACTGCAGGGGGCGTATCCGGAATGGCACTGGGCAGCGTTACCCCAATTACATCTACTCGCTGCAGCCGCCGTCTGCCTACCTGATCAGCGTGTCATGAAGACAGACGGCGGCCATTGCAGTGTTCAAAAGCCGCACCTCCCGAGTCCTCGTCGTCTGTGATAGGCGGAACACTCAATTTCACAGCAGGCAGTATTCAGCCTATCACGGACATCCTCTCATCCTCGTCTGTGTTATGAGGATGACCATGATAGGCGGAACACTGAATGCTGGGAAATTGAGTGTTCCGCCTATCACAGACGAGGAGGAGGCGCGGCTTTTGAATACTGGAATGGCCACCGGTGTAGCAGTAAAATCCGTATACCATGAAAATCTGCATCAGGTACGGGCACAGTGATTGAAGCATTGGCACAGTGAAGCATTGGGCACAGTGAGGCATTGGGCACAGTGAGACACGGGTACAGTGAGGCATGGACACAGTTCAATTCAACTAAGAGTAACCTCAAGATTTTTTGTTGTTTTATTAGCTAAATCCAAATACAGTATTAATAATTTGGATGTTTAACAATCTTTGTTGCACACTGCAAAAAACAACAAAAGGTCACAAGCGCTAAATTGGTGGATAAAGAAAAAAATATAATGGATGATGATAATAATAATAATAAGAAAAAAATTCCAAATATTTTGGGAAGTACAAAGTATCCAAAAGGGGGAAAAAAACAGGATCCAGCGCAGCAAGAAAAAATCCGTACCCAGAAGTACAAAATACACAACATGCACACAATATAATCCAGCGCTCATGGAACATACATTATTAACTATTGAAAACTCTTGAAGAATTGATAAAAAAGCTTAGTCCATTTATCACAATAAAGAGAGGGATCCAATCCCAAATGTGCAGAGGGCAAATGAATCTTAACTCTCCAGTTGCCAGTGGTGACAAACTTGTTAAACTTGCAGTGACATCCGTGGAGCAAGGAGGGGTTAAAAAAGTCAAAACAAAGCCTGTGGCATGATCTCCGTGTGAGCACAGTACCTTGAATGATGGACAACAGGCAGACCAGCGTGTGGAGGGCCCTCCAACCCAAAAGGATGCAGAGCCAGGATCGCAGCAAGGCTGGGACAGAAGGAATCACACAGAGTTTCAAGAGTTTTCAATAGTTAATAATGTATGTTCCATGAGCGCTGGAATATATTGTGTGTTTGTTGCACACTGACTTTGCAGTTAGAGAAAGGGTTTGCCTTTGCAATTTTGTTTGTTGATGCACTTTAATTAATATAATAAAAAAAAAAAAAATCGAATCGTAAATCGAGTTTTTTATAAAAAAAAAAAAAAAAAAAAAAAAAAAAAAATCGCAGATTTTTTTTGGGGGGGGGAAAATCGCCCAGCCTTAGCTTATACTCAAGTATATACGGTAAATGTATAATATTGTAATTGTCCATGAACACTGCTTGGAGATTTCTGATAACCGTTACTATAAAGTTAGAGCAAAATAGTGCACCAGAATGATGCAAGATATTTACTGCAATACCTAGTATGACGTTAGTTCCAAGGGGGTCGGTTTTAAAGTTGTATTTTTTTTTTTAAGTGATCCTCGTTACTTGGGCACAACGCATCAGGCTGGCAGTGATGTCATCACGCAGGGCGTAGCCAGGAGGCTATCTTGTAGAGTTTTTTTTTTTGCCTTACCAGCACATTGTATATTTCTACCATGTGAGTGCATACGCAATATGTTTTTAAACAAAGTAGTCTGCAATATTTGCGTAGTTTTTCTATATATACACACACACTTGTTATGACACCTTTGCTGGGGAGTATGATGGCGATTATGAAGAGAGACTATGGATACAAGCCTTTGATTTTTGACCACCATATTTAAGTGGGGCCCAACAAACCAGACGAGAGGACGCCCGATGGGCGCATCAGTATTGTTCCAAAGGGTGAGTAATGCGTGAACTTTTTATGGACATACAAGAAACTGGTTTTCACATGAAGAATGTATGGTACATGAGATTGATCATTATCGTTTTTGGACATTTTGCAAATTTGAGATGCGCATTTTGGAGGATATAATTTTTTGCTACTGTGCTTTGTTTTTTAAGGGAATATATATTTTTTTCATATTGTGTGATAAGAGGATAGGTTTATTTATTTTCTTAAGCATTATAGAGAGCTTCACTTTATATTTGTTACTTGCATAACTGGACCAGACTATAGGTTGTAAAGGTTTTTATATACTTGCATATAAAAGGATAGTTATCCTTGGTCCCTTTATTAGAAGAGTTGTAAACTTTGTTCAATTAGGCCGATCTACCCTGATTCCTGACTCATTTAGTAGCAGAAAAGTTTCCTAAGCCCTGGTTCACACTGGTGCGATTTGACATGCGATTTGACATGTCAAATCGGCGAAATTTGCCGCAAATTGCGGGCAATGGCACCGTCCTAATCGGTGCGGCGCTGCACCGATTTCAAAAAGTAGTTTCTGTACTACTTTTTTGCGATTTCAGCCGCGAGTTACATTGACATCTGTGTCAGATGTCTCTGTAATCAAGCTGAAATCGGGACTGACAGGCAGGAGTGAAATCGTGCGAGTTTAGCTGAACTCGCACGGCTTCACTCCCGCAGCCCCAGTGTGAACCTGGGCTAAAAGAACAAATGCAAGAAAATAAATCTGCTGAGCAACAAATGGCTCTCAGGTGGTATATGTCTCCTGCTAGAAAGCTGTATTTACACTTTCATTGAACGTTCGCTATACTATTGGCGCTGAAAGCAATAACATGAGCACAAAATACAAGTGCCAGATCGAGTTGCAGGAAAAACAGAGCCAGCCAAATTGCACAGCAATGAAAGGGTTACTGGAAGCAACTAGGAACCATGAGTAACCCTGGGAATCTGGACAAGAGCACTGAATATATCACACTTCCAAAAGGACAATAAGCAGTTAAGGCTTTTACAAAGAGTGGCCACATTTGGAAGACTGCCAAGAATATGCAAGTCTGCTCTCAGCAATCAGTCACTAGTAGGTGTTTCTATGGATATCACTATGCCAGAAACATACTGAGGAGAGCAGGAGTCATGAATGTGCTAATAAAGGCAGCTTAAAGTAAAATCTAACGTGCCTTATTATTAAATATGTATGGAAAACTCACATGGGATTTGTATTTTGTGGACTAAAATATTATAGAAGATGCAGAAGCTACAATACTAAAAACAACCTGTGACCCTACACACATGAATTACAACTGCTGGAAAGTAATAGTACTACCAGACGGAGAGGCAAAATAAACATAAATCTAAAGCTTTATGAGCAGAGCTGCCACACAAGAATTCTAGATTGTAGAACCGGATCGTACAAATGTTATGTCAGAGATGGTTTTTATAATTGAAAGCTTAGCATAGGTTTAATGATCAATCATTCTCCTGCTGACTCAAGTGTGGGAGAAAGTGACAGAACCCCACAAACACACTGAATGTAGCATTTCAGTCACTCCTTAGGCCCTTTTCACAAGGGAAGATCGGGTCCACCTGTCAGTTTTTTAAGCAGACCTGATCGGACCATCCAGTGCTCTCTATAGAGCAGCGGATGTCAACGAACATGTGTCCATTAGCACCTGTCAACATCCAGTCCAGCCGACCGCCCATAGTGTCAGAGTCTGCTCCGCATAAGTGGAGCAGACATAGACCTGTCATCCACCTGCTCAGTGGGGATCAGCGGACAAACCTCTAAAGTGCGTGTTGTAAAGCTTTACTATAGGTTAACCACTTAACGACCGCCCACTGTAAATATACGGTCGGCAGAATGGCACCGACAGGCAGAATCACGTATATCTACGCGACTGCCTTTGTATAGTTGGGGGGTCCGATCGGACCCCCCTTCTTTACAGTGAGCAGTGGTTAACTGATCGGGAGCGATCAGGCATGAGGGGACGGCCATTCGATTCCGGCCACCCCCTCTCGATCGCTCCCGGCGAATGAGAGTGCTTCCCCTGCCTGTGTAATGTTTACACAGGCAGAGGAAGTGATGTCATCTCTCCTGCGGTGCTCACATATACCGAGCGTCGTACAGGAGAAGATGCCAGGTTAGTGCACAAAACACTACACTGACACCAGGACACATAGGTACATAATTCGCCCCCCCAGATCACCCCCCAGCCACAGTGTCACTGATTGCAGTGACCATTTATTTACTGATCACTGCAATCAGTGACATTTGTGACTGTAAAAGTGTCAAAGTTTCGTTTTAGGTCCAGTGTAGCCCCCTAACCCCCCCTAAAAAAGGTTTAACCCCTTGATCGCCCCCCAGATAACCCTTTCACCCCCTGTCGCTAAGCGATCATTTTTCTGATCGCCGTCTTAGCGTCGGTGATGCCGATCAGTAGCCAGTAATTTTTTTTAGGTTCGCCGCAGGTTTTTATAGCGTCGAGTACCCCCATATATTACCTAATAAAGGTTTAACCCCCTTGATCGCCCCCCCCAGGTAACCCTTTCACCCCCTAGCACCGCTGTCACTAAGCGATCGTTTTTCTGATCGCTGTCTTATTGTCGGTGAAGCAGATCGGTAGCCAGTAATTTTTTTTAGGTTCGCCGCAGGTTTTTATAGCGTCAGGTACCCCCATAAATTATCCAATAAAGGTTTAAACCCCTAATTGCCCCTAGTTAACCCTTTCACCAGTGATCACCATATAAGTGTTACGGGTGACGCTGGTTAGTTAGTTTGCTTTTTATAGTGTCAGGGCACCCGCCGTATATATAACCCAATAAAGGTTTAACCCCCCGATCGCCCGGCGGGTGATATCAATTAGGTTTTAGCGTCAGAGAGGGTCTGCGTCACACCCCAGGCAGCGTCAGGTTAGTGCCAGTAACGCTAACACCCACGCGTGAAGCATACACCTCCCTTAGTGGTATAGTATCTGAACAGATCAATATCTGATCAGATCTATACTAGCGTCCCCAGCAGTTTAGGGTTCCCAAAAACGCAGTGTTAGCGGGATCAGCCCAGATACCTGCTAGCACCTGCGTTTTGCCCCTTCGTCCAGCCCAGGCCCCCCAAGTGCAGTATCGATCGATCACTATCACTTACAAAACACAACACACAACTGCAGCGTTCGCAGAGACAGGCCTGATCCCTGCGACTCCAGTGCTGTAGGAGGTGATTTCACCACCACAGTTAAAAAAAAAAAAAAGCATATATGCCGAAGCATTGGGGCAGCAGGGGCGGAGGAGCGATTTTGCTCCTAATGCCGCGTACATACGGTCGAAATTCCGACGGAGGCTTGCCCGTGAAAAAGTTCGACCATGTGTGTGCGGCATAACTTTTTTGCGGGAGGATGCCCCCATGCTTCGGCATATATAAATGGTGAGTGTATGCCCATCATTGGAAGTGGGTGGATGAAGGGCGGTATTCTAATGGTGGGCATACCCACCGATCAATCTCTTTTTTCGTTCAGCCAACTGGCTGCATGAAAAAAAAAAAAGATTACAATACATGTCCAACAAGGACCAGCAACGTACTGGTATGTTGCTGGACTTTGAATGTTTATACCAGAATGATGCCTGCGGGTTTAGGTATCATCTTGGTATCATTCTTTTCAGCCAGCGGCCGGCTTTCATGTAAAAGCAATCCTAGTGGCTAATTAGCCTCTGGACTGCTTTTACAAGCAGTGGGAGGGAATGTCCCCCCCCGGATATAAAAAGCGCCATTGGGAAATTGGGAAAGCATTTTATCACACCGATCTTGGTGTGGTCAGATGCTTTGAGGGCAGAGGAAAGATCTAGGGTCTAGAAGACCCCAGTTTTTTCAATAAAAGAGTACCTGTCACTACCTATTGCTATCATAGGGGATATTTACATTCCCTGAGATAACAAAAATGATAAAAAATAAATATGGAAGGAACAATTTAAAAATAAAATAAAAAAGCACCTGTGTCCTGCCCTGCTCTTGCCCAATGGCGAACGCAAGCGTCGGTCTGGCGTCATATGTAAACAGCAATTGCACCATGCATGTGAGGTATCACCGCGAAGGTCAGATCGAGGGCAGTAGTTTTAGCAGTAGACCTCCTCTGTAAATCTAACGGGGTAACCTGTAAAGGCTTTTAAAAATGTATGTAGTTTGTCGCCAATGCGCGTTTGTGCGAAATTTTAAAGCATGTCGTGTTTGGTATCTATGTACTCGGCCTAAGATCATCTTTTTTATTTCATCAAACATTTGGGCAATATAGTGTGTTTTTTAGTGCATTAAAATTTTAAAAAGTGTATTTTTTCCCCAAAAAATGAGTTTGAAAAATCGCTGCGCAAATACTGTGTAGAAAAAAAAATGCAACACCCACCATTTTAATCTGTAGGGCCTTTGCTTTAAAAATATATATAATGTTTGGGGGTTCAACATAATTTTCTTGCAAAAAAAAAAATGTTTTCATGTAAACAAAAAGAGTCAAAAAGGGCTTTGTCTTCAAGCGGTTAGAAGAGTGGATGTAAGCTTCTTAATGTTGTGTATAAAATGCCAGAACAGTTCAAAACCCCCCCCAAATTACCCCACTTTGGAAAGTAGACACCCCAAGCTATATACTGAGAGGCATGTCGAGTCCATGGAATATTTTATATGTTGGCACAAGTTGCGGAAAAAAGACAATTTATTTATTTTTATTTGCACAAAGTTGTCACTAAATGATATATTGCTCAAACATGCCATGGGCATATGTGGAATTACACCCCAAAATACATTCTGTTGCTTCTCCTGAGTACGGGGATACCACATGTGTGAGACTTTTTGGGAGCCTAGCCACGTACGGGACCCCAAAAACCAAGGACCGCCTTCAGGCTTTCTAAGGGTGTAAATTTTTGATTTCACTTCTCACTGGCCATCACAGTTTCGGAGGCCATGGAATGCCCAGATGGCACAAACCCCCCCCCCCCCCCAAATGACCCCATTTTGGAAAGTAGACACCCCAAGCTATTTGCTGAGAGGTATTTTGAGTATTTTGCAGATCTCGCTTTTTGTCACAAAGTTTTGAAAATTAAATATATATATATATATATATATATATATATATATATATATATTTTTTTTTTTTTTTCTTCCTTCATTTTCGAAAACAAATGAGAGCTGTAAAATACTCACCATGCCTCTCAGCAAATAGCTTGGGATGTCTACTTTCCAAAATGGGGTCATTTGTGGGGGTTTTGTGCTATTTTGGCATTTTATGGCCTTCGAAACTGTGATAGGTAGTGAGGAGTGAAATCAAAAATTTGTGCCTAGAAATCCTGAAGGTGGTGCTTGGTTTTCGGGGTCCCGTACGCGGCTAGGCTCCTAAAAAGTCCCACACATGTGGTATCCCCGTACTCAGGAGAAGCAGCAGAATGTATTTTGGGGTGCAATTCCACATATAACCATGGCATGTGTGAGCAATATATCATTTAGTGACAACTTTTTGTAATTTTTTTTTTTTTGTCATTATTCAATCACTTGGGACAAAAAAAAAATATTCAATGGGCTCAACATGCCTCTCAGCAATTTCCTTGGGGTGTCTACTTTCTAAAATGGGGTCATTTGGGGGGGTTTTGTACTGCCCTGCCATTTTAGCACCTCAAGAAATGAGATAGGCAGTCATAAACTAAAAGCTGTGTAAATTCCAGAAAATGTACCCTAGTTTGTAGACGCTATAACTTTTGCGCAAACCAATAAATATACGCTTGACATTTTTTTTACTAAAGACATGTGGCTGAATACATTTTGGCCTAAATGTATGACTAAAATTGAGTTTATTCGATTTTTCTTATAACAAAAAGTAGAAAATAAATTTTTTCAAAATTTTCGGTCTATTTCCGTTTATATCGCAAAAAATAAAAAAAATCGCAGAGGCAATCAAATACCATTAAAAGAAAGCTCTATTTGTGGGAAGAAAAGGACGCAAATTTCGTTTGGGTACAACATTGCATGTCCGCACAATTTACAGTTAAAGCAGCGCAGTGCAAAATTCTGAAATCACCTCTGGTCCTTTAGCTACCAAATGGTCCGGGGCTTAAGTGGTTAAACATCACTGGGATACAGTAAACAGTTGTAACAGGATAACCAATGAAGGTTGCTTGATCTTTTATTGTGTTCACAAGTTTAGCTCCACTACGGCTGTCAGATGAGCTAGATTATATCGTAGTGCTAAGATGGAGAGTCATACAGCAAAAAGTGCAACTGTGCTTCATAGCCATTCAATCAAAATACATTTGTTTACTAGGGTGGCTTTAATAGAACATGCCATATAATGCTGAGTGTTTTGCTCTTTCCACTGTTCGCTCGGTAAAGTGATTGGTATATGGAGAACCAGTACTTAATACCTGAAGAATTTACAGATGACAAAAAGGTTCACACGGGGCATGCTGAGATCAGAGAGACCTTTTTGGAACAAAATTTTTATTAGGCTGTGCTCAGATATAGCAAAGCTCTTTCATATGAATAAGGTTTCCATAACTAATATTACCTCCCTTTTTCATTAATATTATCTACATATGACAATACTGGTCATTAAGATGCTTCCTTATACAAGAAATGCACATTTGATTATCTTTTAAGTAGATGTAAACCCGATCACTAAACTGTCACTAAAGTGCTAATGTAATTTCAAAAATAACTTTCAGTATTTTTATATTCACAGCTTTTGTTATAGTAAAACCTGATGTTCCTGCCATGAAGACTCTTTTTCAGGCACCACCTGTTATAGTGTGCCAATGATCTGTCCCTGTTCCCCAAATGCTCTCCATCAGGAAGAGTTCACTCTGACCCATCCTGAGCAATGAGAAGCAGCTGCCACTGGGACAGGAAGAGTGCGTCTGCCAAGAGCTTTAAGGAAACCAGCAGCACTTAGACTTAAAAAAAAGAAGTTAAAATGATACACATTGGTAGAACAAACCAAAATGGTGTCCCATGTAAATCAGAAAAATAGGGGGACAGTCATTCCTGGTTTCATTATTCTGCATCACTGACCCAGAACAAGTATACAGATCTGGAAAGTAAGAAGTCCTTTGTAGATATGTTTCAGCACAGGAACTCAAAATATTGAATCAGCACGAGAGCCAGGCAATTAGCATTTTCAGTAGCAGAAGTTAGTAATGGCAGCCTTGTTCTGCCATTACCAAGTTAAAGCGGTTGCAAACCCCGATTTGTGATTTTTACCTACCTATAAGGCTTACCTGTAGGTAAAATGACTATCTCCTAAACCTGTACGGTTTAGGAAATATTCACCCTGCATGCAGCCGCGGACGTCAGCGGCAAATGCACTCTGAAGATCCGGCATACTGTGCTGGATCTTCAGGAGCTTCTTGCTGAAACCGAGGGCTCCCGCGTGCACGAGTGATGTCATCATGGCTTCGGCCACTCTCAGCGTCGGAGCCCGCGAGCCCGGAAGAAAGACCGGGGGAACATGTCAGCCCTCAGTTGTGACCGGGAGGGAGGGCTGCAGTCTAAAAGGTAAGCATTTCATAATGTGCTAGTATGCCAGTGTCTTTTGAAGTTTTTTTTTGTTTTGTTTTTTGCAGCAGTTTACTACTTACTGCTTTAAGAAATGTCTTTCATATGGACTATCTTGGGCTCAAAACCACCTCCTTACTTAAAGTGGAAAGTCACTCAGTCAACACTATTTTTAATCCTTAGGCTGCCACCATTAGTAGCTAGAAAGTATATCATATTGGTTTTAAACTATTTTTTTTTTTTTAACATTTCTTCAGTTACTTATTGGTTTCCATGCCTAGGCAAATGATGTCATACATCCCAGGAGTCTTCAGGAGGGGTTCTCTCAGCTAAGCACACTGCAGGAATGTCTGAGTTATAGGTGGATGGATTCCAGGAAAGAAATGCTTTATGACCGGAGCCAAGCGGGACAGATGTCACATCTATACCCTCTCAGTTTCTGCAGAGTGAACACAGGATGACCCCGCTGAGCTCTATTGGCGGCCTGGGTGTAAACATAATCCGCTGTCCATTTACATCAGGCTACCTTCAATCCAGTTCATCAAAACAAAACAGAACTTTTCTGTATTTTTTTTTTTTTTTTTTTACACAGACAAGTCCATTTACACCTGCCTGCTCATAGGATCGCCATTGACCTTCTGATCAGGTCCATCTGAAAAACTGACAGGCAGACCTAATCGAAATGCCTGTGTGAAAGAGGCCTTATAAAGCTGGGTGCTACACATTATTCCTGAATATGGTTCACAAGTTGGGAGACGTCTAGCCACAAAGTTGCACAAATGCAGCTTAAAATGTATCTAGGTACACAATCACATCCAATATTATAACCGTACAGTTCCTTTAGCTCAGGGGTCGGCAAACTACGGCCCTCCAGGTGTTCAGGAACTACAATTCCCATCATACCTAGTCATGTCTGTGAATGTCAGAATTTTACAATGCCTCATGGGATTTGTAGTTCCGCAACAGCTGGAGGGCCATAGTTTGAGGATCCCTGCTTTAGCCTGTAAAAGGAAAACTATGACATGTGGACAAGCATTTCCATTGATATGTCATGTATACAGTGATTAGAAAGGCTTGCGAATAAGTGCTTCAAGAAAAAACAATACTACTAAAAAAGTCTGTGGGTAGCAACTATTTTCGGATATAGACAACACATGGCAATCAAGGTGATAAGGTTGGCTTAGCATTCTTAGGAAGTATAGGCAGCATCAACAGCCCAGCTAAATCTCAGCAACACTACACTTAGCTGCTAAGCAGCACTCACACTAGATTACCACCAAGGGCCAATAAGGAAGGTGAGATAAGAAAGGGGGAAAGTTTTGATAATGATTTTTATCATGACAGGTGACTGGTGCTTTGTAATAACAAAAAATAAGAGAAGTATAAGGAAAAGCCATGCAGTCTCCAAGAGAATTGTCAAATGGTAAAGAGTACTGTAATCTGTTGACACTGGAAATTTGGAGCCTTGGGCTATGACTGAACATTTTTGCCTGAAGCAAGAGTAAACCAAACTATTTGCATTCACTAAATGGTAAAAGCAAGGGGATTATTCAGCTACCAGACAGAACTTAACCATTTCAGCTCCAGAGGATTTACCCCCCTCTCTGACCAGGTCATTTTTTTTCTCATGTACACAAATAAAATGTGTGTCCTTTTTGCCACAACTCAATATTTTCTACTTTCTGCGATAAAATACATCCAGTACAAAAATTTTAATCTAAAATTCTTCATTAAGAATATTGATTGGTTTTCGCATAAGTTGTAGTGTCTGCAAACTATGAAATATTTTATTTTTTTTACTAGCAAATCACAGCGATTCAGTGATTGTAGCGGGACTGCGATATTGCAAAGGACAAATCGAACACCTGACACTTTTTCAGGACCAGTGACACCTATACAGTGATCAGTGCTAAAAATCTGTCACTGTACTAGACACTGGCAAGGAAGCACTGTACTAGACACTGGCAGGGAAGGGGTTAACAGCAGGGGGTGATTAAAGGGTTAAATGTGTTCCTAGCAAGTGCTTACTCACTGTCTGGGAGGTGGTTCTACTAAGAGAAGGCGTAGATCCATGTTCCTGCTTAGCAGAAACACAGGATCAATGTCTTCCCTACTGACAGAACGGCAGTCTCCCTTGTTTACATAGGCAGATTGCCATTCTGCCTGTGTACTAAACAATCGGCAGGTGCCGGTGGACATCTGTGTGTGATTAAAGCGGGAGCGTGTCACTGGCGGCGTGCACCCCAGACCAAGAAGTGTCAGATCAGAGAAGCTGTCCTGCTAAAGTAAATTTGCAGTGCGTGGCGGTTAAACTGAACTATATTAGCAAGTGATAAGAACAGGAAATAACTGCTATTTAAAGGATAACACAAATTGGAACTTCTTTGTTATCCTAAAGCCTCACACGATTCGATTGTTGGCAGTTGACAGACTGTTATCCTAAAATCTGACCGTTAGTATGCTCCTGACAATTGTTGGCCAACTTTCATACAATGTTGAATTGCAGGCTTGTAAATTTTCGGCGGACAACGGTCTGTTGTCTGATTTTCGTATCGTCAGTACACAAGTTCGTCACACAAAAGTCGAAAGTACAAAACACGCATGCTCGAAATCAATGCTCAAACACGAGCAGTATATACGTACAAAAAAAAAACTGTATATTTATACTTTTTTTTTGCAGAGATAAGAGAAAACCCTAAAAACGGTAACATTGATATAACATCCTAATATCAATTATGTGCTGTAAGTAAAATGTCTGCAAGTACAGAAAAATATCTGTTGATCCGACAAATGCAAGGTGCTCCTAACTTCCTGTTTAAGCCAAAATAGTGCCTTTGCTGCACTGAAATGCTGACCAGTGTGGTCATTCCTGCCTGCTGGACTAAAGAGCTCCTCCAATTCCTAACAGTTCTATGGCCATTTCCATATGTGCACTCCTGCCTTGACTCCTAAGAACCTACCTACACATGTGCAGAGAAAGTCTCTTGGGAGATGTAGTTCTGGGTGCATGCCTAGCTCAGCTTGACCCTCTTCAATTTCTACAAGCCGGGTGATGTCAAAGTGTAAACAAACCACTAAAACACTACAGAAAGACAAAAAGAAAAAAAAAATGCCGGGGCATAATCTAGATGGGGAGAGAAAAAGCTGGGGGTAATTTCACTCGACATGCACCAAGTCTCAACCCCAAAGTTTTTCAGAGCACACATGGAACCATATTCCTAAAAAAAATAATGGTGTATAAGGTGTGACCTACACATTAAAGCAGAACTTCACTCTCCCAATCAACATTGACTACTTTAATCCTTACGCCGCTAGCATTAGTAAATAGACAGAAAAATATATAACTTTTTTTTTTTACATTTCTTCAGTGACTTCCTGGTTTTTTGCCCAGGCAAAATTAGGTCATACATCCCAGGAGCCTTCAGGGGGGGGGGGGTTTTCTCAGCTAAGCCCACTCTTCTGCATGTATGCTTGAGCTCAGGGCAGATGATTCATGTAGCATTTACTTCCTGGAATACATCTGCCCTTACTCAAGATGGCCATGGCCAGAAATGCTAGGGGGTGCTTTTCAAAGTGATTTCTCTAATAAAATAAAGCACAGAGACATGGATGAATAGTTTTCTTTGAATATAAAAAATTAATTTGCGTTTTTGGTTTGTGGTGCTCAGATACAGTGAAGGTCCACTTTAAAATGATTTCTGACTAACAAAAAATTAAAGTGGTTGTAAACGCTGAAGGTTTATCTTAAACCCAAAAATGGAACTTCTGCATTAAGTGAAGGTGACCCCCTGGCATATCATTTTTTTTAGAGGCATCCAGCTCCCACTTCCTCCCGGGGCTCCGCGGCGCCAGAAGGAAGTTCACCTCTCCCTCCCTGCAATTTTCTTGGACACGTCGCAGGTCCCAGAAGATTGCTTGGCCATTCAAAGCGTGGCTCACGCACGCGCGGTGTGTGCCCAGCTGTGAAGCCACAGCCAGGCGCCCACAGTAAGAATGCCGACGCCGTAGAGAGAAGGGGGAGAGGAGCGGGGCTTCGTATGCTCACTTCGCTGGACCGTGGGACAGGCGAGTTTCTGATTTAAAAAAAGTCAGCAGCTACACTTTTTGTAGCTGCTGAATTTTAATATTTTATTTTTTTTTCCCCCTCGACGGAACTCCGCTTCAATGCATTAAGGTAAAGAACATGCATGCAGCTCCTCCGCCCCATCCCCCACTTATACTTACCCGAGCCCGATGCCAGTCCAGCGATGTGCATGGGACCATAGGCTCGAAAAAAAGCAGTAAGAGACACTGGCCCCTCCCTCTCAAAAGCAAGCTGCTTGCTATGGTGAGCACTCTGCAGGAGGCAGGGCAGGAACTTTAGTAGGGGACTGCAGAAGAGGAGGATCAAGGCTGCTCTGTGCAAAACCATTGCACACAGCAGGCAAGTATAGTATGTTTGTTATTTAAAAAAAAAAAAAAAAAAAAACATTTGATCCATTAGAACTACGATAATCATAAAATACCAAATTGTAATTGTCTTAATGTGTAAAAGGGGTAAATCTAATTTGCCGGTATACAAATATAAAAGCAGTATACTCAGCAGCCAGCTTTGCCCTAACAGTTTCAATGAGCTTTTGCTGAGGAGTGCCAAATAAAGGTAAAACACCTCTGATAATGATGCAGAAGAAGGTGCAAGTGACCAATCACATATAATGTGGTACCTGGCATTCTTCCACACTGGAAGAACGCTAGTCACCTCTAGGACACAAAGAAAACAATTGCTTTCTATGTGCCCTGTTTACACTGCAACACAGTCTGGAGGTGTAGTGCCGTGAGTTTGATAAAACGCAGACATGCTGCATTTCATTATAGTGCACAGGAAAGCATCACATATCACAGCACACCCTGCTGTTGGGCTGTCACATAAATGAAGTTTCACTTTGTGCACTTCAAATAAAAGTTGACCTAAAAAAAAAAAAAAAAAAAAAGAAGAAGAAGAAGAGAAGGTGTTTACTGTGTGATGCACCAAAATGCGCATTAAACCGCCCCCCACTGCCAGTTTTCTGAAGCTGAAATGGACATCTGCCCTGCTGCTCCAGTTTTGTGTGCAGGTCATGTGAGTGGGTCCTGAGAATTATCTGTGTTGCCAATAGTAACCGGCTTTCAGCTGTCATTTTCTGTACTGCAATTAGGAATGTGAAATCATACGTTATGGGTTAGAAAAATCTTCTAGATGCTATATGAAAAATAAAAGTAGGGCCCTTTAACAGAAACACAGTAACTCAAACATTATACTTGAAATCTGCAATTTTAAAACTCACTGTAGTACTGGCTTATTTTTTTCCCAGTAATTTTTATGTAATGTTTTACTACTTTTATTGACTATTTATTTTGCAGTGCCTAGCAACTGAAGACTCTGTATCCCAACGAGTACCCACAACCAGGTCTTGTCCCGATAAACAATATAACAAGTGCTGACCTTTGTCAATCTTTAAAGCACCTTTTATCTTGTTCAATATCTTTCTTTTCATTTTAATATAGCTTCAAATACATTTTATGCATTTAAAAGACCAGTGAAAGTACAACAAAGCCATAGGCATATCAAAATATATCAACCATTGTAACATTTGAACAATATAGGAGGTTCTATACAGGAGCAGCAAAAGTAATAAAAACAGTTAACTGGGACCAGTGAAGCCAAGACTGTATTTGAGGCTTTTTAAAGCTGTTGTATACCCGCTTGCACATTTTTACCTACAGGCAAGCCTATAAGGCTTACCTGTAGGTAAAATGAATATTTCCTAAACCTGTACAGTTTAGGAGATATTCACCTCGCATGCAGCCGCTTATGTCAGCCGCTCGAAAATTCAGAGCTCCTTAGCCGGAATGAAGACTTCCATGACGTCATTGTGGCTCCGGCCACTCACAGCGCTGGAGCCGCGAAGAAGCAACAAACGCCAAGAGAACATGTCAGCTCCCTCAGCAGTGACTGGGAGGCGGTGCGGGAGCTTTGTTCTAAGGTAAGTATTTTATAATGAGCTAGTATGCGGTGCATGTCCCCAAAAAAAAAAAAAATGTTCAAGGAGCTACTATATGCCCTTCTGGTCTGTAAGCTCTAACGTGCAGGGCCCTCTGATCCCTCCTGTATTGATACTGTACTGTCTGCCCCCATGTTGTAAAGCGCTGTTGGCGCTATATAAATCCTGTATATTAAATACTACTATTGGGCAGAGTTGCAGCAAATCTGCCCTTGATCCAAAACGCTGAACTGTGAATGCAGCCTAAGTCATACATACCTGGAAAAGAAGCGCTGCTCCAATATAAAACAAAACCTCAAACAATACCTACCGGAGTGTGAAGACTTAAAAAAAAAAAAAAAAATTGCCCTTTGATACATTGAGAAAAAACGATAGCAAGCACAATTATAGAAAAATATACTGCAAGGTAGTGATGATTAAAGTGTTTGTAAACAAAACAAAAAAAAAACACTAAAAAAGGTCCTGTTTCTTTAAGGCTCTAATAACAGCACAATGCTTGTGCAATTCTTCTCTTCCTAACTGGTAATAACCCTGGTTGATCCTGCCAGTTCCTGAGCCCCCCTGCTGACCACGATAATCATGGCTACTGAGCCCAGACTACCGTGGTCAGTTTATGTGCCCCGTCAGCCACAGCCCCACTTTCTCCTCTGACAGTCTCCCCGTCATCATGAGTTTGCTTTCCTCCCCGCCCCTCCCACCTCTATTCAGCTACATAATGCAGCACATAGAAAGGGAATCCCATGCAGATAGGCTGCCATTAACGAAAGTTTAACCCTTTCATGACTAAGCCTATTTCTGACATTTGGTGTTTACAAGTTAAAATCCGTATTTTTTGCTATAAAATTACTTAGAACCCCCAAACACACACACATATATATTTTATATTTTAGCAGATAATCTAGAGAAGAAAATGGCGATTTTTGCAATATTTTATGTCCCACGGTATTTTATTTTAAAAATTAACTTTCATGAATTTAAAAAAAAAAAATTAAAGTAAAGTTAGCGCAGTTTTTTTTGTATAATGTGAAGGATGATGTTACGCCGAGTAAATAGATACCAAACATGTCATGCTTAATAATTGCACGCACTCGTGGAATAGCGACAAACTACGTTACCTAAAAATCTCCATAGGCTACGCTTTAAAAAAAAAAATTACGGTTACCAGGTTAGAGTTACAGAGGAGGCCTATGGCTAGAATTATTGCTCTCGCTCTGACGATCGCGGCAATACCTCACATGTGTGATTTGAACACCGTTTACAAATGCGGGCGCGACTTCCGTATGCGTTTCCTTTGCTGCGCGAGTTCGCGGAGACAGGGGCGCTTTAAAATTATTATTTTTTCTTATTTAATTTATTATAATATAAAATTGTGTTTAAAAAAAATAAAAATAAAATTTTGATCACTTTTATTGCTGTCACAAGGAATGTAAACATCCCTTGTGACAGTAATAAGTGGTGACAGGTACTCTTTATGGAGAGATCGGGGGTCTAAAAGACCCCCAATCCCTCCTTTGCATTTCAAAGTATTCAGATCGCCGAAAACAGCAATTCTGAATACTGTGTATTTTTTAAAATCCGGCGCCATTGGCAGCCGAGTAACCCGGACGTGACGTAATGACGTCGCTTCTGTGTTTACTTTGAAGAGACTGAATCAAAGCTGTTTGCGGCTTAGTTTCAGTCTCTCTCTAGGCGCCGGAGGTGGCGCATCGTGGATCGGGTCTCCCGGTGGGACGGGAGGCCTGGTAAGAGCGGCAGGGGTGGCGGATGTCCCCTCCTCCAGGATAACAACCGAGCGGCTTTTAGCCGCATCAGTTGTTATCCCTGGAAAGCCAATCCCCGGCTCTAAACAATGATACCGGGAAGATGCCTGCAGCTGCGGGCATCATGCCGGTATAACCCCCGAAAGCAGAGGCCGCATATCTGCGTACGCTCGGCGGGAAAGGGTTAAGTGTTTGTTAGAAATTAATAGAGGAAATACCTTTTCTGATAGTGCAGCCGTGTAATCACATGATTCCCCTGTGCTGGCAAACCTCACTCTATGGAAAGAAGCAGGAGGGGCGGAGAGTACCTTGTGGCATCAGCCTTCCAGCACAGGGGGATCATGTGACCGCACAGCTGCAGTGTCAGAAAAGGTATTTCCCCTGTTCATTTCTAGCAAACGCTTACACTTTCATTAATGGCAGCATATCTGCATGGGATACGTGTAAAGTCACAAAAGCCTTTGGCGTTGCTGTATCCGTATATCCTGGGTTCCTGGCTGTCACGCATATTCAATGGCTTCAACTCTTCCAAGTCACCAACTCCCTGAACTGCTGCAGCCAAAAATCACTAGTAATAAAAGATCAGCCAATCGTTACACTCACAGAGTACAGTTCATCTCTAATAAACAGTAGTACAGCACATACAGCAATAACTTGTGCAGCCTAATAATCAGGATCCCAAAGCCTGTAATGATTGGGAAATGATTTGGTTTTCTTTCATCGGATAGATAAGAAGGGTCCATAAAAGGCCGATCTAGTTGTATTGCACATCGTTCACGTGTCTGCCTAGCTGCAGTGTCCCAGGTGCTGAAGCCCCGCCCATCACTTCCGTGTTTACATCTCTCCTCTTCCCTCCAATTCCATCCGCATTGTGAGCTCACATTCCGCTGCCAATCAAAGCAGCCCTAAGCACCCATTGGCCCCTAGCCCAGCCTCTACGCCGAGCGTTCATAGGCCACCTCTCGGATTTCGAACCATCCCCGGGAGCGGATTGGCTGCCAGAGGCTGCCCATCATCCAAGCCCTCCAGCCCGTTTGATCTCTACGCTTCCGCTATCGAACCCCCTTTTTTTCCCCCATTTATACGTTACATAAAGAAATGTGATTAGAACGCTGCAAGTGACATTTATCAGAGGCCGCGATCCCAATGACAGCCCGACTACAAATCAGACAATACCTAAATCTACACACACCAATCAGGGGCTGCAGGCCAGATTTAGGAGTATGAGCCCCTAGATTAGACACACACGGACAATAACATCCTGGGCGCTCTGCACGTCAGAGGTGATGATGATCACATAGACGGGATGTACAAATGATAACAGAGATCGGGGTGACATTAGTGGAGGACACAAGTGTCCGGCTATCAGTGATGAGCTGTATATAAGAGATCCAGCCCTGTGCTGACCTCACAAGCCGCCCAGAGAGAGCCGAGCCCGGCGACCATGCAGACAGCGTGGCACAGACAACAATCTCACACACTTCCTGGTTCCAGGATCCCAGCAGCACTGCAGGCTGCACTCCCATCACACATGTCGGCCTCCTCATCCTCCCATGTCCAGCCAAGGTGATCACACTTCCTAACGTGGCCTCCATCGCTCCCTGCAAGCACAACGTGCGCAGCTCCATCCCACCCCCTTCCAATCCCAGCCAGAGTCCTGCACACAGGGCCGGGGTGGTCGTGCATGCTCGCCCGAGCCGCCCGCAATCCTACTCCCCCCTCCCCTCGATTGCATGCATGCCCCGGGCTCGCTTTACCGGCTCTAATCAGCAGATCGAGTTGATTGGTGGATCCCTCATGCAGCGAAGTCGCCATGTTTATCCCGGAGCTTGTGCTTCACATTGAGACCCAGCAGTGTAGAGGAGGAAGCGGGGATACAGACACAGTGCGAGGGGGAGGAGGAACGCGGATCCTTCCGCCAACTACAGGAAGAGAACGGCTGCGATCCGCCGCTCACTACACTGCGAGCCGTGTGTATCCGCCGCCTGATCCCTCCGCGTACAAACAGGAAGTGCTGCCCTTCACCAGCACACATCACACTCCTCCTCATACAGCCACATCCATCCCCACATCTGCCTACACACCAATCACCCACATTAGAAGTTTTACAAACATTAGGCTTTTCTTTTTTTCTTCCAGAAACATATATTTAACCATCTCCAGAATATTTGCCCCCCTTAATGACCAGGGAATTTTTTTGCGATACGGCACTGCGTTATTTTAACTGACACTTGCACAGTCGTGCGACGTTGTGCCCAAAAAAAATTGACGTCCTTTTTTTCCCACAAATAGAGCTTTCTTTTGGTGGTATCTGATCACCTCTTCGGTTTTTATTTTTTGCACTATAAACAAAAAAAGACTGACAAAGAAACAATATATTTTACTTTATACAATAATTCATAACCAATGAAAGAAATCGAATTTCTTCATAAATTTAGGACAATTTGTGTTCTGCTACATATTTTTGGTAAAAAAAAAATCCCAATAAGCGTATATTGATTATAGATGCTATAACTATTGAGAAAACCAAACTATGGGATATATTATAGATTTTTTTTTCTTTTACTAGTAATGGCAGCAATTAGCAACTTATTGCGACGCTGTGGTGGACAAATTGGAACTAAGTGACACTTTTTTGGGAACCAGTGACACTAATAAAGTGATCAGTGCTAAAAAATATGAACTGTCACTGTACCAATGACACCGGCTGTTAAGGCGTTAACATCAGTTGCAATCAAGGGGTTAACTGTGTGCCTTCCCTGTGCTTGGGGACTCTGTGGGAGGTGCTTGTACTATGGGAAGGCATTGATCGGTGCCCCTGCTTAACTGAGACACAGGATCCATGTCTTCTGTAGTGACAGAACAGCAGTCTGCCTTGTTTACATAGGTAGAACGCTGTTCTGCCTGTGTCCCAAACAATCGTTGGGTCCCGGCGGACATAAAAGTCCACCAGGCCTGCTGATTGGCTCCCACTGTGTCCAATCACAGTGGGAACGGGTCGCCGGTGGAAAACCCCAGACCCAGAAGTGCAGGATCATGTACTAGGTACGTGATCCTGCGGAGGAGAGCCACCTTGCAAATATATATTTATATATATATATATATATTTATGTAGCACACACAAACCTTTTTCCTGCCGGGCTCACTTGCAGGTCAAGGTAAACCGTGCTATATGCCCGTACCCTCCTGTTTGAAGAGGTTGAGCGGCGTTAACAGTTTTTGGGTTCTGCAGCGAGTTACCTCTTCCCACTGGTTCCCACCCCCATGGTATAGGGACAAGTCTCTATTTCTTCCCAAGAAGGCCAATGTCCACACCACTTTAACTAACGATGAGTTTATTTTCTATTATTGCTTAGTAGACAGGAAGAAGTTGATGAGAGAAAGAATAGCAAACTTGGGGAATCAGGTCCAGGCACAAACTAGTAATTGTCACCACTCGATCCTGAGTGGTTTTAGCTCACCCGGATAGTCCTCTCCCACAATCCCAGCACCCGGAGTGATGCTCGAACATCCACCTAAGTTTCCTTGGGATACGATCAGGAACAGTTCCAAGTCCCGAACTTCCCGGCGCTTGCAACAGTAGAACAAGGTGCAACTGAAGCACGTCACAAGGCCTGTGGAGGATCTTTGAATCCCTCGAGTAGGTAACCAGGCCTCTTCCGAGGCGGCAACTCCCTTCACCGAAACTCCTGGTTCCCTCTCGTCTAGAACGGGTCACCCTCTCCCGGGCATCCTGGGACTCTTCTTTCGGGGGTAGGCTCTAGCTAAAGGTGCTGGGCCTACTGGTAGAGTTGCAGCCCCAGGCTCAAGGTGCATGGGACTCATCACACCCACCCGCACCCCTGGCCATGAGGGCTACCGAAGGTGGGGTACGTGTCTCTCCCACACTCTCCTCCCCAAAATATGGCGTCTGCCCTTTATGTACCCCCTCCCGGCATGCACAGCAGGTTGACCACACCCACTGTACTGCTGCCTAGAGAGGACACCCTAAGGCGTAGCAATGCCACCCATGATTCAACCCTGACCTGATATGGCAGCGTCACCTACAGGCCACAGGGAACCATACACCAGGCAGCATCACATAGGCAGAAGCAAATGCCTAACAATCAAAGTGGTCTGAGCCTGGCTACCAGCTCAGACCAACCCCTAAATTTAGGCGCACAGCACGCCTGAAAAGTAAAGGGGCGCTATATATATATATATATATATATATATATATATATATATATATATATAATAATCGTCATGTGGTTAAAGGGGACCTTCACCCCCCCCCTCACATTTCTCGTTCCACTTCTACCCCCTCCTCAAAAAAAAACAAAAACTTTTATACTACCCTTTTTTCAATAAACCCTCACTTTTTCTGGATTCACGCCTAGGTAAGAATGACGTATTAATCACCTACAGCCTCCTGGGATACCCACGTCACACATCCCAGGAGGCCTTGGGGTACCCTATGACACATGAATGATCAGGGTCCAACTGTCTCTTCTTGAGCCTTGCAGCAGTGAACACTGATGATGTACCGCATGCTTGTCAACAGGGCAGCTGTAAAGCCCAGAGGAGACAGCCAGCTCCCAGATTACATCAGAGAAGATGGAAGCACAGAACTGGGTGTACAGAACATTTCTGGATCGCTGGGTGCATTGGTAGGGGTTCCCCTTAAAGCGGAACAAAACCCCTTCTATTGCTTTCAAACAAGGAAGCTGCCATCTTGGCCTCTGTTTGATTAACAACTGCCTTGATGCTGCACACGTGATTAGTTATGACGCCAGCCATTTGATGGTTTGACAGTTTGGTTGAAAGCATGTGCCAGAATGCAACTGTTTTTGGAAAGTGGAACTTAAAGGGGTTGTAAAGGTTCGTTTTTTATTTTCTAAATAGGTTACTTAAAGCTAGTGCATTGTTGGTTTACTTACCTTTTCCTTCGATTTCCCTTCTAAATATTTTTTTTCTTTGTCTGAATATCTCACTTCCTGTTTCTCCTCACTAAACTTCACACCATCATCCGAGTGGTGTGGAGTCATCCAGAACAGCTTACTGAACAGCTTACTGAGGAGGAACAGGAAGTGAGAAATTCAGACAAAGAAAACAAAGAAAAAAAAAATTAGAAGGGAAATCTAAGGAAAAGGTAAGTGAACCAACAATGCACTAGCTTAAAGGAACCTATTTAGAAAATAAAAAACGGACCTTTACAACCCCTTTACGTCAGAAAATTAAGTCCTGCTAGATCACTTCAGACTGGCCCCTTTTGCAGGTATAGTTATGTAAAACTATACTCCATACAGTTTAAAATGCAGTAATACATTGTCTCGCCCTGCTCTGCACATGCTCAGTTGCTCTCCATTTTTAGGCACTGCCGAATTTGTAGAGGCTAATCTGCTCACAGCCTAAAATCGGGCTTAAACCCTTCTATCCTTTACAGCCAAGGAAGCTGCTTCTGTTTGATCTGCTTCCGCCATGATGTTGCACATGTGATCAGCTATAACATCAGCCATTTGGTGGGTTGACAGTTTTGTTGAGGACACAAGCAAATGTGACAGTTAGCAATCCCTGCATTCCAGGAATGTAACAGTTTTTTTGAAACTGTTACATCGATAGGTTTAGTTCCACTTTGATTTACTGCTATTATTTATAATAGAAACTAGAAAACATATCAAATGTTTAAACTGAGAAAATGTACCATTGTAAGAAAAAAAAAAGGTAATTTAAAATTGATGGCAGCAACACGTCTCAGAAAAGTTGGGACAGGGCATCAAAAAGCTGGCAAAGTACTCTAAGTGGTACTAACGTGGAAGAATATTTTGCAACAAATTAGGTTAATTGGCAACAGGTCAGTCACATGTTTGGGTAGAAAAAGAGCATCTTAGAGAGTCAGAGTGTCTCAGAAGTAAAGATGGACAGAGGTTCACTGATCTGTGAAAATCTGCGTTTAAAAATGTCAAAATAATGTTCAACATAAAATTACAAAGACTTTAAATATATCAGCATCTACAGTACTTAAAGCGGAACCTCACCCAAACCTCATTACGTTTTCTTTTGGAGCACAACTATTATGTTTGACCAATCCTATTTCTTACAATGCAAGGGAGCCTCCATGGGCGCCAAATTTTCTCCATCTTTGCATGGGCTGGTGGGAGGAAGAGTTTTTGTTCTCGCACCCCAACCCATGTAGCACTGCCATTAAATGGTATGGTCGTTGGGGGGCATGGCCTGGCGGGCGATGGAGTAAGACGCAAGTAGCCAGAGCTCCTCTTGCCATATATCCTGTTTAACAGCCTGTGCACGAGATTCGTGAGATTTTCACTTGGAAAGGTGCCTGTGGAACCCGGGATCGGGATTGCGCATGTCGCCCCCAAAGAAAACCTCC
Organism: Rana muscosa; assembly: GCA_029206835.1. NCBI lineage: Eukaryota > Metazoa > Chordata > Amphibia > Anura > Ranidae > Rana > Rana muscosa. The sequence continues at coordinate 336,699,920 of CM055116.1, read as the reverse complement.
TCAGCGGCAGAGAAACTGGCCAAATTCCGGCATGAAGGGGAGGACGGACAGGCCCAAGATTGCGCCGCCGCGTGTACGGGGGAGGACAGATATGCTGTGGAGATGGCGAAAATCCTGGAAGCTATGGCTACTCTCCAGGGCACTCTCACAACAAAGATTGATGAGGTGAAAATGGACATCTCCTTGCTGAGACAAGACCTATCGACGGTGAGGGACAGGGTCGCCGAGGCAGAGACCCACATTGGTGAAGCGGAGGACATTCTGCATCCACTACAGCACACCACGGAGGAGATGCAGAGACAGATTCAGCAACTCCACTCCCACCAGGACGAAATGGAGAACAGACTCCGCCGCTGCAATCTCCGGTTCATAGGATTACCTGAAAGGGCTGAAGGCCGAGACCCCGCAGAATACCTAGAAAACCTTCTGATTACTACCTATGGCAGGGAAGCGTTCTCAGTGATGTTTGCGGTGGAGAGGGCTCATCGTATACCAGCTAAGCCCCCACCTGCTGGGGCTCCCCCTAGGACTTTTATTGCTAAGTTCCTGAATTTCCGGGACAGAGACAAGATTATGCGGCTCTCCAGGGAAAAGGGTAATATTCATGTGGAAATGGGCAGGTGGCGATGTTTCCTGACTTCTCCAGCGAGGTACAGAGGAAGAGATCCCAGTTTCAAGAGGCCAAGCGCCGCCTCAGAGCCCTGCACCTCAGATATGCGATGCTTTTTCCGGCCAAACGCAGAGTGGAGGAGGATGGCCAGGTGCACTTTTTTGAAACCCCTGCTGCGGTTAATGCCTGGATGGATCGCCGTGGGAGAACGGAGGGATAAATGTGATAGTTACAGTGAGTACTTCCTACCTGAAACCCCCCGTTAAATGGCGGCCCGGGTGTGTTCTCCTTCCCCCTGACTTAGACCCAGCATGTGCGGCCTTTGAAAGTCCAGATTTTCTATTTCTACCCCCCCCCCCCCCAGAGGCCTACTTTTTGGGGATCCTGAGATGGCTGTTGACTGGAGGGCAGGTTATGTTTGTATTCCCAAATGTGTGCCACGGTACCCGGGGGGCGAGAAGGCTGGGGATGAGGCAGGGTAAACCCCCCCCCTGGTCCGGTGATACCCCGGAGCGTGCCCTGCGGTCACATGACTTCTTGTTTCCCTGCTGCTCCCCCCGATTCGCAGTGACACCAGGTGAACAGCCTTTTGGATGTGCTTGTTATGTTGTGTGGCAAGAGGAGTAATATAATGGGGAATCCCTCGGGAACACTGTTTTTTTTCCCCCTCCCCCCTGTGTCTGGACCTCTCTCCACGCTGTGCTCAGTGAAGAATCGCCCCTATAGAAGAGACACACACTGCTCCACTATTCACAGTACTGACCTTAAGATCTACACCTCCAGCAGGTTTTTCTAGCTGGATGATAAGTGCAGTGTTTTTGTTTGGGATTTGGATGCTCTCACCATGTTGGGGAGGTGTAGAGGGGAGTGTCATTATTGATTACCAAGGCCACCCCTTTTGAGCTCATATCTCTGGAGTCAGACCAACAGGGAAGGTATCTCTTCTTACATGCTAGCCTGGGAGGACTGCCTGTGCTGCTTATAGCCTGTTATATGCCCCCCCCCCCATGCAGCTCGGAGGTTGTGACGGCTGGGTTACTTTTTATGATCCGACACCCGACCGTCCCGGCTGTGTGGATGGGGGATTTTAATATGACCATGAACCCCTTCTTGGATCGCCCGATATAGCCGGGTACAGTAGGTAGAGAGTCTGTACAGACTAGGCTGAGTCGCACTTTAATGGAATTTGCTCTAATTGATGTGTGGAGACACAGGAACCCTGACACTAGGGCCTATACTTGTCACTCCACTGGCCATGCCACTATGTCCAGAATTGACTATGTGTTAGTTTCTAAAACATTACTGCCTAGGGTTACCGAAGCGGGATTTGCACCTAGGGCCCTCTCAGACCATTCCCCGTGTTGGGTTCAGTTGTCCTTATTGAATATGGCCCCCCAGCGGGTATGGAGATTAAACCCATACTGGTTATCGGCACTGAAAGACCATGACTCTATAGACCGTGAACTAAGATTCTTTTTCCCCTGAGGGCCAGGACTCCCATACGTTTAACTCCCAGTGGGACAATTTTAAACTACATTCGAGGAGGGTGCTGGATACTAGGATTCGTAGACTTAAACTGTCTTCTAAAGTGTTAGTGAGTATGTCAGAAGATGCGCTGCGAGACCTGGAAGAGGCCTTTAATGTTCTCCCCTCCCCTGAAAATCTTAAGTAAAGGCGCAGTCTAGGGTAGTCTTACAATTACTTCTGGAAAAGGCTAAACAGCGACTGTTCTTTTGTAAGACGCGGATATATGAACATGGGGAGAGGGCAGGGAAGATGCTGGCATACCTGGCACATCTGGACGACAAGCCTCCAGTGGTGGTCTCCTTGATGGGACCAGATGGAATAGTTGTCACGGACCCTCCGCGGGTAGCAGATAGATTTATGCAGTTCTATGGGGACCTGTATAGCTCCCAATTTCACTGTTCACCCCAGGAAGTGCGGGACTATCTTCATACTCTGCAATTTCCACAACTTAGTGTGGAGCAAGGCCTGATGCTGGAGGCTCCTGTCACCAGTCGGGACATTGCCACTGCAATCTCCCAGCTGGCTCCGGGGCTGGACGGCCTGCCTTTAGAGTTCTATGCTAAATACTCTGAAACACTAGTCCCCAAGCTGAATACACTATTCCAATCCATCTTCGAGGTGGGTACGCTTCCCCCTTCCATGCAAGAGGCCCAGATAATAGTCCTTCCCAAACCGGGTAAGGATCCACTTTATCCGGAGTCCTATAGGCCCATTTCCCTGCTACCAGTGGACATCAAAATTTTAGCTAAAATTCTGTCCTCCAGATTGAACACAGCTATACTTTCACTTATCCACCCTGACCAGACGGGTTTTATGCCTGGAAAAAATACGGCAATGAATATTAGACGGTTGTTCATGAATATACAGGCCCGCCATGATAATTCCGGGACTAGGGTAGTAGTGGCCCTTGACACGGCCAAAGCCTTCGATTCGGTTGAATGGGTGTATTTATGGGAATGCATAAGCTGCTATGGGTTTGGCCCGCGCTTCATTAAATGGGTACAGCTCATGTATCAGACCCCTAGGGCTCGGATATATGTAAATGGTTGGCTATCTGATCAGATTTCTTTGGAACAGGGTACAAGGCAAGGCTTTCCTTTATCGCCACTGTTGTATGTACTAGTGGCTGAGCCACTGGCGATTGCCATTAGGACATGCCCTGATGTGGTGGGCCTTAGGAGGGGGGATACCTGGGAAAAAATAGGTTTGTATGCGGACGACACGGTCTTGTATTTGGCTGATCAGGGTCCTTCGCTGCAGGCCGCACTTGCCATTATAGAACAGATGGGCAGGTATTCAGGCCTACGATTAAATTGGGATAAGTCTCAGATCCCCCCGCTAGATCATTTCCCTCCACCGGGTGTAGTCCCGGAACTTCCCTTGAAGAGGGTCGCTGAAATAAGTACCTGGGGGTTAGGGTTACTAGGAGCCTTGGAGACTATGTATATATGAATGTGGAACCCCTGTTTGCCATCCTTAAGTCCAAAACCCAAACATGGTCAAAGTTGCCCCTGGGAGTGATGGGTAGAATTAATTTAGTTAAAATTATTTTGTTGCCCAAGATTTTATACATGATATGGCATGCCCCTTTGTACATTCCGTTGAAGGTGTTTAAGCAGATGGAGGCCATTCTGAACTCCTTTGTTTGGGGCCCCAGTAGACACAAGTTGGCATGGCATATCCTCAAAAATCCCACCTTGGAGGGAGGGTGTTCCCTTCCTGATCTGCAGGACTATTATGTAGCTTCCCAACTCTCCCACTTCTACTACTTTAATACATAGCCTAGTGTGTAATCAGCCAGAGAACCCGATGCATACCTTTTCCGAAGGGGACAGGGAAGCCGGAGATCTCCTTACTTTAATGTTGGAATGTTGTCTCATCATCAGAAAATCTGGGACATTGCTCTTAAGAAACAGAATAGGACACATGTACATTCCCACTCCCCACTGTGGCTTAATGGACATCTGCCTGAGCTGAATGTGCTACCTGACCCGCAACTTTGGGCGAGGTACAATGTACTCTACCTATCTCAAATCCTGTCAGAGACTGGGCCTATGCTTTTTCAACTGCTCAGGGAGGAGTTTTCTCTTCCGAGTAGCTTCATTTTTCGATATCTGCAACTTAGGTACGCAATAGAGCCCAGGCGACCTCCCTGGTTGTCACGCTTGATACCCCACCGGTCCTTGGCATAATTTTCAGAGCGGAATCTTCTAAACTCATATCTAATCTGTACTACACTCTCAGAGTGCACAGGACTCGGGGAGTGTCCCAGACTGCCAGAACGTGGGAACAGGATGTGGGGCACACTGATAATTCGGATTGGGAGGACATATTAGAGGGGGTTAAGCTAGCTTCTCCTAAGCCCTCGGATAGGCTGACACAACTATATATAATACACCATGCATATCTTACGCCGCTGAAACTGGTGAAATTTCAACCTACCAGAAGCCCCCTCTGCCCTAGGTGCCTCTTAGCCCCTGGAACGTTTTACCACCTTATATGGAGCTGCCCAATTGTGCAAACCTGTTGGTTACAAGTGACCCAGTTCCTCCATGACAATATGGGCTCCCCTGTGGGCCTTGACCCGAAGGTGTGTCTTCTGGGTCTCCTCCCAGATGGGGAGATTGACAAGCACCTGAGCACATTCCTACGCGAGACATTGTTTTTAGCTAGAAAAGTGCTTGCAAAGGTCTGGTTACAGGCTCTGTCACGAACGCTACAGATGTGGAAGAAAGAAATTAACGATGTTATTCCATATAGGAAAATTATCTATATACATAGGGGATGCCCTCAGAAATTCTCTAATATCTGGGATAAGTGGTTGAAGGATGGTGAAAATTGCTCTGTGTGATTTCTATAATAAGAATGTTGGATGCTGGTTTGTGCCCCTCGCTTTTGACAGTGACACAAGTTTCCTCGTAGTTTACTACTGTCATTACCCTCCGTAATTACATGTTTGATTTACTCTGTACTAGGGTTGTCCCGATACCACTTTTTTAAGACCGAGTACAAGTACCGATACTTTTTTCCAAGTACTCGCCGATACCGATTACCGATACTTTTTTTTCAATGTCATGTGACAGTTTGAAAGATGGGGACTGATAGGTGGCACTGACAGGTGGCTGGCACTGATAGGCGGCACTTATGGGCACTGACTGGTGACTGGCGCTGATGGGCACTAATAGGTGGATGGCACTAATAGGTGGTACTTATGGGCACTGATAGATGGCAATGGTAGATGGCATTGATAGGTGGCACTTATGGGCACTGATAGATGGCACTGATAGGTGGCACTTATGGGCACTGGTAGCACTAATAGGTGGCACTTGTGGGCACTGATAGGTGGCACTTGTGGGCACTGATTGCACCGATAGGTGGCACTTGTGGGCACTGATAGGTGGCACTTGTGGGCACTGATAGATGGCACTTGTGGGCCCTGATAGGTGGCACTGATAGATGGCACTTGTGGGCACTGATAGATGGCACTGATAGGTGGCACTTATAGCACTGAAAGGTGGCACTTATAGCACTGAAAGGTGGCACTTGTGGGCACTGATGGCACTGATTGCACTGATAGGTGGCACTTGTGGGCACTGATAGATGGCACTGATAGATGGCACTGATTGCACCATTAGTGCAATCAGTGCCATCTATCAGTGCCCAAAAGTGCCACCTTTCAGTGCAATCAGTGCCACCTATCAGTACCCATAAGTGCCACCTATCAGTGCAATTAGTGCCATCTACCAGTGCCACCTGATAGGTGGCACTGGTAAATGGCACTGATTGCACTGATAGGTAGCACTTGTGGGCACTGATAGGTGGCTGGCACTGAAATGCTGCAAAAAATGACACAGGATTTATATAAAAAAAAAAAAACTGCTGCAACGTCCATCTTGGTACACTCTGCACTCGGCTGCAGTAAGCAGCAGCGGACATCTTGTTACACCCAGCCCATATAGCTCGGGCTGGGTGTAACAAGATGTCTGCTGCTGCTTACTGCAGCCGAGTGCAGGGTGTACCAAGATGGACGTTCAGCCGCTGACGGTGACCGAATGTGACAGCACCGGTCACCGATCCTGAGGCGACTACGCCCTGCACCCCTGCCAGCTTACCACGTTCAACTTCAGGTGAGGGACTCGCTCTCCCCCCGCCGACTCGGTCCACTGACTGTGCCCGCCCTCCCCAGCCAGACTCCGCCCGCCCCAGCCAGACTCCGCCCGCATTTCCTTCAAAGACTATGCCCGCCCCATCTCCAGCCAAACTCCGCCTGCACTCTCCATCCACAGGCTCTGTCCGCCCTCTCCAGCCAGACTCCGCCCGCACTCCCCAGCCCTCCTCAGCCACTGACTCCTCCCGCCCTCTCCGGCCACTCTACACTGAAAGAAAAAAAAAATATCGGGTGAAGCATCAGGAGCATTTGCGCGAGTACAAGTACTCACGCAAATGCTCGGTATCGGTCCCGATACCGATACTAGTATCGGTATCGGGACAACCCTACTCTGTACTGTATTTTACTTAACTTTTGAGATGGACCTGCGTGTATTTATATATAATATGCTTGCTTCTTAATAAACGTGCCGTTTTTTGGCAAAAAAAAAAAATGATATGGTCGTTATATTGATGATCTGATTCTCATTTGGGACAGTGCTGTTCTGGATCTCGCCTCCCTTGCACCCTGCATGAACAACAATTCCCTCAATTTGGATTGTAATATTGAGCATAATGCCAATACTATAAATTATTTGGATATTGTTCTTGTGGGTGATGGCAGTAGTGGCGTGATACATACACATACATTCTGCAAGGAGTACACTGGGAACTGATTGCTTCTTGCGAGCAGTTATCACCCGGCGCACACCATTCGGTCGATACTCATTGGTGAATGCATTAAAACCAGACGAAAATCGCTCTGACGAGTCCAGTTTTGAAAGGGAATGCAAAAACATCACACATAGGCTCAGAGAGAGTGGATAAAAAAGATGGCAGATAGAGAGATTCATATTGCTGCTGCCAAGGACAGATCTAAGCTTTTAGATGGTGCATTACATCGGGGGCAGGGCTCTGTCCATGGTGCTGGTGTATATAATCCTGTCACTTTTGTGACCACATTCCCCAGATTTTGGATCTGTAAAAAATATAATTTCAAAACATTTACCTATCCTAAACATAGATCAGGATTTGGCATTTCTTCAGGATGTAGATTTTTTTAGCCGCCGAGCCAGCACCCTGGGCAGTGTCTTGTCCCCTAGTTTGTATTGTTCATGTCGGTATACAGGGACCTAGCTGCGTGCTACGGGATCATACCCCTGCAACAATAAGACCTTCCGCTTTTGTGATAAACATGCCAGAACCCACAAAGCTGTTGTCTCCTGTGCGACTGGCAGAGGGTTTGTCATAAAGGATTTTGTTAACTGCAACAGCAATAATATAATTTATGTAATAGAATGTACATCTTGTAAATTACAGTATGTTGGCTGTACGTCTAGACCTATGAGAATCAGTGAGCATTTCCATGGGGCCTCCTCTGTTAAAGATAAGGGTCTATCCCATGTCTCCAGACATTTTTAATATGAACATTCTGGTGACATGGGATCTTTTTCATTTTGTGGTTTGGAAAAAGTTAGAAAACCACCAAGGGGTGGAGATTTCCACTGAAAACTGCTGGAAAGAGAGGTCTGGTGGATATTTAGTCTTCAATCTAGGACACCATCTGGTTTAAACTCAAGATATGATGCAGATCTGTTTATCAAATAGTCCCTGTATGGGACTACATATATAGTTTGAACTCAAGATATGATGCAGACTTGTTTTTCATTTTTTTTGGAGGAACCTTTTTGTCTGGTCTTATACACTTTCTGTTATTTCCTATTGTGTAGTAGATATGTACAAACATATATCCATTGCTGGAAAATATTTTCCATGTCTGTATTGCCAGCAGGGGACTACATATTCCAGCATGACTACACATATGGCTTGAACTCAAGATATGACGTAGACCTGTTTCTCATTTAGTTTATTTGGAGGAACCTTTTTTTCGTGTTTTATACACTTTGTCATTTTCTATTGTGTATAAACATACATCTATTGCTAGAAAGTATTTTCCATGTTTTATTGCCAGGTGTTACACCTCACCTTCTGTTTTGGATTTCTCTGAATTGCCATTTCAAAAAGACAATTAATTGGAAGGTGTGGTTTGGCAAACAGCAGTGGCGTAGCGTCATGTGTACCTGGGGTCACCATGGCAACCCGGCCCCTGCTTCAGGGGTGCCCGCGCGGCCTCCCTGTCACATCAGGTTTTATGCTGGCTGCTGTGCCTGTGTGTGGGTGGCGGGGTTACTGGAGGGACCGATACGCGAGGAATAATATGTGACCAGGGCCGGTACAAGGCAGGGGCGGGTGGATGCCCTGGGCGATACAATTTGCGGGCAGAAGGGGGCGCAGGTGAAGTGCCGGCAAGTCTCGCCTGCCTTGTGGCCACTTTGAGCTGCGGCTGCAGTGCTCCCCTCTCCCCCTCCTGTGTAGTGTGTATATCATGGAGGCGGAGCTGGCTGTGTCTGTGTTCGGCGGGCGCGCTGTAACAAAGTCCCGCCCCACTAGACCGGCTCGTGTGATAGTAGTGTTTCCGCCTATCACAAGAGCCAGTCTAGAGGGGCGGTATTTTGTTACAGCACGCCCGCCAAAGTCCGAACACAACACAGACCCAGCCAGCTCCGTGATACTCAGCGGGAGATGCGGCTGCCCGCTGTGTGTGTTACTAACCAGGTGACGGTGAGTCTGAATTAGTCGGCACAGTGAGTGAGACTAATGGTTGGGCAAGTCGAGGCTGCATTTCATAGGCACAGTGAGACTGTAATGGTGGGATCAGTGAGGCTGCATTCATGGGCACAGTGAGGCTGTAATGGTGGGCACAGTGAGGCTGCATTCACGGGCACAGTGAGGTTACAATGGTGGACACAGTGAGGCTGTAATGTGCAAATAACTAATAAATATACGACATAAAAATCAATAGTACCCTACTGGATATTGCAACCAAAAGCACCAGTGCTGTAAAAAAAACAAAGGCCTTGATGTGAGGTGATGAGCTGTTAGCACACACGGAGTGATCACACCATCACTTAAGGATTTCTTCATATATGTACGTTTATCACCACTGGGATCTGTTTGATTGATTTATTTACGTGGACACATTGATGTGGGATGTGAAACACAAAAAAGGACACTTTATTGATGAACTTTATTATCCTATCAAATTTATTTGGTTTACCTATTTGCCATATTTGCACATATTTTGATTTCTTACAGCATTTGGTTGCAATACCCAGCAGGGTCATCTTATTTGGATATCGCTACCGCATTAACAAACTTTATCTGCATGTGTAATTATCTTGCTTTGTTTGCACAATTTTTAATATTTGCAGCACTGGTGCTTTTGGTTGCAATATCCAGTAGGGTACTATTGATTTTTATGTGTTATTTGTACATTCCATTGAACTTCATTGATGCATTTGATCTGTATATATGGTATTTTTCCTTTTTATCTATTTATTTTGCTTTGTTTGCACATTTTTCATTATGTGCAGCACTGGTGTTTTTAGTTGTAATATCCAGTAGAGTATTAATGATCTCTGTTATTGATGTTCCTTACATTATTTGCTCATTTGTACATTTATTTGAACCTCTTGCAGCACTGGGGTTTTGATTTAGTACCCAATAAGTTTTTTTTGTGCTATGTATTTTTACACTTTGTTTTATTGCATTAGGGATAGTGCCACTCTTTTTATTTTTAGTAAGTGTGGGGACACATTATAATGTTGGCAACTACCCTTGGCTGTTTTTTGTCATATTAGTTGGTATTGGTTAGCGCATAAGTAATCATTCTCTTTATCTACTGCCACCATCCACTGCTCTACTGACTGCCACCATTCACTGCCCGACTGACTGCCAACATCCACTGCTCTGACTGACTGACACCATCCACTACTCTACTGATTGACACATTTATATTTTTACAGTGACATTTTTTAAAGTTTTCCTTACTGTTTAGTTAGGCCTTGCTGGATAGTTTCTTAAAAAAAGGCGCTGAACCCCGTGATCTTTAATCTCTTTCATGTGCAGGTAGATCTGCACCTCTCAAAGGTTGTCTACCCCTGCTCTATGGTATTCAAAAGATTTTGGAGAAACTGTCCACATTTTGACATACCTCTCCAATTCTTTTCAATTACCCTCTCAATATGTAAACAAAAATCTGAAATAACAGTTTAGCCACTTGGAGTATCTTGGCACTTGGTGGAGGTGGCAGGTGGTAGTGGTGGGTGGGGGGGGGGGGGGCAGGGGCAGGTCAACTTTTGCATCAGGGCCCACAAGCTTCAAGCTACGCCTCTGGCAAACAGTATATGTGTTCTTTTTTTTACTTGAAAACTCCTGTGATCAAGGCTTGTAAGCCAGAATGCGTGAGCCCCTGTATGTTTTTATTCACTTTTTTATGCACCAATAAAGAAGCAACTAGGACGTTTGGAGTTTCCAGCTCTATTCTTTTATGTCTGTACCAGTGTGAGAGAGAGCATCAGAGCCAGAGCACCCATTGTGGATTTTATTACAAGCCTGCAAAGGACACTGATTCTGAGAATTGCATTATCTGCTTTTACTAAGGAGGAAGAACTGGAATAATTTGCAGCAAATTAGGTTAATTGCCAACAGGCAAGTCACATGACTGGGTATAAAAAAAGTATCTTAGAGAGTCAGAGTGTCTCAGAAGTAAAGATGGGCAGAGGTTCGCGAATCTGTGAAAAGCTACATTTAAAAATGTCAAAATAAATGTTCAACATAAAGTTACAAAGATTTTAAAGTGGTTGTAAACCCTTACAGACCACCTTTTACAACAGGTAAGCCTATAAAAAGACTTACCTGTAGCTACCTCTGATATCGCCTAAACCTACACGATTTAGGCAATATCCCCTGTATCAGCATGTGATGAGGTCATCGGCACATGCGCACTGAAGCAATGGCACGTTCGTGCCGTTGCTTTAGCTAGTGTGCTATTATTGTCGGCTCCCGCGCGCATGCCCGTCATCGCGGCTACGGCCAATCACAGCGACGGAGCCCGTGATACCCATAAGTAACTCCGGGAGTGATGTCGCCGGCCGGAGTGTACGGTGACCGCTACGGGGACTTCGATCTAAGGTGAGTATTTCATAATGAGCTAGTATGCTACACATACTAGCTCATTATGCCTTTGTTTTGCAGTTTTTTTTTCTTTTGTGGGTTTACAACGGCTTTAAACATATCATCATCTACAGTATTTAATGTGGAACCCCACCCAAAATGGAGAAGCTCCACTTTCTTTTTCGTACATCACGGGACACAGAGCGACTTAGTCATTACTAATGGGATTATATAGATTACCTTCAGGTGCTGGCACTGGCCACTTCCAAACCGGAAGTACCCTCCCCTATATAAGCCCCTCCCATCCGGGAGCACCTCAGTTTTTTGCCAGTGTCTAAGGTGTTGGCCAAAGAGTAACATGGGCATTCCCACCGCGATTAATCCGCAGAAATCAGGGTAGAAAAGAAACCAGTGATTCTGGTGGCTCCAGCGTGGCCCCGAAGGGCATGGTACGCGGAGATTGTAAAAATGTCAGTGGGAAGTCCTTGGACCCTCCCACATCGTCCGGACCTGCTTTCGCAAGGACCGATATACTACCCTTCCTTACCAGCCCTAGGTTTGACGGCCTGGCTATTGAAGCCCACATTCTAAAAAAGAGAGGGCTCTCTAATCCTGTGGTATCTACCATGATCAATGCCAGGAAGCCGGTATCCAGGCAGATCTATTATAGGATCTAGAAGGCGTACATCACGTGGTGTGAGGCCAGGAAATGGCATCCACGTAAGTACGTAATAGGTAGGATTCTGGACTTCCTACAGTGGGCTGTACATAGGAAGCTTGCCTTGAGTACTATCAAGGGTCAGACGGCCTTGTCAATATTTTTTTCAAAGGCCCTTGGCTTTGCATTCATTAGTCAAAGCTTTCATACAAGGAGTGATGCGTATTAGCCCTCCGGTTAGTATTCCCATATGTCCATGGGACTTAAACCTGGTTCTGTCGGTTCTACAGAAACAACCATTTGAACCATTGCGGCACATTTTCTTGGTTCTTTTCACCAGGAAATTGATTTTCTTAGTAGCCATTTGTTCGGCTAAAAGAGTATCGGAATTAGCCGCCTTGTCCTGTAAGGAGCCATATCTGGTTATCCATAAGGACAGAGTAGTATTACGTCCTCATCCAGCCTTCTTCCTAAGGTGGTATCGAGGTTCCATTTGAACCAAGATGTGGTTCTTCCTTCCTTTTTCCCCAAACCTAGTTCGGTAGAGGAAAAGTTATTGCATTCTTTGGATGTAGTAAGAGCAGTTAAAGCTTATCTTAAAGCCACTGCTCAGATTCGTAGAACGGATACTTTGTTTGTTCTGCCGGAAGGCCCCAGAAAGGGTCAGGCAGCATCAAAAATCTACTTTAGCCAAGTGGATTCGACAGGTCATAATACAAGCCTATGGCTTGAAAAGGAGACCGCCTCCGTTCAAAGTTAGGGCGCACTCCACAAGAGCAGTTGGAACTTCATGGGCAGTGCATCACCAAGCCTCCCTGGCTCAAGTCTGTAAGGCCACAACATGGTCCTTAGTACACACGTTTACTAGATTCTACCAGGTAGACGTCAGAAGTCAGGAGGATGTCGCCTTTGGGCGCAGTGTGTTGCAGGCCGCAAAAGAGCCTCATGCCTGATGGCGCCCAGCTTATGTATCCCTCCCCTCATTTGGCATTGCTTTGGGACGTCCCATTAGTAATGACTAAGTCGCTCTGTGTCCCGTGATGTACGAAAAAGAAAAAGGGATTTTTATAACAGCTTACCTGTAAAATCCTTTTCTTGGAGTACATCACGGGACACAGAGCTCCCACCCCTCTTTTTGGGACACTTATTGCTTTGCTACAAAACTGAGGTGCTCCCGGATGGGAGGGGCTTATATAGGGGAGGGTACTTCCGGTTTGGAAGTGGCCAGTGCCAGCACCTGAAGGTAATCTATATAATCCCATTAGTAATGACTAAGTCGCTCTGTGTCCCGTGATGTACTCCAAGAAAAGGATTTTACAGGTAAGCTGTTATAAAAATCCCTTTTTTTTGCCTCCTCCCCCCTTCCTCTAACATTTGGCATTTAGATTATTTTTTTTTTGGGGGGGGGGGGGAGCGGGTTCCTGGTCTTGACAGATACTGTACCTGTTTCCCACTTTCACCCGGAGCACCTCATCCTCCAGACTAAAGTGGAAAGAGACCTTTTAGCTGGCAATCGACCCTCGGTTCAAAAGCCTGCATCTCTAAAGGCATAGGAATTAGTGCATATGGAATGGGCAGCTTACACATCTAGAAAGGCAACATCAATGCTGAAAAACAAAACTAGGTTTTAAAGCAGCGTATGCTCAGGCAAGAATGAGAGAACATTCCTCTCCCAAAACTCCAGCAACTGGTTTCCTCAGTTCTCAGATATTTACAGAGTGTTAAAAGAGAGAATGCTACACTGTGGTTAACATGACCCCATCCCAACAGTCTGCAATTGTTCGACAAATTTTAGATGCAGCTTTTCACAGATCGGTGAAAATCTTCCCATCTTAAATCTGAGACACTCTGACTCTCTAGGTCTAGGATGCCCTTTTTATACCCAATCAAGTTAGTGACCTGTTGCCAATTAACCTAAATATTTGCAAAGTGTTCTTCCAGCGCTTCATGGTTAGTACTACTTACTTTGCCAGCTTTTTGTTGCCCTGTCTCAACTTTTTTGAGACATGTTACTGCCATCAACTTAAATACCTTTTTTTTTTTTTTTTGACAGCCCATTCAAAATTAATTGGGTTTACTAATGCAATAGACTTCAATACACAAAAACATACATTATGTGCTGTAGTGTACAGAGTAATGATATGAAAAGGCCATTATTAACTGCTTCCAGACCGCCCACCGCACATTTACTGTGGCAGGGCAGGACGGCTGCACACAACAACGTACCTGTACGTTGTTTCCTCTTCGGGGTCTAGGGCGCGCCGCCCGTAAGATTGGACAAAGCGAAAACCTAAATTTGATTTTTTTACATTTTTTTTTATTGGATATGTTTTATAGCGTAAAGTAAAAAGTATTATTATTTTTTTTTTTCAAAATTGTCTGACTTTTTTTGTTGATAGCGCAAAAAACCCCCCGCAGAGATGATCAAATACCACCAAAAGAAATCTCTGGGTATATATGGGGGTTTACATCCACTTTAAAGGGTAAGTTCCCCTTTACAGAAAAATCTGTAAAGTGAACTTACACAGGACCCCCTCCTCACCCCCCCCCCCAGTCCCGCTGACCTGGAGTGCGGCGATCACCCACTAGGAGACATCGGGTCGCCGCCTCACATGGGCGGCGCTGACCAATCAGAACCCGCGTAGCCCGTCCTGTCACCACAGGCGAAGAGGAGAGAAAGCCGCAGGAAATTCAAACCCCTGGACCAGTACAGCGGCAATGCAATCTATCAGTGCGGGGGATCGCCGGACTCCAGGTTAGCAGGACCAGGTGCAATGACCAGGTGCAATGGGGTCCAGTGCAAGTTCACCTTACAGATTTTCTGTAAAGGTGAACTTACGCTTTAAGGTTAGAGAGGAAGGACAAATTACAAGGCAAAGTGAGATTTTTGTACTTACTGTAAAATATGTTTCTTGAAGTCCACTGAAGGGCACAGGAATTGTAAAAAAAATTCAACTAATGGGTTATACCTTTTAGGAGGATGGGAAACTGACAGACAAACATTAAACGAACCCTTGGATAACCCCACCTCCAACCGTCATGCCCTACTTTTGTGAACAAGCAGCACATAAGGCCAATAACAGAGGGAGATGCCGCATCTGTGTCCGTAAACAAACTTCAAGAAAAAGATCATCCATTGGGGGACACAAAAACTTTAGCAGTTCCTAAAGTCAGAATTTTCTAAAGCAAAGCCACTAAGATCCCAAAAAAAAGGAAAAATTATACTGTAAGAGTATCTGAAGGAATCAATGCCTAAAAAGGAGATCAACCTGGTGCTCACAACCAGGACAGATAGCACCACTATCATACCAAAGGGAAAAAAGTGCTACTAGAAGAACCTATGGGTCTCAATCAGTGAATGAAAGATCCAACTAACCGTTCCTTTAAAAAGGACAAAAATGACAGATGATAGGGCCTCAACATTGCAGGAACTTCAAAAATCTAGGAGACAAACTCACTTCAGAAAAGGTCCCATGATTGTTTCACAATGGGGATTCCGAGAGAAGGCACTATGATCAGGGTCCAGGACTGCTTGATGACACTAAGGCCCCTTTCACACTTCATCAGGGACGTCCCCTGATGAAGTCACGAGGTGCGTGACGCAACGGCGTAGGGAGTAGCGAGGTTACCGCAGATTGGAGGTACCCGGAGGAACAGTAAGACGGCGCGTCACAACGCCACAGTTGGTTTACACGCTTTATTTTTATAATTGTGATGTACGAGCAATACTTACTTTATTAATAAACTAGTCCGTTTTAACTTACTACACCATTGGAGGCCCTTTTTTCTTTCCTATCCCTGGTCTGATATTCCTACTGGAGTCACATCCCCCTAGGTAAGCTGTTACCATTGTTATTAGTGGAGACGGTGGAGGAGAGCAGTCGGGATATCCAGCAGTGGAACCAGCATAGAGGAAAGAGGATAACTGATTATGCCCAAATCTGACCACTTAGAGGTGAGAGTTCTGTGAGACCGTTTTTGGACACTTCAGTGACACCCACATCTCTAGTGGATTCACATCTGCCCAAGTGTGTTTGGCATTTTGGTCACCTCCATATAGAGACTCACACTCAGAGACCACTTTTGTCTACTAGAATTTCTTCATCTCCTTTTTTCGGACTATTTATGGCACACGTTTGCAACTTTTTTCCTTAGCACTTGTGTATAGGTGTGCAGGCCTTGCCACCTTCCTTAGGCACTTTGTTGCACTGATTTGCACTTTATATTTATATGTCATATGTGTTTTCACTTATTGCACTGCATCTTGTATTGATCAGTTTGTTTACACGGATTGATTTTCCATTACCATATACTGTATCAGGAGAATGTTTTATCTCATTGATTGTAATATGTATGTTTGCTTTTAGCGCGTGAACACACTTTTATATTATTCAGTACCATTGTGTAAGGTGAACACTTTTAGTTTTTGCAGCTTCTTGCACACTTTCACTCTATTCACTTTTCACCTACTCTTCAGTAGCGCGAAAGACCTACATTGTTCACCGTTTTGGATGTCTGCTCTGTAAAGACTAGCTCAAGCAGCATAACTGAAATCTTGATCAAAAACACCGGTCCATGGTGTACCAAATATCCTAACTGAATAAAAATAAAAAAAAGGTAAGCAAAATTACAATTAGTATTTTTCTGAAAAAAAAAAGTCTTCCAACCTCTTGGGACACTAGCAAAAAAAATGTATGACAGAGGTTATAGGGGAGCCAACTTAATATTTTTTCCCAGTGTCCCAATCTCCTGAAGGTGAAAAGATAAACTGTTTAACTATTCCTGTGTCCCTCAATGGTTGATAAAGATAATAAGGATTTTTGACTTACCAGGAAAATCCCTTTCCTAAAGTACAGTAGTCCTCACCTGAAATTGCCAGTGTCCTTACCTGAAGGTGGCAGCATATAAGCCATGGTCTTGATTAATGGAAGCCTTTGTCCTGTGCTCCAATAAAAGGATTTCACAGATAAGAAAAAAAAAAAAACCTTTAAGAAGCCGTGCGGTGGTGATCTCCCTGGTGATACCCCCATGCATTTTAGGATTTTCTTCCTTAATGCTCATTTATGATTATCCCTTTTCCTCTAGGCACACTGTGCTGGGCCTTACTGTATTGTATTACCAATATTCTGCAACCAATTGCTGTTCCCACAGCGCCCCTTTACCTATGTTATCTTTCCACATCAACTTACAATTGGCATACCGCCCTGGGTCCGACCCCTCTCACTACACCCTTGCATTGCAGGTATAACACAGTCCCAATAATGTTACTCCTCCTCACCTCACTCCCTTTCTCCTTCCTCCCCCCTTTCTCTCCAGTCCCCTGTACCCCTCCCCCTTTTCCCCTTCCACTCCCCTCTTCCCCCCCTCTTTTCCTTCCCCTTTCCCCTTTCCTCACTAACCCACCTGCCTTCCCTTCCCCTTCCCTCTCCCTACCCCTCTTTTGCCCTCTGTCTTCTCCCCTCCCCCTCCTTACCCCTCTTTTCTGTTCCCCCTTCCCTCCCCTTCCCCTCACACCCCCCCTATCCCCTCATTTCCATCCCCCCAGCAATCCCATCACTCTTTCCTTGTCCTGCATCACTGCTCCTCATCATCTCACATATCTTATTACTGGTATGTCTTCCATTTTTCAATCACCATTTCCACCCCTATTCACTTATTTTGCCTTCTCCCCATTGGTCACTCACATTCTGTGTTTGTCACTACCTTACATGCCTTATCACTGGCATGTCTTCCATCCCTCTATCATCGCTCCCTTGTTCATTCATCCACTCCTGCCCTTATCCCAATGGTCACTTATATCAATTGCCTCACATTTGACTTTATTTCATTTATCTGGATAGTTAGTCCATCATCTGGCACGTCACCCCCTGTCCGCCGCGGGGGACCTCCCTTTGTGGCGCCCAATATCCCGGGTCTAATAGGGGCCCTAGGTAAGCAGCTCGGCTTTCTTTCCCCCAATATATAATTTTTCTGTTTTTATGTATGAGACTGTATTTTTGATCTATTCACGAAACTAGTAGAGATGCCCTTCGCGACCCACGTCCCATTGTGATTCTCCCCTCTCGGGGACTCTTATACTGGTGATTTGTATGGTCTACCACAATATGTTTTTAATTGTACATGAATGTTATTGTTTTTTATTGATTTCACATTAATAAAATTCAGCTATTTTTTTATATACGTGTATCTACTTCTGCTTATATATCCTCTTATCTGTACAGCGATAGTCCAATTGCCCCCCCCATTTTTCGGAATTTTGGCTTGGGGACCAAAATATCCCGATTTCTATATACTTAACTTCCTGGATGATGGTACGACCAATTTCATTATAGATCACCAATTTTTTAGAGGCTACATTTCAGTTTCAAATACCACCAAAAGAAAGCTCTATTTGTGGGGGAAAAAGGACGTCAATTTTGTTTGGGTACAGCATCGCGCAATTGTCAGTTAAAGCGACGCAGTGCCATATCGCAAAAAATGCTCTGGTCAGGAAGGGGGTAAATTCTTCCGGGGCTGAAGGGATTAAAGTGATTGTAAAGTTTCATTTTTTTTTTTAAATCACGTTATACTTACCTGCCCTGTGCAGTGGTTTTGCACAGAGCAGCCTGGATTCCCCTCATCTCGGGTCCCTCTTCGCTGTTCCTGGCCCCTCCCTCCTGTTGAGTGCCCCCACAGCAAGCAGCTTGCTATGAAGGGAACCCGAGCTGAGCTGCAGCTCCCTTTGTCCAATCACATACGAAGCTGCAGTTCAGCCCCACCTCTCTCTTCTGATTGGCTAACAGACTTTGATTGACAACAGCAGGAGCCAATGGCACCGCTGCTGTGTCTCAGCAAATCAGGAAAGAGTCCTGGACGGCCGAGGGACTCGTGGACATCGCTGGATAGAGAGGGGGCTCAGGTAAGTATTAGGGGGGCTGTTGCACACAGAAGGCTTTTTTATCTTAATGCAGAAAAACTTCTGCCTTTACAACCCCTTTAATTGTACAGTACAGTCAATTAATCAAGACCATGGCGCAACCCCAAACTATGCAACTGACTAGTGGGCAACACAGCAACAAATCCAACAATTTAGAAGGAAATTGCTAAATTGTGCATCACCACAGGGTGACACTGTGGATGCACCTAGTATAAATGCGCCAACGTCCCGATATTCAATGGGAGAATGTATATTTAAACTAAAGGTGGACTTTAAACGGCACACAGATAGATATTGTAAAAATTCTAAGGGTTTTATTGTTGGTAGAAAAATATAATTGAATTTAGGTAAAAAGTACATTAATACAAGACACTGACATTATGTAACAGTTATCAATAGTTGATATAGGGTCCCATTTACAAGACTCGACACATCTCCCAGGAATTACATTGACATGTAAAATACACAAAGTAGAATGGAATAATGTATAGCCAACAAACACAAATGAGGAGTTGGACGGTATGCACGAGAGATGGCTGGTCTTATTGATGGGTCCGGTAAATTCAAAGATAAAGATAAAGATGTGTGCCGTTTAAAGTCCACCTTTAGTTTAAATATACATTCTCCCAACAAATCCAACAAGCCCAAAGCATCAGAATAACACTCTCAAACTCAAAGAGCGACTTGAAGCACCTTACGCCTGAAGTTGCAGCGAATATCCACATAGTAAAATGTAATGTGAACAGAGGACTAGGTGGCAGCCAAAAAGCCCAGGAGGTACCAATTTACAGAGTCAAGTGAGCCTTTGCATAAAATAAAGGATTCTTAATCTTCAAAGCATAGTGATAATCTGCACAATCCTGCTAGAAATAGTGGAATGAGACACAGGATTCCCTTTCACAAGATAAAGTCTCAAAAGGAGGTTTCTGTAGAATCGACAGGACCAGATTAGTACCCAGTACAAGACCCAAAGGTCTTTACCAGCGAATGAGTGACCAGGCATATTTAATAGAGAATAGCCAAGGTCAAACAGTGACCCTTCAGGATGCTCATGCCAAGTGCTGATCCCGCCCAGAGTGGAGAAAGGACAGGATATGTCCCAAGGAGTATCGATATGCCCCATATAAAGTTGGCCTTCCAGTTAAGATGACAGACCTTCCTAGAGGTCAATTTCCTATCTTTAAGCAGTGCAAGAATAATGGAGTCACTCCAGGACTTGGGCTTGGTCCTTCTGAACCAGTTTATGCCCCCAAGGTCACTGAAATGCGCTACATCTCAATCCTGAAAAGCAGCAAAGGAAGAATCCCCAGCAGAAGGAATACATACATCAGCTGGAAGTTTTCTCACTGGGTCACCAGCGCATCTACTGCGAAGGCTTCAGGATCCCTGAACTTGGCCACAAACCTGTCCACCTTGTTTTTGGTCTCAAGCCCCATACACACTATCAGTTTTCCTGCAGGTTTTTGACTTCAGGTTTACCAAAACCATGTAGTGCAAGGGCTTGCCTTATTGCATACAAATTGAAACTCTTAAGGTTTGACCTCATATTAGATGGTTTTGGTAAACCTGAAGACAAAAACCTGCAGGAAAACTGATAGTGTGTATGGGGCTAAAGTCTGATTGTCTGATGAACGAGCAGGCATGCTCCGAATGCGCGCACCTCCCCACTCCCTCTCCATCAGGAAGTGATGTGTCCAGCCGCCCCTGAGCCGATTCTGAGAACAAGGAAGCGCTGGGAGCCACCAGCGCAGCCGGGATCATCAGCCGTCTCTCCACCTGTGAGCCCACCGCCTTCCCCCAAGGAGTGGAAGAACCATTTATACCTTAGTGTTACTGTTTACAGAGCCCCTTCTAGCTTGTTTTGAGCCGGCAGCCATCCACAGTCAGCCTATCCATGACCACGACACACCTTGTGCTGCATTTGAACTTTCATACATGGACTCCCTGCTATAGAGAGCTGTCTGTCCAATTGCCCAGTCTCTCTATTGAGCTGACAGAGCGTACATGAGCATATGTATAAAATTGGTCTAAGTCTGGCATCCTTCAACAGTGACAGACATCCTGGAACACTTGAGGGTGAAAAGACTATTCCCCTGTGTACAGGCACTGACAACTGAGAAAGTCTGCTTGTCAATTGTTTATTGTCAATTTGTCCGACTGGACCCTCATCCACTGTCCTTGAAGCAGGTTGGTCTATCTCAGGAGAAATAGACTAATGGCCTTTGGATTGAAAATGCTGATGGAAGTCACATCCACGTCACATGGATCATTTCCTTTTCTAGGACAGGCTGGCATTTGTTGTGAAAACTGTCTTGGTTAACAGCACAGGGTTGGTCAGCCATCAGGTCAGTGATATTCTGGTCTTGGGGAACAGACCCATATGCAAGGTGTTTGTCCCACACAGTCAGCACAATGAGCTGCAGAGGCCTAGAATGAGTCTGGGAAAACATCACAGCTTTTGAACAAGGCATCCATGAGACTTCGTACTTTCATAAAAATAAAAAAAAATCGGACCAAAGAAAGCTTAGTGGCCTGGCCGTGTTCAAGATTAGGCCTAGATACTCCCAAATGGTGGGTTGAACCCAACACAGACTTCTGGAGCTTGAGGATTCACCTGAAGCTCTAAAATGTCTGTATCGTCCATTGGATATCAGTCACGAGAGCTCGGGTAGAGAGCCTCTTCAAGAGGAGATCGTCCAGATATTAGATAGTGTGGATTTTCTGAGAGGCAAGCACTTTGGTAAAGACCTCGGGGGGGCTGGACAATAAGGGAGAGCCACAAACTACAAGTGCTGCTCATTGCAGGAACTGGTGATGCAGGGAAAAATGGGAGTATATAAAAATATGCATCCTTGATGTCTATTAACACTTGCAATTACGCTTGTTGCAGCAATGCAATTACAGATTGGGCCAATTCTATCCAAGACTTTTGGACCTGCAAGAAGGGGTTGAGAACCTTCAGGTCTTAAACGGGGCGAACGCCCCCACTGGGCTTTGAGACCGTAATAAGGTTTGAAATTGTTCCTATGAGGGAACCTCCAACAACCATTCACAAAGAGTAAAGATGCTGCAAGTCAGCCTAAAAGGGCCCACTATCTCATTGGAGCAGTAGAGGAGGTTGGAAGGCGAGGAGGAGACAGGGATCAAAATTCCAGTCTGTATTTTTGGGGCACCATGTCCTAGACCCAAAACTCAGAAATGCCAGGCAGCTGCATAAAAAGGCCAACATATGTCCTCTACTTGTAGAAGTGGGTGTACCCCTTCAATGTCAGGAGGACTTCACTGGTTTTGACATCCAGGACTTGTGAAAGAAAGAACCAAGTGAAGAACTTGGCTTTAGAAGTGGTCTAGGAGGAACAAAAGGAAATCTTTGGAATTCCAGAAGCAGCAGATGTTTCATGCAGACACCTTAGCTACTAACCAAGTACTAGTTAGGAGTAAATACTTTCCACCTGGGACTTCCTTAACCACTTCCATACAGGGCACTTATACAGCTTCCTGCCCAGACCAATTTTCAGCTTTCGGCGCTGTTGCACTTTGAATGACAATTGCGCGGTTGTGCTACACTGTACCCAAACTAAATTTTTATCATTTTGTTCCCACACATAGAGCTTTCTTTTGGTGGTATTTGATCACCTCTGCGATTTTTATTTTCTGCATTTTTTTAAAAAAAAGACCGAAAATTTTGAAAAAAAAATAATTTTTTGTTTCAGTTACAAAACGTTGTAAATTAGTAAGTTTTCTACTTCACTGATGGGCACTGACGGGCACTGATAAGGCGGCACTGATGGGCACCAATGAGGCAGCGCAGATGGGCACCGATAGGCAGCGCGGATGGGCACCGATAGGCAGCGCGGATGGGCACCGATAGGCAGTGTGGATGGGCACCGATGGGCACAGATAAGCGGCACGGATGGGCACCGATAGGCGGCACGGATGGGCACCGATAGGCAGCACGGATGGGCACGATAGGCAGCACGGATGGGCACCGATAGGCACTGATAGGTGGCATGGATGGGCACTGATAGGTGGCACTGTAATGTGTTAATGGATGCCAATCAGTGCCAAACAATAATGCCTGCCAATCAGTGATGCCCATTGTGGGCACTGAATGGCATCCATTAGGGGCACTAATTGGCATCCATTAGGGGGCACTGATTTCAATCCCTGGTGGTCTAGGGAGGCATACCTTGTAATGGACATCCCTGGTGATCCAGTGTGGGCATCCTCGGGGGGGCTGTGCTGATAATTGATCCCCCCGTCAGAGGAGCAGCCGATCGGCTCTCCTCTACACGCGTCTGACAGACGCGAGTGAGGAAAAGCCGATTACCGGCTTTTCCTGTTTACATGTGACCAGCCGTGATTGGACACGGCTGATCATGTGGTAAAGAGTCTCCATCGGAGACTCTTTACCTAGATCGGAGTTGCGGGGTGTCAGACTGACACCCTGCAACAACGATCGCCGCGATGCGCGCCCCCGGGGGCGCGCAGCGGCTTAAAATCCTGAGGACGTCATATAACGTCCAGTCAGGATTTTAAAACCACTTAGCCGCCGTCAATCCACTATAGGGCGGGCGGCAAGTGGTTAATAAAAGGGATTTAAATCCTCTCCAAGAGTCATTCTCCATTAAACAGAATCCTTTCCAGACATTTCCTAAAGGCTGTCTCTGCAGACCAGCTCCAAGGCCAGAGAATCCTGCACATCTCCACTTATGAGTTAGGTGAGAATTTTGGCACAGGGAGGTTACTGTAGTGCAAGGCAACTGGGAGGAACTCCAATTTTGGGAGCACTGAGGGATCCGTCATAAGCAAACCATGCGCTTGGCCCAGAGTGCTAAGCACTAGTCATAGAAACTACCATTTGTTGCATGGTCAAGCGCTTCAGAGCAAAAGAGGCTTTAACCACTTGTCTACCAGGGTACGTTTATAAACAGTATGGTAGACAAGTTGATAAATCAAGCCCACAGCTCCTTGTGTTAGCAATAAAGTTAGAAAAACGAAATTTAAAATAAATACATAAAACAAATAAAAAAAAACTTTTAAAACGCATCCCTGTCACCCCAGCACACCCCCCATATATAGGGACCTCCGATTCCTCCAGTATTGAATGGTATTTGTAACTGCACTGTCTGCCCTCATGTTGTAAAGAACTGCGTGAACTGTTGACGCTATATAAATCCTGTAAAATAATAATAGTAATAATATAAAAAGGGTAAGGCAAGCACGTGTATGTAAACTACAATTGAACCACAGATGTGATATATGGTCCTGAACATCAGAGTGAGAGCAATAATTCTAGGGCTATAGTTTACAGCTAAAACAAATGACCTGTAAAGGCTTTTAAATGGTCAACTATGAAGAATTTTTGGTAGCATGTTTTTTGCAATTTCAAGGGTGTGTGCAATTTTAACATGTTTGGTATCTATTTACTTGATTCAACCCAATCTTTTATATTTTACCAAAAAAATGGGTGTATTATTGTGCTTCTTTTCACCAAAATTCCTTTTAGTGTATTATTCCTGAAAATATGTGTTTGATAAATCACTGTGCAAATACTGTGCGACAAAAAATTGCAACTACCACCATTTTATTCCCTAGGGCCTCAGCTTTCAGAAAATACTGTATATAGTTTTAAGTAGATTTACAGTAATTTCTAGTAGAGCTGCACGATTAATCGTCAAGAATCGTTATCGCTATTTTTTTACCATTGCGATCTTGACAAAGTATTTCCCGATCTTTCTATGCAGAGCATTCTCTCTGCTCTGCTGAAGCCACAGCTGTAAAATCCTGGCAGTCTGCCAAGTATGAGAACATTCTTGTTAAGTCTAAACATTGTAACAATTTGTCTTTTACATCAAAGGAATAGACTTCTGTGTGTAAATTAGGAAAGTTTAACCTCTTTCTGACATTTGTTGGTTTCAAGTTTAAAATATTTGTTTTTGCTAGAAAATGACTTCAAACCCCCAAACATTATATATATTTTTTTAGTAGAGACCCTAGAGAATAAAATGGTGGTTGCTGCAATATTTTATATCGCACTGTATTTGCGCAGCGGTCTTTCAAATGCAATTTGTTCGGAAAAAATTACTTTAATGAATTGAAAAAAAAAAAATAACCAGTAAAGTTAGCTCAAATTTTTTTGTATAATGTGAAAGATTTTACGCCGTGAGAAAATCGTGATCTTTATTCTAAGCAAAAAAATTGTGATTCTCATTTTGGCCAGAATCGTGCAGCTCTAATTTCTAGCAATAAACTGCACATTTTGTGCAATAAATAAAAAAAATTGCCCAGTGGTTAAGGAGGGCCTTTAGGCTAGGTTCACACTGCTGCGAATTCAAAATTGCGTGATTTTACCGCGATTTCAGGGAATGCCAATCTATAGAGCTTAATTTGCATCGCACACGGATCAAATTCGCACAGGATCCTTTTTTCCTGCAGCTTATATTCGCAACGCATTGATGTGAACGCCACTAATGTTAAACTATGTAATTTACTTGCGAATTTGAGAAATCGAAACGGCTCAAATTCGCAATAGAATTCGCAGCAGTGTGAACCGGGCCTTAAACATTTTTTTCACTAGGTCTTTGAAGACTGTTGTCCTCAACAGTAACCTGTTAAGGATTTGTTGAGGCAGGACAAAGTAGATGAGTCGGACAAGAGTCCGCAGGGAACATCGATTAGCGGCACATATGCTTTGTGCATCACACAGTCTCCTACATAAATGGATATATGATATTCAGATTAAAATCTGTGTCTACTACTGCTGCAGTCTTTTGTTGTTATAAACTATTATCTCTATGTAAATCATTTCTGGAAGTGACACATGCAAACTTTCACTTGATGACTAAGTGCTATAAGCCTCAGGCTTTACATATCTGCTCCTTGTCGTCTTTATATCCGGTTCGCCTAATTCTGGTTGTTCACGAGTTTATGTTGCTGTAAGCATGTACTTTTTTGATTTCAGTCCTTCATGTTAAAGATTAAATACACCTCCAGGTTATAAACATTAAGTGAAATAAGGAGGAAAAAAACTTTTAAACGTGTTACTTAAAATGATTGTAGTGTTTATTTAACATGGTAAAGTTATACATGCATGCTCTGGGCAATGGTATTGCACAGAGCGACCCTTAACCTCCTCTTCTAGGGTTCCCTGCTTCTCCTCATCTACAAATTATCCCCATAGCATGACACACAAAGCGTGTCTCAGCTCTGCCCCCTGCTCCCTCCTTACAGGATTTGACTGACAGTAGCAGGAGCCAATGGCTCCCACGGTTCTCAGTAAAGGCCATTAATACAGGAAGAGTAAGGCTGCCGGCGAAGGCAGTGCTGGATCCAGAGTGGTGTTAGGTAAATACTTAGGGATAGGAGGGGGATGCTTAGACACTGGAAGTTTTTTTTTACCTTAATGCAGAGAATGTCAACAGTGTGGCAACGATAAGAACAGCTTGCTAAGGAAGGGGTGGTGTTGGAGTGCAATTAAGGCCTCATGCACACTGGACGTTATAAAAAATCCAGTAGCACATTCTCTGTTCAACACTACAAGAATACCAACTTTTGAACCCCTTAGATCTTCCCATGATATTCCCTTGCGGGAACATTACAGTTCTCTATAAATTAGACACTTCCTCCAACAACTCATAAAATCTCAACATACCCCATATACAATAACCCCTTTTGAAAGCCTTTGCAGATCTTTACCCCATTCCCTGGGATTAATAGCTTTACTTTACTCATCAATTGTTTCCTTTAGAAAAACCCCAGTGCTTTCCTACCATCTACAATGGGAGAAAGATTTGGGAAGATAGATAGACCTAGAGGACTGGCAGATCATGACAATAGCCCTTTCAAAAAGCTCCAAGAATGTTCGCATACTGGAGAATGCCCACAAGGTGTTACATAGATGGTACTATACACCAGCTAGACTGGCTTGATTCATTCCATCTTATTCCACTCTGTGCTTCCGGGGCTGTTCACAGGAAGTAACTATGGCTCATATTTGGTGGGCATGTCCTAAGGTATGCAGACTATGAATCAGGGTTCGTACCCTTCTTCGTAACATGTTTCACACTAACTTCAAAAGAGACCCCTACGAGGCCCTTCTTTGCAAACCGATCTCAGAACTGCTTTGTCCTGAGCGCCAACTGGCTCTGCATCTTTTTACTGCAACTACTGTAAGTTGACCATTGCGAGAGCTCGGAAAACCGCTGTGCTTAGCTTAGAAGTAGTCAAGAACCGTATGAACGATATCATGATAAACGAGAAATTGACGGCCTTTGCCTCAGATAACCATAATACATTTCTCAGGGTCTGGCAGCCGTGAATATCATACAACCAACCTTCCAGGTTCGATAATAAACTCCTATCAATTTAGGTGATCTCCAGCTGCACACCCCGTTGGACTCCTCCCCTTTTTTTTCTTCTTCTCTAGGCTCCTTTCCGTTTCCCATTCCTTTTCACTTAATTTTCCAGCTTTCATTCTAGCTCTTTTCTTTTTATGTATAAATGTTGTTATTACTCACCAGGCCGCCGGGCTTGGGTTTGGTGAGGATGGTTACAGTGATTACATCTTATAATTTGTTTATCGTATACTTATGTGTAGGGATGGTCCCGATGTTCGAAATTCTGATAAGCCCCCCACCCGCAGATCCCCATAACCCTGGCCCAAGGCCCTTGCCCCCATCAACATAGGGACAAGGTGCTCTGGGGGTGACCCCAAAGCACCCTCCCCATGTTGAGGGCAAGCAGCCTGGTATGGTTCAGGAGGGGGGGGCGCTCAGTCGCCCCCCCCCCATTTCTTGGCCTGCCAGGCTGCTTGCTCGGATAAGGGTCTGGTATGGATTTGGGGGGACCTCACGCCTGGGGAGGGAAGGGCGGATTGAAAAACTCCTCTCAAAATCCACTAGTTCTGGGGGGGGTTTCCAACCAGAAAATTCCCCTGCCAAAAATTGCCGATAACACCCTATGTGTGCATGGAGTTCCAGTTGTTCGTTTACTAAAAGGTTACCATTCTGAGGAGTTTATTGGCTGCAGGAAAAAACGCCTGAAGCCAAAAACAGCAGCTGTAAAAACATCCAGTGTGCATGGTGCCTAAAGAGAAAAAGGAATTGGGTATTTTAAAAACGTTACTTTTAATTCACCTGCATTTCAATGTTTAAACTCTTACATACTGCACTGTATACTTTTTGTGCCGTCAGTGTTCCTGCATGAATATACTTGCAAACTGCTACCGTGTTTCCCCGAAAATAAGACACTGTCTTATATTTATTTTTCCTCAAGAAGATACACTATGGCTTATTTTCAGCGGATGTCTTTTTTTTATTAACTATGGTACAACAATCTACCTTTATTCAAATACAGTTAAGTCGTCTTCTTCTGGAACATCGTCATAACGTTCCAAACTCAGAATTCCATCCTGAATTTCTTGCGACTCCATTTCCTTTAGAACCATTGGCCCCAATCTTTCATGTCGAGCAATAGAGCTCTCATTAAATGAGCAGCTCTTATCCATGTAACCTGCTCGGAGTGCATTGGCAACAACACTGTCAGTGATTATATCCCATGAATTCTTCACCCAAATTACGACCTCTTGCAGGCTAGGTTTCACAAAGTTTCCACGCAGATTTCTTGCCATTCTATTTTCTATGTAGCCGTTCATTTCCATACGCAAATGGTCTTTGAATGGCTTGTTTATTGCAATATCAAGAGTCTGCAGATTGGCAGTCATTCCTGCAGGAATCATTATTTGATCTATTCTTCTCCCTGCAAGGAAATTCTTCATGTCTTTAGCATAGTGAGTGCTGGCTGAATCCCAGACTAGCAGACCTCTTTGGCCACCTCGCAAAACAAGTGGCAGCATTAAATCAAGCCACTTCCTTATAACTGCCTGTGTGCACCAGGCTTTTTCGGTTTGAAGAACATAAATGCCGGAAACACGTCCAATCTTGTCTTTCTTGCCCTTAGTGATGATAACAGGTGTGGCTTTCGTTCCATCCAGACGAATTGCCAAAATAAAGGTAACACATGAACTTTAGGCACCCCTCTGTTCAATTGTTGTTTGGGCTCCTTGACCCATAAACACTGCAGTTTCAGCCATAGCAATCATGTTGCAAAGTTGGTATTTAGAAAAGTTGATGCCAAAGGACTTGAATGCAAGTGCTCGCTTAATAACTTCAGCATCTTCCAACTTAAACAGTGTTGTTGATTTTCTGAACGAGACAGTTCACATCGCTGAAGGAAGCCATCCAGCCAGTGTTGTGATGCTTTGAATTCTGGGGATATGTCGATTTGTGGTGCCATTTCAGGGGCAAACGCTTGAATATCAGCCCTGCGCACAACCAAAGCCTTTGCTCTCCTGTCAGCATCCCATTCACTGATCATGTCTTCCAGCTCAGGAAATAAAGGTTGCCGACCTGAACCACACTTGCGCTTCTTAGCATTTCCTCTGTCCACCTGTAGACGAAGGTTATCGTATATTTTTGGACCATTCGGATATCCAACTTCTTCTCTTTGCAGAAAGCCGTAAGATTCTTGCCCTGGGAGTCCTCAACAATTCCCTTTCTTGTACTCAACAGAATAACTTTCTTTTTGCACTCAACTTGTCTGGTTGTACAGATACTCAGGAAAAGCAGAGATAGGCCAGCAAAGCTGATGTGTAAGGGTTGGCTTATTTATCAGTGATCCAGTGAGAACTGGGTCCAATCTGCACAGTGGAGCTGGAATGATCTCTCTGGGCTCAGTAGCAGACTGCTTGCTGAAGCTTTTCCTCTATCCCCTGGTGTTTGTGTGGGGTGAGAGAGACCCACAGACTGTTGCTGGTCAGTGCTGGGGAGCAGCTTTACTTCTTCCCTTGAGGACACACAATACAGAGCATCCTGCTCCTCACTTCGCTGAGGAGACTTTTACTTTCACAGAACGACCGGGACCTGACAGGGAGAGCCAACCTAATTGATGGGGCTGCCCGCACCTCTCCAGTCACCTCCGAGATAGCAGCTGTCACGATGGGGCAGATGAGAAGGGCTGCCCGACTTCTTTACCGCACCGCACCAGTACGCTACATAGCCACGCCTATCACTATGTCTTACGTCTTCTTTACCGCTCCGCGCCGGTATGCATAGCCACGCCTATCACTATGTCTTATTTTCAGGGTATGGCTTATATTGCGCAAATGCTTAGAAATCCTGCTACGGCTTATTTTATGGGTAGGTCTTATTTTCGGGGGAAACACAGTATTAAAACAACTATAAATGAACAATACATTCTATGCTATAGGCTTTGCTATTTGCCAAGTAATAATTAGTACCAAGATATTTCAGCTTTAGGGACAACAAATCTAAGCACCAGACAGAGTGATCCTCACTGGAGTCATTAAAGCGGAGTTCCAGTTGTTTGTTTACTAAAAGTAAGCAGCTACAAAAACTGTAGCTGTTGACTTTTAATAAACACACACTCGCCTGTCCCAGGATCCAGCAGTGCACTCATCGCAACCGCGCTCTCCCTTGGAGGCGCCGGCATCTCTACTATGGGCACCTGGCTGTGACAGCTTGCGGCTTTACAGCCGGGTGCTCACGGCGCGAGCGATGCTGCGTTCTGACTGGTCCCAAAGTTTTCTAGGACCTGTCATTTGTCCCAGAAGACTTTGGGAAAGAGAACGGAAGTAGGAGCAGTTACCTGTCAACATTGGGTACCTGCTCCCCCCCCCCCAAAAGCTCAGTTTCTCAAACAGGAGCCGGAGAGAAGGCCTTAAAGCCGAAGTTCCACTTTTGGGTGGAACTCCGCTTCAACTTAACTCTGCAGTTAACCCCCTACACACACACGCACACAATAGCGCCACCATGTGTTTTAATGGACACACACAGTGTGTTTTGGGAAAATATAAAAGATTTTGTTGCACCGAGTAAAATCGATCCCAAACATGTCAAAATGTAAAATCTAGGACACCTGCGAAAATGGCAACAAACTACAGTACCTAAAACTCTCCATAGGCGATGTTTTAAAAGCCTTTACAGGTTACCAATTTAGAGTAAATCATGAGCTCTGGTGCTAGAATGAATGTTGTCACTGACATTGGCGGTGATCCCTCACATGTGTGGCGTAATTATGGTATGCACGTGCAGGACTTGCGTGTGTGTTTGCATTTGCACCCAAGCACAGGGGGTGGGGGCACTTTAAATTTTATTTCCCTTTTTCTTTTACTTTCTCAAATTTTTATTTTTTTGATCAACATCCCTTGTGATAGCTGGGGAAGTGACAGGTACTCTTTATTGGGAGATTATTATGATACCCCTGATCCCTTCTGTCCTCCAAAGCATTTGATCAAACCAAGATTGCGAGTCCTCTTTATCTGGTGAGGCTTTCATTGGAATAATCTACAGTAATAGGAACTTTTTAAAAGTAAATTTATTTAGCTTAAAGTCGATGTAAACCTGATTCATGAAATTTGAGCTGGGCACTTATATCTGCAGTGTTTTGTTATCTCTCTTCAAAGCACTAAGTCCCGTAGCTTTGTCCTCCTCCGTTCCTCAGTTATCAGCATAACTTTTGACAAGCTCTTCCAGGTGGGAGATAGAAGTGTGTGTGGGGGAGGTTTCTATAAATAGATTAGCAGACTGCTAAACTATACACAGGAAACCTCTGCATGTGTGGGGAGGGGGTGTGTGCCTTTCCTCCAATCAGCTGTCTCACAGTGTAAAGCAAGCATCCCCTCCTACAGGGGAACCAGGAAGAGACCACCCTCCAGTCACATCCACCCCACCTGGGGAGCATTCAGATTCGATCCTCTCAGGGGGACCAAGCCACTAAGAGCCTGTATTCCTCAGAGAAGTAGAATTTGTGCCAAAAATACCATGTTTTGGAAAATTTCTCACTTAGGCCTCTTTCCGTTGCTATCAAGTCCTCCATGTCATGGATATCCTTCACTTTGTTCAACCAACCGTCTGCGTGAAAGGCTGAGTCTGCTTCCAATTCAGAGGGATGCAGCCCTTTGCCGCATTGATCAGAAGCGGCAGTATGGACTTTCTATAGCCCTTAGTTGGGATTTTGTGGTGGTGTAGAAGGAAGCGCTCAGGAGACATTGGCAATTCCCTGCCTGTAAATTTTTGGTCGATGCGGTGTACCTCAAACCAAAATGATTGTAAGATGCGGCATGACCAAAAGACGTGGAGGAGCGTACCAACCTCCTCTCCGCACCTCCAGCACGTATCCGTGCTCTGAGGGAACATCTTGTGTATCTTTTCCGGAGTGTAGTACCAACGGGACAGAATTTTATATTCCAGCTCCTGGTGCCTTGCACTGATAGAAGCTTTTTGAGCGAAGAGAATGATTCGGTCAACTTGTTTCCCCATAAGTTGTAAGCCCATCCCCCGCTCCAACTTGGTAACATAAGAAGGCCTAAAGTCCGGAGGTGGAGAAACTAGGATTTGGTACATCAGGGAGATTGCGCGTCTCAACGGGGACCATTCCAGGCATAGTAACCCAAATGATGTCAGCTGCCGTCCATAGGCATTCGGAGAGGGCAAGGTGCAGATGTAGTGGGAGAGCTGGGTCTTTTGCCAAAATGAGAGCCCATTCAGGGCAGGGTCATCTAGGATTTGTTGTCGGGTACGCCATTGGTCATTTGTGAGGAAGTGTCGCACCTGAGACCTTTCGACCAGTTTCAATTCCAGGAAGCTAGGGTTGTTGAGACCCGGACTGAAAGCCGGGTTGCCTACTGTTGGGGTGAGCGGGGACGGGAGCCTTCCAAGCTGTCCGTATTGTCACCCCTACCGTGGGGTGGTCAGAAATCTTCTTTGGCAAGGGATGCTGGCACCAGGGCAGCGAGTCTAAGTGGGTCCCAGTCAAGGATCGTTCAATCTGCACCCACTGTTTCAGAGGGCCGTGACGGCACCAATCCAAAATACGGGTTAAATGACAGGCCGTGTGATAGAGAGTAACGTCCGGCAGGGCTACCCCACCCCTCAACTTTGGTAGCCGGAGAATTTTCTGCGCCAACCGCAGGGGTTTCTGAGCCCACACAAAGAGGATTAGCGTTCTATTTACCGCTTTCAGGAAGGACGCTGGCACTTGTATGGGTAGTGCCTGAAAGTGGTACAACAATTTGGCAAAAAGGATTTTTTTAAAGGCAAAATTTCTTTTTTTTTTGCTTTTAAAGATAAATGAGAAATCTGGGGTCTTTTTGACCCCAGATCTCTCAAGAGGACCTCTCATGCTGATTTCTATTACAAGGGGTTTACATTCCTTGTACTAGGAATAAAAGTGAGCAAAAAATAAATAAAAATTAAGGGACAGTGTAAAAAAAAAAAAAAGTTTTTTTTTTTAAAGCGCTCCATACCATGTAAACAGTGTTCAAACCGCACATTGAGGTATCACCGCAATCATTAAATTATAGCGCAAGACCTCCTCTGTAACTCTAAACAGGTAACCTGTAAAAATGTTTAAAGCATCGTCTATGGAGATTGTTTAAGTATCGTAGTTTGTCGCCATTCCACGAGCGTGCGCAATTTTAAAGCATGACATTTTAGGTATCTATCAGCGTAACATCTTTCACATTATACAAAAAAATTGGGCTAATTTTACTGTTTTGTTTTTAATTTTAAAATGTGCATTTGAAAGACCGCTGCGTAAATACAGTGTGGCATAAAATATTCAAATGACCACCATTTTATTCTCTAGGGTCTGTGCTATAAAAATTATATATATAATGTTTGGGGGTTCCAAGTTATTTTCTAGCAAAAAATACTGATTTTTACTAAACAAATGCCAGAAAAAGGTCTGGTCTTAACCCCTATCCAACCAGCGCACTACGATATACGTCAGCACAATGCCATGGCTGGGCAAATGGGCGTACCTGTACGTTCCCTTTGAATCGTGGCATTGTGGGCTATGTAAACAAGGCATTTCCCTGTTCTGCCTAGCATCATGACAGGGATCTACTGCTCCCTGTCATTGGGAGCAGTGATCTCTGTCATGTTCTAGTGAGACCATCCCCCAGTTAGAATCACTCCCTAGGACACACTTAACTCCTTGCTCGCCCCTAGTGTTTAACCCCTTCCCTGCCAGTGTCATTTACACAGTAATCAGTGCATTTTTATAGCACTGATCGCTGTATAAATGACAATGGTCCCAAAATAGTGTCAAAAGCGTCCGATGTGTCCACCATAATGTCGCAGTCACGATAAAAATCGCAGCTCGCCGCCATTACTAATAAAAAAAAAATAATAATAAAAATGCCATAAATCTATCCCCTATTTTGTAGACGCTATAACTTTTGCTGTAAACCAATCAATATACGCTTATTGCGTTTTTTTTTTTACAAAAAATATGTAGAATACATATCGGCCTAAACTGAGAAAGAAATTTGTTTTTTTATATATTTTTTGGGGGATATTTATTGTAGCAAAATGTAAAAAATATTTTTTTTTTTTTCAAAATAGTCGCTCTTTTTTTATTTATAGAGCAAAAACTTTAAACCGCAGAGGTGATCAAATACTACCAAAAGAAAGCTCCATTTGTGGGAAAAAAAGGACGTCAATTTTGTTTAGGTGCAATGTCGCACGACCGCGCAATTTTCAGTTAAAGCGATGCAGTGCCGTATCGCAAAAAGTGCTCTGGTCAGGAAGGGGGTAAATCCTTCCGGGGCTGAAGTGGTTAAAGTGGATAATGTATGGCAAGCTTAAAGAGGAAGTAAACCCTATTTAAAAAAAAAAGACACCATGCAAGGCAAAGGCATAATGAGCTAGTATGCATAGCATACTAGCTCATTATGAAGTACATACCTGAGATTGAAGCCCCCGCAGCAGTGCTCGGACACCTCCTCCCTCGGCGCCATCTCTCCAGGACTCACTTCCGCATATCGCGGCTTCGGCGCGGCGACTGGCCGAAGCCGCGATGACGTCACTCCCGCGCATGCGCTCGGGCGCCAACACTTATGGCTTCCCATCACGGCTTCTTCACTCCCTCACTGCACCTGCGCGCCGTTGACAACGGTGCCTTTCTTTTGCAAATATCTCCTAAACCGTGTAGGTTTAGGACAGTGACGGTGAACCTTGGCACCCCAGATGTTTTGGAACTACATTTCCCATGATGCTCAACTTCACTGCAGAGTGCATGAGCGTCTTGGGAAATGTAGTTCCAAAACATCCGGGGTGCCAAGGTTCGCCATCACTGGTTTAGGAGATATTTGTTGCACCTACAGGTAAGCCTTAATCTAGGCTTATCTGTAGGTGAAAGTGTGTTGTATGGGTTTACAACCACTTTAAGGGGTGAATATTTTCCAGTGGGCCTCCATGTTTTTGTGGACACATTGAGCACATGGTGTAAATTTCTGGTTTATTTACTTTATTTTATTGAACTTGTGCTTCACAAACTGCACTATATTGTATTTTAATTTATATTTCTTTGTTGTAATCATCCCCTTCAAGAATTCTGATTAGATCACATCTATTGTATTATATAGGAGCTAGCGCTTATAATCATTTGTCGTTTGTAGTATGTAGGAGCACAGGGGAGTGCGATTTTCTTATTAGCAGCTGGCTGGATTTGTCATTGGTAGTTTTTGAGTTATTCACAGTGCAGTTTTTTTTATAATAACTTGTTCATTCAGATTGTTTTAATGCTAAATTGCACATTTTTGGAGCATTCAGGGTAGCGCTGCTTCAACAACCCATTCTTCCAACAGTTTGGGTTTATCAGTTCTCAATATCATCACGACTACTGTTTTCATACAGAAAGCAAAGGGTCCCACTTTGCAGCAAGCTGGCAAGACAGGTTTTTTCTCTACTCAGTTTACAGCTGCTTTTAAAAAAGCAAAATATCAGACTTTGTTCACCTAAGGCCCCTTCCTGACAGTGCGGACTCCGTCAAGCGGATCCGCCTGCTCAGCAGGGGATCTTTCCACTGAACCGTGCTGAGCAGATGGATGACAGATCCGTGTCCACTCCGCTATGCAGAGCGGACATGGACACAGCCTGCTGTTCTCTACAGGGTGGATGGACAGAAACAAACCACCTGTCCCTTTCAATCCGACTGTCATCCGATCCAATGGACGGATGGGGATGAGATCCCCATCCGGCTGTTTTTAGCAGACAGGATCAGATGCTGGTGGGTGTTAGTGGACATATGTCCACTGATATCCGCCACTTCATAGAGAGCTATGAATGGTTTGATCAGGTCGACCTGAAAAACTGACAGGAGAACCCGATCGGTCCTTCAGTGTGTGAAAGGGGCCTTATACCTTACACTCATTAGTCGTAAATCCAAAAGGATATTAGCTGTGTGGCCTGGTCAGTGTCACACAGCTGCTTATCAATTATTATTTTTTTGCCAGACCTGTGCATCATTTTTGGAGAGTTGTTCTGGGGTGCATACTTGGGTCCAGCAGGGAAAATTTTGAAAAGCAGCTGTGCAGGGCTGATCAGGCTCATCTCACTAGATCTAGAGCAGACATATATTAGACTGGGAGAGAAGACTGCAGTGGCGGAATTTAGTCAATGTGTAACTGCACTACAGGTGCAGTTACACTTTAAAGAGACCCTGTCAGGAAAACTGTCAATCCACTGAAATAGAAGACAGAATATACTCACCTCTCTGGTAGTCTGTTTTATCTCATGTCTTTTTGGCTATAGCACTGTAGCCTCAAAAGGCCTTCTCAGCATTCAACACTTCTGGAAGTATCGGATGCCTGTAATTCCCGCAGCACAACATCACTGTAACAAGGGGGTCAGAGATAGAAACAACTTGTATATATTTTACATGTCTTTAAGCATGCATAAATTGCTCAAATGTGATTGCACTCTAATGCCGCGTACACACGACCGTTTTTCACGTCATTAAAAATGCCATTTTTTAAATTGGTCATTAAAAACGATCGTGTGTATGCTCCCGAGCATTTTTAACGAAGTGAAAAATGGCTCACAAAAAATTAGAACCTGCTCTATTTTTTCACGTCGTTTTTCATGTCGTTTTTTTAACGTCGTGAAAAAAAGTAGTGTGTATGCTTTTACGAGGGGAAAAAAAACGCGCATGCTCAGAATCAAGTATGAGACGGGAGCGCTCGTTCTGGTAAAACTAGCGTTCGTAATGGAGGTAGCACATTCGTCACGCTGTAACGGACTGAAAAGCGCGAATCGTCGCTCAAACTTTACTAACATGAAGGGTGGCGCCATTCGAACGGAACTTCCCCTTTATAGTGCCGTCGTACGTGTTGTACATCACTGCGCTTTGCTCGACCGTTTTTTTTCATGAACGTGTGTATGCAAGAAAGGCTTGAGAGGAAACGAGAAAAATCACGTCGTGAAAAACATCGTTTTTAAAAATGACATTAAAAACGTACGTGTGTACGCGGCATTAGACATGGTAGTTTGATTCAAGTATTCATATATGAATCTCCCAGTGGTCTTGGCTAAATTATTTGAGTAAACATTTATTTTGTACAGATTATTTTGTTCATCTCATTCATTATTATGTTTGATGGTTTTGATCACCAAGGGAACATGCCAGTATGTTATTTGATAGCCAATTTCCAAACATTTTACTGAAATACAACACAAGAACTTTGAGAACAGAAACTCTCCATATTCAGGTGGTCATTATTTTCACCAAAAATATTGCACATTTGTTGAACATTTTTATACATAGTTCCCCTACTGTACCAGTTAACAACCCGATTTTTTATATATTGTATTCAACAGCTATCGGTTATACTGAAAAATGGAATGAAACATTTCAGAATGCCACATCTTCTAAAAATCCCCCCTTCCGGATAAAAGTGTCATAGCCAACACCACTGCAGCACAATTCTAGTATCCCATTCTCCATCTACATTTACACAGAAAAAAAATGAGACTACACCAAGTTATCAAGATTTTGACTTTTTTTTTTTTTTGGAGAGTTTAGTTTAACTTTACCTCTAACAGATAAAGTATTCAGTGTGATGTTTATTCAGAATACTATCACATGGCTGTAAGAATTGGTGCACCACTCCCACTCCATGACAGGTTGGCTAGATCAAGAGGGACTAATCGATTATCCTTGCCCAATAGATATCTGCACAGCCTACCGACTTTTTCACTTTCTAGAAGCAATCCCAGACCACCCCGAATGTGTCAGGCAAGCCACCCCTCAGAGGGCCTTTGCTGGAAGCAGCCCCCAACCTTCTTATTTAAGCTTATTCCTGCACCTCCTAACAACTACATACTATTACACTGGTGCAGGGTGCTGCTTCAGAAAATGTTCTCACAAATTAGAGACTGTTCACACCAGAAAAACTGGACTGCTCTGGGCAGCCTTGCCCAAAGCTTCACTGCACATAGAGAAGGCAAAAGGCCTTGCACTGCAGGGGGGGTGTAGGCTGCAAAAGAATGGAATTCGGTACTTTCTTTTAGCACAGTGTGGTGTGATGCAATCCACTACACCAGGCTGCGGGCCAATACAACTGAATGAAGGGTCAACAAGAACAAAAAAGCTACCTTGCAATGTGCTGTTTAAGAGCATCTGCACCGCTGCCTTCACATCGCACACCAATCAGTAGTGGTTTTCTAAATATTGTACCTTCTTGTATTGCTACCTATTCTGGGACGAGGAAAAAAACAAAAAACAAACACAAACTTCACTTCACCTCCATCAGTTTTGGCAATAACCCAGCTAGCTAACTTATCCATCATTAGTGGTTTGTAAAAATGGTTTGTGACATCTGTGCCCAAAAAAGGACAAGCAGAGAGCAAAAGTCTAGACACCAGAACTGCCAGTAGGCTTCTTGCAGCTGTTTTCTTCCCCATTACTAAGGTAGTATGCTTTCTTCTGTTGCATGCAGTGCCCTAGAGATTAACACTGCAGATATACAGCTATGTAACTGCACAGCAAATGCACCAATATATTTTTAAGGTGGGGATAAACTTTATTTGCCATTTTGTACCTACAGGTAAGCCTATAATAAAGCTTACCTGTAGGTACAGTAAATATCTTCTAAACGTGCACCATTTAGGAGATGTTTAAAACGTGAAGCATTTACATTAAAGCATTGCCTATCATCAATTTTGGGGATTGTGGTTATTCAAAGTTTTAAAAGCGCACATAACTTTGAGGCTCAACAAGTTTGTTATTCATTTACTCAACACAGTCTCATCTTTTATATTCAACAGAATATTTAACCAGTATATGGTCTGTGTGCACTAAAATTATTTTAAGTGTATTTTTGTCTGAAAATATAGATTTGACAAACATATGTGCAAATATTTATGTAAATTTTCAGGTCAAAATGCAGATTTTGTTTTGAAAAAAAATATGATTCTTGTACTCACTGAGAATTTTTTTTTCTTAGAGTCCATTACGGGACACAAGGATATATAAATTTAAAGACAATTGGGTTACTTGCAGTTGCCTTCAGGGTGCAAACACTGGCAAAAAAAAAAAAGAAGCTGAAGGGCAGAATTGCTATCTGAAGGGCAATGTACCGCAATAAAGTGGAGGCACTAATATGCAGCACTGATGGGCACTAATGGGCAGCCTTTATGGGCAGTGACAAGCATCACTGATGGACACTGAAAGGCAGCACTGGTGGGCATTAGCAGGCATCGCTGATGGGACTGCACTGATAATCACTGCACTGTCAGGAGAGACGCTAATCGGCTCTCCTCTACTCACGTGCTGTAGAGGAATGACGATAATCGGCACTTCCCATTTACACTGTGATCAGCTGTGATTGAACACAACTGATCACATGGTAAAGAGCCTACATCATGAGCTCTTTACCATGATCGGAGATGTGGTGTGTCTGAGCGACACACCACACCACTAGTCGCCGCGCTGCACACCCCCGGGGGCTTGCACGAGTGGCTTGTTCTGAAGGACGTTATAGGATGTCCCGTCAGAACAATGGAACCCCCGCCCGGCCGTCATTTTGTTATAGGCTTGGCGGGAAGGTGTTAAGGTTGTACAGTGGAGTGGCCTAGCCAGTGTCCAGACCTTAATCCTATAGAAAATTTATGGAGGGAGCTGAAACTTCAATTTGCCAAGTGACAACCAAGAAACCTTAAAGTGATTGTAAAGGCAGAGGGTTTTTTATCTTGATGCATTCTATGCATTAAGATGAAAAGCCTTTTGTGTGTAGCAGCCCCCCTAATACTTACCTGAGCTCCCTACGATCCAGGGATGTTGCACAAGAGACTCGGCTCTCCCTCCTCATTGGCTGAGACAGCAGCAAAGCGCCATTGGCTCCCGCTGCTATCAAAGTCAGTGAGCCAATAAGTGGAGAGAGAGAGAGAGAGAGAGAGAGAGGGGGGCGGGGCTGGACCGAGCCGTGGCTCCATGTCTGAATGCATACACGGAGCTGCGGCTCGGGTGCCCCCATAGCAAGCCGTTTTCTGTGGGGGCACTCAACAGGAGGGAGGGGCCAGGAGCGCCTTAGAGGGACCTGAGAAGAGGAGGATTTGAGCTGCTCTGTGCAAAACCATTACACAGAGCAAGTAGGTATAGCATGTTTGTTATTTTGAAAAAAAAATAAAAAAAAAATAAAAGAAAGGAGACTTTAGTATCACTTTAAGGATTTAGAGAAGATCTGTAAAGAAGAGTGGACAAAAATCCCTGAGATGTGTGCCAACCTGGTAAGCAACTACAAAAAATGTCTTGCCTCTGTGCTTGTCAAAAAGGGTTTCTCCACTAAGTCATGTTTTGCTTGGGGATCAAATACTTATTTTACTTACTTTACTGCAACTCAATTTATAACATTTATATCATGTTTTTTTCTGGATTTTTGGTTGATATTCTGTCTCTGTCATTTAACCACTTCCCGCCCCGTCAATAGCAGATTGAGGTCCGGGAAGTGGTTGTGTTAGCCACACTGGACGTCATATGACGTCCTGCGGGATAACAGCTGCCGCGCGCCCGGGGGGGGCACGCATCGCGGCGATCGGTGGAGCGGTGTGTCAGTCTGACACACCGCTACACTGATCTCGGTAAAAAGCCTCCGGCGGAGGCTTTTTACCACGTGATCAGCCGTGTCCAATCACGGCTGATCACAATGTAAACAGGAAGAACCGTTGATCGGCTCTTCCTCACTCGCGTCTGACAGACGCGAGTAGAGGAGAGCCGATCGGCGGCTCTCCTGACAGGGGGGGTTCGCGCTGATTGTTTATCAGCGCAGCCCCCCCTCGGATACCCACACTGGACCACCAGAGAAGCCCCCCAGGGAACCCCAAGCATGTGGATGGCCAGGTAAGTCCCCCATGGCCATCCACATGCACAAAGAGATAAAAAATATATGCCAATCAGTGCCCACAAATGGGCACTGATTGGCACCATCATGGCACAAAAAAATGCATGATGCCCAGCAATGCCAGCCACCAGTGCCACCTACCAGTGTCCATTAGTGCCACCTATCAGTGCCCATCTGTGCCTATAAGTGCCCGCCTATCAGTGCCCGTCCGTGCCACCTATCAGTGCCACCCATAAGTATCCATCAGTGCTGCCTATAAGTGCCCATCAGTGCCGCCTATGAGTGCCCATCAGTGCCGCATACCAGTGCCACATATCAGCGACCATCAGTGCCACCTCATCAGTGCCCATCAGTGTCGCCTTATCAGTGCCCGTTAGTGCCGCCTTATCAGTGCCCGTCATTGAAGTAGAAAAGGTACTTATTTACAAAAAAAATAAACAGAAACAAAGAAAAACTTAGTTTTTTTTCAAAATTTTCACTCTTTTTTATTTGTTATGTAGAAAATAAAAATCGCAGAGGAGATCAAATACCACCGAAAGAAAGCTCTATTTGTGGGAACAAAATGATAAAAAAATTGTTTGGGTACAGTGTTGCATGACCGCGCAATTGTCATTCAGATTGCGACAGCGCTGAAAGCTCAAAATTGGCTTGGGCAGGAAGCTGTATAAGTGCATGGTATTGAAGTGGTTAAAATACACCTATGATACAAATTTTAGACCCTTTATTTTTTTGTAAGTGGGCAAACTTACAAAATCTGCAGGGGATAAAATAATTATTTTCCCCACTGTATGCATGGTAGTCAGCAAATGGTTAAAGCGGTTGTATACCGCAAAACTTTTTTTTTTTTTTTTTCAGAACCTGCAAGGCAAAGTCATAATGAGCTAGTATGACTAGCATACTAGCTCATTATCAATCACTTACCTTAGATAGAAGCCCCCGCAGCGGTCCTCGGACACGTCCTCAGTCACATCCATGATACCCGGAGTGACTTCCGGGTATCGCCGCTCCGGCGCTGTGATTGGCCGGAGCGGCGATGACGTCACTCCCGCGCATGCGCGGGGAACGGCATGATCCCCGCGCATGCGCGAATTCCGGCAGTGTCCGGCAGACTGCCATTCAAAGAGCCTCTGCGCTCAGTGCGCCTGCGCCGTTATCTACGGCGCGCATGCGCCGTAGATAGCGGTGCACTCTTTTTTGCAAATATCTCCGAGACCGTGTAGGTCTCGGAGATATTGCAAGCACCTACAGGTAAGCCTTAATGTAGGCTTACCTGTAGGTGCATTTCATATTTGTGCGTATACAACCACTTTAATAACTTAAAGAGGAAGTAAACCCTGATGGGTTTACTTTCTCTGTTTCCCTGCAAAGGTAAAGCATAATGGGCTACTATGCATCGCATAGTAGCCCATTATGTGTCACTTACCTGCAGGAGAAGCCCACGATGTCACAGATTTCCTCGCTAGTAGCGAGTGTCCATCTTCACCCCTCTTCTTCCAGGGGCCGCGAACTCCGGCTCTGTGACTGGCCGGAGTCGCGCAGGTGCCGCCATTCACGGCTTCATGACTCCCTCTCAGTGCGCCTGCGCGCCGTTGTCTACGGCGCATGCACCGTAGACATCGGTGGCTTTCTTTTGCAAATATCTCCTAAACCGTGTAGGTTTAGGAGATATTTGTTGCACCTACAGGTAAGCCTTAATCTAGGCTTACCTGTAGGTTAAAGTGGTTGTGAAGGGTTTACAACCACTTTAAAGTATTACTAAACCCATGACCCTGCATTCACTATATCTGTTCTCCCACATTACACAGAACATGGAAATGCAATTATTTTAGTAAATATAAACTGCTAAATACCCTTTCTCATCAGCAGTTAGAGCGGTCTTCTGACTTCTATCAGTGTCCAGCCAAGCACTGGTTAAAGCTTGTAGGAGTAGTTTTCTGACTGTCGTACGAGACTGTCCTATGAGACTTCAAGACACTGGACACTGCCGATTGGCCCTGTGCTAGATCACATGCACTCTCCCAATAAAAAAAAAAAATACAAAAAAAAATCTCTCTAGCAATACACACCAAACTGAGCATGTGCAGCCTGACTCCATAGACTGGAGACTTCAGAGAAGCCAGGATCAAACAGCCTTTTTTATAATGTGGATGATTAACCCCTTAGGTTCCACAGTGAGTAGAACAAGCATGCTTTACTGCATATATAGACAGATTTTTCTTATTGTGGGTTTAGTAACACTTAAAGATAGTCAATAAAAGATATCATCTAAACGTGGTCGATGAGTAATATACCTATTCACCTGACCGGACTGGACTAAAACAAGACACGTACACAGATTTTTTTTTTTATAAAGGGTATGCAGGATAGGTAGGAGAAGGGGAAGGGAACACTTAAGAAAAAAGTTATGTTATCCTTATGTTCCACGTTAAAACGCCAAACTTTATACTATTAGGGCCAAGACACACTGATA
The DNA here is from genome assembly GCA_029206835.1 of Rana muscosa. NCBI lineage: Eukaryota > Metazoa > Chordata > Amphibia > Anura > Ranidae > Rana > Rana muscosa. The sequence goes on along the minus strand of CM055116.1, from coordinate 336,656,373 downwards.
ATTTAGAAATGTAGAACCTTTGCGGTAGTTACACTTGTACTGTACCCTACTCCATCGAGCCTTACATTAACTTGTATCTAATCCCAAAAGATTTAATCCATGAACTGCCAAACCACTCAATCTTTTCCAGAATAAAAACTATCCAAAAATGTTATTATATCTTTTCATGTGACAACACTGAAGAAATTACACTTTGCTAATATGTAAAGTAATGAGTGTACAGCTTGTATAACAGTGTAAATTAGCTGTCCCCTCAAAATAACAACACACCGCCATTAATGTCTAAACCACTAGCAACAAAATAGAATACACCCCAAAGTGAAAATGTCCAAATTGGGCCCAATTAGACATTTTCCCTCCCAGGTGTCATGTGACTCATTAGTGTTACAACGTCTCAAGTGTGAATGGGGATCAGGTGTGTTAAGTTTGGTGTTATCGCTCTCACCCTCTCATACTCGTCACTGGAAGTTTAATATGGCACCAAAGGGCAAAGAACTCTGAGGATCTGAAAAAAATGAATTTTTGCCCTATATAAAGATGGCCTAGGCTATAAGAAGATTGCCAAGACCCTGAAACTGAGCTGCAGCACGGTGGCCAAGACCATACAGAGGTTTAACAGGACAGGTTCCACTCAGAACAGGCCTCGCCATGGTCAACCAAAGAAGTTGAGTGCACGTGCTCAGCATCCTATCCAGAGGTTGTCTTTGAGAAAAAGATGTGCTGCCAGCATTGCTGCAGAGGTTGAAGGGGTGGGGAGTCAGCCTGTCAGTGCTCAGACAATACGGCCATGCACTGCATCAAATTGGTCTGCATGGCTGTCGTAACAGAAGGAAGCCTCTTCTAAAGATGATGCACAAGAAGGCCTGCAAACACTTTGCTGAAGACAAGCAGATTAAGGACATGAATTACTAGGACCATGTCCTGTGGTCTGATGAGACCAAGATAAACTTATTTGGTTCAGATGGTGTCAAGCGTGTGTGGTGGCAACCAGGTGAGGAGTACAAAGATAAGTGTGTCTTGCCTACAGTCAAGCATGGTGTTGGGGGTGTCATGGTCTAAAGGCTGCATGAGTGCTGCCGCAACTGGGGAGCTACAGTTCATTGAGGGAACCATGAATGCCAACATGTACTGTGACATGCTGAAGCAGAGCATGATCCCCTCCCTTCGGAAACTGGGCCGCAGGGCAGTACTCCTACATGATAATGATCCCAAACACACCTCCAAGATGACCACTGCCTTGCTAAAGAAGCTGCGGGTAAAGGTGATGGACTGGCCAAGCATGTCAATAGACCTAAAACCTATTGAGCATCTGTGGGGCATCCTCAAAAGGAAGGTGGAGGAGCGCTAAGTCTCCAACATCCACCAGCTCCGTGATGTCATCATGGAGGCGTGGAAGAGGACTCCAGTGGCAACCTGTGAAGCTCTGGTGAACTTCATGCCCAAGAGAATTAAGGCAGTGCTGGAAAATAATGATGGCCACTCAAAATTGACACTTTGGATATTTTTACTTTAGGGGTGTACTCACTTTTGTTGCCAGCGGTTTAGACATTAAAGGCTGTGTGTTGAATTATTTTGAGCAATTTTACAGTGCCATGCAAAATTATTCACCCCCCTTTGCAGTTTTCATGTTTTGTTGCCTCACAACCTGGAATTAACATGGATTGTATGAGGATTTGCATCATTTAATTTACAGAACATGCCCACAACTTTGACAATGTTTTTTTTATTATTATTGTGAAGCAACATTTGCCCATTCCTCCTTGCAAAACTGCTCCAGCTCCTTCAAGTTGGATGGTTTGTGCTTGTGAACAACAATCTTTAAGTCTGACCACATATTTTCTATTGGATTGAGGTCTGGGCTTTGACTAGGCCATTCCAACACATTTTCATGTTTCCCCTTAAACCTCTCAAGTGTTGCTTTAGCAGTGTGTTTGGGGTCATTGTCCTGCTGGAAGGTGAACCTCTGTCCTAGCCTCAAATCACACACAGAGTGGTACAGGTTTTGCTATAGAGTATTACTGTATTTAGCACCATCCATCTTTCCCTCAACTCTGACCAGTTTCCCAGTCCCGACTGCTGAAAAACATCCCCAAAGCATGATGCTGCCACAACCATGTTTTACTGTGTTGAAAACATGGTGGTGGCGTGGGGGATGGTTTTCTTTGGGTGATGTGATGTGTTGGGTTTGCGCCAGACAGAGTGTTTTCTTTGATGGCCAAAAAGTTACATTTTAGTCTCATCAGACCAGAGCACCTTCCTCCATACATTTTGGGAGTCTCCCACATGCCTTTTTGCAAACTCAAAACATGCCATTTTGTTTTTGTGCTGAAAGTAATGGCTTTCTTCTGGCCACTCTGCCATAAAGCCCAACTCTAAGGAGTGTACGGCTTATTCTCATCCTGTACAGATACTCCAGTCTCTGCTGTGGAACTCTGCAGCTCCTCCAGGGTTACCTTAGGTCTCTGTGCTGCCTCTCTGATTAATGCCCTCTTTGCCCGGTCCGTGTGTTTTGGTGTGCGGCCGTCTCTTGGCAGATTTGCTATTGTGCCATGTTCTTTCCATTTGGTTATGATAGATTTGACGGTGCTCCTGGAGATCATCAAAATTTGGGTATTTTTTTTTATGACCTAACCCTGACTTGTACTTGTCAACAACATTGTCCCTTACTTATTTGGAGAGTTCCTTGGTCTTCATGGCAGTATTTGGTTAATGGTGCCTCTCGCTTGGGTGTTGCAGCCTCTGGGGCCTTTCAAAAAGGTGTGTATATGTAATGACATATCACGTGACACTTAGATTGCACACAGCTGGACATCATTTCACAAATTTTGTGACTTCTGAAGGTAATTGGTTACACCAGAGCTTTTTATGGGCTTCATAACAAAGGGGGTGAATACATATGCACATGCCAATTATCAGTTTTTTATTTCTGAAAAAGAGTTTCATGTATATATTTTTCTAATTTTACTTCACCAACTTAGACTATTGTGTTCTGATCCATCACATATAATTCAGATTAAAAAAACATTGAACTAACGACTGTAATGTAACAAAATAGGTAAAAAGCCAAGGGGGGTGAATACTTTTGTAAGGCACTGTACATTATACAAGCTGTACACTCACTACTTTACATTGTAGCAAAGTGTAATTCCCTCAGTGTTGGCATATGAAAAGATATAATAAAATATTTACAAAAAAGTGAGGGGTGTTCTCACTTTTGTGAGATAATGTATTCATCTCTCATTCACATTTTTTGCACTGTGCACTTTATAAAAGTTATATGCATATATTTTGTGTTTTGATAGTCACTTATGGTTTGGTTTGGTTTGGTTTTATGAGATTAACATATATATGGTTATAGAGGCGCTGCAATTTTTCATATACAGTGGAACCTCGGATTACAAGCATAATCCGTTCCAGGAGAATGCTCGTAATCCAAAGTACTCGCATATCAAAGCGAGTTTCCCCATTGAAGTCAATGGAAACAAAAATAATTTGTTCCGCATTGACTTCAATGGCATGCAATACCGCATGCGGCCAAAGGCGGGGGGTGCCGGAGAGCCTCGGAAACAGCTGGAAAGGCCCGAGGACCGCTCGGCTGACCTCGGAAACGTAGTATTTCCGAGTCTTTTTGAGCATTTCCGAATAGCGCCGATCAGCGTCGTTCGGCTCCGATTGGCTCCGGCACCTCCCCGCCTCAAACCAAACGCGGTACTGCACACCGCTTTGGCCTGAATCCTGCTTGTTTTGCGAGACAACACTCACAAACTGAGTTAGGATTTTTCAAAATACAGTGCTCGTATTGCAAAACGCTCGTTAACCACGTTACTCGCAATTCAAAGTTCCACTGTACTGTACACTTATCAGTTGAGATTTACATAGATCTATCCTGCATTGTGAGCAGCCGATTCTTTTTCTTTACATCAGGCAGTCTGAAATATTTACTGGTACGTGGCTGCCCCCAGGAATGCCATTGTTCACTGGCAAGTACAAGAGGCTGAAAAAAAAGGAATTACAAAAAAAGAGTTCCTGTGTTTCCAGAAGTGCAGTTACCTGAAAGCAATGGCTGGGACTGGTGTCTCGTAAGAACATAGTAAGAGATGCAGATGGTTCAGTTTAGATGGCAAGCAAAGACATGGTCCAAAAACAGTCAAAAAATCAATCCAGGCAGCAGGAACTCTGTTGCTAGCATACACTGATCTGGTGACATACATTAGGATTGGTGTGCTGATGATCAGGAAAACTGTTGCTGGATGCACTGGTCTGGTGTGGCGCCAATCAGAACACTGTTTCTAGCTACACTATTACTGGTGAGGTGATCAGAGATACTGTGACTAGCTGCACTAACTGTGGACTCATTTACACAGGCTGAGGGAGCCTTAAAACCTTGCAGATGAGCCGCGGTTTTACAGCTCACCAAACACTACCCCCCTTAGTTGCAAAGGCAGGCTCTGGGGGTGTACACATGCCGTGGCTGTATTGCTTTGCTTCACACTTGTGGCAGGAGTTATACCCCCTGTACGCTCACCAATTGCAACCCTTTCAAGTAAATGGGGGTGCTTGTGCGAGTTCCAAGGGGTTAAAGCAGGCAGTGAGGAGGTGTGACAACGCCTCCTCACCCCCTTTCACTGAATCTTCTCTGAAGAGCGATCTGAACATGGATCACTCTTCAAAGAGCACAGCACATGCAAACAAGTCCTTAGGCCTTATTCAATGGGGCATATGCATCCATTCCCTATGTGACAACCATTTTTACCCGCACAGATGTTCCATGTATCCACATGCGGGTAGTTTATCAAGTAAATTGGGATGCAGCGGCTGCATGGACAAAGCCGCTGCTCCCAACAACACATCGTGGGGATGCGTATGCACATATGTCACAGTGATATCAGAGCAGTCAGCCATTGTACATGATCAGTACCACAGCAGTACAATGCCACCATAGGGACACTGGATGTCTACACAAAGTAGGCTTTTATAAATAATTAAGAAGTATAAAATACGTTAAATGTACATGTAATATTATGGGAAGATTTTTGTAGAATTTAATGCTCTGGTGACAGGACTTTTTGATAATTGTGGTCAATGCCTACTTAATGCAGCCACATCTACACTTCTGTCAGTACATTGTCTTTAGACAACTTGGAAAATGCAAGTTTAAGACCCAAGGGAAACAAGCAAGGAAACTACTATTTCTTGCAGAATAAACCAGCAATGTACATGCACTACAGTTAAACGCTGCACAAGTGGGGGATCAAGTCATAACCTATCTGTGATAGCAAGAAGGACAAGCAGCTCTCTTAAAGCCGAGCTCCACCCAAAAGAGAAAGTTCCGCTTTAAGTCTTCCTCCCCCCTCCCCTGCCACATTTGGCATGTTTGTTTTTTGTGGGGGAGAACGCATTCCTAGTTTTGATAGTTACCCGCTCCCACTTACGCTTGGATCGCCTAGGTGATCCAAGCGGAAGTTCTCCTCTCCCCCTCCCTCCCTGCAGTTTTCTAGGAAACGTCACAGGTCCCAGAAGATTGCTGAACCAATTTTTACCTCCATATTTAACTATTATCTTACAGTCAATGTCTGATGACTGTAAGCGAAAAGTGGAGGGGTCATGTTATTTCATGTCAACTGTTATCCTCAAAAGCCAAATGCCGCCTTACTTCAGTGGTCTCCTGTCAGGAAGAGACAGAAAATGCAGTAAAAATCACACCTTTTAATATAGGTGGTAAAAATGGTAAAAATAGTAAAAACGTAGTCAAAACATAGCCAGGGTTCAGTAATCAAAGTGGGTAGTCAGTGCAAGCCAGTAAATCAGGAAGCCAGAGATCAGCGTAGTCAGAGACAGCAAACAGGATCAGGAACCATAACGGAGGTCAGCCAGGCCAGTCTTTAACAGGAACATAGAGATCAAGAATTGGGGTTGGGACTTTGTATGAGGCAATAATGGTGATTTACCTCCATCCCTGGTCATAATAGAAAAGAAATGGTGGGACTTTATGTGACGCAGCAATACTAAGTAAAATGAATCGATCAATGTACACATTGTTTATTAAATACAAATGGCATGTATACACTGTAAAAATGGATTATAAAATAAAGCATTATATTATAATCGTTGGTCTCAATAACAATAAATTGGACAATAAATGACAATACATAATTGTTACAACATAGTAATGGACCAAGGTAAGTATACTAATTAGTAATAGTAATATCATAAGGGTGTAAAAACAATGGTGGATAGATTCATTAGAATATACTGAAACCGGATAGAAATAATAAAGAACAGGCACTGTGACGTTGCATCATAAGCAAGCTCTAAGCATTTCGTGGTTGCTAGACCACTCATCAGGAGCAAGATGCAGGGAATGGGGATATCTAAAATGAAATATAACATAATGACCAACATGGTATAGTAGTCAAAATGGGGTAAATAATAAGCAAGGGGAAACTTAACAGATTCCAAACACTCTCACCTGGTAATACTAAGATAGAGTAGTTGAAGGGAACGATAATAGAGGGGTAAATTGGATAAGACGTCATCCCCGGGAGCCGAGGAGGCATAAACACCAGGCTTTCCCCCTCCCCTCCCTTATTGGGGGGGCGGGGCATTCGCTCACTGTGAGTCGATGCCACGCCCACGTGTTGTGCGTGTGACGTCATTGATGACGGCGCGGCACTGACATGTATATCTATACTGCGTGCACCACGAGGGAGGTGATCAACGCCACTACACCGAGCGTGTTATGCTGCTCTGGCGATGGCGTTGCCTTCCCTTTTTGCACTCGCGTGACGTTGGAGGTTACTCGCGCGACGTTGGCGGTTACCCTCGTTCCACGGCTGGTAAACACTTCCTTTTGGCTGCCTTGTGCCTACCGCTGTGCCCAGGGTTTATACCTCCTCAGCTCCCGGGGATGACGTCTTATCCAATTTACCCCTCTATTATCGTTACCTTTAACTACTCTTAGTATTACCAGGTGAGAGTGTTTGGATCCTGTTAAGTTTCCCCTCTTTCCCTTGCTTATTATTTACCCCATTTTGACTACTATACCATGTTGGTCATTATATTAAATTTTATTTTAGATATCCCCATACTCTGCATCTTGCTCCTGATGAGTGGTCTTGCAACCACGAAACGCGCAGAGCTTGCTTATGATGCGACGTCACAGTGCCTGTTCTTTATTATTTCTATCCGGTTACAGTATATTCTAATGAATCTATCCACCATTGTTTTTACACCCTTATGATATTACTATTACTAATTGGTATACTTACCATGGTCCATTACTATGTTGTAACAATTATGTATTGTCATTTATTGTCCAATTTATTGTTATTGAGACCAACGATTATAATATAATGCTTTATTTTATAATCAATTTTTACAGTGTATATATGCCATTTGTATTTAATAAACAATGTGTACATTGATCGATTCATTTTACTTAGTATTGCTGCTTCACATAAAGTCCCACCATTTCTTTTCCATTTTAACAGGAACATACCAGAGAATCTTCAGATATGTTGACCAAGGTGAAGTCATGGGAGACATGAACCAAACAGTTTAAATAGCCAGAAGAGGCTGGCTGACGAGTAGGAAATGACAGCTCAGCACTGAGAAGGGAGGGCTGAGCCCAGCCCTGACATGTCCAAAGTGTGGCCCGATGCAGCCCTTTGCCTGGTTTTATCCAGACTTTTGGGCACGCTTTTATCCACCGATGCCAAAAATGGGTCATAATTCCCCCCACTGACACCAATGAAGGGGCACAATTCCTCCCAATGACGGGGCACAATTTCTCCCATTGACACCCACAATGGGGCATTATTTCTCCCAACGACACCAGCAATGGGGCCTGATGACACCAACGACAGGGCACAGTTCCTCCCAATGACACCAAAAATAGGGGCATTATTCTTCTACTCCCAATGTCCACAGTCCAGCCCCCCTAAAGTATGAAGGTCAATAAACTGGCCCTTTGCTTAGAAAGTACGGAGACCCCTGCCTTACTTAATTCTTTAGCTGAAAAAAATGAAATAATGCTATAAAAAATAAAGCTATGGGAAACGTTACCGATTCCTGTTCCAGAGAGACCCTAAGCTTGTGGGAGGAGTGCCTGCATCAATGATTCACTTTAGTCTTGTGTACCATATGCAGTATAGGGCAGGATCTGGGAGGCCTACTCCGCCTTTTAGCTTGGGTCTCTGTAGAAGGGCCCTCTGGAGACAAGACGTTTTCCCCTGCCAGACGTACTTATTGAAGGCCGATAGGATTGTCCGAAAAAATGCTTGTGGCCTTTTAATGGGTATAGTCTGCAGGATATATAGGAGTCGTGGCATAAAGTTCATTTTAATCCAGGAGATGGTAGGTTTCCATTTCCAGGTCTGATGATAATATAGATAGTAAAAAACGAAAGTTAAACTTAAAAATGTGTTGGAGATATCATTGTGGGCGGAGCTCTGAAGATGGCTGCTTGAGCCAGTAGCTCCTCACCACCCCAGCACAGCGGCGCCCATAACTCCGGTTCTACTGAACGAAATTTGGAACCACTGGTATCCACAGAACCCCCAGACTCCCGGGCACCCCCCCCATCTATAAATAATAATTTTTACGGCTCAATGGAAGCCGCAACGGCCGATCGAAATTCCGCCCGAAAATCCAAGATGGCCGCCGAGTCACAGATTGTTTGTGTCAGTGCTGAGGTAAATTCAAAGGGAATTAATATGGCAGATCTGATAGCCCAACAATGTTCCTCACATGCATCTGGCTTTATTATACAGACTATCTCTCCATCTCATCCCCCTCATGAACCCCTGAGGGAACATTTTCAGGAGAACTCAACATTAACCCCTTTGGCTAATCCTATTATGGATCAGGACAGCTCTCGTCCTATCAGCTCTCTGACCAATACATCTACATTTTCTATGGCCAACTTGTACCAGACCCTGGCTGAATTACTTGATAGGGGCCTCTCTCAAACTGCGGCTAAAATCACGGGAGAATTAAAGGCTGATTTTCAGAATTTAGGAGCCAGAATTGAGAACATAGAGTGTAAGTTGGATCAAACAGTGTCCGCCACAAATCAAAATGCAGAACAAGTCCATTTTATTCAAGAACAATTAGATACAGCTTTGTCTAGGATCGACGATTTGGAAAATAGGTCCAGGAGATATAATATCCGTATTAGAGGACTTCCAGAAACCATAACTGACATCCCGGCAGCGATTCAAAATATGATTCAATCCCTAATCCCAGAAATTCCACAAGACCGCCTGGAGCTAGATAGAGCACATAGGGCCTTAGGTCCTCTAAGGAAAGATGGTCTACCGAGAGACATAATAATTAAACCCCATTTCTATGCGATAAAGGAGGAAATTATGAGCAAGGCGCGAAATATGTCTACGATTCTATGCCTGGGTCATAAAATCCAATTATATGCAGACCTCTCTCCCTCTACAATGCAACGCAGACGTGCAATGAAGCCTCTACTTCTAGCCCTCATACAAAAAGACATTAAATACAAGTGGGCATTTCCATTTGCAGTAAAATTCTCTTACAAAGGGAAGAATCATTCCTTTTCTACTTTTCCTGACGGCGAAAAACTGTTATTGAATCTCAAGATCATCACTCAAGAAAATGACATGAACACTTCTCGAAGTGGCCCACAATCTTCAAAGAGACCGAACCCTACCAGCCCTCAATCTCCCTTGTGGACCAGGGCAAGAACCAAGAAAGCCAAAGACAATGGTCCCGCTTGAAGAGACCCAAGCTCACAATTTATACTTTGTACTCCTCGATTCCCATGAGTTCCAGGAAAGATTTATTCTAAGAGCCTGGAACGAATGTTTTTTTTTTTGTTCTGATTGTTTAAATTTTTCCAAAATGTTTTGCAAGGGGTTTTTATCCACGTCTCAATTTTTCTGAGTTCGATCTACTACTTGTAGAGTTCTTTGTCCAATTTGGGGGGGGTGAGACTCTCGCTCCTCTATCCACTTCAGGGGGGAGAGGTGGGGGTCCCTCCGGACAGACCTGAATATGGTAGATCTAGTAAGTCTTTAATTTTTTTTTAAGGGGCGCCCTGGCTGGGGTGGGTCCCATGTGCTTCCACCTTTCCCCTGAGTCTCCTAGAGACTTTGTGGAAGGAATAGCCTTTTCCTTAGGGAACGGGCTTTTCATTTTCTACCTTGGTAGAAGTTTTGGGGAGGACTTTATCCTCCTCGAGATCGTTTTCATCCTTTTTTCGGTTTTTAAAAATTTTAATTAAATTTTTTTATTACTGTTTTTCTATGACAATTTTTTACTCTTCTTATTTTTTCCACTTTTTCATTCCTTTTTTCTCCTTTCCTATCTCTAATCCTATTATCACATGCCTGGCAGTTCTGGTTTTTGCAGATTCAATTGAAGGTACCCGCAACATGATCCTTTGGCTTTTGATTACCCGTCTAGAACACTTACAGATCCTGAGGATGGTGTATTGCGGTAAAGTAGATATAGTGGATGACGATGGCAGCTCCCTCCCTGAGTCCCATGGCTGATTCCGTACTAGGTTCACTCAAAATAGCTACACATAATGTTCAAGGCATGAATTCCCCTGTTAAGAGACGCAAACTCTTTGACTCTTATAAATCCCTGGGTATTGACATACTCATGATTCAGGAAACCCATTTCCCTAGGCAATTCAATCCCAGCTTTATACACTCCCGATTCCCACAATTTTTTTTAGCTAATGCCGAAAAGAAAACCAAGGGTGTGGCTATTTGTATTTCAAAATCATGCCAGTTTAGTTTCATATCTGATTTCAAAGATCCTGAGGGCAGGTTTATACTGGTTAAGGGCACAATAGAGGGACGAATATATTCTCTGATTTCATATTATTCCCCCAATTCAGGGCAAGATACATTTTTTCGATTCATCCTGGACACCCTATCTCCTCAATTAGAGGGCACAATCATTTGGGGGGGAGATTCCAATGCAGCATTTGATCAGGGGTTGGACAAATCCAAACCCCCCTCGACCCAATTAACCAGACCCACTAAGATAAGCCTGAAAATAGCTAGACTTTTGCATGATAAAGGCCTAGCTGATGTATGGCGAGAATCTAATCCTTCTATAAGAGATTATACTCATTACTCTCACCCACACAACACCTACTCTAGGATTGACCATATCCTGGTTCCTTCCTATATTCTCCCGGATGTTATTAAGTCAATTATCAAAGACACGGTCCTTTCTGATCACTCCATGGTTGTCATGTTCCTACGCATAAAAACTGGTAGATCAAAGGGGGGTAATTGGAGACTAAATGAGTCTTTACTTTCCGATCCAGCCATACAAATGGAAATAGATAAAGCTCTTCAAGAATACTTCAGCTTTAATGATATAGAAAATGTTTCCGCTGAAGTCCTTTGGGCTGCTCATAAGGCCTTTATTAGGGGCAAGCTTATCCAAATTTCGACAAGAATCAAAAAGGAAAGGGAAGCGGGCATTGATAGATTGGAGAGATCATACAGGACCCTGAGAACACAGCATAAAAGGAAACCTCCATCCTTATTGTCTAAGATTGAAAGGAGTAGACTAGAACTCAATTTAGCACTCACTACAAAAGCGGAGAAATCTCTCCGTTGGACAAGTAATACATTTTATACTCAAACAGGTAAAATAGGTAGAATGTTGGCATCCAAATTGTCTCCTAAAACGAGAGTTTATTCCATACCTAAGATCCGCATTGCTGGACAGGACCCCACGGCTAACCCTGAAAAGATACTAAAGGCTTTTCAGACATTTTATTCCGAACTCTATAGCGACCCTTCAAATATACCCATGAACTCGGTATCCTCATACCTAGATGGCCTCCCTATTCCATCCTTGAATATGGAACATAGAGATATCCTAGAAGCTCCCTTCTCTGTTGAAGAGGTTACAGCAGTAATTCAAGATCTCAGGGCGGGATCAGCCCCGGGACCTGATGGATTATCAGCTCCCTACTACAAAGCCTTCAAGGACACCCTTACCCCATATTTAACAAAATTTTTTAATTTTACTACAAGGGGTTCCCAATTAGGTACACAACTTAATACAGCCTACATTACTGTTATACCCAAACCGGATAAAAACCCAGAAGAAGTTTCCAATTATCGCCCTATTTCTTTGATAAATAATGATTTGAAAATTCTCACTAAAATTTTAGCGAATCGCCTCTCCTCTTTTATTACTAAATATATTCACAAGGATCAGGTAGGATTTATGCCAGGAAGACAAGGCCCAGATCAAGTGAGAAGAGCGATTGATATTATCTCCCTTTTGCAGTCCAACTGGGACGGAGGTCAAAAACAACAGGGTTTCCTGTTAGCACTTGATCTGGAGAAGGCCTTCGACTCTGTATCCTGGCAATACTTTTTTCCCCTATTAGAACGATGGGGTTTTGGCCCACGTTTTATGGGAGTTATTAGAGCTCTGTATTCTCAACCTAAAGCTCAAATTCGTATACAGGGATATTATTCCTCTCCGATAAATATAGCCAGGGGTACAAGACAAGGTTGTCCACTATCCCCTATTGTCTTTGCTATGGCCATTGAAAGCTTGGCCATAGCCATTAGACAAAATTCTGACATTAAAGGCGTAACCTGTGGGAATCAGATGCATAAATGCGGACTTTTCGCAGATGATTTGCTTCTCTTTCTTACCTCTCCCATTACCTCCCTCCCGAATCTTTATAAAGTAATTTCTGATTTTTCTAATATTTCAGGACTCAGGGTCAATTTTGCCAAGTCACAGGCACTAAATATTTCCCTCCCGTTACCCATAGTTTCCCTCATCAAACAGTCTTTCAAATTTGAATGGAATTCTTCTCATATTAAATATCTGGGAATCTTTCTGACTGCTCGAACAGAATCTCTTTACACAAGTAACTATCCTCCCCTATTCCATAAAATTATTACAGATCTTAAAAATTGGGACAAATTCGAACTATCTTGGTTGGGCAGGATTAATTCAGTGAAAATGACATTACTTCCTAGAATTTTATATCTATTTCGTTCCCTCCCCATTCCCATCAGGAAAGATCAGATAAATTCCTTACAAAGTAAAATTCTCACATTCGTATGGGGCAAATCTAGTTACAGAGTTCCCCAAAACACCCTATATTTAAATAGGAAGAAGGGAGGGGTGGGTTTGCCTAACTTATATAATTATTTTTTAGCTGCCAGACTAGCACAATTATCTATATTTTATTCCAAGAATGAAAAACCGGACTGGGTGCTGATAGAAGAACAAGCGGTACCACAATTATCCTTAGAGTACCTGCTTTGGTGCCCACAAAGACAGAGACCACCTATTTTATCCCCTTCCTTATCTCAATCATTTTCCCTTTGGGACAGACTCCGTCCTCTTCCCACTCTAGTGTCTGTAACACAACCACTAGCACACATTTTTAATAATCCAAAATTCTTTCCTGGTATGGATACAGAGGCCTTCAGTTGGTGGACAAACAAAGGTCTATATAGGATAGGACAATACTTTACAAATCGGGGTCCTATTACCATGCCCCATTGTCTAAATAAATTTGACCTCCCTGACTCTGAAAAATTTAGATTTGAACAGATTTCACAATTCTTGAATGATATTTGGACGGAGAAACCTCTTCCTCCCAAATTTACGGACTATGAGATCTGGTGCGGATCGGCCGTGGGACAAAGGGGGGGCATTTCTGTCATCTACTCTTCACTTACTTGTACAGCTACTAAAGCCTCATACATGAAAGCATGGGAAGATGACCTCCAGCTAAATTGGGATCTAGGATCCTGGCAAAAGGCCAACTTTCGCTCATTCCAAAGTATTTTGAACACCTCCCTCATGGAAGCTAACTTAAAAGTTGTCATGAGATGGTATATGACTCCCATCAGGCTTGCATCCATCTACCCAGAATCGGATCCCAACTGCTTTAGAGGCTGCCATTTATTGGGCTCGATGGTGCATATCTGGTGGGAATGTCCTAGGATCAGGCCGATCTGGAAGAAAATTTTTAATCTCATATTTAAGGTCACTTCGTGTTCAATACCTAGGTCAGCTTCTGTTGCTCTTCTCAATGACAATATTCCCAACGTTTCTAAACCAACTAGAAAACTGATTCACTTTATACTTCTGGGGACTAAAATTATTATTGCTAGATCTTGGAGGAAGCCCAGGGTATCCATTAAGGCTATACACAATAAGATCTCTTGGATTATGGCTCAAGAGAAGATGGTTAGCATATCAACTAATTTAATCCCTAAATTTGAGGCAATATGGGAACCTTGGGCAGTTTTCTGTGGCGTTTCTTTGAAGGTCAGGCATGACCCTGACCGCTCTAATTCCTAAAGGGCCTCATGTTCGGCATGTGATTTCTTCTTATTTTTTTCTTCTTCTATTCTATCTTTTCTTGGTTCTTTTATCTTTTGTTTTATTTATTTTTATTTTATTTTTGTTTCGATGCTTAAACATGATTCAAAGATTTGATATCATTATTTACTGTGTTCTTATTGCGGTATTTCCAAGTCTTAAATTTGATGGGCGTTATTGTATATGAGTGTAGTACTGTTCTTCATTAAGATTCCGAGTTCCTTTTTATTGGTTTCATATGAGGATGGCGGGCTGGGGGGGGGGGCTGACCTGGGCGCAGGATGATCCCGTTAGGGGCGTCCAGGTGGGGTGTGACTTCCCTGAATGCCTATTTTTCATTTTTTTTAATTTTTTTTTAATCTCTTGATGAGAACATTGTGACTTAAACAATTGGAAATAACCCTTTGTCATGTTTAAACAACAATTTTTTAAGATTTTCTGTACATGTCTTGAATTGAAAAATAAAAATTTATTGAAATTAAAAATGTGTTGGAGATCAGGTGGGATTTTAGTGCCCAGGTATTGAATGGCTTGTGCAAGGTGATGGTGACATTAACGCGGAGTTCCACCCCTTGATTTTGGATATTTATTTTTTTCCCACTTACCTTAGTAGTTTAACGGAGAACTTCCGTCCTAGCCTCGCCGCGGCAAGGTACATCATGTCCTTTTCTGGCTCTGCCCCTCCTCCTTCCCCCCGCTGCCTTCTGGGACCTGTGTGTGTCCCAGAAGACGGGGCCATTCAGAAAGCCCCGCATGACTTGTGCATGTGCAGTAGGAAACCGGCTGTGAAGCTGCTCCACTGCCGGTTTCCCTTAGCTACTATGGTGGCGCCTACACCCGATCTGATGGACGGATCAGCCTCGGGGGGGCGACATCGCAGGCTCCCTGGACAGGTAAGTGTCCTTATAAAAAGTGAGCAGCTACAGTGTTTGTAGCTGCTGACATTAAAAAAAAATAAAAATTCAGGGTGGAACTCCGCTTTAAGGGTCTCTGATTTTTGCAGGTTTACTTTGAAATTTAACAAGTTTCCATAGGCACGGACTTCCGAAAGTAAGACAGGTAATGAAATAATTGGGTCGGAGATATAAAAAAGCAGGTCATCAGCGTATGCTGTGATCTTATGATGATTCTTGTTAGTTTCCAGACCTTTAATTTTCGGGTTATTACGGACATGCTGTAATATGGGTTCCAGTGAGAGAACAAATAGGAGCGGGGACAAGGGACAACCCTATCTCATGCCGTTGCCAGCATTGCCTTTTTAACCATGAATATTTAAATGTTCACATTATCTGACTTTATACATAATTTGCATACAACTCCTGCACCCCGTTCTTGCATTAGACACAGTTTATAAACACCAATGAGTTCTACAAACAATGTAATTGTTGTTAATGGAAATGATTACCTCACAGTACAGTGACTGTTACTCAAATGAAAAACACAAAGATTTTTTTATCAACTTATACATACACAAGGACCAGGTAGGATTCATTCCCAGAAGACAGGGACGAGACCAGATTAGAAGGGCAATAGACATTTCGCTATTGCAGTCGGGCTGGGATGGAGGGCAACCACAAGAGGGTCTTCTCCTATCCATTGACCTACAGAAAGCACTTGACTCAGTCTCTTGGCCTTACCTCTTCTCTATCCTGCAGCGATGGGGGATGGGACAGCATTTTACCAACATTCTCAGCACTCTTTACTCGTATTCCGAAGCAATGGTGCGACTTCAAGGCTTTTACTCAGAACCTTTCCTAATATCGAAAGGCACAAGACAAGGATGCCCTCTATCCCCCCTGATATTTGCAATGGCGATTAAAACCCTGGCAATAGCCCTCAGGACCCACCCAGACATTTACGGCGTATTGTGTGGCTCTCAAACACACAAATGTGCCCTTTCGCAGATGATCTACTCTTTATCACATTACCACAAATCTCCTTACCCAACATCCCCGGCTCTTTAGCCGAGTTTGGTAATATCTCCGGACTGCCGGACTGCATGTTAACGTGTCCAAATCCCAAGCCCTCAACATCCAAAACTCCTTACTCACCCGACTGAAAGACCACTTTGACTTCGCCTGGAGCGATTCTACTATACCCTTCTTAGGGGCCCGGTTAGCCCAGATCTCTGAGGGGATTTATTCACGTGCAGCTAAACCTGACTGGGTGCATATGGATTGCCAGGCAGTGCCACACTTCCCCCTGGACTACCTCATGTGGTGTCATCTCATGAATTATCTCTGTGGGAGGGTCTTAAAGGCCACACAGAGTTAATCTTTCAGATTCGTCCACTTGCCCTCCTATTCCACAACCCTCAAGAATGAACATTAAAGCTTTTTAGTGGTGGTTGGACAAGGGGATGTACAGGATTGGTCACTTTAACTCCACTGGCCCACTTACCCCTGGCTACTGCATTAGCAAACTCAAAGTGCCCAAAACAGAGAGATTCAGATTTCTCCAGATATCACATTTTTTACACACTCTGGGGGGACTAAACCCGCCCCACCTAACATTTCACCTTACGAACACTGGTGTGGCCAGGCCATGGATCAGAGAGCAGGGATCTCGGTGATTTACGAGTCACTAGCTAGGGACAACTCTAAATCTAGCTATATGTCGGAATGGGAGAGGGAACTTTCTCAAGAATGGGACCTGGAGGAATGGTCTGGAGCGGTCTCAAGGGCATACAGAGGCATACTAAATGTCTTTCTGATTGAGGCAGACCTCAAGGTTATAACAGGGTGGCATCTGGTTTCTACCCCTTGGCTTCAGAGATTGCTCCCACATAGGCTCGATGCTACATATTTGGTGGGAATGCCCCAAAATAAGAGGCTTCTGGAACTAAATCTTTTCCATGGTGAGAAAGGTTACAGGTATCCAAGTCACCAAATTTCCTCACATGGCTTTCCGATTGAAAAGGCATCTAGGAACAAGAGGCAACTGATCCATTTCATATTCTTGGGGGCTAAACGCATGATAGCTAGAGCCTGGAAGCGACCCTTTGTTTCCTTCGTCATGACGAAAAAGAATGTCTTGTGAATCATGGCCCAGGAGAAGATGGTCAGTATTCTACAGGACACAACACAGAGGTTCAAGGCCATCTGGGAATCGTGGGCTGACTACATACACATCATCCCCTTGACTCCCCAGTAGGGCTTTCAAGACCGCTCAAGCATTCTGGCAGGACATCTACAACTTCTATTCTGTGTTCTCGCTCTTCTTTGTCTTTCCTCTTTCCCTCACCTACTATTCCTTTTGTTCATTTGTAGTCCAAAGGATTCTGTCTTAGGTATAGATCATTTCATAAATAGATGTGAGACACACATCAGGGGACCCACTGCTTAAGGGACACCGCTTCTCCACCGCCCCAAAGATGCTGCTGCTTGCAGGGCTTTTTTTTTTTTTTTAACGTCCTGCCAGTGCAGCGCCCTAGTCTGAAAGCACTCAGGCTTTCACATTGGGGTGGCAGGGGAGGCATTTTTCATGCGCTTTACAGGCACTATTTTTTGCCCTTTAGCGTCTGAAAAATGCCTCAGTGTGAAAGGGGTCTTAAGTAGGTAAAAACACCATCAGGGTGACATATATGCAATGCCAGCTGACTGAAAACCACTTTCTGTTCTTAGCATATCCTTCAAAGTGTACATTTATAAAGGACATGTGTATATTCTGTTGCTATTCTGTGAGATTCAGCCAACATTTTTTGCTATTATGTTATAAGGACTGTATCGGAATATGTGCTCTATCCTTGTACTATTGCCACACATTTTGAATTTTGGCTGAGATATCAAACATCTAGATCAATCATAATATGTATTCACTGCATATGGCAAAATCAAGAAAAGCTGAATCAGTAGCTCATTCTGTAATGTATGTGCATCCGAAATTCAAGGCTGTATTTACACCAATCACACTTGAGTTGGCATGCATTGACATGCATTTTATAATGTGTTGCTTTGCATTGATGTGCATTATTTTTCCACAGCAGAATCTAAAATACTTTATTTTTATTTCCTTTTTGTAAGTTTAAAGCTGTAATGCATTTAAAATTCACCATGTTCCATTTTCACCCATCACTCACCAAAGCTTGCTGAGCCTTTTAGAAACCATCAATTTCATCAGATCATGGTGTTGAGCCTGCATTGAGTAAGACTGCTCAACGTACATATGAATGGGCCTTTAGAGGAATTATACAGAGATTTAACTGTAAGCATAAATGTAAAACCAGGATGGATTTTAAATTAGATGTACCGTATATACTCGCGTATAAGCCGAGTTTTTCAGCAAATTTTTTTGTGCTTTAAATGCCCCCCTCGGCTTATACTCGAGTCACCTTTTTGCGCCTGATCTCCTGGACTTTGGGGAGTCGGTACCAGCTGGCCACAGGTCTTCTGGACCCCAAACTTGGCACACATGTATCCCCACTCTTCCTCTACAAGTGTGTAAAGTTTGTTGTCCGGGGGACCTATGGCTGGGGAGCAACGATTTTTCAAAGCCGGGAACTCCTTCCATAGACTCCCATATTAAACGGTAATTTCTCCTGTGATTTTGGGGACCCGGTACCGGCCGATCGTAGGTCCCCACATGTAGCCCCATTTCTCCTCTATAAGTGTGCAAAGTTTTTTGTCTAGGGGACCTACGGCCGGGGAGCACAGATTTTTCAAACACGGGCACCCCTTCCATAGACTCCCATGTTAAACGTCAGTCTAGTCATGGGCACAGTGAGGCATGGGCACAGTGAGGCATGGGCACAGTGAGGCATGGGCACAGTGAGGCATGGGCACAGCGAGGCATGGGCACAGCGAGGCATGGGCACAGCGAGGCATGGGGAAAGCGAGGCATGGGGACAGCGAGGCATGGGGACAGTGAGGCAAAGTGAGGCACAGTGAGGCATGCAGATGGACACCCTAGGCTTATACTCGAGTCTAGGGCCAAAACAACTAATCGATTATTAAATTAATCGATTACTATTTTCATAATCGATTAATCGGCCAGTAACATAATGGGGTTAAAAAAACGAAAATTCGGCCTTTGCAGTACAAAAAGAGCAAATCACTACTTTAAATATTACTTTCACTGTCCCACAGTAAAAAAACTTAACCCCTTACAGTAGCGATTATTTGCTCTTTTTGTACTATTTTTTTTTTTTTTAACCCCATTATGTTACTAAACATCTCAGGCCTGGGTCACACCTCTGTGTGTTTTCAGGTCCTTTTTGCAGAACCGCACTACAGTTCATTTACATGGTTTCCTATGGGACACGTTCACATCCATGTTTTTTTCAGCTGCTGCATATTTGGAAAGGGCAAAGAGTTTTTCAATGCAAAACGGTGCCATTTTTTTTTTTTTTGATTCAATATACATAGTAAGATTGAATAAAGACACCAGTTCATCCAGTTTAACCTGAGTGAGTGTGGGTGGGTGCGTGTCTACAATTCTCCCTATCCCTGTACATTGTATCTCATCTATTATATTATTATTTATTTAAGGTACCCATATAGCGCCGTCAATTTACACAGCGCTACACACACACACACTCACATCGGTCCCTACCCTCAAGGAGCTTACAATCTAAGGTCCCCAACTCACATTCATATACTGGGCCAATTTTGGACAGAAGCCAATTAACCTTCCAGCATGTCTTTGGAGTGTGGGAGGAAACCGGAGTACCTGGAGGAAACCCACTCAGGCACAGGGAGAACATGCAAACTCCAAGGCAGGTAGTGTCTTGGTAGTGGTTGGGATTCGAACCAGCGACCCTTTTTACTGCTAGGCGAGAGTGCTACCCACACCACTGTGCCGCCCACTTCAATGGAGAAGCTGCAGAAAAGCATGTAATAATGCTGTTTTTGCTGCAATTTGTGTTTTTTAATCTGCCCAACAACAAATTGGCCAAAAAAATGTAAAAATGCAAATCGCAGCAAAACTTCCCTTTTTTTTTTTCTTCTTAAGGTGATTTAACCGATTAATCGAAACAATAATCGGCCAACTAATCAAATATGAAAATAATCGTTAGTTGCAGCCCTACTCGAGTCAATACGTTTTCCCAGTTTTTTGTGGTAAAATTAGGTGCCTCGGCTTATATTCGGGTCGGCTTATACTCGAGTATATACGGTATATCATATTATAGTATTGAGTATAATTTTTTAGTTTTATATGAAGTGGTCTACGACAATCACTGGGATGGATTAGGAATTACACCTCTTAAGAATAGCCAATCCCTTTTTTCAAGGGACCAAAAGTAATTGGATAATTGAATCAAAAGCTATTTCATGGCCAGGTGTGGGCTACTTCTTCCTTATTTCTTCATCAATTAGGCAGGTAAAAGGTCTGGAGTTGATTCTAAGTGTGGTATTTCCATTTGGAATCTATTGCTGTGAACCTACATCATGCGTTCAAAATGAGCTGTCCGTGCAAGTGAAACAGACCATTGTAAGGCTTCAAAAACAAATCCATCAGAAAGATAGCAGCAAGATTATTTGTAATCCTTATGCTGCTAGCATTAGTAAATAGATAGGAAAGTATATCATATTTACTGATTTAAAACTTTTTTTCACACTTCTTGAATTACTTCCTTGTTTCCAGGCCTAGGCAAATTATGTCATACATCCCAGGAGTCTTCAGGAGGGGAGAAGGGGTTTGCTGAACTAAGAACACCCTCCCCGCCTGTATGCCTGAGCCAAGGCCAGATGGGTTTCAGGAAGTAAATGCTACATGAATCATCTGCCCCAACTTAAGATGGCCGCAACCAGAAATCCTAGGGGGTGGTTTTCCAAAGTGATTTCTCAGCAAAATAAAGGTTGGAGACATGGATGGATGAGTTTGCTTTGAAGATTAAAAATTTGTTAAATAGTGTTTTTGGTTTGCGGTGCTCAGATGCAGTGTAGTTCTGCTTTAAGTGACGCTTTTGTTTTTTTTTTTTGCTACCAGAGACCCCACAGTATGAAGATCACCCCACCCATCTAGTCCCAGCATGTTAGCCATTAGTCTACTGTAAGCCTAATTTACAGATTCAACTGTCTTATCAATATATTTGTATGTTGAATCTGCTGCAGACTGATCTCACCAACCCCCTAGTGGATTATCCACTTGTAAAGCTAGCACTCAAGACAGTGCAGCTTGTTCTAGAATATGTTAATGTTCATTCTATACATATTTGGTTATGTTTTAAGAATTAATTTAGGCATTGCTGCTTGAATCCCTTTGTTATAATTTGCTGAGATTTACATGTATATTAATTTCAGTGTAAGTAAAACCCACCTATCTCCACAGTTTCGGTCTCGAT
The DNA here is from genome assembly GCA_029206835.1 of Rana muscosa. Taxonomy (NCBI): domain Eukaryota; kingdom Metazoa; phylum Chordata; class Amphibia; order Anura; family Ranidae; genus Rana; species Rana muscosa. Next base: position 336,634,724 of record CM055116.1, on the reverse strand, counting down.
CTCTTGCTCTTCTGCAACATCTTGCATCATAAAGCACTCATCATCATACACTATCACCTGGGCAGCATAGCCCTCCTCCATAGGTGCGCCGTGAACTGGTTCTACAATGACAGCAGGGTACTCGATGACTTGAACTTCTTCCTGTGGGATCAGACAATTCCCAAGAGAGTTAATTCAGAGTCTGTTAAGTTCTATAAATAAATTGTCTTTGTTAAAAAATTTGTAAATCACACAAAGGGCACATAAATATGGGCAAGCATTTCTGTCTTATTCTACATACACAGCAATAAACTAACTACAAGAGGTTGTAAAAGTTACCAAAGCCAATTATTTCTACACATACCTTAATACTGTATCTTTAACCTGGAGATTCACAGGCCCTGCCCGCTGCAGCAATCCACACAATAATCCTGATCTACAAGGTATTACAGCGTGACATTTTCCATAAAACTATACCTGAAATTACCAAAAGGATTAAACAAGAACACTTGTTTCTATTAGGCCTCATTTACACAGGGCATACTAAAGCATACTACTGTGGAGGGCCGTGTTTACCTGCATGAGGTTGCACAGGTGTTCCATGCATCCCCATGCAGGCAGTCTCATTCATGTCAATTTGGATGCAGCAGTTGCACAGACGCAGACGCTGCTCCCAACTTGACATCTGTGCAGGTGCATGGCCCAGAACCCACCCAGGAAAATATCAAGCAGTTTTTTTAAAGCAGACCTCCACCCTTTTTTTAAAGTTCCTGTCATTGTGATCATCTGCCCCTCCTGTGACATAATCGAAAAGTATATATATATATTTTTTTTAAGCTCAAAACACATTAATTGTTCATTCAGTGTCTCCTTGTACTACCTCTTTTGATCGCCTAGGCAAACGACAAAGCTTTAGTCCCGACGACTCCTGGGATATCATCATCATCACATATCCCAGAAGTCTTGAGGCAGTGAGACAGAGATTGAAGAGTCTTAAAAAAGGGGCATATCTGCACGGGAGGCGATGAAAGGAAGAGTGAGCCGGTGTTCTATCGATATGGTTCTGGCCTGGACTGCGCAGGCGCAGCGCATGCGCAACCGGAGCCAACGGAAATCTCAGAGGCTGAACAGCTGTTCGTCAGCTGTAGACGGAGCATGCGCAATCAACACAGCGCTCGCTCCCGCTGCTCGGGGCTGGTTATACACGCTGCTCGCTCTATACAGCAAGGAGTGGATATGGTTAGAAGAGGCATGATGGGCAGTGCTTTTTTGAAAGGGGCAGATGCTTTTCTCTAATGCTCGGATCTCAATACAGCAAGGGGCGGATGCTTTTCTCAATACAGCAAGGGGCAGATATGGTTATAAGAGGCCGCATGATGTCCAGTTCTTTACTGGCCATCATGCCTCTTCTAACCATATCCGCCCCTTTGAGAAAAGCATTTGCCTCTTGCTGTATAGAGCGAGCGGCATGTATAACCAGCCCCGAGCACCGAATGCGCATGCGCATGCGCTGCACTGAGCCTGCGCAGTCCAGGCCGGACCCTATCCGATAGGGGAACCATCTCAATAAAACACTGGCTTCCTCAGAGAAACAATGCTACAGGGAGTATGGAGCAGTTCACTGTATGTAGCAACAGCTGGTGCAAGGAAAACAGAAGGTCACTTTATGACGCGGCAACTGGTGCTGAGGATGGCAGAGCAGTGTACTATGTATAGCAGCTTGTGTATCTAAAGGTTTCAGGAAAAGACTGCCCACTGGCTTCACCTGCCCATACTACAAATGGCCACCATTACAATATAGCTCAGCACTGCATAAATAACACTTTCACTTGTAAATACAGCATATTTTCGAATATTAACCCCTGAATTCTAATTACCAATACATTTTACTGCTACAGGTTTTTTTTTAGATTTAGACTGAAGTTCCTCTTTAAGGAGGTTTATGATATTAGAATTTTCACCATATCCTCAACCAGAGTAGATAAGACAGCAAAATTTTCTTAATAGATATTTTGCCAATTTACAAAAGCATTTTCTTATATTATTTACTAGAGAGAGGACTTTTTCCTCAAAAGTAGTTGCAATTCAATATCACAACTCCTCGTGTCAAACTTTTATACACTGGAAAGAAAAAGCAGAACACAAAATAATACAATACATAAAATACAAAATAAGTCAAATAATAATACAATACAAAACATTCAGTATAAATACATTCGTTTTTACACTGCAGTTCAATATCACAACTGTTCATTACAAACTTTGATACCCTGGAAAGAAAAACATAATACATAGAAACAAAAAAGAAATTCTGACTTACCTGTAAATTGCATATATTGATATACAGTACAGGATACAGGCTGGATATTCATAGACACTGGGTGATAGACTGCTACCTTCAGGTGAATACTGTCAAAGATTTTGAGGACCCTAGACATCTCCTCCCTATAACCCTACCCCACTCCATAGGTCCTCAGTTTTGTAGCAGGCAATACATAGTAATGCAGGAAAAGAGGGCACGTGCCCTGTTCTGTACCCCAATGTATGTCATTTACAAGTAAGTAAAAATAGGATTTTTATAACAGCTTACCTGTAAAATCCTTTTCTTGGAGTACATCACGGGACACAGAGCGGCATAGTCATTACTATGTGGGTTATATAGATACCTTCAGGTGCTGGCACTGGCAACTTCCAAAACCGGAAGTACCCTCCCCTATATAAGCCCCTCCCATCCGGGAGTACCTCAGTTTTGTAGCAAAGCTATAAGTGTCCCCAAAGAGGGGTGGGAGCTCTGTGTCCCGTGATGTACTCCAAGAAAAGGATTTTACAGGTAAGCTGTTATAAAAATCCTATTTTCTTTCTCGTACATCACGGGACACAGAGCGGCATAGTCATTACTATGTGGGATGTCCTAAAGCAATGCCCAATGAGGGGGGGGATACACCATACATAAGCTGAGCGCTATCAGACATGAGGATCTTTTGCGGCCTGCAACACACTGCGCCCAAAGGCGACATCCTCCTGACTTCTAACGTCCACCTGGTAGAACCTAGTAAACGTGTGTACTGAAGACCATGTTGCGGCCTTACAGATTTGAGCCAGAGAGGCCTGGTGATGCACTGCCCATGAAGTTCCAACTGCTCTCGTGGAGTGCGCCCTAACTTTGAACGGAGGCGGTCTCCTTCTCAAGCCATAGGCTTGCATTATGACCTGTCGAATCCACTTGGCTAAAGTAGATTTTGACGCTGCCTGACCCTTTCTGGGGCCTTCCGGCAGAATAAACAAAGTATCCGTTCTGCGAATCTGAGCAGTGGCTTTTAGATAAGCTTTAACTGCTCTAACTACATCCAGAGAATGCAATAACTTTTCCTCTACCAAACTAGGTTTGGGGAAAAAAGAAGGAAGAACCACATCTTGGTTCAAATGAAACCTCGATACCACCTTAGGAAGAAAGGCTGGATCAGGACGTAACACTACTCTGTCCTTATGGATAACCAGATATGGCTCTTTACAGGACATAGCTGCTAATTCCGACACTCTTTTAGCCGAACAAATGGCTACTAGAAAAATCAATTTCCTGGTGAGAAGAACCAAGGAAATGTGCTGTAATGGTTCAAATGGTTGCTTCTGTAGAACCGACAGAACCAGGTTTAGATCCCATGGACATATGGGAATATTAACCGGAGGACTAATACGCATCACTCCTTGTATAAAGGCTTTGACTAGTGAATGCGAAGCCAAGGGCCTTTGAAAAAATATTGACAAGGCCGAAATCTGACCCTTGATAGTACTCAAGGCAAGCTTCCTATCTACAGCCCACTGTAGGAAGTCCAGAATCCTACCTATTACGTACTTACGTGGATGCCATTTCTTGGGCTCACACCACGCGATGTACGCCTTCCAGATTCTATAGTAGATCTGCCTGGATACCGGCTTCCTGGCATTGATCATGGTAGATACCACAGGATTAGAGAGCCCTCTCTTTTTTAGAATGTGGGCTTCAATAGCCAGGCCGTCAAACCTAGGGCTGGTAAGGAAGGGTGGTATATCGGTCCTTGCGAAAGCAGGTCCGGACGATGTGGGAGAGTCCAAGGACTCCCCACTGACATTTTTACAATCTCCGCGTACCATGCTCTTCGGCCACGCTGGAGCCACCAGAATCACTGGTTTCTTTTCTACCCTGATTCTGCGGAGTAATCGAGGTAACATATTGTGGCGGTGGGAATGCATATATCAGCTTGAACTGATCCCAAGGGAACACTAGGGCATCCGAGCCGCAAGCTAGGGGATCCCTTGTCCAAGAGACAAACCTGTCCACCTTTGCGTTGAATCTGGATGCTAGCAGATCTACATCCGGTGTTCCCCACCGCTGACATATTGTCCGAAAAACCTCGGGGTGAAGGGACCATTCCCCTGGGCATAATTGTTGGCGACTTAGAAAGTCCGCCTTCCAATTCTCCACTCCTGGAATGAATACCGCGGATATGGCTGGGACATATCTTTCTGCCCATTTCAGGATGCAATTTACTTCCCTCTGGGCTGCACGACTCCTGGTGCCACCCTGATGATTGATATATGCCACTGCCGTGGCATTGTCTGATTGAATTCTGACAGGGGACCCTTGGAGTTTGGATGTCCATGCTACTAGGGCATACCGAGCTGCTCGTATCTCTAAGAGATTGATGGGCAGGGCCTTTTCCGCATCCGACCATCTGCCCTGGAGAGACCATTGCTCCAGAACTGCTCCCCAGCCTATAAGGCTGGCATCTGTAGTGACCACCTTCCAAGAAATCGGACTGAAGGATTTCCCTTTTTCCAGATTCTGGGGAACCAACCACCAACGGAGGCTCTTGCGAACGGAAGGGGACAAGGACATTGGTAAGTCTAGGGCCTGAACTTTCTTGTTCCAGGCTGACAGTATGGCCCTTTGCAAATTCCTTGAATGGAATTGACCGTAGGGTACTGCTTCGAATGATGCCACCATTTTTCCCAGCAGCCTCATGCACAGGCGTATGGACGGCTGTCTTTTTGTACCCACTAAGTGGATCAAATCTCTCAAAGACAACACCTTTTTTCGAGGCAAGAATATTTTCTTCTGGCCTGAATCCAGCCTTAGCCCCAAGTATTCCAGACTTTTGACTGGTTTTAGGGCCGACTTGTCTCGGTTGATAATCCAACCGTGAGATTCCAGATACTTGATTGTCTTGTGAACGACCACTTCTAGTTTTTTCACTGAGTGGTCTATCAGCAACAAGTCGTCTAGATATGCCATTATCGTTACACCTTGCGTTCTTAGATTGGCCAATAATGGGGCCAGAATTTTTGTGAACACTTGTGGTGCTGTGGCCAGACCGAAGGGTAAGGCTCTGAACTGAAAATGGCGCCCTTCTACTGCAAAGCGTAGAAATTTTTGGTGGACTGGAAAGATGGGAATGTGCAAATAAGCATCTTTGATGTCGATCGAGGCTAACCATTCCTCCCCTTGTAGGGCAGCGGCCACCGATCGGATCGACTCCATCCGGAAAGTCCTGATATGCAGGAATTTGTTTAGCCCTTTTAGATTTAATATGGGCCTCACGTCCCCGTTTGGCTTCGGGACTGTAAAGAGGTTTGAGTAAAACCCGAACCCCCATTCTTTCAGGGGAACCTCCATAATTACTCCTTGGAGCAATAGTTGTTCTAGTGCCAACAGGAGGGACTCTCTCTTCCGGGGATCCCTTGGCACGTTTGACCTCATAAAATGGGAAGGAGGAGAGTCTTTTAACTCCAATCTGTATCCCAGACTTACTGCGGAGAGCACCCATCTGTCTCTGATCGTGTCCCGCCAGGTCTCTGCGAACAACTGGAGTCTTCCCCCCCACCCGATTGAGTGGGGCAACCCTTCATGCATTTGACTTTGGGGGAGGTTTTGTACCTCTCCTGACCCAGGGTTTTTTATTACCCTGCGATTGTCCCTGATTTTTACCCCCGGGATTTGACCGAGGAGGCCGTCGGAACTGTTTCACAGCAGATGTCCCAGGGACTGGAGAAGCAGGCCTCTTAAAAGAGGGACCTCTAACTCTGTTTTTAACCGGCAAGAGTGTACCTTTACCGTTGGAAATTTTCTGGATATATTTGTCCAGGTCTTCCCCGAATAAGCGTTCACCATGAAATGGGAAGCTAACCAGCAATTTTTTACAGGGAGCTTCAGCAGACCAGTTTTTGAGCCATAGAAGCCTGCGCATATGTACTACAGACAGCGTAAGGCGGGAGGCCTGATGGATTGAATCCTTTATGGCATCAACCGCAAAGCATAAGGCTCTAGGTAGATCAGCTAGGGCAAGGGCCTGCTGATCTGGCAAGTCCCTTAAGACCTGTTTCAACTGATCTTTCACTGCTTGGCAGACCCCAATAGCTGCCACTGCTGGTTGTGTCACCAAGCCTGCTGTAGAAAAAGCAGATTTTAATAAGGATTCCAATTTTTTATCTATTGGGTCCTTGAACATTTGGACATTATCCACTGGACATGTCAGTGATTTATTCACACAAGAGATGGCTGCGTCCACTGTAGGGACCCTCCATTTTTTGATGAACTTATCCTCCATGGGATAGACCACCGGAAATCTCTTGGGGGGAGTAAATATTTTATCAGGATGTTCCCAATCCTGGTAAATGAGCCCTTCCAATAAAGGGTGAAGTGGAAAGGAACAGACAGTCTGGGGAGCTTTTAGCGACCCCAGCGAGGAGACAGTAGTGGTTGATGGTTCCGCAAGGTGCATTTTAAATGCTGATCGGACCATGTTAGTCAAAGACTGAACCCATAATCTTTCAGCTTGAGATGCTGAGAAAGGTTCCTCCACAGTTGATTCCTCTATAACAGAATCAACCTCATCCTGATCCCCTTCAGGCAGGTCGATCCCTGTATGGGACTGTTGCTCCGCTAACAGGTACTCTGAAGGAGGAGACGGAGATCGGGCGTGCTTTCCCTGTGACAGGGAGGCAGCGATTAATGTTGACAATCTCTCTTCTAATCCTCCCAGAGCTGAGGAAAAAACCTCCTCTGTTACATACACAGGAGCAGGTGAACTGAGGACAGCCACAGTACCAGGTACTCCTGCGGGGTCTCTACGGTCACTAACCTCTGAATTTTCAGGGGAGACTGGTGCAGCAGAAGCATGCCCAAGATCCTCAGAGCCCGATGGAGACCCCTTTCGCTTCCTGGAAGATTTAGTTCCGGAGCGTCTGGACGGCATATTCCTAAGCCCAAAGCTGAGGTATTCCAGCCGTAATACACCCTTTTTACTGAGAATAGTCTAGCACAATTGCTGCTATATATCAGTTGGTGTCTACTAAAGTGCCTTTCTAGGGGATGCCTGCATCAACCGCCTCTGTGTGCCTTTTTACTGTTGCTAGCTCTGTCTGTGCATTTCAATAGCCAGCTTGATTGCCTTTAAACATGCTGGATGCCCGCACATGCGCAGTAGCGCCGCGGCGCACACCGAGCGTCATCCACCCGCTCCGCCCCTTTTTCCAGATCGCCTCTATATAGAGAGGCGCGTGCGGGCACGTGCGCCTTCGGCGCCTTTTTTGAAAAAATAAGGAGCTAGATGGGAGCCAGGGTCCCTGCCGCAGGGCCCGGGGATGGATGAGCGCAGCAACAGGGCAGAGGAGACAGCTTCCCAAAGAGAACTTACCAACTGCCTGGATTTGACTTCGGAAGAAAAAAAAAATCCACATTACAAGAAAAAGAACCATAGCGGCCTCTAGTGTTTAACACAGGTACCGCGGTCTTACACATTTTTTTATTTATTTTTTCTTGCCTACTATTAAAATTTTTACATTTTCTCAGTAGTAACAGGCATGCACAGAATATTAGCGGGAATACCTTAGGTAACAGGCAGAAAGACAAAATAGGCTTGGGGGTCCCCCAATAGAACCAAGTTCCTGAGGGCCCCCACTTACCTTTTCCTCGCCGCAGGACTCTGTTTGGTCCACAGAAGCCCAAACTTCACCTATCACGGCAGGCATTGTAATTAAACCTTCAGGGACCGGGTTCCCAAGGATTCCACTCCCCTGGACCTGTATAGCACCCTGCACAGAAAACATCTTGGTCGTGGGTATGACCAGAGCTCTGGATCCCAGGGTCCAGCCCTCCTAAGAGAGGCATTACAGGCAAAACCTTGCTCTTCTCTTGCAAGGCCCGGGTACCGACCGTTTAGCTATGAAGCTTTTTTGGTCGGATCCGGAATAGCTTACTGAGGCCCAAAAGAACCTGTACGCAAGCTCAGTGAAAACACATGTTACTTCTTGGCCAACACCTTAGACACTGGCAAAAAAACTGAGGTACTCCCGGATGGGAGGGGCTTATATAGGGGAGGGTACTTCCGGTTTTGGAAGTTGCCAGTGCCAGCACCTGAAGGTATCTATATAACCCACATAGTAATGACTATGCCGCTCTGTGTCCCGTGATGTACGAGAAAGAAAGTTGTTTTTTTATTAAAATGTACAGTACAGGACACAGGCTTGATATTCATAGACCTTGGGACATACCCAAGCAACAACTAAGATGTGTGGGTCACAACAATACAAAACTGTGCCAATGGACCAAACAAGAACAAGGGTCAACAGACCCAATTCTGAGTGCTACTGCAAGCACTTTGGGCCTGAAAGTTGCATCCACAAAAGATTGGATATCCAACTGGTAGAACTTTGAAAAAGTATGAACAGAGAACCAAATGGCGGCCATACAAAGCTGGGAAACCGAGGCTCAATGTCGGAATTGCCAGTGAACTCCTACCCTGGTAGAGTGAGCATGTATAGCGCAGGAGGTGCTTTGCCCTTTAGTGTGTATGCTCTTGGGATTATTATGTCCCTTGCGAGGTCCTGAGTGTAGGACCAAAAAGGGAGTCACAGCCTTCCCTATAGAATTTGGAGCTTGGAGTTAAATTCTAAAAGCTTTTTCCACATCCAGGCAGTGAAGAGCAATCTCCTTTGGGGTTATTTGGAGTAGGATACAACAAAGGAAGGACTAGGTCTTCATTGTGTTGGAAGGCTGAAACCACCTTAGGAATAAAAGGTGGGTCCTGTGAGCAAGAATACTTATTCTTTATGAAGAAAGAGGAATGGCTTCTTAGAAGTCTGACAGATGTCATTGCCACCAAGAAGGCTAGCCTGTGACGTGTCCCAGAAGATTGCAGTGAGGGAGGGGGAGCGGGGTACCTGTCAAAACTAGGTACCTGCTCCCCCCCCAAAAAATGACATGCCAAATGTGGCATAGAATGGGTTGAGGAGTGCTTAAAGCGGAACTTCCACTTTTGGGTGGAACTTCCACTTTTGGGTTAAAAAAAAAAAAAAGCATGTTTCCTTCCATGTGTGTTGCTGTTGGAGAGTTTTCCTCACTTCCTATCTGGTAAAACTGGCACCAGAACAGTGTAGGGAAATCACTCTACAGCCCCGTACACACGATCGGTTTGACTGATGAAAACCGTCCGATGGATGGTTTTCATCAGACCAGCCGATCGTGTATGGTACCCATCGGTCTTTTTTCCATCGGTTGTAAAAAATAGAACTTGTTTTAAAATTTTCCGATGGATAAAAAACCGATGGGAATTTCCGATCGTCTATGGGCAAGTCCATCGGTTAAAAAACCCACGCATGCTCAGAATCAAGTCGACGCATGCTCAGAAGCATTAAACTTCATTTTTCTCGGCTCATCGGAGTGTTTTACGTCACCGCGTTTGGAACGGTCGGTTTTTTGACTGATGGTGTGTGGCCAAGACTGATGAAAAACAGTTTCATCGGATTTCCGATGGACAAATCTATCGGACGAAAATCCATAGGTTATCCGATCGTGTGTACGGGGCTTACCTGTGCACAAGATAGAATTAATAAAATTAATTAAGATTTGTGGTGTGCACGACTAATAGTTGTCCTGTGGACAGATTCTCCCACCTGAGCTGTGGATCTTGGCAGCTCCTCCAGAGTTACCATGGGCCTCTTGGCTGCTTCTCTGATGAATGCTCTCCTTGCTCGGCCTGTCAGTTTAGGTGGACGGCCATGTCTTGGTAGGTCTGCAATTGTGCCATATTCTTTCCTTTTTCAGATGATGAATTGAACAGTACTGCGTAAGTTGTTCAAAGCTTGAGATATTTTTTTATAAGCTAACCCTGCTTTAAACTTCTCCACAACTTTATTCCTTAACTTGTCTGGTGTGTTTCTTGGCCATCATGATGCCATTTGTTCACTAAGGTTCTCTAACAAACCTCTAAAGGGCTTCACAGAATAGCTGTATTTATACTGAGATTAAATTACATACAAGTGGACTTTATTTACTAATTAGGTGACTTCGGAAGGCAATTGGTTCCACTAGATTTTAGTTAGGGGTTTCAGAGTAAAGGGGGCTGAATACAAATGCATGCCACACTTTTCAGATATTTGTAAAACATTTTGAAAATTAATTTATAATTTTTCTTCCACTTCACAATTATGTGCCAATTTGTGTTGGTCTATCACATAAAATCCATTTACGTTTTTGGTTGTAACATGACAAAATGTGGAAAATTTCAAGGGGTATGAATACTTTTTCAAGGCATTGTAGGTTAAATGTGATTGATATATATGCAGGCATTAACTGGACTCCAAGAACCCATCTGCATCAATGATTCAGCCTAAAAACCCTCCCTCCCTGACCACTACTATGGATATCTATCCAATAAGGCCTCCCAAACTTGGAATCCTTAGATTGTCTAATAGAATAAAAGTCACTCCTTAAGATTAAATCTGATCACTGGGTAGAGTCAAAAAGTTACTTTTGCAGTGGGGCTCTCACTGCATTGAAAGGGTTAAATGTCCATTTTTGTTTAGGAGTCAAAGCCATTTCCCTTCACTGCTCCGTTGGTGACAGGTGTTCTGTCAGATTAGGTGACCCGTCAGAATTGGTAACGGAAGTGACGTTCCGTCTCTGCCATTTTGCTACACCCCGCACTCCTCCACAGTAACGATACACCAAGAAGGGAACATCTTGTTACACCTACCGGAGTTTTGCATTCACGCTAATTTTTAACAGGAAACGGAGCATATATGGTGAAATACAGTATTTAGAAATCCATCGGACTGTTTACATGTTGAATTATAAAAGCAGCGCTATTCTGTCAGATTAGCAAACCTGTGAGATCAGCAAGTTTGCAGCTGCTTTTAAAATTCAACATCTAAACAGTCGGTCGGATTTCTAAATACCCCATTTCACCTTATAAGCTCAGTTTCCTATTAAAAATAACTGTGGAATGCAAAACTCCGGTGGGTGTAACAAGATGTCCACTTGGCCCCTTCTCGGTGTATCGTTACTATGGAGGAGTGCGGGGTGTAGCAAGATGGCTGCGATGGAACGTCACTTCCATTACCAATTATGACAGGCACTCTGATGTCATTATGTACTATACAGGACAAAACAGTTCTGCAATGTAAGTGAGAATGCAGAGGGTCAGCCCACAAAATGGAAAAGAGGAGAGCACTGGCCGCTGGAGGATCGAGGGATACTGTAAGTGACAGTTTCCCCTAGACCAAAATGTGCATTTGATTTTAATTTCTAGTAAGTGAGAGCTGAGTAACTAGGGGAAACAAAAGATTTTTGTTTCTGCTGGTATGCATATGTCGAAGAACTTGCAAAAGACAGAGTTTTAATTACACCGAGCAATGATTACACAAAAACTTAACTCCTGCCGTAAGGAAACTATCTTCTATGTAGACTTTGAAGCTTATGGATAAAGCTATATGCATCAAAGAAAACATGGTGTGCAATTACAGATCATATCATGCGGTTAAAGAAAGCTGAAAAAGTGTACGGATGTTTTGAGCTCTTTAAAAATACATTACAGCATGAGCATACAGTAGTAGCTAATAATTCATTCACTTTAAATGGTTTTCTCACCTGTTCTGGATTCTCAACCCCATTGCTGGCAAAGTTTCCCACTGAGCCACCACTATCCACCACAGCCGAGGTCATGTTGCATCCCACAAGTCTAGCTGTAAGCTAAGACTACACAATGGGCTGGCTACTGAAATCACCACTCTTGGTCTTCACACCAAGCCTGGAAGGAAAAAGAAGGGCATTTCTAATGTGCTACTTATGCAGACATAATAAAAAAAAAATATAGGCCGACTACTGTACACAGAAAAGAAGTAACACAAATCAAAGTGCCAGACCAGACATTCTATAATCCTAGACAGATTTACTGAAGGGTATCTGTTTTAATAGATTATTTACCATAACAATATTGCTTTAATACAGTTTGTACACCGAGAGCACAGGCCTGGGCTAGTAATGCTCATGTAAATGAACCCTAAAATGGAATTCCAGCATTAAACTATCTAGCCCTAAAAATGCTCCCTCCCTCATCAAACACCTATGCTGACAAACTTGTGTAAAAAAGATGCATGTACTTACCTATTTTCAGCCTGCTCCAGTCCAGGCACGTGATCCGGCAACCTGTGTCAGTCAGCAGCGGCTACAGGAGAGAGGAAGGAGCGCTGACAACAGACAGGCCATAGGAGCCTTTGGGGGACAACACTGCTCCAGGCTTTACAGCCGTGGTCAAGCACGCTCTCCTCTCCCCTGCTGGCTGACACAGGGGATCACATGACCGGGCTGAAAAGAAGTACATAATGTAGCCTGCTCGGATTGGCAGAGGTTGTTACTCCAATCCGAGCAGGCTTAGTAGTCATCTAAAGAGTGCATCGCCCGCCGGGATTGGCTGAGCGGTGCATATACTGAATACATACAGCTTTACAGAGCAACCGGCGGGCTGCGGCCTCTTAGTTTTTGAACAACGGTATTACCGCACAAGGGGGTCGTTTTATACGGTAAATAGAGCACAAAACCACAGTGTTAACCACTTGCTTACTGGGCACATAAACCCCCTTCCTGCCTAGGCGAAATTTCAGCTTTCGGCACTGCGTCGCTTTGAATGACAATTGCGCGGTCGTGCGATGTGGCTCCCAAACAAAATTGACGTCCTTGTTTTCCCACAAATAGAGCTTTCTTTTGGTGGTATTTGATCACCTCTGCGGTATTTATTTTTTGCGCTATAAACAAAAAAAGAGCGACGATTTTGAAAAAAAACACAATATTTATTACTTTTTGCTATAATAAATATCCCAAAATTTTTTTTATCAGTTTAGTCCGATACGCATTCTTCTACATATTTTTGGTAAAAAAAAAAAAAAAAAAAAATCGCAATAAGCGTTTATTGATTGGTTTGCGCAAAAGTTATAGCGTCTACAAAATAGGGGATAGTTTTATAGCATTTTTATTAATATTTTTTTTTTTACTAGTAATGGCGGCGATCAGCGATTTTTATTGTGACTGTGACACTATGGCGGACACATCGGACACTTTTGACACCATTTTGGGACCATTGTCATTGATACAGCGATCAGTGCTAAAAAAATGCACTGGTTACTGTAAAAATGACACTGGCAGGGAAGGGGTTAACACTAGGGGGCGAGGAAGGGGTTAAATGTGTGCCCTATGAGTGATTACTACTGTGGGGGGAGGGGAGTGACTGGGGGAGGAGACTGATCTGTGTCCCTATGTACAAGGGACACACATCGGTCTCCTCTCTCCCTGACAGGACATGGATCTGTGTGTTTACACACACAGATCATGTCCTTGTCTCTGTACCGGCCGATCGCGGGTGCCTGGCGGACATCGCGGGTGCCTGGCACGCGCATCGGCATGTCAGTGACGCGCCGGGCACGCGCGCCTCCCAGTGGCCGGAGGAGCCGAGGACGTCTATTGACGTCCTCCCGGATTTTAAGAGCCACCTTGAGGCCGTCATTCGACAATGGCCGGGGCTCCAACAAGTTAAACAGAATATTAGGGGGTCGTCTTATTTGCCCAGCCGCCTTATACGCCAGCAAATACGGTAATAAACAGCTGTGCACTATACCCCGGCACAGATAATATATGTAAAAAGAGTGCAGCGCTAAACAATAAAGTGCATTTGTGCGAATACAGACAAATATCAAAATATACGAATGTGCAGATAATCAACAGTATATAAACAATAATAACTGTAAATAAAGTTTGAAGACACATATGCTAAATTACATCACATGTGAGAAAAGCACAATTGTGCAAACAAAGTTCATATAATGCTGGATTCCATCAAAGAAAAACTCATGGAAGAAGAGAGTGTTTGGAAATGACGATCATACACCTAAAGGCGTGACACCCATCACCATAACAAAAATGGAGGCTTAGCGGAAAGCCAGCGACCCCTCTTACTCCGAGAGGTCACACAGCACTTGGTTGGATCTCTGATCCACTGAGAAAGAAGTCCGGACGTTCCTCTCTTATGGCCGTGGATGGTATAAACCGAGAGGTTCACAGCAACTCAGGATGCAAGATGCAGTGTAGGAAGCCTCTTTATCAGAATTTTTAGACAACAAAAAGACTCCACATAGTGCGATACTGTCTCAACATCCGGTTTATTAAGCAAGTACACTTACATAAAAGTCCAAGCTATAATCATGTCACAATCAACAGATCAAACAGATAAAATTCTTGTGAGTTTCAAGCAGTGATCGCCCAAGTGCAGCAGGATGTGTACGTAGCTATCTCAGTGGATCAGAGATCCAACCAAGTGCTGTGTGACCTCTCTGAGTAAGAGGGGTTGCTGGCTTTCGGGTAAGCCTCCATTTTTGTTATGGTGATGGGTGTCACGCCTTCATTTCCAAACACTCTCTTCTTCCGAGACTTTCTTTGATGGAATCCAGCATTATATGAACTTTGTTTGCACAATTGTACTTGATTCACAAGTGATGTAATTTAGCATATGTGTCTTCAAACTTTGTTCACAGTTATTATTGTTTATATACTGTTGATTATCTGCACATTCATATATTTTGATATTTGTCTGTATTCACACGAATGCACCTTATTGTTTAGCGCTGCACTCCTTTTACATATATGTATATATTATTGTTTTATAAAAAAATAAAAAAATATTCTACTGTTGCTTTGTATTTTTTTAATCAACTTTATTGCCATCACAAGGAGTTAACAACATCCCTTGTGATAGCAATAATCATCTTTATGCAGTGATCCAAGTCTATTAGATCCCAGATCTCTCTTCTGTCCTGAAAGCATTTGATCAAACTGGTAAACATCAAACTGAAATTATAAGTGACAAAATCTTTGTCTCTTCTGGTTTCCTACATCAGTGTTTCTCAACTTCAGTCCTCAAGGCGCCCCAACAGGTCATGTTTTCAGGCTTTCCATTATTTTGCACAGGTGATTTAATCAGTTTCACTGCCTTCGTAATTACCACAGCTTTTTCATCTGAGGGAAATACTGAAAACATGACCTGTTGGCGCACCTTGAGGACTGGAGTTGAGAAACATTGTCCTACATCACAGAGGGGATGTAGTACTTTCCTCCCCTGCGAGTGTTCCGGGATCCAAGCATCGGTGGTACCAGGCTCTCTGATCGCTCGGGCTCCATCCGTGCCCTGTAAAAGTGATTGAGCGGCTGTATATTATCCCCTTGGATCATGTCTACATGAACGTGCAAGGCGCGTGCTGAACATTTTAATACCAGGACGATGCCTGTAAGTGCAGGCATCATCGTAGTATAAACACTTCAATCCAAAAACATACAAG
Organism: Rana muscosa; assembly: GCA_029206835.1. Classification (NCBI taxonomy): domain Eukaryota; kingdom Metazoa; phylum Chordata; class Amphibia; order Anura; family Ranidae; genus Rana; species Rana muscosa. Next base: position 336,619,106 of record CM055116.1, on the reverse strand, counting down.
TATGCCCTAGGGGGTTGAAGTGGTATAAATACTCCTGTTATAAGAGGTTATAAAATAAATAAATAAATAAATAAAATAAATAAATATCGGGGCTGCCATTAATGGCCTTCTTCTGAAAATGATATTTGGCTGGCTGTGTCAGGCAGGCATCAATACTAAGGAGCCAGGGGCCATAGATTAGAGACAAACTACAGGAATAGGATTACTTTATAAATGTAGTTTGGGCCAGCTTGGCTCAAAGGAATTATGCATGTAATTTCCGTGTGACTGTGAATCTGTAATTTACTGTTGAGACAGACTGTTGTTGGTGACTTCCCCTTGGTGTACTAAATAGAGTCCCTTGCCCCAACACCTCCGCCACTCAGCAGAGATCGCAATGACATCTACCTGCCTTTCCACCTTAGCCAATCAGAGGGAGCCTTGTAGTCACTGAAAAAATACAAGGCGTATCCTGAGTGGCAGAAATGCTGGACCAATGTAACTATATACAGTATAACATGGAGATATCAGAAACTAGTGATCATGGTAGTCCTTCAATGTTATAAAGCTCTGAGGAACTCCATTGGTAAGCACCCTGTATTGAAATGATGGCTTCGAAGCTCCATGCGAGGCAAAAAAGGTGACTGTTATTGCTCCTGCTGCATTCTATGACTTTAAATAAATGGAAACCCCAACACAATATAGAAAACCCTTGTAATGACTTTAGCTAGTATACAGAGGTGGGTACTCTGCTAAGAAATCTCTAGCCGATTTAGGCTGGGTTCACACTATTGCGAATTGGATGCCGGTTTCTCCGCATCCAATTCACATGTCAGGAGATTGTGACTGGCTCTCTATGAAGCCGGTTCACACATCTCCGGAGCAGCTCCGGTGCGAATTGCACAGGAGTCCTGTGAGTCTTCTGGTCCATTTCAGGTCCGAATTCAGCCAAAAATTCGGACCCCCTGCTGTGAACCGCTCCGTGCCTAAGTGTGAACCCAGCCTTAACCAGAAGGCTTCTACCCAAAACTGAAGCACGCTTTAAAGTGGTTGCACAGGCTGAATGTATTTTACCTTTATACACTCTTTGCATGAAGGTAAAAAAAACTTCTGTGTGCGGATTCCCCACAACTCCCTAATACTTACCTGAGCTCCCTCTCGATCCAGACATGTGCACGAGAGCCTCGGCTGTCCTGGGACTCCCTCTCCTCACCAGGAGTCATTGGCTCCCTCTGTTGTCAATCACAGCCAGTGAGCCAATGAGGCGAGAGCGGGGGATGGGCCGAGCCACGACTCGAAAGCGAACACGCACCAGTGCCTCCCATAGCAAGTGGTCTGAGATTGGGGAAACTGGTCAAGGGTGAGGAGCCAGGAGTGCCGGCGGGGGACCCGAGAAGAAGAGGTTCCGGGCTGCTCTGTGCAAAGCCACTGCACAGAGCAGGCAAGTAGAACATGTTTTTTTTTGTTTTGTTCTGTTTCTTTTAACTCCAAACCTTTATTAACACTGCAAGTGCTCCCTGGCAGTAAAAATTAGGACAGTAATATGTGTATATGAGATTACATCGCCGAACCCTTCCTCTGTGATAAGAGATACTCAGAATGCTGGCAAACACAAATGTGATTTTCTTTTAAGTGACCCTGCTGAGGTTTCTAAGAAATAAATTGCTTTCACAGCATAGTTGTAAAATAACCCTGTGAATGAGAGCAAAGTACACAAATCTGTTTAACATTAACTAAATTTTCACTTAGATCAAACATTACTTGTGTATTAAGCCAAATCTATTATTCAGATAAGCGGGTAGCTGCACTGACTTTTTCATAAATAACAGAAGCATCTATTTCTGAGTGCAATCAAACCTATGAAGGATTTTTTAAAAAATTTTCAACATCATAAACATGCACAGTATAAAAAGAGGAACATAGCATTACATAGTTATTGGTAAATGTACGTGATACAACAGATAAATCTAAGTAAATGTTGAAGCTGGACACACACAATCTTCCGGTGCTACAGGGGTGGGTGAGGGTGAATACAATCAGCCAGACCCACCACAGGCACTTGTTAAAGCGGAAGTAAACCCATCGATTTAACCGTTTCAAAAAGCAGTTACATTCCCGGCATGCCGGGAATGCCAACTGTCACATTGGTTGTGCTCTCAACCAAACTGTCAAACCATCCAATGGCTGGTGTCATAACTGATCACATGTATAGCATCATGACAGTTGAAGATTAAACAGAGGCCAAGATGGCAGCTTCCTTGCCTGAAAATGATAGGAGGGTTTACTTCCACTTTAACAGTGCCGACTATGCCTGCCCTTTCCACCCCCTCCTTCATTCACAGAAGCTGTCACACAGCTTTCATAAAAAAAACTACGAATGGAGGGGGACCTTTCATTTATCCACCCTTCTTCCATTCATTGAATGCTTTTCATTGGTGGAACTGGAAACTATAGTACAGTTTCTATGTACAGAGGTGGTGGGGGGCAGAAAGGGTGGGTATAGTCAGCACTTTTGACAGCCAATCTTACTAACTCCTGCAGCACCAAGAGATTATGGCTGCCGGAGTATGGGGGGGGGGGGGGGAACAGGACAGCCATCAGCAAAAAGGGCACTTCTCTTTGAATGTAAGTACCAGTTTAACAAAAAATATATGTAACTAAAAACAAGCTCAAGTTCATGGGTTTACAAAGATCAAACAATATCAATGTGTTTACCCTGGAAAGCAGATTTCCAAAAGCCCTCTACGCACCCTTCATTTAGGGAAGGCTGGTTTCACACTGCTGCGCTGAGTTTTACCCGCGGTCCCTCAGACTTTCTTTTAGGTTTCATGTTTTTTTGTAGAATTAAACAAGCATTGCTTGTTTTCAGTGTAAAATAAACGTATGTAAATAAGTCCTTCCTTGTGAAGTTTTTATGCTTTTTTCCTTTAGCTGAGTAGCTCCATTAAAGGAGTAGTAAAGTTACATGTTTTTTCACCTTAATGCATCCTATGCATTAAGGTGAAAAAACATTCGACAATACCGCCCCCCCCCGAGCCCCCGTTTTTCTTACCTGGCCCCTCGAAAGTCCCATGCTCGTCCCCGTCATCCTCTTCGTTTTTCTGCCTGGCCGCCGATTGGCTACACTGGATAGATTGAAAGCAGCGCAGCCATTGGCTGGCGCTGCTGTCAATCACATCCAATGACGCGGCACGCCGGGGGGCGGGGCCGAGTGATACAGTCGGCGGCTATGGCCGCCGCTGTATCACGGGAGCGCGCCCGCAATCACTCCACACCATGCGAGCTCACTCGCATTAAGGTGTGGAGTCCTTGCGGGGAGGAGCCAAGACAGCCGCCGAGGGACCCCAGAAGACCAGGATCGGGGCCACTGTGTGCAAAACGAGCTGCACAGTGGAGGTAAGTATAACATGTTTGTTATTTTTAAGCAAAAAAAAGGGAAGCTTTAGTGCTCCTTTAACTATAGTTTTCAGTCATACAGAATACCAATTATTCACTGAGAGGCCCATTTATAACAGCAGTGGTATGAACTTGCCCCTGCTATACCAATACACCTCCACATATATAAAAGCAGTTTGCTTTATAAACAAGCCCTCCGTTTCACTTACTTCAGGACTCCAAAGCAAGCAAATACCAGGAGAAGAGCCAAGTGACATCATCTGTCAGTCATGTGACCAAGCTCTACTCTCATCACTGAGCAGTCTCTCTAGCATGATGCAGACAACACTCCAATAGACACTGTCCCCTGCAGTTTATAAATGGCACATATAATGCCGGAACAGTATGTATTAAACAAACAATGCGGTGAGTTTTTTACAGACTAGTGCTGCTTGTTCTTGAGGGGGGGGGGGGGGGGGCGACGACGACGAATGTGTAAGTGAGACAGGTGTCTACTTACATTTGTCAGCAGGGGGGTGGGTTGCAGCCGCCGGAGAGACCTGTCATCCATCCTTCTCCCCAGGACCTCCTGCTCACATCGTTATGCGGGAACGAAACAACTTGTGCGGGAGTGAGTTGCCATTCCGGGTAAGTCCCGCCCAATCCGTGCCAGTTGGGAGGTATGCCCTAATGTTAGTCTTATCCAAGAAAGTGGTTTTAAAAAGTCACATGGTAGAAAAACAACTGCATATTCAGTAAAATATATCATATATCCAGGTCTAATTATAATGATATTTACAGCACTCCTGGCCTGGAAATAAGTTTCAGAAATGTAATTAAGCTAGCCAATAGCATCTCATTGCTATGCTGCTGTGGGAAAACATCATGCACTGAATGATGCCACGTACACACAAACGTTTTTAATGTCATTGAAAAAAAACATTGTTTTTCTCGACGTGATTCTTCTCAAGCCTGCCTTGCCTACACACTATCGTGGAAAAAAATGTTCGAGTAAAGCGCGGTGACGTACAACACGTACGATGGCACTATAAAGGGGAAGTTCCATTCGGATGGCGCCACCCTTCGTGTTAGTAAAGTTTTTTGAGAGACGATTCGCGCTTTTCAGCCTCGTGCTTTTCAGTCCGTTACAGCGTGACGAATGTGCTATCTCCATTACGAACGCTAGTTTTACCAGAACGAGCGCTCCCGTCTCATACTTGATTCTGGAGCATGCGCAATTTTTTTCACGTCGTTAAAGCATACACACGGCCGTTTTTCATGACGAGAAAAACGACGATGTAAAAAACGACGTGAAAAATTAGAGCATGTTCCAATTTTTTCATGGCCGTTTTTCACGTCGTGAAAAATGCTCTGAAGCCCACACACGATAATTTTTAATGACCATTTTAAAAAATTGCATTTTTCTCGTCATTAAAAACGGTCGTGTGTACGCGGCATAAGACTGGGAAAAGTAGTATTTATAATAACAGTGCCCGCAAGACATCAGGACATAACACAAAAAGAGCACAAACAACCCACTCAAAACGGTTTGACATGTATTATAAGGGTTCTCAGCCAAACAGAACTACGGTAATTCATCAGCCACGTAACACAAAATATCTAGACTACGGGCTAGTAACCACAATTAACTGTAGAAATAAAGCAAAGGGCAGAACGCTACAATCTGTCAGGCTGGCATTCTCAACAAACACAAAGTCTAACAGGCCTTATATACACTCCAACGATTCTGTTACGCAATCTCAGACAGATTGAACGAATGATTACAACTGCTGTTCCCTTCTGTAAATCCCAATAACACATAACTTACATGTATGCAATTCATTTGTGCCAAGCTAAAGAATATGTAATACAGGATTTACAGTTTAAAGCAAATCTATAACCAATCATCCAAATCTCAGATAAGTTATGACATGCTTATGCAATTTCAAAAAGTAATTTTCAAACTTTTTAAAATATGCAGAAGTCAGTGCGCTGCTGGGGACCTCCAAGACTGACACTGCCTAATTCCCCGTACACACGTTCTGATTATCGGAAGATAAAAATCGCTGTCGGATAGATCGTTCAATAATCTGATTGTTAGTACACAGCTTTCGACAGCCGATCACAACAAAACCCGAAGGGACAAACACGAAAACTTTGCTCGGACGTCAGCCCATCGTACGACAATCGTTTAATCAGTACAGTATGCGTCTGCTAAAAATCGATAGACAAACACAGCGCATGATCGTAAACACGAAAATAAACCAGAAGGACACAGGGGTCACACGTATTTGACATCATTTCAGATACGTAGCTACGCACACCGGAAGGTTTTTCCAGAATCGTACAACAAAAATCTTAATTTTCGTAGAGCACATTTTTGCAATGTTGTATTCGATATTAGTTTTATACAACAAAATGCAAACGATACGTCGTATGATAATCGGAACGTGTGTACGAGGCATAAGGCTGCATTCACACCTGAGTTTTTTCATCTTGTAAAACGCCCAACAAGCAAAATCCCATTCATTTTAATGGCACCTGTTCACATCTGAGCGTTTTGTCACCTGAAGCAAAACGCCTGAAAAACTACCTAAGCTCAAAAAAGAACATGAGCTTCTTTGGGGGCAGATTACTGGTGTTTTTCTGCCTTTTACATTGGTGACCTGAACAAAATCGCGGTAAAAGAAAATGCGGCAAAAATCGCTGTAAAAACGCAGGACTTCGAAACGCTCAGGTGTGAATGCAGCCTTAAAGTGGTTCTAAAGCCTAAACATTTTTTACCTTAAAACGGTTGTATACCCGCTGCTGTTTTTATTTTTATTTTTTTTACATTCCTGAAAGGCAAAAGGCATAATGAGCTAGTATGCACCGCATACTAGCTCATTATGAAATACTTACCTTAGAACGATCTGTTGGCAACGTACCTGGTACACGCCGAGGGAGATGTCCTCTTGCCTCAGCGTGTCTTCCGGGTATGCGCACGGGAGACATCTTTCCGGCAAGGTCCGGCGGCTGCCGGGCTTTAGCCGAGAATCCCTGCTGCGCATGTGCCGCTGCAGTCAGCGGCTCATTGCGAGGGGAATATCTCCTAAACCGTAGAAGTTTAGGAGATATTCATTTTACCTACAGGTAAGCCTTATTATAGGCTTACCTGTAGGTAAAAATGTGAAAGCGGGGTATACAACCGCTTTATTGCATTCTTTGCATTAAGGTAAAAAATGTTTAGATATAAGCATTCCCCCTCACTTGGGCCTTCACACTGGGGTGGCATGAGAGGCGCTTTTTCAGGGCCATGAATGCAGCCTCACCAGTGCCATGAATGCCGCCTCACCAGTGCCATGAATGCCGCCTCACCAGTGCCATGAATGCCGCCTCACCAGTGCCATGAATGCCGCCTCACCAGTGCCATGAATGCCGCCTCACCAGTGCCATGAATGCAGCCTCACCAGTGCCATGAATGCAGCCTCACCATTGACATGAATGCAGCCTCACCATTGACATGAATGCAGCCTCACCATTGACATGAATGCAGCCTCACCATTGACATGAATGCAGCCTCACCATTGACATGAATGCAGCCTCACCATTGACATGAATGCAGCCTCACCATTGACATGAATGCAGCCTCTGAATGCAGCCTCACCATTGCCATCAGTGCAGCCTGATCAATGTCCATCTGTAGCCTCGAAGGGGACAGGGAGGGGGCAGGACGAGCACCAACAGATTACATACAGGAGAATCTCCTGTTTACTTGGCGGCCTATTTAATACAAAGTCCCGCCTCCTATGATAGACAGTCGTCCAATGCCAGCCCGGGAGACGGGACTTCCTATTACAGAGGCCACGAGTAAACAGAAGAATCTCCTGTATGTAATCTGACAGCACTCGTCCCGCCCCCTCCGAGGCTGCCAGAATGAAAAATACGGTATATATATCTTTTGTGGCCCCCCCAACGAATCCTTGAGTGCCGCGCAGCGCTTGGGGATTCGTTGGGGGCCACAAAAGACATATATATATATATATATATATATATTTCCAAATTACCAGTGGGGCCATATGAAACCGGACCACGGGCCGCAGTTGGCCCGCGGGCTGGACTATGGACATGCCTGTCCTAGACCATAGAGATGAGCAGAGGCCAGCTGCCACAACTGTCGGATCAGTTCTCCGTCTACCGATCATCCAGGTAAGCTCAAGAATCTCCGGAAAGCAGCTTTCCAGAGATTTTTAGTGCATATACAGCTCAGTGTAAAATGTTGGCAATGCAGGGATGAATGAACTGCCACAATTTCTATAGCGCCAACAGGTTTATGACTTTGTTGTATACATTCATCAGCACTCTGCACAGCAGGCAGCATGTGATCGTCTGCTGGACTTTCTCTTCCCCCAGAAACGTCAGCCTGCTTGGGTATTAGGACAGTTTTCTCTGCACAGATCAACTAGTCACATTCTGCAACCGGACTGGATACCAAATCAAAAAGGTACAGTGTGCTCTGTGGACTGAGTTGAGCTGACTCACAGAGAACTTCCAGCTATGCTGACAGTTCCCCTGCATCTGGTCTTGATGCAAAGCCCTGCACAGCTATACTGTATATGTGCACCGGACCTTCTCCCAGCTGTTCTGTGTGAATGATTAATTTTTTTTATTTCTTCATTTTGATTCACGAATGAGGATGCACAAGCGTACTCATTCATGAGAGAGCACTGACAGGGGAACCCATGATCAGCTCCTCTCATCCTGTATACGCCCACTGGCTGCAAAAGAGCAGTTCACTTCTGGAAGTGATGTCACTAGCCCTCAGTAAACATGCCCATCGGCTGCCCTTAGACTCATAAGGGAGAAGGATTGCAGTCATGTGACAGCCATTTAACCTCTTCACACTGGCCATATGCATATATGTGGCATCTCAGCGGGTGGGCCTTAAAGTGATTGTAAAGTCTTGTTTTTTTCTCCTATAAAAATAACAAACATGTTATACTTGCGTGCTCTGTTGCAGTGGATTTGCACAGAGCAGCCAGGATCCTCCCTCCTGTTCAGTGCCCCCACAGCATGCAGCTATGGGGGCACCATAGCCGAGTCACAGGTCCCCATGCCCTGACACGGCCCGACCCCTCCCCTGACTTTGATTGACAGCAGCAGCAGCCAATGGCACCACTGCCGTGTCTCAGCCAATCAGGAAGGAGAATCTCAGATGACACTCGTTGACATCGCTGGACAGAGAGGGACCTCAGGTAAGTGTTTTGGGGGGCTGATACACACAGAAGGCTTTTTATCTTAATGCGTTGAGTTAAAGAAAAACTGTACTCTAAAATCTGTTCCCCAAAAAAAGCAGGCTGATAATAAATGACTAGAACCAGTATTGCCTGTGGTCCCCCTCTAGCTGATCTTATCCCCATTACATACTTACCATGCCTAGTTTTGCTCTGTGTCTGGAGGCAGCCATCTTAGTAGAGGCAGAGTTTTGCCTTCTCATTCTCAGAGTCCAGCAAGAAGAACAGTGAGCAGCACAACAGTGACATTACAAAGTTTTACTCCAAATCTCCTTAGACTAGCAGTCAAATGGTAGCAGTGTCTTAGGATGTCACTCTGCAAATATAGGGGATATAAAAAGTCTACACACCCCTGTTAAAATGTCAGGTTTCTGAGATGTAAAAAAAAAAAAAAAAATGACAAAAATAAATCATTTGAGAACTTTTTCCACCTTTAGGGCACCTTCACACTGAGGCGCGGGACATCGGCCTAAACTAAACTAATGAAGAGAGTAGTTTTTTAAAAACATTTTTGGGTATATTTATTATAGCATAAAGTAAAAAACATATATTTTTTCAAAATTGTCGCTATTTTTTGTTTATAGCGCAAAAAAAAAAGCAGAGGTGATCAAATGCCACCAAAATAAAGCTCTATGTGTGGGGAAAAAGGGACGCAAATTTTGTTTGGGTACAGTGTCACACGACCGCGCAATTGTCAGTTAAAAGGGACACAGTGCCAAATTGTAAAAAGGGCTCTGGTCGGGAAGGGGGTAAAATCTTCCGGGGCAGAAGTGGTTAAGAAGTAAAATGAGTATTGTTGGCTGAACCTGTACGTTATTGTATTACTGTACACATATTGAACTGGAATGCTGAATTGTCTAATAAACCCTTTTCTGTTAAAAAAAAATAATTAAATGAGCTTTAAAAAAAGCCCTTACTGGCTTTCTAACTATCAAGACATGGCAGTACGAGGCTGTAAACAAGCTAGTAGCTATGGGTAAAAAGGTGTCAAACTTGACAGCTATCTCTGCTCTTTAGGCCCGTTATCACAATGCCACAATGTGATTTTACTGCGATTTTATAGCAATTTCAGGGAATGCCTGTGTAAACTTGAGGTCTATGGACCTCAACTCGCATCAAAGTCGGACCAAAGTAGTACTGGAAGTCACACAGATATGAATGGTTATCATTGGGAATCATGGGGTACGACTTGTCATGCGACTGATGTCCAAAGTTGCAGGAAAAGTCTCAAGTGTAAAAAGGGGACTTACAGTAGATTTTCTCACAGTGATTTTCTTTTTCTCTTTACAGCCACCTGATCATTTCTACATGCTGACATAGCACTGCCTTCCCTTTTAAAGTGATTCCCAGACTCAGTTGTTTCCTCCGTGAGCCGGGACTGCAGAGAGTGACGATTGGGTGAAGATCCATTCATCCATCTCTTCCTAACGGTTTAAAACCAGATGCAGTCAAATCTTAACAGTTCCAAGTTTATAGGTTTTCAACCCCAGCTGTTAGTGGCCAGGTTAGCAGCAGGCTGAGGACTCCATGATGGCTCTAAAAGAGCACTGTAAGATCATGTGGGTGGGTTAAACAGATGTCATATAATAACATACAATACAATTAAAAAACAAAGTAAAAAGACTAGGAAGCATGAGTGTACATAAGCTCCTATTGTGTAATATAAATGTGGTATGCTCACACATGGTAGAGCTCCATCATTTAGGGTTAACTGTAAAATGAAAATCTGTAAGGGCACTTTCACACTGGCGCGTCGGCGGTAAAGCGCCGCTATTTTTAACGGCGTTTTAGCTGCGCTTTTGGGCCACTAGCGGGCACTTTTAACCCCCTCTAGCACCCAAAAAAGGGTTCAAGAGTGCCCGCAAAGTGCCGCTGCCGAATCGCTCAGCGCTGGCCATTGATTTCAATGGCAGGAGTGTTTTAGGTGCGGTGTATTCCTAAAATGCTGGTTGCGGGACTTTTTTCCCCATCCTGCAAGCGCACTGCTCCAGTGTGAAAGCACTCTGGCTTTCACACTGGGGTGGCAGGGGAGGCGTTTTTCAGTCGCTTTACAGGCGCTATTTTTAGCCCTTTAGCGCCTGAAAAACACCTCAGTGTGAAAGTAACCTAAAGGTTTTTAATGCATCCTCTACTTACAATTTTGGGCACTGTTGTTTTTTTCAAGTGTACACCTTAAGGGCCAGTTCACACCAGACGCAGTTCCGTTCAGTTCTGTGTGCTTTTTTTCTGCACTAAAAATGCATGCACACTGTTTTCCATGTATTCCAATGGCTCTAGTTCACACCAGTGCAGTCAGTTCTGGTCAGTTTCTGCACCTGGAACTGACCGAAACTGACTGTATTGGTGCAGAAAAAACGGAACTGCACGGAACTGCATCTGGTGTGAACTGGCCCTAAAAGAGAAGTTCGGGAATTTAAAAAGAAACAAACAGTTATACTCATCTAGGTGGATGCAGCATCGATCCCATGCTGTATCTGTCCCCTGCCACCTCTAAGACTGAGAACCAAGCGATCAAAGACTGCTGATCGCTCAGTTCTCGATCTTCAGTGAGGAAAGAGTGGTGACTGTTTGTCACCAGCTCTCTGCTCTGCTCCTCCAGCGCCGGGCTGACTCAGACTCTCAGCAGCTCGCTGAGCATCTCAGCGAGTTGCCATTCCAGTCATCTGGGTGGATCCAGACATTAAAGTTAGGATTAATCCAGAGCCTGGACCAGCTAAGTGACGTCCGTTGACAGTGGACTTTAGCCCACTGTTGGCTGTAAATGGGTCACAGGAGTGCAGAACTAAGTCTACTCCTGCGGTCCACAGGAGTAGTAGGGCCAAAATAAGTTTTGCCATACTTATCCTTTAATTTGAGGCTTGAAATTTTTTAATTTTTTTTCTGTATACCACTTCAATTACGCTCCTTCCTGCTCAGGACAATTTTCAGCTTTCAGCGCTGTCACATTTTGAATGACAATTGCGCGGTCATGCAACACTGTACCCAAACTATTTTTTATAATTTTCTTCCCCCAAATAGAGCTTTCTTTTGGTGGTATTTGATCACCTCTGTGGCTTTTATTTTTGCTAAACAAACTAAAAAAGACAATTTTTTAAAAAATATATTGTTTTTTTTTAGTTTCTATCATAAAATTTTGTTTTCCCCTTAACTGACGGGCACTGATGAGGTGGCACTACTGAGCACATCATGATGAGCTGGCACTGATAAAGTGGCAGATATGTAGAATTGATGGGCATTGATAGGCGGCACTGATATGCAGCACTGATGGGCACCAATAGGCAGCACTGATGGGCACTGACAGGCGGGTACTGATAAATACTGACAGGTGTTACTGCTGGGCAGTGATTGGCACTGTGGTGGGCAGTGATTGGCACTGTGGTGTGCACTGGCACACTTTATTGTTGGGGCACTTCTGGGCAGGTGATTGGAACATTTGAGGGGGCTGTGCTGATAATCAATTAGCACAGACCCCCCCCCCTCTGACAGGGAGAGCCGCCAATCGGCTCTCCCTGTCAGCGCGATTCGAGGAATGCCGTTTACCGGCACTTCCTGGTTTACGCGATGATCAGCTGTGATTGGTCACAGCTGATCACGTGGTAAGAAGCCTCTGACAGAGGCTTCTTATCACGATTGGAGATGTGGGGTGTCAGACTGTTATCCTGCTATCCTGCGTGAAGTGGTTAATTTGAGGCTTGAAATATATTTTTTTGTTTTTTGTATTAAATGGACACAGTCACATCTTTTGTATTTAATGGAAAATGTGGCAATTATATTACATTAAAATTTAACATATTTTTTACTGAAAATACAAATTGCATAATGATACAAAATTAGGTGTATTCCTGCGCTACTATGGAGAGGGCTAGCTAGTGATATAAAACTGCTGCAAGCACCAGGGGGGGGTCAGATCATACCCACGGAAATTAAGTGTATAAAGAGGGGGGTGGTGCTGCGCTGTTTAGTGAAATAAATTAAGTGAAATTCTTCTAAAACTTTGTGTAAGATAATAAAACAAATGCAAATAAACAATTATTGCAAAACGCACATAAAATAGCAAGATCTTCCAAGATGTGAAAAACGCACAATAAATAATCTTCAAGTGGTGACCATAAAATACTATCTTCTAAAATAGTAAACAATGTGCAACAGGTCTAAACACTGTGTCAAGAAATCAAAATTGTGCAAATAGCAAAATAATGAACTGTGACAGTAAATCATAGACAATGAAATCAAAAATGTGAAATGCAATACATACGTGCAACCAGTGCAAAAAGATGCATAAACGCATAAATCAATCCGAGGGGATGTTGCACTTTAAAAAGTGCACGGTGTGACAGGTCTCTGAATATCCTCACGAGCCAGGATAACCAGGTGAATTGTAACATGCGTCTTTAAATTATAAATGTTGCAGGGCGATCGCACAGAAAATTGCAAAGCGATCGCACAAAAATTGCAGTATATGCGACTATATCAAGTGCAGGTAGAGTTCATTTGGTCAATCGTGAATGGTGAAAAAAGAAAGCAGTTCATTTATCCTGTGCAGGAAGTGCAGTGATGCATGGAACGCAGGAGGGCCGGGAGGGGGGGGGGGGGGTGGTTGTGTGATGGGAATATCGTATTCCTCTTCCTGTGCTGGTGCACTCCGGTGGTGGTGACTTTTTGGTAAAGGTGGCCTGTTACCTGTAGGTAGAGAGGTAACAGCATGTAGCAAACAAGATGCTCTGTGTTCCTCTTGCCTGGTTCCTATAGGGGTCCGTGTGTTTGGGATGGTTGTCTCCTAATAGCTGGATGCCGGGGTAATTGGGGTTTCCCTCTGGAGTATGCACTCATATGCCAGCCATTGTATAAGTACAAATGAAGAGGGAAGATACTATATGGTGTAGTACGTTTTTAAAACATTTATTGTTCAACACGTTAAAAGCAGTGGTACTCACATTTGGCAGTAACACAATGTAAAAGACTCCACGAGCTGCAAGCTCGTCTGCTGAGCGTCACTTCTAGTTCCTAGATTCGTCTCTACGCGTGGCATCACGGTCACGTGACTTCATCAGGAGATCGCCTTACGGCTTCACAGCCTGTTTCCCCTACTCAGAATGGAGGAGCCGGGAGCCTGCCAGCAGCGATCGATCGCCGCGGCAGGACCGACATCGCGGGAGAGTAGGACAGGTAAGTGTCCTTAGTAGCTGCTGACTTTCTTTTTCTTTTCTGCACCACCGCTTTAATTTATTTCACTAAACAGCGCAGCACCACCCCCCTCTTTATACAAATTGCATAATAGTTGAGTAAACATGTAGGTCCATTTTTAAAAAAATATATAGATTTGGGTTCTTTAGTAAGTTTTCAAGTCGAGGTAACACAAGAAACAATATTCTTTGTCGGGAATCGTACAGCATAATGTATGTGGTGGCTTACGTTTCCATGCATTTGCAAAAGAGGAACTGTGCCGTGTTCCAATATACAAGGTAACATGGTAGTTTGGGGCATGATGGGGTGGTGACGTCACAAGGGGGTGGGGCCTCTGGATAATGTCACCAGGTGGCCAGGCCCCATGCCTATATAAGTAATAGCACATGGCGGCCCCAGCATTACACTGGGAGAGAGCGTTGAGACAACATCAGAGGAAGAACAGACCCGGCAGAGGCAGAAGACAGGGGAGAGAGGAGAAGAATCGGAGAGGGGAAGAAGACATCAGCGGAGGAGGGAGAAGAAATTGGAAAAGAGCTGCCTTAATAAATCAATTTAAAAACCTATGTAGTGTTTTCATTCTTGACACTTGTTTTTTGGGTGAATGGGTAGGGGTACAATGCAAGTGAAACAGGCCATTGTAAGTCTTCATAGCAGCAACATTAGGAGTAGCCAAATCAACAGTTTGGTACATTCTGAGAAAAGAAGAACACACTGGTGAGCTCAGCAACATAAAAAGGCCTGGACGTCCATGGAAGACAACAGTGGTGGATGATCGCAGGATCCTCTCAATGGTAAAGAAAAACCCATTGACAACATCCAAACAAGTGAAGGAGACTCTCCAGGAGGTGGGTGTATCATTGTCAAGTCTACAAACAAGAGAAGACTTCATGAGAGCAAATACAGAGGGTTCACCACAAGGTGCAAACCATTCATAAGCCTGAAGAATAGAAAAGCCAGATTAGACTTTGCCAAAAAACATCTAAAAAAGCCAGACCAGTTCTGGAAAAGCATTCTTTGGACGGACTAAGATTAATCTGTACCAGAATGACGGGAAAAAAAAAAAAAAAAGTGTGGAGAAGGCTTGGAACAGCTCATGATCCAAAGCACACAACATCATCTGTAAAACATGGCAGAGGCAGTGTGATGGCATGGGCATGCATGGATTCCAGTGGCACAGGGTCATTGATGATATGACAGAACACAGAAGCAGCCGGATGAATTTGGCAGTGTTTAGAGATATACTGTCAGCCCAGATTCAGCCAAATTCAGCAAAGTTGATTGGACGGCGCTTCACAGTAGATGGACAATGATCCAAAGCAAACTTCAAAAAACGACCCAGGAGCTTTTGAAGGAAAACAAGTGGAATATTCTGCAATGGCAGAGCCAATCACCTGATCTCAACCCAATTGAGCATGCTTTTCACTTGCTGAAGGCAAAACTAAAGACAGAAAGACCCACAAACAAAGAACAACTGAAGACAGCTGCAGTTAGAGCCTGACAAAGCATCAGAAAGGAGGAAACCCGGTCTTTAGTAATGTCCATGGGTTCCAGACTTCAGGCAGTCATTGCCAGCAAATGATTCTCAAAATATTAAAAAAAAATGAACATTGTATTTAAGATTATATTAAAATTTGTCCAATTACATTTGAGCCCCTAAAATAGGGGGACTGTGTATAAAAATAGTTGCAGTTCCTAAAATTTGTACTTGAAATTTATGTTCAACCCTTTGCATTAAATCTGAAAGTCTGCACTTCAAAATTCACTTGAATTGTTTTGTTTTAATTTTATTCTGGTGGCATACAGACCCAAAAGTATGAAAATTGTGCCTGTGTTCAAATATTATGGTCCTAACTGTATATACACATGTCCCCTCTAGCTGTATCGGGCGCTACTGTGCGCTCTTATACAGACTTCATAAGAAGAATAAATCACCATTCATGAAGACTGTCAAGATTCTTTGTATTTACAAAATGAGCCATTGTTTAAGCCTGGCCTACTGCCAGCACTTAGCAGACAGATGTGCATAATTAATGTGGTAAATAGGGAGTGTGGTATAAGAATGCCATTGGCATTTATATTGCACATATAGCTTTGTATGAGGATGGCTTTTGCTTCCACTCCCTATCTATGCTGTTGCTGGGCAACCTGTAATCTTCCTGTTTAGCTAAAAGCTTCCTGCTATGTGAGCATCAAAACACAACAAACATGAAGAGGATGGCTCTACCTTAAAACGCAACTAAATCCATCGATTTAACCGTTTCCCAAAACAAAGCATGCTGTTATCAATAACCAGTAGCTTGTGCTCTCAACCGTACTGTCAATCCATCAAATGGCTGGCGTCATAAGTATCTCACAAAAGTGAGTACACCCCTCACATTTTTGTAAATATTTTATTATAACTTTTCATGTGATAACACTGAAGAAATTACACTTTACTACAATATAAAGTTGTGCGTGTACAGCTTGTATAACAGTGTAAATTTCCTGTCCCCTCAAAAAAACTCACACAGCCATTAATGTCTAAACTGCTGGTAACAAGAGTGAGTAGACCCCTAAGTGAAAATGTCCAAATTGGGCCCAAAGTGTCAATATTTTGTGCGGCCACCATTATTTTCCAACACTGTCTTAACCTTCTTGGGCATGGAGTTCACCAGAGCTTCACAGGTTGCCCCTGGAGTCCTCTTCCACTCCTCCATGAGGACATCACAGAGCTGGAGGAAGTTAGAGACCTTGTGCTCCTCCACCTTCCATTTGAGGATGCCCCACAGACACTCAATAGGGCTTAGGTCTGGAGACATGCTTGGCCACTCAATCACCTTTACCCTCAGCTTCTTTAGCAAGGCAGTGGCCATCTTGGAGGTGTGTTTTGGGTCGTTATGTTGGAATACTGTCCTGTGGCCCAGTCTCCTAATGGAGGGGATCATGCTCTGCTTCAGTATGTCACAGTACATGTTGGCATTCATGGTTCCCTCAATGAACTGTAGTTCCCCAGTGCCGGAAGCACTCATGCAGCCCCAGACCATGGCACTCCCTCCACCATGCTTGACTGTAGGCAAGATGCTTAGACATTAATGGCTGTGTGTTGAGTTATTTTGAGGGGACAAATTTACACTGTTATACAAGCTGTACACTCACTACTTTACATTGCAGCAAAGTGTCATTTCTTCAGTGTTGTCACATGAAAAAGATATAATAAAATATTTACAAAAATGTGAGGGGTGTACTCACTTTTGTGAGATATTGTATTTTGATATATGTCATTTCTATATTGTCAGCTGTTTACATATGCAGTTGATCAACCCAAGAGCCAAACAACATTGAAATTGCTAAACAGATACATGATACAAGTCACAACACATAAAGTGCATCCAGAAAGAATTCACAGCACTTAAAGTGGAAGTAAACCCTCCTATCGTTTTCAGCCAAGGAAGCTGCCATCTTGACCTCTGTTTAATCTTCAACTGCCATGATGCTGCATATGTGACCAGTTAGGACAACAGCCATTGGATGGTTTGACAGTTTGGTTGAGAGCAGAACCAATGTGGCAGTTAGCATTTCCGGCATGCCGGGAATTTAACAGTTTTTTTTAAACCGTTAAATCACTGGGTTTACTTCCACTTTCACTTTTTCCACATTATATTATGTTACAGCCTTATTCCAAAATGGATTAAATTCATTATGTTCCTCAAAATTGTACAAATAGCCCATAATGACAACGTATAAGAAGTGTTTGAAATCTTTGCAAATGTATTAAAATTAAAAAAAAAAATCACAAGTGCATAAGGTATACACAGACTTTGCCATGACACTCAAAATTTAGCTCAGGTGCATTCTGTTTCCATTGATCATCCTTGAGATGTTTCTACAACTTGATTGGAGTCCACCTGTGGTAAATTCAGTTGATTGGAGATGATTAGGAAAGGCACATACCTGTCTATATAAGGTCTCACAGTACATGTCAGAGCACAGACCAAGCCATGAAGTCCAAGGAATTTTCTGTAAACCTCAAAGACAGGATTGTATTGAGGAACAGATCTATGGAAGGGTACAGAAAATGTTCTGCAGCATTGAAGGTCCCAATGAGCACAGTGGCCTCCATCATCTGTAAAAAGTTTGGAACCACCTGGACTCCTAGAGCAGGCTGCCCAGCCAATCTGAGTGATCGGATGAGAAGGGCCTTAAAGTGGAGCTCCACCCTAAATATTAACTTCTGCTATTTGGAACCCTCCCCCCCTCAGGTGTCACAATTGACACCTTTCAGGGGGGAGGGGGGTGAAGATACCTGTCTAAGACAGGTATTTTCACCCACATCCGGGAGTCCTCTCTCCGGGGATCTGCGGGAGACACGTCATTTCCCCCAGACTTCCCGTAGTGTTCTGGGAGACACTCGGCTCCCAGAACACAGGAGGACGAATCAGAACAGCGCAGCGCGACTCGCGCATGCGCCGTAGGGAACCGGGCATGAAGCTGCAGGGCTTCACTTCCTGGTTCCCTCAGCGAGGATGGCGAAGGGAGCAGCAGAGTGACGAGCGATTGCTCGTCCTCTGCTGCGGACATCGCTGGACTCCAGGACAGGTAAGTGTCCAAATATTAAAAGCCAGCAGCTGCTGTAGCAGTAGCTGCTGGCTTTTAATATTTTTTTTTCCGGCGGAGCTTCGCTTTAAGTCAGGGAGGTGACCAAGAACCGATGGTCACTGACAGAGCTCCAACATTTCTCTGTGGAGAGAGGAGAACCCTTCAGAAGAACAACTATCTCTGCAGCACTCTACCAATCAGGCCTGTATGGTTGAGTGGCCAGACGGAAGCCACTCCTCAGTAAAAGGCACATAACAGCCCGTCTGGAGTTCGTCAAAAGGCACCTGAAGGACTCTCAGACCATGAGAAACAAAATTCTCTCGTCTGACGAAACAAAGATTAAACTCTTTTGCTTGAATGGCAAGCGCCATTTCTGGAGGAAACCAGGCACCGCTCATTACCTGGCCAATATTATCCCTACAGTGAAGCATGGTGGTGGCAGCATCATGCTGTGGGGATGTTTTTCAGTGGCAGGAACTGGGAGACTAGTCAGGATTGAGGGAAAGATGAATGAAGCAGTGTACAGAGACATCCTTGATGAAAACCTGCTCCAGAGCGCTCTGGACCTCAGAATGGGGCGAAGGTTAATCTTCCAACAGGACAATGACCCTAAGCACACAGCCAAGATAACAAAGGAGTGGCTACTGGACAACTCTGTGAATGTCCTTAAATTGCCCAGGCAGAGCCCAGACTTGAACCCGATTGAACATCTCTGGAAAAATCTGAAAATGCCTGTGCACCGATGCTCCTCATCCAACCTGCAAAGAAGAATGGGAGAAACTTCCCAAAAATAGGTGTGCCAAGCTTGCAGCATCATACTCCAAAATACTTGAGGCTGTAATTGGTGCTAAAGGTGCTTCAACAAAGTATTGAGCAAAGGCTGTGAATCCTTATCGCATGTGGTTTGCTCCGTTTTAAATTTTTTATAAATTTGCAAATATTTCCAAACAAACTTCTTTCCCGTTGTCATTATGGGGTATTCTTTGTAGAATTTTGAGGAAAATTATTTAATCCATTTTGGAAATAGGCTGTAACATAACAAAATGTGGAAAAAGTGAACCGCTGTGAATAATATCCGGGTGCACTGTACAATAAGAAGACTGTTCATTCTGATAGAATAGTTTCATAACTTTGCTTTGGGGTGGCACTCCCAAATACATAGGTGTACATTTATTAACTGCTTGCCGACTGCCTAACGTACATTTACGTCGGCAGAATGGCACGGGCAGGCAAAGCAACGTACAGGTACGTTGCTTTGAATCTGCCGCCTAGCGGGTGCCCGCCTCGGGCTCTGTGACAGTGCCCGCGGACTCGATGTCTGCCGGTGCCCCGCGATCGTGTGACGGAGAGGCAGAACGGGGGGATGCCTTTGTAAACAAGGCACTTCCCTGTTCTGCCTTGTGACAGGACACTGATAGCCCAGCCCCCTCAGAATCACCCCCTAGGACACACTTAACCCCTTCCTCGCCCCCTACTGGTTAACCCCTTCCCTGCCAGTGTCATTTACACAGTAATGAGTGCATTTTTATAGCACTGATCGCTGTATTAATGACAATGGTCACAAAATAGTATCAAAAGTGTCCGATGTGTCCGCCGCAATATCGCAGTCACGATAAAAAAAAACACTGATCGCTGCCATTACTAGTAAAAAATTAATTTATAATAAAAATGCCATAAAACTATCCCCTATTTTGTCGACGCTATAACTTTTGCGCAAACCAATAAATATACGCTTATTGCAATTTTTTTAACAAAGATATGTAAAAGAATACATATCGGCCTAAACTGAGGAAAAATAGGATTTTTGTACTCGCCGTAAAATCCTTTTCTCTGAAGTCCATGGACGGACACAGCTCCTTTATTCTTGACCTTAGATTTATATGCCGTCTATCAGGAGAGGACTAGGCAGGCAGACATGTTAAACAGTTAAAACACCCCTCACCCTGCATCTAGCAGCCCAGTTTGTCAAAAAGCAGTACAAACATAAAAAGGAGGGGTGGGTACTGTGTCTGTCCATGGACTTCAGAGAAAAGGATTTTACGGTGAGTACAAAAATCCTATTTTCTCTTTCGTCCATGGACGGACACAGCTCCTTTATTCTTGACCTTAGGGACGTCCCCAAGCAGTGTCAAAAAAACCAGGGGTGGGAACAGCAAGCAAACAAACTTCCACTCAAAACAACCAGGGCTCCTCAACAGAGGAGTTGCAACCCTAAACGGCCACCTGCAAAACTTTGCGGCCGAAGCAAGCATCCGCAGATGCATGCACATCAACCTTGTAAAACTTAGTGAAAGTGTGAACGGATGACCAGGTCGCCATCTTACACATCTGGGAGACAGACGCTTGATGTTAGAAAGCCCAGGAGGCACCTATTGCCCTGGTTGAATGCACCATGACAGGAAAGGGAGGTGCCCGCCCTTTTAGGGCCTCCACCGAGACCGCCAGGCCCTTCTTTTGACCAGTTAGTCAGTTACCGACACAAACAGTGAGTCTGACCTCCGAAACTGAGCTGTAGCAGACAGATACACCCGCAGAGCTCGGACCACGTCCAAGGAATGCAAAGCAACCTCTTTGGGGTGCGACGTTCGAGGACACAAGGATGGAAGCACAATGTCCTCATTTAAATGAAAAGCCGAAACAACCTTCGGAAGAAACGAAGGCTGCGGGCGTAGAACCGCTTTATCCTTGTGGAGGATCAAGTAGGGAGACTTGCAAGACAAGCCCGCAAACTCAGAAACCCTCCTGACTGATGTAATAGCCACCAGAAAGCCAACTTTCTGAGAGAGTGTCAAAATGGGAATCTCTCTGATGTTCTCAAACGGAGGTTTCTAAAGTACCGAGAGCACCAGATTCAAATCCCACGGAGTCAGTGGTGGTCAAACCGGAGAGGCCACATGTCGAACCCCTTGCACAAACATACTCACCAGTGAATGAGCCGCCAAGGGTCGTTGAAAGAAGACAGCCAAGGCTGATATCTGCCCCTTAAATGGTGCTTAAGGCAAGTTTTTGATCCACTCCACGCTGTAAAAACATCAGGATCCTGGAAACGGAATATGTCCGTGGACGCCACTCCATCTCCTCACACAGAGATGTAGGCCTTTCACGTGCAATGATAGATCTTCAGAGAAGATGACTTCCGTGCCATCAGCATGGTGGAAATTACTAAATCCGACAGGCCTCGGTCCCTCAGAACCTGACTTTCAACAGCCATGCCGTTAAAGCCAGCGACTGTAAAGCAGGATGAAGTATAGAACCTTGCGACAGAAGGTGCTCTCGCATGGGCAGTCGCCAAGGAACATCCGCCACCAGGCGTACCAGGTCGGCGTACCAGGGACGCCGAGACCAATCTGGGGCAATTAGAATCACCGGAATCCCCTCGGGCTCCACTCTGCGAAGCAGACGAGGAAGAAGTTTTAGAGGGGGAGGCATAAATTAGCCAATACTGTCCCCACGGAGCCACTAACGCGTCTGCCGCTTCCGCCCAGGGATCTTTGGACCTGGCCACAAACCTCAATACCTTCCGATTGAGTCGAGAAGCCAGGAGATCCACGTCTGGCGTGCCCCATCTCAGGCAAAGGAGTCGAAACACATCCGGGTGTAGCGACCATTCTCCTTGGTCCAGCATCTGTCGACTTAGGTAGTGCGCTTGCCAGTTTTCTACGCCCGGAATGTATACGGCCGATAGAGCTGGCACGCTCGGTTCTGCCCACCGCAGGATGTGAGCGACCTCCAATGCTGCAGCTGAGCTTCTTGTTCCTCCTTGATGGTTGACATACGCCACCGCCATGGCGTTGTCTGACTGGACGTCCCTGCAGCCTCTGTGACCATGTGGAGAGGCACTGCCTGATCGCCCAAAGTTCCAGCACATTGATCGGCAGGCAGGATTCTTCCTGCGTCCAGCGACCCTGTGTCGACTGTACACCCCAAACTCCCCCTCAGCCGGTCAGGCTGGCATCCGTCGTGATCACCGTCCAGTGAAAGGGAAGGAACAACTGAAGGGCCGGAGATCTCAGCCACCATACCAGGGAAGTCCTGACTAGCTGGCTCACCCGGATTTGACAATCCAGGGACAACAGAGATTTGTCCCATTTGGACAGGATCTCCTTTTGCAAGACTCGAGTGTGGAATTGAGCATACGGTACCGCCTCGAAAGTGGCTACCATGAGACCCATGACTCACAGGCAAAAGCGCAGCGACGACCACCTGCGGGATGCCAACAGCTTCACCGCAGTCCGAAGAGTCTGCAACTTTTTCAAAGGGTTAAAAACTCTCGCCTCTGAGGAGTCCAGAATCAAGCCCAGGTATTCCAGGTGCTGAGTCGGCACCAACACCGACTTCTGGAGGTTCAGTACCCAAACTCTTGAAGGGTCTGACTGGCTATAGCCACATCCTCCTCAAATTCTGAGTCTGAAGCTGCTCTCAGAAGGTGGTCGTCCAGATAGCCCACGATAACGATTCCTCAGTGTCTCAGCAGAGCCAGAATCGGGGCGAGCACCTTGGTGAAAACCCTTGATGCTGACGCCAGGCCAAAAGGGAGAGCTACAAACAAATTGGTAGTGATCATCCCCGACTGCAAAGCGCAGAAATCTCCGATGCCTGACGTATATGGGGACATGAAAGTATGCGTCCTTGATGTCCCAGGACGCCAGAAAATCCCCCGGATGGAGTGCAGCGACCACAGAGCGAACTGATTCCATCCTTAACCTTCGCACCTTTACAAAGGTGTTGAGGGCTTTGAGATACAGGATTGGAAGGACCCCGTCCTTTTTTGGGACTACAAACAGATTGGAGTAGAATCCCTGAAACCTTTCCGGCAGCGGCACAGGTATTACCCAGCGCATCAGCAGGTCCTGCACTGCCCCAAACAGGGCGTTCCGACGAGCCGGAAGAAGATGAAGGTTTGAGGGAAAAAATCTGTTTGGTGGACAAGAAAGAAATTCTATCTTGTACCCTGATGAAACCACTTCGCAAACCCACTGGTCAGAAAGCAGGGAGGCCCACTGAGCTGCAAACTCGCGAAGGCGACACCCCACCCAAGAGTCAGGCGGGGGTAAACCTTCATGCTGTCGCAGATTTGTTTGCAGGCTTGTTTGACTTGCAAAACCAGGGACGCTTTTGTCCCTCAGTTGGCCCCTTGTCGGCCTGGGAACGCTTACCTGCGGACCCGGGCTGACGAAAAAAAATGCTTCTGAGCGAAAAAGGAGGGCCATGGCCTACGGCGCGGCTTCTTACCTTTTCTTGATTGTGGGAGCAGCGTGCTCTTACCCCCAGTGACATTCTTAATAATGTCATCCAGCGAGGCTCCTATCTAAGGCCGCATCGCAGACATACTTAAGGCCATGCACCAACTGGTCGGTCAGTTCCACGCAGACCGGGGAAGCCTGTTGCTCTACCAACTCGTGGTGCAACAATTCTGCCCATTCTGTAAGTGTCTGTAACACCAGGGCCATGGCCAACACTGGCCGCAATGCTGACCCAACCACCGTGAACATGGACCGGGCCACCGCCTCGGCCCTCCTGTCTGCAGGGTCCTTAAAGGCAGAGGTCCCCTCTACCGGAATCGTGGTTACCTTGTTTAACCTGGATACCGGGGGGTCCACAATCGGGGGAGATGTCCATTTTTTCAGGAGACTCTCCTCAAAGGGGTAACGGACCGCCATGCGTTTTGGGACCGAAAAGGCCCTCTGCTGTCGTTCCCATTCTTTGTATATAAACTTATCAAAATAAGTTAGGTAGGGAAACACCTTAGCAGTGCGGGTCGGCTTGTGGGACCCAAAAAGGGACCGACACCTCAGTAGATGCCCCCGCCGTATCCTCCAATTTTAGGGTCTCCCACACTGCAGTGATAATTGCTCCAACAAGCACCTTTTCCTGCGCTGACCCGGACACAGAGTCTTCCTCACTGTCCAAATGGTCCTGGTCCGCATCCTCTGACACGTCAGAACAGGGGCGATGTGCCACAGCCAGGCCCAAGTCTGAATCAGAGCTTTCCCCAGAAGATGGTGGGGGGAGGGGGCGTTTTTTACCCCCCTTGCGCCCGCACACCACTTCCACCCTGGCCACAAAGGACTCCAGGACCGCCGAAAAAGCGTCCATAGGCACCGCAGGTGCAGGGGCGCCGGTTGCTATCGCAGGGATGTCTGGGGAAGAAGCGTCAGCTTCTGACACCATGCTGACCCACACTCGCCTGACAGCCACTTAGGGACTAAAGGCAAGGTACACAAAAGGTCCACCCTCCTAGCTGCTACAGACCGAGGGGGCCCCCAGAGGACTCACCACCCTGACCCAGGTACTGCACAGCGCTGTGGTCCGCTCTCTCTCCTGCACTGCCTGTGCCTGAGGTGTTCTCCTGCGTCTGAGGTGTTTTGTGCTGTTCGCGCCGTTCAGAAAGACATTTCCAGCGCTAGAGGCCAAAACTAAGCTGGGGCTACAAGAAAATGGCCGCTGACCGCCTCAGGAAAAAGAGCGCGAGCTACGAGAAAATGGCCTCCGGCTGCTTCAGCATTAGAACTAGCGCAGCTACAAGAAAATGGCGCAGACTCCGCCAAAATGGCCGCCGGTCGTTTGAGGAAAAAGAAAAAGGGCACAACACGCTGGGCCTCCGAGCGGAGGCCCCCCACATGGCAGACCAGACAACACCCCACAACAGAGAGCGGACCCCGAACACCCAGCGCAGCCCCCAGCCAGGTCCCAGAGCCCCCCCAGTCAGGTACACAGCAGGCCCAGCCACCACAGATGCATGGAGAGGAGGGAAGGGACAGGGGGAGAAGAAAGGGAGAGTGAGAGACCCCCTAGTCAACCTCCCCAGGAATGCCCAGCTGTTCCATCCTGCCGAAACAGGTGTAACCCTACTTAGTGGGCCTGCTGGACGCATTCCGGACAGACCCATCATCCGAGGAGTACGGAGTGGCTGTCGGCCACGGTCCACTGTGACTCGGACAGCAGTAGCCCGGTCATATTTGTGCCCCGGAGCATATAGCTCACCGGCCACCCCTGGAGCAAACGGGGTATGTCGTGGCCGACCCAGCGCATAGCTAAAGGTCCGCTCACGCTCGATGGCCTGGACGGGGAGACAACAAGGATCTATATTATCCAGCCTGTCACCCAGCCGGCAGTAGATCTCAGGATCAAAAAAGTAGAAAAAAAAAAAAGCAAAAAATCTCCAGGACCAATGGTCCCAACCGGGAGCTACGTCCTTCTCCTATGCTAGGCAGAAAAAATTGGAGCTGTTAGATGCAGGGTGAGGGGTTATAGCCAGAGGGACCGCGGTACTGTTCAGCTTTGCTGTTGTTACATGTTTTAAAGCGAAAGTAAACCCATCTATTTAACAGTTTCAAAAAGCAGTTACATTCCCGGCATGCCTGTGTACTGCCGAGCATTGCCCCCCAGCGGATTCTGCCCGCTCTGTACTGCGCAGGCGCTTTGCTTTTTCCGAAAATAGCCGAACATGTAGAGCTGAGAGTCGGCTCTACATGGCGCCTGCGCACACCAAATTGTGCTACACTGCTGACATCCAGGCTCTTTCTTTACCATCCCCGTGGACATGGAGGATGTTAAAAAAAGAGCCAGGAGGCCGAGCGAGCGTAGCGAGCCGTCCAAGCGAAGCGAGGACGTGAGGCCGACTGGCCACTTACATCTAGGTCCACGCAGGTGCCGTGTAGAGCTGACTCTCAGCTCTACACGTTCGGCTATTTTCGGAAGCTCATTGACGTTCGTACTGCGCAAGCGCCGCGCCTGCGCAGTACAGTTGGGGGCAGAATCCGCCGGAGGGACGTTTGTCGGCAGATCACTGGGAATGCCAACTGTCACATTGGTTGTGCTCTCAACCAAACTGTCAAACCATCCAATGGCTGGTGTCAAAACTGATCACATGTGCAGCATCATGGCAGTTGAAGATTAAACAGAGGCCAAGATGGCAGCTTCCTTGCCTGAAAATGATAGGAGGGTTTACTTTCACTTTAACTGTTTAACATGTCTGCCTAGTCCTCTCTTGATAGACGGCATATAAACTTAAGGTCAAGAATAAAAGATATGAGAAAAAACTGGAATGTGCCTGAGAGCTATTTTTTTAGATATATTCAGTTGGTACACGCCTTGTCAGCTCAGTTTCCAGAGGGTATTCCTCAACTAATGGAAACAGGCTTAGAAAAAATGATGAGAAAAAGAAGAGAAAGGGGGATAATCTCAAACATATATAACTATTTATTAGAGACAGAATCATCAGATATGAATAAATTATGTGAGTGTTGGGTAAGAGATGTTCCAAAAATTGTCAACAGAAAATTGGGGAAAGATATATAAATTTCCATTTCAGATTTTAGTCTCACTTAGAGATAAATTAATCCAATTTAAAATAACACATAGAAGTTATTTTACACCATATAAATTGTCTAAAATATCACTTTCCAACCCTCAAAACAGCTGGAGATGTGCGGGTATTCCAGGAAATTTTATTCATATTTTTTGGACATGCCCAAAGATAATAACATTTTGGAGAGCGATCTTGAAAATAATTGATAAAGTAACATCAGTTCAGCTACACCCTGAGGCAGAGATCTGCCTACTGGGACTAGTTGAGGAAAATATGGCTCCCATAGAAAGAAGAATACAGCTTGGTCTGTTGTTATTCTATGCAAGAAAGGCAATAGTGCTTAACTGGAAGAAGACCGAGGCACCCTCACTGACACAGTGGAAAAATCTGGTAAATAGTAACCTGTCAATGTATAAGGAGACATATTGCAACAGAGGAAAGGAAGAGAAATATAGAAAAATTTGGGCAAATTGGACAGAGAATAATATGACAGCTTCAGGGGAGGGAGGGGCAGATGTGGGATAGAACTACACCAATGGGAGAAAGGGTTAAGGAACATACAAACCAATATTTGAATGTGAGGAAATGGGTTATGGGTAGGTAGACGATTGAAAGAGGTGAAATATATGATGTAGAATGCATATGAGAGGATATGACGATTGATGTAAAATGTATAATTTAATATGAGGAAATAGGAAGTAAGATGTGAAATATATGATGTAAAATGTATAATCTAATATGTGAAGAGAAGAAAATTGAATAAAGAGATTTTGAAAAAAAAAAAAAAAAAAAAGAATAAAAAAGAGCTGTGTCCGTCCATGGACGAAAGAGAAATATTGGTTAGTGAGATCTTCATAAACTGCCCGTTTGTGACAGAACGGTTGTGTGCTGTGATGAGAAATGGAGAACATGTTCTCTGCTCATCTCAGCTACATAAACCGGTACACACCAGAAATCAGCCATCTCTGGTGTGTACCAGTGATCCTGAGGATCGCGGCTTTTCTCGGTTTCATAAGCGGGCACCACAGTTGCAATATTCATCACAAAAAGATGTAAATGTTTCCTTCCAATCTTGTCGCTCTTGTGTAAATTAATTTTGATGAACTGTCACACTAGAGTTATTCTCTCCATACAATTGCCTATTCTGACTATGAGCTAACAAAACTTGCAATATTTCATAACTCCGCTGCCACATTTGGCACCTTTTGGGGGTGGGCGGAACTCCTCTTTAACCACCTCAATACTGGGCACCTTGTAAAAGCAATAAAGTTGATCAAAAAAAAAAAAAAAGGTACAGTAATATATAAAAAATAAAATAAAAAAAATTACAGCACCCCTGTTTTCCCATGCTCCAAAAGGAAATCAAATCTAAAAAGGGATGCAGACCCTGCCATTTTCCTAAGTAGAGCCCTGCAGGTGCAGCAGCTGATTGATAAATAAAACCACTCCCATACAGATTCACTGAGTACCTTTGCTAAAACAGAACAAGTAGGCAAACCAGCAGACTGTATAGCAAATGAGATTGCTCTCACAGATATTTTTTCCTTGGCAGATCTTCTATAAATCATGTTGCCAGCATATAATGCAAATAAAATAATGAAATGAATATGACAGGAAAGTTGAGAGAATCTCTAACTATTATGGTTGGTCCTTTACATCCACTCTCTTCATCCTGCTTGTAAATGAGCTAAGTGCACTGCCACTGACAGTTCCATTGCAATGTAGCTTAAACTGGAAAAACAGTAACTGACAGGAAGCCAGCAGGAAATGCACTGACCTCACCAAAGCGGAAACCTCTCCTACGCTGCTGCTCCAACCCGTACACTCACTCAGGACTACAGCTGCTTCTTCTGCACCCTCTGTAACGGCAGAAGAACAGGCTTTACGTATGATATAATTAAGTTCTCAATTCACTTTACTTGGCATCTTACCTACTCTATGACACTCAAACAAATTATATAAACAAGTAATTCAATAATGCACAGTACAATAGCAGGGCTCATTTCTCAACTAAGCTGCGAGTGGTTACAGGCTGCAAATAGGTGATATTGGGAACCTTTATTCTGCTTACGTTTGTAGATGCAATTCAATTTCTGCTTAAAGATAAAACGTTCGGGCGTGGCCTGGATAGCAATGGGATAGGTCGCATGTGATGTGAGCTCCGTCTGCCCATACTCCTAACCTACCATCCTGCCTGCATCCTGCTCGGTTCCTGCCATCCCCTACATCCGAGGACGTGTCCTGCTCTCCCTGTGGTTCCTGAAGCCTGTTAGCCCGCTGGTTTGCCGCCACTGCCGACGCGGCGCTTCCCGGTCATCTGCTTCAGGAAAGGCCCCGGCTTCGGCCTAGTTCCTGGTTCGGCGGCCATCTTGGCCCTCCCGACGGCGGCCCTGGACACTTCTCCTTGCCTCCCTGGGCGCACTGGGCTCCATCCTCTTCTGCATCGGCCCCCGGATTACCTGCTGCAGCTGCTGGGGTGTCTTTGCACTCTGCACCTGCTGTGTGAGCGGACCGCGGTCTCGGCCTGACTCCCGGAACGGCGGCCATCTTGCTCCACCCGGAGACATCTTTGGCAAGTATTACAGGCCTCCCTGACTCCCCTGAGCTCAGATTCCCCTGCATGCAGCCTGTTGCCATTACAGCTGCTTGAGAGTGACCTGCTGCCTACGTTGGGCCGTCCCTGGGCAGCGGTGGGGGGGGAGGTTGTGGAGGACCCGGCCTTCTTAACAGCGGCCATATTGGTGCACCCAGGGATCTTCCCTGTCGCCTTACAGCATGTCTCCGTCTAAAAATAATTCTGAAGCCATCGATAAACTGGCCAGATACCGCCGGCTTGAGGAGGGGTATCGGCAGGTCAGAGACGGCGCTGCTGCTTTCCTGGATGCGGATCACTCTGTGGTGGCTACTAACAAATTACTGGATGCCATCGCCATGTGCCAGAGCACGCTTACCACCAAGATCGAGGAGGTAAAAATTGATGTGTCCCTTATCCGGCAGGATCTCTCTACCCTCAGGGACCGCGTGACGGAGACGGAGACCCGTATTAGCAGAGCAGAGGATATCTTACATCCTTTACAACATACCACCGATGAGGTGCGCCGCCAGTTACAACAGATTAGCGCAAAACAGGATGACATGGAAAATCGCCTTCGGAGATGTAACCTCCGCTTCATCGGTCTTCCTGAGTCTGCTGAGGGCACCGATCCGGAGAGCTTCCTTGAAAACCTCCTAACCTCAACCTTCGGCAGAGACGCATTTTCGGTAATGTTTGCAGTGGAGAGAGCTCATCGAATCCCTGGCCGCCCTCCTCCCCAAGGAGCTCCACCGCGTACCCTGATAGCGAAGTTCCTTAATTTCAGGGATCGCGACAAGATCCTCCGCCTAACCAGAGAGAAGGGGAATATCCCTCATACCAACGCTCGTGTTGCCGTCTTCCCGGACTTCTCCAATGAGGTGCAACGGCAGCGGTCCAGGTTCCAGGATGTTAAGAAGCGCCTCCGCACTCTACACCTCAAATACGCCATGCTGTACCCTGCAAAGCTTCGTGTGGAGTGCGACGGTCGGACCCACTTTTTCGAGGACCCAGAGTCGGCATCCACTTGGATTGACCGGAGAGATCGGCGAGATTGAGCATACCGCGATGTCTGGGAGCTGTGAGTACTTTTCTTTTCTCTCCCCTGCTGCCCCCTGTGCCGGTGGCACTCCCTGTTCGTGCCCTGGTGATTCGCCTCACGGTTGCTCTGTTGCTAGTGGGTGCCCTCCGCCGGGACGGGGGAGACAGACCTAAAAGCCTTTTTCGCCCCTCCTCGGATCTCACAGCACGCTCGCCACCTTCGGGTGACCTAACTGTTAATTCCCCGTTCTCCCCACGCATGGGAGATGCTTGTAGAGGGCAGCTTACCGAACGTTGCTGGAACTTCCTATCCTACTTTACGTACCACCCTGATGGCAGGCGGGGCTCCCTTCTGCACGGCTGCAATGGTGTTGTGCTTTTGTGGCCCCTACACCCCATGCACTTCTCAGAGAAGAAGTCGCCCCCCTAGGTTCTCTATGGACTTTTTTCACTCCCCCCGTTTACCTGATTGTTTTTTCCTCCTTTTTTGTTTTCTGTTCATCACAGGTATCTATGTCCCTTTGAAATTAAGTCCCTCGCCTCCAATGCTTTTTTCACGTTGGATGTCCCCGGTTGATACCTGGTTTTGGGATACTATGTTCATGCCGAGTTGGGGTGGCACTGGACTGGGAGGGAGGGGAAATGTTTTGGCTGTTTTTTATTTGCCACTATGTTCACAATTGTTTATTTCTGCTAAAGGTACTATGTCATTGTCATACATGCACTATCAATATTGGTTGCTGATGTGTTCTGTACTGTCTGATGTGTCCTTCTCTGCTCTGCTGGTCCTGGTTTGGCTGCGGTCTATTATACATACCATATACCCACCATGAGTTCCCTGAAGTTCCTCACGTGGAATGTTAGAGGCTTACGCAATAAGATCAAACGCACAGCGGTCCTGACATTTCTCAAATCTCAGAGAGCTGACATTATCACACTGGTCGAGACCCATGTCACGGGCCACTTGCAATCCTCCCTTAAAAAACCTTGGGTGGGGTGGGCTTATCATGCCACTCACACCTCATATTCCAGAGGAGTATCGGTCCTGGTTGCCAAACGGGTACCTTTTGAGCTTATACTGCTCCGCACGGATCAGCAGGGCAGATATGTGTTTATGCACGCCACCATTAATGGGTCTCCTATCCTGCTACTTGCCTGCTATATTCCCCCCCCCGTACAACTCAGCTGTAATTCAGGAAGGCCTTGCCTTTATGACACAATACCCCTCCGTACCGGCAGTGTGGATGGGGGACTTCAATATGACCCTGATCCCCACTCTGGACCGTCTGGGCACACTGGATCCCCCCCTTAACCCACCGACCCATACCAGACTGCACCGCATAATGACCGACTTTGCTCTTGTCGACACTTGGCGCCACAGACACCCGCACACTAAAGTCTTCTCATGCTTTTCAGCCAGTCATAACACAATGTCACGAATTGATTTTGTTTTTATCTCAATGTCCCTGCTGCCTAAGCTAGGAGATGTGGGCTTTGCTCCGAGAGTACTCTCGGATCACGCCCCCTACTGGGTCACGATCCAGCTCCTGAAGGCTTCCCCTGCTCCTTCTTGGCGGCTAAACCCGTTCTGGCTGACTGCCCTGCAGGACCAGGATGACATCCCCACAGAATTGCAATACTATTTTACGGCCAACAGGGACACTGCCACGCATGATGTGGTGTGGGAAATGTTTAAACTTCACGCTCGTTCCCTACTTTCCACACGTATTAACAGGCTTAAACGGTCATCAACATTTATTGTCCAGCAGGCTGCGGAGCACCTGCAGGCGCTGGAGGAGGCGTTCCACCGGGACCCCTCGCCCAGCGCGGCCAACAATCTAAAGATTCAGGCGCGCCAGGTCTCCCAATTGCACATAGAGAAGGCTAAACAACGTATCTTCTTCTGTAGACAGAGGGTGTTTGAGTATGGAGAGAGATCGGGCAAACTGCTCGCATATCTCGCCCACTTGGATATGCGTCCCCCTGTGGTGGTGTCCTTGACCGACCCGCAGGGGAACGACATCACCGATCCGCAACTGGTGGCGGAGGAATTTGGGAGATTCTACCGTGCACTCTACACTTCCAGGGTCACCCACACTCCCCAAGACACCAGGGACTACCTAGCGGGAGTTCAATTCCCTAAACTGACAGACGACCAGCTTGAAATTCTGGAAGCCCCTATTACTGAGGAGGACATCTCCGAGGCCATTTCCTGTCTGGCCTCATCCAAGGCCCCAGGATTGGATGGCCTACCTCTTGAATTCTATGCCACCTACTCTGAAATCCTAATCCCTGAACTTAAGTACCTGTATAAATCTACATTTGACTCAGGAGTTCTACCCCCATCTATGCGAGAAGCCCAAATAGTCGTAATTCCCAAACCCGGAAAGGACCCTAAATACCCGGAGTCGTATAGGCCCATTTCCCTGTTACAGGTAGATATTAAAATATTAGCTAAGATTCTAGCCTCCCGCCTTAACCAGGTTATTCTGTCATTGATACACCCTGACCAAACCGGCTTTATGCCAGGGAAGAACACGGCCATGAATATTCGCCGCCTATTTATGAATATTCAGGGGTCCCATGATGAAATTGGCTCGAGGGTCGTGGTGGCGCTGGATGCCGCCAAGGCCTTCGACTCCGTGGAGTGGAACTACCTGTGGGAGTGTCTCTCAAGATTTGGATTTGGCCCCAGCTTTATTCGCTGGGTCCAACTCCTCTATCAATCCCCGAGGGCCAGAGTGTTTGTGAATGGTTGGCTTTCTGACCAGTTCCCGCTGGAGAGAGGGACCCGGCAGGGCTGCCCCCTTTCCCCCATGCTTTACGCATTGGCTGTGGAGCCGTTGGCCATAATGGTCCGTGCGGACACTTGCATCCGAGGTCTCAGGATGGGGAACCTGGAAGAAAAGATTGGGATGTATGCCGACGACACACTTCTGTATCTGGCGGACTCCGGTCCTTCTCTTATAGCAGCCCTCCAGTCCATAGAACGTATGGGTGGCCATTCGGGTCTGAGTATTAATTGGGCTAAGTCCCAGATCCTTCCGATTGACCATTTCCCCTCCTCGTTCGCGTCCCCTCCTCTGGCTCTCCCAAGGGTCTCCCAGATTAAATACCTTGGCGTACAGGTCACTAGATCGCTCTCAGATTATAAACTACTGAACATTGAACCCCTGTTTGCTCTGATCAAGAACAAGACGCAGACTTGGGCCAGACTACCCCTGGGTGTTATGGGTCGCGTCAGCTTGGTTAAGATGATACTCCTTCCCAAGATACTCTATTTGGTCTGGCATGCTCCCCTCTATATACCACAAAAAAATTTCAGGACAATTGAATCCATCCTGAATTCATTTATTTGGGGTCATGGCAGACACAAATTATCCTGGAGAATCCTGAAGAACCCTGTGACGTTGGGAGGAGCTGCTCTCCCTGACTTTCAGGATTATTATTTTGCCTCCCAGCTGTCCCACTTCTATTATTTTGATAAACATGAACTAACGAGATACCAGACACTACTCTGTGAGCACCCAGATGACTCGGCCCACACCCCACTTCAATCGGTCCTAAGAGCCCCATTGACAAGACGCCCCCCCCAACGCACAGCAGACATGTTGACTCACCACCGGAGGGTATGGCGGGCGGCACTGCAGAGAACTGGGACCCCAAGGGTACACTCTCATACCCCTCTCTGGTACAATACATGCTTGCCAGAATTATTGTCCATTCCGGACCCCGCGGCGTGGATACGCCATGGGATCTTATACATACACCAGATCATGACCGATTCAGGCCTTAAGTCATTCCAAATGCTGAAGGACGAATTTTCCCTCCCCAATTGCCTTTTCTTCAGGTATTTGCAACTCCGTCACGCCATACAGGCCCAGTTTTCTGGCTCTTACCCGTCCCTGGCAGTTCCCTCCATAGTGGACACAGTCACGGGTAATGTGCCTGCTAAGCTCATCTCCACTTTGTACTCCGCCATTCGTCTCCCTAGCACCACAGCATTGGCCTATACTGCTAAGACTAGATGGGAGGCGGATGTTGGACTTATAGAGGATGAGGACTGGGGCGAGATTTTGGAGGACGTGAAAAAGGTTTCCCCCAAGCTGTCGGACCGCCTCACACAGCTGTACATTATACATAGAACATATCTGACCCCTCAGAGAGTGGCACGTTTCAGGCCCACGTACAATCCAGGATGCCGCCTCTGTGACCATACCCCGGGCTCCTTTTACCACCTCATATGGTTCTGTCCTACCATTCAGGCATATTGGACACAGGTGATACGCTTCCTACACGATCAGATGGGCTCCCCTGCTACCCTTGACCCAAAGATGTGCCTACTTGGCCTGTTGCCAGACTTGGATGCCGACAAACCCCTCCGTACCTTTTTACATGAGACGCTATTCTTGGCAAGAAAAGTAGTGGCCCGTAATTGGATGCAGGCCCTGCCCCCTACAGTTCAGTGCTGGAAAAAGGCGGTTAACGATGCTCTCCCATATAAAAAACTGATTTATGTACATAGAGGGTGTCCGCTAAAGTATGAGAAGGTCTGGGACAGATGGATGGCGGATGGTGAAACGTGTACCTGACATGTTGATTTTTTGTTTTTGTTGTATACCGGCTCTACTTTCACTGCTGTTATTATCTTTGTGACACACAGATGCTTCACTGTGTTCATGTATGTACTATTATATTGGCCATACTGGCTTATGTTGATTTATGTACCATGCATACTTTTCAATAAAGTTGGTTTCCAATTAAAAAAAAAAAGATTACAGATGGGTGAGATTTATTGCTATTGATAGCCTTTTACCATTTTTCTCTCATGGTTAGTATTTAAGTGTACCTTGGTTTGGGATCCTGATATGTGGCACGACACTACACTTCTCTCTTTACCTTCTCTTTCCTGCTCCACACTTTATCTTTCTCCCCCCTCTATTTTCCTCTATAACTTTTCTTCCCTTTGCCCTATCGTAGAGTAAAACCACCTGAGATGACGTGTTATAATTGTATTAAAGTGTATGATTTTTGGATGTCATGAGAAAGATTGTACCATTCTCTGTGGAATACTGTTTTGTATGATATGCACAATCATCTCAATAAACACATATATAAAAAATTATAAAAAAAAAGATAAAACGTTAGAAAGCTGCCACCAAATACTCTCTTGTCTTTGGGTAACCAAAGACCTCATCATCTCCCTACTCAGAAGTCCCTCACTAAGGAAAAGCTGGCGGCTGGTTCAAGTAGCTTATACCCTTTAGAGAAAAGAGGAGTACAAGGCTGTCAGCTACATATATAGACATGCAGGCTGGCAGCCTACAAATATGCATGTCTATGGGGGTTATTTACAAAAGGCAAATCCACTTTGCACTACAAGTGCAAAGTACACTTGGAAGTGCAGTCACTGTAGATCCAAAGGGGACATGCAAGGAAAATAAAAAAACAGCATTTTAGCTTGCACATGATTGGATGATAAAATCAGCAGAGCTTCCCCTCAGATTTACAGCGACTGCACTTCCAGTGCAATTTCAAGTGCACTTTGCACTTGTAGTGCAAAGTGGATTTGCCTTTCATAAATAGCACCCAATGTGTCTGCCAAATCAAAGAGAGTTTAACAGAATGGGGAAGGAAAGGGAGTAGCCATATAGGCTCCCCTTTCCTCATGGGGTCACTGTAACTGCAAGGTTTAGTAGATAAGGTTTTAATAAGGAGGTTAGGTGAGGTCAGGATATAGCTGCAGGGCTGAGGGTCAATAGTTCAGCTAAGTCCAAAAACAAAAAAAACAAAAAAAAAAACCCCAGTCAGTGGGATTTGATTAAAGTAGATCAGGTGTGTTAGAGGGTTCTGGAAATTTGGAAGATCAGTGAGGATTGGTTAATGAAGTCAGGTGTCAGAGTGGGAAATTTCTAGAAGCTGGTTCTGATCCATTTAAGGGGCGGTTCCAGGCAGGCTTAGTGGCGCGATACCAGAAGATTCCAGCAGGAGGAGCTCCCACCCTACCCCCCCCCCCCCTTTTTCCCGTTGCGGCCAATTCATGTGGTGGCTCCCTCGGGCGAGTTGCCAGAGGGGAGAATTAAGGAAAGTCAAGTTCAAGTAATAATCAGCTCGAGTCTCAGTGGCTGGGTTGAGTATGGGTATTGATAAACACTTGGTTGGAAAGTATGTTTTAAGAGATGAAGTTTTGATGGATTATGGAATTATGTTTTGAAACCAGTGAATCAGGCCGTGGCCAATAATTATCCAAAAAAAAAAAAAAAAGGTTACATGGAGTTTAAATAAAAATGGTTATTTAAGTTATAACTTGTTCTGGTGTCTTTTGTGCTCTATGCATGTTTGCGGGGGTATGCATGATGCATGTGATCCCATGGATCATCAACAAACTTCCAACCACCATAAAAACATATGTCCAAATTCAATTGCTCTTGGATCACCTGTCTGGGGATAATATAGTGGAATATTTAGGTTTGTTGTACACTGCATACAGTGGATATAAAAAGTCTACACACCTCTGTTAAAATGTCAGGTTTTTGTGATCTAAAAAAATGAGACAATAAATCATTTCAGAACTTTTTCCACCTTTAATGTGACCTATAAACTGTACAACTCAATTGAAAAACAAACTGAAATATTTTAAGAGGGGGGGGGGGGGGTAAAAATAAAAAATAAATAAAAATGTAACTTCCACTTTTTGGAACCCTCCCCCCCTTTGGTGTCACAATTGGCAC
The DNA here is from genome assembly GCA_029206835.1 of Rana muscosa. Classification (NCBI taxonomy): domain Eukaryota; kingdom Metazoa; phylum Chordata; class Amphibia; order Anura; family Ranidae; genus Rana; species Rana muscosa. The sequence continues at coordinate 336,582,062 of CM055116.1, read as the reverse complement.
CTTTCAGGGGGGAGGGGGGGGAGCAGATACACACGGGTCCCAGAAGACAGAAGGGACCATTCGGATCGCGCAAGGCAACTCGCGCATGTGCAGTAGGGAACCAAGAAGTGAAGCCGCAAGGCTTCACTTCCTGATTCCCTTACCGAAGATGGCAGCGGCAGCATCCGAGGGCCGAGGGACAGGTTGGCCTTGGGTGCCGACATCGCGGGCGCCCTGAACAGGTAAGTGTCCTTATTTTAAAAGTCAGCAGCTGCAGTATTTGTAGCTGCTGACTTAAAAAAAAAAAATTGGCGGACCTCCACTTTAAATAGGAGTCAGTACACACCTGCCATCATTTAACGTGCCTCTGATTAACCCCAAATAAAGTTCAACTGTTCTGGTAGGTCTTTCCTGACATTTTCTTAGTTGCATCGTACAGCAAAAGCCATGGTCCGCAGAGCGCTTCCAAAGCATCAGAGGGATCTCATTGTTAAAAAGTATCAGTCAGGAGAAGGGTACAAAAGAGTTTCCAAGGCATTATATATACCATGGAACACAGTGAAGACCGTTGTCATGATGTGGAGAAAATATGGCACAACAGTGACAATACTAAGAACTGGACGTCCCTCCAAAATTGATAAAAAGATGAGAAGAAAACTGGTCAGAGAGGCTGCCAAGAGGCCTACAGCAACATTGAAGGAGCTGCAGGAATATCTGGCAAGTACTGGCTGTGTGGTACATGCGACAACAATCTCCCCTATTATTCATATGTCTGGGCTATGGGGTAGAGCGGCAACGGAAGCCTTTTCTTATAAAGAAAACATCCAAGCCAGGCTAAATTTTGCAAAAACACATTTGAAGTATCCCAAAAGCACAAAACCTTCAGGCTTCTGCTAGAAAGTTGAGCATGAAGAGGAACTCCATCTTTCAGCATGACAACAATCCAAAGCATACATCCAAATCAACAAAAGAATGGCTTCACTAGAAGGTTAAAGTTTTGGAATGGCCCAGCCAGAGCCCAGAAATGAATCCCAATGAAAATTTGTGGGGTAATCTGTAGAGGGCTGTGCACAGGAGATGTCCTCACAATCTGACAGATTTGGAGTGTACAGTGGAACCTCGGATTGCGAGTAACGCGGTTAACGAGCGTTTCACAATACGAGCACTGTATTTTTTAAAATCGCAACTCGGTTTGTGAGTGTTGTCTCGCAAAACGAGCACGATTCAGGCCAAAGCGGTGTGCAGTACCGCGTTTGGCCTGAGGTGGGGGGGGGGCGCCGGAGCCAAACAGAGCCGAAAGTCGCCAACCCAGCCGTTCGGAAATGCACGGAAAGGCCCAAGGACAGCACGGCTGACCTCGGCAAATCGCGGGAATGAAGTCTTACCGAGGTCAGCCGAGGTGTCCTCTGGCCTTTTCGGCTGTTTCAGAGGCTCTCTGGCGCCCCATGCCTCTGGCCGCATGCGGTATTGTATCCCATTGACGTCAATGCGGAACAAATTATTTTCGTTTCCATTGACTTCAATGGGGAAACTCGCTTTGATATGCGAGTACTTTGGATTACGAGCATTCTCCTGGAATGGATTATGCTCATAATCCGAGATTCCACTGTATTTGCAAAGAAGAGTGAGCAAATATTGCCAAGTTAAGATGTGCCATGCCCAACCAGACCAATTTTCAGCTTTCGGTGCTCTCACACTTTGAATGACAATTACTCAGTCATGCAACACGGTACCCATATGAAATGTTTGTCCTTTTTTTCCACACAAATAGGGCTTTCTTTTGGTGGTATTTAAATCACAGCTGGGTTTTTAACTTTTTGCGCTATAAATAAAAAATTCCAAAAATGTTGTAAAAAAAAAAAAAAAAAAAAAGTTCTTAGTTTCTGTTAAAATTTAGCAAATTAGTAATTTTTCTTCATAAATTTAGGCCAAAATTTATACTGCTACATATCTTTGGTAAAAATAATCAAAATTGGTGTATATTATTTGGTCGGTGAGAACGTTATAGAGTCCACAAGCTATGGTGCCAATCTCTGAAAATTTATCACACCTGAAGGACTGATGGTCTATCTCATTTCTTGAGACCCTAACATGCCAAGTACAAATGACCCCCAAATGACCCCCTTTTTGGAAAGTAGACATTCCAAGGTATTTAGCAAGAGGCATGTTGAGGTTTTTGAAGTTGTAATTTTTTCCCACAATTCTTTGCAAAAATCAAGATTATTTTTTTCACAAAATTTTCATTATCAGGTTATTTCTCACACACAGCATATGCATACCACAAATTACACCCCAAAATACATTCTGCTACTCCTCCTGAGTATAGCGATACCACATGTGTGAGACTTTTACACAGCGTGGCCACATACAGAGGCCCAACATGCAGGGAGCACCAGCAGGCGTTCTAGGGGCATACATTTCATACATTACATTTCTAATTACACTTTGAGGCACTGTAGTGGCATTGATGCGAACTGATGTGGCATGGATGAGCCGTGGATGTTGATGGCTGGGTATGGATGGGATGGCTGAGTGAGTATGGCTGAGTGTGGGTGGGATGGCTGAGTATAGCTGGGTATGGCTAAATATGTATGGATGAGTATTGCAGAGTATGGATGTATGGATGAGTATTGCAGAGGATGGATGGATGAGTATTGCAGAGTATGGATGGATGGATGAGTATTGCAGAGTATGGATGGACAGATGAGTACTGGCAGAGTATGGCCATGGCTGGAATGGGCACTGAGCAGCGCTGTTGCAAACGATCTCTCCTCCTCTCCCCTCACACTGTATCGATTGGTACAGAGAGGGGAGAGAGGAACCGGCATCATGACATGACGCCAGTTTGTTTACAAGTGATCGCCCCGTCATTTGACAGAGCAATCACGTGGTAAACGCCCGCTATCAGCGGCCATTAACCGTGATCCGTGAGTGCACCTCAGGTGGCGCGCGGGAGCAAGATTCTGGGAGGACGTCCATGGGCTCCCTCCCAGAATAAGCCGACCGCTCTGTAGCCGTCTTTCGGCTATGGCCCGGTCGGCATGTGGTTAACATATAGGCGTTTTACTGGCAGTTTTGAAGTGAACCAGTGTGAAAGTGCCCTAAAATATCAAAAGATCAGGAACAGAACAGAGTGTGAAAGAACTTAGTGCTCCTTCCACAGTTTTAACAAAACTGTTAAATTACTTCCAGGTAAATTTCACAATAAGCACAAAATATTTGTAGACCACGACAACAGACTGCAAAAATAAAAACAAACCCTTTAAAGGGGTTGTATACCCAGAAGAAAAAAAAAACCTATAAAAGGCATAATGAGCGAGTGTGCACCACATACTAGCTCATTATAAAATACTTACCTTAGAACGAAGGCCCCGCACCGTCTCCCGGTCACCGCCGAGGGAGCTGACATTTTGCCTTGGCGATTCTTCCGAGTTTGCGGCTCCGGCGCTGTGAGTGGCCGGAGCCGCAATGACATCACTTCCGCGCATGCGCGCGGGAGCCCTCCATTCTGGCAAGTACGGGCACGATACGCTGGACCTTTGCCGGACCTTCACTGTGCATGCGCCGCTGACGTCTGCATGCAAGGTGAATATCTCCTCAGGCCTCATGTATGCAGGATGTTGTTCAATCTCTCCTGAACTAATTAATATGACAGCTAGAAACCGGCGTCTAAAAACGGCCGTTTAGCCGCGTTTACATGCCGCGTTTGCGTCTAGAAGCATTTGGGGAAAAAAATAATTTTTGTTAAAATGAAACGTCCGTAAACGAAACCCTACCGCTACCAAGTTACCACTTTTAGCGCTTGAAATGCCTCTAAACACAGCTTCTGAACGCATTTTTTTGGGTTCCAAAAAGAGCCTCTAAACTCAACTGACTAGAAACGACCCTGTGTACATGTACTGATAAGATAACATAGATGAGAGTTCAGGAGCAGTTGAAAAAAATGCCCAACTGCTCCTAAACGCCCCTTTACCAGCAGCAGTGTACATGACGCCTAAACCGTACAGGTTTAGGAGATATTCCTTTTACCTACAGGTAAGCCTTATTATAGGCTTACCTGTAGGTAAAAATGTGCTAAAGGGGTATACAACCGCTTTAAGAGTTTCATATCAAAGATGTTTCAAATGCAACAACAGAAAAGCTTCAGAAACATGTTTTGGGAGACCATTTAATTCCTGGAAATTGGCCAGCTCTGCTTCCCATATCCACTAGATCGGCGAGTCTCCTGTTCTCAGACAGTTTTTATAGCAGTTGTGCTTAATGTACTTGATATAGGGCACCTCAAGTGCAGCCCCTGGCATTATTAAATATGATGCTGCAGGATGGCCACACATAATATTAAATAAATGTATTATCTGGCACCTTCCTGCAGCATCACAGACATGAAACAGGAGATGATCAGCACTACATCGATGGTCAGACACTGTGGACATGCTACAGGGGAGGTAAGAAACTGGGGATGTGCTTCAGGGGACAGTCATAGGGGCCGAGTGCAAAATCTGGTACAGCTCTGCATAGAAACCAATCAGCTTCCAGTTTTTTTTGTCAAAGCTTATCTGAACAAACTGATTGGCTACCATGCACAGCTGCACCAAATTTTGCACTCTCCAGTTTTGGCAAATCAACCCCCATAAACTGAAGATATGTTACATGAAACTGTTAAAGAACAAAAAATACTTGTGTCACTTTCTCTCCACAAGATGCATTTTAGAAGCTCAAAAGGAAAATTAACACAAAGCAAAAAGGGATGAGCAGTACAGAAAAGAGTAGAACAGTGTCAAGCAAATAACCCAAACTATTTCCTAATAAAGCAATTTTAACCCCTTCACGCCAACATAACACATAAATGCGGCCTCACGGACCTGGGCTTTTTTCCATGGGGCCGCATACGGCACGCTCCCAGCACAGAGACCGGGGTCTCGCCGAGAGCCCCGGGCCCAGACTCTTCTGATTTTGGGTCACCCAATTCCTGTGGTAGCCTCCGATGGGCTACCACAGTGATCAGTCACTTCCTTTTCCTTTCTGTGAATGGAGAGACAGATACATTGTAGCTTTGTCTTTTCACACAGAAAGTGTGGGGGGGGGGGAAGTGTTTATAAAAAAAATTAAGAATAAATAAATAAAAAAAAAAAAAAAAATTAAGCAACAATACCTAGATCAAGGTTTGATCCAGGTCAGTGTCAGGTTTAGTTTGGGTCAAGGTCAGGGTCAAAGGTCAAGGTCAGTATATTTTAAGCAGGATTTTTATTTATTTTTTTATTAGCATCAGTGTCCGTTAGGCTTGGTTCACACAGGGGCAACATGACTTCCAGCGCGACTTTGAGAGGCAACTCAGACACAACTTGAGCATGAATCACAGGGTGACCTCAGGGCAACCTCAGCGCGACTTGTGGTGATTTACAACACGACTTGAAGTCGCTTCCAGGACAGGAGACATTCCAGTGGCCAATAAAACAAGAATCAGCTCTGTGGGAGGGAGGGGGGAGGGAGGGGTTTGCCTGAAAAATATGTGTTCTCTTCCTGGAGAGTTGCTCCTGTTAAGACAGGGAATACGACTTCTGAGCGACTTCCATTGAAATCAATGGGTACAGGTCGCCTAGCAGTCGCCTAGGAGTCGGATTGAAGTAGTACAGGGACCATTTTTGAAGTCGGAGCGACCGCAGTCGTGTACATTAAAACATCTCCATGGACTTCAATTCGTTTTAAAAATAACACGACTTGGGGCAACTCGGGGCGACCTGAAGTCGCGTCCGGAGTCGCCCCTGTGTGAACCGAGCCTTAATGTCAGTGTGTTTTAGGCAGGACAAAAAAAAAGCAAAATGTGCACTATTGCTTCTGGGCTGTACTCAGGGCAGGACTTAGGGTAGTGGGGGCCCCTGGGCTTGAGTCACTTTCGGGCCCTACCTTCTATACATTACAAAAAATGGGCGTGGCTCTGAAGGGGGTGTGGTTAGAGTCTGAGATGAATGAGGGATGGAGGGAGAAAGAAAGCAGAGTCATGGGGGACACTGGTCAAATGCACCTTGCACTGAGAGGGTCATTAGACACTCATACATTATATAGCGATGCATGGCACTTAGTGAGGCATGGTGGCACTGACCCTAAAGTGGCACTGACAGGGGCATGGGGGCACTGACCATAAAGATGCCCCCTGCACTGACAGACAATGGACACCGACCATTATGTTGCACACTGCAGTGAGTGAGGCATGAGGCACATACCAAGGGTTGCACTGAGGGGGACACTAACCACAAAATAGCATCTTGCACCGAGCGAGGCATTAAGCACTCATGCAGTATATAGTTATGCATGGCTCTTAGCGAGGCACAGACTAGGGCATGAGAGCATTGGTCATAGAGTTGCACCTTGCACTGACAGAGGCATCAGACATGGACTACTATAAAGTTGCACCATGCACTGAGTGAGGCATGAGGCACTAACCATAAAGTAGCACCTTGCACTAACAGAAGCCTGAAGCACTTACCATAAAAAAGTTCCACCGAGCACTGAATGAGGCATAAGGCACAGACCATAAAGTCACACTGACAGAGGCACCGAGGATAAAATTGCAATGAGTAAGGTATGAGGCACTGACCTGGAGCAGTATATAACGTTATGCATGACACAGAGAGAGGTATGATCTGCAGTATAGAAAGTTATGCATTGCACTGATATAGGCAGCACTGACAGAGGTATGAGGCACTGTCGCTGACCTGGTGCTGGTGATATAGGTAGGTATTTAGGGTGACTTTCCTGGTTGATCACTCTTCCGAGTCTTCCATCCCCTACTACAAGCAGGACTCAGGAGAAGCCGACTGTCCACTTTGAGCGCCCGCCCTGCATTCTGGGAGGAGTAGTCTCTGCAGCGTGTAGGCACAGCCCGGCCGAGTCTAGTGTGTGCTGTTGAGAACTACATCTCCCATCATGCAATGTGGTGCCAACTAGGACAGCGGTGGAGCCTGCTATTGGCTGCTGCCGCTGATGAGGGTGTAACGGGGCGGAACTTTTAATGTGTGTCGGCGGTGATGTTCTTTCTGTCACGCTAATCTGACAGAACGCAGACCCGCTCACGGCTCACCCCTGCTTAGGCTTTTAGATTTGTTTTACCCTTAGGTATAAAGAGGTTAAAGAATATTTTTAATTTACTGACTTGTAAGTAAGCACCTAAATCTCCTGAAAGGCACACAATAAGTCCGTCCCTTTGGCCACAGGTTGGGGACCAGCAGTTTGGCGAATATAAGGTGCTTTGGCTGGTAGATTTTGGCTGATTTACTAAGGACCCATGCACACTGGGCTTATAAAATGGTTCTTCTACAGGAGCTTTGTGTTTTGCCTATAGAAGCAGCTCATTGTTATCCTTAGTGTCTATACACATTAGGAGGTATAGATGCATATTTTAAGCTTGGCGTTTAGTGCCGGTTCACACTTGTGCGATGCACAGACACTGCATGTAATTCGCAGCGCACTGCTGTTCACATTACATGCAGTGTCTGTGCGGTGCGATATCCACCATCCAGATATCTGGATGGCGAATATCGCACCGCATTCGGCCCAAAGACGCACAGGACCCTTTTTTCTGTTCGGACCAGAATCGGATCGCATGTGTTCCGATTCATGTCCAAACTGTCAGTTCGCACTGCGATACGCGAGCTGAAATGGGTGTGTCGTTAACATATAATGACACTCCCCATCAGTTTGCATATGGCAGTGTGAACTGCCGTGCGTGTCGGGTGCGATGCGGGAACCCGTAGTGGATTTGCGATGTTCTCGCATCGCACCAGTGTGAACCAGCACTTAGCCCTGGTTCACACTGGTAAGTTTTGACATGCGATTTGGCATGTCAAATCGCATGTCAAAACGGCGGTATTTGCCGCAATATGCCGGCAATGGCACCGTCCTAATCGGTCGCATCTGCGGCGCTGCACCGATTTCAAAAAGTAGTTTCTGTAATACTTTTTGCGGTTTTGGCCCGCGATTTACATTGACATCTGTGCAAAAACCTGCACAGATGTCTCTGTAATCGTGACCGAAATCAGGACTGACCAGCGGGAGTGAAATCGTGCGAGTTCAGCTGAACTCACACGGCTTCACTCTCGCAGCCCAGTGTGAACCTGGGCTTAGAGGCAGAAAAAAAAAAACCTTCCGTTTTGCATTTTCGAGAGAAGATTTCTGGCAGAAAAAAAAAATGCTCCTAAATGCCTGTACAAAAACGCTCTGAGAGCCGGTTCACACTACCGCGACCTGGGGGGCGCCTTGTGACGCCCCAAGTCGCGCGACATGACAAATTACATGGAAGTGAATGAGAGCCATCTTAATGCACACTACTGAAGTCACTCCGACTTCAGAAAAGGTTCCTTTACTATTTCGTCAGGCGACATGTACCCATTGATTTCAATGGAAGTCGCCTCCAAGTCGGATCCCCTGTCTTAACTGAAGCAACTTTCCAGGAAGTAAAAATAGTTTTCTAGGCAAACCCCTCCCTCCCACAGAGCTGATTATTATGTGATTGGCCACTGGCACAGTCCCCTGTCCTGGAGGCGACTTCAAGTCGCCCAAAGTCGCGCTGTGATTCACGCTCAAGTCGTGTCCAAGTCGCCTCGCAAAGTCGCGCACAAAGTCGTGTTGCCCCTGTGTGAACCGGCTCTGAGTGTTTTTTTTCTGCCAAAACAACTGGTGTTTTTTTTAAGCCCAGTATGCATTGGCCCTTAAAGAGGTGAGAATCCATCCACAATCAAATAGTATAAATATTCACTTAAAATATCCAATCATATAAAAATAAAATTTCCCTTCAAATTGACTACCCAATCATTTGCAGATGAAAAAAGTAAACAATAATTTGCTTTTCAAATGACAGGAAAACTGGAGTGAATTTTTACACAATTTATTGTATGAAGGTGCTCAACTCTTTTCGTAGTTCAGCTTTGTGGTAGTCCAGGTTTAAAAATCCCCAGGCAGCAAAGTCAGTCAATGTGGAAGATCGATTGCTCCTTTTACCAATAGACTCTGGGGCACCAATGGCTGTGTACCAGCCTAGCTGGAAGGACTATAAGAGTCAGGGGTGTTCGCGCCAGCACGGCGCAACGGGAAGTGATGTCAGTTGGGAGCCCGGGAGACACTGGTAGGAAGCCACAGTGTCATACGCTGTGTCTGAGTCAAGGACAAAACACGTCTGTGACAGACCCAACCAGGACAGGGGCAAGCCTCCTACCCCACTGATCACAGCCCACAAAGAGAGCAGATCATTCTAGAATGATGGACAAGAATAGCTGAGAGAGTGATTTAGATTACTTCTCTGAATAAGGACAATAAAGCTTCCCTTCTGGAGTGGATGGAAAGGTGTAATTTCAATCTTGTCAATGGTCAGAGGAAAGATGGTGTCCCTCCTGCAAACTGGGTTGCAGAGGCTCCTTCACTTGGGACAGAAATATTTATCAACAAGATCCCTCAAGAAATCTATGAAGATAAAATTAAAAAGTGATTGTAAAGTCTCTCTCTTTTTTTTTTTTTTAGGTAAAAATAACAATGTTATACTTATCTGCTCTGTGCAGTGGATTTGCACAGAGCAGCCCCAATCCTTCTCTTCTCAGGTCCATCTTTGGTGCGCTTGGCTCCTCGCCCATGCCCCCACAGCAAGCAGCTTGCTATGGGGGCACCCGATCCAAGTCACAGCTCCATGTATCCATTCAGACACTGAGCCGTGGCCCCTTTCTCTTCTCATTGGCTAATTGACTTTGATTGACAGCAGCAGGAGCCAATGGCGCCACGCTGCTGTCTCAGCCAACAAGGAGGGGAGTCTCAGGCAGCCAAGACATTCCTACAACATCACTGAATAGAGATGGGGCTCAGGTAAGTATTAAGGGGGGCTTCTGCGCACAGAAGGCTTTTTTATCTTCATGCATAGAATGCATGAAGATAAAAAAAAAAAAAAAACTTCTGCCTTTACAACCACTTTAATTCCACTTTATCAGACTGCTAGAACATTGTTTGTCTTCTGTTGACTTGTCTAGTGGACAGAATGCACAAGTTTGTTTCTCTCTTAGACCCCTTTTACACTGGGTCGTTTTGCAGGCGCTATTGCGCTAAAAATAGCGCCTGCAAACCGACCTGAAACAGCCACAGCTGTGTCTCCAGTGTGAAAGCCCCGAGGGCTTTCACACTGGAGCGGTGCGCTAGCAGGACGGTAAAAAAAGTCCTGCTAGCAGCATCTTTGGAGTGGTGAAGGAGCGGTGTGTATACCGCTCCTGCCTATTGAAATCAATGGGGCACTGCGGCTATACCGCCGGCAAAGCGCCTCTGCAGAGGTGCTTTGCGGTAGTTTTCAACCCTTTCTCGGCCACTAGGGGGGTAAAACCGCCCCAATAGCGGCCGAATAGCGGCGCGAAATTGGCAGTAAAGCGCCGCTAAAAATAGCGGCGCTTTACCGCAAACGCACCTCCCTCCCCAGTGTGAAAGGGGCCTTTTTTGTGTGCCTCCTAGGTGTGCATTCCCATTGTTCATCCAATGGGTTTCTGTCTGTTGGCTAATTGGGCTGACTCTTGGAGATTCCTACATGATGGGATTAGCCTTGTGTCAACTCTATTTCGCTATCTAATCATTGTGTGATGTTTTAAAGGTAAATATTTGGTTTTATTGTTCATGTGGTGACTGACCTACTTTTGAAGTGTATAAAAACCTGTATTTCTGTTCATTAAAACAGTCATTCCTTTTGGTTCTATCTCAACATCTTGTCTGTGTAAGATGCTTGGGGTAAAAAGGGCTGGTATTATCTCTCGGTCTGTTCGGAACGGTTTGGAGGGCAGGAGGCACTGTTTGGCGGAAGGGAGCACCCAAGCAGGTTTCCAAAGCGGTTCAGTCACATTGTATTTTTTTTTAAACATTACTGCTATCACAAGGGATGAACAACATAAGCAGGCACAAGTTTGTCGCTGTGCCTTTAGGAGCCACCCATCCACAGTACAATGTGGGCAGGCAGTCCTAAAGTGATTAAGATCAGTATGTGGACTTCCCCAGTCATCAGATGCCAATTGTTCAATGAACTTCTGTTGAAAGGACATGTTGGAAAATATTGTATAATCAGCGCCTGCAGCCACTGATCAGTGTATTGTGACTGCAGGAGGTAAAACTGTTAGAATACAATGTCCCAACAGGGAGAGGGGGGGGGGGGGTTCCTCCACTCACCTCATTTGTTTAGAAAATCGGCCAGATTTAACTTCCTTAACCCATTTGGGAGGTATCAAAGATAGCCACCTCTTTGCCACTAGCCTTCTGGCCAAGAATAGCAGTTTGCAAATAGTAGGCGCCAATAGACGATTGTCAGTTGGAAGCACGAATTGGCCCAGAATACAATGATAAAGGAAGAGAAGTTGGGACTTTGAATGAAACACCTGGAATAACCAGGTGCCTCCATCCCCATTTGCTGCAAAGAGAGAACATTCTCTCTTGGCCCAGAATGCAAGTTATTGGGTCAGTTTAAAAATAGGTACCAAATATTTTATGTATTAAATCAGTAACAGGTTGCCAATACCGGAAAAACTTGTAGTAGCTCAAAGCATATATACAAAAATCACCTGTCTCACTAGGACATATGGGGCAAAAAAAAAAAAAAAGGGAATCCCTATGGCTAAATCTAAAGGGCCATTGTGGGGGGGGGGGTTCTATATATTTTGTGCAGGATAAATAAATCGAGTTTGTCTTCTAGTATGAAATATATCGTAGAATGGTACTCCATTGTTCGCCAGTGATATGTGGCGCTATGTACTAGAGCCCAGAGTAAGCTTGCATAGATATATGATAGGAGGTCTTTTTCAGTCGGGGGGTCAAGTGTAAGCATGCCTTAAGCAGGCCATACACGGTCGAATTTCGAACGAATTTTCTTTTCAAAATCAGAAAGTTTGTTTCTTTATAATCCGATGATGCCACCATTGATTTTCGAAATTCGGCCGGGAATATTCTTTTCTCTCCGGGAATATTCTTTTCTTGCACATGCGCATTTTTTTTTTCTATTACATTTCTCGCACAATTCTCCCATCATTGATTAGAAAATCGTTAGTTTCTCAAAAAATTTCCAACATGTCCGATTCCTCAAATTTGATTGCCGCACGAAAATCGGCTGTTGCTGCAGCCCACTAACGGTGCCAAATTTGTACGAAAATTATTTGAAATGATTTTCTAAAGAAAAATCTTTTGAAATTCGAACCGTGTATGGCCGGCTTTAGTTGTAGATATAAAAAGTGGATTCTAAGAATATGAAAGGCTTCTTGTAATTGTTGAAAAGACTTTAGTATTGTTGTCAAAAACATAGTGAACATGAGTGATTCCTAATACCTTCCAATGCTCAAAAGTGCCAAGTTTGTTTATTTACAGCTAATTAGCATTTCCAGATTTTATGCTTTATGAATAGAGCAAGGGAGGGTTATAACACCGGTCACATTTTTTTTCACCACCTGTGTCCCATTGTGGAAAATTACTTTCACTTCCTCTCCCATAGCCTAACAGGAAGTGAGAGGAAATCCCTGCAATTTAAAAGGGAATTCCTTCGGGACCCCCAGGTCACCAGAACTAGTGACCTCAATGGAGGATTCCCCCTCGATTACTTTTCTGGGGATAACTCAAAATTTCAGATTTTCTTTTACTTTCACTTTCAATAATATTGGAAAACAGCACAAATAGAGAGGGTGAATCTCCATAATGGGGGCACAGAGAGCAATAAAAACTGACAGGTGTTCTATTTTCTCTCCACTATATCCAAAAGTAAAGCCTCATACACACGACCGAGAATCTCGTCGCAAAAAAAAAACGTTGTTTTTCTCGACGAGATTCTTGTCAAGCTTTCCTTGCATACACACTGTCAATCCAAAATCTCGTCGGTCTAAATCGCGGTGACGTACAACACGTACGACGGCAGTATAAAGGGGAAGTTCCATTCTCATGGCGCCACCCCTTGGGCTGCTTTTGCTAATCTCGTGTTACTGCGCGTTAGTAAAAGTTTCGTGAGAGACGATTTGCGCTTTTCAGTCTTCGTGCTTTCAGTTCGTTACAGCGTGACGAATGTGCTATCGCCATTACGAACGCTAGTTTTACAAGAAGGTGCGCTCCCATCTCATTAGGGCTGCAACTAACTATTATTTTCATAATCGATTAGTTGGCCGATTATTGTTTCGATTAATCGGTTAATAACGGTAAAAAAAAAATATAGGTAATTTTGCTGCGATTTGCATTTTTACATTTTTTTTTTGGCCAATTTGTTGTTGGGCAGATTAAAAAACACAAATTGCTGCAAAAACACATTACATGCTTTTCTGCTGCCTCTCTATTGACGTATATTGAACCAAAAAAAAAAAAAAATAGCACTGTTTTGCATTAAAAAAAGTCATTGCCCTTTCCAAATACGCAGCAGCTGAAAAAATCATGGATGTAAACGTGTCCCATAGGAAACCATGTAAATGAACTGTAGTGAGTTTCTGCAAAAAGCACCAAAAAAAACACAGAGGTGTGACCCAGGCCTGAGATGTAAAGTAACATAATGGGGTTAAAAAAAAACTAAAATTAGTACAAAAGAGCAAATAATCGCTATAAAGGGGTTCTTTTTTTACTGTGGGACAGTGAAAGTAATATTTACAGTAGCGATTTGCTCTTTTTGTACTATAAAGGGCTCATTTTTTTTTTTTTTAACCCCATTATGTTACTGGCCGATTAATCGATTATGAAAATAGTAATCGATTAATTTCATAAACGATTAATCGATTAGTTGTTTCGGCCCTACATCTCATACTTGATTCTGACCATGCACGGTTTTTGAAGACTCGGAAAAGCATGCACACGAACGGTTTTCTCATTCAAATACAGTCTGACGAGAATCACAATGAGAAAAAAAGAAAGCAGGTCTTTTTTTCTCGTCGAGATTCTGGGCAGTTTTCTTGACAAGAAACCTGAAAGCCTCGCACACACGCACGGTTTTCTCGGCAAGAAAGCTCTCCCAACAGTTTGTCGTTTCTTGCTGAGAAAACCGGTCATGCGTACGAGGCTTAAGTTTTGGGTTTAGTTACACTTTTAAGAAGCAAGATAGAGGACAGGTATAAAAGTAAATACCGTAGTTGGTTCAACTATACAGTAAAGCAGAGGTAAGGGACTCCAAGAATGTTCTACATTAGTGTGTGGATAGTCTCTTATCTGTATTGGAGAGCCCAGCTAAAATCTGTAATTGTGTGGTTTTATAATATTGCCAGGGGTTGGGGACCGCCAAGCCTCCTTCATTAACCACTTCCCGCCCAGTCAATAACATATTGACGTCCGGGAAGTGGTTGTGTTATCCACACTGGACGTCATATGACGTCCTGCAGGATAACAGCCGCCGCGCGCCCGGGGGGCGCGCATCGCGGCAATCGGTGGAGCGGTGTGTCAGTCTGACACACCGCTGCACTGATCTCGGTAAAGAGCCTCCGGCGGAGGCTTTTTACCACGTGATCAGCCGTGTCCAATCACGGCTGATCACGATGTAAACAGGAAGAGCCGTTGATCGGCTCTTCCTCACTCGCGTCTGACAGACGCGAGTACAGGAGAGCCGATCGGCGGCTCTCCTGACAGGGGGGGGTTCGCGCTGATTGTTTATGAGCGCAGCCCCCCCTCAGACACCCACACTGGACCACCAGGGAAGCCCCCCAGGACCACCAGGGAAGCCCCAAGCATGTGGATGGCCAGGTAAGTCCCCCATGGCCATCCACATGCACAAATAGATAAAAAATATATGCCAATCAGTGCCCACAAATGGGCACTGATTGGCACCATAATGGCACAACAAAAAATGCATGATGCCCAGCAATGCCAGCCACCAGTCATCAGTGCCACCTACCAATGTCCATCAGTGCCACCTATCAGTGCCCATAAGTGCCCACCTATCAATGCCCGTTTGTGCCACCTATCAGTGCCACCCATAAGTATCCATCAGTGCCGCCTATGAGTGCCCATCAGTGCCGCCTATGAGTGCCACATATCAGTGCCGTCCATCAGTGCCACCTCATCGGTGCCCATCAGTGTCGCCTTATCAGTGCCCGTTAGTGCTGCCTTATCAGTGCCCGTTAGTGCTGCCTTATCAGTGCCCGTTAGTGCTGCCTTATCAGTGCCCGTCATTGAAGTAGAAAAGGTACTTATTTACAAAAAAAATTAACAGAAACAAAGAAAAACTTATTTTTTTTCAAAATTTTCACTCTTTTTTTATTTGTTATGCAAAAAATAAAAATCGCAGAGTCGATCAAGTACCACCAAAAGAGAGCTCTATTTGTGGGAACAAAATGATAAAAAAATTGTTTGGGTACAGTGTTGCATGACCGCGCAATTGTCATTCAAATTGCGACAGCGCTGAAAGCTCAAAATTGGCTTGGGCAGGAAGGTGTATAAGTGCATGGTATTGAAGTGGTTAAGGGGATCCAATACACATGACAGGAGACTGTGATTGGCTCTCCGGGGAGGCCGCGGAGCGCACTGCACAGAAGTGCTGTGTGTCTTTGGCTCCTTTTCAGAGCCGAATTCAGGCAAAAATTCAGACCAGATTTGCCCCTGGAAATAGAAAACAGGGATGCACCGGTCCCCCTGCTGCGAGCCACTCCACAAACAGTGTGAACCCAGCCTAAAGAGTCTAAAGCACACTGACTTTATTGTAAATACTAAACTTTGTGGCATGGGTTCATTTTAAAATTATTTTTGTTCCATTTACTTTGTGGATACATGAAAACAGAATTAGGCAAGCCATCCTCTTCCCCAAATATCTCTCTTAGCAGCACCAGCATTCTGTTCAAAAGATTTTTAATGACTTACAGTTGCTCAATTATGCTGAAGGTTCGTCTCACCCTCATGTGGACTTCCTTGTCAAAGACTTATTGGCAATATATTGGACCAACCTGCAGTTGTAGTGTCTGGTGAAAATGGAAGGGATGTCACCACTATATCAATGAAGTGGGGTGAAAAGCCACACATTGATGGCTGATTATAGCAGCTATATTTATAGAGCTTTTGCTACATTTTTAGCCAGGTAGGTGGCTCTTGAAAAAAGGGAATACTCTACCCCTAAAATATTGGGCATCTCTCCTCCCTCTTTACAACAGGTTTCAGGTTCTTAGCTTTCTTACTCTTGTACATTCTGCTTTTTTGTACTGATCCTTGATTGGTGGTTATATCACAGCTGCGCCTCTCTCTCTGACCCACCTTTTCTGGGGTCCCTCAGCGGCGCTCCAGGCTCCTCTTCTTGAGCGCCACGTCGGAGAGCCGCTCTCCCTTGGGGCACTAGTGCAGGTGCACTCTCGTGTCCTACTGTTGCCTTCATTGACACAGACAACAGGACTTGACCCCACCCCCCACGTTAACCCCTTCCCAGCCAGTGTCATTAGTAAAGGGACAGTGCATATGTTTAGCACTGATCATTGTAATAGTGTCACTGGTTCCCACAAAGTGTCATGTATCAGATTGTCCGCCGCAGAATCGCAGTCCCGCTATAAGTCGCTGATCGCCGCCAATACATTGTGTGTATATATATAAGGGCTGGGCGATTTTCCCCCCCAAAAAAATCTGCGATTTTTTTATAAAAAACTCGATTTACGATTCGATTTTTTTTTTAATTATATTAATTAAAGTGCATCAACAAAGAAAATTGCAAAGGCAAACCCTTTCTCTAACTGCAAAGTCAGTGTGCAACAAAGATTGTTAAACATCCAAATTATTAATACTGTATTTGGATTTAGCTAATAAAACAACAAAAAATCTTGAGGTTACTCTTAGTTGAATTGAACTGTGCCCGTGTCTCACTGTGCCCGTGTCTCACTGTGCCCAAGCTTCAATCCCTGTGCCCGTACCTGATGCAGATTTTCATGGGATACGGATTTTACTGCTACACCGGCGGCCATTCCAGTATTCAAAAGCCGCGCCTCCTCCTCGTCTGTGATAGGCGGAACACTCAATTTCCCAGCATTCAGTGTTCCGCCTATCACAGACATGCGCTCATCCTCATAACACAGACGAGGATGAGAGGATGTCCGTGATAGGCTGAACACTGCCTGCTGTGAAATTGAGTGTTCCGCCTATCACAGACAACGAGGACTCGGGAGGCGCGGCTTTTGAACACTGCAATGGTCGCCGTCTGTCTGCATGACACGCTGATCAGGTAGACAGACGGCGGCTTGCAGTTAGTTAGTGTTACATTACATCTACTCGTGGCGGCTGCGGCGAGTAGATGTAATTGGGGTAACGCCACCCAGTGCCATTCCGGATACGCCCCCTGCAGCCCTGCTACGGAAACTTTGAAGGAAAAAAAAAATATTAAAAAAAAAAATATATATATATATATATATATA
The DNA here is from genome assembly GCA_029206835.1 of Rana muscosa. Taxonomy (NCBI): domain Eukaryota; kingdom Metazoa; phylum Chordata; class Amphibia; order Anura; family Ranidae; genus Rana; species Rana muscosa. The sequence continues at coordinate 336,564,744 of CM055116.1, read as the reverse complement.
TATATATATATATATATATATATATATATATATATATATATATATATAAAATTTTCTTTTTTTTTTTGGAAAAAAAAAAAAATCTAAAAAAATCGATTTTCTTCAAATCTGAATCGATTTGAACTCAAAACTCGATTTAAGATTAAAATCGATTTTTTTTCCAGCCCTAATATATATATATATATATATATATATATATACACACATACACACACACACACTCACGAGAGGCCAGCTGGTCAGGCATCCGAACCGTTACATTTTACCCCTGTCAGCTTGCAAGACTCAGCAGTTCGGGGCTGGCACGGATGTTTCGTATTTCAAGACTGGCAGTGCGTGGTGCCCGGTGTTGGTGTTGGATCAGCTCATGGCGCTGATCGGCGACAAACCCAGGGACAGTCCCTTGCTTCCTTTCCCGGTGGCTCCCCTCACAGCATCGCAGTTCTCCAAACACTGCCGCACGTTGTGGTCCAACCTGGGTTTGAACCCGGCTAGTCTGTCGGGTCACTCATTTAGGATTGGGGCGGCCTCTGCGGCTTCACGCCAGGGGATCCCGGCTCATGTCATCAGGAAGTTGGGGAGGTGGAATTCAACTTGTTTCAGCAGATACATACCGGATCCTCAGGTGGAGATGGCTCGTGCGTTCATGCATCTGACCGATTGATGTTTTGTTACTGCAATAAAATCTGTTACCACTTACTCTAGTGTCCTCTTTTTTGGCCCCTTTTAGGCATACCGACCACGTGACCTTTGGCACACTCCAGGTCTTGTTCATATGTCATTCTCCACGTTCGTTACCCATGTCTCACGCAGAGACTCTGAGTACAAACAAAAATATGTAGCAGAATACATATTGGCCTCAATCAATGAAGACATTTTTTATTCATTTTTTTTTAAACACCAATTATCAGTTGCTAAGGAGCGGAGCCGCCACATCCTTAACAACCGATGACTCATTCAGCTGTCAGTGGAGTTCCCCTGTTGACAGCTGAAGTGTTAAAGCAGTCCAGCAATTGGATCTGTCCAAATCCTCAGAATAATGTAACAAGTACAGGAGACAAAAGCTGGCCATGTACAACATACAGTATCTCACAAAGTGAGTACAACCCTCACATTTTTGTAAATATTTTATATCTTTTCATGTGACAACACTGAAGAAATTACACTTTGCTACAATGTAAAGTAGTGAGTGTACAGCTTGAATAACAGTGTCAATTTTCTGTCCCCTCAAAATAATTCAACACACAGCCATTAATGTCTAAACCGCTGGCAACAAAGGCGAGTACACCCAAGAGAAAATGTCCAAATTAAGTCCAATTAGTCATTTTCCCATCCCCGGTGTCATGTGACTCATTAGTGTTACAAGGTCTCGGATGTGAATGGGGAGCAGGTGTGTTAAATTTTGTGTTATCTCTCTCTCATACTGGTCACTGGAAGTTCAACATGGCACCTCATGGCAAAGAACTCTCTGAGGATCTGAAAAAAAGAATTGTTGCTCTACATAAAGATGGTCTAGGCTATAAGAAGATTGCAAAGACCCTGAAACTGAGCTGCAGCACGGTGGCCAAGATCATACAGCGATTTAACAGGCCAGGTTCCACTCAGAACAGGCCTCGGCATGATCAACCAAAGAAGTTGAGTGCATATGCTCAGCATCATATCCTGAGGCTGTCTTTGGGAAATAGACATGAGTGCTGCCATCATTGCTGCAGACCATACGCCGCACACTGTATTAAATTAGTCTGCATGGCTGTTCTCCTAGAAGGAAGCGTCTTCTACAAGATGCACAAGAGAGCCCGCAAACAGTTTGCTGAAGACCAGCAGACTAAGGAAATGGATTACTGGAACCATGTCCTGTGGTCTGATGAGACCAAGATAAGCTTATTTGGTTCAGATGGTGTCAAGCGCGTGTGGCGGCAACCAGGTGAGGAGTGCAAAGACAAGTGTGTGTTGCCTACAGTCAAGCATGGTGTTGGGAGTGTCATGGTCTGCATGAGTGCTGCCGACAATGGGGAGCTACAGTTCATTGAGGGAACCATGAATGCCAACATGTACTGTGACATACTGAAGCAGAGCATGATGCCCTCCCTCCGGAAACTGGGCTGCAGGGCAGTATTCCAACATGATAACGACCCCAAGCACACCTCCAAGAAAACCACTGCCTTGCTAAAGAAGCTGAGGGTAAAGGTGATGGACTGGCCAAGCATGTCTCCAGACCTAAACCCTATTGGGCATCCTCAAACGGAAGGTGGAGGAGCGCAAGGTCTCTAACATCCACCATCTCCGTGATGATATCATGGAGGAGTGGAAGAGGACTCCTGTGAAGATCTGGTGAACTCCTTGCCCAAGAGGGTTAAGGCAGTGCTGGAAAATAATGGTGACCACACAAAATATTGACACTTTGGGCCCAATTTGGACATTTTGACTTAGGGGTGTACTCACATTTGTTGCCAGTGGTTTAGACATTAATGGCTGTGTGTTGAGTTATTTTGAGAGGACAGCAAATTTACACCGTTATACAAGCTGTACACTCACTACTTGTAGCAAAGTGTCAAGTGTTGTCATGTGAAAAGATATAATAAAATATTTAGAAAAATGTGAGTTGTGTACTCACTTTTGTGAGATACTGAACATAAGATTAGAGCCCTGGTGCCCTTTGACACTTTTGTGCAGCCCTCAGGGTCCCTGCAGACACTAATTTGTTTTTTTCTTATGCTCTGTTATAGCAGTCTCATGTAATATGTCTCCATTTAATAGTTGTCACCAGTCTCCAAAAACTTCTATAGCATGTTTACAGAATCTGCCCATCTCTTGTACCCTGTTCTCCAGTCCCCTCTCTTGTACCCCCGTCTCCAGCCCCCTCTTGTATCCCGTCTCCAGCCCCCTCTCTTGTACCCCCGTCTCCAGCCCCCTCTCTTGTACCCCCCGTCTCCAGCCCCCTCTCTTGTACCCCCCGTCTCCAGCCCCCTCTCTTGTACCCCCGTCTCCAGCCCCCTCTTGTACCCCCGTCTCCAGCCCCCTCTCTTGTACCCCCGTCTCCAGCCCCCTCTCTTGTACCCCCGTCTCCAGCCCCCTCTCTTGTACCCCCGTCTCCAGCCCCCTCTCTTGTACCCCGTCTCTTGTACCCCGTCTCCAGCCCCCTCTCTTGTATCCCGTCTCCAGCCCCCTCTCTTGTATCCCGTCTCCAGCCCCCTCTCTTGTATCCCCGTCTCCAGCCCCCTCTCTTGTATCCCCGTCTCCAGCCCCCTCTCTTGTATCCCCGTCTCCAGCCCCCTCTCTTGTATCCCCGTCTCCAGCCCCCTCTCTTGTATCCCCGTCTCCAGCCCCCTCTCTTGTACCCCCGTCTCCAGCCCCCTCTCTTGTACCCCCGTCTCCAGCCCCCTCTCTTGTACCCCCGTCTCCAGCCCCCTCTCTTGTACCCCCGTCTCCAGCCCCCTCTCTTGTACCCCCGTCTCCAGCCCCCTCTCTTGTACCCCCGTCTCCAGCCCCCTCTCTTGTACCCCCGTCTCCAGCCCCTTCTCTTGTACCCCCGTCTCCAGCCCCTTCTCTCTTTAACCCCAGCAACAGCCCCCTCTCTTGTACCCCCGTCTCCAGCCCCCTCTCTTGTACCCCCGTCTCCAGCCCCCTCTCTTGTACCCCCGTCTCCAGCCCCCTCTCTTGTACCCCCCTCTCTTGTATCCCGTCTCCAGCCCCCTCTCTTGTATCCCGTCTCCAGCCCCCTCTCTTGTATCCCGTCTCCAGCCCCCTCTCTTGTATCCCGTCTCCAGCCCCCTCTCTTGTATCCCGTCTCCAGCCCCCTCTCTTGTATCCCGTCTCCAGCCCCCTCTCTTGTATCCCGTCTCCAGCCCCCTCTCTTGTATCCCGTCTCCAGCCCCCTCTCTTGTATCCCGTCTCCAGCCCCCTCTCTTGTATCCCGTCTCCAGCCCCCTCTCTTGTATCCCGTCTCCAGCCCCCTCTCTTGTATCCCGTCTCCAGCCCCCTCTCTTGTATCCCGTCTCCAGCCCCCTCTCTTGTATCCCGTCTCCAGCCCCCTCTCTTGTATCCCGTCTCCAGCCCCCTCTCTTGTATCCCGTCTCCAGCCCCCTCTCTTGTACCCCGTCTCCAGCCCCCTCTCTTGTACCCCGTCTCCAGCCCCCTCTCTTGTACCCCGTCTCCAGCCCCCTCTCTTGTACCCCGTCTCCAGCCCCCTCTCTTGTATTCTGTCCTCAGTCTTTATCACGTCTGAAATCTCTGATCATCTCTTGTATTTTATCTGCAGTCTCGGAGCAAGCATCTCCATCGTTGTTGGGTGTGCTGTCCCTGACACTGAACATTCACTGAATTTTATGTGCGGCCTTTTGATGGTGTTGAAGGATACACTTGAAACCCCCCCCCCCCCCCATAAAAAAAGTGAACCACCACTGGATTATTAGAGCCAGCACTTAGATTAGATCTATGTCTGCAGAGCTGGAGATGTCAACACACACATCATCCACCTACCTACTAATATTATTATTATGATGATGATGATGATGATGACAGCCTCCCCCCAGCCCTCTCTCCTGCTCTGTTTACATCCAGGCTCCCAGTCCACAGCTCAGTCCTGTCAGGGGTGACGATGATGATGAGGGGTGTCTCCTCCATGCTGATGAAGTGAAAGTAGACCCTCAGCAGAAGTGACAGCAAACTTCATCCCTGAACACAAAGCCCCCCTTCCTCCCTCCCGCCCCCCGGTGATCGGGGTGTCATGCCCGCAGTGGCCCATCACATACACCCGGGGAGGGATCGGTGAAGTTTCCCCTCCCTCCCATGCACACTGGACTGCCTTCCACAACAAACATGTAGGCCCTGATGACACCGAGCCAGCCCCCACCACTACCCGGGCTCCTCTCCCCTCCACACATCACTGAGGGTCACACGGCACCGCCATGGAGGACCCCCTCACCCCAAGCCTGGCGGGGTGAAAGGGCAAGGGCAGCCATCCCCATAGAGGGGAGCTATGAGGACACATGCCTGTCCCTCGTACCCCACACTCCTCACCGAAGGCATCTGCCATCATATCTACTGCCCAGGACCCCCCTTCTTGTACCCTCTGTGCAGCCCCCCTTGTGGTAAATGAGGAGCCCGGGAGGGGGAGGAGTGGACGCCCTTACCTTGGTTGGCCTGAAATCGTACGTCCCGAGGTCCCGGGCACCGAGCTGTGCGGAGTGGGGGTGGCAGCAGTGACAACACACACAGTGTATGAGAGAGAGAGAGAGAGACGGAGGGGAGGGGGGATGACAGGGGGAATGGAGGAGATACACACAGAGACTGTGTCAGAGAGAGAGAGGGAGGGACTATGGCTGACACAACACTAGTCTGCCTACCCGCCTGCCCGGGGAATGGGAGCTCACACGGAGGAGGAACACACACCACATGTACTGTCTACACTCCCCTCACACACCTTCCTTCTATTTCCACACGGGCCCTCCATGGACACACAGCACACTAAAGTCATTATTTACACACGACGACTCCCATATCCCTACAAAGTTTGTCAAATAAAATTACTGGCACACAAAAGTCTGCCCTGGAACTGGGAAAACACTTACCTCACATATAGTCATTGTTGTAGCGGGGTCTTTAAATTCTAGGGGAATGTTTGAGTGGTAGTTGTACTCAAACACATTATTTGATAGGGCTTTGCTAAACCATTTTATACTGCAGGTGGGATACTGGTGTATAGTTCCCTGTGGCCTGCTGATGGCGCTGTCATCGGAGGCTAGGGTTGAACCGCTGGTATAGTGCTGTGCCTTGGATGTCCCCTCTCGGCGGTGGTATGGTGGGCGTGTTGACCTGCTGTGCATGCCGGGAAAGGATATAAAAGGGGCAGACACTACCTTTTGGGGAGTGAGTTCCCAGCGGTCCGACCCCGGGGAGTGTGTTGTTCTGTTCGTGGGCCACCCCAGGCACCTTTAGCCTGGGTTGGGGTTCCTGGCCCGGGTTCATTTGGCGGATCAGTCCCAGGCACCTTTAGCCCTGGGGCTGCAACTGAAGGCCTTGGGTCCAGCACCTTCGGCTGGAACCCACGGAGGGAGGAGGAATCTCAGGGTGCTGCCTTGCGAGGAGACCCGTATCTGGAAGAGGAGGCTGGGGGAGGACTGTTCCGAAGGACTGGTGAGAGATCACAGTGAAGGAAAGGGCCCGGTAACTCTCTGGAGGGATGTCATCTCCCTGAAAGAGGCCTAAGATCACAAGCAAACTTCACCAGGTCTGTGGCAGAGACCCAAAGTTCACCAGGTCTGTGGCAGAGACCCAAAGTTCACCAGGTCTGTGGCAGAGGCCTAAATTCACCGGTAACAGTTTATGCAGAGACTGTGTGTGTGTAATCTAATTTGAGCATCACTCCGACTGCTAGGATCCACTCTAATGGGAGACTATCCGGGTGAGCTGAGTCTACTTGAAGATACAGGTAGTGAATAATATATTCGTTTGTGCCTGGACCTACTCCAACACCTTTTGCTGTCCTGTTCTCCATCCACCCTTTTCTATCTAACGACTGTGCATAAGAGAAAATAAACTCTACGTTGGAGTTGCAACTGGTGTGGACCTTGGAGTTATTGGGGAATAGAGACTTGTCTTTATTGCAGTAGAGATGAGAACCATTCTCTGGAGAACCTAGCCGTGGAGACCCAGGTACATTACACCGCTCAACCTCTTTACACAGGAGGGTACGGGCACGCTAGCGTTGCTAGCCAGGTGCGGGGGGCGGGCCGCACCCGGCTGACACCCACCAGAGGGGTGACACCCGTGGGTAGCGCAGCGGCACCACACTGACATCGCCCGCCCGCTGCCCTGTGCCTTAGGCTCACGCTGCGGCTGTGTCCCTCAGCGGAGCGGAAGGAAGCCGCCGCCCCCTCTGCCTCCTCTCTGTTTACATCCACAGAGGAGGAGGAGCCCGCGCTCGAGAGACACACCGCTGTGTGTATCTGCCGCTCTGTTCTGAGGTCTGTAAGGTAAGGGGGGCATCTTTACTGATGGGGGAGGGGGTGTCTGTACTGCTGGGGTCTGCACCAGGGGGGGGCTGTAACTGGGGGGGTGTCTGTACTGAGGTGGGTGTCTGTACTGGGGGGGGGGGTCTGTTACTGAGTTGGGATCTGTTACTGAGGGGGTGTCTGTTACTGAGGGGGTGTCTGTTACTGAGGGGGTGTCTGTTACTGAGGGGGGGTGTCTGTAACTGAGGGGGGGTGTCTGTAACTGAGGGGGGTGTCTGTACTGAGGGGGGTGTCTGTAACTGAGGGGGTGTCTGTTACTGAGGGGGGTGTCTGTTACTGAGGGGGGTGTCTGTTACTGAGGGGGGTGTCTGTTACTGAGGGGGTTGTCTGTACTGAGGGGGGTGTCTGTACTGATGGAGCGGTCTGCACTGAGGTGGGGGTGTCTGTACTGAGGGGGAGGTTCATACTGAGGGAGGCGGGTCTATATTGATGGCGGGGAGTCTGTACTTAGTGGAGCTGGTTTGTACTGAGGGAGTGGATCTATACTGTGGGAGTGGGGTCTGTAGTTAGTGGAGGGGGGACTATAGTTGTTGGGGGGTGACACCATTTTTTTTCGCACCGGGTGACACCAACCCTAGTGACGTCACTGTACGGGCATGTGGTACGGTGTGCCCCTTTTTCTACAAGTGAGCCAAAGGTAGGAAGAGGGGTCTGTGTGCTACATGTATATTACTCCAACAGATCCATATAGAGCTTGTAAAAGAAGATTACTGACGCACAAAAGTCTGCCCAGGAACCGGGAACACACTTACCTCACACATAGTCATTATGTACTATATGTAGCACTACCCCCGTAGGAGCTGCCGGTTTAAAGTTTTGGGCCTACCGTTACCTTTTTCTGTTCACCGCACTCGTGTCAGGGATTCCTCTTGAAGAGCTTTCATAAATGTTCACACCAACACTTGATTAGTTTTCTTCAAGAGCTTTATTTTACTAGTTCCAACAGAGGGGTAGAGGGATAGGGGAGTTTCAGGCACCCTACTTTGCGGATCACGGGCATAATCTCAGATCCAGAGGACAAATCAGTTCCACGCTGGATTCAACAACCACCGGATAGGCCTACTCTCACTGGCCTAGCAACCGGTGCAAAGCTCGTTCAAAGTCTCTGCCACAGACTTGATAAGTGCCGTTGCGTCGTTCCACAACCTTCTGCCACAAGATCGTGTAACCACACTGACACTTTGCAAAAGAGTTCCTTCAGAAGTACATAGCTCACGGTGCCAGAATCTTTCAGCCAGTCCGGCAGCACCGTGAGGCAAACTTCCCGCAGGCAAGACCGTGTAGGACCATCCCTGGACTAGTAGGCCCCAGCAACTCCTGGGCCTTCTTCTCAGTTGCGGAGCCCCGGGCCAGCAGGCCCCGAGGCCGAAAATGGCTCGCACATCCCTGAGGCCAGGAGGGCCCTCAGGTCAGGATCCGACAACGATCCCCGGCAACGAACCCCGATAGAGCGGTCTCTGTCTCTTAACCACTTCAATACCAGGCACTTATACACCTTCCTGACCAAGCCAATTTTGAGCTTTCAGCGCTGTCGCAATTTGAATGACAATTGCGCGGTCATGCTACACTGTACCCAAACAATTTTTTTATCATTTTGTTCCCACAAATAGAGCTTTCTTTCGGTGGTATTTGATCGCATCTACGATTTTTATTTTTTGCACAACAAATAAAAAAAGAGCGAAAATTTTGAAAAAAAATACGTTTTTCTTTGTTTCTGTTAATTTTTTTTGTAAATAAGTACCTTTTCTACTTCAAAGACGGGCACTGATAAGGCGGCACTGATGGGCACTGATAAGGCGACACTGATGGGCATCGATGAGGTGGCACTGATGAGGTGGCACTGATAGGCACTGATGATGGGCACTGATATGTGGCACTGGTATGCGGCACTGATGGGCACTCATAGGCGGCACTGATGGGCAATCATAGGCGGCACTTATAGGCGGCACTGATGGGCACTTATGGGTGGCACTGATAGGTGGCACGGACGGGCACTGATAGGTGGGCACTTATGGGCATGGATGGGCACTGATAGGTGGCACTGATGGACACTAGTAGGTGGCACTGATGACACTGATGCCCAGCAATGCCAGCCACCACACATTGTGGTTGTTCCATGATGGTGCCAGTCAGTGCCCATTTGTGGGCACTGATTGGCATATGTTGTGTATGTTTTTGAACATGTGGATGGCCATGGGGGACTTACCTGGCCATCCACATGCTTGGCGCTTCCCTGGTGGTCCTGGGCGGCATCCTGGTGGTCTAGTGTGGGTATCCGAGGGGGGGCTGCGCTGATAAACAATCAGCGTGAACCCCCTGTCAGGAGAGCCGCCGATCGGCTCTCCTCTACTCGCGTCTGTCAGACGCGAGTGAGGAAGAGCCGATCAACGGCTCTTCCTGTGTACATTGTGATCAGCCGTGATTGGACACGGCTGATCACGTGGTAAAAATCCTCTGCCGGAGGCTCTTTACCGAGATCAGTGTAGCGGTGGGTCAGACTGACACACCGCTCCACCGATCGCCGCGATGCGCGCCACCCCGGGCGCGCGGCGGCTGTTATCCTGCAGGACATCAATAGACGTCCAGTGTGGATAACAGAACCACTTCCCGGACGTCAATCTCCTATTGACTGGGCGGGAAGTGGTTAAGTACCCCCTCCCAGAATGCACAGCGGGTTGACCACGCCCCCTGAGCCACTTCTGGGAAAGGAATACCCAATACACCTAGCCTGCTGCATTTTCAACCCTGGCCTGTGGTGACAGCGATACCCACTGTCAGGTGGAAAACGTGCAGCCCAGCTAGACTGAAACAGAGCCAACAATTTAGCATAATTCTTTCTGAGCTGAACTACAGCTCAGATAACTAAATTTAACACATAGCGCCTACCCAACAGGAGCATATATTACTCCAACAGTTCCCTATAGAGCTTGTAAAAGAAAATTACTGACACACAAAACTCTGCCCAGGAACTGGGAACACACTTCCTCCACACATAGTCAATATGTATATTACTCCAACAGTTCCCTATAGAGCTTATAAAAGAAAATTACTGACACACAAAAGTCTGCCCAGGAACTGGGAACACACTTACCTCACATATAGTCATTATGTATATTACTCCAACAGATCCCTATAGAGCTTGTAAAAGAAAATTACTGACACACAAAAGTCTGTCCAGGAACTGGGAACACACTTCCTCCACATATAGTCAATATGTATATTACTCCAACAGTTCCCTATAGAGCTTGTAAAAGAAAATTACTGACACACAAAAGTCTGTCCAGGAACTGGGAACACACTTCCTCCACATATAGTCAATATGTATATTACTCCAACAGTTCCCTATAGAGCTTGTAAAAGAAAATTACTGACACACAAAAGTCTGCCCTAGAACTGGGAACACACCTACAGTACCTCACATATAGTCAATATGTATATTACCCACAACAGTTCCCTATAGAGCTTGTCAAATAAAATTACTGACACACATAAGTCTGCCCTGGAACTGGGAACACACTTACCTCACATATAATTGTAGCGGGGTATTCCCCTTTAATACAGAGAGACTACATCTACCAGTACATCTTGCAGCACCCAGGGTGCATTGCTCCAGAACAGAGACTCATGGGAGGGGCTATATAAGGAAAGGGCGAGGCTGAGCTCGGTCTCTTTGGACACCGCGCTGCAAGCAACAGTTTCTTCCTGTGCGGATCTGCTGCAGTGCAAGGCCTGAAGCCTGGGGCCTTGCGCAACTTCTGAAGAGCCTTCCACCCCACTGCGGAGCCTGAGTGGCATCTGACTTGTCGAGTGAGGACATCAGTTGGATCGGGGACCCGATCGTGACAGACGCTGTGTGCGGAGACACAGCAGGTGGAAGTCCCGGACTGGGATCGCGTCCGGAGTGGTGAGCAAGCACTTGCTCAAGCCAATAGACTGTATCGTGTTTAGGCCTATAGACTACCTTGGCCCACCGACCACTTGTTTGTTGTTCCACTAGGAGATCAGTAGCAGGACAGAGTTAAAGTGTCTCCAGTATAGTGTTTCTTGGGACTGCCTACTTGTGGATTACAAATACTGTTTCATCAAGTGCACCACCGAAAGTTTGCATGCGAAGAAATCCTAAGTGAAAAGACTGAGATTTCTTCTATGTCAGGCCTGACCAGGGAGGGGAGAGAGTGATATTGTTTAGTGCGCGTACACCATAATAGCTGCGCGTGGTGGGTTACTGCGCTGGGCCATTGTTGTGTGCTACACTTATTTCTGCAGGGCTCTGTAAGCAAGTTGCATGTGTTCTGTTCTGCCTATGCCTTTTGATATAAAAGTAAAACTGTTATATTTGATCTCTCGCCTCGGTGTGTTGTCTTATTGCAACGAGATTACTCCTTGCAATACTATATTGAATGTGGTATAAGTTTAACCCTAGACTAACTGTGCCAGAGTGGGTCGAGTAGATTGTCGGGGGTTGGCGGTGCTGTATACAGGGCCCGAAATTAAACCAGCGGCTCTCTTAACTGGGGGTAGCGCTCCACGCGTGTAGCGGACTCACCCCTCTCTCTCTCTTTATCGGTTATATGGCTGTTGTCTAGGGGTACCTGGGAGAGAGAGATGAGACGCACCACGGCCCACGTCCTCCATAGCTAAGAGGTGAAAGCCAGCAAATTGGGTCTTTTGTGTAGGTGTCCTAGAGTCAAGTCCAGTCCTTCGTCCCTGACTCCTTTGCTTTAGTAACCCGAGTTCCACACAGTGAATAGGTCCAACTCAGTTTTATTCTTCTTGCCAAGCAATAAAACAATCTCTTTTCTTTGGAAAATGGGGACAGATCGAGGCACAATCCTTTCCCTTCTGCTGCTGCCCACTGTGCTGTCACCAGTGGTGAATAGTCACTGCCACTGACTAGGTGATATAGAACATGAATTACATTCGCTCACTTTGCCCCTGTCAGAGGAAGAAATCCGTCCAAGGGAGAAATGGAGGCCTCTCCGTCACCAGCGATGCAGCACCAGTCCTCACGAACTCAGACACGGGCACCCAAGGAGTTAGGGCCCCCTCGGATTCCTCCACCCTCGCGGAACTCAGTCAGAGGTACTGAGCCCCAGGCATCCGCCATAGTACCTCACCCCAGGCTAAAGGTGCCTGAGATGGACTCCATCTCCGCTCCAGCTAGGCCAAGGGCACCTAGGCCTGGAGCACCGGAACGCCAGCACCCAAGCTGAAGGTGCCTGGGTGCGGCCGCGTCCTCCAACTCTGAACCCAAGGTCAGGGCGTCCGCCCCTTTTATGACCTCCCCCTTCGCGTCACAGCGGGTTCCCCGTCCCGCTGTACCAGCTCCAGGGGAGGACAAAAAGGCACAGTCTTCAAGGCAACAACGCCACCTTTAGGCCGGCGATAACTTCACACCACCAGAGTCCTCCAAGACTCACAAAGGGAACCTTGAATTTCCTAACAATCAAGGCACCTGGGTTACACTAGCACCCACATGCTTCCCTAAATTCAAGTACCCGCTACACACTCCCTCTGGTGATTTGATGCTGGTCCCCAGCGTCTGGTACAAGCCCACACCCCACAAGGGTGGTGACATAAGCTCATCCCAGAAGCCAAACTACACATTTTAGCCCTGAATTGTGCCAAGACCTGATGGGAAAGGGAAACATAAACAATCATAACCATAGAACCTTCAACGACACTTTACATTTCACACATTACATTCCCTCCTCCCCTCTGGCTATCTAAGAACCACCCATTCTCAGTAGTCTTGACAGACGAGTCTCCTGCAGAGGGAAAGAAAAGAAACATACATCCTACCAACATGTGTGTTTGCTTGGAATGAATGAGTCTATCCTAGAAGAAACCCATTCACTCCAATAAGTGCTGCATGATAAAAAAAAAAAAAAATTGTTGCGCAACACTGCCACCTGGTGACAGTGCCGCGGTCAAGACACTCATCACTTCCAGATGAACTTTCCTCTTGATCATTTCTCTGTGACCCTACACTAACTAAAACCCAAAGTCACTGATTTCTTTTGAGAGCCAGGTAGGGTTGCCACCTTTTCTTCAAGCCAAACCCGAACACTTTAGCAGCGCACAGCAATTTTTTTTTTTGTAGTACATTAAATCTATTATGTGTGGGAGAGGAGTGCGGAGGGTATGATGGGGGCAGTATGTGCGGGAGAGGAGCGCGGAGGGTATGATGGGGGCAGTATGTGCGGGAGAGGAGTGCGGAGGGTATGATGGGGGCAGTATGTACAGGAGAGGAGTGCGGAGGGTATGATGGGGCAGTATGTACAGGAGAGGAGTGCGGAGGGTATGATGGGGGCAGTATGTGCGGAGAGGAGTGCGGAGGGTATGATGGGGGCAGTATGTACAGGAGAGAAGTGCGGAGGGTAAGATGGGGCAGTATGTACAAGAGAGGAGTGCGGAGGGTATGATGGGGGCAACATATGCGGGAGTGGAGTGCGGAGGGTATGATGGCGGCGGTATGTACGGGAGAGGAGTATGGGGAGGCATTACTTGCAGTGTCTGTGGGGTGACTATGGAATGATGTCCCTCAGCTGGGGGGGTAGGAAGCAGCTCTGAGTGATGTCTGGGGGTGATGTAAGCTGGGGGGGGGGGAGTTGGGGGCTGAGAAGTGGTCAGATAGTGATGTCTATAATAAAAAAAAAGCTATTGTTTTCATCTACTAAAATATACAACAATACTACTCAATGAAAACAATCTGTTATAAGATGTCAGCCCCCAGCACTCTATGTACAGATGATGTGAAGGTAATTGATGGCCATTCATATAACCCTGTGTTCTCCAGGCTCTGAGTCTGGACAATCAGAGTAACACTCATCACATACACACAGGGTTAAAGGAGTAGTAAAGTTACATGTTTTTTCACCTTAATGCATCCTATGCATTAAGGTGAAAAAACATTCGACAATACCGCCCCCCCCGAGCCCCCGTTTTTCTTACCTGGCCCCTCGAAAGTCCCATGCTCGTCCCCGTCATCCTCTTCGTTTTTCAGCCTGGCCGCCGATTGGCTACACTGGATGGATTGAAAGCAGCGCAGCCATTGGCTGGCGCTGCTGTCAATCACATCCAATGACGCGGCACGCCGGGGGGCGGGGCCGAGTGATACAGTCGGCGGCTATGGCCGCCGCTGTATCACGGGAGCGCGCCCGCAATCACTCCACACCATGCGAGCTCACTCGCATTAAGGTGTGGAGTCCTTGCGGGGAGGAGCCAAGACAGCCGCCGAGGGACCCCAGAAGAGCAGGATCGGGGCCACTGTGTGCAAAACGAGCTGCACAGTGGAGGTAAGTATAACATGTTTGTTATTTTTAAGCAAAAAAAAGGGAAGCTTTAGTGCTCCTTTAAGTTAATGGTCATAAATGAACACATAATCTGGACAGAGGGATGTTTGTATAGATAGAGATACTGTGAATCGGCTGTGATCGGGCTGCAAACTCCCCCCTCCTCCTCCCCACACACACACTCGCTATCTCTTCTCTTCCGATTCTGCTTATCATAACTTCAATGCAAAAGAAATCCTCCTGGAACTTTGTACTCTAGGAAACTTTCCTTAGTAAAAAATAAAAAGTCAGCTTACCTCCTAGTGAGCAGTGGCCAGCCCGACGCAGCTCCAGTGATCTCCTCAGCTCCGCCTCCCCCAGTCCCCTTCTCTCGGAACACGGCACTAGTGACTGAAGAGGGGGGGGTCAGAGATAACAGAGACTGCAGGAGCCTGGAGGGGGGGAGACAGAAAGGAGCTTCAGATTCATAACACACACAGTCACCAGCACAGTGTGTGTATTTAGTGAGAAGAAATAACACTGCTGCTGTGACTGTCTCCACAGTATGCAAATGAAGCTCCCCTTTGCCAGAATGGTTTGTCCGGGTTTCAGGCAGTCTGAAAACCGGACAGATGATTCAGAACCCGGACTGTCCGGGTGAATCCCATACAGGTGGCAACCCTAGAGCCAGGAGAAGCAGGGAGAACAAAACAAAAACAGCTCCCATATCTCCAACGAGTAGAACTGCCCAAATACAAAAAAACTAGGGCACAGTCCCTGTATTCCGGTAAAGGCACTCCGGAAAGTTCAGCCAGGAATAGGACAGAAAAGCATACGGGAGTCTCTTTCCCCCTTTTTCTTTTTTACAGGTAAAACCTTGGATGAGGCAATGACACAGGCTTCAGACGGTCATCAAAAGCCTCCACATGGTACTCAACACTTTTTCCTTCCTTGCGGCAGATCACCACTTTGTCCGCATGAATGTGTCTTCCCAGCATCCACTTAGCTTTACAGTCCTGGAACTTCTTGGTGACCATTGGTGAACAGGAAAGGTACCGCCGTGCTTGCTGTACTTTCAGTTTGTCCCACACAAAGGTATCATACCATCTTTGCCGAAAAAGACCTCCACCTCATAGAGCAGTTCCCTAGGCAGATACGGGTATTCCCACCCATATTCCTGAGCAACCTTCTGGCCAAAGAGACGCTGCAGCCTTGACAAAGGTGGCATAGTAGCTCGGTCTCCTTCTCCAGGTGGAACAATCGCTTCTGGGTGGCGAGGTGCGTTCACTACCTCGGTAGACCAGGGCCTAGGAGCCCGCAGTGACTGACGTTGCACTCCCGCAACAGGAGCAGGTGAAATGGATGTTGAATTCAGAAGGGGAACTTCAGACAGAGGGCCAGCTTCTTCCCTTGGTGCCGAGGCCTCTACCCGAGGTGTACTATCTCCAGTAGACATGGGCAGGTCCCTTGTGACACGGGCCGAGGGTAGCTTCATTTTGTCCCATCCCTTCTGTTGGAAGATTTCGTCTATCTCCCCATCATCGCCATTGTCAGACAATGAATCCAGGTCAGAGGTGTCGTAGCACTCAGCGGGCAGATAATTCCCAGTCACGGAACTATCCCCCTTGACGGCCTCTACCGACTGTGGGCTACCGCCACTTTTTACCACACAGACAGTCCCAACCCCTGGCTCACCTGGACCTTTAGACGAGCAGGGATGTCCAGGACGTTGTCTACCGAATCCATCCAGGCCAGGCAAGCAGTGGGGCGAAGCTCTTCCACGACCACACGAAGCCATCACTAGGCCGACTTTCCTCTTCGGTGGCCGGAGCAGGGAGCTGCTGGTGACCGAGGCAGCATCCTCTGATTTTTCTCTTTTCACTTCAGCTTGGGCAGTCACTTCGCCCAGATCAGTGCGCACGGGGAACGCACCAGCATCGATCTCTCCCTCTGGAGTGGCAGTCCCTGTGAGGTAGTTGAGGTGGAAAGCGCGAGGCTTTTCTGTGGATGGTTCCACCTCGAAGAGGAATTCTTTGCAGACCTCACAGTGCCCGAACGGCTTCAGCTGGACCACCAGTCCCGAACAGCCGGGACAGATCACACCGAGGGCCTCCATGTCTCTGCAGGTATACAGAGCCAATCACCCCCCGGGCCTTAGTCTTATCCCCATATCCATAATCGGAGCAGCCAGAGAAGACATATCCACGAAGGAAGGAACTGAAATCCACGGAGCACTTGAAGCCATCCTCTCTCTTTGCTGCCCCATTGCGCACTGATTCACCTGCGCCGGAATCTCCACGTGCGTACGTCCATGTGGCCAGACTCCTCCCACCTTCTGCACTTGTTCGCGGGCTTTTCCCTTGCTCCGCCCACGAACTACACAGTAGTGGGTTGCCTCGTGGCGCATTGGCCAATATGGCCGACCTACTCGGAACTCCTCCGGGCAGCAAAGTTCAATTTTCAGACACCATACACATATCCCGGATACTATGCCCCCACGTGTAGCGGACTCACCCCTCTCTCTCTCTCTCTTTATCGGTTATATGGCTGTTGTCTAGGGGTACCTGGGAGAGAGAGATGAGACGCACCACGGCCCACGTCCTCCATAGCTAAGAGGTGAAAGCCAGCAAATTGGGTCTTTTTGTGTAGGTGTCCTAGAGTCAAGTCCAGTCCTTCGTCCCTGACTCCTTTGCTTTAGTAACCCGAGTTCCACACAGTGAATAGGTCCAACTCAGTTTTATTGCTTGGCAAGAAGAATAAAACAATCTCTTTTCTTTGGAAATCGAGGCACAATCCTTTCGCTTCTGCTGCTGCCCACTGTGCTGTCACCAGTGGTGAATAGTCACTGCCACTGACTACGTGATATAGAACGTGAATTACCTTTGCTCACTTTGCCCCTGTTAGAGGAAGAAATCCGTCCAAGGGAGAAGTGGAGGCCTCTCCGTCGCCAGCGATGCAGCGCCGGACTCTTCGGAGAAGTTACTGCGCACCAGTCCTCACGAACTCAGACACGGGCACCCAAGGAGTTAGGGCCCCCTCGGATTCCTCCACCCTCGCGGAACTCAGTCGAAGGTACTGAGCCCCAGGCATCCGCCATAGTACCTCACCCCAGGCTAAAGGTGCCTGAGATGGACTCCATCTCCGCTCCAGCTAGGCCAAGGGCACCTAGGCCTGGAGCACCGGAACGCCAGCACCGAAGCTGAAGGTGCCTGGGTGCGGCCGCGTCCTCCAACTCTGAACCCAAGGTCAGGACGTCCGCCCCTTTTATGACCTCTCCCTTCGCGTCACAGCGGGTTCCCCATCCCTCTGTACCAGCTCCAGGGGAGGACAAAAAGGCACAGTCTTGCGGTGCGAGCCCAGCCCCGGTCCAAGGCAACAACGCCACCTTTAGGCCGGCGAGAACTTCACACCACCAGAGTCCTCCAAGACTCACAAAGGGAACCTTGAATTTCCTAACAATCAAGGCACCTGGGTTACACTAGCACCCAGATGCTTCCCTAAATTCAAGTACCCGCTACATAATCATTATGTATATTACTCCTACAGATCCCTATAGAGCTTGTAAAAGAAAATTACTGACACACAAAAGTCTGCGCAGGAACTGGGAACACACTTACCTCACATATAGTCATTATGTATATTACCCAACAGTTCCCTATAGAGCTTGTAATTGGGAGAGCTAGGAGGCATGCCGGAGCAGACTGGGAGAGTGCAGTCTGAGATGGATGTAGAGCCAGCGGGAGAGACTGTGATGTTACTGCCAGTGAAGTCGAGTTGCTGCAGCCGGGAGGGCTGTCAGGGTCTGCAATGGACTGACTGGGATCAGTAGTTCACCAAAGAGGGCAGCTAGCACCAGAACGTTCTTTTCTACACCATGGGGGCCTGCGGTCCCTGCCTGTAATAAGGTGCTTTTTGCTAAGGCCTGGCTGAAACCAGTGTCAGGCCTAACCATGTGCTAGCTGTGCCTGAAGAGCTGTGCTGGAGGGAAAAGGAGAGATAGTCTGCAGCAAGTGTTGTGCAGGAGGAGAGTATCTAAATTGTCCCAAGCCCTGCAAGAGTCTTTTCTGGGCATCCCATAAATTCCTTAACCACATCCAATGTTCTAATCCCTCAATAAAATACAAAAACAAAGCTGATGGACTGATTTATTGTCTTGGAGTGTCAGAAGAGAATGCCGGGCTGGGCAGGGTGACAGGTAGGTTACATCATTTAGCAGCCCCTACGGGGGTACCGCTACATTTGGGGGGGGCTCATTCGGGGACCGCCTGTTCATGGGTAACCTGCCAGTCATTGCCCCTAGGTTGACTGAGCCGGGGAACTCTGCTTTGTTCTACCACCATTATGGATTTAACTTTGGGAAAGGACTTGTGTGCTCTGCCTATTGTTTCAATGCTTTAACATAGCAACCAGCAAGGATTGTCACTATTTATTGTTCCTGCTACCTAGTTGCCCCAACCGGTGCTGGGATGGACACTTGTACCAATCCTGCCATTCAGGAACTGTTCACTATGTGGCAACCACGCCAGGTAACCGTGCCTATGGATTTCAAATATGTCCAGTGTTCTGCTAATGCTGGACATCTTGAACTGTTGCTCCAAACTCCTGCTTAAAGACAGTAAAGTAAGCCTGATAATGTCTGCTGTTGCCGAGTTGATCATAAGCAGCCTGCGGGTGCCTGCGGACAGGACTGTGCTTAAATGGTTTCCTTCAGCAGGACATTGGCTGTGAACTTTTATTGTTGCTCTGGAAAACCACCGGGAAAGTCAGCTATCATCTGCTTTCAGTTGCATGGGCACAGAGGGTGCCGAGCGACATGCCTGGACAAGTCCTGCTAGAGCTATTATGCCTGCAATCTTCAGTATATTCAACAAGGGGTTACAGCAGTGTGCCTAGGGAGGAGTCTGTCTATCAGTTCCACTGGCGCCAGCCCGTCTGGAAGCGAGGGGGCGGTGCTATGCCCTGGAGGAGACCTAGGGTACCCTGCTAGCAGCAGACACGAGGCGGAGGAGCAAGATGGAGGAAGGTGGTCGATTACTGCCAGCTTTAACCTGGTTGCCGGAGCAGACGCTGGTGGACACTGGCGTTCGATTGGAGCACCGTGGGAGATTTGCCCTGGGAATGGTCGATGGGATGGAGTGGCTCTTTTTCCTGTGCCTGGAGTGTCGGATGCCTACTGCAGTGATCAGCGCATGGGTCCGATGTGGGCATTGCGGCGAATCTCTAACACGGCTAGCGTCTGCCCAGCAGGAGCCACAATACTGGACCCGTTTTCAGGACTCTGCCATCCTCAGCCACGGCAATCCCGGAAGGCCGTATCGGGCCTAACATCATCCCCTAAAGGCGGAGCAGAGTTGCGACCTGGTGAGTCCCCCACAAAGAATGAGGTCGTTGGGAAAGAGAGGACTGCTATGACCCGCATCCTGGTCGGGGACTCGGTAACCGTAAGTACCACCCACCGGGAACCAGAAGTCCATTAAATGCCAGCTGCATCCATGTCCCTCGCCATCCTGATTTCAGCAGAGCCAGTGCAAGAGGGGGGTTCACCTCAGATGAGCTGGATGGAGAGTGTGAGGACAGGTTTATTGACTGAGGTTCTCGGCCCTGCTAATCTAGCAGGCGGATTGGCCTGCGCTCCAGAGCTTTTGGGGCTACCTGCATTCTAGCCCACTGGGAGATGCAGCGTGGCGCGGTGGCGCCATCTTCACTGAATGGAGGCACCAGGAGGAGATTCCGAACAGAGTCTAACATCTGCTGGGATCTATTGTGGTGAGAGGGCACCTGCCCATCAAAGTAGAGACTGCAGTATTGCTGAGTGAGTTTCTTTCCTACAGACTGCTGGTGAGACTTGTGGTTCCACGGAGGTGGATCTGCTACTTCACAGGCATCATACAGCTAGACTTTAGGGCCTTGCTTTTCTCCCCTAAGTTGTAAGGTCAGTACTGTATTACTCACACATGTAAAGAGGAATCTACAAGTTGGGTTAGTTCTTCAGTTGAGCAAACATCAGCATAATTCTTGTTCTGCAGCTTTTTTTTCCTGTCCCTTTTGGATTACAAGCCAACCCAAAATCATCACTGCAGTATAAACATCAGGCTAGCTGAAGACATCCGGAATTTAAGAAACAATCACCATTTTCTTCTTTTACTAGGCTTTACTGTTCTACATTGGAGTTAAGCTCTGATTTACAACATAGGGGGAGCCATTTAGTGAGATATTATCAGAACTTGCACTCTGCCATTGTTTTTTTTTTACCAACAAAAATGTGTTTATTGATTCAAAGGTGGTACAAAGTCATATACATCAAAAACAATAATCAGCACTTCCATGCTCATGACCGATTGATACAAAACAGGGTTAAAGTAGCAACCTCATAATATTTATCTTCCTACAATATAGCATTCACAGGCAGAGTGTTTCCCCCCCCCCATAACTAGCCCAATAATCTGCCCGCGACCAGGTCCACCGGGGCAAGCCCCGGTGTATCCAGCCACGGTGCCCAGAGATTTTCATATTTCTGCATACTCCCCCTGTGCTGGTAGATGAGCTTTTCCATACGTAACATATCCCCTATCTTACATATCCATTCCCTCGAAGTTGGGGGCGCCTCCGATTTCCAATACAACATAATCAGCCTCCTGGCTTGGAACATCACCCTCTGAACTGCTTCCCTAGGATGCGCTTCTATCACATGCTCTTCCACCACCCCCAAGAGGCATACCTTGGGATCTACTGGTAAAGATATCTGGAACACAGAATTGACCACAGTTACCACCTCATTCCAATATAAATGCAGTTTGGGGCAGCGCCACAGGAGGTGAATAAGATCCCCATGGTCCCTCCTACATCTGGTACAGGTACCATCCGTCTGCAACCCCATCAGCTGTAGTCTATGCGGCGTGTAGTATACCCTCAGAATAATATACAGTTGCGTGAGCCGCTGGGCCACATTTAAAGAGCATACATTTACCCCCTGAAATATCTCCTCCCACTCCTCCCCGTCCATTTGACCCACATCTCTCTCCCACCGCTCCCTCACCTTCAGGGGATGCTGCCCCAGGAAGTATTGTAAAAGGATATTGTAGCTTTGGGAAATAAATCCCTTCGAGGTCACAGCATCTCTGATGAGGCCGAATACAGGAGTTGGAGACAAGTGCCACTCTGAAGATCTACTCTGTGCTCTAACCGCATGCTGAAGTTGCAGATATTGGAAGAACATTGGGGACGGCAGGCCAAACTCCGCCTGCAGATCCGCAAATGTCCTAAGAATACCGTTCTTAAAGACGTGCTTAACATGGGTAATCCCGTGTGCTATCCATCTAGCCCCTCCCTGCAACTTAGCCAGTTCCGTATAAGTCTCGTTATGCCAGAGAGGGCTATATTCAGTGTACCCCTCGGCCTGTTGTATATACTTGCACTTATTCCACACTTTTTGTATAAGGTTGTACTTAGGATACTTCTTATTCGGCCTGGCAAATGCCAGGGCCTCCAGTGCCAGAGGGATGGGACCTGCATCTATTGTGCGGAGCATGAGTGCCCGGGAAGAACCAGCCGGCTCAGTCCCAAAGCACCCCACCAGGTGCTGTAACTGGGCAGCCAGGTAGTACAACCACGGGTTAGGCAGTGCCAGCCCGCCATCGTCCTTAGGCCTTTGAAGATGTTCTAATTTTATCCTCGGGGGTTTATTCTTCCATATTAAAGTACGAAAGATGGAGTTAACCATTCTAAAAAATTTTAAAGGGACCACTACCGGGGCATTGTGAAGACAGTAGAGTAATTGAGGCATAAGGATCATCTTCACCAAATTTACTTTGCCCGCCACCGACATGTGAAGGCCGTTCCACGTCCTAACTCTCTCCCTAAACCTCTGAAGCAGGGGCGAGATCTTCAACCGGCTAAAATCCCTCGGGTTAGAAGTGATCTGAATCCCCAAGTATTTAAAGGAAGTAGTGACTGGGATAGGGCACGATGGGGCTATCGCCTGTGTGGTATCCCCGTCTAACAGTAACAGGGCAGATTTTGACCAGTTAATTTGTAAGCCTGAGTAAACCCCAAATTTTGTAATGGTTGCCATGGCCTCCCGCAGGGACTCGTCAGTATCTCCCAGCATAAGCAGGGTGTCATCTGCGTATAGCATTATCTTCTCCTGCAGGGGCCCATAGCAAAATCCCACAATGCGCTCATTCGCCCTTATCTCCATGGCCAGGGGTTCAATAGCCAATGCAAAGAGCAGAGGGGACAGCGGGCATCCTTGCCTCGTCCCCCTCCTCAATGCAAAATCCTGTGACAGGAAACCGAAGGCCCGAATAGCAGCCTCAGGTCTGCTGTACAGGAGGCGCACCCACGCTATATATGCTTCGCCGAATCCAAAACGCTCCAGCACCGCCCACAAGTATGTCCAATCAATACTGTCAAATGCCTTAGTGGCATCTAAGGACAGCAGGGCCCTGCTTCCCGGATTATCGACGTCCGATTGCATATTCAAAAATAACCGCTGCAGGTTAATGGCCGTGGATTTATTTGGCATAAACCCCGCCTGGTCTTCGTGTATGAGGGAGGCTATAACCTTATTGAGTCGCATTGCTAGCACTTTCGCAAGAATTTTAATATCGCATTGTAACAAGGAGATTGGCCTGTATGACCCAGGTTCAACCGGGTCCTTACCTGGTTTAAGGAGCAATACAATATTGGCCTTTGCCATAAAAGGTGGAAGGACTCCCACCTCAAAGGCAGCGTTAAACACCCTCAATAAGCGTGGTAGCAATACTTCCGCATGCTGCTTGTATACTTCCATGGGAATCCCGTCCTCCCCCGGTGCCTTACAATTAGGGAACAGGCCCACTGCCTCCTGCAATTCCTCCACCGTAAGAGGCGCATCTAACTCCACCTTCTGTCCCGCATTAAGCCTAGGGAAGTTCAGCTCAGTTAAGTACCGGTCCAGATCCGCCCGATCATAGGCTGTGCCGGGGCGGTACAACTCCTCATAAAACCCCGCCAACTCCTGCATGATAAGTTCCGGGGATCTGACCAGCGGCCTAGCCTTGGATTTAATAGTCCCTATAGTTGGAGACCTCTGCTGGGCATTTGCTATTCTAGCCAACAAGCGCCCCGTTTTCTCCCCCTCCTCAAAGAAGGCCTGTTTGGTAAAAAAACGTTTTTTCTCGGCAGTTGAGGAGAGCACCCGCTCGTAAGCTGACTGAGCAGCTTGCCACTCCTCCCTTGCCGAGTCAGATGGGTCCATGACAAAGCGTTGTTCAAGTTCCTTCACCCTATTCTCCAGCTCCACTACAAAGGCAGAAGAATCTCTTTTCACTTTAGTCATTTCAGTGGTCAAAATCCTCCTCAAAAATGCCTTAAAGGCCTCCCACTGCTGCATACAGGGACCCTCAGGGTCCTGAGCAATGAAAAACCCACACATGCTCTCCTCTATAATTTCAGGGGATTTAAATAGTTTCAGCCAGAACGCATTGAATTTCCACGGTGACCTTGGGAGCGCCACCGGTTGAGAAACCACCAGGTGCACTATCAATGGGGAATGGTCTGACACACTACGGGGGCCTGTATTCCATAGCGTCTACATATTGGAGCACGTGTGCATTTCCCACCACCAAGTCAATCCTAGACAGACTGCCATGAGATTTGGAAAAACATGAATACTGTCTTACCCCCGGGTGACGGTGTCGCCAAACATCCACCCAGCCCACCTCTTGCAACAACCGCGCCAGGGGGGTACCCCTGGAGAGGGCAGAGGCTCTTACGGCCGGGTGTCTATCCAGCGAGAGGTCCAAACAACAAATAAAGTCCCCAATCACTAGCAGCGGTACCTCCGTCCTATCATCCAAGTAGGATATCAAGGCCCTCAGCACCACCGCCGTGAAAGGGGGGGGGGGATATATACTCCAGCAATTACACATGTTAAGGCACCCAATCTGCAATGTAGAAACACAAATCGACCCTCAGGATCGATTAAACTGTCCATCTCTTGGTAGTCCAGGGAGCCGTGGATCAAAACACTCACCCCTCTAGAATACGAGGTGTGAGTGGAGTGGTAAGCTTTAGTCACCCAATTATACTGTATACACCCCACTGTCTCCTGCGTCAAATGTGTTTCTTGGAAGCAGAATATCCCAGGCTGAAACTTTTTAAGGCACATACGCACCATAGTTCTCTTGAGGGGGGAATGAAGTCCCCTCACATTCCACGATACTATAGGAATCCCT